>JAZHEH010003350.1:0-1266666 GCA_036589455.1 Ateles fusciceps
TGATATGTCTCTGTCTTTCTTCTACATTGGTTTAGATGAACTCTTAATTTTTTCCTTGGTCTCATTGTTTACCCAGTAGTCATTCAGGATCAGGCTGTTCAATTTCCATGTAGTTGTGTGGTTTTGCGTGAGTTTCTAATCCTAAGGTTGAATTTGATTGCACTTGTTGTCTAGAGACTGCTTGTTGTGATTTTTGCTCTTTTGCATTTGCTGAGGTGTGTTTTACTTCTAATTTTGCTATTTATTTTAGAATAAGTGTGATGTCGTGCTTATAGCATGTATACTCTGTTGATTTGGATCTTTATAGCTTTGTAGATGTCCATTAGTACGTTGACATGGTCCAGAGCCTAGTTCAAGTCCTAAATATCCTTGTTAGTTTTCTGTGCCCATTTGATCTTGCTTGATATTTATAGTGGGGTGTTAAAGTCTCCCATTATTATTGTGTGAAGTCTGAAAGTCTCTTTGTAGGTCGGTGAAACTTGCTCTGTGATCTCTGTAGGTCTTGTATTGAGTACATGTTTATATTTAGGATAGTTAGCTCTTCTTGTTGCATTGATCCCTTTAACATTATGTAATGCCCTTCTTTGTCTCTTTGATCTTTGTTGGTTTAAAGTCCATTTTATCAGAGACTAGGATTGGGACCCCTGCTTTGTTTTTTTTTTTTTGTTTTTTTTTTTTTTTGCTTTCCATTTGCTTGGTAAATATCCTCCATCCCCTTATTTTTGAGCCTATGTGTGTCTTTACACATCACATGGGTCTCCTCAACACAGCACACCGATGGATCTTGACTCTTTATCCAATTTGCCAGTCTGTGTCCTTTAATCAGGGCATTTAGCCCATTTACATTTAAGGTTAAGTATTTTTATGTGTGAATTTGATCCTGTCATTTACTATACTAGCAGGTTATTTTGCCCAATTAGTTGGTGCATTTCCTTCATAGTGTCGATGTTCTTTACTATTTGGTACATTTTTGCAGTGGCTGGTACTAGTTGTCCCTTTCCATGTTTAGTGCTTCCTTCAGGGAGCTCTTGTGTAAGGCATACCTGGTAGTGACAAAATCTGTCAGCATTTGCATGTCTGTAAAAAATTTTATTTCTCCTTCACTTATGAAAACTTAGTTTGGCTGGATATGAAATTGTAGGTTGAAATTCTTTCCTTTTAAGAATGTTGATATTGGCCCCCAGCCCATTCTGGCTTGTAGGGTTTCTGCACAAAGATCCACTGTGAGTTTGATGGACTTCCCTTTGTGAGTAACCCAACCTTTCTCTTTCACTGTACTTAACATCTCTTCCTTCATTTCAACCTTGGTGAATCTGATGATTATGTGCCTTGGGTTGCTCTTCTTGAGAAGTATCTTTGTGGTGTTCTTGGCATTTCCTGTAATTGATGTTGGCCTGTCTTGCTAGGTTCGGGAACTCTTTCTAGTTAGTATCCTAGGGTCTTCTCCAGCTTGTTTCCGTTCTCACCATCACTTTCAGGTAAACCACCCAAACGTAGATTTGGTCTTTTCACAAAGTGCCATATCTCTTTAAGGCTTTTGTCATTCCTTTTCCCTTCTTTTTTCTCTAATCTTGTCTTCTCACTTTATTTCATTAAGTTGATCTTCAAACTGTGATAGCCTTTCTCTTCCATATGATCGATTCAGCTATTGATACTGTGCAGGCCCTCACAAAGTTCTTGTGCTGTGTTTTTTAGCTCCATCAGGTCATTTATGTTTTTCTCTAAACTAGTTTTTCTAGTTAGCAATTTATTTAACCCTTTTTCAAGGTTTTTAACTTCCTTGCATTGGGTTAGAACATGCTCCTTTAGCTTGGAGGAGTTTGTTGTTATCTCACCTTCTAAGCCTGCTTCTGTCAATTTATCAAACTCATCCTCCATCCAGTTTTGTTCCCTTGCTGGTGAAGAGTTGTGATCCTTTCGGAGGAAAAGAGGCGTTCTGGTTTTTGGAATTTTCAGCCTTTTTGCCTGGCCTTTCTCCCCATCTTTGTGGCTTTATCTACCTTTTTTCTTTGATGTTGGTGGCCTTCAGATGGGGTCTCTGAGCGAACGTCCTTTTGTTGATGTCTGATGCTATCCCTTTCTGTTTGTTAGTTTCCTTCTAACAGTCAGTCCCCTCGGCTGCAGGTCTGCTGGAGTTTGCTGGAGGTCCACTCCAGACCCTCTTTGCTTAGGTATAACCAGTGAGGCTGCAGAACAGTAAAGATTGCTGCCTCTTCCTTCCTCTGGAAGCTTCATCCCAGAGAGCTATCTGCCAGATGCCAGCTGGAGCTTTCCTGTATGAGGTGTCTGGCTCGGCCCTACTGGGAGGTATCTCCCAATCAGGAGACACAGGAGTCAGGGACCCACTTGAGGAGGCAGTCTGACCCTTATCAAAGCTCGAACACTGTGCTGGGAGATCTGCTGCTCTCTTCAGAGCCACTAGGTAGGGATGTTTAAGTCTGTTGAAGCTGTGCCAATAGCCCCCTTTCCCCAACTGTCCTGCCCTAGGGAGATGGAGATTTTATCTATAAGCTCCTGACTGGAGCTGTTGTTTTGTTTTTATTTTTGTTTTTGTTTTTCAGAGATTACTTGCCCAGAAAGGAGGAATCTAGAGGGTAGTCTGGCGACAGCGGCCTTGCTGAGCTATGGTGGGCTTTGCCCAGTTTGATCTTCCAGGCAGCTTTGTTTACACTGCTAGGGTAAAATTGCCTACCTGAGCCTCAGCAATGGCTAACGCGCCTGCCCCCACCAAGCTCAAGGATCCCAGGTTGACCTCATACTTCTATGCTAGCAGTGAGAATTTCAAGCCAGTAGATCTTAGCTCACTGGGCTCTGTAGGGGTGGTACCCACTGAGCTAGACTACTTGGTTCCTTGGCTTCAGCCCCCTTTCCAGGGGAGTGGACAGTTCCTGGCTCACCAGCATTCCAGGCACCACTGGGGTATGAAAAACAAACAAACAAACAAACAAACAAACAAAAAACTCCTGCAGCTAGCTCAGTGTCTGCCCAAATGGCCACCCAGTTTTGTGCTTGAAACCCAGGACTCTGGTAGCATAGGCACTGGAGGGAATCTCCTGGTCTGTGGGTTGCAAAGACCATGGGAAAAGTGCAGTATCTGGGCCAGTATCCCTCATGGCACAGTCCCCTATGGCTGCCCTTGGCTAGGATAGGGCACCCCCACCACCTCTTGCACTTCCCAGGTGAGGCAACATCCCACGCTGCTTCAGCTTGCCCTCCATGGGCTGCACCTAGGGTCCAACCAGCCCCCAGTGAGATGAACAAGGTACCTCAGTTGGAACTGAAGAACTCACCCACCTGCATTGATCTTACTGGGAGCTGCAGACTGTAGCTGTTCCTGTTGGCCATCTTACCAGCCACTCCTCTATGCTCTTGAATTTCATGTAAATGGAATCAGACCATGTATACCTATGTGTCTGACTTCTTTCACTTATCACTGTGTCTCTCAAATTTAACCAGTTGTTGCTATGTAACATGTATTTTTTAAAATTAATAATAATAATATAGTTGCTAGCATTATAAAGAAATTATCTGGAGAAGAGGCAAGTTGGACAAATCTTTGTTTAGTACTGTGTCTAAATGTTACTAATGTTACTTCATATACTTGGGTGTGTAAGAAATGTATTATTTCTTTAAGGCAAACTAAATCTGACTCAGCCAAAATCTAGTGAGTTTGGGAAAATTTGATGTCAGTCAATATGCACACACACACAATGCACATGCACATATTTGAAAAACAAGAAAACTTTAAAATCCATGGTCAGAATTTCCACATTAGCAAAAAAAGAAGAATTAAACTCAATAATAGAAAGAAAGAAATAATAAAAACAAAATCAGAAGTTAATGAAATGTAAAGCAGACAAAATTAATAACCATTTTTAATTGATAAAATTTGATTAAAAATTGGAAAACTTCTACATAGACTAATTTTAAAAAAACATAAAGAGATAATATCAAATTACCTATATCTAGAATGAAAGAAATCTCTTGTTTCTTTTCTTGACCTCTTTTCTTTATACATTTTTTAAAAAGAATGAAGATGATTGTTATGACTCTTACAGGCATTAAAAGAATATTAAGGTAATATTAGGAAAAACTTGATGCCGATACATTTAACTTAGGTGAAATGGACTACTCTTCCTGGGCAGTACAACTTACAAACCTCACTCAAGAAGAAATAGTCTTAATAACTACAGGCCCAAAAATTTTCACCAATAAATTTTATCAATTATTTAAGATAAAAATAATACCAATCTTACACAATTTATTTCATAAAATAGAGGAGGGAGTTCTTAGCAACTCATTTTAAGGGGCAACAGTACCTCGAGACCAAAACTTTACAAACATATAGAAAAACAAACTTTTTTTTTTTTGAGATGGAATCTTGTTCCATCACCCAGGCTGGAGTACAGTGGCGCGATCTTGGCTCACTGCAATCTCTGCCTCCTGAGTTCAAGTGATGCTCCTGCCTCAGCCTCCTCAGTACCTGGAATTACAGGCACCTGCCATCATGGATGGCTAATTTTTGCATTTTTAGTAGAGACAGGGTTTCTCCATGGTGACCAGGCTGGTTTTGAACTCCTGACCTCAAGTGATCTGCCCACCCCGGTCTCCCAAAGTGTTACAGGCCTGAGACACTGCATTTGGCCTAGAGAAGTAATACCATAATCTCTAACCAAGTAGATGTACGAATAAAACATTACATTGTTCCTTCTCTAGGCCAGATGCAGTGTCTCAGGCCTGTAACACTTTGGGAGACCGAGGTGGGCAGATCACTTGAGGTCAGGAGTTCAAAACCAGCCTGGTCAACATGGAGAAACCCTGTCTCTACTAAAAATGCAAAAATTAGCCATCCATGATGGCAGTTGCCTGTAATTCCAGGTACTCAGGAGGCTGAGGCAGGAGCATCACTTGAACTCAGGAGGCAGAGATTGCAGTAAGCCGAGATCGCGCCACTGTACTCCAGCCTGGGTGATGGAACAAGATTCCATCTCAAAAAAAAAAAAGTTTGTTTTTCTATATGTTTGTCAAGTTTTGGTATCGAGGTTTTGTTGCCCCCTTAAAATGAGTTGCTAAGAACTCCCTCCTCTATTTTATGAAATAAATTGTGTAAGATTGGTATTATTTTTATCTTAAATGATTGATAAAATTTATTGGTGAAAATTTTTGGGCCTGTAGTTATTAAGACTATTTCTTCTTGAGTCAGTTTTGTAAGTTGTACTGCCCAGGGAAGATCTGTCCATTTCACCTAAGTTAAATGTATCGGCATCAAGTTTTTTCCTAATATTACCTTAATATTCTTTTAATGCCTGTAAGAGTCATAACAATCATCTTTCATTCTTTTTAAAAAATGTATAAAGAAAAGAGGTAAAGAAAAGAAACAAGAGATTTCTTTCATTCTTGATATTGGTAATTTGTGTTCTCTTTATGTTTTTTTAAAATTAGTCTATGTAGAAGTTTTCCAATTTTTAATCAAATTTTATCAATTAAAAATGGTTATTAATTTTGTCTGCTTTACATTTCATTAACTTCTGATTTTGTTTTATTATTTCTTTCTTTCTATTATTGAGTTTAATTCTTCTTTTTTTGCTAATGTGGGAAATTCTGACCATGGATTTTAAAGTTTTCTTGTTTTTCAAATATGTGCATGTGCATTGTGTGTGTGTGCATATTGACTGACATCAAATTTTCCCCAAACTCACTAGATTTTGGCTGAGTCAGATTTAGTTTGCCTTAAAGAAATAATACATTTCTTACACACCCAAGTATATGAAGTAACATTAGTAACATTTAGACACAGTACTAAACAAAGATTTGTCCAACTTGCCTCTTCTCCAGATAATTTCTTTATAATGCTAGCAACTATATTATTATTATTAATTTTAAAAAATACATGTTACATAACAACAACTGGTTGAATTTCAGAGACACAGTGATAAGTGAAAGAAGTCAGACACATAGGTATACATGGTCTGATTCCATTTACATGAAATCCAAGAACATAGAGGAGTGGCTGGTAAGATGGCCAACAGGAATAGCTACAGTCTGCAGCTCCCAGTAAGATCAATGCAGGTGGGTGATTCTGCATTTCCAACTGAGGTACCTTGTTCATCTCACTGGGGCTGGTTGGACCCTAGGTGCAGCCCATGGGGGGAGGGCAAGCTGAAGCAGCGTGGGATATTGCCTCACCTGGGAAGTGCAAGAGGTGGTGGGGGTTCCCTATCCTAGCCAAGGGCAGCCATCAGGGGACTGTGCCATGAGGGATACTGGCCCTAGATACTGCACTTTTCCCATGGTCTTTGCAACCCTACAGACCAGGAGATCCCTCCAGTGCCTATGCTACCAGAGTCCTGGGTTTTAAGCACAACACCGGGGTGGCCATCTGGGCAGACACTGAGCTAGCTGCAGGAATTTTTTGTTTGTTTGTTTGTTTGTTTGTTTGTTTTTAATACCCCAGTGGTGCCTGGAATGCTGGTGAGCCCAGAACTGTTCACTCCCCCTGGAAGGGGGCTGAAGCCAAGGAACTAAGTAGTCTAGCTCAGTGGGTACCACCCCTACAGAGCCCAGTAAGCTAAGATCTACTGGCTTGAAATTCTCACTGCTAGCATACAAGTCTAAGGTCAACCTTGGATCCTTGAGCTTGGTGGGGGCAGGCGTTAGCCATTGCTGAGGCTCAGGTAGGCAATTTTACCCTCACAGTGTAAACAAAGCTGCCTGGAAGATCAAAACTGGGCAAAGCCCACCATAGCTCAGCAAGGCCGCTGTAGCCACACTACCCTCTAGATTTCCTCCTTTCTGGGCAAGTAATCTCTGAAAAACAAAAACAAAAATAAAAACAAAACAACAGCTCCAGTCAGGAGCTTATAGATAAAATCTCCATCTCCCTAGGGCAGAACAGTTGGGGAGAGGCGGCTATTGGCACAGCTCCAACAGACTTAAACATCCCTGCCTAGTGGCTCTGAAGAGAGCAGCAGATCTCCCAGCACAGTGTTCGAGCTTTGATAAGGGTCAGACTGCCTCCTCAAGTGGGTCCCTGACTCCTGTGCTCTCCTGATTGGGAGATACCTCCCAGTAGGGGCCGACCAGACACCTCATACAGGAAAGCTCCAGCTGGCATCTGGCAGATAGCTCTCTGGGATGAAGCTTCCAGAGGAAGGAAGAGGCAGCAATCTTTGCTGTTCTGCAGCCTTCACTGGTTATACCTAAGCAAAGAGGGTCTGGAGTGGACCTCGAGCAAACTCAGCAGACCTGCAGCAGAGGGGACTGACTGTTAGAAGGAAACTAACAAACAGAAAGGAATAGCATCAGACATCAACAAAAAGGACGTTCACTCCAGAGACCCCATCTGAAGGCCACCAACATCAAAGAAAAAAGGTAGATAAAGCCACAAAGATGGGGAGAAACCACCACAAAAAGGCTGAAAATTCCAAAAACCAGAACGCCTCTTTTTCCTCCAAAGGATCACAACTCTTCACCAGCAAGGGAACAAACTGGATGGAGAATGAGTTTGATAAATTGACAGAAGCAGGCTTCAGAAGGTGGATAACAACAAACTCCTCCCTAAGCTAAAGGAGCATGTTCTGACCCAATGCAAGGAAGTTAAAAACCTTGAAAAAGGGTTAAATAAATTGCTAACTAGAATAACTAGTTTAGAGAAAAACATAAATGACCTGATGGAGCTGAAAAGCACAGCACAAGAACTTTGTGAGGCATACACAGTATCAATAGCTGAATCGATCATGTGGAAAAAGGCTATCACAGTTTGAAGATCAACTTAATGAAATAAAGTGAGAAGACAAGATTAGAGAAAAAGAAGGAAAAGGAATGAACAAAGCCTCCAAGAAATATGGCACTCTGTGAAAGACCAAATCTACGTTTGCGTTGGTCCACCCGAAAGTGATGGTGAGAACGGAAACAAGTTGGAAAACACTCTTCAGGACACTAACCAGAAGAACTTCCCCAACCTAGCAAGATAGGCCAACATTCAAGTTTAGGAAATACAGAGAACACCACAAAGATACTTCTCAAGAAGAGCAACCCAAGGCACATAATCATCATATTCACCAAGGTTTAAATGAAGGAAGAAATGTTAAGTGCAGTGAAAGAGAAAGGTTTGGTTACTCACAAAGGGAAGTCCATCAAACTTACAGTGGATTTTTCTGCACAAACCCTACAAGCCAGAATAGTGGGACCAATATTCAACATTCTTAAAGGAAAGAATTTTCAACCTACAATTTCATATCCAGCCTAACTAAGTTTTCATAAGTGAAGGAGAAATAAAATTCTTTACAGACATGCAAATGCTTACAGATTTTTGTCACTACCAGGTCTGCCTTACAAGAGCTCCTGAAGGAAGCACTAAACATGGAAAGGAACAACTGGTACCAGCCACTGCAAAAATGTACCAAATAGTAAAGATCATCGACACTATGAAGGAAATGCACCAACTAATGGGCAAAATAACCTGCTAGTATCATAATGACAGGATCAAATTCACACATAAAAATATTAACCTTAAATGTAAATGGGCTAAATGCCCTGATTAAAAGACACAGACTGGCAAATTGGATAAAGAGTCAAGATCCATCGGTGTGCTGTATTCAGGAGACCCATCTCATGTGCAAAGACACACATAGGTTCAAAATAAGGGGATGGAGGAATATTTACCAAGCAAATGGAAAGCAAAAAAAAAAAAAACAAAAAAAAACAAAGCAGGGGTTCCAATCCTAGTCTCTGATAAAATGGACTTTAAACCAACAAAGATCAAAAGAGACAAAGAAGGGCATTACATAATGTTAAAGGGATCAATGCAACAAGAAGAGCTAACTATCCTAAATATAAACATGTACTCAATACAGGAGCACCCAGATTCACAAAGCAAGTTCTTAGAGACCTACAAAGAGACTTAGACTTTCACACAATAATAATGGGAGACTTTAACACCCCACTGTCAATATTAGACAGATCAATGAGACAGAAAACTAACAAGGATATTCAGGACTTGAACTCAGCTCTGGACCAAGTGGACCTAATGGACATCTACAGAACTCTCCAATCCAAATCAACAGAATATACATTCTTCTCAGCACCACATCACACTTATTCTAAAATCAATCACAAAATTAGAAGTAAAACACACCTCAGCAAATGCAAAAGAACAAAATCACAACAAACAGTCTCTCAGACAACAGTGCAATCAAATTAGACCTTAGGATTAAGAAACTCACGCAAAACCACACAACTACATGGAAATTGAACAGCCTGCTCCTGAATGACTACTGGGTAAATAATAAAATTAAGGAAAAAATAAAGAAGTTCATTGAAACCAATGAGAACAAAGAGACAACATATCAGAATCTCTGGGATACATTTAAAGCAGTGTGTAGAGGGAAATTTATAGCACTAAATGCCCACAAGAGAAAACAGGAAAGATCTTAAAATTGACACTCTACCATCACAATTAAAAGAACTAGAGAAGCAAGGGCAAACAAATTCAAAAGCTAGCAGAAGACAAAAAATAACTAAGATCAGAGCAGGACTGAAGGAGACAGAGATGCAAAAAACCATTCAAAAAATCAATAAACCCAAGAACTGGTTTTGTGAAAAGATCAACAAAATAGATGACTAGCCAGACCAATAAAGAAGAAAGAGAGAAGAATCGCATAGATGCAATAAAAAATGATAAAGGGGATATCATCACTGATTCCACAGAAATACAAGCTACTATCAGAGAATGCTATAAACACCTCTACACAAATAAACTAGAAAATCTAGAAGAAATTGATAAATTCCTGGACACACACACCCTCCCAAGTCTAAACCAGGAAGAACTCAAATCTCTGAATAGACCAATAACAATTTCTGAAATTGAGGAAGTAATTAATAGCCTACCAACCAAAAGAAGTCCAGGACCAGACATATTCACAGCCAAGTTCTACCAGAGGTACAAGAGGAGCTGGTGCCATTCCTTCTGAAACGATGTCAAACAATAGAAAAAGAAGGAATCCTCCCTAACTCATGAGGCCAGCATCATCCTGATACCAAAACCTGGCATAGACACAATCAAAAAAGGAAATTTCAGGCCAATATCCCTGATGAACATCGATGCAAAAATCCTCAGTAAAATACTGGCAAACTGAGTTCAGTAGTACATCCAGAAGTTTATCCATCACGATCAAGTCGGCTTCATCCCTGGGATGCAAGCCTCGTTCAACATATGCAAACCAATAAATGTAATTCATCACATAAACAGAACCAATGACAAAAACCACATGATTATCTCAATAGATGCAGAAAAGACCTTCAACAAAATTCAACATTCCTTCATGCTAAAAACTCTCAGTAAACTAGGTATTGATGGAACCTATCTCAAAATAATAAGAGCTGTTTATGACAAACCCACAGCCAATATTATACTGAATGGGCAAAAACTGGAAGCATTCTCTTTGAAAACTGGCACAAGACAAGGATACCCTCTTTCACCACTCCTATTCAACAGAGTATTGGAAGTTCTGACCAGGGCAATCAGGCAAGAAAAAGAAATAAAGGGTATTCAAATAGGAAAAGAAGAAGTCAAATTATCTCTGTTTGCAGATGACATGATTGTATATTTGGAAAACTCCATTGTCTCAGCCCAAAATCTCCTTAAGCTGATAAGCAACTTCAGCAAAGTCTCAGGATACAAAATCAATGTGCAAAACCCACAAGCATTCCTATATACCAATAATAGACAGAGAATGAAATCATAAGTGAACTCCCATTCACAATTGCTACAAAGAAAATTAAATACCTAGGAATACAACTTACAAGGGATATGAAGGACCTGGTCAAGAAGAACTACAAACCACTGCTCAAGGAAATAAGAGAAGACACAAACAAATGGAAAAACATTCCATGCTCATGAACAGAAAGAATCAACATTGTGAAAATGGCCATACTGCCCAAAGTAATTTATCGATTCAATGCTATCCCCCATCAAGCCCTCATTGACTTTCTTCACGAATTAGAAAATACTACTTTAAATTTCATATGAACCAGAAAGAGCCTGCATAGCCAAGACAACCCTAAGCAAAAAGAACAAAACTGGAGGCATTACGCTACCTGACTTCAAACTATAGTACAAGGCTACAGTAACCAAAACAGCATAGTACTGGTACCAAAACAGATAAATAGATGAATGGAACAGAACAGAGGCCTCAGAAATAACAACACACATCTACAACCATCTGATCTTTGACAAACATGACAAAAACAAGCAATGGGGGAAAGGATTTCCTTTTTAATAAATGATGTTGGGAAAACTGGCTAGCCATATGCAGAACACTGAAACTGGACCCCTTCCTTATACCTTATTCAAAAATTAACTCAAGATGGATTAAAAACTTAACCATAATACCTAAAACCATAAAAACTCTAGAAGAAAACCTAGGCAATTCTATTCAGGACATAGGCATGGGCAAGGACTTCACAACTAAAACACCAAAAGCAATGGCAACAAAAGCTAAAATTGACAAATGAGATCTAATTAAATGAAAGAGCTTCTGCACAGCAAAAGAAACTATCATCAGAGTGAACAGGCAACCTATGGAATGGGAGAAAATTTTTGCAATCTATCCATCTGACAAAGGGCTAATATCCAGAATCTACAAAGAACTTAAATAAATTGACAAGAAAAAAACACAACTCCATCAAAAAGTGGGCGAAGGATATGAACAGACACGTCTCAAAAGAAGACATTTGTGAGGCCAACAAATGTATAAATAAAAGCTCATCACCACTGGTCATTAGAGCAATGCAAATCAAAACCACAATGAGATACCATGTCATGCTAGTTAGAATGACGATCATTAAAAAGTCAGGAAACAACTGATGCTGGAGAGGATGTGGAGAAACAGGAACATTTTACACTATTAGTGGGAGTGTAAATTAGTTCCATCATTGTGGAAGACAGTGTGGTGATTCCTCAAGGACCTAGAACCAGAAATACCATTTGACCCAGCAATCCCATTACTGGGTTTATACCCAAAGGATTATAAATCATTCTACTGTAAAGATGCATGCACACGTATGTTTATTGAGGTACTATTCACAATAGCAAAGACTGGAACCAACCCAAATGCCCATCAATGATAAACTGGATAAAGAAAATGTGGCACATATACACCCTGGAATGCTATGCAGCCATAAAAAAAGGATGAGTTCATGTCCTTCGTAGGGACATAGATGAAGCTGGAAACCATCATTCTCAGCAAACTGATACAAGAACAGAAAACCAAAAACTGCATGTTCTCACTCATAAGTGGGAGCTGAACAATGAGAATACATGGACACATGGAGGGGACCATTACATACTGGGGCCTGTTGTGGGGTTGGGGGATGGGGAGGGATAGCATTAGCAGAAAAACCTAATGTAGATGACGGGTGCATGGATGCAGCAAACCACCATGGCACGTGTGTACCTTTGTAACAAACTTGCATGTTCTGCACATGTATCCCAGAACTTGAAGTATAAAAACAATAATAATAAAAGAAATTAAAGAACATAGTAAACTCAGCTATGATGGCAGAAATCAGAATCACTGCTATGGGGATGGGATGTCAGGTGAGCAGAGCCCTGAAGTAACCTCCCTCAGTGCTAGAAATGTTCTATAGCTTGTTCTGTGTGTACACCCAGTGGAAAGTCATCACACTGTACATTTAATATTAGGGTCCTTTTTCTTTTCTTAACAATATTCCTTAGGAATCTTTTCATGAAAGAAACACACTAACTGTCTCGATCTTTAAAATGGCTGCTGAGTTTTTGTGGCCTGGAAGCTCTTCTATGTATCTAACCAGTCCTCTATCAATGTACTTTACAGGTTGATTTCCTCCCCAGCATTCTTGCTGCTGGTTTCTATTCTGTGCTGCATGGAGGCAAAGGGGAGGAACAAGGACTAGGATTGTGTTTGAGTCCTTTTCCTTGTGTCGTCTTGGGTCTTGAGCCAAATAATTTCTGAGCTTCAGTTTCTTCATCTGTAAAATGGATTTTGAAATACACTGAAAAGTCTTCGAAAAAGAAACAACGTGGCTCTGGTAGAAACAAGGCGGGGAAATGCTGTGGTAAACAAGGCTGAGCGGACTTCTTTCCTGCAGGACTTCTCAGAGCCTTCCTTATGTAAATGAGCAGCTTCAGTCTCCAGGAGGGGGATGAAGGTATGTAGCCTTCCCCAAGCCACAGAATTCTCTAAAGAATGTTTCTAAAAGGAGCATGCCTGGGCTTTTATGTCTGTGGAACACTTTTTAGAGAAAGCTGCAGTATGACAGGTGCCGGTGAAGGCCCCTGTTAAACACTACAATGTCCAGCATACAGGTGGTGCTTGGTGTATGTACAGTAAATGAATGAGTGAGCAAGTCTTTTGAAAACAGAGACAGCAGAGGTCATTCATTCATTGCTCTGCTTAAAACCCTTCAACAGCTTCTTCTTATCCTCAGAATAAACCCTTGCTCAGGGTTTTCATAGCTGATGAACCAGGTTTCAAGCGGTACTAAAATCAGACAGATGTGTTTTCAAATCCTGATATGTCCCAGCTGTATGGCCTTTTTGCCTTTCTGGGCCTCAGTTTACCCTCTGTGAATGAGGTTGATAGCATCTAAGAGATGGGGCATGGAAGCACCAGGCTGTACACAGCAAGTGTTAATGTTTTCCATTTTGACAAAATCCCACATGAGGTTTGAATTTCAGCCCTGAGAATGAATCCTCAAGGAGCTCTCCAATTCAAGAGTATTATCCTACTTATTTCAGTTCATTCATTCATTAAGCATCTATTAGGCACCAAGCACCATGCTAGGCACTAGGCATTCAGCAGGAAACTAAACAAAAAGTGCATTCCTCCTGGAACATACCTTCTACTGGCAGTGCTGAGAATTTAATAAGACAGTGTCAATAACAGCCCCGGCAAGAAGTGCCTAAGCCTGTAAGCTATGTTTCACCAGAGTAGGATCCAGGGACAGTTGGGTCCGAGGTTCATTCTGGGCTTTGAGGGCCTTACTGTCTGTCTGGAGTGGCAAAATGGGGCCCAGATGGGAGGAAAGCAGCATGTACCTGGCCTGGCCTCACCCCGTTTCTTGTCCTCACAGTGGCTGCCCCCTTCTCCGTTCAAGCAGCTGGGCTGCCACCCGCTCTGCTGCCACCTGCCTCCTGCTGCCCACTTGCTGGGTCGCCATAGCCTCAGATCTGGCTGCTCGGGTGGACCAAGTTCCCCTTACTCAACAGGCAGAGGGCACCCTTTTCCCCTCCCCCCTACTTGTGGTCACCAGGCATCCCGCAAGCATTAAGTTCTGATGTCACAGAAGGTGGGGACAGCAAGGTTCCCACCTTCCCACCATCCTGATTTTTAGTCCCTCCCCTCACTTTTTTCATATGAATGTAGAAAACAAAGGTCAGGAAGAAATCCGTCAAAAGATTATGTTTCAGGATGATGATTTTTCTGATTCTTTTCTTCTATATTTGCAAGTTTTTAATAAAGATGCTAATTCTAAAGTATTAAAACAATAGGTTGGGTGCAGTGGCTCATACCTGTAATCAATCCCTAGCACTTTGGGAGACTGAGGCCAGAGGATTGCTTTAGTCCAGAAGTTCAAGATCAGCCTGGGCAACATGGTGAGACCATGTCTCTACTAAAAAAAAATTATACACGAAAAAAGCTCTTTATAATTGAAAAGTGCATGAAAATAATTGTAGATTCACATGCAGTTGTAAGAAACAATACAGAGGCTGGGTGCGGTAGCTCACACCTGTAATCCCAGCACTTTGAGAGGCCAAGGTGGGCGGATCATGAGGCTAATATGGTGAAACTCTGTCTCTACCAAAAATACAAAAAAAAAAAAAAAAAAAAAAGAAATTAGCTGGGTGTGGTGGTGCGTGTCTGTAGTCCCAGCTACTCAGGAGGCTGAGGCTGAAGAATCACTTGAACCTGGGAGGCGGAGGTTGCAGTGAGCTGAGATTGCGCCACTGCACTCCAGCCTGGGCGTCAGAGCGAGATTCTGTCTTAAAAACAAACAAACAAACAAAAAATACAGAGAGATCCTGTGTACTGTCTACGAACTCCCTCCAGTAGGAGATCACAGCCTGGATATGGACACTGATACACTCTACCAATCTTACTCAGACTTCCCCAGTGTTACTTGTTCTCATTGTGTGTGTGTGTGTGTGTGTGTGTGTGTGTGTGTGTGTGTGTGTGTTTAATTCTAAACAGTTTTGTGTAGGTTTGCGTACTTAGGACTATAGTCAAGATACAGAAGAAGTTCAAAACTACTAGAGGCTTTGTGCTGCTTCGTGATGGCCGTTGCCTCCCAACCCTGCCCACACTGTTCCTAACTCCTGGAAACCACTTACCTGCTCTCTCTTTCTAAAATTTGTTTATTCCAAATGCCACATAAATGGAATGAAACAACATTTAACCTTTAGGGAGTGGCTTTAAAAAAAAAGGCATAGTATAATTTCCTGGAAATTAATCCAATTTGTTGCATGTATGAGTAGTTCATTCCCTTTGAGTACTGAGTAGTATTTTGTGATATGTGTATGCCATACTGAAGGACACGTTCCAAACATCATCAAAACCCGGCTGCCTCCCGTTTTTGACTCTTGTGAGTAAAGGTGATGTGAACATTGTTGTACATGCTTTTAGCTAAACATAAGTTTCATTTCTCTGGGATCAATGCCTGAGAGTGCAGTTGCTGGGCTATAATGTCATGGCATGATAGTTTTATAAGAAATTGTCAAACTTTTCCGGAATGGCTGTGCCACTGTACATTCTCATTAACAATGTATGAGCGATTTGGTTTCTCCTCATCCCCACCAATATCTGTTTATACTATTTTTTAATTTAACCATTTTGAGAGATGTTTAGTGACATCTCATAGTGGTTTTAACATGTATTTCCCTGATAGCTAATGATGTTATGATGTTGAACATCTTTAAAAAAAAAATTTATTAAACAATTTTTTTTTTTTTTTTTGGTGGAGACAGTGTCTTGCTATGTTTCCCAGGCTGTTCTTGAACTTCTGGCCTCAAGCAATCCTCCCACCTCGGGCTCCCAAAGTGCTGGGATTACAGGAGTGAGCCACCATGCCCTGCGTGAACATCTTTTCATATGCTTGCTTGCCATCTGCATCTCCTCCTCAGTGGAATATCTGATCCTGTCTTTTGCCCATTTACTAATTGGATTGGTTTTGCTACAGTTGAGTTTTGAGAGAGTTCTTTGCTCATTTTAGATACTAGTCCTTCTTAGGATATATGGTTTGCAGATTATTTTCTCCCAGTTTGTAGCTTATCTTTTCAACCTCCTTACGGGGAGTTTTGCGGAGAAAATGTTTTAAGTTTTGATCCAATCTATGACTTTTTCTTTTATGAGTTGTGCTTTTTCATAGCAAGTCTAAAAACTCTTCAGCTAGCCCTAGGTCCCGAAGATTTTCTCCTATTTTTTTTTTTTTGTTTGTTGTTGTTGTCTTTGTATAGCTTTATGCTTCATATTTCAGCCCACGATCCACTTGGAATCAATTTTTGTATAAAGTATGAAGTTTAAGGTCCATTTTTTTGTTTATGGATGTCCAGTTGCTCCAGGACCATTTGTTCTGTATTCTGCTTCATTGATTGATGTATCTATTCCTGCATCAATACCACACTGCCTTGATTACCGTAGCTATTCAGTGATCCTTAATAGCAAGTAGAGTGATTTTTTCCAATTTTGTTTTTCTTTGTCAAGATTGTTTCAGCTCTCCTAGGACCTATGCCTTTCCATATAAACCTTAGAACAAACTTACCTAGTCCACAACATACGCAGCTGGGATTGTGATAGGAATTGCATCAGACCTATGAATCACTTTGGGGAGAACTGCCATGCTCACTATGTGGTGTCTTCTAGCCCGTGAACATAGTATGCTTCTTCATTTATTTAGCTCTTCTGTTTTGTTTGTCTTTTAACCAGCACTTTGTAATTTTTGGAATATAGCTTTTGTACAAGCTTTGTTAGGTATATACCTAAATATTTAATATTCTTTGGACTTTCCTTATACTTTAAAAGCCCCCATGTACCAAACAAATTTCATGTGTTAAGAAATCATCAATACTCCACATTTTTTGAGTTAACTTTACCAAAGTTCCACACACAGAGCCTCTGACTGGCACCCAGATAGCTGATATAGTGAGACCTGCTATACGCTAGGCATTCCACTAGATTATTTTACTACAGCTTCTCTAGGCTATAATTCTGTGGGCAGTGGGGAATTGAATCTGTCTTACTAACGACTGCATTTCTAATGTCCCTTATGCAGTCCCTTACATAGTAAATGTTCAGTAAAAATACCTGCTGAAAGGATGAATAATGCACAATCTCAAACTGCAGCCTCTGAGAGGCCAGGAACTGTGTCTGGTGAATCCATTTTTGTGTTCATAGTACTTGGCCCAGTAAATATTTGCCGAATGAGTAAAGCAGGTGGTATGATTTTTATGTTTATGAAGAAGCTGAGGTCCAGAGAGGCTAAGGAAGGATATCAGAATTAGTGGGTGTCATGAATGAAGTACCTACTGTGTGCCTGATCCAGACTAAGTGCTTTCCACACAGTATCTCATCTAATCCTAATTGCCCTGCAAGGCCGGTGCTGTTAGTTTCTGTTGGGGAATGTTACTCTTCTTACTCGGTGGCACATGCCCTGCCTTAGTATGGGTCTATTTAACTCCAAAGTCTTTTAGTTTACCACAGGGAGTTATTGTAGTTTCAGCTAAAAACAAAGAAAGTCGCCATTCTTGTCTTTTGTGTCTTCATTGTGCATAAACAGATGTGAGATTTCCATTAGATTTTCTGAATATCAAACATAACCATCTTCCCTCCTGCCCTTCCAACTCCAGGACTGTCCCAGGTTGGCACCTGGGGCACTTCATACAGTCTCCACTCTTTCCTGCCTCCTATTCTGCATATCTTTATCATGATTACTGAAGCGGCTACGTTGTCTGGGGTAAATACCCAGAGTTCGTTTTCTCATGTCAGGAAAATTTACCACACGGACACACATAATAGGCAAAAGAGAAAGGAAAACAGAGAGAGAGGGGACTTCTCAGAGGAAAAGACCAGCCGGTGGTGGATGCGCCAGAATTTAAGAGTTAGACTTGAGGAGGTGGGATCTGATTTACATACAGCTCACAGATTGGTTCCATCAGGTATGACATTTACATAGTAGGTGGGGGAGGCGAGCCACCCCACCCTAATCTTATTACGCAAATACACTTTCCCCTTGGCTGGGACTGTCTTGTCTGCTCCTTACTGTACACTTGGCGGTCAAAGGGAAGGGAAGATGGAGCCGCCATCATGAACATGGTTGGCACAACTGTCAGCATCCATGTCTGCAGTTCGATTTTACAGGCTGCTCTTTGTTAGAAAGGAAAATAATTGGGGGCTGCTCTTCTTTAAAAGGAAAACCCTACCGAGGACTTCTGCACCCTCACTATCTAAGTAATTTCTTCTTAACTCCTGTATTTGTATCATCCCATGTGCAACTAAGATATTTGAAGGGTTTTCTAAGTACTGGGAGCTGTGCAAAGTGCTTTACATGCATTGGTTCACCATATAAATATTACAACTCTAGGTGGTAAATCATATTTTTATCTCCATTTTACAGATGAAGAAACTGAAGCTTAGAGTGAGTAAGTCACTTTCCCCAAGTTACTCAGCTGGTAAGAGGCAGGGTTGAGATCTCGACTCCACCATTCTGGGGACAGCAACCTGGCTGTTGGTGGCCGTGAGATACTGCTTCCTCCCTGGGAAGATTCAAGACCAGAGAAGAGAAGAGTCCAGCCCAAGACAGTCCAAGGAAAGGTACCCAGCTCAAGCCTCTTGCCTCCCACCTGAGGGCCCTCCAAAGGCCGTTTGCATTATCTTGATGCTCTTGCATGCACCCATGCAGTTGCTGGCTCTAGGACTTTATCTGGTGGGCACATTTGAAATGTCAAGTGCATGTATGTAAGGACTGCTATTAAGCTAATTATGGCACATCAAAAGTAATGAATTACAGTCACAAAAAGTAATGAATTACAGTAAAAAATTACAGTCACACAAAAAAAGTAATGAATTACAGTCACATTTTTCTAGGAAACACAATAAATTCTTCCAGGAAACCCCTTTGGAAGGCAGAACTTTTGAGATTTGGCCTCAAGGCAGGGAGGGGGAGGGAGGAAAAAGCTTCCCCATTTGGCTCTCAGAGAACTGTGGGCAGGGGGCTGGCAGAGGGTCAGTATGGCACTGGGTGCTCCACACTTCCTAGTAAAGGAAGAGGGGAGAGGATGAGAAAGGTGAAGGAGGCCTTTGAAGGAGGGAATTATGGAGTAAGTCAATGTGAGAGTGAGCTGAGGGTGCAGGAAATGAATGGAAATGTGTGAATGAATAAAGATTTCCAGGGGAATAACTAATCAGTCTTGAAAATTACACTCTGCCAAGGGAGAAATCTGCCCCAAACCTAATAAGTGGAGACCAAGCAGTGCTTTGTGCTTGAGTCCTGTCTCCCAATAACACCTGGGTTCAAATCCTGGTATCATTGTAACATTCACTTGGGAAAGTGACATCATGTCTCTAAGTCTCAGTTATCTGAAAAGTGAGGCCAATAATAATAATAATGTGTGTCTTACGGGGTTACTGGGAGGGCTAAACATGATGAACTAACTGGATAGTGCCTGGCTCAAACTGGAACCTCAGGTAGTTTCTCTCTCTCTCCCCCCTCCTCTCTCTCTCTCCTTTTCCTCCCTCCCTCCCTCTCTCCTTCCTCTCCACCCTGCTTTCCTCTCTCTTCATTGCCACTGCCCCCTCCTTTCCTTCTCCTCACTTCTCCAAGTATTTGATGGGCTGCCCCTGTGCCAATTCAATTTAATTCTCCCAGTAATGTAAAATTGCAAAGAGTTTATATGAAAAGTCTATCCAGAAAACTGATAGCAACGACATAATTGGCAAGCCTGTACAGGAGTGGGTGGGGATTACAGAAGGAAGAGGACCGGATGGCTTTGTAAAGGAGGAGGCATTTTTGGCTAGCAAGAGGGGGAGAAGAAAGGATATCTGGGGGAGACTGAGAATTACAGGAAAAGACATCACAACTTGGGCCTGAAACCAGAACCCAGTCTTAGCCTGGGTCTGGTGCCCTGCCTTTAGTCTACAGAGGAAAGACTTGTATTTATAACAAATGTTGAAAACTCAGATGCATACAGGTACTCAACAGTTAATAAAACAAGAGAAGTAGTCTGGGTGTGAAACAAAAGGGCATGGTGGGGACCATGGCAAAATCATAACACACGTGTCCAGAAAGGCCAGCCAATTGTTGCATGAGAATGTGGGGTTGAGTGTGGTGAGAACTTCTGATTTACTTTCAATCAAAGTAAGAAATTCAGTCTTTTGTGTGAAACCCTCCTGACTTGTGAATGTTGGCAACAAATTCGACTTTAGAAAAAAATCACTGTGTGAGCCCAATGCATGCCATCAATTTGTGAATTCTTATTGTGTGTCTGCTGTGCTCAAACGAGGCTTGTCCCTAATACTTGAAACAGCCCTGCTCTGTGGAGCTTGTTACCCGCTATGGCGAGCCACAGAAGCCCCTATGGCTAACTAAAATTAGAAAAGGTCAGTCTTGGAGGGTTGAGAGAACCTCCTGAATTTGATGGGAAGGCTGAACTCCGGGGAGAAGAATAGCCATTGGGACCACGAACAGGGGCATATCACAGGCAGAGACTGACCCAGAGCGGAATACTGGGGTAAATGTTTACCCTGGGTGGTGAGATTCCAATGCCATGAAATAATTCTAAATTCTCTAGGTGTCTGTATTAGTTACCTATGGCTTCTGTAATGAATTATTACAAACTGGATGGCTTGAAATGACAGAAATTAATTTTTTGTAGTTCTGGAAACCATAAGTCCAAAGTCAGTAGCACTGGGCTGAACTCTCAAAGCATCCATCTGACTGTGCTTCCTCCAAAGTTTCTAGCAGGGAACCCATTGCTCGGCTCGTCCAGCTTTTGTGGCTGCCAGCATTCCTTAGCTTGTGGCTGCAGCACTCCCATCTCTTCCTTCATGGATATATCGCCTTGTCCTTTTCTTTCTCTCTCTCTCCTCTCTCTCTCTCCTCTCTCTCCCTCTCTCTCTCTCTCTCTCTCTCTCTTTCTCTCTCTCTCTCTCTCTCTCTCTCAAATTTTCCTCTCTTCCTTTTATAAGGATTCATAGGATCATGCTGAGGGCCCTTGGATAATCCAGGAAAATCTCCTAATCTTTTTTTTCTTTTTTGAGACAGAGTCTCACTCTGTCAACAAGGCTGGAGTGCAATGGCATGATCTCGGCTCACTGCAACCTCTGCCTCCCGGATTCAAGCAATTATCCCACCTCAGCCTCCCGAGTAGCTGGGATTACAGGCACCCGCCGTCATGCTCGGCAAATTTTTGTATTTTTGTAGAGACGGGGTTTCACCATGTTGGCCAGCGTGGTCTTGAACTCCTGATCTCAAGTGATCCACCCCCCTCGGCCTCCCAAATTGCTGGATTACAGGTGTGAGTCACCTCACCCAGCCAAATCTCCTCATCTTAAAATCCTTCACTTGATGACATCTGGAAAGTCCTATTTTGCCATATAAGGTAATATTCACAGGTTCAAGAGATTCAGATGTGAGTGTCTCTTGGGGCTTTTCTCAGCCCACCACTGTGTCTTTGGGATGCTCCCTGAAGATTCAAAGCTCTGGGCAGGGTCAGCTGCTAGGCTGAGGTAGGGAGGAGGCTGGGGGTTTCTGCTGTTTCTGCAGTGGAGACAAGGCTGTGTCACCCCCCAAGACTCACCTGATGGGTGGTTACTTCCAGGGAAGGAGGGATGGGGGCTGCTGAGCATTGCCGATGTCCCCGCCTTCCTGCTTTACTGAGATGGAGACCTAGTTCTGAGAGACTGGGGGATGTCCAAGCTCTCAGCCCCAGAAGGGCAGGGTCTCTCTCCCTCTCATAGTCCGTGGCACTCCAGAACTTAGCACAACACCTGGCACTGAGTAGGTGCTCAGGGTTTCTTCACAGCCTGCTGCCTCCAGGTTCTGTTCTCTTTCACTGCAGCAAGTGGCGGCTGGGAGGCCAGGCCAGCTGAGGGGCAAACATACACATGGACACACAGCCTTGGCACAGGCCTGTCTGCTAGGGCCACAGGCCACACCAAAAATACCCTTCTGCATGCCCCATTAACCAGAGGGCTAAAGAACTGTGAACAGTGGACCAAAAAGGAAAAAAAAAAGCGAGATTAATTTATGAGGCGTTCTGCTGCCTGGATGGCTCATTGCATACCCGCTCTGGCGATGCTGCTCTGTAATGTGCTTCTAGACTTACTGTACTTCCACATCCAGGGGCTCTTTTGTAACATGCCAAGTATTCCGCCGTTATTGTTCTAGGCACCTCCTGTTGGTCATTGGGCTAATTTATTTCAGTCGGAATTTCAGGACCAGACACAACTCTTATTACTCACTGGTTCGGAGAGGGAATAAAAGAGCAATTGATATTTGGAAAAATGAAAAATATGTCCAGAATACTTTGGGCTCTGAGGCCAAGAAGAAAAAAAAAGGAGGGGGAAGCTGGAGGGAAAAATAAGGCGGGCTCACCCCGTCATGCACTCTGTCGTGGCCTGTCTCGGAGACATGGAGTCTAGAATGTCTGCAGACAAATGAATCAACGGCAGGGCTCTGAGAATTCCTCAGGCACCTGGGCCCTTCCACCCATGACTTCAGCCGCCACCTGTGGGAGCAGGGCTGGAAGAGGTTGGAGTGTGAATCGCCCCTCAATTAGTTGAGTGTGTTAAATTGGGTCTCGGGTTGGAGGGTGAGGGAGAAACCCCAGTGGGGTTATTGAATTCCTAAAGTCGCCTGCTCCTGAATCCAAGACTCTTGTGGAAAATTAACGTCAGAATAGAATTTTCAGGCGTGACAGCCCAGACACTTGCTTTCAGGACTGATACGAGGCTGAGGAGTCAGAAGGCTCTGTGCATGGGCATAGAGATGATGATGATGTGTTCCCAAGCCCCCGTGAGTCCTCTTTTGGGGGCTTGAAGGCAAGCATCTCCCTTGCCGTTCAAGACCCTGACCCTTTGCCTGGTGCATGTGGATGTGAAATCTGTGACTTCGCTGTTCCTGGAAGTCCTGGTTGAATGCTGGGTTTTTGGCAGACAGAGCGGCTTCTGCAGAGGCAGGAAAGTGGGGTATGGGTTTAGCTCTGCCCTGGCCAACAAAAACTGCCAAGAGTGACGATGTACATGAAAGTGAAGGGCTGGCTACACGTGACTCCGGCTTGCTGTGTTGTGGCCTGGGGCTTGGGCTGCAGAGCTGGGCATCCTGAGGACAAATCTCACCCTCGTTCACTGTGAGACCGTGGGCTTCACGCTGTCTCACCTTGAGAGGTCTGTGTTCTCCTATCTGTAAGGTAGGGATAAAAATACCTGCTTTAGGCCAGGCGTGGTGTCTCATGCCTGTAATCCCAGCACTTTGGGAGGTCAAGGCGGGTGGATCACCTGAGGTCAGGAGTTTGAGACCAGCCTGGCCAACATGGCAAAAACCTGTATCTATTAAAAATACAAAATTATCTGGGCATGGTGGTGCATGCCTGTAATTCCAGCTACTTCGGAGGCTGAGGGCGGAGAATCACTTGAACCCGGGAGGAGTAGGTTGCAGTGAGTCGAGGTCACGCCATTGCACTCCAGCCTGGGCAACAAGAGCAAAACTTCATCTCACAAAAACAAAATAAAACAAAACAAGACACCTGTCTTATAGGGTTGTTGTAAGGGAAAAAGCTAACGTGTAAAAATTCTGACCCATGGCAATGATAACATGGGCTCCCTTTCTTGCACATTTGCTGTCAAGCACTGAATTAAGCACTTCATTCCCTTATGGAATCCTCGCAGCAACTCCACAAGATGGAAACTAAAGCCATGTCTGCTTTACAGATAGGAAACCGAGGCTAAGGGAGATTGGGGCCTTACTCACAACGCCAGAGCCTGAGTTCTTAACATCTCTTACAGCAAGTCAAGCAGGCGAGTCCACCACTGCCTCCTCTTCCTGTGGTGATGGGGAGGACCATACTGTATCTTCATATGAGCACAAGCTAGAGCTGTTGCGGGACTAACAAGATCCTTTCACGTGGTAGAGTTACCCTCAGAGGGGGCAAGGTGCCACTCCAGGAGACACGTGCCAGCAGAGCCTGAAGGAGGTGGAGGTGGAGGTGGGAGGTGGGGGGTGGGGGGAATGCTTGGTTCTGGGTACTGGAGTGTGAGGGCAGCATTGTCCTGGTCTGTTCCAGGTGTTTCTTTCTCTCTCCAATTGTGTACATTTGAATTTGAGGCAAGAACATGGCTAAGGGGCCGTGGGATGGGAAGACTCTGTTAAAGGGGCGATGGGCACATGGCGCTCCCAGCACATCTAGTGAGGGCTCAGTGTCTATCTGTCAAATGAACCTGGTGGAGGGCGAGTGTCTGGAGTTGGAAACCTGCCCTCTGAGGTTGAAATGGCTTCAAGACGGTATCAAAACATCCGTGTCTGGATGTTTTTGGGCTAAGAATCCTGCCCCAGCTCTAACTTCATTCTCTGACCACCAGAGCCCCTGAATTCCTTTCCCCAGGGGGTGCTGGAGACAGCTGGGGTCTTCTAAGGGGTCTCCTGGGTGTATGCTTGGGAGAGCTTTGGGCCAAAATTTCAGGCCACATTTGTAAAAACAGAGTGAGACTGTAGACACAGCCCAAGACAAGGCTCCCACAGACCTTGAGCCAGTTTCTTTTTGTCTTAAGCTGTTTTGGGTTTCTGGCATTTGGGAATAGAGTGATTCTTGACACAATAGCCGCATGTCAGGTTGTGCTTTTACAAGGAACACCATGAAACTCTTTTCTGCATCCAAGACACTTCCTAGGATTTGTGGATGAGCCTTGCGACCAAGTTCAAAGGAGCCTTTGAAGGAACTGGAAAGTTGGGTGGGGCAGGGCAGGGTAGGGACAGTGTGCCATGGGCTGACCCGAGGTAAACCCACAAGGAACTTCAAACCCGCAAGGGGCATGGGACTGCTGGAATCCAGGGTCCCTTGGGCCATCCGTGGTGCAAGGCCCATGGGCATCGGGGGAGGGGTCAGATGAGGTGAGCTGTGCAGCCAAGCAGCCCTGGGTTCCCATATTGTTTCTACTGACTGCCTGTGTAACCCTGCGTGGGCTCCTTCCTCTCTCTCTGCTGCCTCAGTTCCCTCTTCTGTAAAATAGGAGTAACATTACTATTTCACAGGCCATTGTGTCAAGGTGGGGGCAAGCATGAGATCTCTGAATGGGGTGGACCTGGTGGAGAGTGACAAAGCTACATGCCATCAATCCCTGCTCTCCATGCCAACAGCAAGCACAACAGCCAGGTGTTAGGACAGCAACAGCTAATATCACCAAATTCTTGATGGTGCCTGGTCTAACAAGCTTGATCTCACCTAATCCTTACAAACGCCCTCTGAATAGGTGCCATTTTTCTTCTATTTGTCAGATGAGAAGTCAGACACAAAGTCCATAGCCACTGAACCACACACTGCTGAGAAGTGCACACATAGTAAATGCACAAATGACATAATCTGAATTCTTCTCACCACTCAAGGTCTGGCATGAGCCCTGCCTCCTTGATATGGTTCTACAACCACAGAGATGTCTCTTTACCCATCTGGACTGTAGACAGATGTTTACTTTTGTAAAATAAGTTGTCTTAAAAATTAGGAGCTTTCCCATACAAATCTAGATTTGTGGCTTTTCTTGAAGAATGAGAGACCTGGCCACACTGACCCACGTTCCTGCATGCCAATACTTGCCTGAGGCTGGGCAGTCCAGTTTCCTTTAGATGGGGCCTGGGTGCTCCTGCTGGTGACTGGACACTATGCCTGGCTGGTCTTGAATATATCTGGCTTGAATCTTACTCTCTATTTAGCTATCTCATCACAATGCCTTGAATCATTAGCAAATTCTTTCTATGCATTTTTTGGTTTGCCCCATGAGGGCACCAGCTCCTATGGGAGGGAAAAGCCTTCCACATCTTTAAAATCTCTCCTATCTGGGGCTGTGTGGGCCCCAGGGCCCATGACCTGTCATTATCTGTTAATTGGATTAACCAAAAGCAAGCAGCCCCAGACAGGGGGCTCAGAAGGGATTCAGTGACCTCAGAGGAAGGGATTCAGTGACCTCAGAGGAAGGGATTCAGTGACCTCAGAGGAAAGGATTCAGTGACCTCAGAGGAAGGGATTCAGTGACCTTAGAGGAAGGGATTCAGTGACCTCAAAGAGGTCGTGCATCTCTATTGCTCTACCACGGCAGACGTAAAACTGATGCTTATCTAGCCCCTGCTGCACACCAGGCATGGTGGAAGGAATCATGGGGATATTATCTCACTGAGCCCCCACCATTTCGCTGAGACTGAGGTCACTGTCCCCATTCTACAGATGAGGAAAGTCTGACTCAAGAGAACCGAAGAGACCTGCGTAAGGTCAGAACTGGCTTGCTGGTGGCTGAGTCAGGATTCGAACACAGGTCTGTTGACTCCCACATCTGACTCTTTCCACACACACCCTGGGCCAGCCCTCCACGCCAGACCCCTCTCTGCCAAAGAGAAGACCTTTGCGATGTTTTGTGTCCTTGAAGGCAAACCAAAAGAATTCCCTACAACTCGCTGCTGGCATTTCAAGTATTGGTTTATGGGTTTCTTGGTGAGAATGCATCCAGGGGCCTATCACCCTTAGCGAAATAGATACTTTTCCAATCAAAGAGTCAAACCAGAACTTGGCTTCTTAGAAAACCACTTGTCTGGAATGCTTGCCAGCAACCAGACGGTCCCACAGTTCAGATTTTTAAAACTGTCTCAAATGTATGGAGAGACCTTTAGGGTGGAGGGTGGGAAAGGCACATACCTTGCTGTGGAAATACATAGACATTCAAATTGTCAGGACTCCTCAGCCGGCCAAGGTCAAGTCAGCCCTTTTGTGGCATTCTCAGGAGTCTCGCTGCCTTGCTGAACCCAAAACGAGCTTTTATTTTATGAGACTTTTCTTTCATGAAACAAAAACAGTAATTAAAGAGAAAAACCTTCTATAAACAAGTGTCTATAGTTCTCGTTTGCTTAACTTTTTCCAACCTTATGAAAAATTGGAACTGAAATTGCCTTCTGAAAGAAGGTTCGGGAAGTATTTTCTTTCAGGTTCATTCAAAATAGTCACACCTCCTTCTCCACCCCTTCCCGAATGCTGATGTTTCCAATGGTCTTCACCATATCCTGAAACCAATAACGTGGTGTGTTTTCATTATCACTCGCCACAATAATAAAGATATGCAAATGACTCTGAATATAGTTTGTGACCTAAACCCTCACCCCAAATCTGGATGGAATCTGAGACCCTAAATGGTTCAACCATTTGGACTGAAGAGGTTGGTTAATTTCATCCAAGAACCAGCCATAGGCTGGTTAAGGACTGGTTAATTCATTCCAAACGGTCAACCGAGGATGGTGAGCAGACATAACCTGTGGTTCAGAAAGGTTTCCCTTAACCCTTCCTGAATCTTGATCTGAGATTTATACAAACAGAAATTATGTGTGGGGTGGAGTGCAGCCAGGAAGTCTCTGAGAAAACTCCATCTTACACATTTTCTTTGAGACAGCCAGACATAAATCTTTGAGGATATCCGTCTTCCTACCAGAGTGGCTGGATTTTTATGGTTACTACACCCTGGTTAGATTTTAATGGATAAAATACTTTTTTTGAGTCCAAGGAAAGGGCTAGTATTCCCTGAGTAGCTAATGCAGTCTTTCAAGCAGAAAGGAATGACTATTTTTTTTAAAAGTCAGAAACTATACACTACCAAGGGGTGAAAAGGGTGTGTGCGGTGTGTGTGTGTGTGTGTGTGTGTGTGTGTGTGTGTATCTGTTTGAATGGATGAATGAAAGAATGGCACTTTGGGGATACATTTTCACTTCTTTTCAGGATAAGCAAGTTAATTTTCTGCCTCTAAAATAATAGATGAAGCTGGGAAATAGGTTGGCTTCCTCTAAGCTAAAGTAAGGTAAATATATATTTGTCAATTCAAACTACCCTTCCTTATATCCTTAAAAATCATTAATAATAACAGAACGTCAGGTTTTAAACCTGTGCATTCATTATTGGTCCACAATACTCAATCTCCCTCTCTGTTTTCTCCTTCACTTCTTTCTTTCAAATATTTTTATGAGTACCCACTACATGTCAGGCACTGCCCTAGTTCTCTTGAAGTTCCATACAAAGACTACCAGAGAAATGTGCTGACCATACCAAGCCAGGTTTATTTATTATTATTATTATTTTCTGAGACAAAGTCTCGCTCTCGGCCCAAACTGGAGTGAAGAGGCACAATCTCGGCCCACTGCAACCTCTGCTTCCTGGGTTCAAGCAATTCTCCTGCCTCAGCCTCCCGAATAGCTGGGATTACAGGCACCCGCCAACACACCTGGCTAACATTTTTTTTTTTGTATTTTTAGTAAAGATGGGATTTCACCATGTTGGTCAGGCTGGTCTCGAGCTCCTGACCTCAGGTGATCCACCTGTCTCGGCCTCCCAAAGTGCTGGAATTACAGATTATAGGCGTGAGCCACCACTGTCCCAGGCCCAAGCCAGATTTATTAAACTTGCTGAGCAAGGAAGAGCACCACCCTGAGAGAGTCTCGTAGTATCTTAAACGGGGGATATTAGCAAAGGGCACTTATAGGGGCTTAGGGAATAAGGATTTGAAGGTGCTCTGCTGGGCACTGGGAGCACAGAGACAAATGACTCAATTTGACTTCAAAGAACTCACAGTCTATAGATTGTAGGCAGACCATCACACTGTAGTATAAGTGTTACGGCAGATACCAGGGAACACAGAGGAGGGCCCTGACCTGAGGTCTGTGGAGGAGGCCTCCAAAGAGGTCCTCTGAAGGAGTTAAATCTTAATGAAATGCCCTAGTAAGAAAGGAGTGGGGAGGGTGTTACAGGGAATAGCTATGAGATGTCAGCGAGCCCTCATGGGGCATTTGAAGAACTGCAAATAGTTTAGACTGGCTGTAGGAGGGCAGTGGTGGTAGACAAAGTTGCAGAGGGCAGGAGGGTCTGATCATTCAGGAGCCTGGATGTCCAGTTAGGCAGCTTGGGTTTTATGCAGGAAGGCTGTGGGGATGGCCTTGGAACCATAGGAAAGCAAGCACAGAGGAGAGAGCTCTGGGTGCACTGGTTAATTAGGAAGCACCCTTGGGAAGGTGAGGTGGATGGATTTGGAGAGCAGGAAGGAAGACGGTTTGCCTCATCATTGTGGTTAAGATGTGGAGGGCAGAAAGCGTGGGTGTTCGAGTGGGAGCTGATTTGCCAGGCACTGCTGGTGCTGGAGATGCAGCAATGCACAAAGACAGAGGAGGTCCCTGCTCCTGAGAAACTGACTTATTCCCTCTAGACATTGGATCAGAGTATCAGTCATCCATTGAACCAATAGAAGTTAACTTTTGAACCTGGTGTGGTGGCTCACACCTGTAATCCCAGCACTTTGGGAAGCCGAAGCGGGCAGAACATTTGAGGTCAGGAGTTCGAGACCAGCCTGCCCAACGTGGTAAATCCCATCTTTACTAAAAAATACAAAAATATACGGGAGTGGTGGCACATGCCTGTAATCCCAGCTACTCAGGAGGCTGAGGCAGGAGAATCACTTGAACCCGGGTGGTGGAGGTTGCAGTGAGCCAAGATTGCACCACTGTACTTCAGCCTGGGCAACAGAGTGAGACTCTATCTCAAAAAAAAAAAAAAAAAAAAAAAAAAAAAAAGACAGAAGTTAACTTTTGAGTGCCTACTGTGTGGTAGACACTTTCTTTTCTTTTCTTTTCTTTTTTTTTTTTAAAAAAAAACTTTTAAATTGTAAACTAGAATACAGATCAAGAAAAAAATCACACAAAACAAATGGATACCCTTTGAATCATTAAGTGGACACCCTTGTAACCACCACCCAGTTCAAGAAATAGAACTTTGCCAGCCACCCAGAAGCCCTTCCATTTGCCCTGTCCTGCAGTCAAACCTCTCCCCTCCTCCCAAAGGGAACCAGTATCCCGACTTTTATAGTAATCTCTTCCACACTTTTCCTTATGGTTTTATCACCCAAATATACAACACTAGATACTATAATTTAGTTTTATTCATTTATTAAAAACATATCTCTTTGAAATACCTTTATAGGTTACCCCTTTATCTTTTTCTTTTTCCTGTAATTTATGTGTTCAAAAACCTGGATTGATTGACCTGTTTGTTCTTCTACACTGGGGATTTTACTCTTTTTTACATTCTCTTGGTGCAGTTGGACATGTTTCCCTGTCCCGTATATTTCCTGCAAATTGGCAGCTGACAGAGGCTTAATCAGACTCAATAAGTTAGCGAGACTAGAGGTGGTATTGTGTACTTTTCATCAGAAGGCGTAGAATCTAATTTTTGCTTTTTTGTGTGTGATGTTGGCAGCCATTGCTGGCCAATACTAGATCTGTTAATTCATTGGGGGTTGTGAAAATGGCGATGACCTAATGCCACCATCTTGTCTTTGTATATTGGCTAGAACTTTTTTTTAAGAAGTTACTTTGCCTGACTTGCTGTTTGATTTCCCACTTGAAAGTGTATAAAAGGAAAGGCAGGATAATTGTTTGATTCCTTCCTATGATCCACTAAAAAAAATTAGTTTTAAAAATATAATTAAAAACTCATAGATTTAAACATATTTGATAGGTTTCCAATTCATTGCAACTTTCAACCTTACTGAAGCTCCAATTATTCTATATTTGGCAAGTGGAAGCCACTTCACATTGGTTTCTGGTTCCTTTTGATACAACTTAGCAAACTTTGATAGCTTTGAAGCCATCTGGTATGCAAAATAGTCCATGCTCATCTTGTACATTTCCAGTTCCAGGCTTGGAATCAGCCATTTCTCCAAGGACCCCTGTTTCTACTGACAGGATATGGTGTTTAAAGACCACAATCTGGGTGTTACGGTTGTTCATTGTGACAGAGCTGCTCATTGTTTCTAGACCTCTTCCCTGAAACAGTATGTGTGTAGGTGTGTGCATGCACACACACACATCTTGTGAGTTTATACTGATATGTCCAATTCAAATTCAGAACTTCAGAGATATCACTTAGATTTCTCTATGTTATGTTTGTATCTTTTTCTATACTGAGAACCCTGGAGACAGCAGTTGGTAAATCTGAATAAACCATAATTATTCGTTTGCTTTGTTCCATTTCATATATACAACCATCACAAAATAACAATATTAAAGCCACCACCATGGATTAAGATTACTGAAACAGGTCATCTTCTTTCATATACTAGCTCCACTCTTCTTCATTAAAAAAAAAAAAAAAACAGTTGTGGTATATCTACATAGTCAGATCAAAGAAGTGTTTTCTACTATCATCTTTCCCTTTTAATTCTCATTTAGCCTCAGTTCTATGCATAGTTGTCCCTTCTGTCATTTTTGTTGTCTGAAGATCATTCTAGTAGATTCCACAAAAGGCTCATGGGAATAATATTTCTTGAGTTGATAACAGTTTGTACCTTTTATATTTGAAGGTTAGTTTTGCTAGATATAAAATCCTTGGCTCATCTTTCCTTTCCTGTCTTCTGGCATAAAGTGTTGTTGTCAAAAGTCTGATGACTATCACATTTTCTTTCTCTTGTAAGTCATATGGTTTTTTTCTCTATATGCCTGAAAGGCTTTCTTTTTTCTTTAATGTTCAGCAATTTTCCTAGAATATGTCTAGTTTTTGTCAGATTGGGTCAATAAATTCTCAGGTACATGGTGTCATCATTCATTACATAGTTTCAAATCTTTTCAGCTTAGGACATCTTTGAATCATAGATTCTAGTATTTGTTCTTTTACTTTAGTTTTCTTCCTCTGGGAATTATTTTATCCATAAGTTGGATATTTTTTGTCTATATTCAGTGTTTATAACTTCCCCCTCAAATTATTTTAAATCTCTTTTAAAATATTTTTATTTTAACATTGTTTCTCTTTTTCATATTGTATTTATCTTAAGGCATTATTTGATGTGTTGTCTGCACTGTGCTTCTAGTTTAGTCTTCATTTATAAAATCACTCTTTTCCTTTATTTCTAATTCTGTCTTGAGTTCTGCCATCTCACTTCTGATCTGAGGTTTTAAACTTTTGATTTATGTTGTTCTATCATTGTCTTAAGGTCTTTTATTTATCTCAAAATATATACTAAAATTTTTATTTCTTTTTAAAGGATTTTTCTGGTGTGTTCTTATTATCTGATTATCTGATTAAAGAACTAAATAATAATTTTTGCACTAACACTGTACAGGATTTGTTCTTACTGCTTTTAATGTTTATCATTTTTATGTTAATTTCATTTTTTGAACTCCTAGGTAGTTGTTCTTTTATCACTTAATAGGTTCCTCTTCTGTTATTTTCATATAAAATAAAAAATTATAGCAGCTTGCTTTTTGGGACTTCTTGGCTATGTTCTCCTCTTTCACTTTATCTGTACTTTTTCATTCCTTTGTCTGTTTCCCCTGTCCTATTTAATTTTGATTCTATTCCTAAAACTTTTTCCTCAGTGTTGGATGCTGTCCCAGAAAGGCGTTCTGATGGGTCCATGTTAAGAGTGTATAAGAATGAGACTGCACCAATCTGTCCCTTGCTTACTGGTTCTACTCATCCCTTTTGGAAGTCAGCAAAGGCCCTCCTAGGTTCAGCTGCTGTGGTCAAGTTAGTCTGTCACACTTTCTCATGAATCCCTTTTGGCTATTTTGGGGTCCTCTTGTTCTGGGGGCCATTAGATGCCTTGTTGCTTCCATTACTCTCATGGATGCCGATAACATGGAACCCTTATGGCTACTGGTGCTTTAGGGTTTGTGGGCATTCATTTTTACCCAGTTTGTTTTAAAGACTGTACATGGGTTTGGGGTTTTCTACCTGATTGCTCTGTTTTTATTATGGAGTTTGGGGACATCCAAAACTATACTTCCATCATCACTGCACCCACTCTTCTAGAAACCATATCTACCTTATGTGTTAAATGCGTTACCATACAACAGTCTAATGAAATAGCGATTATTTTCTCTCTTTTGCAGAGGACGTAAGCAAGTCTTCCAAAGAGGGAAATGAGTTATACCGAAGTGGTAGAGCAATGATTTGTAGCCCTTTACTCATCCTCTGTCACCTCATCCTATTTTAATTCTCTGTGTACCATTTAGTATCACGTGACAACTTTGTTGTTTATTAATTTACTTACTGCCTTGCTACACTTACCAAATTACAAGCATTATAAGAGCAGCTTCAAATCATTGCTCTCCCACTTAGGTATATATTATTTTCTTTACCCTAAAATCTTCTATAGTGACCATCATTACTTCTGTTTTAAAGCACCCAATCAATATTTAAATGCCTGCTTTGTTCTGGGCACTGTAGAATAAGCAGTGGACTTAAAATAGGAATAATAGTAATTACAGCAAACATATATATGGAGCAGAAATATTGCAGGCTGTGTGCTGAGCACGTTACACACTATACCATTCTATCCTCATTACCACCAGGGCTCTAGATAATTACAATTGAACAAACTGGGATTCAAAGAAGTTAATTAATATAAAGCAGATCATGTCACATTACCTTGCTTAATAGTTCACAATGACTCCCTATCATACTAGAAATAAAGTTTAAAAATTTTATCCCAACATATAAAAAACCTACTTGATCTGGCCACTGTCTACCTCTCTGACCCTATTCTAGACCCCTCTCTTCCCCCATCCACATGCGCCAACCACCCCGACCTTCTTCAAGTGTTTTGGCTGTTCCAAAATCATTCTCACTCTAGGGCCCTCATCTCAGCTGTTCCAGCTGCCACATGGGCTGTTCCTGAATGTCACAAGCATAGCACCTTCCTGTGGCTTCAGCAGAGACCTTTCCCGACAGCCCAGTATAAAGTAGCCCTTTACACATCCTCTGTCACCTCATCCGATTTTAATTCTCTGTGTACCATTTAGTATTATGTGATAACTTTGTTGTTTATTAATTTACTTACTGTCTTGCTACACTTACCAAATTACAAGGATTATAAGAGCAGAGATTGCCTTCTGAAAGCAGAGCCCGAGTCAAGGGTTTAGGTGCAAGTAGATCTGGGAGGTGGTTCCACAAAGGAGGAGGGAGAGAGCACGGAGAGTGGAGGCAGGAAAGAGGAAAAGCCAATGAAAGGTGTCCTGCTGAGATCGTGGCTGGAGGCAGCAGAGCCTCAATTCCCCTAGGGTCTCAGAAAAGTGCACGAGATGTCTCCCAGACTTGCCTAAATGAAGGATGGGAGACTGGAGGGTTATCCGCCAGCTTTTGCCCCCGTTGATTGAGGGCAACCCCCAGGAGTGTTAGCCCCCACACTTTTGTGCTGCATTTACAGAAGGTCCTAAGAGGCCCCTTTCATGTCAGAAAATTTCTTGCGGCAGGAAGCAGAATGTCCCTCAGTGCCCCTGGTAGGTGGGAGGCTGCACCGAGGTGACCTTGAGCTTGTACGGAAGTGTCTGCTGTGGCTGTGGCTGACATAAGAGGACAGAAGCGGTGATGCCACTGCAGGGCCCACACTTACTTTGTTCTGTGAGGACAGCCCAGGCTGGAAAGAGGAGCTTGTGCACTAAGATGCTGTGGAGGCAGACTGTGGGCCTCTGAAGTCTATTTTTTTTTTTTTGAGATGGAGTCTCGCCCGGTTGCTCAGGCTGGAGTGCAGTGGCATGATCTCGGCTCACTACAACCTCTGCCTCCCGGGTTCAAGTGATTCTCCTACCTCAGCCTCCTGAGTAGCTGGGACTACAGGCATGCACCTCCACACCTGGATAATTTTTGTATTTTTAGTAGAGATGGGGTTTCACCATATTGGTCAGGCTGGTCTTGATCTCTTGACCTCGTGATCTGCCCACCTTGGCCTCCCAAAGTGCTGGGATTACAGGCGTGAGCCACTGTGCTCGGCCTGAAGTCTGCTTTTTAACTGGCAGGGCACATGGTATATGGTCCTTACCCTTCTCAACCTCTCCGATTTTGGACAGAGCAGGGTGAGAGGCATATAAAAAAATAAAAGGGAGATTGCTGTCCTCAGCTGGAATGTGCGGGAAGAGGAGATTAACTCAGGCTGAATGGAGAGTGGGAACGAATCTTGGAATCATATGACCAGCTACCACTTTATGGAGCACCTACCATTTGGTCAGTGAACACTTTCTCTAGTTTTTATGACTCTAGATGAAAAGTATTTCATTCTGATTTTACAGATACCCGTGGCAGAGGGAGTTAAAGACCCCGGCCACATGGCTACCAGGGATTTCCACTTAGGCCTCTCTGGTTTCAGGGTTGAGTTGGCCTCCTTAGTACCTGGAAGAGCCATGAAGAGAGTTGAGCATGGCCCCAACCTCTCCCGCTATCTTGCCTAGAAATCTGGCTCAAGTGCCATCAGTACTCAAGCTGGGTTGGGCTGGACTGGTTTTCTTGAATATTCCTGTCTTGGGTATTCCGCGATCCTTACTGGAATACTTGTGTTTCCACACCTAAGGGGAGGCCAGCAGTGACTTCCTAGCCATGAGAGGGGCCCGGGCAACATGTAACATTTGTTAATGTGCAAGAGGCAAGGCCCGGGGCCCACACGATTGAGCCTCAAATTAGTTAGTGAGGGAGGAATGGAAGGGTTTCTTTCTCCTCCTTGCTCTGCTCTCCTGGACTCCAGCAGCTGGTACAGATTCAGATAAGCATCTGCACTTTGGGAAGCTGATTCCTACTGAATCCAGCCCCTGAACCGTCTGAGGTCCACCCATCCCTAATTTTCATATGAGTTATATTAAAGTGTCTGATGGGAAAGTATGTCTTGGTTTAAAAATAGAATAACACAACAATAAATCAAGAAGAAAAAGCAAACTGAAAAAATGCAGAAAACAGATGAAAAGAAAAGGGAAAAAGTGAACGGTATAAAAATACCCTCCATGCCAGGCACTTCAAATGTGATTTCCTGTGGCCTGCACTTTGAAAAAGCCTCCTGTTACGCCATGTGCCGCCTCTGAAGGCCAACGGGGCAGACCAGAGAGGCGTGTTGAGACTTGGAGGCCAGGGCGACATCTGACCTGCTTCTGCTCCAGACACATACACCGAGGACACGTCAGATGATTTTCCGCTCAGTGGAACTGAGCCCCGTGGGCCTGCTCCACCCACCCCGTGCCCACCCGGCTCTGACACACTTCCTGTTATGGGCGGTGGGGCACACAGTGGGGCTGCTCGTCGAGGCCAGGGCGCTGGCTTCCCTGTGGGTTGGTTCAGACGACTTCAAAAGCTGCATCTGGCACGCGGGGAAATGATTTAAAAGTGAACTTGGGTGGCTCCCAATCCGACCTACTCCAAGTAAGTAGAAAGAAAACATACATTATCTCATGTTAAAGAGCAGGCTTCTTTGAAGGCACTGCCAACTATTTATGAAATCCTAACTTATTGCTGAAAAAGCCCCCCGACAATCCCAGCAACCGCTGGCAAGGCCAAAAGGACATAAACATGATGTCAGAGTGCCAAATTCCAAATTGGCCAGGATTGCATGAAAAATTTGTGATTCTAATCAACCAGCATCTCAACGTATGCCCCAAGAATATACTGTCTGCATCAGGGATGCACTTGTCTGATATTAAATTATGCCAAAGAAAAGCAAAATAAACATCTTTTCCAACAGGCTGATTTGGGAGGGGCGAGAGGTGTTGGTATAGAGTGGAAAAAATAACATTTCAATAACACGAGAGAAAAAAGAACAAATCAAGACTGATGCAGCCTGTGAAATTGTCCAGTTCAGACGTTTGGTGCTGAAGTTTGCTGTGTATCATGGGATGTGGAAGCCTGGTTGGGGTGGAGTGTGGAGTGTGGGTGTGGACAGAAAGGGATTCATACCCCTGGGGGCACCTGACACAGATGGGTTTGAACCTGAGAAGTGTCCCAAGATAGATTGGGCTCATATTTATAAACCACTGAAATGTTTCTGGTTTGCCAGGCAAGAAATTGGCAGCAGGCATCCACTAAACATGTGTATGTGTGTGTGAATGTTCGCGTGTGTGTGTGCGTGTGTGTGCATGCACACGTGTGTCTGGCCGTCAGCTTGAGGCCAGCTGCACTTGATTAGTAATCTCCAGCATGCCCACAAACACGCATGTGACTGAGGGGATGGGATGCCCTTAAGAAAATGCGATTTGTTAATGCCATACTGTGGATCTCAGCTACTTTTGCCACCTTTTTGTGCCTGAGAATGGGATCTTGGGGGGAGGTGCTTCATGGGGCTGCCTATTGAGTGTGGGCAGAGGGAATAAATGTGCTTAGGACTCTGCCCCTTTCTCACTGCACTGATTCCACTCAGGGATGAATAAAGGACCCACGTCGCCAGCAATCAGAAACTCCCAATTTCAAGTCCTGGCTTTGCCTTTAAAGAGAGAAAAAGAAGGGACCAGGCACTGAGCGCTGAACTTAAACATTTTTTTTTAAACTCTTGGAATCATGCACAGGGGAACCATTACATCTGTTCCTTTCTTAGTGTTAGGGTTATAATGATTAAAAACAAAATCGAGATATATCAGTTGTAAGTGCTATAGACATTACCATTTAAAGTATTATTTTTATTAAGGAAATGAAAACTTCCCATTTCAGACTATCCTCTGAATTAGCTCCACCCTGGTAACCGAAGTTTCTGACATTTATCATTACCTTGGGTTACACATTGAAAGTTCATGTTCAAATGCAAATCCTATTGGAGAAGAAGGAACATGTTAAGGCAGGTCATATGTACCTGCTCATCTAGTATGGCTCAAGGCCGAATTCTTAAACTTTTGGAGGTCATGGAATGCTTTGTGACTCTGATGTGCCCTCACAAAATGCACATCCACATGTTCACATGAAATTTGCTTATAATTTCCTGGTGTTAATGGATTCATTGAAATAGAAATCCAGAGATCTTATATTAAGATCCTCTTGCTCTAAAAGTTGGAAACAGACTGGATGATACATTTTGAAGAATGCCAGGAAGGGTCAAGGGCAATAGGCACAGCCTTGGAGGGCAGATGAATATGCTCAGGTATAGAGAGGTGAAATGACCATCTCAAGGTTATAAAGCCAGAAAATGCTGGAGCTAGGACCAGGACCAAGGGCTACTGGACTTATTGCCCAGTGGAGTCCTGCAAGGAACCAAGGAAGCCTGTGTTCAAGACCCCACTCTGCCACTTCTGTGTGACCTTGGGCAAGTAATTTAAGTAGCTTGGGCATGCCCTCTAATCTTCAGCTTCTATATCTATAGCCATGACTTAAACACATACTCAGGCTACTCATCTATTAATGGAGATACTGATATTTACCTTAAGAATTCCATATGAATTTGACTATTGATAATATATGTGAAGCATTTCATAAACTATAAATTCCTAGCATTATTGCTATTGATGCTCCATATAAATTCCTAGCATTATTGCTATTGATGCTGAAGGACAGGTGGTAGGGTCTAAATATTTGTGTCTCCCTTACATTCATTGGTTGAAATCAAATCTCCAGTGTATTGGTATTAAGAGGTGGGGCCTTTGGAGATGACTAGGTCATAAAGGTGGAGGCCCTGTGAATGGGAATAGTGCCCTCCTGAAAGAGACCTGACGGAGCTTGTTTGCCCTTCTGCCACAGGAGGATGCAGCAAGAAGGTGCTATATGAAGCAGAGAGCAGGCCCTCACCAGGCATCGAATCTGCCAATGCCTTAATTTTGGATTTCCTAGCCTCCAGAACTATGAGCAATGCATTTCTGTTGTTTATGTCATCCAGCCTTAGATAATTTGTTATGGCAACTTGAATAGACTAAGACAACAGAGAATGTAAATATATGGCAACTTTTGTTATGGAAACCTAATAGTGAAAAATTAGGACACTATAGTCTAAACTATTCTAGTTTGAATCTGGACAAAATATAAGGGAAAATTGTGGTACAATTTCTGCCATGGGTACTATGATGGCTGATCTGAACAGTGAAGGACTGTGAGTATATTAGTTAGGAATTTTTCTATTGTGACGAAAATCCACCTCAAAATGGCCTAAGCCAAGAAAAGAAATTTATTGGCTCACATATTTGTTTCTGTTTATTATTTCACTTTGTCTTCCGTCATATGGTCTTGTTTCTTGGCATATCTAGTAATTTTTGATTAAACACTAGACATTGTATAAAAACATTGTAGAATCTCTAGATGATATTATCTTCTTCCATAGAAAAACGCTTTCACTGTTTCCTATGTTAGGCAGATAGAGTGGGGGGCTGATCACCTTAATCTAATCAAACTAAGGTGAGTCAGGGCTGGGGTGCAGTTTTAGTAAGGTTCCATCTAACTCTGTTTGCTTCTAGTCCTCCAGGACTGCCAGCTGAGAGATTAATGTGTTCACCTCAACCTCCTTTCCCTAGCAAGGCCTAAAATTGCAATCCTTGTCTCTCCAGCACTGTGAGATTGTTGAAAACACTATCCTGCTTTTAAAGGGCATTCTGTTTAGCTTCAGAATTCAACAGCTCTGTTGGTTTCTCTGTCCCCAAACAGAGGGAGCTCTGCCCAGGAAAAGTCTGGATTCTTATTCTCTCTTTTGCATGCCAAATTGACAAAGTTTTTCCCTAAGGAGTAAGTAGCTTCAGAATGCCAAATCACCTTTTTACAATTCCTACTCTCTGAGTCTTATCTCCTCTAGTTCTGATTGTTTCAGCAGATTTCTAATAACTTTAAATAGGTTAAAAAGGAAAAAAGAGTTTTTGCCTGGCTTTTCTAGTTTTTCCTCAGAGGGAGTGTAGCAAACATCTCTAGATTATATATCTTAGAAGTCTAGGGATAGATCTGGAACTACAGGAAGAGCTGAATCCAGGTGACCAATGATATTATTAGGCATTTTTTCTCTCTCTCTTTCAGCTCCATTTCACTCTGTATAGGCTTCTTCTAAAACAACATTGCCCCTGAGGTTGCAGAGAAGGCCTCTAGAAACTCCAGACTTACAGTAGATTAACAATCCTGGTAGAAAGAGAATGCCTCTTTCTCAATAACCTCAATAATTGGCCTAGTTTGGGTCATGTGTCCACTCTGATTCAATCACTGTGACAGGAGAATAAAATATGGTACTTTTCTTTTTTTTTGAGATGAAGTCTTGCTCTGTCACCAGGCTGGAGTGCAGTGGCCTGATCTTGGCTCACTGTAACCTCCACCTCCCGATTCAAGCAATTCTCCAGCCTCAGCCTCCCAAGTAGCTGGGACTACAGGTGTGCACCCCCACACCCAGTTAATTTTTTTTTTTTTTTTTTTTTTTTTAGGAGATATTGGGTTTCACTATGTTGGCCAGGATGGTCTCGATCTCCTGACCTCGTGAGCCACCCGCCTCAGTCTCCCAAAGTGTTGGGATTATAGGTGTGAGCTGCCATGCCCAGCCAAAACATGATAGTTTTCAGGGCCTTGTCACATGGCTACCATGGAGTCTGGGTATGATCAACTTCAAATGATTCACCTAACTAAACATGAGGGCAGGGTGGTTCTCTGGGCAAAAAAAGGAGGTGTTATTTTTCCAGAGGAAAGGGGAATGGATGCTGGCCAGTCTATAGATTTTCTCCATAGTGAAAGTTGTGCAAAGAAGGCAGGACTGAGGTGTGGAAAGCATTCATCTGCCTCTTCACCCCAGCTCCTGTCATCATTCTCAGAGATCCTCATTTCCATTTAAACAACTCATCAGAACACCTCAAAATTCCTGGGCCTTCGTAACTCTCATAACTATTACCTCCACTCCATTTCAACCTCACTCCCTGCACTTGGTCATTACCTGAAAATGCTCATGTCTCATCCTCTGATCCCTACACTTCATGCCTGCTCTGTCTCTGACCCCTGAGACTCCTAAGTCCTTGACCTTTCCATTTATTAGCTACACAGCACCCACTTGGCAAGCCCCCAGCCCTGGGATGATGCCACTTTCTACCTTTTCAAGTCCTCAACTGGCCTGAAGTTGGAAGAATTCATGCAACTGTGAAGACTGGTACCATCGTGAAACCACACAGTTTCTAAAGTAGCTTTGTCCTTTATCTTGTTTTTTTTTTTGTGTGTCTTGTTTTTATTTAATCTTCCATTCCCTTCACAGATGCATTCAAACCTTCACCATCTCCTTCACAGTAGCCCATGGAGGCCATTAGGGAAAATCTTTCACAACTTCCTTCTTTTTTTTTTTTTTTTTTTGAGGTGGAGTCTTGCTCTGTCACCCAGGCTGGAGTGCAGTGGTGCAATCTCGGCTCACTGCAACCTCTGCCTCCAGGGATTCCCCTGCCTCAGCCTCCCAAATATCTGGGACTACAGAAGCGCGCCACCATGCCCGCCTAGTTTTTTTTTTTTTGTATTTTTAGTAGAGACAGGTTTTCACCATGTTAGCCAGGATGTTCTCTGTCTCCTGACCTCGTGATCCGCCTGCCTGAGCCTCCCGAAGTGCTGGGATTGCACACGTGACTTACCGCGCCCGGCCCACAACTTCTTATTTTGTAATCCATACACTTTTTGCCTCTGCATTAGAGAGGGCCTGCATAGGTTTTGCTTGCTTGGTATACATGTCTCTTTCTTCTGGTAACAGTGTCTCAGTTTTCCTCTGGGAAAACCCTTGCTCCACTCAGTTTGTCTGGTTTGAATGGGAATGATCATATCCTTTGAATTTGGGTGTTCAATAAAATAAGTTAATCTTCCTGGCCAGGGTGACTGTGTTTTGAATAGATATAGGGCCAAAGAGTATCCAATGAGAAGCCACCTCAGGAATGATTCAGAGTGAGAAGTCTATATTCTGCTGGGATGATTAAGCCAGGAGAGTAAAGTTTGTGCATTAATCACGAGTATGCTTATGCCATGAGGATAGGTCCTACATGAGACTGGAGCCATCATAACTCTAAGAGATGAAAAAAAAAAGAAAGAGAGGGAGCCAATTACATCATCTGAATCCCTAGATCTAGCTATTCCTGAAGGTGCTGCTTCTGTACTTTTTAGTTAAAGGGGCCAGGAAATTCCCTTTTTCTGCCTACGTCGGTTTAAACTGGGGTTCTCTTACTACTAACTAAAAATGTCCTGATAAATATGCACACATACCCTTATCTTCTTTATTCAGTACCAGGAAACAATGCATCCGGGTTCTTTTTCAGAATCTCTCCATCAGTGCTGTTCATGTATTCAATACAGATTTCTTGAGAGCCTGCCTCAGGTTAGACATTGTTCCTGACACGGGGGAATACCATAGGAAACTAGATGAGATCTTTCCTTCAGGGGGCTTACTGTCTAGTGGGAAAGAAGGAGAAAATGAGAAAGATTATAAAATTTGAGCTGTGATAAATGCTATGATTAGTGCTAAGACGGAGAATGGCTGGGTGGTGGAGGAGAGGTAGTGGGAACACTTTAGTTATCTTTTTAAAAATTACTGGTTTAATTTTACTGACGTTAGAGGATGTACTCATGATTGTCTTCCTCTCACATTTGTTGAGACTTTTTAAATGCTTGTTTTATATTCCATGTGCATTTATGTGTATTCTGAAGTTGTTGTGGAGAGTGTTCAAGAACGGTTAATTAGGTCAGTTTTGTTGATAGCATTTTTTAAAATTTGTTGTATCCTAATTGCTTTCTGTTCACTTACATCAGTTATCCAGTGATGTGTTAAAATCTTGGCTTATTGTCTATTTCTGCTTTTATTTATTTATTTATTTATAAAAATAAGAAACAAGGTCTTCCTCTGCTACCTAGGCTGGAGTGCAGTGGTGCAATTATAGATCATTGTAGCCACAAACTCTGGGCTCAATTGATCCTCCTGCCTTAGTCTTCTGAGTAGTTGGGACTATAGGCACAAGTCACCATGCTCAGCTACTGCTTTTTAAAACTTTTTTTGTGTTTTTTTTTTTACAGTCTACTTTTGCTATATGTATGTATTCTGAAACTGTATTATTAAGTGCACACAAATTTAGGATTGTTTGGTCTTCTTGTTGAATGGATCCTTTCATGGTCATGAAATGTTCCTCTGTATCTCTAAGTCCTACTTTCTGGTGGAAATTTGCTTTGGTGGTATATTACTACATTAGTATAGCCACACTTTTTTTATTGCATTTTAGTTTTGGGGTACATGTGAAGAACATGTAAGATTGTTGCATAGGTACACACATGGCAGTGTGATTTGCTGCCTTCCTCCCTATCACCTATATCTGGCATTTCTCCCCATGCTATCTCTCCCCAACTCCCCACCCCCTGCTGTCCTTCCCCTATTTCCCCCCGACAGATGCCAGTGTGTGATGCTCCCCTTTCTGTGTCCATGTGTTCTCATTGTTCAGCACCTGCCTATGAGTGTTTCCCGGGCTCGAGCGCAATGGTGCGATCTCAGCTCATTGCAATCTCCACCTCTTGGGTTCAAGTGATTCTCCTGTCTCAGCCTCCTTGAGTAGCTGGGATTACAGGTGAGCACCACTACGCCCAGCTAATTTTTTGTATTTTTAGTAGAGATGGGGTTTCACTATGTTGGCTAGGCTGGTCTCGAACTCCTGACCTCGTGATTCGCCCTCCTCAGCCTCCCAAAGTGCTGGGATTACAGGCGTGAGCAGTCGCGCTCGCCCAGCCACACCCTTTTAAATGTTAGTGTTTATATAATGTATATTTAATGGCTGCAAATAACTGGCCTTACAATGATTACTGAGACCCAAACTATTCCACGTAGACAAACCATGTCTTAAAAGTTTGTTAATTAGCCCTTTCTGCTTAGTTGCCCTCCAGATGCCACAGGCTTGTCTTTACTATTTACTCCAAGGGTCGAGGTACATTTCATTGTCCAGCAATAAATATTTATTAGTTTAGTATGGGACAGATATTTCAGAAATTATCAGAGAATCTTAGAATTAAAAAGTTTGGAAAATAACAAAAAGATGAACTCCCAAGGAAGATACATAGTCAGAGAGATAAAGAGAATTAGTTCCAGAGGAGGAGAGCTCTGGGAAATTCTTGGAGGATATTTGTTTAGGGATGGGAGCTTAAGGATTCACTATGTCAATAGGTGAGGTAACAAATTGTTAACAGAGATAACAGTTTTCAATGAGCAGAAACTTGAATAAAGGAACAGAAGCAAGGACACAAATAAAAAGTCTGTTTTAATGGAAGGTTGAGACAATCAAGATGAGGCTAGAAAGATAGGTCAGCGCTGTGGTGGAGAGGCGAAAATATGAATTTCAGGAAGCTCTGTAGTGTACAAATTCACCAAGACTCACCAGAGATACTTGAATACAAAAGAGCCAGTATGAAAACTGCTGAAGTTTCATCTTATTGACGTATAATGTTTGGAGTAAGAAGAGCCAGTTAGGAAGGTGAGAGGAGATGAGGGTCAGTATTCTGGGGACAGAACTTCAATGGAGAGGGTAGAGGATAGCCCTAAATAAGAAAGAAAAGCAGCAGATATTAAGCTTTGATTGATTAACTGAGAGATGTGGTGTGTGGGGGATGAATAATACATATTTGTGTGTGAATAGGCAGATTTCTAAAATATTTTTGTTGTAGTTAAAAATATGTAACATAAAAATTTCCATTTTAATGAGTTTCAAGTGTAGACTTCAATGGTATTGATTACACTCACAATGTTGTGCAACCATCACCATGATTTATTTTCAAAATTTTCCATCACCCCAAACTGAAACTATGCAACCATTATGCAACAACTGCCCATTCCCTCATCCCCACCAATCCCTGGTAACCTCTGTTTTACTTTCTGTCTCTATGACTTTTCCCACTGTAGATGCCTCATATATATAAATGGAATAAGGTGGTATTTGTTTTCTTGTGCCTGGATTATTTCACTTAGCATAGTGCTTTCAAGGTTCATCCATGTTGTGGTGTGTATCAGAATTTCATTCTTTTTTATGACTGAACAGTAAGTATTCCAAGGTATGGCTGTACTACATTGTATTTATCTGTTTGTCTGTTGGCAGACAACTGCATTGTTTCTACCTTTTGCTGGTTGTGAATAATGTTGATGAACATTGACATACAAGTTTCTAAGTCTGTTTTCAATTTTTGAGTATCTACCTAAGAGTAGAATTGCTGAGTCAAATATAAATATGTTTATGTTTAGGTTTTTGAGGAACCATCACACTGTTTCCACAGTGGCTGTACTCTCACATTTCCACTGTCAGTGTAGGAGAGTTCCAATTTCTCCACGTCCTTGTCACACTTGTTATTTTTCATTTTATTGATTATTGCCATCATAATAGATGTAAAGTGGTGCCTCACTGTGGCCTTGATTTGTGTTGCTCTAATGACTATTGATACTGAGCATCTTTTCATGTGCTTATCGGCCATTTGCATATCTTCTTTGGAGAAACGTATATTGTGTCCTTTGCCAATTTTTATTTATTTATTTAGGCTGGCAATCTGTCACTTTTAAAATATAACATTGATTGCTTAGATCGTTTGATGCAGAACAGCTTTCTTCTTATTCTGAATTTGGAAATTTTATACAACTGAATACAAAGAGGAAAAAAAGTACCAAAACCAAACTGTGATTCTTTGTTCATGTGGCACAAACCAGTTTTGCACATAACATGTAGCAGCAGTTTTTAAATTTCCTTTAGAAAAATATGAGTTCTACACATTTGTTATTGTTTTCTGCTTAATGCATAAGCTGAGATCACTAGGATCAACTTCCTTCTTGAAGAAAGACAGGAAAGAGATGAACAGAGAATCAGAATGTATGATAAATCTTTCTGAAACTAGCATTTAACTGTTAGGTAACTTGCCCAGAGATGTTTGGAAAACAGCCTTTTGGGGTTTTTTTGTTTGGTTTTTCATAGCCAGGTGTTTTTTGCAGTGATTGAATCTCAGCATGTGGCCATTGATAAAGAGAAAAAACTTGCACCTCAAAAATATTTTCAGAAGATTTATATATATATATATATGTGTGTGTGTGTGTGTGTGTGTGTGTGTGTGTGTGTGTGTGTGTGTGAAAGCCTGAGAGAAGAGGAGGAAGAGAATCAAACAAAATGTATAGAAACTAATTAGCTGGATGTGCAAACTAAACTATGATTCACCCAGGGTTTAAAGAAGCCACAGACTTCACAGTTTAATACTGGGGAGAAGGGGTAAAACAGCAAACAAATAATACATTTCTCAATCTCACTAATAAAATGTGGGAAGACAGTATGACTGTGAGGATAAAGATCAAAGCTAAGCTAAGCAAAACTTTAAATTAGTTTTTTTTTTTTTTTTCTGCTATTGTTGAGTTCTAGGAGTTCTTTATATATTCTGGGTATTGTTAAACTCTTATCAGATATGTGATTTGCAAATATTTTGTCCTATTCTGTAGGTTTTCTTTCAGTTTCTTGATAATGTCCTTTGATGTATAAATGTTTTTAATTTTGATAAAGTCCAATTTGTCTATTTTTTCTTTTGTTTTTCATGCTTTTGATGTTATATAAGAATCTGTTGCCAAGTCCAAGTTTGTGAAGATTTACCCCTGTTTTCTTCAAAGATGTTTATGGTTTTAGCTCTTACATTTAGATCTCTGATTCATTTTGAGTGCATTTTTGTACGTAATGTGAGGTAGGGATCCAAGGTCATTCTTTCAGGTGTGAAAATGCAGTTGGCTCAGAATCATTTTTTGAAGAGACAGTTCTTCCTTTTTGAATGGACTTGGCATTCTTGTCAAAAAATCCGTTGATGTTAGCTGTATGGGTTTATTTCTGAGGTCTCTATTCTATCCCATTGATCTCTATGTCAAACCTATACAAGTACCATATTGTTTTAATTACTGGAACTTTACAGTAAATTTTGAAACCAGGAGGATAAATCCTATTTTGTTCTTCTCAAGATGGTTTTGGCTATTCAGAGCCTCTTGCAATTATAAATATAAGGATTGGACAAAGAAGAATATGAGGATTGGTTATTCAATTTCTGCCCAAAAAAGGGCTTTGGGGTTTTGTTAGGGATTATGTTGACTCTGGAGATTACTTTGGCCTTTGGGTAGTATTGATATGATAATATTAAACCACCCTATCCATGAATACAAGATGCCTTTCCATTTATTAGGTTTTCTTTTATTTCTTCCAGCAATGTTTTATAGTTTTCAGTGTATGAAACTTTCACTTTTTTAGTTAAATGTATTCATAGATAATTTACACTTTTAAATGCTATTTAAAGTAGAATTGATTTTTAAATTTCCTTCTTAGAGTGTACATTGCAGATGTACAGAAACATAACTGACTTTTGTGTATTTATCCTGTACCCTGCACCTTTGCTGAATCCTATTATCTCTAGTAGCATTCTTCATCATCTCCTACTCTTTATGTTTTTGTCATAAATTACATCTTTATACATTGTGTTCCCAATAACATAAATTTATAATTAAAAAATGTATTTGCCTTTTAAATCCTGTAAGAAATAAAGATTGGAGTTACAAATCAAAAATACAATAATACAGGCTTTTATATTTATCTATGTATTTATTTTTACTAGGAATCTCTTTTTCTTCATACAGCTTTAAATTACTGTCTAGTGTACTTTAATTTTAAATTGAAGGGCTCCTTTCAGTATTTCTTGTAGGGCAGGTCTAGTGATAATGAACTCCCTCCACTTTTGTTTCTATGGAAATGTCTTAATTTGTCCCTCATTTTTGCAGGACAGTTTTGCTGATATAGAATTCTTAGTTGACAGAGTTTTTTTTTTTTTTTTTTTTTTTTTTGTACTTTAAATGTGTCATCCCACTGTCTTTTGGCTTCCATGAATTCTGATGAAAAATCAGCTGTTAATTTTATTGAGGCTCCCATGTACATGATATTATTTCTCTCTTGCTGCTCTCAAGTTTCTCTCTTTGAATTGTTGCAGGCCTTTAGTTAATTTCCATGCTGCTCTCAAGATTCTCTCTTTGAATTGTTGTAGGCCTTTAGTTAATTTCCAGTGTTATGAAATGTTGGTTTTGACAACTTATGCCAGTGTTCTTGTTGCTTTCATGGTATAGAAGCTTTTGGAGGTCCTTTCTTTCTCATTCAAGAAGTGGGTCTTCTGGTCTATTTACATTTAATGTAATAATTGTTTTAGTTGGGTTCTGAGGCAGGAAAGAGATTGGCCAATTTCAGAAGTGAGGTCAGGTCAATGTGAGTGGAACACAGTAATAGAAGGAGGAGACAAAAGAGATGAGGTTAGAGGAGGAGGCTGGGGCCAGCCAATTAAGGCTTTGAGGTTAATGGTAAGAAATTTGGATTTTATGCCTCATGAATTAAGAAGGTTTAGGAAGTTTTAAACAGGAGTGTGACATGTTTGGATTTACATTTTAGGAAGATCGCCATGGCCACTTGAGAGGCATGGATTAGAGAGAGTAGTGGGAGCAAGGAGGCCAGCTAAAAGTCTGTTGCAATCACCAGGTGAGAAGTGATATAAGCCTTGATGAAAGGATTTCCTTTCCTTTCTTCTCCCATTTTGTCCAACACTATTTCAGCAGCCATCTCTCATCTATCCCCTAAATTTTCAATCCCTTCTGTTTTCAATTCCTTCTCAGTCTATATACATAATCAAGTCACTCATATCTTATAAAATAATCTTTGTTTCACTTCCTCTTCTAGTTACCATCCAATATCCTTCTCCTTTCCTACAATATTTTCAAAAGAGTAATCTACAACTGTTGTCTTTCACTTTTTCCGTTTTCTGCCCAGTTCTCTTCTGCTCTCCAGTCAGTCCCTGGCTAAGTATCCAGTAACTTTCTCATTGCCTCATAGGATCCACCTTATATTCCTCTCCCCTCATCTCCTGCCACTCTCCTCTATGGATGGCTTGTTCACTGCTGTCTCTGTTGTCAGGCTTGATGCGTGGAATATAGCAGTTGCCAAATTAATTTTTTCTGCATAAAAGATTTAATGCTGATATTCTAGAGGTAAGACCAACTATTCACAGAGGGATTTATCATTTCCTAGGACCATTCCTGATGAATATCAGTTTATTCACTTATCTTTATCTTCCTTTTTTCAGCATCAGGAGACAGTACATCTCTGTTCCTATTTAAAATTAGCTCCTCGGCTGGGTGCAGTGGCTCATGTCTGTAATCCCAGCATTTTGGGAGGGTGGAGTGGGCAGATCACTTGAGGTCAGGAGTTTGAGACCAACCTGGCCAACATGGTGAAATATTGTTCCTACTAAAAATGCAAAAGTTAGCTGGGCATGGTGGTGCATGCCTGCAATCCCAGCAACTAGGGAGGCTGAGGCAAGAGAATCACTTCAACCAAGGAGGTGGAGGTTGCAGTGAGCTAAGATCATACCACTGCACTCTATCCTGGGCAACAGAGTGAGACTCCATCTAAAAATAAATAAATAAATAAATAAATAAAATTAGGCCCTCTATCTGGGATAGTGATTGATTCACTCATTTATTCCACAAACACCTCTTGTGGGCTCATCTTGTCTCAAGAATCATTTATAATTAGTATCATCATTACAGTCTGTCTTATTCATGGTGCACAGTGCCTTGTACATAGTAAGCCCTTAATTAATGTTTGTAGCTTTGAACTGATTTACTGTAGGATGCTAGTTACATTTATCATGTTCCAGCTGTCTGTAAGATTAAAGCCAGACACATTTTAAAAAATCTTTTCATTTAGGTACATTCTTACATACAGTAAAGTACATAGGTCTTAAGTGACTCAATGGCCTTTTAATGTACACCTTGGGTAACCATTACCCAGGTCAAGATATAGAACTTGTCCCATACCCTAGAAGACTACTTCATGCCTTGACACAGTTCTGTGCATATACACATGAATAAAAACACTTTACAATTTTATTATATATTTTCTTTTATAAGCAACCATTAATATCTCTGAATAAAAAAGGAAGGTGCACAAGAAAGGTCAAGCATAAGGCTAATCTAAGGACATAAAAATCTTTAATGCTACTTGACAATTGGTAGTAAATTGTTTGATTATTCAGAATCAGGATTCTTTTACTTAACTGAAGAGATGCGACCCAGCAAATTCTGCTGTAAAGTGAATTTCTGTCAAAAAAAATCTTTTTCCATCAATTCCTATCATAAAATTGGAAACGTTATCTGGGGGTACAAATACTGACCTCTGGCTGTTGACTCACACTCAAAAACAGCGACTCCCTGATAAAACTTCACCAGTAATACTCAAAATGTTAATAAAACTCATAAAACTCAGAATTATCTGCAGAATTCCAAATAAATTTCAAAATCAAAGCACTGGGAGTGAAAATGCAATAAGGAATCTTTGGTAATATCAAGGCCTCATGTCACAACCTTCTTGCAGCAGAGTAATCCCATGAGCTAAGAATTCTGGAGGCTTGGCTTTACAGGTAGTGGGTAGTGGGTGGTGGATTCCTGGTACTAGTAGTGTGACTGAAGTCGATTTGCTTTTCTGAGCCACAATTAATTTCTCTCCAGTTTTAGGATACAAATATAAAAGGCCTCCCTATTTGACAAGGCTTTTTTGAGGGTCCAAGTGAGATAATACTTAGTGGGTTTGCTTGTTCATTTATTTAGTTAATTACCATTTGAATAATATCTATTAAGAATCTTCTATTTACCCAGTACTGTGCTAGAGTATAAAGTGATGAACAAGATGGTCCTGTTTTCTGCTCTTGTGGAGTTTACAATCAATTGTAGAATAGAGACATTATACAACTGTATGCAGAGCTCCCTGTGAAATATGATGTGGAAAAGTAGGCAGTCAATTTAAAAAAACTTGGTTACAATACAAAATTACAAAAACAATACCTATACAACTTACACAGTTTAGTTTTACACAAAATATTCACATATACATTCAGCCAACAATATTGAGATGTGGGAAAGAGTCTTTTTGTAGGACCTGAGTTTGCAGAATAAAGTTCTATTTACTTTTTCTTATGTAAACCACTTTCTTTAAAGTGAAACAAAATATGTATGAGTTAATACAAGTGCATAATCTTTCTAAAATTTCATGGCTCTTGTTGCCAGTTGTTTGGAGTTTTTCCCTCACCTTCATCCAACAGATATGTTTTCTGAGATTTGCCTAGATTGATTCTTTCCAAAGTGGTCAAGTTAGAAACAGCAGTGTTTCTTTAATGCTTATATTTCATTCATTTGCATAATATTTAATTAAATTATGTAATGACAGTATTGAGTACAACTGCCATAAACAATTTAGACAGTAAATGCAATGGTCTCTTGGTCAGTAAACAACTCACATGTTGGGAGTGGAAGTTTATGGGCGTGCTAAAGGGTACCTCCATGGGACATAATGCATTTGGCTGCAAGGAACAGAATCGTCAACTGAAACGAGTTTTAAGCATTGCTTTCAAAAAACTCTCAGTGCATAGTAAAAAGACACATTTTAAATTGTCCCTTAGCACATATGCAAATCCACATGCATAGAGTATAAACTGAAGCAAATTTTTATAAGCAGCACTTACCCTTACTTTTTGTGATGTTACCTAATATTTTTTATTTTAGTCTATTCTTCCCTATTTTAATTCTATTAAAAGTGCTAGTCATAACCCACTAATATAATCTCATGTCTCATTAATGAGGTGCAACCCACAGTGTGAAAAACACTGGCTTAACCCAATAGGACTTTTATTATTTTTTTGTGGGAAGATATCTAGAGATGGAGAAGCCCTTGAGATGCTGCAGTAGCTCAGCAGCATCCTCAAGGTCACAGGTATTTTCGATAGACTTCTTTCTGCCAGCTTCAGAGAATTAGGAGTGTCTCTGCTTATGGTGCAAAATGGCTTCTACATCTAGCAGTTGTTACAAGTGGACAGACTTGTACCCAACAAAAGAGAGAAAATAAACTTTTCCCAGAAGCCCCCAGCTGCTCCTCCTCTGGTCCCATTGGCTAGGATTAGTCACATGTCTGTGCTCCAGCTGCAAGGGAGGCTGGGAGAGCAGGTGACTGGCATTTCCAGCCTCTTTATAGGGATATGTGCTCTGCCAGAAAGACGAAGGGAAGGGGAATGTGGTTGGGAAGGGGGCCCAGTATGAAGAGCATTGAGGCCTGGCAGGTATGAGCGCTCAGCTTGCTCTGGGCATCAGTTTTATGTTACCTAGAGGGAGAGACTAGAGAGAGTTTCTTAATCCAGGGAAACTTCCTAAGTAGAGGGTGGTTAGGTGAGTGCCTAATTGCAACGTGTCAAAAGCTATGAAAAAAAGGATACATGGCTTTCATTGGTTCATGTTGCAGGGGACTTACCTGGGCTAGGGCATTTGGGAGGCCTCTTTAGGGAAGCGACTCTGTTAAGCCAGTATGGAGAGACGGATCATGGTGGTGGGTGGTGGGAACAGTGTTCCAGGCAGAGGGAAGAGAGGGAAGAGCTTATGAGAAGGCTCAGAGGAAGGAAGGAGGGGTCATGGTTGAGGTGGCATATTTATTTCCCTAGTTGTCCACCTCCTGTGGCCCCAGCCCTGCACTAGGCATCCATGTCTAAGAGAGAAATGGGACATCTTCTGCCCTTGGAATGTCACTGTCCATTAGGAAGGGTGATGTATGAACAGTCGTAACTAGAAACCAAGTAGAACATATGCCTTCAAAATGTTATGATGCCTCCTAGTGGAGGGGGACACAGGAGACTTCTTTGGTGGCATGTAATAGGCAGGATCTGCATGTGTAGAATTAGCAGAGGTCACGCCTTCCAGTGGGAGGGCCTGCTGTGAGCAAAGGCCTGGAGGCAGGAAGGCAGGGCCAGGGGTCAGCCACTTGGCTGGAGGGCTGGGTGCCTGAAGAGGAACCAGAGGGGGTAGGGCAGGGAAGGTTAGGTGGTGGCTCTGGCCAGCATTGTCCCAGCTCCCTGCATTGAACCCCAGCCATCTGCAGCCCCAACCTTGGTTAACCCTCCTGGCAGTGAGTGTGACACTGGTCCCTGCGAGACAGAAGGAGTGACTCAGGCTTTGTTGTTGTTTAGCATATTTTTTCCCCCAAAGCAGAGTGACTCTCAGGGAGAGGCCCTTGCCTGGCCCTTCTTCTTGGCACCAGCGAAGGCACCTGTCCAGTCTCGTTGGAGAAAGACCAGTCTCTGAATGGTCAGAGGTCACTGGGTCTTGTGTCTTCTGGGATCTGCTGGGAGGGCTGCTGAGGTGGCACAGGCCCTGCTAGGGAGACTGCTAGAGGAGACCTTAAAGGGCCACTGCTGGCCCTTTAAGCAGTGAGGCTGGGGGCTGGGACATCCATGTTCCCGTGTCGAGGAGAAGTCCAGGTCTGAAATTCACGGATGATGGCCCGGGAGGAGCACTCAGGGCCTGAGACGGGATGATTGGAGGAGTGGTGGGAAAACCTTTGTGGTGGTCCCTGGGAGGCCTAGGAGGGGCCACCAGGATGTGAGTTGAACAGTTTCACCTTCATGTGAGGTTTCTCAACTGCTGGCATTTGGGGTGGGATAATGCCTCACTGTCGGGGGCTGTCCTGTGCCTTGTGGGATGTTTAACGGCATTCCTGCCCTCTACACACTAGGGGCCTGCAGCAACCTTCTCCGAGGTGCGACAACCTAAAAACTCTCCAGACATTGCCAAATGTCTCCTGGGTTAGTAAAATTGCCTCAGGCTGGGAATTGAGACCTTAAGGTGAATAAAGAGACATCTCAGAGATTTCCTCTACAGGGCCACTCTGTTAGGACCACAGGAAACACTGCCCACCATTCTGGGACCATGCAGGTGATAATTTAGAGATGGCAAAACTAGAGGCCACTGGGGTCAGCCATTTGGCTGGGGATCTGGGCACCAGAAGGGGAGCCACAGGGACTAAGACAGGGAAGGTTAGGAAGCGGCTCAGGTCAGAGCGTCATGTGCAGGGTCTTTGGGGTTGGTCTGGACAGGGGTGACGGCAGAGGAAAGGGAGGGGGAGTGAGAGGCGTTTGGGTATTGGGTTTGTGGAAGACAGAGGAGCTAAGAGTGGCTTCTGGTGTCTGGCTCAGGCCACTGTGCAGACTGCTGTTTCAGAAGCGAAGACAGGGCACCAGGACAAGGAGTAGCTGGGGTCAAGTGGCTGCAGGGACGAAGGCCAATACCCTGAACTCAGGCCTCCTTCTCCAGTCATCCCCACCCTCTCCAACCCTGTCTGATATTTGTCCCTCAGCATCTCCAAGAACAAGCCCCATGGCTGCTGCCATCCAAGGCAGGGAGAACGAGCATAGGCCAAATGGGTCACTGCCCTGGCTGGAGTAGCCTCACGTCTTTCCAGCAGAAAGCTGGGGCTCTGGCTATGTTGCTGCTACCATCTGACACTAGATCAATTTGACTTTATGTGGACCAGAGCCTGGGGGAGGATTTCTAGCCAGGTTGTTAATAGCTGGGGGAGGAACGGGGAGCTAGAGAAGATGTCACTACCCCTTCCCTGAGCATCACACGAGAGAAGGCCTTGGCCTGAGAGGACTGGACCTGAGGCAGCTGGCCCTTTAAGAAGAGCTGTTCTTAGCAGGACTCTGGTGTCTTCTGGGAAAGGTTAGGTTTTCTGAGCAAGGGTCATCTTCCCTGAAGGCTGGGCTCCTTCGGCAAACTTGCTCTTCTGGGGAGTTGGGCCTTGGACAAGGGGATCCTGCATGGTGGCCACAAGCCAGGACTCCGGCTGGAGGAGCGTGATGGCTTTATACTTGGGCTTGTTCTCCCCTTCCTCCTTCTCTCTCCACTGCTGTCCTTCTACCACTCTTACCTCCTTCTCAGCCGCGATTGACCCTTGCTGGAGCATGTGGCCTCCCTCCAGGCCTTCTGAGTTCTGTCAAGAACAGAGTCTACCCTTGCAGACAGAAGACACTGAAATGCAAAGGCAAGCCATCCAAACAGCAATTTGGGAGGCAGAATTCAGCACTAAATATATACTCTCAGGCACGCAGTGACTGCCTCATTGCTCTGAGCCAGGACAGGCACGTGCTTTCTGTGCCTTTGCACAGTTTATTCCCTTCACCTTAAATGCCCCCTGTAGTAGACACTTGGCATTGTCTTTGGGCATCCAGCAACCAAATGCCCTTCCTATGAGACTCAGTGAGTGCAGAGTCCATTCCCTGGAATAAGAGCTCAGAATCCCAACACCTCCTTTCTCATCCTGTCCTGCAGCTAGGGTGTGATATGTCACCCAGACTCTGCTAATCAGATGTACTTGGCATGGGCCAAGTATATCAGGAGCTGTTGAAATGGAATAGTAGGGACCCGGGTAACCCCTCTGGTGGTGGAAGCTGTGGTGTCCTGTGCTTGGGTGGGGTGGCAGTGGTATCCTCATTGGATCAGTTCTGTGACATGCTTTAGGGCAATGTTCTCCGCCGTGTTGCCTAGAATGTGGTTATCCATCCCCTCCCAGCAGTTTCGAGAGCTCCTGCCATCCTTTTAATGAATTATTTTCCTGTTTAAAAGAGCCAAAGTCAGCACCTATACTTGCAACTATGAACTCTGACTAGTATGCCCTTCTCTATAGAAAATATTTATGTTCCCTGTAGATTCATAGGTTGAAATCTTAATGCCCAGTGTGATGGTATTTGGAGGTGGGGTCTCTGGGAAATGATTAGGACATGAGGGCATGACCCTCACGAGTGGGGTTAGTGCCCTATAAAAAAAGGCCCCAGAGAGCTTCCTTCTCCCTTCTACCATGTGGAGACACAGTGAGAGGATGTTTATTTATGAACCAGGAAGAGGGTCCTCACCACACAGTGAATCTGCCAGGACCTTGACATTGGAATTTCCAGTCTCTAGAACTATGAGAATTGATTTCTGATGTTTATAAGCCACCCAGTCTATGATATTCTGTTATAGCAGTCCCAATTGACTAAGGCACTCTTCCTTCCACTGTTTGGCAAACTCCAATTCATCTTTACATAATCTACTCAAATAGCACCTCTTTCAGGAAGCCCTCTTGGATTCCCCAGGCAGTAAGTAGCTAAAGCATCTGGGTCTCCCAGGTACATACAAAGAATTATGAGGGCCGTAGCAAGTCAGGAGATAGTTCAGATGCACTCAGTGAACTATCTCTATAGGGTAGTGGAGAGGGGAGGAGGAACAGGAAGGGGAGGTAGTAAAACAAAGTGGTGACAAGCTTGAGCTCTAGAGTTCACATCCTAGGTCAGACACATGCTGGCGATGTGGTTTTAGGCAATTTATTTAAAATCTCTGTGCCTCAGTTTCTTGCTCCTCAAAATGGGGGCCAGTATGGGACCTATTTCATAGGATTGTTGTGAGGATTAAAAATAACACATGAGAAGTGCTTTAGAAGAGTTCCTGGCACTTGGCAACTACTCAATAAATATGAGTTGTGGTTTTGGCAGGTAGCAGGGTGTAGCATCAAGTTAGGAGATGTAAGTTCCACCCTAGCCTGGCCATCAACTCCCTGGGGTCTTGGCAAGGCTGTTTGAGATAAAAAGAATCCTATTTGAAAGCAGCTTAATCAAAGGATACAGAAGTCTTTCATGGGACCCCAAAGTGGAAAAATAAAGATGAAATGTCACAAGGGCCCAGAACCAGGAAATGGAAGGTCGACGTCACCAAGCAACTATGTACTCCATCTTGCTCTTCTTTTCTGAAGCCAATCAGTCTGTCTTCTCTGTTTCTTCTTACAAGCCCACACATGGGCTTTCCATGTCTTTCTGTGCACATAGCTCCCAAAGTTACATGCAGAAACCATCTAATGGTCTCTGAATCCCAGTCCTCAATTCCCAAAAGAGAGTCTCAGACGAATTCAGCTTGAATGAGGAGTCCATCCCTGGTCCAATCAGTGGTGGGCCAGGAGGTGGGGCCAATGTGGTACAAACCTGAGCTAGGCAGACTGACCCTTTCCCTGTCTCAGCTCAGACATATATAGAAAGTTTTCATGAACATATGAGTTAGAATATTTTCAGCCACAAGTAACAGAATACTCAACTAAAAGTAGTTCGATTATCAAATGCCTTTATTCTCTTAAATAACAAGAAGTCTGGAGCAGGTGTGCTGGGGTTGGTTTATGGCTCAACCTTGTCATCAAGATGTCAGCGTCTTTTCATCCTTCAGCTCTGCCGTCCATAGTCTGTTGCTTTTCATCTTTAAACTTGTCACGTCATGGCTACAAAATAGCTGTGGTACCTCCAGGCATCACACATTCACTGGACAGTATCCAAACCAGAAAGTATGAGGCCTTTCCTCCTGCATCAATTTCTTTAATTGAGGAGTCTGTAAGGTTAGAGATTTCTTCTTATATTTCCATTGGTCAGCACTACATATGCAAGGGAACCTGAGAAAATATCTGCCATTTCCAACTTCTACTATTGGAGAGAAAATTCACCAGGAAGGAAGAAAGTGTAGGGGAATAGCTGTTGAACAGGCAACTAACCATGTCTGCCATAGTAAGGGTCATTCTAGTCTGGTCAACTGACAAAGTAGGGTCATTCTAGAAAATACCATTCATTGCTTAAAATAAAAGCATTAAAAGTAATGCTCAGTGTTGTTTTTGCTGATAGAAATTTAGAAATCATTCGTGTACAAATACATAACGTCCAAAGGGCTGTGTTTAAGTCTGTTTCTTTCTAAGCCTCTACAATATGCATGTCTGTATAGAGTTGAGTTTCACAGATGAACCGGTGATGTGCTGGCATTGATTCTGGCTCTACTTGGTGCTTTTCTGCTCTTCAGAAATGTATCCAAAGATGTTTTTACTTGGACTTTCTTCTTTTCATGGTAAGAAGAAACTTCTTTAAACAACTCATGGGCCAACACTAATGACGACGCGATGGCCAAGTCTAAAATGGATGTGCATGACTGCTGCACACCATCTGTGGGGAGCGGGCGGAGCTGGCCTACTTTTCCTGTAGTGCATGGCTTTGTTCTTATCTGTGAATGTTTGTAAGTATAGAAGTTTCAGTGTAGATGTGAAACTGTTTTTGAAATATTGGTGGCTCTTATAATTTGTGTTCTTTTTTTTTTTCAAGAAGCTTTTCTTTGGTTTGATGCTCACTGAGGGTAGAAAGAAAGCCCAAAGAAAAAGAGGTGAGGGTCCCACAATGCAATGACTTCCCCCCCCCAGTGCATGAGTGCAAAGTCACAAAGTCATGGATGACTTGTTTGGAGGTCCTGAGCTCCTCATTCTAGACTGTGGAAGTCATCAGCGTGCCTTGTGGCAGAAGCCTCTGGTAAAAGAGAGCCCAGGCTTTGAAGCTAATTGTAATTGGATTTCATGGCCATCTCTCCTACTTCTTTGGCTAAGAGAGCAGCAATGGGCAATCTCGTTCTCAGTTTCCTCAACTTGAGCAAAGTCAAATTTTGTTTTTTAGGGTCTTGGTGTGGGATCATGGGAATTGGCCGGGTGACTGCTTAAGGTCTTTTCCAACCTTGAGCTTCTGATTCTGAAGATTGGAGTCTACCTCCAAAAGCATGATTATCTCCTCTTCTTCCTCCTCTCTATTCTTTTCCATCGTCATCATCATCATCATTATAATCATCATAATCATCACCATCCCTGAGTGAAACGTTGTCCTAGGCACTGCCCTGAGTCCTCTACCTATTTAAATTAATTGAATCCCGGTGGGAAACATACAAGGTAGGTACTATTGCTGACATCTCATAGATCAGGAGGTTAAAGCCCAGAGAGGTGAGAGGATTTGCCCAAGGTCAACCCAGCTGGTAGGTGGCAGAGTAGAGATCAGAACTTCCAGGCTAGGATTTGTTTTATTTAGAAGCCACTCTGTCCCCTTGATTGTTTCCAGTGCTTCTCAAGGAGCCCATGTTCCTCAAATAAACATATTCTAGGATAAAGCTGTAGCCCCAAAGACAAGGCCTAGGAAAAGCTTTCATGCAGACTCAGCTGCTACCAGCCTCCTCTTATAATCAGATAACCCTCTTGGAGAAGGAGATTAGGGGTCTTCTCCCCAAGTGGCCTATGCCTCAAGTGTATTCTACTTCCATAGTGGGGGGGACATTTAGGGGTTTTGCCTGCTCAGTATTCATCCTCTCTTCTTTTGGTGACAGCACCCCAATTTTTCCTTCAGGGAAATCACCTTAACTCCGCTCTTAATGTGTTTGGGGAGACTGACTCCTCTCTTCTCTCCTCACTTCTCATCCACATGTTAGGGATGGTCACCTGATCTAGTTTTGACCAATCAGAGTGTTCTCATCAGACCAAAGTTCAAGTTGTCTAATGATCTGCAGTCCTGGGACTTTTGTGGAACTGTTGGGAAAGACAGCTTCTTTCCTGCTGGAGGGCTCCTGGGTCCACTCAAGGTGAAACGCTTTCTGAGAAGCTGAGGCAGAGGGATGACAGAAGACACATGTGAGCACCTGGATCCATCAGTTCCTGAAGCCAGTTCTGTCTGCTGTAACGGGAATAGTCATGACTGATACACCTGAAAGATACTGATTGCAGCACAAATTGTGCTAGAAAAAACTATTTGATATTTCCGTGTTTGTAGCAGATTGGCATCCCCACCCTCCCACCACAAGCTCAAACACTGTTTTGGTATATAACTTTGGCTTGGAGACTGCTTCAGTTTGGCTTTTTTTGATGCAAGTAACTGTTAGTTATCTCCTGGAAAGGGAGACTCATTGAAGGAACTCCCTTGATGGGAACAGGAATTGGAGTTCAGACAGGAACTGAGACAGCCCTGGAGCCAGAGACTCTTGTGTCTCTGTGGCAGTTCTGTTTGTCTCTGCTCTTGTTTGCTCTGTTCCAGTTTCATTCACCAGGGCCTCTGCCGTCTCGTGAATTCTGCTCCCTTGAATCTCCACGAGCAGATGGTCCACCCCGGCCCTGACTCCAGCACGTAATATCCTTTCTGTTTCAGTTCTCACTGGAAACTCCCGAAGGAGGAATAGAATTAGCCCAGCTCATCCCTTCCTGACACATCTCAGGTTGCTGGTCGGTCTGTGGATTCCTAAGTCTGCTGTTAATCTCAGGTCCCAATAGCTGTGCCTGGGGTCCTGGGTAGGTCTGATGCCGTACAGTATCCAATCAGCTGTGCTGTCACATGGCCCACTTAAGGCTTCCCCTTCAGGAGGAGCTGTGGGGTGGCAGTGCTGTGGTTGACATCTCTGTGAAAGAAAGGCTCTATTTGAACCATACCTAATTGTCAGTGAGTCATAGTGAGGAACATTTCATGGAGGGGCTCAAACTACTCTCATGGAGCTATGGCTTAAGTGGGAAGATGGACAATGGACAAGAAGACACTCCCATTTACTCTAACCATGGTCAGTGATGAAAGATGGACAGCTGTCCTAGACAGCTGTGGGAGGGCCCATTGCAGAGTGTGCATTCGGGGAAGGCTCCTTGGAGGAGATGTCATTTGAGCTAAAGCTTGACCAAAGGATCCAGATGGATCAAAGGATCCAGAAGGATCATGCTGGTAGGCAGAGAAACAGCATGTCTAAAAGCTCCAAGTTGGAAATGAAACAGTGTATTTGAGGAACTAAAAATGATCTTGTGACTGGAACATTCAGGGTAAGAGAAAGAGAGAGTTTTAAGATGTGGTCAGAGATGGCTGGGCGGACTGGCTCACACCTGTAATCCCAGCACTTTGGGAGTCCAAGGCAGGCCGATCACCAGAGGTCAAGAGTTCAAGACCAGCCTGGCCAACATGGTGAAACCCCATCTTTATTAAAAATGCAAAACATTAGCTGGGTGTGGTGGTGGGTGCTTGTAATCCCAGCTACTTGGGAGGCTGAGGCAGGAGAGTTGCTTGAATCCGGGAGGCAGAGATTGCAGTGAGCAGAGATTATGCCATTGCACTCCAACCTGGGCAACAGAGGGAGACTCCGTCTCAAAAAAATAAAAAATAAAAAATAAAAAAATCAGATGTGGTCAGAGATGTTAGTAGGACCCATATCACAGATGGGTCCTGGTATGACGTTGATGTTTTATTCTGATTGCAATGGGAAAGCATCAGTGAGGATGATCCAATTTGTACTTTCGAGGTCTGTGGCCTTGGGAAAGTCCTGTCTCCGAGCTTTTATTTTTCTCCTCTGCAACATGTAGATGAGAATTGAGCTAATTTTTGAAAGACCCTGTAAAGATTATATAAGAAAATGACTAAATGATATAAACCTGTTTGAAAACAGTTGTGCCTTGGCAGACCTCTGTAAAGATTCCCTTTCTTCTTTTTCTTTAGAAAAGAAACAGGGAAATTGCCATCCATCGGCAAACTCCCTCCTCCCTTGACCGACCTAGGTATATTTTGGACTCATAGTTTCACTTTTCTGTTCTCTCAGCTTACACCCAGATTTGGCCATTGTCTGCTCCTTCTTCATTCTTTTTTTTTTAAAGACAGAGTATTGCTCTGTCGCCCAGGCTGTAGTGCAGTGGCACAATCTCAGTTCACTGCAGCCCCCACTTCCGGGATTCAAGCGATTCTCCTGCCTCAGCCTCCTGGGTAGCTGGGATTACAGGTGCCTGCCAGCATGCCCAACTAATTTTTGTATTTTTAGTAGAGATGGGGTTTCATTATGTTGGCCAGGCTGGTGTTGAACTCCTGACCTCAAAGATCCACCCACCTCAGCCTCCCAAAGTGCTGGGATTACAGGCATAAGCCACCATGCCCGGCCCCTCCTCATTCTTTTGTTGAGGACTTTGCACATAGACTGTTTGGGAGTATTGCATTTCATACATCTTTTGCATTGTTCATCATTCTGAATCCCGTTCCATTACTTCAGCCCTTCTCAGGGCAGAGTTCCTTCCCCTGTTTAGCATTTATGTCACTTGTCTTAAACATACCTTCTCTTGATTTCATCTGAACTGTTATGCTTTATGGAGATTTTTAGCTGAATGGGGGAGGTTGTGATTTTATCATTAACCCCATAGGGAAGACAGATCACACTTGTGAGGATATGTTGGAGAGAACCTTGGAGCCAGACAGAACAGGGTCCAAACTCTTGAGTTCCTCTTTTTGGCTGTCAGGCCCTGGGCAAGTGACCTCATCAGTCTGACCCCCAGTTTCCTCATCTACAAACATGAGGCTGAGAAATAGTGCTGACCTTGTTGGGTTATTGGGCCTGGCGTGGAGCAGGTCTTCAATGATGTTAGTTAATTTCTCTGTCTATTGCTCCCTCCACCCACTGCCTCATGCCTTGTTCTTTGACCTTTGCATTGATGATCTTCAGTCTGACTCTTGGTATGCACCTTTTCAGAATCCATGGGTCTCTATAAGCATCTAGTCATGTTCTATGCATTGCAGTCTTTGGGGGTTAGGCTGACTTGGGTTCCAATTCCAATTCTCCTGCTTAGCAGTTGTGTCACTTGAATTCTTGGAGGCTCACTTTCCTCATGGACCAGTGGGAGATATTACCAGTACTGCTATGGCTGGAATGTTTGTCCCCTCCAAAACTCATATTGAAATTTAATCCCCAATATGGCAGTATTGACAGGTGGGGCCTTTAAGAGGTGATTGGGTCATGAGTGCTGTACCCTCATAAATGGATTAATGGGTTAATGAGTGAGCATGGGAGTGGGACTGTGGCTTCATATGAGGAGGAGTGGTCTAAGCTACCAAGCTCAGCCCCCTCGCCATGTGATGCCCTCAGCTGCCTTGGGACCCTGCAGAGAGTCCCTGCTAAAAGGAAGGCCCCCACCAGATGTGGCCACTTGACCTGGGACTTCTCAGCCTCTACAACGGTAAGAAATAAATTCCTTTTCTTTATAGATTGCCCAGTTTCAGATATTCTGTTATAAGCAACAGAAAATGGACTAAGACAAGTACCACAAACATTAGCTGAAATAATATTCTGGAAACACTTAGTTTAGAGCCTGGCATATTATAAGTGGTCAATAAAAGGTATTGCTATTACACATTATAGGAACACTAGACTCTAAACCCCTGGAGGCAAGGACTGTGTTTCTTTGTCTTTGTCCACCCTTATCCTTGCAAAGGGCCTGAAACACTGTGGGCCCTCAGCTGGTTTCAGTTCCTTCCATCTCCTGTAACAAAAATAGACCTACTTTGCTGCCAACTTGGCCGGAACACTGGCATCTCCATAATATCCTACCTGTTTACAGAAATGCCACTTTCTAAGATCCTAGAGATAGGGTGGGATGGTGAAGTGAAATCCCTCAGGACTTGATTGATTACCCAACTACAAGCTGCTGTTGGGAGAATGGGGAAGGTGGACGGAAGCCATGACCCCAACGGGGATTCTCTAAAGGGAGGGGCCTCCCTCCAGAGCTGCTTGTCTTATTTACATCTTCTCGTCTCATTATTTTTCTAAGAATCTTTTTAGAATTTCACTGGGAATCAAAAAACACATTTTGCCAAATTCAGAGGCCTTGTAACCACAGGGCCTTGTGCTAGTGACCACACCGAGACCAAACCGTAACCTTCTGGCGCTGTTTACAGCTGGCAAAAGACCGCTTTGAGTTTCATAGCAAAAACAGTTAGAAAATTGTATGAAAAGCCTCAGAAGACTCACGGACATCAAACAGTTCTAACAAAACCAATGTTGTAATTAGTTAAGTATAAATGAATCAGAACCATATGGCTTAAACGCTAAAGAAAAAAGAGTTGGAGGAAAAAATGTCCTTTGGGATTTAATCAAACAGAAATTGCTGGAAAGATTGTTGATGTTCACCAAGCTCAGACCCCAACTGGGTGCTCTCCAATCCCAGTTTAGCACTTCTCCCCCTTCCCAGGTACTCCCCGTGAAGCAAGGGTGACTTCTGGGGCCTGCTCTCTTGATGCTGGGTGTTGTGGGGGGTGGAGTAGGTGTGGAGTGGGCACTAAGGCTCAGGGAATCTGGGTAGCACTGAGAAGGGGTGCCCAAGCCAGATCTTGGTAGATTGGGAACAGCTTCCCTGTGGAGATAAAACTGAACCAGGGTTACAGATCTATGAGGAATTGAGGGGCTAAGGGTGGAGTGGGCATTTTGGAGGAGGCAGTGGCGTATGCATATGCAGAGGATAGGCGAAACGTGGGATGATCATGGAACTGCAAGAAATTGGGAGTGGCTGGTTCTCCACTCATGCCTTCCTTTGCTGGCCACCCAATTAAAGGCACGTGGCTTCTCCTGTACACTCCCAGTCACGTCTCCGTGTGGCATTTTCCTCGCCACCCTTTTCACTCTCATTTCTTTCTTTGCCTCATTGTTATGTACATTCCCTAGCATGTAAGCTTCTTGAGAGAAAGGCTTTTGTTTGTCTTGTCCCCACCGTGCACTGTGTTTCTGGCAGCTAACATAGTATCTGACTTGGTGTGGCTGCCCAATAAGCATCTGAGGAATGAATGAATGGAAAATGAATGAGTGAATGGCTGGAGAGTAGAAGAAATGAGTGATGGGGAAATAAGAAAGACTGGAGAAGTGGGCCGGTGCCAGGCCTGGAAGACTTTGTATATGGTGTTAAGAGGCCCCTGAAGGTAATGGAAAGTCAATCAAGGGTTTCTTTTTTTTTTTTTTAAGAGATGGGGTCTCTCTGTGTTGCCCAGGCTGGAGTGCAGTGGCTATTCACAGGCGTGATCCCACTACTGATCAGCACGGGAGTTTTGACCTGCTCCATTTCCGACCTGGGCCGGTTCACCCCTCCTTAGGCAACTGGTGGTCCTCCGCTCCCAGGAGGTCGCCGTATTGATGCCGAACTTAGTGCGGACACCCGATCGGCATAGCGCACTACAGCCCAGAACTCCTGGGCTCAAGCGATCCTCCCACCTCAGCCTCCCGAGTAGCTGGGACTACAGGCACACACCACCACCCCCAGGCAATCAAGTGTTTCTAGGGAGATGTGATGAGGATGAGATAAGGTCAACACTGTGTTACGTTATTAGGAATCAGTGAAGGTGGGAAACCTGGAACCCTGGAGAAAATGGTGACAACCAAATCCTGTGTTTGTTTGGCATTTCCCCATCATCCCTCAAAAGGTGTGAAAGGTGGTGAGCTGTGTAGAATAGGTGATTGGTTAATGCTGTGGAGTTAATAAGGAGTAGATGACTCTCAATTGCTACATGCAAGCCGTTAGTTTCTCATTTAGAAAAAGGATCTTGTGGTTCACTGTGGAAAATCATCTTCCAGAAAAAAAAAAGAGACATGTGTATGTCTGTTCTGTCTCAAATGTTTTCTCTGAACCAGAATCTCTTTCCGTAGGGTGCTGTCCTGGCAGCTCTTGGGTTACATGAAGCTGGGCGGAGGTTTCTCTGACATTTCAGCAGAGTCACAAAGTGGGTGGGATGGGAAGCTCCGAGCTGCAAAATAGGTAAGTTGCTCAATGTCCCTGGAACACCTCCGAGGACAGAAACTGTGATTTGGGGAAGTATTTTAGGTTCAGAGACATCTTTATGTTAGGCGAGAAATTCATGCCCCAGGCTCTCGGAGTTGTTCATAACAGTGTGTTATTGCTGGAAGCCCCACAGGAGCTTGGACTGAGCTCCCTTTGCAGGGGGCTGAGCCTCTCTGAGAAAGCTGTTTACTTCCCCAGACACATCAGTCTCACTTACCCATGTTCATTGCCTCTGCTCCTCCGCTTTACCACCCTCCCCCACCCCCCCCCCGGCTGCAGGAGAAGCCGGTGCTCTTCTCTGTGCAGAAGACACTGTAATCACCGTAGCTAGTTCTTCCCAAGTGGTTGTCACGTGCCCGCTCTCATTTCAGGAGTGTTCTAGGTGTATTCTCTGGCCGGGCCTTCACAGCTTGGAAGCTCAGAGAGCTGAAATTACTCGCTTAAGGTCACATGGTATCAGTGGAGGCTCAAGCACTGTTCCTCTTAGAGTCCCTCACCTCAGGTGATTTTAACCCTTGCAGATGGAGCTTGCCAGAAACCCAAGCCCACTCTTTTCCTCCACACCACGTAACTCTGCCCTGGTCTTATCAAGACGCATCTGCCTTCTCTCGTGGATTTGAATAGTAACATTTGCAGTGAGTGTTTGTGGGCTTGGGACTATTCAGTGGCCAGCAGCACTTCCATTCCCTCTGGAGACCCACCCTCCATTGTGTGCAGTTATGGGAGAGTGGGTGATGCACCTGCCCCCTATACACAGAAGCACACCCAGTTCTTTCCCTCTCTGCTCCAGCTGCAACCAAAAGGTGTGTACATAATCCAGGCTAGGGTAGCCACATGTTCTCTCCAGGACTTGGACCCTTGGGTGAGAGATTTGGGGCTGGGGGGAGTGGCTAGAGGCTCTCCAGGCCAGCGGCAGTGGTGGCGTGCTGGCCACCCATTTTCGTGACCTTGCTAAGGCCCCTGTTGCTTAACTCTCTGGCAAGCCCTTGGTTTCTGGCCATTTTCCAGACTTCATCACTCTTCTCTGCCAATTCTATGAGCCCCTGATAGCCTTCCAATAAATTCCACTTGATTACCACATGGCTTGCAATCAAGAACCCAGCCTAACACACAACCATTTATTAAATACTAAGTAAGAGCCAGACACTTGACATGTGACATCTTGTCAGATCCTCAAACACTCCGGTGAGAAAAGCGTTATTATACCTGTTTTCCAAATGAGGACACTGAGGCTCAGGGAGCTGGGTGATGTGTCCAGAGATGCCCAGCTACAGAGTGGAAATGCTGGAATTTGAAGCCGGGTTTTTCTGATTCTGAATTCCACGCTGTCTTACTCGCCCTTTTCATCTGCTGCAGCCTGTGGTGCCGCGGAGAGGCGGCACTGGCTGGCCTGGGACTTCCAACATGCAACCTACATTGCTGGGCTGAGACTTGTAGCAGAAAATGCTTTCAAAATCCAATTTGCTCACATACATGAACACCTGCCAGGAAGGAATTTGAGGCGTTTGGTCTAAACATGGAAAAGCTGAGTTCATTTGCCCCAGAGGGGGCACCTGCAGGGAAAAGGAAAAATGGTTTTAACCCTTTCCTTGAGTCAGAAAATGAGGCCACCAGATTCTCCTTTCATCCTTCAAGTATCAGAAAGGTCTGTGCTGTGAATTACACAGATGAGATTCATTGTGAGGGCAGAAGAAATCCATGGAAATGGTGAACTCCTTCATATTTGTGCCTTTCTATTGTCAGTTTGGGGGATGTTTGAAAGAAGTTTGAGCTGTGTCTGAAGAACCCATTTATTTTTATGCAGCTTCCTGGGGGAGATTTTGGAATTCCTCAAATCCAAGAATTTTGAGATTTTAGAACCTCCGAGAGGCCTGACCTGTTGAAAAATCCCCCAGCCTTCATTCCCCAACCACCTCCCTACTGACTCCTCATAATTACACTTTCTTTCTTTTTCTATTCTCTTTTTTCAAGACAGGGTCTCACTCTGTCATCCAGGCTGAATTGCAGAGGTATGATCAGAGCTCACTGAAGCCTTGATCTCCTGCGCTCAAGTGAGCCTCCCACCTCTGCCTTCCAAGTAGTTGGGACTATAGGCATGCCACCATGCCTGGCTAATTTTCTATTTTTTATTTTGTAGAAATGGGCTTTCATCGTGTTGCTCAGGCTAGCCTTGAACTCCTGGGCTCAAGCAATCCTCCTGTCTCAGCCTCCCAAAGTGCTGGCATTACAGGTGTGAGCCACCAAGCGCAAACTTGTACTTCCTTAATGATGTGAAAAGACATCTGAGTAAATCTGTAGTTGAGAGCACAGGAAAAAGAAACAACACTCTTTTGTCTACCAAAAGGCAGAAATCCACATTCAAACTGGATGTGTGTGTTTAGCAACTGGAAACTGAGTTCATATTTTATTGCCCAACTACCCTGACTACTTTGCAATCGCAGTTTGGAAGGACCCACAGCCATTCTGTGGAAATGGATGCACTTTCAGAACCGAATCTCAGACTTTTCAGGAGTCATACCTCTTGGGGAAGGTTTCAGTGGCTGCCTTTGCTGTACAGACCTGGAGATGGGTCTGAAGATCGGACACCTGAACTGTCTGTGTCGCTGAGTTTCAAGAGACCTGCTGGGGTGAAATGAAAATGCTGCCTACTAGGAGCCCCAGTGGCCTTGATGTTGGAGGTGAGCATTGATCTTAGAACTGTATCCTGATGTTTCTCACCATGTGGCAAAGCTCTGGGTAGTGTTTGGGCTCACATGTATATGTGAAATTTATTATTTTTTATAGGGTGGAAAACATTGAGCTTTATCTACCCCACAGTAATAAAGGATGGCTTTAAGGAACAGAAACACATTTGGAATTGCTCATATAAAAGGGTGACTAACTGATGATTAAAAAGTAGATTTTCATCAAAAGAAAGCAGAGAGAGTAAAGCTCAACCTGTGGGAACTAGAAAGCAGGCTGACAGCTCGTCTTCCCATTTTTCCCCCTCCTCTCCCCTCCCCTCCCCTCCCCCTGCCTTTCTTTTCCTTTCTTGACGGAGTCTCACTTTGTTGCCCAGGCTGGAGGGCAGTGGCACAATCTCAGCTCACTGCAACCTCCGCCTCCTGGGTTCAAGCATTTCCCTTGCCTCAACCTTCCAGATAGCTAGGATTATAGGTGCGCTCCATCACACCTGGCTAAGTGTGTGTGTGTGTGTGTGTGTGTGTGTGTGTGTGTGTGTGTGTGTGTTTAGCAGAGATGGGATTTCATCATGTAGTCCAGGCTGGTCCTCAACTCCTGGGATCTCAAGTGATCCACCTGTTTCAGCCTCCCAAAATGCTGGGATTATAGGTGTGAGCCACCATGCCTGGCTCCTATCATTATTTATTTTGATACTTAAGTTACCTCAGATTCGGCAGTGGAAGCCCCTTCAAGCTGACTCCTGCGTTTTTTGACACGTCCCTATTCTTGGAGCACAGCTTTGCTTTTGGATGCAACAGGGTATTTCAGCCTCGTCTGCCCCAGCCCTGAAATCAGGGCTTCTTTTTCCCGAGAAGCATTTGTTGGTTCCTTTTAGTGGAGCATGGTATTTAGAAACCAAGATCTGAGTGCAAGGGGTGCACCTTTCTACTGTGTCCGTGTTTCTAGAACCTCTCTATTGATTGAACTGGGAATTACATGTATACTTCAACAACTTTTCTAATTTTTTTCCAAGTGGGCTCATCGTGTAGATTTTGCCTATTTTAGGTTTTCATAGAAATGGCATTATGTGTCTGGATTCATTCAATTAACAGAATGTTTGTGAGAGGAATTTATGTTGTTGCATATGTCATTTGTTTGTTCCTTTTTGTGCTAAGCAGTACTCCATTTTATAAATATACCATACTTTGTTTATTCTCCTGTTGAAGGACATTAGGGTTATTGCCAGTTTGGGGCTATAATAATGAAAGCTGCTATCAGGATTTGTGTATAAGTGTTTTTGGGAACATGCATATTCATTTTCTTGAATAAACACCTACAAGTGGAATTGCTGGATTATGGGGTGGATATATATTTAACTTTTTTCATGTTTCTTTTTGTAGTAGCTTTACTGAAGTATAACTCACATATATTTGTTTATAAGAAACAGGCCAATCATTTTCTAAAGTAGTTGTACCATTCTGTATTCCTACCAACAATGTATGAGAAATCCTATTGCTTCACATTCTAGCTTACATTTAAGGTTGTCAGTATTTTGAATTTTAGTCATGCTAGTGGCTAGAGGAATTAATATCTCATCATTTTAATTTGCATTTCTCTGGATGACTAATAATATTGAGTAGTTTTTTTAATGTTCAAAGGTCATTTGTTTATCTTTCTTTGTAAAATATCTTTTCGAGTCTTTCACAATAAAATAATTAAAATATTTTTGTTATGGAGTTGTAGAAGTTCTTTTTGTATTCTGGATACTAATCCTTTGTCAGATGTGTTTTGCAAATATTTTCTTAGTCTTGTGTATGGTGGGAGATAGTGATCATTTTTTTTTTTTTCTGATATAGTTATCTAGTTACAGCAACTAGTCCTTGCCTAGAAACAAGAACACAAGTAGCAAAGTGCAACCCTTGCACTCAGATTTTGTTAAAAATACTTTCTTTCCCCCTGTCTTAGAGATTTTGTTAAAAAAACCCAACAACTTATTGATTGTATGCATATAGTTTTATTTCTGAACTCTCAGTTCTCTTCCACAGAATTGTCTATCCTTTTGTCATTTGTTATGGTCTGAATGTTCATTCCTTCCATCCATTCATATGTTGAAATCCTAACCCTCAAGGTGATGCTATTAGTAGGTGAGACTTTTGGGAGGGGATTACGTACCTCATAATTGGGACTAGTGCCCTTATAAAGAAGACCCCAGAGAGCTAGTTTGTCCACTCCACTCTCTAAGGACACAGCAAGAAGGCACCAGACACTGAATTAATGCAAGATGAAAAAAAATCTATTGAGATTATGATTGGGGTCACATTGACTCTGTAGATTTGTTCAGGAAGAACTGAAACCTTAATAATCCCAAGTCCCCCATTTCATGAGCACAGTGTATCTATGCATTATTTAGTTTAAAATATTTCTCTTAGCAATATTTTGGTTTTCAGTATAAAGGTCTTACACATCTTTTGTTAAATTTATCCGTAAGTATTTACTTTTTGATACTGTTGGAAATGGGCTTTCTGAGTTTCATTTTTCAATGTTTGCTGCTAATACATAGGCATACAATTGATTATTAAATATTGACTTTGTATCCTATGATCTTGCTAAATTCACTCATGGTTCTCAGAGTCATTTTATGTATTTCTTAGGATTTACTATATTAATAATCACGTCATATTTAAATAGAAGTAATTTTACTTGTTTCTTTCTTTTCATCTTTGTGTCCTTTTCTTGCATTATTACGTGGGTGAAGATATTCAGTGATATGTTGAATATAAGTGTTGAGAGAGACATTTTTGCCCTGTGTCTGATCTTGGAAAAATATTTAATTTTACCATTTACTATAATCTTACTTCTATGCTTTTTATAGATAACCTTTGTCAGATTGAGAAATTTCTTTTCTTTTCCTAGTTTGTTGAGAGATTTTACAAAGAATGGGTGTTTAATTTTGCCAGTGCTTTTTATTCATCAATTACCTTCTCCATTCTGTTAATACAGTTAATTATGTTTATTGACTTTGGAATGTTAAATCAACCTTGCATTCTTAGAATAGACCCCCAGTTGGTTATTATGTAATGTACTATTTATGTATCCCCGAATTCAATTGCTAATATATTTTTTTTATAATTATACTTTAAGTTCTGGGATATATGTGCAGAACATGCAGATTTGTTACATAGGTATACACGTGGTATGGTGGTTTGCTGCACCTATCAACCCATCATCTACATTAGGTATTTCTCCTAATGCTATCCTTCCCCTAGCCTCTACCCCCCGAGAGGACCCAGTATGTGATATTTCCCTCCCTGTGTCCATGTGTTCTCATTGTGCAACTCCCACTTATGAGTGAGAACATGCAGTGTATGGTTTTCTGTTCTTGTGTTAGTTTGCTGAGAATGATGGTTTCCAGTTTCATCCATGTCCCTGCAAAGGACATGAACTCATCCTTTTTTATGGCTGCATAGTATTCCATGGTGTATATGTGCCACAATTTCTTTATCCAGTCTATCTTTGATAGGCATTTGGGGTTGGTTCCAAGTCTTTGCTACTGTGACTAGTACTGCAATAAACATACATGTGAATGTGTCTTTACAGTAGAATTGTTTATCATTCTACTATATATAATCTTTGAGTGTATATATATATATATATATATAATATACTTTATATATACCTTTGGATATATACTCAGTAATGGGATTGCTGGGTCAAATGATATTTCTGGTTTTAGATCCTTGAGGAATCACCACACTGTCTTCCACAATGGTTGAACTAATTTACACTCCCACCAACAATGTAAAAGTGTTCCTATTTCTCCACGTTCTCTCCAGCATCTTTATTTCCTGACTTTTTAATGATCGCCATTCTAACTGATGTCAGATGGTATCTCACTGTGGTTTTGATTTGCATTTCTCTAATGACCAGTGATGATGAGCTTTCTTTCATATGTTTATTGACTGCATAAATGTCTTCTTTTGAGAAGTGTCTGTTCACATCCTTCACCCACTTTTTGATGGGGTTGTTTTTTCTTGTAAATTTGTTTAAGTTCCTTGTAGATTCTGGATATTAGCCCTTTGTCAGATGGGTAGATTGCAAAACTTTTTTCCCATTCTGTAGGTTGCCTGTTCACTCTGATCTCCTTAAGCTGATAAGCAACTTCAGCAAAATCTCAGGATACAAAATCAATGTGAAAAATCACAAGCATTTTTATACACCAAAAATAAATGGAGAGCCAAATCATGAGTGCACTCCCATTCACAACTGCTACTAAGAGAATTAAATACATAGGAGTACAACTTACAAGGGATGTGAAGGACCTTTTCAAGGAGAACTACAAACCACTGCTCAAGGAAATACAGCACATAAACAAATGGAAAAACATTCCATGCTCAGGGATAAGAAGAATCAATATTGTGAAAATGGCCATACTGCTTAAAGTAATCTGTAGATTCAATGCTATCCCCATCAAGCTACCATTGATTTTCTTCACAGAACTGGAAAAAACTACTTTAAATTTTTATGGAACCAAAAAAGAGCCTGTATAGCCAAGACAATCCTAAAGAAAAAGAACAAAGCTGGAGGCATCATGCTACCTGACTTCAAACTATACTACAAGGCTACAGTAACCAAAACAGCATGGTACTGGTACCAAAACAGATATATAGACCAAATGAACAGAACAGAGGCCTCAGAAATAATGCCACACATCTACAACCATCTGATCTTTGACAAACCTGAAAAAAACAAGCAATGGGGAAAGGATTCCCTATTTAATAAATGGTGTTGGGAAAACTGGCTAGCCATATGCAGAAAACTGAAACTGGACCCCTTCCTCACACCTTATATAAAAATTAACTCAAGATGGATTAAAGACTTAAAAATAAGACCTAAAACCATAAAAACTCTAGAAAAAAACCTATGTCTATAGGCAAAGACTTCATGACTAAAACACCAAAAACAATGGCAACAAAAGCCAAAATTGACAAATGGAATATAGTTAAACTAAAGAGCTTCTGCATGGCAATTTACTAATATTTTATACAAAGATTTTTTTGTCTATGTTCATGAGACAGATTGGTCTGTAATTTATTTTCTTGTAATATTTTTGTCATATTTTGGTGTCAAAGTTATGTTGACTTCATCAAAGTTTGTAAAAGATTGATATTACTTTTCCTTAAATGATTGTTAATATTCCCCAGTGAAACTATCTGTGCTTCGAGTTTTCCTTTTGGCAAAGGGCTTTGATAATAATTAAATTTCTGTGTATATAGGGATATTTGAATATTCTGTTTATCCTGCAAAGTTATAATAACTTTTTAAAGTAATTTGATAATTTTATCTCAGCTGTGAAATTTATTGCAGTAGAGTTTTTCAAAATTTTAAAAAATCATTTTGACATATTTAGAGTTTGTACTTATATACTCTCTTTTATTCCTGATATTGGTAATTTGTATTCTCTTTTTTTCTTGGGGAGAGTTGCTAAGGGTTGATCAACTGATTTAGTCTGTTTAAAGAACCAACTGTGTACTTATTTTATCTTCTATGAGATTTGTATTTAATTTGCTTGCCTTTCCATAGCATTTTAAGATGGTAACTTAGATAATTGATTTTAAATTTTTTGCTTTTTCTATAGAAGCATTTAAATCTGTACATTTCTGTATAATTTAGCTAAATCTTACCAATTTTGATATATTGTATTTCTCTTATTACTCAGTTCAAATTACAATTTGATTTGCATCATGATTTCTTCTTTGAATATGTGTTATAAATGTGCTAATTTCCAAATATTTGAAGCTTTCTAAATAATGTTATTAACTTCTAATTTAATTCTAGTGTCATCATAAAACACACTGTGTTAGAGTACAGTCTTTTGCAATCCTCTGCAATGTGTTTTATGGGCCTGCATTTGGTTATTCAACAGCAGTTGGGTGTAGTGTTCTTTAAATGTCAATTAAATCAATGTAGTTAATAGTCTTGTTTAGGTCTCCTATGTTCTTATGATTTCTGTCTAATTCTATCAATTACTAAGAAAAAGGTGTTAAAATATCCAACATGATTTTTGAATTGGTCTATTTCTCCCCTTAGTTCTGTAAGTTTTACTTCCTATATTTGGAAACAGTGTTAATAGGCTCATTCACATTTATGATTGTTATGTCTTCCTTATGAATTGACTCATTTGATCATTTCTAAATACCCTTCTATATTTCTGGTAATTCTTCTCTTCCTGAAAACTAGTATATCTGAAATTAATATAGCAAGTCCATTTTTTTGTTGCAGTTTGCAGATATATCTTTTTCTATTATTTTTCTTTCAAGCCATTTGTGTCTTTATAGTTAAGAATTCTTTTCTTGTAGATTGCATATAGCTGGATCTTCTTATCCATCTCATAATCCACCTTTTAATGGAAGTGGTTTTTCAGTCTATTGAAATTTATTGCAAATATTGACAAGGTTGGATTTTGATCTATTACTTTTTTTCCTTGTTCTACATATATTTTGTGTCTGTTTTTGTTCCTCTGTTTTTCTTTTCCTACATTATTTGGGTTAGTCAAATACTTTTTAGTATCTCTTTTTAATTTTCCCATTGTATTTTTAGCTATATCTCTTTGTATTTTGTAGAAATTGCTCTAGAGATTACACTATGCATCCTTAACTTATCAGAAACTATTGAACAAATTCACTTAAGATGCATTATTCCAAGATTATAGTTTAATTAACTCTATCCTTTGTGTCATTATTATAATGTATATTGCATATACACATGTATAAATACCACAACATTTGGGATTTTTTCTTTAAACTGCCATTAAAAAAATTAAGAGCAGGAAAACAATCTTTTATACTTACTCACATATTTATTATTTCTAGTGATCTTCATTCATTTTTGTAGGTCTGGGTTTCCACCTGATGTCATTTCTTTTCATCCTGAAAAGCTTAGTTTATCATTTCTTGTATTTTAAGCTGACTGGTGAAAAAAAAAAAAGTCTGTACATTTTTATTTACTTGTAAAATATTTATTTTACTTCCTTCTTTGAAGGATATTTTTGCTTAACATCTTGAGTTGATCATTCTTTTTCTTTCAGTATTTTAAAGATGCCTTCCATTGTCTTCTGGTCTTTATTGCTTTTTGTGAGAAATTAGTCATCATTTTTATAGTTATTCTTTTGCATAGTATTATTTTCCTATGGCTGCTAAAAGATTTTCTATTTATCACAGCAGTTTCACTGTGATGTGCCTCTATATAATTCTATTTGTATTTATCCTGCATGAGTTTTCTGAACTTTTTGTTTCATTTTCCACAAAATTACTAGGTAAACATGTTACACAGGTAGATATATTTTTACAGGCTATTGAACCTCTGTTTATTTTATCTGCTTTTCCCTCTCTTTCTACAGGTTGGGTAATGCCTATTACCTATTTTCAAGTTCATTGTTTCTTTATATTTTCATCTCTAATCTGCTGTTAAACCCACTCAGTAAAATTTTTATTTTAAATATTACAGTTCTTAATTCTAGAATTTCTATTTGGTTTTAAAAATAGTCTCAGTTTGTTGGCTGAGATTCCTTAACTATCATTATGACAACGTTTTTCTTTAAATCCTTGAACATATTTCTAATATCTGCTTTGAAATGCTCTTTTGCTCATTCAAACATTTGAATTGTCTTGGGGTTGGTTTCTACTGGCTGTTTTCTTCTCTTGATTAAAACTCACACTTTTCCGTTTCTTTGTATACCTAGTAATGCTTCATTTTATACTGGAAGTTTTGAATAATATCTTGTAGAGCCTCTGGATTCAGTTATATTCCTTTAAAGAGTGTTACTTTTTGTTTCAGCAAGGCATTACCTTGGTTGAGTTCAAATTCCAAACTCAGTCTTTCTTATGGTGGATAACAGCTGAACTGCTCAATTCCTCCAGCTTCCCAGCTGTTGCTTTTTGCTGAGAACCTTGAAATCTTCCTTACACATGCACAGTGCATGAGTCAACAAGAATTTAAGGTGGAGTTTTTAATGTAAATTTTTGGGGTTTCACATTTTATGGCTCCCTCTTTTTCAGCATTTCTCGCTCACTTTCTACCTTTCTGGCCACTCCAAACTGCATCCTCTGGTTCCTAAAGCCAGTATGACTGAGGCCTTTTGCTTGAGTTCTAGCCACTCTGAGCTACATAGACTGGAAAGCATTTTAAGGCAAAAATGTAGTCAACCTCCTTCCAGTTCCTGTCTTCTTTTGGAAAAAAGGTAACAATTGCCTTCAAATTGCTGTTTTGTCTAGAATGTGTATTGTGACTTGCAGGAGGGTTATTATACTACAAGTTACTCTACTGGAAATGTAACTCCCCAAAATTGTATATCAATACATTTGTTTATTTAATGCCTGTCCTCCTCACTAGCGGAGGCTTCATAAGGGCAAGGACCATTTTAATTTTGTTCACTGCTGCACTCCTGTTGCCTGATATTTAGTAACCACTCAATAAATAACAGAAAGTAGAATGAATGAATGTTACTTAATTCTCACAACTCCCACATCATCAAGTATTCATATTCTTTCTCTTTCCCTTATTTTCTCTATATATTTACTCCTCCGCTGGCTCTTCTCATAGTCACAAGATGGCTGCTACAGTATCAAGGGTCTCATGCAGGCATGAAATGTCAAGAGGAAGAGGAGAGCCTCACTTTTCCCAGGCTTTTGCTTTAAAGAGCAGAACAACATTCCCCAGAATTCCTCCAGCTCACTTCCCATCTTTTTTAAAAATACATATTTTATTGCATTTTAGGTTTTGGGGTACATGTGAAGAACACGCAAGATTGTTGTATAGGTACATACATGGCACTGTGGTTTGCTGCCTTCCTCCCCATCATCTATATCTGTCATTTCTCCCCATGTTATTCCTCCCCCAACTCCCCACCCCCCACTGTCCCTCCCTTAGTTCCACCCCACAGACCCCAGTGTGTGATGCTCCCCTCCCTGTGTCCATGTGTTCTCATTGTTCAACACCCACCTATGAGTGAGAACATGCAGTGTTTGATTTTCTGTTCTTGTGTCAGTTTGCTGAGAATGATGGTTTCCAGGTTCATCCATGTCCCTACAGAGGACACGAACTCATCATTTTTTATGGCTGCATAATCCATGGTGTATATGTGCCACATTTTCCCTGTCTAGTCTATCATCAATGGGCATTTGGATTGGTTCCAGGTCTTTGCTATTGTAAACAGTGCTGCAATGAACATATGTGTGCATGTGTCCTTATAATAGAATGATTTATAACCCTTTGGATATATACCCAGTAATGGGATTGCTGGGTCAAATGGAATTTCTATTTCTAGGTCCTCGAGGAATCGCCACACTGTCTTCCACAATGGTTGAACTAATTTACACTTCCACCAACAGTGTAAAAATGTTCCTATTTCTCCACATCCTCTCCAGCATCTGTTGTCTCCAGATTTTTTAATGATTGCCATTCTAACTGGTATAAGATGGTATCTCAATGTAGTTTTGATTTGCATTTCTCTAATGACGAGTGATGATAAGCATTTTTTCATATGTTTGTTGGCCTCATATATGTCTTCTTTTGTAAAGTGTCTGTTCATATCCTTTGTCCACTTTTGAATGGGCTTGTTTGTTTTTTTCTTGTAAATCTGTTTTAGTTCTTTGTAGATTTTGGATATTAGCCCTTTGTCAGATGGGTAGATTGCAAAAATTTTTCCCCTTCTGTTGGTTGATGATTCACTCTAATGACTTTTTCTTTTGCTGTGCAGAAGCTCTGGAGTTTAATTAGGTCCCATTTGTCTATTTTGGCTTTTGTTGTCAATGCTTTTGGTGTTTTAGTCATGAAGTCCTTGCCTATGCCTATGTCCTGAATGGTTTGCCTAGATTTTCTTCTAAGGTTTTTATGGTGTTAGGTATTATGTTTAAGTTTTTAATCCATCTTGAGTTAATTTTTACATATGGTGTCAGGAAGGGGTCCAGTTTCTGCTTTCTGTACATGGCTAGCCAGTTTTCCCAACATCATTTATTAAACAGGGAATCCTTTCCCCATTGTTTGTTTTTGTGAGGTTTGTCAAAGATCAGATGGTTATAGATGTGTGGCGTTGCCTCCGAGGCCTCTATTCTGTTCCATTGGTCTATATCTCTGTTTTGGTACCAGTACCACGCTGTTTTGATTACTGTAGGCTTGTAGTATAGTTTGAAGTCAGGTAGTGTGATACCTCCAGCTTTGTTCTTTTTGTTTAGAATTGACTTGACTATGCAGGCTCTCTTTTGGTTCCATATGAAGTTCAAGGTGGTTTGTTCCAGTTCTGTGAAGAAGGTCATTTGTAGCTTGATGGGGATAGCATTGAATCTGTAAATTCCTTTGGGCAGTATGGCCATTTTCACAATATTGGTTATTCCTAACCATGAGCATGGAATGTTTCTCCATCTGTTTGTGTCCTCTCTTATTTTGTTGAGCAGTGGTTTGTAATTCTCCTTGAAGAGGTCCTTTACATTCTTTGTTAGTTGTATTCCTAGGTATTTTATTCTCTTTGTAGCAATTGTGAATGGCAGTTCGTTCTTGATTTGGCTCTCTTTAAGTCTATTATTGGTGTATGGGAATGCTTGTGATTTTTGCACATTGATTTTATATTCTGAGGCTTTGCTGAAGTTGCTTATCAGTTTCAGGAGATTTTGGGCTGAGATGGTGGGTTCTTCTAAATATACAATCGTGTCGTCTGCAAATAGAGACAATTTGACTTCTTCTTTTCCTAACTGAATACACTTTATTTCTTTTTCTTGCCTGATCGCTCCTGCTAGAACTTCCAATGCTATATTGAATAGGAGTGGTGAGAGAGGGCATCCTTGTCTAGTGCCAGATTTCAAAGGGAATGCTTCCAGTTTTTGCCCATTCAGTATGATATCGGCTGTGGGCTTGTTGTAAATAGCTTTTATTATTTTGAGATACGTTCCATCAATACCTAGTTTATTGAGGATTTTTAGCATAAAGCGCTGTTGAATTTTGTCAAAGGCCTTCTCTGCATCAATTGAGATAATCATGTGGTTTTTGTCTTTGGTTCTGTTTATGTGGTGAATTATGTTTACAGACTTGCATATGTTGAACCAGCCTTGCATCCCCGGGATGAAGCCTACTTGATCATGGTGGATAAGCTTTTTGATGTGCTGTTGCAATTGGTTTGCCAATATTTTATTGAAGATTTTTACATCTATGTTTATCATGGATATTGGTCTGAAGTTATCTTTTCTTGTTGAGTCTCTGCCGGGTTTTGGTAACAGGATGATGTTGGTCTCATAAAATGGTTTGGGAAAGATTCCCTCTTTTGGATTGTTTGGAATAGTTTCAGAAGGAATGGTACCAGCTCCTCTTTGTATGTCTGGTAGAATTCGGCTGTGAACCCATCTGGACCTGGGCTTTTTTTGTTTGGTAGGCTATTAATTGCTGTAAGATGGGCCCTCTTCCAAGCCTAAACCAGGAAGAAGTCCCATCTTATGTCGTTGGCCTGAACTGGCCCGTATGCCCACATTCTCAGTCAAATACTGGTGAGGAGAAAGGGGGCCACCATGAGTGGTTTAGACTAATTGGGTTTAGTCTTAAGTCCCTTGAAGCAGAAGTATACAACAGAGTGAAATCTTGACTCAGCTTTCAAGAATAAAGAGGAAGAGATGACTGAAGGATGGCAACCAATAGTTGCCAAATGGCTAGCAAAATCAGATGTGGGTTCTGTCCTCATGGAGCATATAGTTGGACAGTGAAGATTTACCTAATTTCACTAACAAACTTATAACTGTGGTCAGTTTCCTGAAGGAAAGGATATCCAGTTGTATGATAACGTATGACAAAGAAAGTGAACTAGGATGGAGATGGGGGTGGTGAGTGTGATTGGGAAAATCAGGGACATGATCTGCAGGATGGCTGGCCTGGATTCAAATTCCACTCCACTTACTTGCTGTGTGATTTTAGATAAGTCGCTTCATCTCTCTGAGCTCAACTTCATCTATAACAATCTGTTCCTAGGGTTGTCAAAGGATTGAATGAGTCACTCTGTGTAACTACTTGGCACACAGTAGGTGCTTCAGTGGCTCCCTTTCCAGATTAAAGAAGGAGAAAACGTGTATGTTTGGAGTTAGCCACAAGACAGGATGATTCCTCATGTTTGTTTTGGAAAACAAGTCTTAAACTCACAGCCATGACAGAGTCTGACATCATCAGACATCAGGCATGTTAAGAATCACACTCTTAATTGAAAATGTCCAGAGTTTGTGATTAATTGCAATCCTTTTCGGATTCTTTCCCTAAGAATTTAATTTTTCTCCCCACCCACCCAGAGGTCAGGCTTACAATGTAACAAGTATAATAAATCTTCCACTGAAGATGGCCTCTCTCTAGTGCAAGCTGGAGCAGGAATCGTCGGGATTAGAAGCCTAGACGGTTTGGAGTCACCTGGTGAGGTTTACGTGCACAGCTGGGGCCCAGCCTACCTAATTAGGACCAGAGAGTGGTTGAGAAGGGGACGGGCGCATATTTCTAGGCGCCCTCCTCCAGTGTCTGTTTCTAATAATGGCAGCAAGTAGCAGAGGCGGCAGGGTGAGCGAGGAGCGTGGTGACATCATCCCCCCAGCTGTTTTACACATCTGTAACATGGCTCATTAGGACTCTCTTAACACCTCATCCTTCCTTGCTCCATACAGCTCCAGTTGCGTGAGAAAAGGTGCTCTTGTATGTGAGGGACCCCGAGACTGGGCTGACTTCAGGGTCAAAGATTCGCCTGGACACTCTACCAGTCTTCAGAATTTTCATGGAGACACCCCTGGGCAGCATGCGCTCCTTGAAAGTGCTAATGGCTTCAATATGAGGTTGGCACTTCTGCACGATTGCTGGTGTTCAGGGCCAGCTTAGTCTTGGGGAGTAGACCATCTGCAGCAGCTGCAGAAATGTTTTTGCTTATTTTGAGCATTCTAAGTTTTTCCTAGCCATGAATAACAACAATCGAATAAATCATCCCTCAGTGTGTAGGATGGTCTTTTTTTTTTCAGCAAGAACAACAAAAAAATGGCATATCATGTACTATGGATATTACACATAAAAAATTCCACCATATTTATAGGCAGTAGTTAACTAACTATATTTAGATATTTGAAACTGTCTTAAATCAGATGAATGAGAAAAGCTTCCTGGATTTCAGTGAAAAGCCTAAATGACTAAACTAAAAAAATAAAGTTTTATTGCTATGAAGTATAGTACATATTCTGAAATAAAAGATAAGTGATATTTACAAAATAAAAAGAGAAACTTTGTCAATAGACAGCCTCATGGAATAAAGCAGGGTCCCAGGTTAAGAGACCTTGGTTTGAGTTGTAAAATTTACCCAGGAGGAGGGTGCGAGGGCGGAAGCTGTTCATTTTAGCACTTTAAATTTCCTCTTCTTTGAATGGGGATGATAAAATGCCCCCTCATAGGATTTTTGAGAGGACTAAAAATATAAAGTATGGAAAGTGTTTAGCATTGTACCTATCACAAAGTTAGTGCTTAAATATATTAGCTATCATCATTAATACTATTGCTATTCTTACTGCTTCTACGACTGTTACTGTTGAAATGCAAAGTCAAAACAGTACATTTTTATCAACTATTGAGTACTATGTTTCAACTAATACATAATGCTCTTGATTAGAAGATGATTATTGCATTGTCTCTAAGGAAGCAAAAAGGCTACCTGTTAAACCATGGCACATTGCTTTCTGATTCTATCAACTGTGAGAGGCAGTCTTTTCAGTTAGCATAGGGTAGGTGAGGCTGCAGTAACAAACAATTACAAAATTCCAGGGCTTCATGCAACTGAGGTTTATTTCTAGTTTGCATTACAAATTAAACTCAGGACTCGGCTCACTGTGGTCACTTAGGAACTGTATTAGCTAGTTTGGGGCTGCCACCACACAGGACCACAGCATGGGTGGCTGTAAGAAGTCTGCTATGGCTACTGTCACAGTTCTGGAGGCTGGAAGTCGACATCAAGGCATCAGCGGTGTTGGTGTCTTCTGAGGCCTCTCTCCCTGTATCTTCCGTCTGTGCCCTTCTGAGTCCTTGTCGTTTCTTCTTCTTTTTTTTTTTTTTCTTGAGACAGAGTCTCGCTCTGTTTCCCAGGCTGGAGTACAGTGGCACTATCTTGGCTCACTGTAACCTCCACCTCCTTAGTTCAAGCGATTCTCCTGCCTCAGCCTCCCGAGTAGCTGGGACTACAGGCATGTGCCACCACACTCAGCTACTTTTTGTATTTTTAGTAGAGAAGGGGTTTCACTGTTAGCCAGGATGGTCTCTATCTCCTGACTTCGGCCTCCTAAAGTGTTAGGATTACAGGCGTGAGTCACTGCACCCGGCCATCTTTTCTTCTTATAAGGACACCAGTCATATTGGATTAGGACCCATTCCAATGACCTCATTCTAACTTAACTACTTCTTTAAAGACCTGGTCTCCATATGCAGTCACATCCTGACGTACAGGAGTTGGATCTTCAATACACAAATTTCGAAGGACATAACTCAGCCCGTGACAGGAACTCAGACTAGTGGAGGCTCCAGCTCGTCATAACCTCCCAGGATCATTTCCAGGGGCAAAGGGACAGGGCAGACAGCATGAGCTTTCCATGGCTTCCACTCGGAAAGCACACTGTTGGCAAAGCAAGACACAGGGTACGTCTCATTTCAAAAGGCTGCACGACTGTGGAAGTGTAATGCTTCGTTGTGCCCAGAGCAAAGAGAATTGCCAGAGTTTTTGGACCACTTAACTCATTATGCCTAGTGTTCCACTATTGGAACATGAAGCTTATTTATACCCTACTGCTCAAGGTCATTGCCAAGATCTGATTTTTCACAAAAATTTGCAATCTCCAGCATAAATGGGTTAATAACCATCACACAACCCAATTTCAGAGATATTGATGTGAAAAAAATGTATATCTTAGAAACAATAAAATAGGAGATATGAGAGATCGTCATTACTATATGGTGAGGGTGACAGTTTAAATGAACAGGGCCTGCTTAGCCAAGGTACCCTTTCTAGGCCTCAATATTCTCATCTAGGAAATGGAGTAGGCGATTCTCTAATGATCAATAATTTAATGATCATAAGTTTGAATGGTCATTATAAGTACAAGAATCAAATTCTGGAAAGCATCCATCATCTCTCAGGCCTTTGAAAATGATCTGATTTTGTAGATTGCACCCTCTGTTCTTGCAAGTAGGCCCATGAATGTGGAAAGTGCATGCTGTGAGCCATGCATTTTGCCCCCTCATTGTCCATTTCTCTTCTGGTAGCTTTCAAGGTGTGTGGTCAGGTTAAGAGACTGAGGCTTAAACCAGGAAGGCGTTACATTCCTCTCACCATGACAAAACCTGAGACAATGAGAAGAAGATAGATTCTTTTCCTCCTGAGGCTGCTGAGGCAGGATCAGAATCTCTCTCCCGGGTCTGAAGCAGATCATAGAAGGTTCAAAGTTCCAAGAACCATTCTGCCACCATAAGAATCCAGAACTTAAAGTATAATTTAAAAAAAAAATAGTAATTGAAAAAAAATCCTGAGAATGAAGCCAACCTCATGCTAATTGTCAAGACCAGGCTGATTTGAGTTTATTTGAGTCCTTGGATCCAGCCATGCCTGAAGACTTTTTAATAACATGAATAAAAAATTCTATTTTGGATGCTGCATTTTGAGTTGGGTTTTCTATTACTTGCAGCTGAAGCTGAAATGGTCCTGTGTAATAGAGAGTAAGACAATGATTTTGAGCATTTAACCTAACAAGAACCACAATACTGTGCCTGAATACCAAAAGGAAATTAGGTTTCGCCTTCTGACAGTATATGAAATAACTCATTTATATCAGTTTCCTGTAATAACCATCAGAATTTCTGTCTCAGAATTTAATTTTCTGAGTTGAGCTTTAATGCCATACATGGACAGTCATATGAAATTCCAGAATGCATTTATTATAAAAATATCACTGAAGATATTGTCACATGTATCACTCAGTGATGCTTTCATAAGTAAATTTCTTTTAGAATTCAATATTAGGAGAAATCTGAGGAAAGGATATGCTCTTCTCCTCTTCTGAAAATATGTGAATAACTAATCTTATATTCCTGAGGCTGGGTCTGGTGGCCCACACCTGTAATCCCAGTACTTTGGGAGGCTGAGTCAGGTGAATGGCTTGAGCTCAGGAGTTCAAGATTAGCCTACGCAACATGGAGAAACCCTGTCTCTACAAAAAATACCAAAATTAGCCAGGCTTGATGGTGCACGACTGTAGTCCCAGCTACTTGAGGGGCTGAGGTGGGAGAATTGCTTGAGTCCAGGAGACAGAGGTTGCAGTGGGCTGAGATCACACCACTGAACTCCAACCTTGGCAACAGAGAGAGACCCTGTCTCAAAACACAAAACAAAACCAAAAACAAACAAGCAAAACAAAATAATCTTGTATTCCTCTTTGCTTTGGCTGCCAGGAAGCTCAGAACCAGTTTCAAAGCTCCATCTCAAGTTATTTACACTACCTTGTGACTGGTTCATTTTCCTTTTCTTTGGTTCTTATGTTCTGGTATGATACACATCACATGTTTTTGTTTTATACCATCCCAAATTCCTTAAAGGAAGAAGCAGGTTATAAACAAACAAATAAAATGTATCCATAATTATTACCATTGTAAAAGTGATTACAGGAGAGAAAAAGCTAGTAACTATGCTAACATTTTTTCTGAGTTGAAATCTGAAAAAGTAGGCAGAGACTCCCAAATCCAGGTATTGGTATGAATTATAGGAGCCTTGCATTTTCATTCTCCTGACCCACAAAGCTCTCTGTTTAGTCTAACAGCTGGGGTCCCTGACTCCCTGAGGAGATGAATGCTTTGCTCTGGGGCCAGGGAGTAAAAAAGTGATGTGTATCCGACAGGCTTTGGCTGCTTACTTGCCAGCCATGGGACTTGGATAAGTCACTCAGCTTCCCTGGGTCTGTTTTCTTCCATGTAAAGGAGGGAATGCCCCTACAGGAAGTTGTCGTGGAGAGTGAAGGAGATTCCAGATGCATGGCACCTAGCACGGTGTCTGGCAGATTGGGCCACCAAAGGCCAGCCATGTCTTCCTTTTGCAGAGTGTCACCTGCTTTTCTATACCAGGGGCCTCTGTCCTTTTACAGAGCCACATGTTGGATGTGACTGCCACATTGGATTGGATTCCCCCTCTGGCCTTGTGTTTACTGGTCTTTACCCCTTAGCCTTCATCCAGAGGCAGCCCAAGATATAGCTCTGCATATTCTATGTTCTGCTCCCGTAGGGCTATTGTGGAGACTTGGTTCTCTATGTGATTTGGGTCCTCAGATGAAGCCCTACATGAATTTTTATTTCAGAAGTCGGTGTTAAGGAAAAGTTTTGCTGGGAGTTATTTTCTCTCTCACAACAAATATTAGGCAATTGATGCTCCCCGACCCCCCACTTCGGCTGCTGGGAAACCCCAAAGAAAAAGCCATGCAGAGATAAATAACTTCAACTGAACACCCAATCTCAGGAACCACTAAGAAACAAGTGAGTTGCACGGTCTGGCTTGGAGACGCTCACAGCTGAGGGGAGGGCAGAGGGCCAGCATAGGGCAGGGTGAGGAGGAAGAGCATGCTGTGGGAGAGCCCAGGAGCCTTCAACATTATATTCTCAAAGCCTTGATACCCTCCTGGAATGCAGGATTTTCCTTCTCTAGATTTTGGTTATTGCAGACCATCCTACAGCCAACCAACTCCCAAGCGTGTGAACCACCCCAGCCAGGACCAGCAGAGCCACCTGGATGTGCACAGCTGACTGCAGACGCATGAATGAGCCAAGACCAGCAGAATTCAAGAGCAAAAATAAAGTCTTATTGTTTTAAGCCATTGAGTCTAAGGATGGTTTGTTGTAAGAATAATAGCTGATACACTCTCCCAGTGTCTACAATTATGGGGTACACAATAAGTACTAAATAAATGGCTGTTTTGTGGAATGAGATAGTCTCATTAAGAACAATAACTGAGGCCGGGCGCAGTGGTTCATGTCTGTAATCTCAGCACTTTGGGAGGCAAGCAGATCATGAGGTCAGGAGATCGAGACCCCATCTCTACTAAAAATACAAAAATTAGCTGGGCATGGTGGTATGCACCTGTAGTCCCAGCTACTTGGGAGGCTGAGGCAGGAGGATCACCTGAACCCAGAAAGCAGAGGCTGCAGTGAGCCGGGATCACACCACTGCACTCCAGCTTAGATGACAGAACAGGACTGTATCTCAAAAAAAAAAAAAAACAAGAGCAATAGCTGATACACTCTCCCAGTGTCTGTAGTTATGGGGTACACAGTAAGTGCTAAATAAATGCCTGTTTTGTGGAATGAGAGTCCCATTAAGAACGATAGCTGATACACTCTCCCAGTATATAGTAAGTGCTACATAAATGCCCATTTTGTGGAATGAGATAGCCTCGTGGAATGGAATTGCGGATCTCTATTATTATGTGGCTTTAGGGTATTTCCTAGCTGACTTCCAAGTTTAAGGAGGGAAATATGTCAGAGAAGAGTGTATACATTTGACTGTGACTCAGCAGACCTGAATGACAATCCTAAATGCTGCCTGTCTGTGGTACATGGGTCACTTCTATTGTAGGTCCCTCAGTTTCCCGACCTACAAAATGAAAGACAGAACCAGACTTGCATAAAAGTCAGCCAGAATCCTGGCCATCATCAAGCACAAAACCTGCCCTGCAAGGACGCTACTACCACCAGAGCTGCCCCTCTCTAGATGTCACAGTACCTTCCTATTGTCCCACATTGCGCTGGTTGCTCCTACCAAGGCAGTCTCTCCATTGTCCCTCTTCTTGGTGTGACCAGTTCCCCCCTGATGATATGGAGAGATGGCTGGTGGTGCCCTGGCTATGTACCCTGTGAGGGAGGTGGGGAAAGTGAGGGGTCTGGCCTTTCCAGCTTCAGTAGAGGGAGGTGGACCCTCCTGTCTTTCACTAAGATTCATGAAATTGGAATGCCCCAAACACAGGAAGGAGGCTCAGATGCTGGACATCTAAACATAGGAAGAAAAATATCCACTACATAAAATCCTTCATAACATCCTGAGAGTCTGAGAAGATGCTCTCAAAGGAAGTCTGTGAGGCTTGATGTGGGCTCAGCCAACCAGGAGCTCAGCAAACATTGTAACTTTTTAGAAGTTGCATTGACCTTCTTCAAGAACTGAGCAAGGACAGGGGTTAAGAAAATCTACTGGGCTTCTTATCTTCCAGCCCCTGTGGCCACTGGACAGGGCTCCAAGCACATGCTCTGGAAATATGGGGGCTGTGCACCAATCCGGGGGTACCCCTCCCCCTCCAATTGAACGGAGCAGCAACAAACCAGGTTGATGAGATGACTTCAAAAGCCAGAGCCTCTCAATTACTGAGAAATCAGCTGGAGACACCAGTGAAGCAGAACTGAAGGCAGGTAAACATGTGAAAAGGACTGCCCTCCTGGGCAGATCATGAGGTCATGAATTCGAGAACAGCCTGACCAACATGGTGAAGCCCCATCTCTACTAAAGACACAAAAAATTAGCTGGGTGTGGTGGTGCGTGCCTGTAATCCCAGCTACTTGGGAGACTGAGGCAAGAGAATCTCTTGAACCCGGGTGGTGGAGGCTGCAGTGAGCCAAGATCATGCCATTGTACTCCAGTCTGGGTGACAGAGACTCTGTCTCAAAAAAAAAAAAAAAAAGGACTAAAGGACTGCCCTTGGTCATCCTGGTCATCAAAGCCACACTAGCTGAGAGGCAGGACACCTAGCAGGCCTCAGAAAGCCCCAGCCCAGAGTGTAAATGCAGACCCTCTGCCCTGGCTTCAAACACTAGGAACAGTTCACTTCTTTTTTTGGCATCTTTCTCTCCAGCCTCATCCGTTATTCCTTCTCCCTTCACTTCTCAAGAACCCAGCACTTTACAAGGTGCTGAAGTGATCAGAATCTGTTTCCTCAAGTGTACAAGGGGACAATTAGGTCTATCAAGTGGGGTTGTCATGCAAGGTTGAAAAAACTCTGGGGAGGGAGCCACAGGTCTCTTTGGGAATCTGATGAAAACCATTAATCTTCTTCCTAGGGGAAAATGCACACGTGCTCAAACAATTTTGCATCTAATTTAATGAACCTAGAGGATCAGGGCATGAAGATCCTTGTAAGCCATGCCAAGGAAGCCAAGACTTTATCTAGATGGCAGTGAGGATCCTACAACAGGTAGGAATGACTTTCAGCTCTGTGTAAGAGAGATACAGAATAACTCTGTATTAAGCAGGTAGAGATTTATTTTTCTCTCTTGTAAAAGAACCCAAAGTAGGCAGTTCAGAGTTAACTGATCTCATTGTTGTTAACATCCCAGACTCTTTTTAAAAAAATTTCTCAGCTCCAACCATTCTTAGTGCCTGTTTCTGTCCTCAACATCTCCTCATGGTCCCCATCTGGTCACTGCTGCTCCAGCCATCACATTAGCATTCCAGTCAGGATGAAAGAGGAATGGGGATGGAGAAGGGCCAAAAGACCACTCAGCTGAGTCAACCTCTTTGTAACTGTGCTTTTCTGGAAGTCCATCTCCTCACCAGTGGCTCCTATCTCTATGTCTTTGGGCAAAACTTTCAGACTTGAATCTGCAAGGGCTTGGAAATGCAATTTCTCAGTTGGGCCCACTGCCTATCCTACCAAAATCAGGTTCTTTTCCTAAAGGAGAAGAGGAGAATGGGTAGGCACTGGAATGTCTCTTCTGATGAATAAGAAGCAGCTGTGGACTGCAAAGAGCAAGGCAAACAGGAGGTGGGGGAAGGGTGAGGAGGAGCCTGATTCTTGTTTAGGTGGGGCTGTGGAGAAGGCAATGTGAAGGACAGGATGTGAGGGAGGAAAAGAGGGAGTCGTTGGGATACATCCCTGTTCCGGCGTAGGCACCAATTCCACGCCAGAGCCAATGAGGGCCAAGTGTTTAGGGGAGTGGGGGAGAGAATGACAACTTTAGGTGGAACTGGATTGGGACTGTGGGACCCTGGGCACTGGAAAGGTGATGGTGCACTCTCAGAAAGTCTCTCTTACCAAAAAGTCCTACAGCATTCTTATTTTTCCTATGATAACAACTTCGATGCTTTTTCAAAAACCAGCTTTATTTAGCAATGACTTACATATGATAAAGGCACACATTTCAAGCACATTTCAATGAGTTTTGACAAATGTGTACACCTTTTGTGTAACCACCACCCCAGTCAAAATATAGAATATTTCTATCATTACACAAATTTCCTTCCTAAGTCTTCCCATACAATACCTACATCTGCTATTGATCTGATTTCTATCAGTATACATTAGTTTTACCTGTTTTCAGAACTTCAAATCAGTGCTGTTCCTCAGAAAATATCGATTTGTGTCTGACTTCTTTTACTCACCATACTACTTCTGGGTTTCATCATGTTGCTGTGAATATCAGTAGTGTGTTTATTACTCTGTTGTATGACTGTACCACCACTAGTTTATCCATTCATCTGTCGATGGCTATTTGAGTTGTCTTCAGTTTTTCCTTTTATGAAAAGACGTATGAATATTTGTGTGCAAGCCCTTTGAGAACATATATTTTCTTTCCTCTTGATAAATACCTAGAAGTGGAATGGCTTGATCATAAAGTGTATGTTTAGTTTTAAAAGAAACTGCCAAATTGCTTTCCAAGATGGTTGTACTATTCTCCTTTACTATCAGTGGTACATGAACAATTCATTTGTTCTGTGTCCTACCAACACTTAGTGTAATAAGACTTTTTTTTTTTTTTTTTAAGATTTTAGCCTTTTTCAGTGGGTATGAAGTAGTATTTCACTGTGGTTTAAATTTGTATTTCCCTAACGACCAACAATGTTGAACATCTTTGTATGTGCTTATTAGAGATTCATATATCCTTTTTTAAGAGGCAAAGTCTTGCCCATTTAAAACAAATTTGATTATTTGTCTTCTTATTACCGAGTTATAGAAGTTCTTTTAAATTCTGGATGCAAGTCCTTTGTCAGATAATTGTTTTGAGAATAACTTCTCTGGGTCTGTGGTTTACCTGTTAATTTTCTTAATGTTTTCTTTTGAAGAAGAAAAAATTGAAATTTTGATAAAGTCCATTCATAATTATTTTCTTACGGCTCATGTTTATTTTTTCTCATCTAAGAGACTTTTGCTTATCCCAAATGTATAAAATCTTTCTTTTATGTTTTCTTCTGGAAATTAGAATCTTTTAGCTGTTGCAAGAGTTAGATTTTATGCATGGTGTGAGTTATATTTTATGCATGCAAAGTTTACTTTTTTCCTTATTGCTATATAGTCATTCTTCACTAATGTAAGCATTTGTACACTTTAATAATTTTTGTGAAATTACAATATACTTAAATACTTTCCATTCTTCTTATTTTTGTTCCTTCTGCTTTGCTGGACACTTGCTTCATCTGCCTATGTAGTAATCCAGTTCTGAGTTCTGATTTGCACCTGTTGTATTTGCATGTCCTGTCGAAAACCTGGGTGGAGACATTCATCAGCTTTTGGAGGGGATGGCGCTCTGGAGAAAAGGCAGAGCTTTAGACAGAACTGGGAGGTGCATCAGTAATGGCCACAGTCACAGGTATGTAGATCCCCAGGAAAACCACAGCTGGGTTCTTTCTGGGTTCTGCATCCTCTCCTTCTTCCCTTGTCTCTTCTTTCTACCAGCAGTAGCAACTTCCCCCTACTCCTTCTCTGGGGGCTTCTCAGTCCCTTGTTGTCTTCCATACCCCTAAAATCAGTCTCTTTATTCAACTCTCTGCTGACACCCCTTTGGACTGTGTCATCTGTTTCCTCCTGAGACTCCAAATGATGCACCCGATCACAGGTATTTTAAAAAGTTCAGTTTATTAAAAAGTCAGGTCGCTTGTTATTCTCCCTCATGTCAAACACTCAAGCACACACCTGCTAGGCCCATAACTAGCTAGAGCTGAAGACTTTCATTGCAAAGCCTGGATGCAAAACACAGATCTAGGTCTGCTGCAAGAGGTAGTTTCTATTGGTAATTCTTGAATTCCTTCATGAAGGGAAGTCTGGTGGTTTCCATAGGGCACTAGACTGTGAGCCCCTCAAGGGCAAACATGGTTTCTGCATTTGCTTACCCTTGGCTGTTCAGCACCCGGAAGAGCACCTGATGCATAGTAAACAGTAAACCCTAGACACTGGAAACCCTGCAGTGGCATCGAACGCCATCAGGAAACCTCTCGGCATTCCCAGCAGTTGAGGATGGCACCGCCAGCATTCCATGGGCAAATAAATAAGGACAACGTGGTGAGGGCAGTCAGCAGTTTCAAAACGGTACAAGAGAGGCAATGTCTTTTTGTTTTTACTTTGCCTACTCTGAACATGTAAAGGAATTTCTAGTCATTTGCTCAAGGCCACATTAGCTGTAGGTGAATAAGCCTTGGGACTGCCTTGGGGTTTCCAGGAGAGGCTGAGAAAAGGTAAAACGGCAGGGTGGGTCAACAGCGAGCTACAGGATAGAGCAGCATTTGTCTCTCTCAGGTTGTGGTGTGGCTACTGTCTACCTTTCCTTCTGTGTGTGAACAGGTGCCCCAGACATACTTTAGATCCTACATCCTACCTTGGTCATTTCCTAGATGTGTGGCTCTGGGCTCATGTCTCTGCATAGCCCAGGTAATTCCAGCTCAAGCAGGGGCTAAGCAGGATCACAGAATCCAGGATATTCTCCCTGTCCCTTCCTAAGTCAATGCTCATTGCCTTCCTTCTTCAGGCCTCACAGGTTGGTGGCCTCAGGCCAAGCTTCATGCACTCTCTTATTCAGTGTCACCTTCCCAACCAAAGTCCTTTTAGTTGCGTCACAAGCCAACTCCTGCACCCATCGGTGTAGCCAGGGGGTGTAATGCACCAACTAGATTGGCCTGTGCCATGCTTTCCTGGGCTGGTGTGGAGCCTCATCCAAACCACATGGACGGGGTGTGGGATGGGGCTGGATCCTCCTGTCTCACATATGAGAGAAAAGGCGAGGGATGCTAGGGAAGAAGTGAATGAAGCCTCCTATGAGTTGCTTCAAGCTCTCTGCTATTGATGTTTTAGGGACCAGGGATGGGCGGTATTAAAGCCTGTGTTCCAATCCTGCCTCTACCACTTACTTGTCACGTGGGTTTAGGCAAGTCCACTTATTGCAGCCTCAGCTGTCTCACTTCTAAAGTCGAGAATGCACTTCCCCACTCCGAGTCTGTGTGCAAACAAGGAAGCATGTGCACCCTCTTTGGCACTCAAGCTGCTGGCAAACACTAAACAGTAGCAATTATTGTTATAATTATTATCATTCCCCAGCTTGGGCCTCTGGGAGTCCAAAGATGTCCAAGGACCAGCTGCAGATCATCAGGCTTCATGTGGCTGACATCTGGGCTCAGAGAAACAAGGGCTGAGGATGTGTCCCAGTCTCCCAGACCAGGCCATAGGCTGAGCCCGTCAAGCACCTGCATGAGGGGGTGGGGCAGGTTTCTGTCCAGTGTGGTGTCTTGTAGCTTATTTAATGAAAACCTGTTAACAATCTTGTTTCAATGCACACTGGAGGGGTTACAGTGTCTGAGTGATTAGGGATGAGGAGGAAGCAGCAGGTGGCCCTGAAAACTGAGTCAGGGGAGTCATTGGTGGGGTAATTACCAATGCCATCTCTCTATCCAGCCCTTTCTGCTGGTCAGGTCTTGTGCTAAATGCTTTAAGTCTGTGTGGAGACTGCTATACGTCTTCCAGTATCCATTCTCTTTGTTTAGGTGTAGGATCAGAACCCCTGACTTTAACTTCAGCACATCGTTGTCCAGAATAAAGGCAGCGTATCTTACGCTCTTCTTTTGCCAGGTAGAACCATATTCTGACTAATGAGATGTGAGCAGAAGAGCATACGTGCAATTTCAACATCATGCTTTTAAAAGGAAAGAGCATGCCCCTTTCCTTCTGTATACAGGCTGGAATGCAAACATGACAGCAAGCTACCTTGGGTCACATGGACAGAGCAATACCTCAGAGACAGCAGAACAAACAAGAGGGAAGGAATCTAGGATCATGGCCCCATGGAGTCACCATAATAGCCCAGAATTGCTTATGCCTGGATTCTCATGTGAGAGATAAATGGATCTCCACATAGTCTAACATGCGTTCTATTGCTATAAAAGAGACCCTAACCAATACATATGCATTTTTATAAGAACATACTTCTATCCTAGGTTGAGATGAGAAAAGCGAGGTTCAGAAGGTTTAGTAACTTGCTCAAGTATATTAGTACAACACTAGCTGCTGTAACAAGTAGACCCAATACCAAAGATATAGGGTCTTAAATACTACGAAGTTTATTTCTTGCTCACTTCATGGTAACATGTGGCAAAAAAATCAGTAGGGTAGCCTTTTCTGTTCCACCATCTGGGACTCAGGATAATGGAGGTGCTTCTATCTTCAATATGGAAATTCCAAAGTTGCCCTGGCGTCATTCTCCATTCCAGCCAGACAGAAGGGGGGAAAGTGCACAGGGAAGGGCAGGGAGGTTTCATGGACCAATCTGGAAGTGACACACATACTTCTCATGTTTCATTGGCTAGAACTCAGTCACATGGCCAAATCTGACTGCAAAGGAAGTTGGGAAAGGTAGTCTTGCTGTGTGTGCAGGAGAAAAGGAGACAATTTTGCTGAAGAGCCAGCCAGTTTCTGTCACACTGGGCTTACTTAGCTAGAAGTTACAGAAGGTGAACTGGTCAACCTGATTCTGAAGCTCAATATCATTTGCGTTCTCTCTATTGCCTTCCAGGTATGAAGCAAAGACTTTAGACTTTGTTTGATGTCTGTGATGGTCTTGGGATGTGTCAGTGTGGCTAGGCTACAGCCTCCAGTTATTCAATCAATGTGTTATCTAGGTGTTGCTGTGAAGGTATTTTATAGATATGATTAATGTCCATATTTGACTTTAAGTAAGGGAGATTATCCTAGATAATCTGAGTAGGCCTGATTCAATTAGTTAAAAAGCCTTAAGAGGAAAACAGGTTTCCCTGAAGAATAAATTCTGCTGGTGGGCAGCAGCTTTGGCTTGTACCTGAGAGTTCCTGGCTGTCCCTCTTGAGGGTTTGCCCTGAATTTCAGACTTCCCTGGCCAGTTCCCAAGCTGTGTAAGCCAATTCCTTGCCATGAATCTCTTAATGTGTATCTGCTAGTGATTCTGCTTTGCTGCTTGAACAATATCATTTGTCCTCTGCCTTTTTTGTCCCTAAGCTCCCCACCTTTGACAGTACCTCATACTCCACTCATGTTTACTAATGTATGCCACACATTTTTACTGAGCACTTGTTATATACCAGTCACTGTGCAGCAAACAAATCAAAATGGTCTCTGACCTTGTGGAACAAGCGGAAGAGACAGGCTTAGTCAAAGGATCAGGCAAGCAAATGTGGAGTGACATCCTATGATAAGTGCTATGACAGGAAAGCTCAGAGGCCTATGAGGAGACCTAATATCAGCTGAAGGGTCAGGGACAGCTTCCCTGAGGAGTGACATGGAAACCAAGCTCTGAAGGAAGGAGTGCACTCAGCTAAGGAGTGTGGACATGGCCTAAGAAGGCAGGCGTTCCGGGCAGGGGGAACAGCATGAGCGAAGGGCTTGACATGGAGGCAGAATGGCAGGTTCAATGATGGAGATTAAGGTAGCAGGGCTGGGGAGCTCACAGCAGTAAGAGGTTGAAGGAAATGAGAGGCAGGCCGTTTTGAAGATTTTGGTCCTTATCTTAAAGCTCTGGGAAGCCACCAAAGAATTCTCAGTAGATACGTGATATGACCAGGTTTCCCCTTGAAAGATGATCTGAGCTGCAGGTAGCAGAGAGGACTGGAGAGTCCCATAGTGGAGGCAGGAAGAGTAAGCAGGGTCTCCAGTGTCTATTATAATGTATGACTATTATAATGTATGACAGTCACTTAAAATAAGGTTTAAGGAGAGTTAAGACAATTCACGGATATAATAAGTTTGAAAAAGCAGGAAATAAGTAAGTGAATAAATACGCATGTATCACACACAAATACATATATGAAATTAAAAAATACATATAAATATATCAATATATAAAAATAAGTATAACTTATATAACAGAAATGATACAAATAATAAATATAAAATGTAAGTCTATAAAATATAAGTAAATGTATAATTATTATCAAAAATGTATACATAGAAAAAATGCTGGAAAAATACGTTAAAACATAAACAGATGTCTCAGTGGTAAGCACTATTTGTGATATTTTCCCTGTTCTTATTTTTATACATTTTAGTTTGTATTTATTGTGTTTTCTCTTAATAAGTGTATGTTACTTGAACAAGTCAGGCAAAATGATTTGTGACCATCAACTTTGTATTTGGTGATACAGTCCTGAAACATGACTTGGATGTTGCCCCCCCAAAATCAAGTTTTATAGTGAAACATGAATTTTTGATGGTCATAACCAAAATCTTTCCCTCACTGGCAAAACCATCACACCTCACTCAATTGGAAAGGAGACTGGCTGTTTTCCAGTTTTAAAAATGTCTCTACAAAAGAGAAAGAAACTCACCAATTACAGGCAGGGGTATATTTTTAATAAAGCATAAAGAGTATGAACAATATATACATTTGAAAATGTATTTCATATTCACAACCAGGTGCAGTGACATGCACCTGTAGTCCCAGCTCCTCAGGAGTCTGAGGTGGGAGGATCTCTTGAGCCCAGGATACATACATTTGATAAGGTATGTATCATTTATACATACTATGGGATATAGGGACCATCTATGTTTACTGCACTGTGACTGGTATATAATAAGTGCTCGGTAAAAATGTGTGGCATATGTTAGTAAACACGAGTGGAATATGAGGGACTGTCACAGGTGGGGAGCTTAGGGACAAGAAAAATTAGGCAGAGGACGAATGATATTGTTCAAGCAGCAAAGGATCCTGGAGTCCGGGTCCTCATATCATATGTATGATAATGTATGTATCATTCATATATAGAAATGAATATATAAATATATAAATAGAGATATGTTTTTAGACCATAGATTTCTTATTTGGGTCTGTACACCAGAAAGTCTGTGGTTGGTTTGTAGAGACTCTGTAAACACAATCTTTTTTTTGTTTACGATAGAGTCTTGCTATGTTGCCCAGGCTGGTCTTCAACTCCTGGGTTCAAGGGATCTCCCGACCTCAGTCTTCTGAGTAGCTGGGACTACAGATGCATGTCACTGCACCTGGCTGTGAATTTGAAAATTTATCCAATATTTTGAGTTTGGATCTCTTTTGCTAAGAGGAGTGTTTATCAGATTTGCAGCGGGGCCTGTCACCCCCCAAAAAGGTTAAGAATCACTACTTCAGACAAATATAACAACATGATAGCTAACATTTATTCATTTTACAAAAACTCATTTGACACCTTTGTGCCAGGCCCTGGTGGATTTGTGGTGACCTCGCACTGTCCCTGCCTCTCTTGAGGGCCTGAGACTTTATGCACTCTGCGTAGGTGGGTCCTCAGACCCAGCCTGCAAGTTGTGTGCTGTCCCCTAATGAGAATCCCAGGGCTTAGCAGGATTCAGTGACTTCTTCCAGAGTCCCGAGTTATTTATTCACTGGGCACTCGCATTGGGCTGGGTCTGTGCTTGCCACATCCAGCCTCTGGCCACATGACTGAGCACATGAAATGTGGCTGTCCCTTTGCAGACAAATGTGCTGTGTATAGAAAATACGCAAGGGATTTTGAGGACTTAGTAGTTTAGAAAAGTCTCAATTTTTAAAATATTGACCATTTGTTGAAATGATTTACTTTAGATCTGTCGGGTTAACTAAAATATGTTCTTAAAATTAATTTCATTTGTTTGTTTTTGCTCTTTAAATGTGGCTACTAGAACATTTAGAATTTTGTATGTGGCTTGCATTTGTGGGTCACATTCTATTTCTGCTGGGTAATGCTGTGGTAGGCTGTCAGGCTCTGGTGGTGAGGAAGACAGATATGAAGAATGGCAGTTCTTAGCCTGGGCACAACTCTAAAAAAATTCCTTAAAAGGCTAAATATAGACAAAAATAGAAAAACGCACTTAAAACATAGAGAATGTGAATCTCGGGTGGGCAAGAAATAACCATTTCCTATTATCTTTTTTGGCCGGCTTTAAAATGATCTGAAGGTCCCATTCTGATGGCCCCTCAACTTCAGTTATTCCTGGGGCAGGCTCCCCAACTCTTGGGTTATGTCAGGGAGAGAGCCTTTGGTCATCTGTCTCCCCTAGTGCACACTGGCTACCAAGGAGACACTTGTCGCCTGGGCTGCATATTCTCTTAAATCCACATGGGGATGGAGTCTTTGCCGAGACTGGAAACCCCAATATGTAGGGTAGCACCACATAGCCACCTCTGGGGTTCTGCCATCCCCTAGGACTCTACTGCTATGAATGAGGGGCCTGATTCCTCACCCTCCCAGCAACCAGATATACTCCTTTCCTTACTCTCTGCCTCTTTTTACATCTCCCCCAACACACGTCTACACCCCCAAGACCCTGATGATCATCTCTTTAGCCAGCAGAAGCTAGGAGTCTGTGATCTGCACATTGAAGGCTGAATCCAGCCGAGTGACAGGTTTTATTTGGCAGACAAAGTGTTCGGTTTTTAATTTGACTTCGATGCCAACATTTTAAAGTCATGAGCTTCCTTTTCTTTTTTTATGTTTATTTATCTATTTTAATTCACAAAAGCTATATATATTTATGGTGTGTAGCATGATGTTTCAGTAGAGGTATACATTGTAGAATGGCTAAATCAAGCTAATGAACATACCTATTACCTCACATACTTCTCATTTTTTTGTGGTGAGAACACTTGAAATCTATTCTGTTAGCAATTTCCAAAGTCATAAGCTTTCACATAAAAATTAACATTTCCAACTTCTCTTGAAACGTTAGAACCTCCAGCGACCCTGGGCCTCTGTTCCTATGGCAATGAATGGCCAGAGGGAGTAGCTGCATAAAAGCTATATGAAAGGATCCATTTCATTCCTTTTAGTGACTGCATGGCTTTCTACGGTATGTGTAATTTTTGGATCCTTTTTGTGTTAGAAATAAACGAAACTTTGCATTATTTTGAGAAGCAGGGCTACGACTAGGGTGGGGCAAGTAGGTGCCTTGGCTGCAGAATTTAAGGAGGCGCTCATGCTTGCACAACTCTGAGAGCGAGCGCCTGCTGAAACTGTGCACCCTGGGCGCCCCACTCACCACACCTCAGTCTCAGCCCTACTGGGGCTGTTTTCTTCCAACACATCCCTCAGTCTTCTGCCAGCTTCCTCTGTATTTGTGCTGCTAAGGTACATACAAAAAGAGGCTTTTCCAGGCATCCTTGGTAAATCTGGGGAGAGTCTTCGCTGGCCTTGAGTGGGCTTTGAAGTGTGAGCAGGAAATAAAGGCATAGACATTGTCAGGAAAGAAATACTCAAGAAATGTGATTGGAGAGGGGGAAGAGAGGTGTGGGGGAGGGAGTTGGTTGTGGAGTGAGGAAAGGTTTTGGTTTTATTTTAATTTCAGAGGGGGAGAAGCTAGAATGGATTGATAGCGGGAGGCGATAATGGGATGAAGAGGCCGTACATCCCGATGGGGTAGGTAGGGAATGAAATGAGCAACAGTTGGCACTGTTCTGTGTGTGCTGCCCGCATGCCAGGAGCCATGTGGAGGGCTACATGCCACACCCTCCTCCACGCTTCCCACTACCCTGGGAAGAGACGGTCGCATCATCCTCATCCTGCAGATGGGGCAACCAAACTCAGAAAGGTGAAGCAGCTTGCTGGAGATCAGACAGTGGAACCCTTCTTTGAAATGCTGCATTTGAGAGTTGATGAACACTGATGGCAGAGTGACTACCCAGCACACGCACATCTGTGCAATGCTGTCCATAGCAGTGCACAGAGGGGGCTGGTCACAATGAGGAGGAACAACAGGGGGCGGACAGGCGGCATGCCTTCTCAGTTTCTCTCAACTTTCTTTCAAAGGATGCCTTTGGGCAATGGCAGGGGTGATTTTCTACCCGTCCGGACTTGGGTCCTGCCAAGTGGTGGGAAGCTTTGTATGAATACCTGTCAGCCTTTTGTCTCCTGCCCTATTCCCAGCCCCCTTCCCCAGGAACTCCAATACAAATATTTGTACAGTTATAAAAATTGGATTACAGGAATAATTTGTTCCCATAACAACAGGACCTTATTGCTGCATAATCATATAATAAGAATGTGACTTTTAAAATGAACAGTCACGTTGTGATTATGTGACAATGCCAATTCTGGGAATAGGTGCTGTCCTCTGCAATGCCACAAAGCCCAGGAAAGCTTGATCACAGGGAACCAAGTCATGGCAGCCATGACCCATATGGCTAGTTTTGTGGCAGAGCTGGGGCTGAACTCAGGTCCGTCTTTTTCAGAGCCAAAACAGAAGGGAGGAAGATTCAGCCTTGGACAAGAGGCAGTCCACCTCTCCTCCCAAAGCAGGAACTTAGAAGGAAAGGATAGCTGTGCCTACAGGTAGAATTTTGTGGGGCCAGTATGTGAACAGCAAGGGCAGAAGTTGAGGGTGGCCTTAAATGCTTCTTAAGGAGGCAAGAGGTAGGAACACTTGCTGAGAGCAGAAGAGAACTGATGAGACTGGGAGTTTGAAAGAAGAGTTTAATGTGCTGGAGAGCTACATTGGGCTGGGGTTGGTGACCTGGTAGTGTTATAGGGCACCATCGAGGACTGGGTTGAATGTGGAGATCAGGAAGTAGAAATGAGGCCAGTATGTCTGCTGTGGTTTTCCCTAGCAGCTCTCTGCATCCTGGGAGCTGAAGCCAGGAAGGCTGATTGCCGCAGTCATCTAGGGCTGGGGTTTTGCTAGGTTGGGTAGTAGAAGAAGAATGGAACTAAGGAAATTACATATATTGGCAAAGGACTGGTTCAAGTGAGCAACTGTAGGATTTAAGGCAGTGTACTCTCTGTTGTAAGTGACAAAACCCCAATTTTACCTGACTTAAGTAGATTTGCTTACATATCCAGCAAGTCCAGGAATGTGATAGTTTCAGGCATGGCTGGATCCAGGGGTTTAAACAATGTCATCAAGACACTATCTTTGTCTATGGGCTCTGCTTTCCTGCATTGGCTTCCTTTTCAGATGGTTTGTCCCTTTGCAGTGTCCATCTTTGCCCCCCTGCAGCTCCAGGTCTATAACCATCTAGTTCAGCAACTCCAGCTGAAAGAGTGGTTCATGCTCCAAGAGTTCCAGAAAATGGCATACAAGATTGACTCATTGGATCAACTTAGGTCATGCGCCTATTCCTGAACCAATGACCCTGTCCAGGGAATGCAGTTTTCCAATTGGCCATTAACCCTAGAGTCAGCTCTACTTGAGACCCAGAGGGTGGGGGTGTCCTCTACACATGGGGAGCAGAAGAAGAGAGGGCATGAGGGGGGAGGTGGAGGACAAGTGTGGTGGGTGTAAGGGAGTCAGTGAGCGGGAAGGGCAGAGGCTGTGTCCTTAGAGATGGGAGAGGCGAGCTTTGAACAAGGATTATCAATCACCAGGGTAGACGTTAGAATGAGTGTGTGAGCTGGGCTTAGGGGTATGGATTTGTCAGGGTTCTTGGTTGCAGGCAACAAACGTTTTCTCCATCCTAAGCAATAAGGACCCCCATTAGCAGGACTTAGGGGACTCCCAGAGTTGACAGGAAGCTGGAGAGCTGGGATTGGACTGAGAATGGGAACCAAGAATGTCCCGAGGAGGCAGGAATACGCAGCAGAAACAAACTGGCCACCCCAGTGCCACTGCTGCTGCAGTGAGTCTGACCCCCCACCGTCGTCATGTGCTGAAGTCACAAGCTCAAAACGTAAACTCACACATGCAGTCTTCCTCTGTCTGGGTCTAATTCATGGGCCTGCCCTTGACTGGCCTCTTGGACGAGGGAGAGCCCACACTCCCACCCAGGAAACACATGAGAGAGAGCCTTGGGGAGAAGCAGAGAGCAGGTTGAGAAGCTGGAAAGCTAATGGGCGACCATGTCCGTGTAGAAGGAAGTGAGGACTTAGGTGCCCCAGCTGATCCACCTCTGGGCATGTTTTTCATAACAACTCTGCAGGCTGGCTTTTAGTGCTTGCAGAAAAGGAGACTGAGGCTCTGGTGGGTGAAGTCATGTGCCCGAGGTGATGGGTGTCAGAGCTGGGATTCCAAACCTAGGCCTGCCACTGCCCAAAGCCCTGGCTGTCTCCTGCCTTTGCCTGCGGGTCATGAAGGTACAGGCTGGGTCCTTGACAAAGGAGTGATCACTGAGTGATCCTGCAAGTGCCCTGGGGAATGGCCTCCGCCGCACCTGGGACTGATCTATCTCCTGAACCAACCCCAAGGCTCAGTCTCCACAGCAGTCCTGGAGAAAGGAGAACAAGTGACATCCCCATCCTTCTCTTCAGCCATGGTGTTTGGCTGTTTGTTTTCTTGAATGTTATTTTGATGTCCCTTAAAAGCAGTAAACGTGCCAAGGCACACTGAGTCCACTCTGGGAGATGGTTGAGTAGCAGGGTTGCGGGCAGGGCACTAATGACCCAGGCGCCATGGCCAAGCCCAATCCCGGCTCCAAGGCTCCTTACACAAGGCTCCTCCCCTCCCCACCCAGGGCAGGGTTTGGGGGCCAGAAAGCACATCCTGGCGGTGGGACCACCTCCCGCTCACTGTCACTCATTCTGGGGAAGCTGGCCTCTCGCTTTGTGTACTCCTTGAGAAGGGAAAACTTCCTGTTTATGAAGAAAAAAGCCCTGCAACCGGCAAGACGCCCTGGACATCAAAGTGTTCTTACGACACAGCATCCTAATGGCTTAAGTATCAATGAATCAGGGACATATGGATCCCATTTGCCATAAAGTACACACGGGCTTCAAAATCCTGGGGAAACATGCCAGGCAAAATATGTTTCAGGTTTTATTGAACCAAAAAATTCTAAGAAGATAGATTTTCGACGGTTACCAAACCCAGAATACAGGTCTGGCTGTCCAGCTGACGGCAGAGAAAGCTTGGTTCCCTTAAGCCACAGTAGCTTAAGCCATTGTCCCTGATAGGAGAGACAAATTAAGTGAGATTTTGATGTAATTGAGATATAAAAGGCTTTTATGGGATCTTTTCCTTTATAGGAACATTTTAAGCGTGTCTTAGAAGAGTCTCACTAATTTTCTAGCAGAACAATGGGTTTGAAATTTAGATGATGTGATTTGAAAGGACAGCAGTTATCTGGGGCAACACCCAGAAAATGAAACTTCAATAAAGCTCCCTAGGAAATTCTCTTCTTCCCGCTCTGAAAACCTGCCCAGCAGGAGAGGAAACGGAAGTAAAGATGGAAGGAAGAGAGAGGAAGGAGCAAAAGGAAGAAAGGAAGATAAGGAAAGAAGGAAGAAAGGGAAGGAAGGAAAGGGAGAGAAGGAAGAGAAAAGGATGAACATTTTCTTAGAACTGAAGTGTCTGTATTGGAAAACATGGTGTCACATGCGCTAACGTGTCTTAGCAATTGGGCCGTTTTTGCGTTCTGCAATCCATTTTTCTAGTCGTATATTTCTAGCTGGTTTGCAACCTTGCTTTGTGTAAAGTGTCATAAAGAAATGCTTTACCGTTAACTTACTCTGACTAGATCATATTTCAGGTTGCTACTCTCCAAGACATTATCCCAACGAGAATCCGTGTACTGCGGAGTGATCTGTCGGAGCCCGTTAGAGGGACAGATGAGAGGATTGGACTGGGGCCCGGGCTTTGTAATGAAACCTTAGCCCAGACAAGGGCCAAAGAGGGGGCTGTGGTTTGTCGGGAGCGGGGGAGGAGGGGTCTTGAGGAATTCACGTGGCTTCACTCTGGATGGGTTCGAAGCAGCTCAGTGCTGAAAGATGAACATTCCTGTCTGTTGGCTCCTTCACTGTCCTTCACCCTTTGGTAGGTGAACCAGCTCTGACCACTGATGCCTCATGCATGAGAACACCAGATTGCCACTGGACTTTATTTTTCGTGTTTCGATTGTGTGTGAATGTCTCTGTGTGTGTGTGTTCTTGTCACTTTCAAGTGGAATATGGTATGTTATCAATAAAGCCCCACTTTCTCCCATTCTGATCACATACCATATGAGTGCTGAGGGGGCAGGGGTAGAGGAGGAGGGATCAGGGTGCCTATTCAGCACTGGTCCACATGCATCTGAGATTTTCTTTTGAAAATCCCAAGGCCTGGCCCACACTGACATGAAATTATTATGTACTTCTGTTGTACAACAAATTATCATCCTATACTGTTGCAGCAGGCATTTCTACAGTGAATGCAGGTTGTAGTAATTTTGTCATACAGAGTAATATGTCACATAGACCATTCTGGATTTAGACCAATATATACAGTTTCTGGCCTAAGCAGTAACACATGTTTGGAGGAGAGATCGTTTCATTTTACTGGAATGGACAGTAAGTAGAAACACATTCCAGATTTCTGTTTTTTTCCTTTTATTTCTCCCTGCCCCTGAAATTTGGAAGCCAGAGTCCCCCTTGCACTTGATCTCAGATTTTCAGCTGCTTACAAACTGTGGTGCCCAGAGTGCTACGATGCCTGTGTGTCTAGCAACTGGTGGCTCATGAAATAACGAAAAAAAAAATCATTGCTCAACAGGTTTCTCAGAAACCCTCCAAGAGCTGTTTTCAACAAATGCAAATGGCACTCGAAATTTGCCCAATAACATGCTAGCTCAAGTTCAGAACTTTTCTGCAGCTAATTTTATGCTTTTGAAGTCTGGCTTGTGGAAATCTTTTTTTTTCCTCCTTTTTGTTTGATGAGTCTCAAAACTGCCCTGTGAAAGGAACAAAAGATGGACAGGGTGAGCAGTCAGGGGAGTGATGCTTTTGCTGCAGACTCTGCACATCCCCAACTCAGAGATACTCAGGTGTCTATTTGCCTGGATTCCCCAAGCAGACACTGTTTTACCTAGCTGTTTGTCCAGAGACAGGGGGTGAGGCAGGGCAGTGAGGTTGCTAGCTGGTGGCATTTGCTGCTGCTGATCCTGGGGTCAGGAAAAGTGTCATTGGAGTTGGAGAAAAAAGGAAGGGAGGCTGGGTACAGTGGCTCATGCCTGTAATCCCAGCACTTTGGGAGGCCGAGGCGGATGGATCACAAGGTCAAGAGATCGAGATCATCCTGGCCAACATGGTGAAACCCCATCTCTACAAAAAATACAAAAAAAAAAAAAAAATTAGCTGGGCATGGTGATGCATGCCTGTAGTCCCAGCTACTTGGGAGGCTGAGGCAGGAGAATGGCTTGAAACTGGAAAATGGAAGTTGCTGTGAGCCAGGATCATGCCACTGCATGATCCAGCTGGCGACAGAGCGAGATTCCGTCTCAAAAAAAAAAGGAAGGGGATTCATGTTGATGGGACACCTACTTTGTGCTTTGTACAAATTGGATTTCACTCAAATTCTTACAAGAATGCTATTTCCCAGTGAGGAAACAGGTATTCAAACCCCACAGTTCCTCCATGGGATTGGAGGATCCCGCCATCAGGCCTAGCACCTCGGCTCTCTCCTCTCCAGCGGGCGGTGGCTCAGTGCTCAGCACACCATCCTTGGCAATGCTTTCTCTTCCATGTGCTTAGTTAATGCAGGCGCTGTAGGATTAGAAGGTCCTGAGGTGCAGGGACCCCGGATTTACCTCATGTATCTTATTCCTCACTTGGGCCTCATCTTAGTGGAGAGAATCCTTTAGAACTGTTATTCTCAACTGGGCATGGCTTTGTCCCCAAGGACATCTGGCAATATCTGGAGGTGTTTCAATAGTCACAACTTGGGGACGGGTGCTACACTCTAGAGGGTAGAGGTCAGGGATGCCATTAGCACAGGAAAGCTCCCAACAACAAAGAATTCAATAGCCCCAAATATCACTGGTGCCGACATTGAGAAGTCCCGCTTTAGAAGGAGAGCAGTCAGGTCAAGCCTCACGTTCACAAAAACAACCTAAGTCACTTGTCAGAAAGACTTTTTGTAAAAAAGGAAAATGAATTCTAACATGCAGTATACTTGCTTAGAAAGTTAAAGCCATGGCCCACCAACCTGCATCCATGACTAAAACAAATTGAGAACCAGCAAGGGTGGTAGGTGGCAGAGAGAGACTTAAGCTAGAACAGGGGCTTCTTGAAGGCATGGGTTATGTTACATTAATTTTCCATCTCCTGTGCACAGCACAGGTCTCAGCATCCAGCAAGTGCTTAATAAATGCATGCTGCATGTCTGATGGAAAGAATAGAACCTCTTGGTAGACAATGTGACACTGAATTGTATCAGCCACTGAATTGCTGAATGTTATACTCTATTCAGCTCTACAACCACATCCCAGACTTGCCATTGATGGGAACCTCACTCCCTCACAGAGAAGTCCATTCCATTTTTGGACCACTGTAAACGCAGGAAAGGGCAATGGCTTCTAATCATGGTCTGGAGCCCCTTTCCACGGAAGGTACTAATAGCTGCTGTTGAATGACCACTGGTTAGTGGAATGATATGGCCAGGGTTAAAAGATGCTTAAAAGGGTCCAGGGCTGCATCTTGGTCACCTCTCAGTCCCCAGGGCATGTCCTGGGCCTCACAGATAGAAGCTTGCTCCCCCGCTTAATCCAAAAAAAAGAGTGTTCCTCATTGGAGGCCACTTCCTGTCTTGGGATCCAAAATGTTCTCTCACCCGGGAAGCCCCTGCCCTGTGCTGGTCCTCTCCTTCCCACGAAATCTCAGAGGACTTCACGGAAGGCTGAGCTCTGCCACCTCCAGGATTTCTGCCGGTCAGAGCCTTAGCAGAAGAGGTGAGGTGGTAGACTTTGAAGCCAGATGGCTCTGGGGGCTAGTCCCACCTCTGTCACCATGTGGCTGTGAGGCCATCAGGTCTCGGTTTTCTCATCCATAAAATGGGGAAACGATGCCTCCCTCCCAGGTCACACCCAGGGAACGTGATTATAATTAGAATACCAGCTGCGGCTTATTGAATGCTTGGCCTATCGTTGACTTGCACGCATTCTTTTCCATCTTTCCATGAATGCGATGTTTTCTTGGCCCTACTTTACTTGCAAAAACTGAGGCCTGGAAAAAATGACTTGCTCAAGATCTCAGTGTCAGGAAGGGGTAGAGATGAGTCCACACCCAGGGCTAACTGGTCTCAGAGTTTAGGTTTCTTTACCATTCCATGCCAATGCTAAGTCTATGCCTAATCACTTCATTCCTCTTCCCCTTTCCAGTACACACTTCAAAATGGTCTTGGCGGGCTGGGCGCAGTGGCTCACGCCTGTAATCCCAGCACTTTGGGAGGTCGAGGTGGGCGGATCCCAAGGTCAAGAGATCGAGACCATCCTGGCCAACATGGTGAAACCCCATCTCCACTAAAAATACAAAAATTACCTGAGCATGGTGGTTGGCGCCTGTAGTCCCAACTACTTGGGAGGCTGCGGCAGGAGAATTGCTTGAGCCTGGGAGGAGGAGGTTGCAGTGAGCCAAGATTGTGCCACTGCACTCCAGCCTGGTAACAGAGCGAGACTCCGTCTCAAAAAAAAAAAAAAAAAAAATCTTGGCTTGCTCTTTCATGACTTCCTTAACCTGTACTCTGTCTCAAAATCTCCTATAAGCTCCAAGAGGCCACGGTCTCACCTTTCCTGAAATCAACGCTCTCCCCAGCCCCTCCTCCTTCAAGCACAAAGGAGCTACTCAGGTGACATTTGCTTCCTTGGAAAAAGATGGAAGGGTTGCATCTTGTCCCTCTTTGTCTCTCTTTACACATACACAGTTGTGCACACAGCTGTACAAGCATGTATGTATTGTGCATACATTGTACCCATTCACACACACGTACACACACACTCACATTCTCCACACAGACACACATGCCCTCATACATGGATACACACACACACTCACAGATTGGACATGCAGTGAACACATACTTGCCACATGTATACACACACACACTCTCTCACAGGCTGTACACACGCTTACACATATCCATCATCTACATTCACGCACAGACGCACACACGCCACATGCACTCCCACTGCCGAATGCTCACACACTCACACACACTTATACACTCCCACGCACTCTCTGCCCCTGGGACTGACTGTCTCCTCAGCGAGTGGGGGTCCCAGGTGGGACCTGACTGCTGGTTCTCAGCCCCTCACAAGCCTGCCTGGGGGAGTGAGGCCTCACTTAGAGGATTCATTGTCAACAGGCATGCTTTCTACCAAGATTGTTTTGAACCATGGACATTTCAAATGCATTTAATTTACAGCCATGGGTTGAAAGCAAGCCGTTTTGTGCACGTCACATATATTTTCGCTCTGGGAAGCCCTGTTTCTGGAGCTGAGGCCACCACATGTGTGTGCCAGGGCAGGGTGAGGGACTGGAGCGGCAGAATGGCTTTTCCATGTGGGTAATTGTGGTCATCAGGAAAGCGTTTCACAGCAGTTTACGCTTTCTCAGTTTACCAAAGCCCCAGCATCTGTTCTGAGACAGAGCTGCTGAGTTTAGGGCATCCCACAGCTCAGCCCATCCATGTCAGCAAGCCGCCTTCACCGACAAGATCTGAATCTGCAGACAAGAAAGGAAAAGAAGAGAGAAGTAAAGAAAAGACAAGAAAAGTGGCGGAGGGAGAGGAGGGGAAAGAGATGTCGACACATGCTCTGAAGTGGCCAAGGAATTCTGTTTACTCCTTGGTGATATTTTTGCCTTTTGTTGGTGCAAAGACCTGCCTTTTACTGCATTGTTGAACTATCTTCAAAGTCTGGAAATCTGAGGGACATTCCAATAAAAACCTTTGTTGGGCTGCAGCAGAGAGAACCCCCAAATTCCAATCAGTTCTCAGCAGTTGGCAGCAGCAGTGAGAACTGGGCATCCTGAGCCAGAGAAAAGAAAGGAGACCAAGAACTCCTGTCGCCATGACAGGGGGAGGGCACAGGGCACTGGAGGTGGAGGGTCTTGCCAGCTGAAGGGTCCCCGAAAACACTGTGGGACCTCATGGAACCTGGTTCAAACCCTGGCTCCACCACCAATTCAATGTGTTATCTTGGACCTGCCACTCTACCTCTCTCTGAGCCTCAGTTTTCACATTTGTAAAATGTGTATGTGTCTGTGCATATGTGTGTGTGTGTGTGTGTGTGTGTGTGTGTGTGTGTGTAAATAGCCATCTATAAAGCTGGTGTATAGCTTAGAGACAAAGTATGTAAAATGCTTGGCACATGGGACGTGTTGACAGATTTTAATTACCATCTCCTTGCTAACACAGAAAAATCTGGCTGTGCCTTAGGGCCCACCTTCTCCACTCCAAGCGCTGGGTGTCCCACCATTTCTAGGAATAGGTGTCATCTGGCATCTTCTGCTCCCTCCATCTCCCAAGATGAAGGAAGGCAAGTCTATGGGTCTTTCCAAGACAGGGAGCTAGTCCTTTGCCCATCTGTCTGGGTTAGAAGGTGCCCACAGCAGGCTGATGTGGGCTGACACTGTATGGCCCACCCAGATGGGAATCAAGAATGGAAGCAACCAGCCCCCAGGAGCAAGGGATGCCCCAGAAGGGAGGGCCTCTCATTTCCGTCAAGTGTGTCTCTGTCATCTGTAGGCATTGCTCATCCTGGTCCTGGTCAGAGGTAGAGATGGATCTTACGCAGGCTCCTCCAGTCCATTCAAGTTGAGCAAGGCAGCCTCCATGTCCACAGTAAAACGTGGACACCATTCAGTTTGAGATGTTCATTATGACACCCCATGCTTATTAGGCCATTCGTCTATCCATCTATCCATCCATCCACCCAGCCATCCACTTGCCCATCCATCCATCCATCCATCCACCCAGTCATCCACCCATCTACCATCCATTCATCCACCTACACATTCATCCATCCATCCATCCATCCACCCGGTCATCCATCCATCCATCATCCATCCATCCACCCATCCATCCATCCACCCAACCACCCAGCATCCATCCATCCATCCATCCACCCACCCACCCACCCACCCATCCATCCATCCATCCACCCACCCATCCATCCATCCACCCATCCATCTATCCATCTGCCCATGTTCCAGGCTTCTTCCATGTGCTGGGCTTCAGGCATGGGGCTCAATAGAACCAGCCTGGTGGGAGAGACAAGCATGCAAACTCCAAAAGATAGCTCAGGTGTTGCGGGAACCCAAGAGGGACCTTGACCCCCGATTCACAGGAGCTGAACAGGGTGAGAGTGGACCCGGCAGTCTTCTCAGAATAGAATACCCTTAAACTGATTCACTTTTATCCAAGTCTCATGATGATATAATTACCTGGGCCTCAAGATTGAAAATTTCCCTTAAAACTGTGGTCAGGGGCCTGGCTCATGAAACAATGTCTGTCTGACTAGGGAGTCACTGTGAATAAGGGCAGGGGTGGACAGTCCAGTGTGACTGTGTTTGAGGGAGGCACACAGCACTGAATGTCATCTAAGGAAGCCTTGCCACCTCAGAACCCCCATTTGACTGGATCCCCCAGGAACTGCTCCCTGTGCTGGACACTGAGGGGTCAGGGTGGGCGAGGGCAAGTGGTCTCCTTTTCTCAAGGGAGAAAACAGTGACTGATGTTCCAGGGGAGAAGAAGGGTGACATGAGTCACAGAACTCAGATATCCGGCCTTGTGGTCAAGGAAGGCTTCTGACACAAATGACCTTCAAACTGGAACCTGAGTTGGGGGGTGGGCATTAGTAAGAAAGAAGGCTGGGGCAAAGGGAACAGCAGAAGCCCCACAGCAGTGGGGGAGCTGAATAATTTTTATATGGGTATAGCCAGGGAGTGAAAAAGCTGCAAAGAGAAGCAGGGGCCAGGTTGTTGGGGCTGAGGTCCTTGGGGCAGGGCTTGACACCAGGTCTGGTGCTCACTGGGCTCGCCTGATTTTCTGACCTACTCTATTCTGGATCCTTCTTGTCCATTCTCTGCTCTGCCCCACGGTGAGCCTGCTAATTGCAAATGTGGCTGCCTTTCCCTCGGCTTAAATCCTCTCTAGATCTCCATTACTCTCAGGGTAAAATCCGAGCTCCTTATCATGGCTTTTTAGGGTCCCAGGGTTGTAAGAGGTGATGCAGTAAGCAGCCAAGACCTTCAGCTTGGCTGGGTGTGGCGGCTCACGCCTCATTATCAGAAGGCTGGGGAATTAGTGTAATTAATATCTGAATATTCTTTAATATTTTCTTGCATAGAAAATAAAGGCAATTTGTTATCTAAAACATTCTTTCAAATGTCCATCTCCTGGGGTTGTGGAATTCTGAAACTTTTCTCCAGCTGCCTTATAAAGAGAATTTATTAATTAACTTTATGCCTGCCAAGTAGAAGGAAGCCATTCTTAATTTTTAGCCCAAAATTTCCCAAGGTAATGGCCAAATTATTATGTTTTGAGTTCTGGATTCCTTTGTTAGAGTTATAAATGACATTTGAGTTTTAAGGCAGAAATGTTTCTAAATTCCCCTGCCATTTGTTTGGGAATCTATGGGAATCTACTTCACTGAGCAACCTGAAGTCCCCTCTTTCCTCTCACCACAGGGAAGGAATCAGAGGCTGGAGGTGAACTTGAGTACCTTGAGGTGGTGTCCCAAAGGAGATGGTGGTGACAACAGGTAAGTCTAGGTGTTAGCAGGTCTGCTGATGAAGCAGGGAGTGATCCCAACACAGATGGCAAATGCTAGAGTTAGGATTTGAACTCAGACCTTATGATTTTAAATTTACAGGATCACTGTCTCACTACAGATCCTGCCTTTGCTCCCTTTTGATTGAAAAAATCAGGTAAAGCACACTACTGATGTGATCCCTGCACTGTGGGAGGCCGAGGTGAGTGAGGATCACCTGAGGCCAGGAGTTTGAGACCAGCCAACGTAGTGAAACCCTGTTTCTACTAAAAAATACAAAAATTAGCTGGGCGTGGTGGCACATGCCTGTAGTCCCAGCTACTCAGGAGCCTGAGGCAGGAGAATCGCTTGAACCTGGGAGGCAGTGGTTACAGTGAACCAAGATTGTGCCACTGCACACACAAAAAAGACCTTCAGCTATAGGGCAGGTAGACTTGGGTTCCAGTCCCAGATGCCCTACTATTAGTTGATCTTGGAAAAGGAAACTGCTTTACCTTCCTGAGCCTCAGTTTTCTCATCCATAAAGTGGGCACAGGAAATGGGATCATGCCTGTGTTCCCCAAGAAGCTTCCAACAAGTAACAAATCTGTGGCCACTGACAACCTCACGAGCCTCATTGCCCATCTCTTACTACTCGTTGTTTGTTTCACAGCTAGCACCTGTAGATACTGGGGGTGCTTGTTGCTATTTCCTGTCTCCCTGCCTTGGCTTATACAGTACCCTCCACCTAGAACACCCTCTTTGTGACTGACTGCCCCGACAGCCTACTCACCCTTCAAGACCCAGCTCAGAGCTCCTTTCCTCTGAGAAGTTCTCTCTGATTTTCCTCCCCTTTGTTGGTCCAATAATCATAAAGAGCACCACTGCACTTTCCAAAGCCTGTCTCACTCCACGCCTGAACACCTGCTAGTTCAGGGTCAGGTCCTGTTGCCTCTTGAGCCTCAAGGGCCAGGCATGGTTTCACATCTGGCCAGTCTACGCCCACACTCACTCCACACACTTATTCTGACTTGATTCTGTTTGCATTTCTCTTTTCCAGGCTGGGAATGGGGATGGGGCATCCCTGAGCCAGGCACTTGCTTATGGGGACTTTTTAGTTGTTTGACTCCAGCCCAGGTCCCCCAGCAGGAGGCTCGTTCACTGGAAGACCAATCTGCTGGCTGCCGGTCATCTGCTTTTAAGACACAAAGACAGTGTGTGTGCTGCAGTTTCAGGCTTCCTCCTGCTGGAACCTGGGCTGGCCTGTGCCACTCCCGGCCATGGGGGAGCCCTAGTGCATGTCACTTTTGTTTTGCCCCCGCCTGAGAGATGATGGGCAGGCTCCAGCCTTGCATTACCTCATGCCTCGGAAACACCTCCTGAGTCATTGCCAGGCTCAGGCACGGGGCAAGGCAGTTGCCTATCCCACCAGTGCCCCCATACAGGAGCAATGAGGATGGGGGAGGGTTCACCACAGCTGGGCTTCTGCCCCAAGTCTGCAGGAGCCAGGAGCCAGGCTTCAGGCTTGTGTTTAGGCTATCAGAGGTCCTGGCTAGAAAAGATCTCAATCCAACTTTCATGTTCATAAGAATATCCAAAGTTCCCCACTGCCTACCATATGCCAGGCTCCGGCTGAACGCTTTACATTGCTTTAATCTCACTTAACTTTACAACCCTGCGAAGCAGAGACAGTTACTATCCCCATCTCCGTTTTACAGATGAGGAGACTGCCACACAGAGAGCTTAAGTAACATGCCCAAGGTAACACAACCAGCAGTGCTGGAATTTGAATGAGAAAATTGAACTTAATGGGCTTAAGGCTTTGTGTTATACGTGCAGAAGCTGAGGCAAGAGTGGGGGAAAAGTCCAGGTTTTTTCTTGCTTTACTTCATTGTTGAAGAAAATCCACAAAATTCTTTGCCTTTTGTTTGTTTCATTGTGGGGTCACCCAGCCTGGGTTGCATCCCAGCTGAGTGACCTTGACCAGGCGGCTCCAGCTGTCTGAATGCCAGTTTCCTGACATGTGAAATGGAGCCGCTATGCCCTCACCTGTGCAGCCGTGAGGGGTTCTAAGTGAAAAGTGGCTGGACACAGGGTCTGGCAGGATGAGTGAACAAGGCCTGCAGGGGATCAGTTCCCGTAAGGTATTTGCGGCTCCAACAGTAAGAGCCTTAGAGTGATAGAGACTAAGACCCAGCAATGCGGGCAAAAGATAAAAAAAGAACTGGAGGAGAGGAGAGAAGTTACACCACGAGGCCTAGAGAAGGTAGTCACTCTCTCCTTCACCTGCTTCTTCTGCAGTTTGGTTAAGTGGGGGCCTCTGGAGTCAGAATGATAGGCTCCAATCTTAGCACTACCACTTACTACTAATAGTTCTTGGACTTTGGGAAAACTATCTGCTCTCCATGTTCCCATCTGCAAAATGGGACAGACAATAGTGACTATCCCATAGGCTCGTGGTTGTGAGGGTTAACTGCACCAAGGCAAGTAGCACAGTGCCTGGCTTAGAATATGGGTATTATTACTGAATCAGCACATACTTGCTGAGCACCTGCTCTGAGTCAAGCCCTGGGGAAGCATGTGCCACCTCTGTGATGATGTGTGTCCTTAAACACTTCACATTACAGTGGGAAGACAGATAAGGGAACACCCAGATGCCTGAGGAGTTACAGACACTACGAAAATTAAACCTGGATTGTAGCTCTGAGCTTCCTAATGGCCAAGCCAAAGAGAGAAACAGATTATTTGGTTTTCATTGTCTAGAAGTACATGAGACAGACAATCATTTTTCCTGGGTTCCCAATTCCCATTGTACTTATGGAGAGAAAGGGGATACAGACAGGTTAAGCCACTCAAGCAAGGTCACACAGCTAATAAGCTAGCAAACACCAGCTGGGTCTTGATCTGCCCCCTCCTCAAGCCTGAGGCCTCTGTGGTTTAACACTGCTGATCACAGGATACCCTGGGGCCATGCCTGGCTGGTCTATGTGGATCTGCATGGGAGCAGCCTTCCGTCCCTGTCCCCCACATGTTGGCAAGTGGGCAGTAGCCAGGGATGCTGGATCTTCACTTTCTGGTGAGCAGACCCTTTGCAGCCACGTGGAGGTGAAAACAGGCAGTCTGCGAATCATTTCTGCTACATTAGAGAGGAGGCAGTGTGATGAAAAACAGAATTTCCAGTAGGTTTGAGCCATAGACAATTGCTTCTATTTGACCATTTTTGCCTATAAAAATGGCAATATCACGTGGTTCAACCTAATAATACTTACTTAATATTGTGCTTTAAAATCCTAAAATAGATTCACTTGTTCTGTTTGAACTCTTCCTATGAAATAATGTCCAAAAATTCATGGGGTCGATGTTCTAGTTATATTGTTTTCTCAAGCGAATACATACCTACTAACATTTCATAGACAGTCCATCCATGTGCCTCTTGAAGTCATCTATTACAGGCGGTGGTTTGAGAGGACGCTGAGGAGGGCAGTAGGACCTGGGCCTAGGGCCGAACCTCCTAAGTTACAGCTGGGGTCGCTACCTGCTTGTTGCGCTCACCTCACTGGTTGATTAATTCTGTGTATCAGCTTGGCTAGGCCATAGTGCCCAGATATTTGGTGGAACGTTTTTCTGGATGTCTCCGTAAGGGTGTTTTGGGGCAAGATTAACATTCACATGGATGGACTTTAAGTAAAGCAGATTGCTCCCTGTATAGTGGGTGAGCTTCATCCAATCTGCTGAAGACCTGAATAGAACAGAAAGCCTGACCTCACTCAGCAAGAATGACTTCTGCAGCAGACGGCCTTCCGACTTGAACCACCACATCGACACTTCCCTGGGTCTCCAGCCTGCCAGGCCCACCCTGCAGATTTTACTTGTGGGGCTCCGAAATTGCACCAGCTAGATCTTTAAAGTAAATCTCTATCTATCTATCATCTATCTATTTATCATCTATCTATCTATCTATCTATCTATCTATCTATCATCTGTCTACTGTATATGGTACGTGTGTATCTATCTGGACACATATATATAGGTAAACATCCTATTGGTTCTGTTTCTATGGAGAATCCAGACTAGATCCCCTTTGCTTTCTCTTCTGGGCCATGGGGTTGCTATTAACTTGGCTGTGCTGAGGCATAGATGAGATGACGTAACCTAGCGAGTGCCGAGTAAGTGTTATCCGTTGCTGGTACCATCGTTATCAATGTTACTGATATTAGATGGGGGGAGGGGCTTCTGATCCCTGCCACGTGACCTGACCTCCCTCGTACACTCATTGTTTCCACAGAAGGTGCCTATCCTTAGGGGGCATTTTCTCCTAGGAGCCTGGGCTCTGCCTGCCAGCCCCACATCAGTCCCACATCCCCAATGCATGCAGCATATGCCAGGCTGGTTGGTTTGAGAGTCTGGGAGGCCTCGAACCTTCGTGGAATGACGCTGGATTGGCGCCAGCAAGGCTGTTCTGGGGATTAAATGAGATTCGGCCTGAGCAGCCTTTGCCACATGGTACTTGGACACAAGGCTGGTTTCTCCACTCTGTGTCATGTGAAATCTGACTCAGGACATTCAGTCTCAATGCTTTAGGGGTGAGAAATGGGGAGGCTTCCTTTCCCTAAACTTTACAAGAATTCCGGGAACCTCATACGACTGAAAATGAGGGCCAAGCATCTGCTCTTCTTGGGCCATGGTTTGTTGGCAGGCAAGGAGTCCTCTGCTTGTAGCATCCACTCCTCAGTGCCCATCTGGGCCATGAAGTCTTCACTGGGCTTCTGAGGCCCAAGGGAGACAAGGCCAGCTTCCCAAGTGTCTGACCGGTGCCGCTGCCCCAGGCGCCATGCTCAGAAGGGCCTCATTCTTGGTTTCATTCTCTCTGCTGCCATCTTGAAATTCAGAACAACTTTTAAACAAGGGACCCACATTTTCATTATACACCGGGTTCTGGAAATTATGGGGCCAGTCCTTCTCCAGGAGTCCAGGGATGTGTATCTACCTTGGAGATTCCATTCGCCCAGGGCCTTCATGGGGGTGAAAGGCCCCTTGGCTACAAGTGGGGCCATCTCCCCCCAACCACATGTTCATTCTTGGAAATCTCACCCCTTTTTCATCCCTTGGAACCAGCCCCTTTTAGACAAGCCAGTTCTTTGTGTCTCTGAACCTAAGATTTTGAAAGTACAGCCCCTTACTCCCCATGGGCCAAGGAAACCTTGGTCCTCCAAGACGTGAAGCCCACCTTTCCTTCTTGAAAAAGAAAAAGGGGAAATCCTCTTACTCTTTCACAGCGAGACCCCTTGAATCCTTCACACAGCCCATCTCTCCATCAGAGAATATCTCCCTCAGTGCTGGATAAACGGTAGGTCCCTTCCTTACCTGGCACTACAGCCTGAAGTGGGGCATTACTGCTTCCATTTCAAAGATGAATAGACTAAGACCCAGAGAGAGTCCAAGCCTTGTCAATGATCACAGAGCCTCCCAGCGTCCCACTCTTCTCAGAGTTTCTGTAGACCTGGACAGAGAAGTGAGGAAATGAGAGTATGCATGGGTAAAGGTATTCTTTATATAATTTTCACTCCTCTAAACAAAAAGCCTTGGATCAGTTTATAACTCAGAAATTGGGACTATTCCCCTTTATGGCAGACATGATCTTAAGAGTTAACATTTGTATCTTATTTGTTCCTCACGGAAGTATTGTGAAGTATTGTGTTAAGGCTTTTTTTTTTCTTTTTGAGATGGAGTCTCACTCTGTCGCCCAGGCTGGAGTGCAGTTGCGCGATCTTGGCTCACTGCAACCTCTGCCTCTTGGGTTCAAGTGATTCTCCTGTCTCAGCCTCTCAAGTAGCTGGGACTACAGGCACGCGCCACTATGCCCAGCTAATTTTTTTTTTTTTTTTTTTGTATTTTTAGTAGAGATGGTGTTTCACCATGTTGGCCAGGCTGGTCTCGATTGGCTGACCTCGTGATCTGCCCACCTCAGCCTCCCAAAGTGCTGGGATTACAGGCATGAGCCACAGCTCCCAGCTAAGGCTTCATTTTAACAGATGGGAAAACTGAGGTTCAAAGAAGCTGAGAATGATCCCCCAAGGTCACAGAGAGCTCTGAGTTTGAAGCTGGGCAGGTAGTGTCAGCTGCAGCCCAAGGCGGAAACCTAAACCCACTCTTGTTAGCTGGGAAACTCTGAAATGCTGCCCCATCCAAGCCACGTCATGCTCTGCAGTGGGGAAGGTCTACTCGGGAGAAGCAGAGGTGCTCAGAGGATGGTTTCAATTTTCAAGCCGTGGTCTGACCACTCATGTTTTTGGAAAATTAAAAATTAAATCTTGGCCCTGAACTGAGAGCAAAGAAGGAGTATTCTGCTCTTGGAGCTCTGCCTGCTCACCCTCGTGAATGGGGGGTTCTATATTGTGAGGGAAATGGCAATTTCAGCTGCCAAAGAGTAGATTACACTCCCTGCAGCCCTCGAACCCAAGAGTTATTGCTGTGGGTAGAGAGCTGGGAGGCTTTGCCCTGGCCTTGGTGAATTGGGAAAGGCCTTGACATTTTGGGATCTTCCAGAAACCCTATCCAGGTGCAGGAAGGAGCTGTGTGTTGGGGTTGGGGGGATTGCCAGGGGACAATGAGGTCAGGATTCTGAGGACAATGCTTATTCGATGAGAGCTGTGGCAGTGGCCAGGCTGCCACTGCAAAGTGTGGATTGCTAAGATAGTCTCCCACGGGAACCTCTGGGTCTTCCTTGCCCTGTCTTCTTCCTCTCCCTGACTGCGTCATGGAAAACCCGACGTCTGTTTACGAATAGCTCTCACCTCTGTTCTCGCATCAGCCCGCTCAGGCCTTGTCCTGCCTGGATGGCAGTCACTGCCCCTTTGTGGGACCTCCTGCCTCTGTCATGCCCGCTCCACACTGGCCAACTGGAACTGCACTTGGAACTGCAAAACCTCAGGGGTCCTTACTGTGTAACTCTGACACACTGAAGGACTTGACTGTGGCCACACTCTCCAACTTTGTCTTCTGCCATCTGTCCCCCCACATCCAGTCATGCCAAGCCACAGAGGCTCCCCAAATACACCACGATCTTTCCCACCTCTAGGCCTTTGCCTCTTCCACTCCTCTGCTGGGGACACCCTGCCTCCTTCGTCCGTCCCCCCTCCCATCCTACCCACTTCACCAAGTTGAAGCTCCCCCGAGGGCAGGAACCAGTAGACCTGGATTCCATGTCCCAGCTTTCCATGTCTGTCGAATTAAAATTAAATGAAAATAAATGTGCATGTGCATCTCAGGACTCCAGTCCATCTCTCGTGGAGTTTGAAGCCCAGAAATAGATGAAGAGGAGGAAAATTCTCTTATCAGAGCTCCCCTCTGAAATTAAAACCTGATTGACTTTTTTCTGCTCAGTGATTATTTCTTGAGCATGTACTGTGTTCCAGGTTCAGTATGGGGCTCTGGGCTAGACACTGTGTTGTTGGATGCTATTATATAAGGTGCAAAGAGACACAGCTTTCTAGAGGGCCGAGGCAAGAAGGGAGAATCACAAGTCAATGAGCAATTAGATGTGCGATCGAATAAATGCTGCAAACTGCCAAAGGGCACCAGTCAGAAAAACCAGGAGCGAAAAGTAGAGGGTGGGGGGTGCCTTGGACAGTGTGGTCAGAGGTTTCTGGGAAAGGGAGGCATTTAAGCAGAGGTCTGGGGGCCTTGGGGAAGAGATGTCCAGGCAGAGGGAAAAGCATGGGCAAAGGCAGGAGGTAGGAAAGCACTTGGAGCTTTTGAAGGACAGAAAGGAGGCCAAAGTAGCTGAAGTGACATGAGGGAGGAGGAGTGGGGCTGGTGCAGGAGGCGACCTCTCTCAGCCTCCTCTGAACTCAGGGCCCTTCTCACCATGGAAGACTCAGGACTTGGAACAAAAAATGATGCTCTTTTCTGGAAGCATATACTGCCCACTCCCTCTCAATCTCCCTCCACTTCTAAGAGGTCTCCACTCTGTCAGCCAAACAGATACAGCCTGTGCAGAAGGAGGGGGAGGCCAAGCCCAGGGGAGAGCTCATTCTCCAGGGCCCAGAAAGACCGAGAGCATCCCCAGACTTGGCCTTGGAGAAGCCAAGTTGATGAGATGACATCTTTGGGAGAAACCCAGGCAGACTGCAGTGCTGGGAACAACTGCAAAGGAATGCTTTAACTCCCTCATGGGTGCTGAGCGGCAAGGAGAGGAGGCTATCCTGAACTGTGCCTGGGGTGGCAGTCTAGCCCAGCAGTTAAGAGCTTGAACCCTGGAGCCCCACTGCCTGGGTCTGAACATCATTTCAGCATATAACAACTGGCGATCTTGGATAACTTGACCATCTTTGACCTCCCCTTCCTGAACTACACATAAAGGGGAAAACAGTACAGTCATCATCAGATTAAATGAGTTAATGAATGCCAAGCACCTGGAACAGTGCCTGGCACTTAGTAACAGTGTAATAGGCTTCAGCTAGTATTGTTATGATTCTTTTTTTTTTTTTGAAATGGAGTCTCTCTCTGTTGCCAAGACTGGAGTGCAATGGCAATGGCGTGATCTTGGCTCACTGCAACCTCTGCTTCCCAGTTTCAAGCAATTCCCCCTGTCTCAGAATGCCATGTAGCTGGGATTACAGGTGCCCACCACCACACCTGGCTAACTTTTGTATTTTTAGTAGAGACGGAGTTTCACCATGTTGGCCAGGCTGGTCTCGAACTCTTGACCTCAGCTGATCTGCCTGCTTCTACCTCCCAAAGTGCTGGGATTACAGGCGTGAGGTATCGCGTTCGGCCTGTTAAGATTCCAGGCCTCAGATATCTGGGAACTGCCCATCAGCCGCCAGCAGAGAGCAATGTGTATAAAGGCCACTAGCCTCGAAGACCTTTTTTGGGAAATCTACATCAGTTTGACATGTGTTCCAGGTAAATCTGGTTTGTTCTACTTGGCAGCTGGTTCCCCCAGGGAAAATTCTCCCTGAGACTTTATTGGGTACAGGGACAGGTAGGCATGCCTGTTTATCCCTTCCTTCCCTTGAGTGTTTCCACCTAGGGAAGCGTAGGTGCCGTAATGGAAATCTGAGGTTTATATTCTCATTAAACATGATGAGCAACCTGATCCTATGTGTGTACAACCTCATTTCATCCAGTTATCAAGCTCCCGGCCTTAACAAAATCAAAATATTAAAAAATAAAAATAAAAAAACTTAAAGCACTTTTACTATTTGTTTTCCCAACAACAGTTTCCCTCCGATTTAAAATCATATGATTTGAGTGAAATATGTCCCATATGTCTCTGATTAATTTGCTGGTTAGCTAATTTACAACTGTAAAGATGGCTTTGAAATGACAAAGCTTCACACAAAATCTCAGCACCATGATTACACTTGGACATCAAATAGCTCTTGGGAAATATTTTGTGAAGTGGCTGGGGGGCTTTTTGGGTTAAAAATTTGTTTTCTTTTGAATTCATCATGACTGCTGCTGTTTCTTTTTATCCTCTTCTATCTGCTCCTTTTCTCCCCCATTTCCTTCCTTTTCTTGTTTTATTTTTAATGAGGATTCAGTAGAATTTGGGTCTTGAAAATCTACTTAAGGTTTAGACTCAGCATGGTGAATTAAATTGCTGATAAACCCATCCAAACAAATGCGTGTTCCCATCGTACAAAACACTGGTTTCCTAGAAAACTGGGCACACTTATCCAGCAGGGCAAATGGGAGGAGGTGGGCTTCAGGGGTTGGCAAGGTGAGAAGGACATTCTGAGCATGTTCAGCTTAGATGTTCAGGCTGAAATTAAACAAACAAACAAACAAACAAAAAAACCCTAAGATTTTAACACTGGGAATCGAGTGGTCTAGGGATGGTTTTGGAGGTATATTTGAAGAGAAAAAAAAGCCTAGGGAAATTGGTTGAATGTTTTTAGGAGAAAATGTGTTTGTTCAAAAGTTAAAAGTTAAGAGATCCAAGGTCAAGGGTAGATTTTTGTCTTCCTGTTTATTTTTATCCTCTTTCCCCCACATCCGATTCTTTGCCAAGTGCCATGGAATTTTCTCTCCCTGAGCCTTCTCCCTGCATTCTGCGTCTCCCCCAGAGCAGCATTTCTCTATGTCATCCAGAACCTGAACCATCACATTCACCTCTTCCCCCCGTCTCCTGACCCCTCCCTGTACCACATCCCAGCGGGAGCTTCCTGTAGCAGCGATTAGAATGTGTCCCTTTGATGCTTAACATTGGTCCACAGTAATGGTCTGTGTCGTTGAACACTTCCTCTGTGTTGTCTCTGTGCGGATCCTGGCTTTGCCTCAGTTTGCCCTCCCCTCCATTCTGTGAAGTTGTCCTCTCTCCTCCCTAATTCCCAGATTGGGAAGCTGAGAATCAGATAGACTGAGTCACTCAGAGAGGCAGGGGGGAGGCCAGAGGATCCAGTCCAGAGCCCATGCACTGAGCCTGAGGTGCTACCTCCCCCAGGGGAACGTGCAGGAGCAAGTTCAAGCTCCTGCAGGGTCCACAGTCCTGAAGACCCTCTCTGGGCCCCTCTCTGCCACACCTCACACTCCTCTCCCACACCCACCCTCGCCTCCAGCTATGCCAAACTATGAGTTCACACGTCCACGCCCGGGCACAGGCTGTTCCCTCTGGTAGGAAACACCCTCTCCTCGCAGCGCCAGCTCTGCCCAGCACGCTCTGTTCATTCTCAGGACTAAGCTCCAGGGCTCCTCTTCTGGGAAGCCTCCTTCACCTGTGGAATGCCACTGTCTGTGCCCGCTTGGCATCCTGCTTCCCCCTTCTCCCGGTGACAGTGCCCGATTTGCATGGGGCTGGCTCCCTTCAATTTCAGGACTGAGCAGGCCACCCAGACCTGGCCAATAGTCAATCAATGATTCCATCTGTATGGAGACTACAATGAGTGATTGAGAGAGTGGCATCTGACCTGAGCAAATTCACCAGCACTCAAATCTGGGAATTTGGCTGAAATTAAAAGTAAACAGGGATTCTCCTTTCAGAGGGGTTGCTAACCCTGTTGAGCTTGGAGGGTACCTCTGGTGGACAACTTGCCTGTCAGAGAGTGGCACCGTCTTCAAAATAAAGTCAGTGTGGCTGAAAGTACAGCTGAAGCAGGGGAGAGACTCCTGTTGACATTCCTGAGTTCCTGGATAAAGCCATGCTTGAAGCCAGTTGTCCTGAACTTTTCAGAAACATGAGCTAATCAATCTCTGCCCCACCCCTGCCTTTTCCCTCCTTAAACCAAGTTGAGTTGGAGTCCTGTCACTTGCCACCAAGAGTCATGAAGAACAAACACACCATCCAAGTTCACACCTCCCGCCTCTGTGCCACCTCAGTACCCAGTGTCACTTCTATCATTTCTGGTATTCTCACCTAATTGCCATTTGTTCACTCATGTGTCTTTGCTACTGGACCCCCAAGCTTCTTGAGAACAAGGACAGTGGCTTCTTTATCTCTGTTGTCTCAGCCAGGCTAAGAAGCAGCAAGCTGGCATTAAAGTCATGGACTTTGAAGTCAATCAGCCTGGGTTCGAATCCTGGCTCTGCCTGTTGCTGAACATGAAGCCTCGCCAAGTTCTTCACTCTACCTCCTTGAGTCTCAATTTCCTGAACGCTTATTATAAAAGGGCATTATTAAGAAGGAATGAGGTCATTTCCGCTGCCTTAGCTCAGTGCCTGGCCTCTATGAGGCATTTCATAAGGGGTAACTGTAGTTATTATTACACTTTGGTCCCAGGGAGTCAGTCTTATGAGAATCACAGATCATTGCATGGCAGATCAGGGGTGGGGATGGTTCACACACAAGCATAGCCACAGTTTCCCGAAGTGGTACCAGCATTGTTCCCAGATACTAGGAGACTCGGGGCTGGGCGGAGTTTAGGAGCGTGGGAGGAAGTGGGCAGCTCCTCTCAGCACTGCCCCTGAGGCCATGGCAGTTCTCTGGGAGGGAGTGGGCATGGGTGTGTAAGCAGAGAAGGAAAATCCACCCTCCCAGGGCTTCTCCCCACGACCAGCTCCCCATACCCTCACTGCAGACTCAGAGCTGGAGTTCTTTGCTCTGGGGGAGAAGTGCATTGTTAGTGGCTGAGGCACTGGAGTCAGGCAGTCCTGACTTATGACCTTGGCTCCCCACCTTCCTAGCTGTGTGTCTCTAGGCAAGATACTTACCATCCCTGAACCTCTGTTTCCACATTTTCAAAATGAGTTTTTTAGAAGAAAAATGAGATCATGTAATTTAAGCTCTTAGACCAGTGCCAACAAATGGGAACTATTATTTTTAAGGATTAAAATGAAATCCATGAGGGATTTCAACTCCCTGCTGCCCTGGCATTGAGCTGGTCATTTGGAAGCAGCAGGGCCTTGGACTCCAGGATGGACACATTCAGCCCTCCCTCCAGAACACTGTGGTGGCTGAGGGTGTGTATGACGAGATCCCGCTGCCTGCCTTGGAATTCTCACTTACCGTGCAATTTACACAACTTCCCCGTGCCTCAGTTGCCTCATCTCTAAAACAGAGATAAAAACAGCATCTACCTCACTGGGAGGCTTTGAGGATTAAATGACCTAATGCATGCAATACACTTAGAACTGTGCCTGACACATGGCAAGTGCTTAATAAACGTTAGCTGTTAGTCATTTCTAGAGTAATTAAGTGACTGCTCATTTCATTAAGAGACTGCCATCTCAAAAGAGCTAGAGGAAAATGTGCTTGTCCTCAGTAAACGTATAGTCTAAATTGGGGCCATAGTGATAAATCACAATAATGATGGTAATGATAGTTACTGAGTTTTAAAGTGGAAATGATTGACTTACTTTGATTTGGGGAGGAGCAAACGTCAAGGGAAGATACCACGAGCTCTTGGACCAGGCTCCTGGCACCACGGAACTTGTAGACCCAGAGCTTGAGCGAGCGCCCCCAGTTGGCGGGCGGAGGTGGTCCCGTGGGTCCTCAGGGTACCACCTTCCCAGCCAGCCACTGGGGCGGGGCGGGGCCGAGGCTCAGTAGTGATTGGTCCAGGGACGGGCGCGTGACTCACTCAGGTCCCTTTGCTGAGGTTTTTTTTGTTTTGTTTTGTTTGGTTTGGTTTGGTTTTTCTGGAGATGGCGTGAAGAGCTGTCTTTTCCTCTCTTGTCTCAGGGCTGTAAGACCACACTCAGGCTGGAGCTGCATGGGCCACACTTCCAGCTTCGTAGGGTGAGCTAATCCGAGCCGATGAAGCCAAGATAACACAGAGCCTAGAGGTGAGAGGGAAAGAGGTTGTAGAGAAGAGAGAAATGGGAATTGGGCTAGGGAGGATGAGAGAAGGAAGACAGAGAAGGAGACTAGGAGAAAAAACGGACTCCCAGTTCCTGGGTGCTGTGGCCCCTGCTCCCAGCATCACTCCTTTCTGTGGGTCCATGAGCTAATGAATTTGCTGAGCTGCTTGAGGTACCATGTTTCACAGCATCCAACATGCCATCACTTGCAAGATACACTATTATTTAATATGACAATTAACTCTCAGTGGATTGCAAAGCACAATGTTAAAACATGGAACTTAGGGCAGAGGAGATGAATATGATGGTTCAAGCTGGGTTTCTGTTTCTCAAAGAAGAAAAATTCCAATTCATTCATGTGCTCTTCCTCCACACTCTGGAAACATGCCCTGGCACAGAAGGCCTGCAGTGTCTTCATCTCTTACAGAGAGGTCTTTGGAAGGAGTAGGAGGGCAGCACAGCCCATCCACTGGTGGAAATAGAGGAATAAGATATAGAAATGCTCCGTCTCTTAAATGGCAAGGTTGCAAGCTCTGGGCTGGAGCAGATAGTGAAGATAGTTGCTCCAGAAGCAATTCCCACGTACCAGGGACACTTACGCTTCACATCAACCTTTGAGTGAGCTTCGGCTGTCCCTGTTTTACAGCAGAGGAAAGCAAGGCCTGCTTCAATTAACCTACCCGACCAAGGTCAGTTTGGAATCACAGGGCCAAGATTCCAACCCTTCCCAACTGGCGACATCGTCCCCACTGTGGAACTTGGCTGTCTCCTTGTGTTTGGTCTTAATTATCCCAAAAATTGTCAAATAAGACACACTCCAATGAGAATCAAAAGCAGAAGTGTTGCAGAAGTGTTACAGCTCAAGGCTGGCTCTCAGTGACTAAAAATAATGTTCACCTTCCGGTGTTCTTAGAAATTCAGGAGAAAAACAGAGGGCCACATTCTCAGCTGCTGATGTTTCCTGGTGGCCATTCTATTTTTTTTTTTTTTTTTTTTTTGAGACAGAGTCTCACTCTGTCGCCAGGGTGGAGTGCAGTGGCACAATCTCGGCTCACTGCAACCTCCGCCCCCTGGGTTCAAGTGATTCTCCTGCCTCAGCCTCCCAAGTAGCTGGGACTACAGGTGCATGCCACCACATCCAGCTAATTTTTGTATTTTTAGTAGAGACGGGGTTTCACCATGTTGTCCAGGATGGTCTTGATCTCTTGACCTCGTGATCTGCCCACCTTGGCCTCCCAAAGTCCTGGGACTATAGGTGTGAGCCACTGTGCCTGGCGGCCATCCTGTTTTCATCTGAACATCTCCAGGTATGAATAGAGGCTTCAAGGTGTTGGGGGGCAGGCCTGGAATCCATGGGCACGTCACTTCCCTCCCACGGGCCTCAGTGTCCCCATCTGTAATATGCCAGGAGCCTGGGCTAGACTAGCTCACTTTTAAAGCTCTTCCAAGTCAAATAGGAACTTTAGTTGTTAATTTCACTTAAGCATTTTATAGCTTGTAAAGATCTCACTTGGTTCTCTGATGAGGCAGCCCTCAATCTTTTTTTCTGTTGGTACACACATAACGAGGTTGTCGTATCTGGTGTTCTCCACAATTCCACTGGCTAGCTGTAGTTTCACAATTTCTATCCTACTCAAGAGAGCATATTAGAATGCAAATGAGGAGGGATGACATTGGCATAGGCTAACCTTGGATATGTTCTAAGTTATATAATTTTAGCCCAAATCATTTGAAATATCAGTGCTTTGTTGTAAGCCTATAATTACGTTGCCAGGCTTTTCCCCACTGCTTCTGACCCACAAGGTTGTCTAGACACTGGATCAAAGCCACGGCTGTAATGAGCTCAAAAGGAGACAGCACAGGCTTCACATCTGTGTAAGGAGCTATAGTAAATGGCATTTTAATAGCTGGTGTCCAGATTCCTTCTAGGAAAGGAGTTGTGTTTTACTGTGAACTGAATTGAGGGGATGGGAGCAGTGATCCTGAGGGTTCTGGGAGTCAGAGTTTCCAGGAGGAGAGCTGGGTTGCCCCACACAATAAAGAGAGAAGATGTGGAGTCCCCAGACATAACCCAGAAGGGAAGAGGTAAAGGGTAGAGGAGCCAGGGAGTGAATGGAAGGCTATGCTGTGTTGGATGTCTCCCTGCTCTGTGATTCTCAAACATTTAGAAGCTCTCAAGTCCCCGATGAGGGAGGGGTGTGTGTGTGTGTGTGTGTGTGTGTGTGTGTGTGTGTGTGTGTATCCAGTGAATGAGACCATCAGCCCACATACATATACCCATAATGTAGGAACCAAGAACCATGGCTAATGATGGGACCTCAAATCTCTGCAAATGTTCAGAAGTCTTGGAAGTTCCCGTCTGCTCCAGTCCATGGGGTTGGGGGTTTCAGGCCATCCTAATTAGGCTGCTAAAGCCTCAAGTGCTGTTAAAGCCCCATCTAACATCTGGGTTTTCATTCACTTTACAGATGAGGAGCCAGAAGAATTTGGCAGAACTGGACAAAACCGGCTCATCCCTTCCACTGGGCCCTGATTAGGCGCCTGTTCTCTGTGGTTCCCATTCCCAGTTTCTCCTCTTTTAAATTCTAACTTATTCATCAGCTTAGTAAAGCCCCTAGATGATCCTAGCTTCTGCCCTTCCCTAACTCTGATTTACTTAGATTTTTAAATTTTGAAATAATTTCAGATTTCCAAAAGCATTATTAAGATAGTACCAAGAGTTCCCATATACCCTTCACCCAATTTCCCCTAATTTTAACATCTTCCATAACATTTGTCTAAACTAAGAAAACTGATATGACACCATTAACTACTCATAGACTTTGCCTTAATTTCATCAGCTTTTCCCTAATATCCTCTGTTTCAGAATGCACTCCAGGGCACCATGTTGGATTTAGTTGTTAAGCCTCCTTAGTCTCCTCCAATCTGTGCTAGTTCTCCAGTCATTCCTTGTTTTTCATGGCGTTGCATACTATCCATGTTGGCTCTCCATTTATGCATTTATCTACTTGTCAAATGGATCCATCAACTCATCCACAAGGTGGCCTGCCATGTGTGAGGCACTGGGAGCTCAGAAATGAATCAGATGAGATCCCTGACTTCAAGGATCTAACAGTCAAGGAGACTAGCAGGAAACCAGCATGAAATCAGACTAATAAAAGCCATGACAGAGGAAAGCACAGGGCAGAAGAGCTGAGCCCATGAGTACAAATGGAAGGGCTGGAGCCCAGGGCCAAAGCACAGGGCACCCTTTGTCAAACTTTGCACTGAGACAGAGGAACAATCCTCCCTTGAGGAGTGCCTGCAATGATATAGGGATCCTGATTCATGGGGCATCATTGCAGGGTGGGCAGACATCATCATCCTGTGACGCAACAGTATGCTTCAACAGAGATGCGTGTGCTCCATCTGTGACAGGTATTGTAAGTTGAATTGTACCTGCTCTCCAAAGTATGTTGAAGACTTAACCCTTGGTACCTGTGAATGTGATTGATTTGAAAATAGGGTAATAAAATTAAGATGAAGTAATACTGAATTAGGATGGGCCCTGATTCAGTGACAAGTGTTCATATAAGGTGAGAGAAATCTGGACCCAGACACACAGGGAAAATGCCATGTGACCGTGGAAGCAGAGATTGAAGTGATACATCAACAAGCCAAGGAGCACCAGGGATTGAGGGTAACCACCAGAAGCTGGAAAGAGTAAGAAAGGACCCTCCCTAGAGCCTTCAGAGAGAACATGGCCCTGCTGATCCTTTGACTTCAGTTTTCCAGCTTCCGGAACTGTGAGAGAATAGATTTTTGTTGTTCTAGGCCACTCTGTTTACAGTAATTAGCTACGGTAGCACTAAGACATTAATACAGTAGCTTCTAGAATGGCTCCCAATGGCCCCCACATCTTGGTATCCATGCCTGTGTATAATCCCCTCCCACTGAGCGCTGCTGAGGAAGAGAATACAGTGAAAGTGATGAATGTCACTTTCTAAGATTAGGCTATAAAAGACTGTGACTTCTGGAGCTCTTATTCTCTCTTTCCTCTCTCTCTCTCTCTCTCTGGGTCTTCTTGCTGGCTTGCTCTGATGAAGCAAGTTGCCACGATGTGAACTGCCCTGTGGAGAGGCTCACGTGATAAAGAACTGGTGGCTCTGGTCACCAGCTAGTGATTTGCTGAGGCCCTCCGTCCAATGCCCATGAGGAACTGAATCCTGCCAACAACCACATCAGTGAGCTTGGAAGCAGACTCTTCCCTAGCCAGTTCTTGAGATGACTGAAGCCTTGGCCAACACCTTAATTACCATCTTGTAGAGACCTTAAGCCAGAGAATCCTGCTAAGCTCTGCCCAGATTCTTGACCTACAGAAACCGTAAGATAATAAATGTTATTCTAAGCCAGTTAGTTTTGGGATCATTTGCTATGCAGCAATAGATAACCAATAAAGCATATAACAGAAACAGATGGAATCAACAACAGCTGACTGTAGCCAGGTAGAAACACAGGTCCATTGTTTACAAGTCTGTAGATTTTTCAAAGGAAGGCTGGCTGGAAATCTAATTCTTAATGCAAAATTTCCAATTAGAACAATATTTCTCAATCAAGGAAGACTTTGCCCCCCAAGGGACATTTGGCAATATCAAGATACTTTTTATTGTCATGTCTGGAGGGCGTGCCTGGCTTCCAGGGTATAGAGGCCAGAGATACTGCTAAACATCTCGTATGAGAAAAACATGTGGCCCAAAATGTCAATATAATGTACAAGACAGGCCCCTCCTCCCAGTATCTGGCTCAAAATGTCAATAATGCCACTTTGAGAAACCTGAATAGAAAAACACTGCTTGAACTAAACAAACAAGTCTGTTGATTACATTTGGTGGGAGCTTCCAGGTTGCAATCCCTTCTATAATGATTTTTTATCTCATTTCATGGTGTGACTGGTTTCTGGTACAACCAGACCCCGTAGGGCAGGAATGGCTTTATTCTTTGTCACTATTTCCTTTTAAATCTGCTCTGTTCCATCTCCCTCCCCTGCCTCTAGGTGATATCTTGGGTTTCCCAAGCTCTTTCAGGCATTAGAACATATCATTATCAGCTATTAAAAACTCAGCCACATCTAATATTAAAACTGAATCTCTCATTCAGTTGAAAAATTCTTTCCTCAGTCTGGCCTCACTCGAGAATTTTTCAGATCAGCCCTTAGGAAGAGAGATGTATCAATCAAGAGTTCAATGCAGAAAACAGAAACCATGCCAGGTATTTCCAACGAAGGGGTTGAATATAGGAAATTGATTAAATGGATGTTAGAAGACGGAGGAGCAAAAAAGAGGAAGGTACAGCCACACAGAGATCAATAACTGCAGGAAGCAGCTGCCACTCCTAGGGCCGTGGAATGGGGAGAAAGAAGGTGTTGTTATTAAATTCTATAAGCTTGGAAGAATTGTTGTCATCTTCAGAGCTGAGGCCATTGGGGAGGAGTTGGTGCTCAGAAGCCAGGGGCTTGGGAGACATGAACCACCTGCAGAAACACTGCCAGAAGAAGGAAAGAGAGAGATAGAAGGAGACCAATGTTTTTTCACTCCACTGACCCCTCCTTCTACCTTCGGATCTCGTTCTAGGGCCTCTTATTGACAGAAACTAAAAGGAAGTCAACTTGGAAAGCATCTTTTAATGCTGGGAATTTTAGTTTATAGACTCCCAGACCCAATTTTGCAGGGCAAACGCTAGAAGGTAGGCATGGAGCCAAGAGACAATGGCAGATTGCATGCAGGGATGGCTGTTGTTTCACGACCCCGTACCCCGTGCTTCTCCATACCTCCTCCACTCCCTATGTTTGTTCTGGCTACTTCAGCACTGGGTTGCAAGGGGAGAAGAGTAAAGGGCTCCACAGGCCAAATGCTCTGTAATATCTGAAGTCTACAAAGGATATGTTCCAGTGTACTTTGGTCTTGGGCAATAGATCCTTGGTTCTCCATACTCTCTGGTCAGCCAATGAGCAAATGCTGGTTCTCTCTTTTATTGCTTCTTCAGGGACCTTCTAATGGGGACCTTGAAACTCCCATTTTTTTTTCTCTTACGAGACAGTCCCTGGCTGGCAACATACAATGTCCCCCAGCTCCTGTGCTTTTGTGATATGTAGCACACAGAGATCTCCTGCTGGGGTCCTCTGGCCCTGGCAGGCCTTTCTTTTTGGTGAGGTCCTTTCCAGAAGGCTCTAGTCCAGCTGTCTCATGGTGCTCACTTAGCCCATGGGAAAAGTCAATTTTTTTTTTTTCCCCATGAAACTCTGGAGGGGCAAGTTACTTCACAGTGGCATCCTCTCTTTAATTAGTCCTCACTGACAAACTAACCAAGCTTTTGCTTTTAGACATCCCCCAGGTGAGAGTCAGGAACCATGTCTAGTAACTCCAGGAAAATCAGTCAAGTTTCCTCAAAGATTCTTCTATCAACTTTACTCTGATAGCACCACTGAATAAACCTACAGCAGAACACCCAAAAAAGCAAATAGTAAAGGCATAATTATTTCATATAACAAACTCCCAGGTTGGTTCAGAGGCTTAATAACTCTGGAATGGTGTCTCTATGAATCTCTGGCCTTACTCTCATGGTGACAAGATGGGTGCAGCATCTCCAGGAATCACATCTTCATCTGCAAAGTCCAAAGTAAAAAGGAAAGGGGGTTGAGGGAGGAAAGGCCACTTTCCATCTCCCTCTGTCTTTTCTCTCTCCCAAAAGGCCCTAGCAAATCTTCCCTAACATCTCATTGGCCAGAAGTAGATCACGCATCCAATCCTAGACCAATCACTGGCAAGAGAGAATGGAAAGACCAAGAGTAGCTTAGAACAATCACCAGTCAACCTTTGAGGCCAGAATGAAATTGGGATATGTTTTCCAAAGAAGGGGAAATGGCCACTGGGTAGAGAACCAGCAGTATCTGCCACAGACACTTTGTTACTTCTGGAGTTTTGTACTATGTAAATACTGCCCTAAATATTCCTTTGCATGGCCAGAGCAGCTACCTGCATCTTAGTGCCCCTGTGAACTGCAGCTTCCCGGCTTCCAGGCCGGTCATCACAGCCCTCTGTTTTGGCAGATCACCTGGAGTGTGTGAGTTGCTGGCAAGGGTTCAAATTTTCTGGCTCTGTGCCCAGGGACAGACTATTATCAACTGATACAGACAATCTGATTACTTCCATATTTCCCCTTTCCTCCTTTTATTTTGGTTTAGCCTTTGAAAATTTCTTGAGCTCTTGTCTAGTCTAGTCAAAGCATTCTAGTCAATCCCAGTCTCAGAATGTGCAAAACCCAACGTTAACAATTTAGAACAAAACTTGAAATCAACAGAATCTATTTTTTTTCTATTAGCCTCTTCTCTGGAAATCTTGCAGTGTGCAGTTTTGATTAGTGACTGGATTAATAAATCTCACTGCCGCCCACCAAGCTCTTCACCAGGAACCACATTTAATGAACCCCGGTGATTAGATTCCCAAGAGAGGAGTTTGTTGGTCAAATCGCAGAATAATTATTGGTCACTGTTACTGAGGATAGGTATTGTTAGCTGTTGTAGTAGACAATCTCCAAATCACTGGCTTCACCCAACAGAAGTTTGTATCTTATCACATAGTCTAATCAGGGTTTCCTGGCCAAGAAGACTTCCAAGTAGGGATTCAGCAACCCAGGCTCCTTCCATCTTGTTGTGCCTCCCTCTTCCACAGTCCTAAATCCTCTCTAATCAACCAATAGATGGAGAAGAGGATATGGGATTATGCATGGGAGGCCTTGCAGGGTAAGCCCTGGAAGTGCACCCATTACTTGTCTCCACTCTCCAGAGTACTCACTCACACGGCCATACCTACACAGGAGAAGCTGGGAAGGGTGACCCAGCTGTGCATCCAAGAGGAAAGCCCTCTCTGTCAAAGCAGATGCCAGGTGCTTTATATACATATCTTGTAAGGTGGGCATTAAAATTCCCATTTTAAGATGAGAAAGCCGAGGCTCAGAGAGGTGAAGTGTCCTGCCCAAGGTGACACAAATCAGATGTACCAGAGGGAGAATATCTCCTACATTTTCTGCACTTGACTTCATACTTTTGCCTTTCACATTTAGATGTTCAGTCCCCTCGAAGTCCACCTTTGTACATACTTTAACATAGGGCTCTAGTTTTAGCCTTCTCCAGTTTTCCCCAAACCATATACTAGACAACTTTTTTTTTCACAACACTTGATGTTATGGCTTTTTTTCCAAAAGGGTCAAACCAATTTACCTTTCTACTACCAGGGTATGCATATGGCTGTGTCACTTCGCCTTCTTTCACCACTGACATTATTATTTAAAAAGTCAGTGCTATTCGATGGTAGAAAAGTGGTAGCTTACTTCTTTTTTGCTAATGAGATCGCTTTCTCTCATTTTCTCCCCCAAATATATTCTTCATTTGTGAATTATCTACTTGAATTCCTTATTCGTTTTTCTAGTAGGGTCTGAATAACTTTCTCATAGCTTCACACACATATATACATATAGATAGTGAAAGCTCTTTATGTAATAAAGACATGATGCCTTTGCTTGTCATTTTTGTTGCATATATTTTCCTGTCTTTTCTACGTACAGATGTGCTGAATTTTCCTGCTGCCAATTCTGTCCATCTCTTTCTTTGTGATCTTTTCTGATGCTTCTAGATTTAACCAGACCTTCCCAGAGGTCTGATAAATATTCATGTCTTTTCCCCCTCTGTGGTTTGACTTTTTAAAATATTCGGTTCTTCAGTGCACCTGGAATGCATTTCAGTGCCCAGTACGGTATGAAAGTCTCTAACTGCAGGTTTATAAGTTGCAAGAAGTCATTTACACTTCCTTCTCCCCCATCGTGAGCTGCTTTTCTTTCTCCAGGCCAAAAAGAAGCAAAGATATCATAAGTGACAACAAGTATAAGGCTGTGATCATTTTGCCTCAGTAGAAGAGATTATTATTGCTGTTGTGCAGGATAGAATTATTTACCATGTACTAGAGTTCTCTTTGCTTTGCACAAATTATGTCACTGAAATTAGCCATCAGACATCCTCATGGAATAGAAATCACTACTCCTGTTTTACAGAGGAGGAAAACTAAGGCTTAAGTGACTTGCTCAAGGTCACACACGGGGGGTGACTGTTATTTTTTTTCTTTGCACACCTCACTTTATTTGCTTGTTCATGACCTTGCCTTCTAGCTATTAACTTAAAATGAGTTCATCTTCTTGAAATTAAGGTCAAATAACATTAGATGAATTCACTTTTTTTAAAAAGCAACCTTGAAATGTTCAAGAGCCCCCAAAGTAGAAAAAGATACTGAAGAGAGTCCAGAAACTCCCAAAACAAATTGACACCATCCCATTGATCATCCCATTGTGATCTTTTCTGATGCTTCCAGATTTAGGCAGATTCACCAGCAATCTGATAAATATTCTAGTCTTTTCCCCTTGTCACCTTGGTAAACAAGAAGTTTATGTGAACTGACTTTTAGGGAATTAGCTCTAGGCTCCATAGTGAGGAGCTCATGTGAATCTAAATGGGTAGGTGATTGCTAGTGTTTTGGGTCAGATGGCTTGCGATTTGGGTCAGAAGGATTCTCATTTATTTGCCTTCCTGTTTTAGGAAGTTTTTCATTTTTGTGAACTTGAAAGACTACTTGGTGAAGGGAGAAAAAGAAAGACTGAGTAGAAAGGAGGTGGGAAAATGTGAGTAAAGCCTGACTCCCCACAGAGAGACCTGCTGGCGTGGTATGGTGCTTTTGTGCACCACGGTGTCCTGTAAAATGGGGCTACTGACTGACCCCTGCTTTGCAGAACTGGCCATGGTAAGAATCACCTAAAACCGAACCCAGGGACACCAGGTGCCTGAACCTGTTAAGAGCCATCTCTGCATTCTTTCAGGCACTTCCCACACTGGTCCTATGAGGAAAGCCCACCACGAGGATTTGGTGACATGCCGGGATTGGCCAAGGTACATATTTGGAAGCAGACTCAAAAAAGCTCCTGAATGAGGAAGGAAAGAGGATGCTAGAGAGGGAAGAAGGAAGACAATCTACTTTGTATCCAAAGGCCCAAGTTGGTGTTCTATTCCTCCTTCTATAGCTGAGGGAAGAATGAAGGCTGAAGGAAGTATAGCAATTAGCTCAGGTTCACAAAAGATTTAGTTCCTAGTCTCTGGGCTACAGAGGCTGGGAGGGAGGGGGTCTCAGGAAATAAAGATGGGGGTACATGTAACATGACGACTTGGCCAGAAGTGAAGCCCCATCAGATAGTAAACCCCACAAGGACCCCAGGCATCTTGGGGCAGAGAATGTGATGGTCTTGACTCTTAGTGAGGTCACTTGGAGACGTTATGGTTTTCCAAGCCAGAGAGTGACCAGCTCCATGAAAGGCTGGGTATAGGAAGTGACCACACAGCTCAGATCATAGCACCATGTCAGGGAAATAAACGTGCCTTCTAGCCCAGGAAGGTCCTGATTACAGGTGTGTTTGTCTCAATTAAATAGAATAAGCAATAGGTACTTTTAGCTTGGCAAAGTTGTCACGAACCGTTTGCGAGAACAAACTGGGCCAAGCCATTCCTCCATGAACTACAAAAGAATCCTAATTTCACAGTTCCTTAGCTTTAAACTAATCTAAGTCTATGAAATCCTTCAGCATCTATCAACACGGGAGCTGGGGGTGGGGCACACATACAAAGACCAGAGTGGGGGATAGAGCAATGTGTGAGAAAAACCTGGATTCTGGTATAGCTCTACTGCCAAGAATATCTCCCTGCCTGGAACAGTTGGAAATGCTAGAGAGTATTTTATGATTTGTCTGTTTGTTTGCCAATTTCAAAGAAATCTTGATGTAGAAAGTTTGAAAAACACATAGAAATATAAAGAAGTAGGGAAAAAATCACCCATAATCCTATCATCCAGTAATAACCAGTTTACATTGTGGTATTTTTCTGTCTAGAGTTTCTTTCTGGACTTTGTTTTTTAAATAAATGTGATACTTGGCTTGAAACCCATCCACTTCCCAAACTGGATGAGATGAGGCCTGTAACATCCTGCAAATATATATATATATATATATATATATATATATGATTATAAAATGTAAGATGCTCATTAGAGAAAATCTTAAAATTTCAACAAGGATGAAGAAAATTAAATTAAAATTCTACCACACAGAGAATTTATATTGGGGTGAATTTCCTTCCCATCTTCTTTCTTTACATTTCTTTGATTATCATATACATGTTTACCTAATTTTGCATTCTATTTCTTTTCCTTAACATTATATCATGAGCATTTCCTCCTGTTATTGCACGTTCTTTCAAGGCTACATAATATTCCTGGGTATGTACATTACATACCTTCTTTAACTCCTTTATAATGAATGTTCGATTTTTCTGAGTATTGTTTTTTTGTTTTTTTTTTACAAATCCCAAAGCGATTTTATTTCTTTAGGACTGATTCCTTCAAGATGAACTACTGGGTAAAAGAGGATGTTTCTTTTAGAGAATGCGAATCTTTTCACACATACTGCCACATCGTCCTTTGTAAGGGGTTGTAACTGGAGCCATGCAGGGGAGTTCCTACTCCATTATACCCTGGAGAGCTCTGCCTGTTTTACTTCGCAAAACGTTATTGCTAATCGAATAGGTGATTGTATTATTCCTGAACTAGGACTCAAAATGGCTACTACCTTTACTGGACATGGCTTTGTGACATTAAGTCAGCCAGTTAACTCTTGACTCGGTTTCCCCATTCTTACCACGACGTGTCCTTTAAATGCAGAAGATGATTTCAGCTTAAAGTCAGAAATACTGGTTCACATTCCAGCTTCAGCTTTTCAAGACTGTATTTCTTAATCTGTAAAATGGGAATAATACCAAGATTACAGAATAATGATGATTAAAAAACAAAACAAAATATCACAACAACAAAATATGTAAATTGCCCAACTCCATGCCTGGCACAGAGCAGATGCCCAGTGAATATTACAATTATCTTCTTTCCTCTCTTCTTTATCCTCAACATAGAAACCCTTTGAAACGTCAGGAAAAGTAGCATTCATCTATCCCATTTCTAGTTGAAGAGACCAAAGCTCAGAGAAGCTAAGTGACTTGCTTAAAGTCCTGGTAGCTGGTAGAAGACCGCATGAGGTCCACTCCCAAGATCTAAAAGAGGGGACAGCTGCAGGGCTAAGTACAGCCTAGGCCTCTGTTTTACTTGGCCCACATAACCAAAAATAAGAAAATAGAATAAAATTAAATAAAGACAACGTTTAAAAAGAGGAGGTTTTACATCCATGTATGATTTCCGGTTTCTCTTGAGAAATATTCGATCTGGTGATGGGGCTGGTGGAGTCGACTGGCGCCTGTACGCTTTGTAAAGGCCACGCACTTCCAGTTCTCCAGGTCTACAATGGGTGTCCGTGGGTTTCCAGATCCTCCCTGGCTCTGGGTGCACAGGAGTTTGCGACCCTGCTCTGACCCCCTGTGATATTTCCCTGAAGGGTTTCTGGCCACCTCCCATGGTGTGCTCTGCCGCTAACCTCAGACAGAGCGGGCCTGGACGTCCGCCCTGAGGCCGGAGAATTGCCCACCGAGCCAGGTCCTGCGGCAGCCCGTTGTAGTCAAAGAATGTGAACGTACATTGTTCTCCGCCCAGCCGCATTCATGCGGGGTGAGCTCACCCTGGCCCGCTGCCTCCTTCCCCCAATCTCTCCAATTAAAAACATATTACCTTCTCTCTCCGCCCGGAGCAGCCCTGGGCCGCGGCTTTATTTTATAAACACATTTAGACAAGTTCAAAAAGGAATGATTCATGCTGGACCTGAGCACTCCTAAAGGCGAGGGCTGCTGAGCATTTTCACAGGGCACGCATCCTGAGCCGGACCAGGCCCGGCCCTCGGGGGGTATCATCTCTCCCGCTGGCAGGCCGGGATTACCTGGCCGCAGCTGGAAGGACTTACCCACAAGGCCACCTTTCCCTACCCCCAGCGCAGCCTCAGTCAGGGGCTGCGCCCAGATCAGACCCAACCACGGGGGGCTCCCGGAGGGGGAAGGGCGCAGGCCCAGCCCCTCCCCCCGCGGGGAGGCTTCCTCTGATCCCCACTCCTGTGCCCCAACCCCAGCGACCCCTCCTCCTCCCTCCTGAGCGGCTCAGCTCGAAGGCTTCCAGGTTCACCCTCCCACCTTGAGTGAATTCTCTCCTTCAACCCACTCCATGCAAACTGGAGGGTCTTTATGCTCTTCCACAGAGCCAGGCTTAGTGTCTGGCACAAGGAAGGGCACGAGGCAGGTGTCAGATAGAATCATAGTATTTAGCATGAGGAGCTTATTGAACAGACAGCATTGAGAGGGTGACAGGCACATACTTAGTAATTTACTTAGAAATTAAATTTCATTTAATCATCACAAGAACCCATGAAGTAGGTGCTGTTTGTGACAAGGCCATTTCACAGACGAGGAAATGAAAGAGTGGCAGGATTTTGTTTCAGCTGAACTCCTCTACCCACACGGTCTGCCTTAGTTGTCAGAAGTGGAAGAGCCCACTGGTCATTTGGTCTTGTCACTTATTTTTACAGGTCTAGAAACGGAGGCCTGGACAGGGAAAGACTTCCCGGATCCAGTAAAGGATGGAGCAGCTTTAGCAGGAGCCCCAGCTCCCTGTCCCTGTGTTGTACTGCACCATGCCAGCCCGTGGCATCACGCCTGACACACAGTAGGAATTCAATGGTTATTTCTGAAGGAGTGAATTTTTTATGGCACTCCCCCCTCAGATCTCAGTTACTGTGACTGTATCTTACTCATATCTGAATCCCCAGTGTCCAGCATCAGACCTAGCACAAAGTAGGTTCTCTAATGATATCTGTTGAAGGAATGAATCAGCATCCGATTGTGCCATTAGTCACTGCAGTTTAATCCTTCATTATTATTTTATGGTTACTGGGTTATTAATTTTCTCTCCTCAACTGAAGGATAAGCATGGGATCTTCTCCATCCCTTGTAGGCGCAACTGCTTAGCACACAGAGGTGCTAATTTCATGGATGATTACTCACTGGTCCTTACCCTTATTACTCTCTATTGAGCACCTACTATATGCCAGGCACTGTGCCAGGTTCTGGCCAAGTGCTGTGATACAAAGGCAAGTCCAGCCATGACCCACCCCCAGGAATGACCACGGTAGCATCCCTCAGCAGCTGTTTCTGCCCTTCCTTGCTCACTGTGACCATGATGGATAGGACTGTGGGGGACCTTGTCTAACTTCAGAGGAATCTGGGATGAGGAAGTTGTCCAAAGTCCTTGGTTTTCTCTGCCCATTATTCACCAGTCTTCCTAACCCCAGTCAGTACAATGGTGCCAATCACAAGGAGCAGGAAGTTGCCAACTGTATTCTGCTCTTTGATCCAGTCATTCAACAAACCTTTAGTGTGTGTGCACTGTGTGCCACGTCCTGTAGCTGTAAGAAATTGACTGCACTTGGCTGGGCAAGGTGGCTCATGCCTGTAATCCAAGCACTTTGGGATGCTGAGGTGAACAGATTGCTTGAGCCCAGGAGTTCAGGACCAGCCTAGACGACATGGTGAAACTCCATCTGTACTAGAAATGTAAAATTAGCTGGGCCTGGTGGCGCATGCATGTGGTCCCAGCTACTTCTAGGGGGCTGAGGCAGGAGGATCACCTGAGCCTTGGGAGATTGATGCTGCAGTGAGCTGTGATCATGCCACTGTAGTCCAGCCTGGGGGACAGAGACCCTGTCTCAAAAAAAAAAAAAAAGAAAAAAAGAAAAGAAAGAAAGAAAAAAAGAAAAGAAGAAAAAGAGAGGAAGAGAGAAAGAAAGACAGGAAGGAAGGAAGAAAGAAAAAGGAAGGAAGGAAGGAAGGAAGGAAAGAAGGAAAGAAGGAAGGAAGGAAGGAACAAAAGAACGAACCTGCACTCAGGAGCAACCTTGCCAGGTGTGTCTGTATTTGTTGGAAGGCTCTTGGGGCCAAGTGACAAAACATAAGCTCGGGCAAAGGGGGAACTGATAAGTGTTTATCACCAAACACAGGGATGGCCTCAGGCACTGTGAAGAGCTTTCTCTACATCTCATATCTTTGCCTCTTCTTCTCAGGGCTGGCCTTTTTTTCCCTTGTCACAGTAAGATCATGGCCACTGTCAATATTAGGATTCAGGATTCCCAACCTCACTCCCTCATTGGTTTAAATAGAAAATCCCTAGGGAGGCTGAAAACAGAAAAGAAGGTGCTGCCCTGACAACATAACAGAGTGGGTGACAATAAGCTTGTTTCTGGGTCATTATTTTAGTGTCCTTGGCCTGTTTCATCTTGATTCCTATAACTAAGAGCCTGATTCACAGATGATTTGATGGCAAGGTGAATGAGTTACATGATTTTGGTTGTAAGTAGATTTTCTAAAGATAATTATTGTTGGGAAGGATATTCAAGAGCTCTCATAGAATTCAAAGGAGCACAGAACAGAAAAGAAGAACCCCAGTGGCCATGGGTCTTCTATGCTTGGAGTTCATAGGACCTTTTCCTCATAGCATCGCCCTTTATGAAATTCACCTCCAACAACTACCAGCTTCTGTAGTTCCAGCCACTACCAGTTCAGTTCCAAATGTCAGATTCACCGGGAGCAACTGGAATCGGCCTGGGGTGGGTCACTTGCTCATTCTGTGCCAAAGAGCAGGTTCAAGAGGCAGGGTCACATTGTACTAATATGACAACTCTTATCAGAGCCCTGGATGGAGGATGAGGCCCAGGTTGTGGTTTCCAGAAGATGGTGCTGAGCAACCAAGCTGCAGAGCAGAGAGCACTGGCTGGCAGGGGACACCCTGATTTTTGGTAAAAGCTCTTCCATTGGGAAAATCCAGTTTCCCTGCCTTCCAGGGAAACCACTTGGTTTAGAGGAATCAACAGGGGTTTGGGAGTCGGAATTGGATATAAATCCTTGTTCTACCACTTCCTAGGTGTGTGACGTTGAAAATCACCCCCCACCCCCCCCCCCCGCCAAGCCTCAGTTTCCTCAGGTATAGAATGGAAGTGATAATGCCTCCTTTGTGAAGGGTGATGTGGGAATTTAATATATCTAACATATTAGGTGCCTGGAACCTGGTAAATGCTGAGTAAGCATGTTGACTTATTTTCCGTCTCAAGGATTTTGTGTCTGTGACAATGAATATGCTTGACATCTGAAACAGTAAGACATAAGATTCTCAGCTTCAAATGCTTCCAGAAGCCTGACAGTGACATAAATGAACTAAGAGGGCCTAATGTGAGGAAAGGCCAAGCAAGGGAACTGACACTGACCTCAATGTCTTGAAGCAGTAGGGAAAGAGTCACAGCAGGGAGCATGTGCCTTATACAGGATGCAGCCACAGCCCTTCCAGCCAAGTGCTGCCACTCAGGAATGTGTGACTCATGTTGTCAGATCTTTGGGGTTTTAAGGAAAAGTTAGAAATTGGATTTCGTAGGAAATTTTCAAAATTTTAAATATTGGCAACTAACTCAAAATTTTAAAAATTAGCAACATCAAGAGAATGGAAAAACAAACCACAGACTAGGAGGAAATATTTGCAAAAGATCTTATCTGATAAAGATGCCAGATTATTAATCCAAACTATACAGAGAACTCATACAACTCAATAATAAGGAAATGAACAACCAATTAAAAAATGGGGAAAGATGCGAACAGACACCTCAACCAGAGAAAATATACAGATGGCAAATAAGCATACGAAAAGATGTTCCACATCATATGTCATTAGGGAATTGCAAGTTAAACAACAATGAGATACCACTAAATGCCTATGCGAATGGCTAAAATCCAAAACACTGACAACAACAAATGTTGGCGAGGACGTGCGGCGGCAGGAAGTCTCATTCATGGCTGGTGGAAATGCAAGATGGTATAGCCCCTTTGGAAGACAGTTTGTCAGCTTCTTACAAACCAAACACACTCTTACCATACGATCCAACAATTGCACTCCTTGGTATTTACTCGAATCAGATCAAAACTAATGTCCCCACAAAAGCCTGCATATTTAGAGCAGCTTTGTTCAAAATTGCCAAAATTTACAAGCAACCAGATGCCTTTCAATAGGTGAGTGGATACGTGAACTGTGGTACATCCAAACAACGAAATATTATTCAGTGCTTAAAAAAAAAAGAGGTACCAAGCCATGGAAACACAGGAGGAAACTTCAATGCATATTACTAAGTGAAAGAAGCCAATTTGAAAAGGCTACATACTGTGTGATTGCAAGGGAATGACATTCAAGAAAAGGCAAAACTATGGAGACAGTAAAAAGATTACTGGCTGGCAGGGATTGAAGGGAGGGAAGGAGGAATGAATATGTGGAACACAAAGGACTTTTAGGGAAGTAAAATGCCTCCGCATGGTAGTGTAATGGCAAATACATGTCACTGTGCATCTGTCCAAACCCACACAATGTACAACGCCAAGAGTGAACCCTGATGTAATCTATGGACTCTGGGTGATTCTGAATTGTCGGTGTAGGCTCTTCAGTTGTAACTAATGTACCCTCTATTGGGGACATTGATAATGGGACAGGGTATGCACATGTTGGGGCAGTGGAATAAGGGATATCTCTGTGCCTTCCTCTCCATTTTGCTGTGAACCTGAAACTGCTCCAAAAAAATCAAATCTATTAATTAAAAATGAAAAAGAAAGAGTAGGCTGAGCAAGGTGGCTCACACCTGTCATCCCAGCACTTTGGGAGGCCAAGTGCGTAGATCACCTGAAGCAGGAATTCGAGACCAGCCTGACCAATATGGTGAAACCCTGTCTCTACTAAAAATACAAAAATTAGCTAGGCATGGTGATGTGTGCCTGTAGTCCCAGCTACTTGGGAGGCTGAGACAGGAAAATTGCTTGAACCCAGAAGGTGGACACTGTAGTGAGCTGAGATCCCGTCACTGCACTCCAGCCTGAGGTACAAAGAGAGACTCAGTATCAAGAAAAAAGAAAAAAAAAAAAAGAGTTGCAACCTATCTACGTGCTGTATTTGATCTGAGGACCCCTTGGGCTATCAGGGTATGACTCCTGAGAAACTCAGCCCACCTTCTCAAAGCCAAGCACCACCTGGTTTCAGGACTTCATCTTTCCAACCAGGTACACATATTAGGTGAAAGTGTCTTCACATTCCTAGGTTGTAGTCACCATCAGAGATGCCTGTACCTGCCCGTCAGATGTTCTGATTGGCACAAAATAATAAAAGTGGCCACATGGAGGTAAAGCAGTTCTAGGCCCTAGCCCAGACAACCTGCCTGGAGTTGAGTGACAGTCCTTAGGCTTGGAATAAAGAAGAGCTGAGGACCTCATCACTGCCTTCGTAACCTGAATGTTTAGCCTGGAATGTCTGTGGTAATTAAGGAAATAAGAGAATCATGAGAGGGGACATGAGGATCAGGCAGGGAACATCCTCCTTAATCTCAGTTATGGAGACAGGGGATCTGGTTCTGCTGCTTGGAGCCCTGTGGAGGGAGTGGTGTTGGTGGCCCATGTGTAGGAGTGAATGCTGCTTAGGGAACTACGATGAAGCTGACTGGAAGGCTTTGTAGGATCCGGAGCAAAGACCAACACACTCTATCCCCCCACTGAGTTACTTCTGCCTGGGTCTCCAAATTACACCAACACCCTGCTTCAGCCAGGTGACCAAGGTCAACATCAGCATCACCAATCACATTTATAGCATGTACTCTTAATAAGACATGATGAAAATGGCACTTTATCTCTGTGATCTTTTTCTCAAAAACCCCAGTCTAATTACCAACATATCAGGCACATTCCCATAGAGGGGCATCCTACAAAGTACCTGACCAGAACTTACCAAACTATCAAGGTCATCAGAAATAGAGAAAGTCTGGGAAACTGTCACAGCCAAGAGGAACCTGAGATGAAATGTTGATGATGAAATGTCATGTCATGTGCTGCATAGGGTCCTGCAACAGAAAAAGAGCATCAGGTAAAAACTAAGGAAGTCCGAGTAAAGTACGAGCTTTAGTTAATAATATAAACTATGAGCTTCAGTTAATCACACTGTGTCAGCACTGGTTCACTAATTGTAACAAATGAACCACACAAATGTGAGATGTTAAAGGGGGAAGCTGTGCAGGTGTTGGTGGGAGAATAGATGATAGATGAGAACTCTCTGTACTGTCTACACAATTTTTCTATAAATCTAAAACTATTCTAAAAAGTAAACCTTATTAATTAAAGCCTATTAGTTTGAAAAATCACCCACAGAATGAAGACTTTGAAGTCAGATAAGCAGATAACTTGGATTTACATGTTGGCTTTAGTACGGCCTTTGAGCTGGGCAACCTTGGGCAACATATTTTAACCTCTTTACGCCTCTGTTTCATCATTTGCAGTATAAGGCTAAGAATAGTTTTAAAATTTTTCTTAACTCCCTGGGTCGTTTGGAGAATAAAGTATGTATTGCCTGTGAAGTGCTTGGCTCAGTGCCTGCTACATATATAGCACTCGTTAAGTGATAAGTATTATTATAGGCATATATTCACATACACATGTACTAGAGTTATTACTGATGCAGGGTTTATTTTTATTGTTCTATTTTATTATTTTTTAAAAGCAAAAACTGTCATTTTTAAAAGGGTCATCCAGTTCTGTTCCTAGCCTAAAAGGTCTTTTGTGTTTAAGCCAAAAGCACTCGAATTGTTTTTCTAATTATGCGGGCATCAGACAAGCAGACATTTACTGTTTGGGTTTGAGTTCAGGTTTTGGTAGGGGATAGGTATTTGTCTTCATCAGAGCCGAGGGCTTTGGCCTTTTAGTGGACTCCGTTTCCTCTGCCTACTCCTTCCTACTTCCACTGGGAGGAAGGTGAGGCTATCTGCACAAAGGCCCAGGGGACTTCTGGAGGGAATGGGACTGAGATCTCAACACTCATCTTTGAGGTTCAAAGTTGTGAGAAGGCCTCTGATGAGGGACAGCACTTGACCAAAAGCTCCCTCACCCTGTCCAGCCAGAAAGGAGGTCTGCCTCAGGAACCCAAGGACAACCCTGTGGGTAGGCGGGGGAGGCCAGTGTGCCAATGCTGAACGCAGTCCTGTGGGCCCACCACTTGGCATCACCTCCTTCGGCACAGAGACCCACTGAGCACATCACTAGACCCATGGGGCTTCCTGTCCCATCCTACACTGAGAAATGCTGACTCCAGGGGCCTGAGCTGCCAAAGTCACCAGTGTAGCAGACAAAACCCTACACACTGCCTGTCTCTCTGCCATGCCCCATATGGGGTGAGAGAAACCTTGCATCTGAGTCGTAAGCTGTTTTATCTGGAAACATGTGGCTGCAGCCAAGGACACCATCAGACTTCCCAGTTTCCCCTTCCAGAAGATAGTAACCAGGCCTCATGTCCTGGTGCAAGCAGGCCCTGGGCAACTTGATCATCACAGAAGGGCCACTGGGGAGAAATGACTTTTTTACAGTAAGCAGGAGATCCTATAATTTGGCTCTTAACAGAAATGTGAGTGACCTCCTTTGGCACCTCGAGCTGGAGGACTGTGTACTGGTTACCTTTGGAAGTGTCCATACACACAGACACTTGTAAACACATTTAAGAATGTGTACTATGCACACACACGTATGTGCAGACATATGCTGCCCACACTGCTTATTGTCTTGGCAAGAAAAGTTATTTTTTGCACTCAGCTTTTCTTCCCAAGTCTTGGATTCTTGGAAAGGGCCTGCAGCTGCGGGTGGGGGGGTGGGGAAGGAACAGGGGAGCGGCAGGCCCTGTGGAGAGAAGCTAATTTGTTTCTGCAGTCGACAGATGGGGTGGGGACAAACTACTCAGTGGGTACTAAAACTCCTTTTTAAATTCAACAATATTTGCAAACCGATCTGAGCCCCCCAGAGGCAATAAGAGCAAGTGTACAATCTGAGAACCAATTCCAATGTCTCTTAAGGGTGAGGCTATTTAAAAACCTTTAAGGCATGCCTGGCTTATAGTGTATATATCTCCAAGTAAATATTAGCCACAGCCTCATAGAGTCATTAGGAAAAAAACGACAGATACATCCTGGATGCACAGAGAGGTTTCTGCTACAAACAGATGTGAGACCCTTTGGATATTCTAAAATGACTGAATTTAAGGTATAAAAGAGAACAACTACTTTGGGTTTTTGTTTTTTTTTTTTGGTCATTGTAAAGCAATATATGTTAGTTGTAAAAAACTTAGAATAAGTATGAATAGTGAAATTTCCTCCACCCAGACAGATTGGGTGTTATTTCAAGTAAATATTTATAAATATTATTGACATGTGAGTATATATACACCTAATCTAGGTAGAGCTATAGCTATGACCATAGTTGTATGACTTGCAAATATTGTTACATGAAACTGAGGTACCGAGTATTTTCTCACGGTGACTTGAAATAATGTTAATGTCCATCTCTGCAAGCATAAGCACAGAGATCTTTTGAAGCCATGAGAACACTTAGGAAAGAGAACAGAATTGGCTGCCCCACCCCCAACCTCCTCCAACCCTCCTCATCCCCACCCCAGCCCCCCTCTCCACACCCCCACTGCCAAGAAGAGTGAGCTGCTGCGGTGAACTTGGATATTCAGCATCCTCGGAACATTTGTGCACATCTGGAGGAATGGTTACGAAGATTAATGTCATGCTCAGTGTCAGAACTCCCCCCTGACATTTCCTCAGTTTATCCAAACAATTTAGGGGAGCTCTCTGGGGATTAGGAACCACACTCAGCAGTGCAAGGCCGACACTTAACCTCTTGAATTCTCATCTCCCTGGAGACACGTGTGCAAGTTTTATTCTTTAATTGCTAAAACAACGAGGTCGTGTACAAAACCAATACAGCAAGAGCTTGAAATAGTTTCAGGCAAGAGTGCAAAAAAGGAAAATCTGGGCCCGCTGGGTTTATGGACATTATATTAATATCTTTAAGCAAGGTTTGAAAGCCAGTAGAAGCAGAAACTAAATGATAAATAAATTCATGTTTTTGAAACCACTAATGTGTATTAAACAGGATCTTGAAGCAAATGAAGTACTTTAAGTGTGATTCAGAGACTATTTTGTTACCTTTTTTCCCTACTATGGGAAGAGATTTCGCTTCATTTTAAACCAGTCAAAGGCTGTTTAAAAATTATTTCTCTTTATGAATAAGTTATGTCATGTAACTGATATGTCTTCCATATTCCTTTGGCTGCCAGGGGGCTCAGGAACTCATCGATTCAACTTAAATTACTGCATAGGTCTTGCATATCTATGTTGTAATATTCCCTCTGGTTTTGATTCTTTTGACTTCCCTCACCCCCCATCCTGGTTTTTATCTAGTTAGAGTTTTGTTTTATTGCGTGTGTTTTTTGTAAGCCACCTCAAATCTTTTGTTAGATAGATTTGTAGATCAAAACGACTTGGATTTGTGGTTTAGTTTAAGAAGAAATGAACATTTTGGTTTGGTTTTGGAGTTCAGCAAATTAGTGTGATTAGCTCTGATTTGAGGTTTACAGTTCCATTACATTAAAGTCCTTGGTATTTAATACATCAAAGGGCCTGAGAGCTTGCACTTAACCTCCTGCGTTAACACTACACAGTGCATTGCATGTCTGTTTCCAATGATCACTGGGTAACCAGCTCTTGGAGATTCTGTCCTGGAATCTTGCTCACACTTTAGGCATGGTAGTATGGATGTAGGAGACCCAGTTTTCAAACACAGAGTCAATGAAGAGTTGAGGAAGGAAAGTGACCCTACTTGCTCCAACGATTCCTTGCGTTTTTGCTTTTAAAGAGATGAAAGCCCAAATCTTCTGTATGCAAGAGGATACCAGTCCTACTTTGCTCAGGATTCTATTTCCTATTTTAGCCATTCCAGAATCATCCACCAAGGTCACACTGAGAGGTACTTGCATCCTGCACCTGTACACCTTTCCAGGAATCAGGAACCTTCCCCACCAGGGAAAGAAGAAACTCTGGCATGAGAGACAGCAGATAGCATAGTCTCCCCCAGGGAGGAGGAAAGATCATAAACAAGGCTTGAGCTTGAATACCAGCGCTTTGACTCTCCACACTGGCCCTGGTGGATCCCCCCAAGGAAGCCCTCAGATTTCATCAAAAACCACTAATTTATGTTAACACCTAGACAGAGGATGCTTGTTGGGATGGAATCAGGTACGCTGGGTTCTGGTTGCCATGAGGACACTCGCTCTTAGACCTTATGCCAACTTCTTAACATCCCTGTGTCTTTATTTCTCTCAGGCCCATCAGAGGGGTGAGGAGGCTGACCAAAGGGAATCCATTCATCTTGACCTCTGCTGTTTTTCAGAGACCTCGTTTTCCATTTATCAGCCTCATCATTTATTAGCTGCATGGCCTCGAGCAAATGACTTCATCTCCCTGAGACTTTGTTTCCTCATCTGAAAGTGGAAATGATCTATTAATCAGGAAGCTAACGAAGCTTAAGGGCTCAGGGCCTCTCCCTTTGCACAGATTTCCTCCAAAGCTCGGGAAGAGGGCTGACAATGTGTTCATGTGGTCATATGTTTTGGTAAAATTTGTAAAAGTAGGATATTTTAGTCCCAATTGGTTGAGACTACTGTCCCTTTCCTCATGATTTTCTCTCTCATACTTTACCATAATCGTTTTGGAGTTGGGCTAAGGTGAAGATGAGTTGGGTTACCTCTGACCTGAGTTTAGTTAAATATATTTGTGTAGTTGCCTTTCTAGGGTAAGAATGGCTTCCAGGAATACTCCTACTTCTGCTTAAATACTCCTGTTTCCCCCTTGAATAATCCCACTGTCCAAGTCCAGGATATTCCTAGAAGCCATCTCACAATATGAAAGTTTTCTAGCATGCCTCACACCAGAAATATGGGGGGTAATAGAAGAGGAACAAAGTTTGAAATATATCGAGTCAAAGGCTAGTCTGTGAACAAAAAAACTTCCAATCATCAGACATGTAAAATTGTAAGCAGGCAATTTGGTTTCTGTAGGCACATAATTAAAATAGTTCTTTCTTCTCAGAAACATGCCCAATAATGCCGCCTATGAAATTATAAAGTCACCATTCTTTTTTTCCCCTTTCAATGGGAACCGTGTAAAATAATCATTTATTAAGTTTTTGTTTATAGAGCACAAACCAGTAACAGAACTACAAACAGCTAGTATATTTTTGTGTGAATTTGCATGTTTTTGCATCTCAACTCTCAATAAAAAAATTTTCAATCATGCTAAAGGAAAGATTGAATTATCTTTCTATTCTTTCCATAGGAAATAATATTACATCCTTGTCATAGAATGATCAAAGAATATGTAGCCAAAAATAGAGGGATAGAAGTATTATAGAGAAATGCTAGGCAATATTTTAACTAAAAATATATAAATTTTATAGCTTTCATGATGTTTGTGGCATCTGTCAAGCTTTTTAAAATATGAGATATGTGTGATTTCTTTTTTACACTAAAATATTCACTTTTGTACCTGGTTTTTATTTGTAATTTCATAAGCCTCAGGGTATAATCTGGCTACTCTTCTGAAAATGGGCATAGTTATAGCTCCTTTGCAGACAGATGGGAGATGTTCTTGTGAGATGTGTGTAAAGGCTTCCCTGACCCAGGACTGGACTGCTTAGTAGATAGCAGTTATTACTGTGATTATTATCACAGGAGATACAGCAGGAAGTTTCTGTCTGCTAGGAGCTTGGGGAAACCCTTCAGTACTCACAGTGTATTAACTAAAAGGAACCCTTTCATTCATTTTAAGAACAGCAGCACATGTTTCTGGGGAATAGCAAACCTCAGTGCCCCACTGCACTAGATAGCTATAGTTTTACACCCAATTCTATCTATCTTCCTCACTCTTTTGAGAAATGTTCTTTTCTGCATACCTGCCTTGTGGCTATGACTCAGTCATCTATGTTCCCTGGGACTCTTCTTACCTGGCTATGGTGATTGACATAGAGTGACTGGATCACTGCTCTGTCTTGAAATTTTTGACCTTGACACTAGAGGGATCAGGTCTTAGTCCTTCTATGGTAGAGGATCTTAGAAGTGTGCTCTTGGTGAATGCTGGTGACCATGTTCCTAGCGACACCTGTCTAAGAAAGTAAAGTCAGAAGTCAGAGGAAAAGAGGCATTCCAAGTGAGGAGAGAGTCCCAGGGTGCTCAGCTCCCTGGTTCTTATGGTTCCTGATATACTCCTATATTCCCACAGTCACACTGCTTCTCTAATACATACCTCTATTTTTTCCTAAAATAGTCAAGTTGGCTTTCAAATAAGACTCATGGCTTTCAAATAAGCTCAATTCCTGATTGAGCTGATTCCATGCACTTCTACTATAACAACCTGGCAGAAGCTAAAGAAAATCCTCTGGAGGGAAATAACATCATCTGGAGCTTCTAAAATTTTTTATATGAAAGTTGTCAATATTCAATAAATAGTTATTGGCCAGGCGCAGTGGCTCATACCTGTAATCCCAGCACTTTGGGAGGCCGAGGCAGGTGGATCACTTAAGACCAGGAGCTCGAGACCAGCTTGGACAGCATGGCAAAACCCCGTCTCTACTAAAAATACAAAAATTAGCTGGGCGTGGTGGCTCATGCCTATAATCCCAGCTGCTTGGGAGGCTGAGGCACGAGAATCGCTTGAACCCGGGAGGCAGAGGTTGCCGTAAGCTGAGATTGCACCACTGCACTCCAGCCTGGGCAACAGAGTGAGACCCTGTCTTAAAAAATAAAAAAAAAAATTATCAGGCATACTAAGAGAAAAAATATATGTAATAGAAACAGGCCCACAGGTGATGTGAATATTGGAATATTCAGACATAGACTTTAAAAATTGAGATTAATATATTCAAGAAAATAAATGACAATTGAACATTTTCACTAGAGAACTCAATCTTTAAAAAAGAATCACATGAAAATATCAGACATAAAAATATAATAATTGAAATTAAGAATACAGGCAATGATTTTAATGTCAGATTTGATACAGCTGAAGAAAAGTTTAATGACCTGAAAGATGGATTCATAGAAAAGATACAAATTGAAGCATAAAGGTTAAAAGAACGGAAATACAAAAAAAAAAAAGAAAGAAAAAGCCGTAAAATACATATGAAAATGGTGAAAAGATCTTTCTTACATGCAATTGGAGTCCAAGAAGGGATGGAAAAAGAGAATAAGACAGAAGTCATCTTTAAGAAGATAATAGCTGAACATTTTTTAAAAATCTGGTAAAAAGGTGAAACTACAGATTCATGAATCACTAGAAACTCCAAGCTGAATACATACAGAGGAAAAACACACCTTAGCACATCAGAGTAAAACTGCTGAAGGCCAAAGACAAAGAGAGTTCTGAAAGCAGTTAGAATGAAAATGACACTTTATCTTCAAAGAAGCAAACTAAGATTGGAAACTGAAATGACGCAAACCAAAAGCCAATGGAATAACATATTGAGAGTGCGGGGATAAAATTATTGCCAGCATAGTTTATAGCCAGTGAAAACATCCTTCAAAAATGGGGCCTACAAGACATTTCCAGACAAACAACAACAGAGAATTTGCTATCAGATGACTTGCACCAAAATAAATACTACAAGGAGTATCCTCACAAACTTCTTTTAGATACTATCCCAGAAAGAAAGATGCACAGAAATGCAGGAGTAATTGACAAGCAATGAAAGGGATAGATAAGTAGATAACTCTAGATGAAGTCTGACTGCATAAAATCATGATAATATAGTTGATCCTTGAACATGGGTTTGAACTGCACAAATTCATTATGCGTGGATTTTTTTTGATGAAAGTTACACCGAGTGTACCTGCCTCCCCTTATGATGATTCACTTCCACTTAATAAATAGTAAATATATTTTCTCTTCCTTATGATTAAAGAAAAGACATTTTCTTTTCTCTAGCTTACCTTATTGTCAGAATATAGTTTATAATACACATAACAGACAAAATAAGTGTTAATTGACTGTGTGTGTTATCAGTAAAACTTCCAGTCGGCTGGACGTGGTAGCTCATGCCTGTAATCCCAGCACTTTGGGAGGCCGAGGCGGGCAGATCACAAGGTCAGGAGTTTGAGACCAGCCTGACCAATATGGTGAAACCCCATCTCTACTAAAAATATGAAATTCAGCTGGGCGTGGTGGCACACGGCTATAGTCCCAGCTACTCAGCAGGTTGAGGCAGAAGAATTGCTTAAGCCTAGGAGGCGAAAGTTGCAGTGAGCTGAGATTGCGCCACTGCACTCCAACCTGGGCAACAGGGTGAGACTCCATCTCAAAACTTCCAGTCAACGGTTGGCCATTAATAGTTAAGTTTTGGAGGACTCAAAAGTTAAATGCAGATTTTCAACTGCACAGGGGATTGGCACCCTGAACCCTTGCATCATGAAGGATCAACTGTGATAACGTCTTGTGGTGTTTCAAATACATGTAGGATAAAAATATTTGACAGCAATAACATTTAAATTTAAAGAGAGTATATAAAATTAAAGTAACAAAATTAATTTTTTTTTAGACAGTCTCACTCTGACGCCCAGGCTGGAGTGCAGTGGTGCAGTCTCTACTCACTGCAATCTCAGCCTCCGGGGTTCAAGTGATTCTCCTGCCTCAGCCTCCTCAGTAGCTGGGATTACAGGCACGTGCCACCACGCCCGGCTAAGTTTTGCATTTTTAGTAGAGATGAGGTTTCACCATGTTGATCAGGATGGTCTCTAACTCCTGACCTTGTGATCCACTTGCCTCAACCTCCCAGAGTGCTGGGATTACAGGCATGAGCCACCATGACTGGGCTAGAAATGTTTTAATTTTACTGTTCACAAATGGTAATAGTACTGTCATCTAGTAGGCTTCAATAAGTCAAGGATGCTCATTGTCATTGTTAAGAAAAGTCCTAAAAGAATAGTATGAGAATGTAAACTACGAACATAATGGAGGGTACAATTTAAACAATAAATAAATGATTAATTGAAAAGAAGGCAAGAAAGTCAAGAAAGAAGAACATAAAACAGATGGGACAGACGGAAAACAGAAATCGTGATTGTACACCTAAACCTATAATTCAATATATGAGCAATTACATTAAAGGTGAATAAACTAAATATTCCTGTTAAAAGGTAATGATTGCAAAGCTAGGATTAAAAACAAAAGCAAAAACAGAATTACATGCTGCTTGTCAGAGACACATCTTAAATATAAAGACCCAGTGAGATTGAGTGAGTAAAAGGATGGAAAACAAACAAACAAACAAAAAAATACCCTGCAAATGTAGCTAGGCTGTGTTATTGGCAAAGGCATCTTTAAAGCAGAAATAAAGAGGGACAGTAATAAAAATGATAAATGATAATAAAAAGCATCAATCCTCTGGAGACACATAATTCCAAACAAGTATGTGTCTCATAACAAAACTTCAAAAATGAAGCAAAAGTAGCCAGGCGTGGTGGCTCACGCCTGTAATCTCAGCACTTTAGGAGACCAAGGCAGGCAAATCACCTGAGGTCAGGGGTTCGAGACCAGCCTGTCCAACATGGTGAAACCCTGTCTCTACTAAAAATACAAAAAATTTAGCTGGATGTGGTGGTGTGTGCCTATAATCCCAGCTACTCAGGAGGCTGAGGCAAGAGAATTGCTTGAACCCGGGAAGCAGAGGTTGCAGTGAGCTGAAATCACACCACTGCATTCCAGCCTGGGTGACAAGAGCAGAACTCAGTCTCAAAAAGAAAAAAAAAAAAGCAAAAACCAACCGAACGAAAAGGAGAAAGAGAGAAATCCAAAACTACAGTGGGACATTTTAATACACATTTCTCAGTGACTGATAGAAAATGGAATCAGTGAAGACAGAGAGGTCCTGAAAAACACAATTAACAAACTGGGCTGACCTGATACACACAGAACACCGTACTCAACCATTGCAGAAAACACTGAACTTTGCTGTCTCAGAGTCTCTTCACTCTGATAGCCTTGGTTGGTTTAATTTTATTTCTTTTCTGTTTGTATTTCCATCATTGCCTCAAATCTTTTTGGAAGGAGTATCAATAAATAAATTAAAACAGACAGATAAATGGATGGGCAAAGTGTGAGTTCAGGGGTCTGAGAACTAAGGTTCCCTTTCTGGCTTCTACCTGTTTAAACTTGAACTTAAGGTTCATATGGGAAAATAGAAAAAAATAATACCAACTCTACGGCGTCCTGGTGAAGCTTCTATAAAATAGTGCAAGTACAGTGCCTGTCCAGGGCTGCACAGAGCAAGTGTGCCAGCCACCCACGGTAGCTGTTATTATTGTTACCATTACTTTTTGAAGAGAGCAGTTCTTTTAAATGATGAGACTCTGAAGTTGCTTTCCATCCAAAATCCTCCAGGCAGGCAATCTGCTGAGCCAGCTTTTTTGCCTGCACATGTCTGAAGAACAGGAAAGAAAAATGGATCAAGCTGGCATTTTCTCCCAGCTCAGCTCAGTAAAAAGCTGTAAAAACAGGCTGCACGTGCCTCTGGGCCAGGGAGGGAGGCAATGAGGACAATATCCCTGGGGTAGCCGGTAGAGGGGTTGGTGCTCACCACAGAACCAATGAGGATGAGGCTTTCCTGGTAACAAGGTCCTTGCAGAATGTCCATAACTAAGGGCATCTGTACTGGGGCAAGAAGTCTGGCTTTTTCTGAATCACACCAGAGAGGGCTCAAAGACTGCCCCCATAGATTGGGTGAGCATGGGATCCTAAATACTCGTGAAAAACATAATACAACCAACTCTCCTCGAAAAACCTCTGCTCATTCTTCAAAACCCTAAGTCAATAGGAAGCCTCTGTGAATTCTCTTCTGGTACTCCAATGCATCATTACTCCCTGATGTGTCGCTTCTGCCTCAGCACCTACATTTTTTTTTTTTTTTTTTTTTTTTTTTTTGGTGGTGCGGGGGACAGAGTCTCACCAGGCTCTGTCATCCAGGCTGGACTGCTGTGGTGCAATCTCAGCTCACTGCAACCTCTGTCTCCCAGGTTCAAGCGATTCTCCTGCCCCAGCCTCCCTAGTAGCTTGGATAACCCACCCCACCATCATGGCCAAGGCACCTACCATCATGGTCCACTAATTTTTTTGGTACCTTTAGTAGAGACGGGTTTCCCCCCATATTGGCCAGGCTGGTCTCGAACTCCTGACCTCAAGTGATCTACCCATCTCCATCTCCCAAAGTGCCGGGATTACAGGCCTGAGCCACCACGCCTGGCCTCCCAGCACCTACTTTTATTGTGACCTTTTCATGCTGCTCTAGGATCATCAAATTACATATCTGTCTCCCTCAGCAGGCTGGAGGTTTATTATATCTGAATTTTCAGACCCAGCCCTGGACTAAGCTCAGAGTACTGAAGCCATCAGAAAGCACATGTATGAGGGAAAGAAAAAAAATAACTTTTATTCAGCAAAGATATATTTAGTCCATATAATGTGCCATACACTGCTAGCTAAATATGAGGTACAAAGCAACAAACAAAAATGAAGTCCCTGTCCTCATGAGGCTGATATTCTCAGGAGGAAACAGGCAACAATCAGTACACAAATAAATAAACAAAGGGTAAGTGTTTGTGATAAGTAGCACCTCTGGGGCCCAGGCCTGTTCAGATGATTAAAGACACCTACTTCAGGTAGAGGGCAGGATTAGTAAGAGGACTATTTAGTTATTATTTGGGCATTGCATTTAGAGGGTGGGTGAACCTCTTCAATATCCCCAATTTTTCCGTACCCTAAAATTTTCATTGCACTACATTCAAAATAAACAAAGCACGGTCCTATTAGAGAAGCAGGTAGCTCAGGGTTTAGCAAACCCTAAAACTCTTAGGACAGGGATGACAATTATGTACGTCCACTGCCTACTACCCGTCCTAGGGCAGACATTGCTAATGGATCACAGCACACTTTTCAGCTGAGCCCAGGTTCCTTCTCTGCATAGCACTTCAGGCAGCCACAACCAATCAACCCCAACTTGCAGGCAAGTTGAAACCTCTCTGCACCCCTAGCCTGGGCATTATTATCTCCTTTCTGGCTAGAGAATATAGTGCTGTGGCAACAACTTCAGGGGAAACCAAATCCCTGAACCAATCTTGGCAGTGGCACTTAAAAAAAAATCTGAGAAGAAGAATTGCTTTTCAAATATTTGGTTTCCAAACATATTTATTTGCAACTCCAAGTCTACTGACCATATGTATTACATCTGTTCTGGATTGGGATTCAAACAAGGTTTCTGATTTATTAGTTTTAAAAAATACATCTCTAGGTACCTCTGCACAAAGATGCCCGTGAAAGAAGCCTCAGTCTCACAAAGACACGTTTGCCCCGTGCCATAGGAATCGAGAGTATTTAGGACCCTAAGGTCCATGAACAAATGCCATTGCTTAATTTAAAAGGAGAAAAACGCCTCTTTTTGACAGCTTCCAGTGCCTTAATGTGAATTACGTACCCCAGCTGATTTCACACAGCCTTGCTGAGGTTTCACAGATCAGCAGAGGTTGTGCCTCTCTCCTGAGGCTGCTAGGCTCAGACGAGTTTGCCAGGCTCTCCTGGGTGGCCCCTCTCTGCAGTTTCCTGTAGGGAACATGGCCTTTCCCCTTCAGCCCTTGAACTTGCCCCAGGGGGTCCTCTGGGCCCTTGTCCATGGTTGCACATGGCTCCTCTTCTGCCATGGCCTCCCTGCTTAGCCCCCTCTTCTGCCATGGAGGGCAAGAGGAAGTGAACTGGCCCTTATGGTGTCCAGGACAGCAGTTATCCATCTGACTCAGACAAGCATCTGGATCTCTTACAGTCTCATTTTTCTCATCTGTGAAATGGGAATGAGAGTAACTCCGCCTCTCTGGTTGTCATGATGATCTGATGAACTGATTGAGATCAACAGTGCAGCTCATAGGGGCTTCCCACAAATTACAGATCTGCAATGGGCCCACGACTATGTGGACAGGTTGCTTTCATTTTCACAAGAAGCCAATAGCCTAGGCTCTCATGCATTGGGGTGCATTCGAATCACCCCAGAACCTTGTCAGAAGACACATTTTCTGATCCCACCCACAGAGTCTGATTCAGACAGCCTGAGACAGACTGAGAATTTGCTTTTTTAACCAGCACTCCAGGAAGTCTGGACTGAAAGTCTCTTGACCACCCTTGAGAAATGCTGTACAAATAAAGAGAATCTCACCTCAGCTTTGCAGATAAGGAAGCTGAGGTTCAGAGAGGTATAATGAACTGAGCCAGGCCACAGGAGTAAGTAGCTGAGTTGTGATTTGAACCAGGACTGTCTGATTCCAGAGCTTTGGGATATCCCATTGGGGGATATTTTTGTCGGAGGAAAATTTCTTCCCATGGTGAGCCCCTCCTTCAGCCCGCCTGTCCTTTGGCACATCCTCTGTCCTTTCCCATGTCAGTCTCTGCCCAGGGGAGAACCTGGCCACTGGAGAACATGCTGTTGCAGGACTTTGGGCGGCTCTTTAGCCTCCCACAGCTGTGGATCTGGGATTCTGTTTGCCCTCCACTTGCCAGCCCACCCTTCTCCACCTGCCTCAGCAGGCTCCGTTGCCCCCAGCCTCTGCTGGGTCCAGTCAAAGAGGGACAATAGCAGAAGACTGGATAGCAGGAGGGAAAACAGATCAGAGTATTTTCCTCCCAGCCTCTCTTGACAGGCTGTGACTCATTACCAAAGGCCACAGCTTCAGCTGGGTGGCCCTCTCTCTTCATGCTACAGGTCTTGTGAGTTCTGATGATCACGTGCCTCCTGCTGCCCCTCCAATCCTAGGGTTTGTAACAGCTCCCCACTGTTGCTCTCCTGGGAGGACTTCAGCAGCCCTGTCAATTTCCCTTCACCTGCCACCCTTGTAAAAAGCCCTCCAGTGACCCCCTCCTCAATTCCCCACATGAGTAGCCATCTGTTCCCTGGACCCTGCCTGACGCACAGTTTCTACAGCACAAGTCATCTAAGAATCCTGACAAAAATCCTGAGAACTCCATCAGGGTCTGGCAAAGTGTGGCCTGTGGACCAAATTTGGCCCCTACCTGTTTCTGTGAATAAAGTGTAATTGGAATGCAACCATGTCCATTCATTTATGTTTTGTTTATGGCTGCTTTCACATTACAATGGTGCAACTGAGTAGTTGTGACAGAGACCCTATGGACCTCAAGCCTAAAGTTTTGACTCTCTGACCCTTTACAGAAAGTTTGCCCAACCCTGAACCCCATCCTGGAATAAGCTAGTCAGTGACAAGCCCCTGGGCACAGTGCCCAGCACACGGTAAACTGTGGTAAGGTCTGGCTCTTCTTGCCTGGGTGCAGTGGCAGCAATGCGTATTCTCTCAGCCAGAGAACTTGGGAGCTGGAAAGGGGGTCGGGGGAGGGCTACCATCTGCTTTATAGGATGCTGGGTCACAAAAGCCTTTTAAAAAGCAAGGTTTCTTGGTGACTTGCCACGTCGTGTGCAGGAATCAGCTCTTCCTCATTCTTCCTCTCAGCACCTAGCTCGGGGCTCCCGGCAGAGTCAGCATCTCTAAATGTTTGCTGTTAGATGAATGAATTCAATTAACCACCCATCAGTTGGGGTGGAACTTTGCAGAGACCCAGCTTTTATGCAAATTAGGCTCCTTCAGGGATGCTGCAGCTGTCACCAAGTCTTATCGGCTTTTTCGCCAACACTGATTTCTGGAATCCACCGTTTTCACTGTATCCCATTGGCCACCTCCAGGCACCGCTTTCCTTGGTGGCCTTCCTACCTTCAGGCTCACCCCTGCAGGCTGCCTCTGCGTAGTCTTCAAAATCTTGTTTCTAACGCATAAACCTGATGATGCCATTCCCGTTCTAAAATCCTGTCCATGGCTCCCCGCCGCCTGCAGGATGATCTTCATCTCTGCATGCCTCAGTACAGCAGGCAATGTCCTTCTCCACTGAACCCTGTTCACAGACCCTAGCTCATCTCTCACTTCCCCCTCCCGTCTCCTCCACGTTAAGTTCCAGGACGCTGCAGTCTTTCCAGGATCCCACACATACCTGGATCTTTGTCACCTGCTCCCTGGAGCTCCCACCTGCACCTCTGCTTCATGACAACTCCTACTCATTACTGGGGCCTGTCTGGGGCTTCATCTCTTCCAGGGAACTAAATCGCTCTTCTTCCAGCTGCACCGGGTGTTTCTCTGGGGCTCTCCAGTGTCTTGTGGTGTTCTCTTTGGAAACTTGGAATGTGTTTACCTGTTGTCCTCCCATGCTGTACTATAAGCTTTGAGCAAGGGGGCTATACATGGTGGCCATCCTCCTGGCTGCAGGACACAATGGGCGCTCGACCAATGAGAGCCTCCTTCCTCCCTCAGCCCAGGCCCTTCCCACCTCTTTGCCCTGTTGTATCCTCCTGAGTACATATGCCCAAGTCTCCCACTCCTTGAGAAGCTACAGGATGCATCATATGGGGTGGAGTGGTGCATGTTTGCACCCAGTTTCTGCCTAAATGCTTGAAAATTCTTGCAAGGTCCAAAACAATGGCTGGAATGAAAGCTACATTATTTAAACACTAAATTGAAACATATTCTTTCAAAGAGAAGCAACCACTCATTTGAATTTTGGAGCTTCTTAGGAAACCCGCCTGCAACTCCAGACAACTCAAATGTCCTTTGTGCGGGTCCAACCCCTCATATTGAGGGACTGATTGGGGTCTGAACTGAAAATCCGGCTTTGTTCTGAGAATGAGATGACAACTCACCCCTTGGCAACTGTTGCTTTCCTTCGTCCATGAAAGACCATGTCAACCACCAAAGAAATATAAAAAGGCGTAACTTGGGTGGCTGCTGGGGAAAGGTATTTAGCCACTTGATGAGAGGTAAGTGACTTCAGGGGCCAGGAAGGAAATGTAAATGAGGGAAGCAGAAAGTGGAGCCATGGGGAGGGAGTGGCCTAAGGCGGAGAGGGGGACTGCAGCTCACTTCCGGCCTTTCACTACCACTTCCTGGTACTAGGATCTTTCATGAGAAACCAGAAATATGGATTTTTTGTAAGAAATCTGGGTTTTTGATGTCAGTAATGAATTCAAAGACTTTGAAGCCTGGAGGAGGTCAAACAAACTGCGTCAGGTTGAATTCAGCCTGCTGGGTCTGGGTTTGCGACCTATGGTCTTCTCTTCACCAAACCCTTGATGCTTGGATTCCTTAGGAATCCTCTCACCATCCATTTTCTCATTAGCCACATCTCACAGATGGGGCAACCAAGGCTCAGAACCACAGGCACAGAGCCACTGGGAAGGGAATCAGCTCTGTCTGATTCCAAAGCCCTGGTCCCTTCCTGGTGGCTGAGGCTGTGGCAGGACCTGCCCTGGGGTTCCAGGCGCAGAGGGTAGACTGGTGCTCTGCAAAGCCCTGTTCATCTCCCAGCTAGCAGCTGGGGTAGAGGACCCCTTTGTGTGAGCTCAGCATCTGGTTGTCAAACGCAGGCTGGCTCGGCTCCATCGTCTGGCTCCACGTGAGAAATGGGCACTTTAAACATTGCAGATGCAGCTGGCGGGGCAGCCAGGCCCTGAGAGAGCCTTCAAGGTTGACATACACCAAGGCAGGTTCAAGAAGGGAGGGGGCAGCGGGTCCTTGCTCTCCCAGTCCCGCCCCATCTTCTGGCCCTTCTCTCGTCTGTGCTAGTGGGCTGTCTGTCTCTCTGCCTAACTCTCCCGACGCCTCCTTCCTTCTCTTCCTTCTCTTGTCTCCTCCCTGCCTCCCAGCTCTGCCCTCGGGCCTCACTCTCTTTCCTTCCCCTTCTTCACCTCCATCTCTTTCACCATTCTTCCTTTTCAAGCCCTCTCTGTCCTTTCCCTTCCCCCCTCCCGGTTTTCCTTCCTTTTTTCCTCCCATTCTTCTTTCTTCTTTGCCCCCCCTCCCTCTATCTCTCAGAATAAGAGGCAGAAATCTTTCACTCTTGACTTCCTTCCCACATTCTCAACAAAGAACAAATAAAGAGAATGCCACCAACAAGCACCAAACACTGCGTTTCAATAGACCCTTTGCCCTTAGGAGAGGGACAGATGAATTTCTAAAAAATTTTTTTCCTCTCTCTGTCTAACATATTCATGACTTGGCATCCTATAGCAAGTTAAGTATTTTTCCAAACACAGCTAAACTGGTGTACAGAAGGCTAATGAATTCTGCTAAAAGAAGCTTTCATCTACAAGTCACTAAAATGTTCTGTTGTTTATTCTCCACCATTTCTTTATTTCTCCACAGTCTTCTCCCCCTACACACACACACACACGCACGCACGCACGCACGCACATACACACACACACTCATATACACCCTCCCTCTCACGAGCTCATGCAAATTTCCTTATTGCCATTCCTTTGAAGGGAAAAAAATTCTGAACCCAAATCTCTGGCAATGTTCTCTTACCAGATCCTCAGGAAAAGGGCAATGGGCCTTTTCTTAGTGCCTTCTGAATTCCAGGGGAACCTCTCCACCTTGGCTCACCGCCTCCCAGCACTCCTGCCAGGAGGACAGGCAACCAGCCATACAGGTGAAGAGCCTGCAGGTCAGAGAGGTGAAGTGACTTGCCCAAGGCCACAAAGACAGGCCAGAGTTGAAAGTCGAAGTGTCAAAGCACTCCACATGGCAGTCTGGAAATTCTGCGGGTAATTTCTGAGTTTCAGAAATAAGCTTTGGAAGATCTCCTTTGACAAGCTCATGCATTACTGCACCCAAGAGTATTTCCTCCCCTCTCGCAGATAATAGCAACATCAGGAATTTTATCCAAGCCTCATTTACCTCATTCTCAGTGTTTCATCTTATCCTTACCGAACACCTGGAGATCAGGAGGATAGGGTAGTTTCTACCCCCATTTTGCAGGCAGGTAAACTGAGCCTTGGAAAGGTAAAGTGACTTTTCCGGGGTCCTTGGTTGACTGGTGTGAGGGCAGAGGCTAGAACCAGTGTTTCCTGTGCCTTCCTATGGATGTGGGTATCAACACCTGAGTGGGAGACTAGAGACAGGACAGGTTTTCAGAGCGACACCGCAGGTGATTTTTAAAAATTATAATCTTGTTTTGTCAGTTTGCAGACATCATTTATTCGACCTTTGGCCTCAGTTTCCATATCCGTCAAATGGAGGACCCATCAAATTGCTACAGGACTCAACGTCAGAAAAGGAAAGAAGTTGGATTTTGAACAACTCTGAATGTAAACAACAGTAACCATTCCACAGACCCTGTAGGAGGCATTGCTAGTGTTCCCCCAGTGGCTTGCTTGCCCAGGCGCGTGGAAGGCTGCATCTCCAGTCCGCTTGGCTGAGCAGGGCAAGGGGGCTAGCTTTGACCAATGGGTGTGAGCAGAAGTTACAAATGTCACCTTAAATGCATTTAATTGCTGGCTTGCCAACCCCCCCCGCCTTTCTCTCTCTTCATCTTTGGCATTGACTGACAAGACTTCCCGTTCCAGATGATGACATAGAAGGTGGTGGAATATCCCTCCGCCAGGATTGGGGAGCTGTTGCAGAGAGAGCATCGTCCTGCTCTCTGGCCTCGACCCAGAACAGACTCTGCATAGTTAAAACGCAAGCTTTGTGTGTCAGCCACTGAGATTTGGGCTTATCTGTTACTGCAGCATAACCTAACTTATGGCTGTTAATAGTCACCATCATGTGGGCATGTAAGTTAAGGAAGAATCTTGCCAAAGGACTCAAATTAGTTCACTTCCAGATTACCTGTGACAACGAGGGACATAGCCTACTCACCTGCTAAAAAGAAACCCTCTGCCCCTCCTTTTCTGGCCTTGTTTTCTGGTGTGGTCTTCTCCTACATGCCCGGGGCAGGTTTCTGTTGAGTCCTCTTTGATTCCTGCTCACAGAGAGAGACCACTATGGTCTCCTTTCCACAGAAGGGAAATAGCCCCTGACTTGCAGGGGCCACCGTGGAGTTTTCATGCCCTACCCCTGACCTCTTGCTCTCCCCATGTACTCCTGCACTTGCTCAGGCCTCAACATCCCTCACCGGGACCAAAAAACTCCTCCCTGGCCCCCCCTGTTCCAAGTTCTCCCCTTCCTGTCCATTCTCCACACTGTCCTTTCATAGTTTGTCCAAAACACTACAGTAATTAGGTCACTCACTGCCTAGAGTCTTCCATGGCTCCCTTTTGCCCTCAGGATAAAGACCAAGTTCCATAACTGAGATCTTCTGGATCTCATGCCTTCAAAACTTAGTTAAAATGTTCCCTCTTCCCTAACTGTTTGCACTCTCACACACAATTTTGTAATTTTATCGTTTATACATCAATATTCCCCACTAGACTGTAGGCAACTTCAGTGTTTAGTCCAGGATTTGTCCATCGTAGGCAATGAAGAAATGTTTGTTGAGTGGAAAATAAAATAAATGATCTAAATTAAGTTCTGGTTCTTCTGTCGACTGAGTTTATGATTCTGGGCAGTTTCTTTCTCCCTCTAGACTCAATTTCCTCATCTGTAGATTAGGGTGAATAAGGTATTCTTTGCCTGTTACATTATCTATAGTCTTTAAACTCCGGGCCCTTTTGGAGGACAGGATATTTGTAATTCCAGGGTATGTGGGATCACAGCATACCATGTCTGAGGATTTTGGGGGACAGTAATGAGATAATTGATGCAAAAATGCTTTGGAGCCTGTACAAAGTTAAGGGATTATTTTTCAGACCCAGTTACTGCTTTTGGAGCTTACATTCTAGAAGGGAGATATCGAGCTAGCAACACATGGGGTGCATTCTCTTATCACCCACCCTAGTCCATGGCAGACATTACAAATTAATCCCCAAATTTTAAGCAGGCATCTCCAATTGATTCATATCGAACTGAGAGATACAGTCTATTTGTCACTCTGGCTGCAGAGGGAGAAACAATCTTCCCAATCCCAGACAAACTTGTTAAGTGTTTCATTGACCCCAGAGAATCAAAACCTCAGCCTTTGCTTATTGACACCAGCTTCAAGCCTGGTTCTTTCCCCCACATAATCTCATCCAATCTTCATGATGACCCTGCAAGTCGGGGCTCTTAACTTCCATTTCACAGGCCAATTTCTGAGACCAAGACCTGGGGCTACTGATCCCAGTCCGCCCATTTGAACCTGGGTCTGTCTCCAAAGGACATGCTCTTGCCACCCTTCCATACTACCTTTCTCAAACAGGAGTCTAGCAGGTCAGGCCCTTGCCAAAGATATCAGCAGGGCCATCCACAGGGCTGTAGGGAGAACTAACACCCAGGCACCCCTTTTCTGGCAGAGATTTTTTGTTCCTGCTGTATTCAGAGGGCCTGCCAGGACTGGAGTCTGTCTATTGGGAAAGGCGGCACATGCTATTTTGATGTTGAACCTGTGCCCACAGGCCCAGTGATGGACAAGCCTTTTACACATCTCAAAAATAAAACTCATAGAGTCATTTCCAGCTTGGCCCGAGCTGTGGGCACAGCCCCAGATGCCCTGGCTCTGCTAATTCTCTCATCAGCCTAATAGGAGAACAATTATCACAGTCAGGGCACAAATTTAGCTCCAGACACTTCTCTGGGAACTCAGAGGACTTGTGACTTATGGCTTCATTTTAAAGAGGAGCAGATTGTTGACATGAACTCTGGGTAGTTCTCATTTTTCTCCAGGAACTAAGCTGTACTTGCTGTTAATGGTAGAATCATTAGGTCATGGCTGAGGTCCACAAGAGGATAGGAAACCCAGCAGCTTGGACGTAGGCTGAGCTATCTATAATTAACCTAAGAGCCTGTTTATTTGACTATCTCAATTACAGACTCATTTAAATAGCATTAAAAATAAAAGATGAGCCCCAGGAGCAGCAGAAGAAACATAAGGTTGCTCTTTGTTCAAGCTTTCCTGGGATATTATTTGAATGCCTAAAAAGCCACTGATAGAGCAGCCACCAGGAAAACTTGCTTTAAAAAACTTTAAATTGAGACCGAAAAAATGCAAACATGAGCAACACGGAGCACCTGCAGGCATGTTTTATAGTGAAGTCAAATGATCAGGGTTTGGATGTCAGCTCTGCCACGGATTGGATGAAACTTACGCAAGTCATCTAATCTCTGGAAACCTCAGTCTTCCCCCTTGGAGGATCAATGGGAAGAGGTCAGCTGATGTTGATTACCATCACAGCAACACGTCTTGAGCATTTATGTGCCAGGCATCGTTCTATGCCCTTTATGTATAGCAACTCATTTAGTTCTTACAGTTACACAATGAAATAAGTGGTATTATCATCTTCCATATTACAGATGAGGAAGTTGAGGCACAAAATAGTTAAGTGACAAAGCAACACTCAAGGTACCAGTGCGTGGAGTGTGGAAGCTGGGATTTGAAAGCAGGCAACCTGGGCCCAAAGTCACAGCTTATGCCCCTGTGCATAACCTCTAGTCTACCCCTGCCCTGAGAAGAATCTGTACCATCAGAGGCCCTCAAAATATGATTAAGTTAAATCTATTTTGTTTTCTTTGCGTCCTGAGTGTGGCTTTCTGACGGTTGTGCACATTTTTCTATCTGATATAAATAGCTTTTTTATTTTTCTCCTTCTGTCCCCCCTCCAAATATCAGTCAATACTGGAGAGAAAATAACCGTGTCTGGTTCATGGTGACAAGGTCAATGCTCCTTTGAAGAAATCTTGTTGGTACCGTCTCCGTCCTGGGCTGACAAATCACGGCACTTATTTTAAGCCGAAACATTCTTATATTTAAAGCTTGTCATCAGGCTGAAGTTTGTTTATTGCATTCCATAATTATGATGAATATATTTTAAATAGAAAAAGATTTGAAATGTAGGACAGCTGCAAAAAATATGGTGTCAATCATTGAGAATCAGCCCACATCTGGAGTTAGAACTTGGGTGGGAATGGCTTGTTTTGCATTTTTATGAACAGATGCATCCAGATTAGATGTACCTTATAAACTTCACCCAGACAACTGTCAGGGCCAATCAGCCTTAATTGAATGCGACATTTTCTCCACCAATCTGCCCTGAGCCCAGGCCAAGATTCCCCCCTGTATCACGCACAGGCCCTGTGTGAGCTCTGCTTGCTGTGCACATCGGATCTGTCAAACACAGGCCAAATTAAATACTGGACTTCATTCCACAATGACTTCCAATTAGAGCAGAATGAAGTCTGGAGGGCTTTGAATGCCCCCCTCGGGCCCTGTTACTTGGAGACACAATCAGTGGAGAAAGGGGAGCCAAGAGGTCTGCTGCACTCCCATGCTGTGCCCTGCACATTGTGCACTTAATGTGTGCCAGCTTCATGCATTGAGCACTTACTGTGTGCCAGGGATCACGCCTGGCCCCTTATGTACACCCTCCCTGTTAGTCCTTCCAATAGCCCTTCAAGGTGGGCATGACTCTCTCACTTAACAGGCCAGGAAAGGGAGGTTCAGAGAGATGAATGGAGGGTCTGGCCCAAGTTTGCAGGCCAGGAAAGCGTGATTATTCTCATCAGCTGGCTTCATTTGGCTAATGGTGGTTGTCAAACTCCCATGGGGACATTCAAACACGTGGGAGGTCATTTTGGTTCTTTCCAATGACTGGAAGGCCTCAGTGCCAGGGACCTGGGAATGCTAAACCTCTTGCAATGGGAAACAGAGCCAAGGAGTGAAGAATGGTCACCCCATCCCCCAACTCCTGCCCATTTATCATCTCTTGATCTGACCCACACAGGCTGACATCTACAATTAGGGAGTATATGATTTGGTGGGCAAATCAGGCTTTGAGAACATTTTCTTATTCCAGATTTTCCGAGATATCATGTGTTGATGCACAACTAATACCCAAGTGTCAAAGACTGCAGTAGAGAAGGGGAAAGAGGACGAGAGGAGAGATGAAGGAGGATTTCATCTGTTCCAAGGGAATATCCAGTAAATATCACTCCTCAAAATTATTATCCAGATCGTCATTATTAGGTCTGAGGTTTGCAAATCAAGGCCAAATTCTGCTACAGGTTATGTGTGAATAATAAAATCTTCACAATCCAAGATTTCTACTTCCCAAACTAGAGCTAAGGTAGTCTCTTAAAGGAATGATCAATCATAATAAGAATAATACTGTCTCATGCTCCAGCTCCTATTCCATGAGCTTAACATATGTCACCTCCAAGCCTTACAGGAATCCTGTGATATAACAGGTATTATTCTGGCCTTTTCAGAGATGAGAAAACTGAGGCTCAGCGAGGATAAGAGACAGCCCAAAGTCACACAGCTAGCAGGAGGCAGGGCCGTATTTTGGGTCTGATTCAATGCACTGGACTCACTTTCTGAACCTTGAACTCAAAGGAAATCATAGCTGGTTTTGGTGACAAAATCCAAACCAAAGGTGTTTTTTCTTAAAGTCGTCTCTTGAACTGGTTTGAATGAAAATCCAAAATGAACATTTACTTAACTATTAAACCAGAGAAGGACTGGAACATCAAAATCTTGGCAAGAACAAGCATAAATGGAGGTCTCTCTCCATCAGCACGCCTGGTTTTAACAAGTACCATCATTTGTGTCTAGTTCCGGGTAACAAAGAAATTTCCACGAGTCAGCAGCCTACGATGAAAGGATGTTGCTGATCTGGTTACAACAAACTCTATTAAGTTAAAAAAATCCATCTGACAGAGGTTTTCATCAGCTCCCTCTCCCTACTGGAGACACTCTGCTCAATGAGAATATGAGTTTGGGATTTGTCTTTTTGTGAAATGAAAATGAAATTAACAAAGAATTTACAAAAAGCTTTTTGCTCACCAAGGTTGCAAACTCAGCGGCCTCCAGAGGCCAGCCAGGTGAGTGGAATAGATGGAGTCTGAGCATGCTGTGCAATAGAGACTGGTGAGGACTGTGGCAAACTGAAGAGCCCATGCTGAGGCCAGCTGCAACTCAACTCCAGCCATTTGTTTCGTGGTGACACAAGGTTTTTTGACTTTTCAAGGGAACGTGAGATTTTGATATAAAGTCTCCTGGTAGTGGAAGGTTGATAACAAGTTAAAAAATAAACTGTATGAGAAAAACCAAAAATGCCTGTGTCTCAGAGTGGCTTGTGGGCTGCTGATTTATGACCCCTGATACCTCATACCTCCTTGACCTTCACAATAGCCACAGGGGTGGGCACCATGAGCATCCTCATGTGATAGTGGAAGAAATGGGTTCAGAGAGGGCAACTATCATGCCCAAACCACACAGAAGACCCTCCCATGGGACGCAGAGGCCTGGTGTGGGTACCAATGACCTCACTTCAAATTATTTAAAGCCTTCGACAAATTAAACAAAACCCATGTTGGTATTTTTCTTCCAAAAGCAGTCAGTCCCTCGTCCCACTTCTCTATGTGTCTCGAATCTCCCTCTGCCTTTTTCTTATAAGGACACCTGTCATTGGATTTAAGGCCCACCTGGATCACCCAGGATGAATTCATCTCCAAATCTTTAAGTTAATGACACCTGCAAAGACCCTTTTCCCGATTACAGTCACATCAGCAGGTTCTAGGAGTTAGGACATGGGCGTATCTTCGGGGGGGACAGCCACCATTCGACTTACTACATATTCTTTCTCCATTTATCTGCTTCTTAAATTGAAGTTTGTGTTTAAATTCAGGACTCCCAACCTGCTGTATGATGGTGGCACCCCAATATAAGTATCCTGCTGGGATGGTGGAGTCCTCAGGAAAGAGGAACTCCCCACCCAGATGACTAGTTGATGCCCTTCCTGTACTGTTGATTGTCTTAAATGACTAATGGTGTGAATTGACAGTGTCCGGTTGGGCGTGATGACTCACACCTGTAATCCCAGCACTTTAGGAAGCTGAGGTGGGCAGATTACTTGAGGTCAGGAGTTTTAGACCACCCTGGTAAACATGGTGAACCCCCATCTCTACAAAAATACAAAAATTAGCCAGGCATGATGACCTGTGCCTGTAATCCCAGCTGCTCGGGAGGCTGAGGCACAAGAATCACTTGAACCCCAGAGGAGGAGTTTGCAGTGAATGGAGATTGTGCCACTGCACTCCAGCCTGGACAACAGAGTGACACTCTGTCTCAAAAAAAAAAGAAAATGAAAAGAAAAATGATAGTGTCCTCTTTGCATTTTTCTAGAAAAACATCCTTCCAGACTCCCAGAAAGAAAGGCCATAGCCCTGTGGCACCGGGATGATGGGAACAGTTCTCGCCAGCGAGCAGCACAGCCTGTCCAAATTAGACTACTTGGCAGAAGGAAGTGTTTCAGAAAGCTAAGGCTCTCTCGCTCGTGTCTACTGGTATCAAAAGTCATCCCAAAGAACAGTATTGAACGGCTCAAAAGTATTGTCTTCAAAAATTGCACATACACAATACTGGACTGATAAGAAGTTCCCTCCAGTTTCCTTCTGGTGAAAATGCCTGAGTAGCCATGTTTGATACTGACAGGGAGTAACAGGTTCTCCTTTCCCCTTTCTTGCTGCCTGTGCACTCTTCCTAATTTGAAGGAGCCCAACCAGCAACAGGAAACAGTACGTTACAAGAAAGCAACTGAAAGAAAGGTTTTATCTTTCAATTAACAAGAGATTTTTTTAACAGGGGGGAGGACACACAGGAAGCAAGCATTCTGGGAAACAGCTTAGAGGGATTTGGGTTCTGAAAGGAACCGGGGTGGAGGTGGGGGCTGAAGTCTGCTTGCTGGCCCCTGCTAAATTTGGAATGAGGGTGAGGGCAGAGCCAGGTAATGGCAAAGTGAGCATCCTCACTGTCTACAAAGCACTTTCACAACTCTTGTTTAAGCCCAAGGCAGATGCCATGGGAGCCACTCGGAATGGAGGTAAAGCACAGGGGTCAAACCCAGGGCTGAAGTTCTGGCGGTTCTACCCACTGAGCTGTGTGACCTTGGGCTAGTGACTGGCCCTCTCTGAGCCTCAGTGTTCTCAGCTATGAAATAGGGACAATAGCAGTACTTATGCTGCACCTTCAATAATTGTTTCATTTCTAAACTAGAAAGTGGGACTGTCACTTTGTGGAAGGGTTTTTTACTTTATAAAGGAAATTGCCACAGCACCCATGAACTTGACCTTCCATTTGTAATAGTACCTGCAGTTTCTCAAGAGATTAGTAATTGCATGGACATACCAGGAGACCTCTCACACCTAGAGGGGGCTTTCATCTGTATCCAGCCCCCATCCGCAAACTCGGGATGTCAATGATAATTGCAAGCTCTCTGAGCTGTGTGAGGACAAACTGAGAGGCTAGACGTGGTAGCAGTTAAGATGCTTTTGTTAGCAGAAAGACACAAGTAATGAAAACCTGATCTCAAATCCAAGGGTGACTTTAAATTTCCTTAAAATATATGATCTCATGTAAGAGTTTCAGAGGCACCGTGGCTTCAGGGTGGCTTGCATCACAGTTCAATGTTGTCATCAGAGGCATAGGTTTCTCCATCTGTCATCTGCAATGATGGCTTCATTCCCAAAATGCAGACAAGATGGCACCAGGAGTCCCAAGCACCACATCCCAGTATAGCAATGTGCAGCAGAGGACCAAATGCCTCTTCCTGTAGCTCACCGTTAGAGGGGAGGAGACCATGCCTAGCAGCAGGCATGCTCTTGCCTCTGCTTAGACAGACTTTAGCTATCTGATGATTCCCCACCTGATTATTGTCAAGGTACAAGGGATAGCCTGGAATTGGAGAGGGGTCAACCTCTTCCAAAGCATATGGCTCTATAGGAGGGAAAATAAGCAAAAAGAAGAAAGTCTCTCCGTTTGGTTCTTCTAGAAGCAGAACTTACACTTGAACTTCCTTATTTGGAAACACCAGCAGGAGAATGAGGAATCAGGACAGAGGAGGGAAGATGGCCTTTATCAGGCCAGTTGGGGTTAACTGCAGCTGAGTCCACTGAGAAACCTGGGAGATGATGTGGAACATGCCTCGGAGGTAACCTGACCTAGGGCCAGGAAACTAAGATATTTCTCCACAGCACCCTATTTATCCTGCGTTCAGGGCTACTTCCTTCTAGTACATTAACCAGCACTTTAACTTTGCCCTGAGTTCAGGCCTAGCAAGTTTCCACACATAGAAAAAATCCCTGAGGCAGAGAATTGCAGGTGTTTGCAGGTGGAGGTGAGGACTGAGGGGCAGATGGGCAGAGCACTGACAGCATCTGAAACAGGAGGATGGAGCCTGGGCTGGCAGCCAGCAGCGAGAACCCTTTTCAGTTAAAGAAAATGGAATCCATTTTCTTAGCATGACCAAGAGCAGGCAGCCCTTCTTGACACGAGCCACAAGATGTCCAGGACATATTTGTCACTTGAACAATAAAATTTTTCATGAACTCCTCAAAGACCCAAGGTCTTGTCTCATCACGTGCAGACTGATAAGTCTTTCCAGATCTTTCCTCTCTGTTTCTGGGTCATCTTTTCTGGGAGTGCCTTTGAAACCATTGGGATTCTAAAGCAAAGAAAATAACACTAATAATAATAATAACAATAATAGTAGAGGCTACCACTTTGAGCACCTAGGAAGTCCAGGAATTATGTTTCCATGTCTTATTTAACCCTCGCAGCAGCCCAGTGAGGTGGATCATGTTATCCCCATTCTATAGATGGGAAAATTGAGGAACAGAGAAAAGACTGGCTCAGCTAAAGTCATAAAGGAATGGGGAGGTGTATCTCAGCACAGGCAGCCAGTTGGCTCATAAGAAGTGCTGAGCAGGGCCTGGTACAGTGGTTCACACGTAATCCCAGGATTTTGGGAGGCTGAGGTGGGTGGATCATGTGAGGTCAGGAGTTTGAGACCAGCCTGACCAACATGGTGAAACCCCATCTCTACTGAAAATACAAAAATTAGTTAGGCATGATGGCAGTCGCCTGTAATCCTAGCTACCCAGAAGGCTGAGGCAGGAGAATCGCTTGAACCTGGAGGCTGAGGTTGTAGTGAGCTGAGATTGTGCCACTGCACTCCTGCCTGGGTGACAGAGTGTCTCCAGAGGCAGCAAAAAGGGTCCAGTGAGCGCTGGAGACCACGTGAGCCTCCTTGTAGGTTGCGAAAGCATGTAGTAGGTTCAGTAACATTTGGTTGAATTTAAAAGTCTCCACAAATGTTATGGGGTTAGTTCCCCGATTTTAGAAATAAGGAAATGGAAGGGAATAAAAGTTCAAATCCAAGAACATTCTGAAGGAGCTAGGATTGAAACCAAGGTCTCTCTGACCTCAAGCTCTTTTCCACCACATTATGGGGTCTGCGGTTGCGTCCTGGCTGTTGAGACCAACCACAGGGACCAGCTGACTGTCTTGTGGTGGCTGAGAGCTGAGGCCTTGGCTCTGGCCACCACACTGTCCCTGCCCGCCGTGGATCCTAAAGGACTGTGGGAGGGAGGGTTTGGGCCCTAGCTGCCCAGTTGAAACACAGTGTGAGCCACAAGTGCAAGCCACCTACATAAGTTTTAATTTTCCAGTAGCTGCATGAGAGGAGAAAAGAGAAACAGGTAAAAATAATGTTATTATATATTTTGTTTAAACTAATATATATCCACATATTGTAATTTTAGTGTATAATTGATATAACACATGACAAATGAGTTTTTTCTTACTAATTTTTTTAAGGTTTTCAAATCCAGTGTGCATTTTATACTTACAGCACGTCTCAATTTGGAGTAGCCATACTTCAAGAGCTGAACAGCCACTAGGCTGGGCAAGTTTGGATGATTCAGAGAAAACCTTGCCCTTCCCACTCTCCTCTCATTCACCGCCTACACACATGCCACACGTGAGAAAATCAAATCATTATATATAGATAGATAGATAACATTTATACATATATGTTGTATAATGGCTTGAATCTCCGCCTCCCTGGTTCAAGCCATTGTTGTGTCTCAGCCTCCGAAGTAACTGGGGCTATAGGCACGCACCACCATGTCCAGCTAATTTTTGCATTTTTAGTAGCAATGAGGTTTCACCATGTTGGTGTGTATATATATATATATATATTTTTTTTTTTTTCTCAAAATGATAAGAGTATAGAGATAGAGAACAGGTTGTCGATTGCCAGTGGTTAGGAGGAAGAGGAGAGATGAGTGGGTGTGATCCTACAAGGTAGCTCAAGGGAAATCATTATGATGGTGGAATAGTTCTGTATCTTGATTGTGGTGGTGGTTACACAGATTTATCTATGGGATAAAATAACCTAGAACTATACATGCAGACTGCACTCACGTCAATATCCTGACTTTGACATTGTACTAGAGTTATGTAAGATGCCACCATTGGGAAAAACCAGATGAAGGGTACACAGGAACTGTTTGTATTATCTTTGCAACTTCCTGTGAACTTATATTTATTTCCAAACTAAAGGCTTAAAATTAAAAAAAAAAAAACAGAAAAGAAAAAGGAAACAATCTGAATATCCAAAAATATGAGATTGGATAAATAAACTATGCTATCAGTCACTTTACATAGACATTTTACTGTGTATACAATTTATTTTATGTATTTATTTAATGTTTTTGAGATGAGGTCTCGCTCTGTCGCCCAGGCTGGAGTGCAGTGGTGCGATCTCGGCTCACTGCAACCTCCGCCTCCCGGGTTTAAGCGATTCTTGTACCTCAGCCTCCCGAGTAACTGGGACTACAGGCACTCACCACCATGTCCAGCTAATTTTTGCATTTTTAGTAGAGACAAGGTTTTACCATGCTGGTGTCTATACATTTTATTGTTCGTTGCCATACAATAAAATGATTCTGAGTCATTTTAGAATAATCAGAAAAACCACATAGGCAGACAAAGAAAATCAGAATACACAGCAGTATATCCCATAAGATCTCCTTGTTGAACCTCGGTTTGTGTGTACACCAGACACACGAAAGTCTGATAGGATACGACACAGTGTTAGCGGTAGTTATCTCTGGGTGACTTTCGTCTTTTGAACTGCCCAATTTTTTACGATGCACATGTGTTACTTTAGTAATCAGGGAGAATATGCTATTTCTATGTTGGAGGAAAAAAGAAGAGTGGAAGAAAGCAGCCGAAGGGGCAGCAGATCGTGTGGCCAGGCCATTGTTCTGTCCCAAACGCAGCTCCATGAACATGTGCAAAGGGAGGCCAGCAGAGAAGTTCTCCCAGGGAAGGGACAGTGAAATATGTGCTTTGCCTTCTGGCAGGAACCAAATGAAAGGAGATGGAGTGATTCAGACCAAAGACCACAGCAAGTCAGGAATAAAACAGCACCTGGTATATTACAACCCTGAAACACGTGTGTGGACTGGGGGAGGTTGTGTAAAAGAAGAGAAACTGGTTGTTGAATCTGGGTAGGAATTAAGCTATGAGCTCTCTGTCTCTGTCTCTCTCTTAAATAATCTTTAGTATTTTTGCTCTGTCATCATTTCTGCTAAGAGAAGCACCTGGTTTTATATTTGCAACCACAAACTCAAAATACCTTTCTGCTGGGCTTGTGTCCATCTGGGCCCAGGGAGGCCACCGCTCCTGAGCAAATCTTCCTGAAGGCTCAGCTGGGGACCTGGAGGAGCAGAAATTTCTTGAGGGTTGGGGTGGCAATTAGGTCTTGCATGAATAATCCAGACAACAATCACCAGGGTAATTAATATTCCTTTTGTTTTAAAGAATTTACTGTGCCCCAAACACTGTCCATCACTGCTCTGCCTTACTTTCTAAAATTGATATTGCTCCATTTTACAGATAAGGAAACTGAGGACTAGGGGAGGTAACCAGCCGAAGGTCATGCAGCTAGTCCTGGGGGAGCTCCAGACACGTCTGTCCCCAAAGCTATGTTCTTTCCACACGGGGCCTTGTGTAGTCCCCTTCATTTTCTTGGGGACGCAAGGATAAATGGAAAAGGGAACAGTTTGCACAGAACTCTGTGGCTCCCCCCCGAGGGTAGACATCTGCCGGTGCCACCCGAGTGGCCACTCCTGACGGAGCGGGTCCCTGGATGGTGAGTCTGCGCTGGCTGGGACGGGATCTCCTGCGCACAGGCTCCCCCTTATGGAAATGAGGGAGACGCCACGGCAACTCCAACCTGCCATTCCACCCAGGCAGAGGCGCTGGGAAGGACTGCCCCTGCCCACCCAGCCCCGCGCCTGGACCCGGCTCCCAGCGCTGCCTGCCCTGGGCTTCGTGCTTGGAGCACGCTCTGACCCCCAGAGCAGGCATCTTCTTTGGTGTTCCACTCGAGGACACGTTCTTGAATCCACATGCTGCCGAATGTTGATAAATAAAATAACGTGAGCTGACAGAGCCCTGAGAAGAAGTGATGATATTTACAATGGCCTTCTCAAGGAGCCTTTTCCTGTTTAGACACCAGAAGGAAAACATCCTTGCTTTAAAATGTATGCAGCATGTGTAATGTTTTATTTCCTAGGATGGCCGAGAACTGCTTTCTAACCATAGAGCTTTGGTTGACTCCTGTTCCCTCTGTGAGCCTCAGTGCCCTCACCTGTAAGATGGGCATGATGACACTGACCTCATAGAATGGTTGTGACCGGCGCCCATAAAAGGCTTAGGCACATGTTTACCCATCCCTTTAGGTCCTTCTGGGGAATCTTACAATCCTAGTGCTCATTCACTTATTTGGTAATTAAGCCACTCAAAAAAAGTGTTTACTGAGCACCTACTATGTGCCAGCAATGAAGAAATCACAAAGGGGCCTGACATGTCTTTAAAAACAAGGGTGAGGGCTTGCAGCCAGGAGGCATGCAGGAAATGTTAGAGGAAGCCGTCGGTGAAGAGAGGACAGAGAGAGGAGAGCGACCACGTGGTTTCCCTGACCTGCAGCTCACTGGGTCAGCTGGACCCAGAGCCAGGACACCTGACTCTGACTTGGTCCCTATTTCTCTGTGACCTTGTCCTCTTTTCCTCCCTCCCTCTCTCTGAGCCTCCACTCATCCACCTGCAGAATGGAGGAGCAGAAAGGGATGCCTGGTGGAGGTGCTGTTATTGGACCGGCCAAGCCTCCTTTGGGTTAAAAGACAGCCCTGCTTCACACTGCCCTCCTCTCTGTCCCCCCGTGGGCCTCCTCACATCATGGTGCCCATGGGGTTCTCTTGCCTGTTCTTCCTGAGCCCCAGAACACTGTCCCTGCTCTTTAGACATGGGCAGGGCTGGGCATGGGGACCTGGCTCTGGAATCTGAACCTCGGTTTCCTCATCTGTAAAAAGATCTGTAAAAAGGCTCCTTGGTGGTTTGATGCTGAGGATTTAAGAATGAGGACTCCAAAGCGCATGGGTTGAGAGTGCTTTGGAACCATCCATGCCCTCCACGGATAGACAGTCCTGTTGATCCTATTATCTTCATTGTCCCTGTGGAAGCACATCCTGTGAGATGGGCTTTGAGGGGATGGGAAATGAGGAGATTCAGCTGTAGGTCTTGCCAAGTAAATACCCCCCCAGGCTTCCTGAAGGAGGAGATTCCAGAACAGACTTCTGGGATGAGCATGAGTTTGCAAATTGAGTGGCAGGGCTGTCAATGTGGGGAGGGGGATATTCCACGTGGTGGAAACTGAGTATACAGAAGTTCCTGTATTGAAATAGCCTGGAGTTTGGCTTTGTTCCTCGTGAGTGAAGATCTTCAAGCCAGTATTCCGTGCGGTAGGGCAGCTAACATGGGGGTTTAGGAAGAGGCTAGTAAGGTAGGCAAGGCACCCTGGGCATGAAGGGCTTTGGATGCCAAGACCCTTGGGACTTTGGATTTTAGACCAAGGGAAACCATGCTCCTGTAACTTGGGCAGAGCAGAGAGGGGGAATTGAAGCGGGAGAGACCAGGGTGGCAAGAATCCAGTCGGGAGAGAGAGTGAGAGCTGGCTGCGGTCAAGGCCGTGGGGATGTAGAAAAGGGAAAGTATTTGAGAGATGTTCCCGAGATGGCCCCAACGGGGCTGCATGATGGATTGACTGTGGGGTGTAAGGCAGAGGGAGATCTTACCATCTAGCTGGAGGGCCCAGACAGACACCCGGGAACAAGAGTGAAGTAGATGAGAGAGAGGATAATTAAGTGCTAAATTGTGCAGCTTAATTTATTGTTTGGACAGTTGCCTTGTACTATAAACCTCGTTGCTCTAATGAGCTCATGACATCAGTGAGCAGGGAAAGTATGCCTAACGCATTGCCCATCACACTGGGGCCATCTGTGGGCACTGCCCAGATGCCTATCTGGACAGACACTCTGGCTGCCAAGCTTCTGGACTCAGTTTGCAATTGGCGGTACCAACAAGTGCCAGGCCAGGGAACCCCTGGCAAGATCCCTTCCTTAGAAGCTTCAGAATCCAAAAGGCCTGGGACTCCCAGGGGGTGTTTGTCCTAAAAAAGGAAGGAAGGAGTCACGCAGCTGGAATTTGATTGTAATGCAAGAGCGTGGGTCCTGCCCCAGGGTCCCAGGGAGATGGATTCACATCTAGCTCCCTTCTTGCTTATTGGGGCTGGCCCCCAACCTTTCTGAGCCATCATTGTCTTATCTGTGGAATTCAAGCAAGCACCCAGAAAGTGCTCTGTGAACCTTAGTTATCATGAAAAGATTCTCCCAGTTGAGAAAGATGTTGAAAACAACAGATATGTAAGAATACCCCACCTTACCTACCTCTCATAGACCATGTCCCAGGCCTGGTGCTCCTGGGGGATGCAAGAGAACTGATCCTGTCCACTTACAGTGGAGGGGGAAAAACTGTTCGCCCTTGATTCTATTACTGCATTTATTGAGTCTTTTAAAGAGATTTTAAGTGTGTGATAAAGAGAGAGGGGTTTGTCTTGCGAGAACCCAGAGAGGCTTTTTGAGGAAAGTGCACCCCAAACAGGCTAGTCTAGACCTTCTCGCCAGAGAAATAGCCCCTTGCACTTGCTCTTCTTAGCAGGGTTGCTGGAAATATCTTTGTTGGAGGTGCTTAGGAGAATATCTGATTAGAGGGGATGGCGTGGCGATGAAATGGAGCTGCATTTACAGAGAATTTTCTATGACATTGACAAGGATCCATTTTCCATAGCAAGGAAAATCAAATCTGTTAGAGATTGTGGAAGGGCCAAAGCTCCCCACTAGCCCATCTCCCCCAGGCCACCATTCCTCATAACACCGACTGCAATTGTAATGGAGAGATTGTCTGTTTGATTTTCTGCTTATAATATGCACCACCACCCTTCCTGCAACAGAGGATGCCTGGCATAAGCACTCAACCCATTTTTGTTGAATAAATGAATGAAGAAAGCAGAGGTAGCGGTCAAAGACATTCACATGGAAACAAGACTTTATTTTCACCTATCAGGTCACCAAAGATTAAAAAGCAATCACGCATACTCGGCTTTGAACACAGTGAGAAGGAACAGCTCTCTGGACACTTTATGGGGTGGTAGAGTTACAGATCTTCCCCAGCGCGCAGTTTGGCCACCAAAAGCTTAAAAACTGCTCCTGCTCTTTAGCACAGCAGCACCACTGCTCAGGAGGGAGTCTCAGGAGAGCTGTGCCAGTGTAGAAAGATGTCTCACCGCAAGATACTGGAAACAACCTAAATGTTCAACACTAGAGGACTGGTCAAAAAACTGTGACGATCCTTGGAATGTTATGGAGGCATTTAAAATCATGATAGAGCTGTGTATATGTGGATAAGTGCTCACAACGTGTTAAGCAGGGAGCAGCAGTTGCATTCCACAAGGTGTACAGATGCCAGGTAAACCTGAGGGACAGTGGCCATCGCTGGGCATTTTTATTGTCTCTTTTTTTTTTTTTTTTTTTTGCCTACCTGTATTTTGACATTTTAAAACAAGGAGAATGTATTATTGCTCTAAAACAACGAAGCTGTCTCCACATTGGCTTTTTTTAAGAAGAAGAGAAAAGGTGAAGGTGGTGGAAGCAGGAACTGTGCCAGAGTTTCTTAGACTTTCCTCTGTCCCGATGGTACCTCTGCTTCCCGAGGGGCTCTCAGCTCATCCAGGGACACCCCCAATTCTCTCCCCCCAAGACAGGGAGCAACTAGGACAGCCACAGGCCCTCCCTTCCCAGGGACAGTTGTGGTGTCTCATGACAGCCCTTTGGGGGCACCTCCTCTCAGCTTGGGTCCTCAGGACCACACTGTTGGCAATAACCACAAGCCCTATCTGAGGCTCATTCTCAGCCACTTCCTCGTTCCCGGGTCCTGGGCTTAGCCTCCTGTCCAAAGTCAGCCCCAGCTGGCTCTGATCCTGCCACGCGGCTCATCCGCGGCACTGCCTCACCTCTCAGAGCCGTCTCACTCGTAACTCAGGGTTACCATATCCAGATTGTGGGATGTTGTCCCCTCTGCTGCCCACTTCCTCTCCCACACCCTCCATCACTGGGCTCTCCACTGGCTCGTGTTTATGGGACAGCGGGGCCCAGCTATTTCTTTTCCACTGCTTACTGGGGGACAGGCAGAGAGACAAGTCCTTCTCTTTTCTCTATCCTGGAAACTTCTCCTGGTGGTTTGTGTCAATGGTAGGAGATGGCAAGAGGGTCCCTGTCCAGAGGCCAGAGGTTAGAATGGAACCACAGAGAAGGGACACCACGGTCTGGAAGAACAACTTGATGGACATCAGCACCCCACTTTCCCTAGCTCTCCTCTTCTCCAGGTTCCGGAGCGTGGAGGTGGTGGCCGGGGAATATGTGTGGGGGGGTGGGACAGGAGCGTTGTTGGAGAAAGCAGGTGATGAGGGTGGAGGGGGAGGCAGCAGAAGTGTTCCAGGTCCCTGCCACGTCTACAGGGCTCCCCCTCTGGGTACCTTTGCAGAGGCTCTGCCTCCCAGCAGGGCGTTCCATTATTATTCCTGGTGACCAGATGGGGAGCTGAAGCTCCCAGAAGCTTGTTCAGCTCATTCCTCTGGGGCGGGCTTGGGAGGACCTAGGCTCTGGAGTCAGGCCAGGCAGAATGCTGCCTCCCCCATTTCCACATAGGATGTTCTTGGGCAAGTCAGTTGTCTCCCTGAGTCTTGGTTTCCCAATCTGTAAAATGGGTTACAAACTCTTTGAGAGTGTCACTGCAAAGTGCAGCAATAATGTAGCCAGATCACCCAGCCCCGTGCCTGATATCATGTACAAACACAATAATTGACTGTAACCTTTTCTTTCAATAATAATAATCATCCTGCCTGACTCTAGATTCCACCGAGATCTGGAGGCGGGAGTATGGAGTGAGCACGGCCCCGGGGAAAGAAGATCTTCCTCCTTTGAGATGGAACCATGTGGGCACAAATATTAAAATTCAAAAGAGATCCTCCTGTCCTTGCTCTCCGACCAAATGGGAATGATCTGACGTTTCCTGACAGGTTTTCCTCTTGCCTCCACACCATGTGGAATGGCCAGTTCCACACACCTGTGTTTTTAGTGAACTTTTCAAGCACGCAGTTGCCTCAGCAATACAGGGTGACAGACAAAAACAGAAGCGCCTACTCTGGGTCAGGCACGAGCTCTTGCATCTGCAGGGCACTCTGGGGCCAGAAAGGTCCAGTGACTTGCCCCAGCAAAGTCTGAGTTGCAAAACTGAGTCTTGAACCCAAATCTGTCTGGCGCCGGCCTGTCAACGTCTGCTTTATTTTTCTCGTTGCCATGATTCCTCCCACCTCATTGACTCTTTGATTTAAAAAACGTATGCTTTCAAGCATAATACTGTTTACAAACTTACAGTGGAGTAAGGTGTGTGTGTGTGTGTGTGTGTGTGTGTGTGTGTGTGTGTGTGTAGTGGGCTTTCCATTCTGTGTGTGGCTCTGTGAGTGAAAGAAAAATAAAACACAACAAATGCCCCTGAGTTGTCTCACATCAGGAGAGTGGCTGCCTTTTCCCCCACCCCAGGTTGGCTGTGGCATTGTGAGCAGGCTGCAGACCCCCCAAGCAACCAGAACATTCTGTACCTTGTGGCAATTAGTCCCCCACTTGGCTTAAGGACTCCGACATCAAAGGAGGTCTCCGCCTGCTGCCCAAGGGAGGCCGGGGGAATGCCTCCAAACGGAGCCCTTTCCCCCTCATTAGGGGGCTCCAGCCACCAGCAAAGCAGACTCCGGACAACAGACCCGGCCCCATCAAAGGCCCCCTTCCCCCCGGGAAGGCCTCAGTAATCCGGGGCCTGAGTACGCCCTGCCCCCTCCCCCTAGACCAGCTCAAAAGCCGCCGTCTGGGGACACCTGACTACTCTCCAGTTCAAAGCCAAGTGAATGCATTAACAAGACAAAACACCATTTTCCTGTCTCAAAACTCCTAGGGTCCTGCTTTGAGCTGCCTGCAGTTCAGGCCTGGAGGATATACAACCCCTCCACACTTAGCTGTGGGGCCTGAAGTCAGGCCCCCTCCTCTGTCTTCTCCCCCGGCCTTTGAAAGCCCAGGAACACAAACAGGGGCTAACTTAAGCCACTCAGCAAGGCCTCTTCAGACCTAATCTCTCCTCAGTAAGGTAGGTGGCCAATCTGGAGCCAGCCCTCCTGAGAGCAAGGACTGAGCATGGAGAAAGCAAGCTGGCTCTGAGGTTGCAGCCTTCCTCTGCAAGCAAAGAGACTGTTACTTCTGTACCAGAGCAAGTGATCCATGAGGAAGGGCTGCAAAGAGTCTCCCTTCAGAATCCAGGATTCCGGAAGAGAAGCACCAGGTTTAGCCATTTATTCATCCATCCGCTTGATTGTTCACCCATTCATCTATCTGCACATCTACCGATCCATCTGTCCTTCCATCCATCCATCCATTGATCCCTCTGTCTGTCCATCTATCCATCCATTCATCTATTTCTCCATTCATCCAACAGCCCGTTGCATGCCAGACCCTGTTTCAATCCCTGGGTATCCAGAAAGGAATTACATGCAGATCCTGCTCTCAAGCAATTCCCAGCCTATAGAAGGAGCAGACAATACCTCGTGGCTTAAGAGAGAGCTGTCTGAGAGGGAGCAGGGAGCTCAGAAGATGGAGTCTGTGGTACCCAGGAAGATAATACAGAGGGTATGAAACCTGGAAGATGAACAAGAGCTTTACCAAGGAGAAAGGGAAAAGATGGCATTCCGGGCAGCACATGCAAAATCACCGAGGCCTGAGACAGCCGAGAGTGTTTGTGTAGCTACAGTTGTTTGACCCCCTGCAGTTTGTGTGAAGGAGTGTGGTGTGGGGGGGGATCATAAAAGGTGAGGCTGGGGCCACAGAATGTGAGTCCCATCATTCCTTGAACTCCATTCCTCAACAAGCACTCAGATCCACGCACATGTGCGCATGCATACACACACATACACTTACATGAACAAGCTCCCACACATACAAATAGCAGGTATATGCACCAGTGCACAGAGGCGAGGTACCTTTACACATGACGTGCTAATGCCAACTCAAATATGCTCATGCATGTGCAAGCTCATTCACAGTAATGTGCTCACATACACATAAGCACATCTACCCACATTTGAACATGCTCTCTTATACACACAAGCATGTGATCACATGCAGACTACATGTGTGTGAGCATGCACAAGTGTGCAATGCATACACACACACATATACACACACAGCACCAGGGAAAGGCCAGGAATAGGAGGCCTGCCTCTAATTATTCCTCTGTCATAAAAATGTGCCCTAGGCAGTGAAACTTGGCAGAGCTGGGCCATCAGCTGTGCTTGGGCTGGAGCCGGGTGTTCCTGGGCTTCACTTGGCTTTGCCAACATGGCAGGGCTTCCCGTCCTGATGTCAGCCTCCTTTCCTTTCCTAGCCCTCCTGAGCCAGTGCTGTTCCCACTGTGGGAGCTGCCTTCTACAGCCATGACCTTGCTTGGGTGATGAGACAAGCCTGAATATGTTCAGCGTCCCCACCACAGGGCAGAGTGGCCAGCGCCAGCCCTGTGATGTTGTCTCCTGGACATACGCCCAGCCAGCTCTGGGCAGGGCAGCAACATTCCAGGTGCAAGACCCAGTGGGCTTCATCCCACTCTTCCAGTTCCATCTCACAGGCTTCCCCAATGCCTTCTGCTACAGCCACCCTGGATCTTCCCTGGACCCCATTTAATTCCTGATGGGATTGGTCATCAACATCAAGCCACAGCTGGGATGCCTCTGAGTCTCAGAGACTGGGGTCTTCCTGGAGCAATAAGAGGTGGGGTATGATGTGGGTGCCATTAGCTGAGCTCTCTTCATTCAAGATCACTGTTGAGGCACTGTTTGACTTAGCCATGGCCCTTCTCTTATTCCAAACCTGGTCATCCATCCTCCAACCCACCAGCCCATCCCACTTCCCTGTATATTTACCTCCCCTCTGTCTACTCCTCTTTCTATCCAGCCATCCAGTCACAGATATAATTCTTAAACAATCTACCCATTTTCCCATCCCCTAAAATTTTCAACCATCCCTCCATCCATCCTTCTACCTATTCACTCATTCCCCATCTATTTACTCATTCATTTCATATCTGTTCATACACCTACCCACGCAAACATCCATCCGTTCATCCATTGCTCATCCATCTAACCATCCATTTGTTGAACACCTAACTGTCCAATCATCTGCTCGTCCACCTGTCCATCTGTTCATATATCTGCCCATCTGTCTATTTGTTTGTTCAACCATTCAGCCAGCCATATGCTGATCTATTCATAGACACTGAAATAAAAAAGACCTGGATTCGAATCCTTATTTCACCACTTACTATCAGTAGCAGATACTGTCATTTCTCTTCCCACATGCTCCCAGTCCTGACAAGGTCAGTGCATATAGGAACTCTGAATTCCAACTACCAGAACCTAAATCTTTTTGCCTGAGAACTTCCTCTGTAGCCGACCCTTGTCTGTCTCTATGTATAGAAGGCCGGAGGTGATGCCAACCAGTGACTAGCCAGAGTTTGTGTATAAACACCCCAGCTTTGTTGTCCTTGGGTGGGATGACTGTGAGGTGGATGTTCTTATTGGTACCCAGAGTTCCCAAGAAGATAAAGCTCCATTTTCCCACAGTTGTCACTTGTTTGATAACGTACCATTTACTGGTCACCTTCGCTTCCCTACTTTGTTATTTCACCTCCCAAATAAATGACTTGCATTTGCATCCTTGTTTTAAGGTTGGCTTCTGCAGAACCCAAACTAAGACACTACATGTGTGACTTGGACAGATTTTTTTTTTTCTGAGATGGAGTCTCACTCCGTTGCCTAGGCTGGAGTGCAATGGTGCAATCTCTGCTCACTGCAACCTCTGCCTCCCAGGCTCAAGTAGTTCTCCTGCCTCAGCCTCCCAAGTAGCTGGGATTACAGGCACCCGCCACCACGCCCGGCTAATTTCTTTGTATTTTTCGTAGAGATGGGGTTTTACCATGTTGACCAGACTGGTTTTGAACTCCTGACCTCAAAAGATCTGCCCTCCTCAGCCTCCCAAAGTGCTGGGATTATAGGCGTGAGCCACCGTGCCCGGCAGGACAGAGTTAATATGATGCCTATCCTTGGGTAAACAGTCAACAAACATTAGTTATTGCTTTTATTATACACTACTATTGACAATAATAGTAATACATAGCAGATGGCAGAGGTAGTGGTGATGATGTTGGAGGTGGTGATGATGGTGGTGATCGTATTGATGGACAAGGTGGTGCAGGGGTGGTGGTGAGACATTTGTGTAGGAGCTTGGCCACTTTTGGGGATCTTCCTATGGATCTCTGCCAATCTTCTCACTTTGATTCTCCCCTGTCCCCACATTTTGAACACACTTTCCTGAACAGGAACTTGAAGAAGATTGTGAAGGAAGGGGCTGGGGCTTGAGAAATGGCTCCCAAGGCACAGAGAGGAAGGGGAGGCAGAGCAGGAGCAGGGACTAAGCTAACAAGGCCTGGGCCGGCCCATGAGAGGGACTTCCATGCTTGCTTTATTTTCCTCTTTAAATTCCTTTCCACTGAGAGCCAGGAACTGCTTCTCAGACATTCCCTGTATGAAGAAAACAGTCAAACATTGTCTTCTGAACTCCTCACTGCCCTGGGATTGCCTGGGCACCAGGGCCTAAGCGGCCTGAGGGGCTCTGAGCTGTGGCCCAGTAGCTGTATCCAACAGCTGGAGGCCCAGCGAGGGGGAAGAATGCCCTAGGGTCACCCAGCATAAGTGGGGCCAGCATGAGATCTCTTGGCTTACCATTCTGACTTTAGACAACGTATCACAAACCCTTTGACCCCTGAGTCACCCAGAGTCAGAGAGGAAAAGAGTGAAAGATCTGACCAGCTGGGCACAAAGATAGAAAAAGACAATAGAATACCAGGCCTCTGCAGCTCACGCTTCCCCCACCACTCACTGGGTACTCCCCAAGCCCTACCTACTCCGCCCAGGCAGCCAAGGATGGGAAGGACTGCAGTCCTTGGGAGACAGACTCTGGGTTTCCAGGGTGGGGTCCTGGCAGGGCCCAGACTCGTGCAGGGGTCCCCCGCCCCACCCCAGGGGGTATCAGCCACCATCACACGCTGGGGGAGAGCAGACGGGCAGGGGCAGAGTGGCGCCAGGCCCTGGGCTGGCCACTGCAGGAAGACCTGCTAGCACCTGCGGGCACAGCTCCTCACCCCTGTCTCTCCCTGTGCAGGCCTCATTAATACCCTCCCTGGGGCTGGGGGTGGAGGGAAGAGAGAAACAGCTGAGGCAGTGGAAAGAGATCCAGCTTGGGCCTTTAACTGGTCATGTGACTTTCACAAACCATCACTTTTCTGTGTCTCCAATTTTTCATCTGTACAACTCGGGTCACATCATATACAAAACAGAGTCCATTAAGGGAAGCCCACATGGAGCACCTATCAAGTGCTAAGCAGGCAGTAGGTGCTTGTTAAAGGATGGCTGTAGTTATTTATCTCCAGGGCTTACAAAGCAGCCCCCTTCCTTCCCAAATTCATGGTGCCGCAGGAAACCTTGGTCGCACCTTCAGACTTCTCAGTGGAGTGTTTCCCTCCCCAGGTCACCAAAGCCACCCCCACCTCCGAGTGGAGCAGAGCCTGGTGAGGAGTGGGCCCAGGTCTACACCTCAGACCATGCCACCTGTCTGAGATCTGGCACGTGGGCAGTGCTTGTCAGGTGGTGCCCTGGTCCCCGGGGAAGCTCTTAGCTCTGCCGCTTGCAGAAAGCCTATGTGGGCTGCTGGTTAATCCCTTAGTTTTCTCATCTGCACAGTGGCATAATAACAGCATCTATCCCCATAGGGCTGTTGTGAGGGTAGAAGAAGAGAAGGGGTATGATGCTCAGAGAATGGGCAGCTCCCTGTGCCTGCGCACTGCCTTTACCAGGGACTGGCTCTGGGGGAGACCCTGGGCTGCTGCAGACAGGCCTGGACAGCCCCAGGAAGGGGGGAGGAGGAGGGAGGAGAGGGGGAGAGCGGAGAGCAGGCTGGGGTGGAGGGGCAGTGGAACAATAGCCAGGCCTGGCTTGTGGTTTGCATCCTGAGAGAAGTGAGTCGACGCTTTCTTGTCATCAGACTTTCCAGTCACCTGCCTGGGAACCTGAGGAAAAGATTAGGGAGCCAAACACATATTGTTTCTTCTGTTGGAGGTGCCAAGTTTGGTGGGGATGAATTGGCCATCTGTTCTCCGAGCTACGCTCTGGCAAGCTGGGAACCTCTGCTCTCCGAGTTGCCAGTTTCCATAAGTTGCTAACAAAAGCTGGGGGTCGGGGAGGGGACGCGGACTCCCCTACCTAGCCACGGCCCAGCTGGCTGACCCTCCGTCGGCCGGGACCCCTGCTCTAGGTCCACTGGGTGCTCTTGGCCTCAGACTCTAAAACCTGTGGGTGAGCTGGAAAAAAGTCCCCATGACCTGGGCTGACCCTGAGCCTCTCTGAGCCTTGGTTTCCCCACCCGTAGAGTAAAAGTGGACAGGGACCAGCACGTCCTCTGGTTCTGATGTGCAGAATTCATGGTGTCCCTTTGAGGTCTGGGGAGGGGAAAGGCCTTCTATGTGGGCAGCTCTGGGCAAGGACCAGGTGGTGCTGACCCTTTTTGGGGGGCTAAACATCAAAGTTCTGGAGCCTGCTTTGCCAGGGTCCAGCCATTGGGCCACAAGAGCCTTCCATCTCCCATTTAGCAAGCTTCGGAGCCGGGATTCTCAGCCTGGGGACTGGTTTTCTCTGGCAGGAGTGGTAAATGGAGTTTAAAACCCCAAGCAGAGATCTTCTTAATTTAAGAACACCAAGGGGTCTGTGGCAGAATGCTGGGTGAAAATACATTTTCCCAAGGGCAGGGAGAGTCATTTTCATCTGGTTCACCAGGGACCCTGTGACCTCACAAAGGCTGAGAATGGGTGGCCTGGAACCTGGAGCTTTCTAGACTGGCGGCCCCAGATGGAGGTATAAAGAGAATAATTAAGCCCTCACACCTCAAATGCAGGTGGTCCCAGAGTGAAAGCAAGCAGCTCAGATGCCTCTGAGCAGATGCTGAGTGACAAGTGGTCAGGAGAGGACAGGTCCAGTGTGGACTCAGCTTCGGGAACAGGGTGGTGGCTCTTGCCTCACTCACACAAGATGCCTGCTGCCCTCTGTCAAAGAAAACCAGAGCGGGACAGTAAAGTAAAGCAGTACAGACATTTTATTCAGACTATCGCAATAGGGGAGCAGAGAGCTTAGTACAAAACTGGGCTCAACTCTGAATACAGCCCGGGCAGGTGGGAGTTTATAGCTGAGGAGCAGGGGAGGGGGTCAAGGGATGGAAAATGACCAAGAGAGGATTCTTGCTGAAGGTGGGCCAGGGTGACCAGACATCCCCTGGGGCATGGTGGAGGATGAGAAACCTGATGGGATATGAGGGTGATCATATGTCCAGGTGCTAAAACAGGATTTTACCAGGAAGTGCTCAGATGGGCCTAGGAGAAGGTTCTGGAGCCTGACTGAAGCCTAGCCAGGCAAAGACTCTTTGTCACCCTTCACTGATAAGTGCAGATACAGACTTCAGTTGGGACCTGTGCAGGAAATGTGACTTGCTATTTAGGCCTCATTTATGCTGTGCTAAAGGCCTCAGCAGGCCAAGGGCTGACTGCGGCCTCCAGTCTTTGTGCAAAGCACCCTGCTTCACCCGCCCCTCCTATTTCTCCAGAGTACAAAGGAGTCCCCCCCCCCAGAAGATCACACATCTGCTCTAAGTCTTCTGAAGCCTTATTTTATTTAACTCTTACAGCCCTGATAGACATTTTAGGCCCCATTTCACAGATGTGGCCACTGAGACTCAGAAAGGTGGAATGACACAGCCAGGCTGCTCAGCCTGCAAGGGCTAGAGCCAAGACAGGAGCCCCAGCTGGCACATTCCAGTGCCTTCTACATGCAGCTGGAGCTCCTGGGCTGGTCCCTCACCCCCTCAGCCCCCCACCCACAGGCCCCCGGTCAGCACTTGGGCCAGTCTGGGCATAGCCAGTGTCCAGTACTTCATGCCCCCCCACCTCAGATGGCCTGCAAGCTGCTGGCAGGTAACAAAATCCCAAAATGATTCCCAGCCGCAACAGCTCCCCCACACGCCCCTCCCCCCACAGCACGTCTGCAGTGCTCCATCCAAACTGATTACAGCCTCGGAGCAAGGGGGCGGGGGGAGGGGATGAGAGCAAGTCGGCCTCCAGAAGACTTGAAAGAAAATTTGAAACACACGTGTGCTGCCCTGGCTCTGGGTAACCCTAAGCCCTCTGCCCGTGTGGCCCAGCAGTCTCCATCCCCCAGTGCCCCCAACCCCCACCCCCACCACCTCCTCCTCTCAAGCCCCACCTGTGTCTCCGAGGGGGCTGCTTTCCAGGCTCAGCCCCTGCCTGGGGCAGCTGGCTGGGTCTCCAAGACCTGAAGAACTTGCAGCTGGGAGAGACCTCCACCACCAGACCCCCCTGTCTCAGAAGAGGACACTGACATCCACAGCGGGAAGGTTTTCCCTGGGATAAAGGGCTGAGCGAAGCAAGACCCCAGACTCCACTCAGCGGGAGGGAGGAGGGTGCAGCGGCTTGGAGCACAGCCCTTCCCTGAGCTCCCCCGGCCTGGCCTGAACTGCACCTCGTTTCTCTCTCCCATGCACCCACCCTCATTCCCAGGAGAACCTGTCTCTTCCCTGCCCTTGCACCTGCTGCCTTCTGCTTTAACCCTTTCCCAGTGAGCCTGGGCTGAAGACCTTCAGCGTTCTGGGTCTAGAGTTTGAAGAGGGAGTGGAGTTGGCAGGAGCTGGCTCTCAGAGCTGCAACCAGGGTTGGGAACCCAAGGTGAGTCCAAGTGACAGGCCCTGCCTCACTCTGTTTATATGGAACGTCCTTCTAGCAATCAGCTTATGGCCTCCAAACATGTGGCTTCAATCTTTCCTTTGAAATATTGGTGGTGGGGGGCGGAGGGCTGCTGCTGCCAACACCCGCTGGATGCTTCTCTGTGCAGCCCAGCTGAGCACTTGCTGTAAACGAATCGCTCTGAGGCCAATGGCACTCACACTTGGTTTGCAAGCAGGATTCCTGTGTGGGAGGGTGTGGCCTGGGAACGGGGCTGAGGGGCTGGAGGAGCAGCTGGGCAGCAAGAGGAAGGGCATGGGGCTTCAAGGCAAGCAGTGCTGGGTGCACCTCCCAGCTCAGGCACTTGTGAGCTGGTGGTCACAGCCTGGGCAGCTGGCTTTACACCCCCTAAGGCTTTGTTTCTGCATCTGTCAAATGGACACATACAATCATCATATAATAGTGTGACAATGACATGCGACCTTTAGCAGTGCTGCACACGACCTGCTCAGCTTGTGCGAGTCCCTACCCTCCAGTCCCTCACCTTATCTGCCCACCTCTCCTGAGGCTCATCGTCTGCTGCTTTTTGGCCTGACTTCTGTGCACAGCTGCTTTCTGGCTTCACACAGTGTGTTCTGGAAGTCAGGAGAAAAGGATCTGGAGCAAAGCTTTGTCAGGGGTTGGCTGCAGGTTACTGGACAAGACCCTTTCCCTCTGAGGGCCTCAGTCCTCTGAACCGTAAAGTGGCGGTGGTGGGTGGGAGTGGGGGAACAGGGTGGTGGCTTTTGCCTTACTCACACAGTAAGTGTGGCTGGATGAGACACCCCATGGGCAATTTCCACATCTAATATTCAGGGGCCCTAGGGGACCCAGGAAGACAAAGTCCCGCGGCTTGAGGTCTTAGGATGGGGTAAGGGCAGGGCCGGGGTGGCTGGCTGTGAGTTCTGCGAGATGCGAAACAGGCGCGCTGAGCTTCCCTGGGCAGGTATGGAGGGTGTGTCCTCCCCATCGGCCCCAGCCTCCCACTTCGACCTCTGACTCACCTCTCCACCTCACCCCCACCTCTCCCTCTTTGTGATAAACCATCAAGTGACCTGAGTTCCAGGCCCAGCAGACACACTCCTTTGGGTGACAGGAGTGTGGTGAGAAACATTTCCGTAACAGCTGCTTCAGAATCCCCAGGGTGCTGTTAAAATGTGGAGTCCAGGGCCCCAGCCCAGACCAATGGCATTGGCATCTTCAGAGACAAAGCCCTGGAGTGAGTATTTTACCTAACTCGCTGGGTATTTCTGGGGTGCATCCAGGGTTGAGAATCCTTTACTGGTAAGGTGCAGGTTTTAGGGTTTGCTGGACCTGCTCTCAGCTGGCTGTGGGACGTTTGGCAACAAATTTCCCCCTTTCCAGCCTCAGTTTTCCCATCTGTTAAGTAAAAAAGAATTGTTCCCATTTCACAAGGGTGTAGCAGGGATTGAATATCATCTGTATTAGTTTCCTGGGGCTGCCATAACAAATTACCACAAAGAGGTGGCTTAAAACAACAGTTCTGGAGGTCCGAAGTTCAAAATCAAGGTCTCAGCAAGGTTGTCTCCAAAGGCCCTAGGGAAGAAATCTTCCTTGCTCTCGCAGCTTCTGGCGGCTGCTGGCAGTCCCCGGCATTCCTTGGCTCGCAGCTGCATCACTCCAGTTCCCGCCTCTGCCTACATATGGCCTCTTCCCTCTGTGTGTGTTTGTGTCCAAATTTCCCTCTTCTTATAAAGACAGCAGTCATTGGATTAGGGCCCACCCTCTTAGCTTGATTATGTCTGCAGAGACTGTATTTCCAAATGAGGCCACAGCCATAGGTATCAGGAGCTAGGACTCTTTTGGGGGGAAAACGATTCAACCCAGTGCATCATCCATGCAGTGCCTGGCCATGGAGGAGGCTTACGGTGGGTAGATAGATAGATACATAGTGAGCAAGAGAGGAGGAATGCTGTGTGTCCTCAAAGAGACACATGTCCTCTCTGCGCCTCAGTCTTTCCATTTGTAACCTGGGGATAAGAGTAACTTCTGGCTGGGTGTGGTGGCTCCCGCCTATAATCCCAGCACTTTGGGAGGCCGAGGTGGGTGGATCATCTGAGGTCAGGAGTTTGAGACCAGCCTGGCCAACATGGTGAAACCCTATCTCTATTAAAAATGCAAAAATTAGCCAGATGTGGTGATGGGTGCCTGTCATCCCAGCCTCTTGGGCAGTTGAGGCAGGAGAATCACTTGAACCCAGGTGGCGGAGGTTGCAGTGAGCTGAGAGCACACCACTGAACTCTAGCCTGGGCAACCGAGTGAGACTCTGTCTCAAAAAAAAAAAAAAAAAAAAAGAGTATCTTCTTCCCCTAAGTGTTTGAGGAAAGGTCCACGGACGACCTGGTGCACAGAGATGCTCAAGAGATGTCAGTTCCCTCCCCATAAAGAAACATCGATGTGCTGAGGGCATGTGGTGGCTAGCGTCCACAGTGGCTTTCCCTTGTGACTGGGGAGAGGACGAATGAGAGGTACTGATGGTCAGGAAAGGTGCAGTGCACAGGTTGGTGCTTTTCAAGAGCCGCAGGGTCATGGAGGGAGAGGGTTTGGTGAACCATTGACCTTGGAGTCTGCGAGGCATCCACCCCCCACAGGTCTGAGCTCACAACCAGGTGCTGGTGTCCATGGGCCAGGCAAGACCGTGTCGGCAGGCTGCATCTGGCAGAAGGTTTTGTACTGGAGTGATTGGAAGTGACGGCCGAGCTGGGCGGGGAACGAGCAGGGCAGAGGAGCCAGCAGGCCGGCTGCAGGCTCAAGCTGCAACATATTAAGTCCAGGGTCTGGGCTGGGGGTGGGGGACAGGCAGAGGGAGGGGTACACTCGGTGGGGGTGGGGGTGCTTCTAGATGGGAAGCAAGAAAGTAAGACCGCTAGGGAAGACCCTGGAAGCCAGAGGGTGGGCTGACAGAGAGGCAAGGGCCATGGAGGTCACTGGGCTGAGCGCCTCAACCACGCAGTTCTGCAGAATCCTCAAAACTCTGGAATCAGATGCTCGCCTAGCTCCACTTCACGGAGAAGGAGCCTGTTTCCTTTTACATTTACCTGCCTGGCTCCTCCTTCTCCACCTCCTATTACTCTCCCTTCCCAGCCCTCATCACAAAACCGCACAGCTTTTTGAAATCTATAAGTTGTGTTCAAATCCCAGCTCTACTGCTCGCTGGCTGTTTGACTGAACAAGTCACTTCCCTTCTCTAAGTCTCCATGTTCTCATCTGTCAGATGGTTCTAACTTCGTGGGTGCTCTGGGAAATGAAAAGAAAGCACGTGGGCCCAGGAAATGGTACATGGTGGCTGCTCAATAGACGTGCGCTCCTTTATCCATCTTCTGCTGCCCTGTAATCCAAGGCTCCACCAAGCTCTGGCCAGTGACAGGGGAACTCACCTGGTGGGATGGGGACTCCACCCCAGACACCAGGACAGGCAGATACAGGCCTTCCAGCGGCTGCCCAGCTCTCTGCCGAACTGGGCTGGGTGAAGGGGGCCAGCGGCAGCCAGACACAGAGCTGGCTCTGCTCCGCTCTGCCCCTCCTTCTGGTTCTTCCTTCTGGGGTCCTTTACAGAGCCAATCAGAGTGTGAGTGACAGTTTCCCAGGAGCACTTGCTAAAGATACGCTCGCACCTGGGGGAAACGACTGTTAGCCTTGGAGCTGCCGGGGCGCTCAGCCCCCAGGTGGGCAGGTCCACAGCAGCAATTCGCCCTAAAAGAAGATGAATCATAATTACCCTTTCCTCTCCAAGTCCAGGGGAGACCTCCCTCACCCGCTCGTCCTGGGAAATCAAGCCTTGTCTTCCTGCGGTCCCTATTCCCCAACAGTGTTCCAGTAAATTAGTCAGCAGAAGGTAGGTCTCCTGTGGATTCATCAAAAGTTTGCCCATGTCTTGGACAAACTGCAAGGAAGAATACTCCTCCAGCTGTTCACCCTCCGAGCACAGCCTGAGTAATAAAGATAATAATAATGTTTCTTTTGTCCTTCCACGATGTGTCCATAGGATTCAGGAAAAAAATACCACGAATCTTCTCAGATGAGAAAGCTATGACTCAGAAAGGAGAAATGGTCCACATAAGATGAAAACGATGAGCAAGTAGCTACTGGAGAGGAATCAGCTGCCGTGATTCACGGCGTCAGTGCACGTTGGTGTCCTGCTGCGTTTCCACTCTTTGTAGGAGACCATCGAATGGAACCACTTGCTGAGTGGGTGGAAGGGATATGGTGAAAAGGCATCATCTGCTTCATCCTGCAGAGGGTTTGTCATCTGCCCCCTGGTGACAAATAAGAAATCTGTGTTTCTCTTGGGAAAAGGGGAATGGTGTTTGTCTTTGTGGACAATAGTGAGTTACAGAAGTACCTGCCAAGAAGCTCAGAAACAGGTTTACAGTAAAATTGCAGTCATGGGCTGGGCGCCATGGCTCACAACTGTAATCCCAGCACTTTGGGAGGCTGAGGTGGGCGGATCACGAGGTCAGATCAAGACCATCCTGGTGAAAATGGTGAAACCCTGTCTCTTCGAAAAAATACAGAAATTAGCTGGGCATGGTGGCGCATGCCTGTAATCCCAGCTACTTGGGAGGCTGAGGCAGGAGAATTGCTTGAACCGAGAGAGTCGGAGGTTGCGGTGAGCCGAGATCGCACCACTGCACTCCAGCCTGGGCCACAGAGCAAGACTCCATCTCAAAAAAAAAAAAAAAAAAAAGAATACCTTTCACTTTCTCCCACATTGGCCTCCTGGGTGAATGGCCCTTTTTCTGTTCCTGAATGTCCACTTGTGGTGTTTCTTTAGCTTGTGTGCACTGCTCTACCACAGCTCCTTTCCAGAATAAGCTGAAGTACACAAACAAGCAGATATTCATTGGCCATTGTTATGACTGCTTGGGGATTTTCATAGCTTGAGTGAGCTGGGTGTAATCTGATCAGGGCAGGACTTAGTCTGATGACCAAATGCCTTGGGCAAAAATTCACCCTGAGACTGTCCACACATCCAGACGCAGCACCTGTTAGCAAGTATTTACCGAGCACCAACTATAGACCAAGAATTGTTCTGGGTGCTACAGACATGGTAAACAAGATAGGAAATGTCTACTTCCTCACAGAGAGACAGACAATAAACAAATATTTAGATAACAGCTTTATTTTAGATGGTGTCAAGTGCCAAGGGTCAGAGGCAGGGTTTGGAATGAGTACACTGAGGGCAGGCCAGAGGTTCCCTTGAAGAAGTGACATTAGGCCAGACACGGTGACTCACGCCTGCAATCCCAGAACTTTGAGAGGCTGAGGTGGGCAGATCACCTGAGGTCAGCAGTTCCAGACCAGCCTGGCCAACATGGCAAAACCCCATCTCTACTAAAAATACAAAAATTAACCTGGCCTGGTGGCACGCACCTGTAATCCCAGCTACTTGGGAGGCTGAAACAGGAGAATCGCTTGAACCCAGGAGGCAAAAGTTGCAGTGAGCCAAGATCATGCCACTGCACTCCATCCTGGATGACAGAGCAAGACTCCCTCTTTTAAAAGAAAAAAAGAAAGAAAAGAAAAAGAAGCAACATTGGTGATAAGACCAAAATGCTAAGGAGCAATTGTGCAAAGACCTGAAGGAGGAGCACTCTAGGCAGCAAGTGCAAAGGCCCTGGGGCCGGGAGGAGTGAGGTGCGTTGGAAGGAACTTGTGGCAGAAATGGAGATGAGTTCAGAGAAGTAGGCAGAGGCCATATCACCAAGGTTTAGAGGCCCGTGGTGAAGAGCTGGGCTTTTTCTAAATCTGATGCAAAGACACTGGAAGGTTTTAGCATGGGTATGGTATAACCTTTGCACTTGTCACTCACACAAATGAGTTTTACTTCCACTAAGTGGTGGGTTCATATTTGAAAAGTCAGCTGCTTTTCCAGAGTGATAATAGGGATTCAGATTCTTCAGTTTCCGCGTTTGCTTTGGAACTCTGCCAAGATCACTCACGATCATATTTTTTCAAGTATACGTTTTAGTGTTTCTTCAAAGTGAGGTGTCTAGAACATTACTGGGATATTAATTTTTTTCATTTAGTAAAGCGTCAATACTACTGGCCACAGCTTGTGAACCTGTTAATATGGCTGTAACTCTGGATATCTGACATGGGTTATTTTCTCAAAGAACCTTAATTTTATGCTTACAGTCTTTGTTAGTTACTTTCTCAAACTACTTTTCAGAGATGGCCTTCGCAACAGAACGGAGGTTGTTGGTAATTCCTGAGTAATAATGGTAATTGTTATCATTGATTGAGCACTAAGTGTTGAGCTCACTGGTAAGCACTTTGCAAATGTGGTTTTATGTAATTATCACCATAACCCTTTCTCTATTTATAGATATAGGAACTGAGGCTTAAATAATCGCTTTGATTTATGTGAAATGCCTACATGTAGTACAGTCCTGAATTTATCTTTCAAGGAATCTTTCTTCTTCCTTCTGCATCAGGCACTGTGCTAAGATCTAGACACCCAGCAGTGAACACAAAAGACGTGGTTCCTGCCCCAGGAAAATTTCCTTTCTAATGGGGGAAGTTGCCTGGGAGACAGGCAATGACCCTATAGGAGAATAAGAATGGAAATAAAGGATGATCCAGAACACAAGAGGAGACTTCTGACTGAGACTTCAAGGATCTGGGAAAGGCTTTCTGGCTGTTATGACCTCTAGGATGAAGAATCCTGAAAGACGGGAAGGAGCTGTTCTGGAATGGAGCACAGGGGTGCTACTCCTCCCAGACACTGTAGAGGACCCCATGTTCCACCATCATCACCGAGAAATGACAGCTTAGCAGGTTCTTGATGAATGAGTTGGAATTTGCTAGCTAAGGCAAGGGATTGGGTTGAGGAAAGGGTTTTCTAAAGGGTTAAGTCAGGGAGGTTTGAGAGAGCCTTAGGTGATTAAAGAGCTTCGAGTTCATTGTGACAAGTATGACAAGCTGGTTGGGAGGAGAGCAGCTACAGGTGCTATTGATGTTAATTACTCCCACTTCCCTTATAACTTTTAGGAGATGCACAGGGTATTTGATCATCCTGTCTGAATAAATCATTTCGTAACATAAAGTGACTATATCGTACGTGATACTTTATTACCACTCAAATACATCAACTGGATCATAAAAATGTATTAACATTTGTCCATATAAGAGCTAAGCACCAGTCACATTTTGTTATTTGAATAATTGAAATCTATCTACTGCGTAAAGTCAGAAAATCTGTAAATCACATTTATAAATGTGTTATGTGATTTATAAATCACAAAACCAAATAATTTTAAGAAAAATCTTGAAGGTAGTGTATAGTCTACCAACAAGGACTTTAGTGACAAATCATTAACTGAATTGCCTAATAATCCAGGTAAGAAATTATGAGGATCTTTAGACGGTTGCAGGTAGAATAGATTCAAGTAGTCTATATGAATAACAGAGAAATATTCACTCTTTTTTAATATGTAGCTTCTCCTTACCTGTCTCTTCTCGGACAATTACCCTTCACATCCACTAAAAACAGGAAGGGCCAACTTTGGCCACACTGCCTATGAGTTAGCCCTGTTCTGCAAGGAGAAGTGCTATAAAAATAAAGAAAGAAACAAACAGGAAGGATTTGCAACACATTTGGCAAAGGATCTATATCCTTAATATATAAAGAGCTCTTACAAACCAATTACAAAAAACAAGATAAACCATATGCTGGCCCATAAAACAAGTGTCAAAAATTCAAGTGAATTTAAACCATATAAAGACTATTCTTTAAGAAAAACAGCAAATTAACAAACTATATTTTATCATAAATATTATAATATGGTTGAGATCAAACCTGTCAGTTATAACAATAAATGTGATGGGCTTAGTTCACCTTTAAAAAAAGATTTAATGTTGGCTCACAAAACAAAATTAGCTATATGCTGTATAAAAGAGATAAATCTAAATTAAAGGGATTCAGAAAGGCTAAAAATAAAGACATTGGAAAAGCTAAAAATAAAGTATTACCTGACAAGTGGAAACAAAAACAAAATCAAGTAAGTGGGAAAAGTGATCTTGATATCAGGCAAAGTAGAATTCAAGCCAAAGATCATTAAACATGACAAAGAAGGATACTTCTTAATGCAAAAAGCCACAATCTACAATAAAAATATAACTTATTATTATTTATGCACCAAATAACACTACAACTATCTCCATGAAGCAAGAACTCAAGAGATACAAGAAGATAAAGATAGAACCACACAAATAATCTTCACACACTACAAATAATAATCTTCACTACAAGATAGATAGACAGGGTGGGGAGGAGAGAAGATCTAAACATAGTAGGATAGATCTTACAAACATAGATTGAAGTCTATATCCTGATAACAGAGAAGTCTTAAATGCCCACAGCACATTCACAAAAAAAGGATCATGAAGAAAACATCATAACTTTCATAAGAAATAAATATTGTTATATTATATAAATACTCTCTGGTCACAGTGAAATTGTAAATATCAAAAAACATGCAGGACCATCTACCTGGAAAATTTAAAACCTATTAAACAACTCATAGGTAAAAAAGAAATACAAATTGAAATAACAGAATTTTTAAAAATTAATGACATGAAAACAATCCATATCAGAATCTATGGGACACAACTGAAACAGTGATCAGAGAAAAACTCATTACCTTAATATTTTACTCAATAAACATGAAAAACAAAACTCAGTTAATTAACTTGGTCACTCAAAAAACTAGAACAACGACAAAAGCAAAGCAAACCAAAAGAAAGCAAAATAATGCTAATAATAATGATCAAACAGAGATTAATGAGGAAGACAATAAAGATCTAATTAATAAATCAAAATCTTGGTTTAAAAAAATTCAACAAAATGGACAAAATACTAGCTAATTTAATCAAGGATAAAAGGAAGAAAAGCACAAACATACAAAATGTGAAACGACAAGGAGAAAGATAAACATGGAATCAAATACAAACCTTAAATGTATGCATAAATACTTTGCAAATTTTTATGCAAATAAATTAGAGAATAAATTGTTATGAAAACATAAATACATAATACTATAAAAAACAGATTTCTTACCACTGGAGAAATAAATTATAAATCAAGAATGCTATGGTGTTAAATTTTAATCTGAAATATCAGTACGAAGACATAGTTCTTAAGGCATGGATAAATAGAAGAGAAAGATAGAAAGTGTGTGTGTGGGGGCAGTGGGGTGTGGGTGTGGTGTACAGGTGTGTTAGTAGCTTTGTCCACTAGAGGGCCTGGAAGCAATAACACCCCAGCAGTAATGAGCACAACTATCACCCAGATGATGGTTTCTAAACATCGTTCTCCAATGAAAGGAACCAGGGTTATTTGGATAAGTGGATGATTCTAGGACTAAAACAGAGAAAATATAAGATGAGCCTGGAACATCTTTTGTTGGTAAAAAATTTAAAAGATGTAGTCTTGTTGAAAGAACAGCAGGAGCCAAACTGAAGAGCTCCTGATGTCCAAAGCTGGGGCAATCTGAGCAATAAAATAATGAGAGTAGTGGATTATAACCTGTACAATTCATATTAATTGAGTCTGTATTGATATAAGTACTTGATTCAATAAATAATAGGGGAGAAGGCACAGCTCTTTCATATAGTAGAATTCTAAAGAATAAATGTAGAAGGTAAGAGGAAGTAGAAAAGCACCATGAGACAAACACCAAGGTAATAACTGTCACAGACAAAATCCACTGATGGGTTCCAAAATTAATGATGAAAGTGTAGGAAAAACAAAATTTGCATAGTCTCAAACTAGTGCCCCATGACATTTATTATTTATAAAGAAAAATATATTCTCTTTATGGTAAAAAACTAGGCAGAAACCACCTTTACTAAGTGATCAAGATCAATATCATCAGTATGAAGACATGCCCACATTATGAATTCCATAATATCATGCACTGAGTAAAATCTAACTTCTGTGTATTCTTGTCAAAAAGACTAAATCCTCCAATCAGAAAATATCAGACAAACCCAGACTAAGGGGCACTTGATAAAATAACCAATCAATAATCTCTCAAAGTAGACAGGTCGTGATGAATAAGGAAAGACTGAGGAATTATCAAAGATTACAGAGAGCTCAGAAACAAACAAACAAACAACTAAATGCAACATGGGACCCTGGACTGGGATCCTGAGATGAAAAAGTGATTTAGTAAAAAAACTGGCATAGTTAAAACGTGATATTTACTTGAAAGTATTATACCAATGTTAGTTTCTTGATTCTGACAATTGTGCTGTGGCTGTATAAAGTGTTATCCTTAAGGAAAGCTGGATGAGGAATACATAAAATTTTTCCGTACAAATTAGTTCAATATAGAAAGTAAAAATTAGTTCAAAATAAAAAGTAAAAATATATTAAAAAATAAAGTATGTTCCCTGACCACGAAAGAATTAGAATACAAATCTATAACAGAAAAAGGTCTAGAAAACTCTTCAATATTCTAAAATTCAACATATTTCTAAATAACCCAGGGGTCAAAGAAGCAATCACCAGAGAAAGAAAACCTTTTCAGCTGATTAAAAAGGAAAATACAACATATCAAAATTTGTAGATACAGCTAAAGCAGCAATTAGAGGGAAATTTACAGCATTAATTATTATTAGAAAAGAGTAATAGTTCCAAATCATGACATGAGTTTCTTCTTAAGAAATGAGAAAAAGAACAGCAGGAGGCTGGGTGTGGTGGCACACACCTGTAATCCCAGTAGTTTGGGACCATCTCAGGCAGTTCACTTAAGCCAAGAAGTTTGAGACCAGCTTGGGCAATACACCTCTACCAAAAAATAAAAACAAATAAATAAAATTAAATTTAAAAATAGCTGGGCGTTGTGGCATACGCCTGTAGTCCTCGCTACTTAGGAAGCTGAGGTGGGAGGATTACTTGAGCCCAGGAGGTTGAAGCTGCACTGAGCTGTGCTCATGTCACTGTTTTCTAGTCTAGGCAACAGAGCAAGACCCCATCTCAAAAACAAAGCAAAAAGCGCAAAGTATACAGAAGGAATAAAATGAAAGAAAAAATAAATAGAAAACAAGCAATAGAGAAAATCAATAGAAGCAAACATAGTTCTTTGAAAAGATCAACAAAATCAATAAACTTCCAGCCAAACGGATGAGGACCAAGAGAGGAGAGGAGAAGACACAATTGTCAATATCACCAGAAAAAGGAAGCAAATCACTAGACAAATGGGCAAAAGACAGGAAAAGGTATTTCAAAGAGGAGGAAATATATTTGGTTAATAAAAATATGGAGAGATGTTCAATCTCATTACTTACAGGAAAATGTACATCAAGGCTACTTAGACTTACAACATTTAAGACACTTGACAATACCAGATTCTATAGATACGATGGTTCAACAGGATCTCTTACATATTGCCGGTGAGAGTAAAGATGGGTAGAATTTTGCTCTGTTTTACAAACTGAGCTTTGCATAACCTAAAACCCAGTAATTCCTCTCTTAGATATAGACACAACAGAAGGCCATTAGGAGAATTTAAGTGCCTATCCAAAGGAGAATGGGAAAATACATTGTAGTATATACACAGACGGTTATTTTACAACAGTTAAAATGAATGAACTACGCTACATGCAGCAGCATGGATAAATTTTAGAAACATATGTTAAAAGAGAAAAAGCAAGTCTGGGATTTCTGGAACACATTTTTTATAACAAGAAAAGCTAAACAACATATTGTTAAGGCATACATATGTGTGTGGAAAACTATAAATGTATGTTTCAAAACCAAGGAAATGACAAACACAGAAGTCAGGATAGTGGTTCCCTCTAGGGGGAAGCAGGAAGACAAAACAAGAGAGGCACATGTGGAGAAATGTGAATTAGTGATCATGTTCTAGGAGGGCTTGAGTGGGCACTGGCTTCATCATGTTCCTTGCATAATTAAAAACAAAATTATCTGGGCTCAGTGGTTCATGCCTATAATCCTAGCACTTTGGGAGGCTGAGGGAGGTGGCCGGATCACCTCAGGTCAGGAGTTCAAGACCAGCCTGGTCAACATGGTGAAACCCCGTCTCTACTAAAAATACAAAAATTAGCCAGGCATGGTGGCGCACACCTGTAATCCCAGCTACTTGGGAGGCAGAGGCAGGAGAATCGTCTGAACCCAGGAGGCAGAGGTTGCTGTGAGCTGAGATTGTGCCGCTGAACTCCAGCCTGGGCAACAGAGCGAGACTCCATCCCCCCCAAAAATAAAAGAGGACCGCATATCAACCGATAATGATAGTACATGGTGAGCCAAGAAATTATGATGAATCTAATTACAGCTGACCCTTGAAGAACACAGGTTTGAACTGTGAGGATCCACTTATACATTGATTTTCTTCCACCTCTGCCACCCCTGAGACAGCAAGACCAACCCTTCCTCTTCCTCCCCCCTCCTTAGCTGACTCATTGTGAAGGCAGTGAGGATGAAGACCTGTATGATGATCCACTTCCACTTAATGGGTAGGAAATATATTTTCTCTTCTTTATGATTTTCCTAATAACATTTTCTTTTCTCTAGCTTTATTGTAATAATATAGTACACAATACATTTAACACACAAAATATGTGTTAATTGGCTGCTTATGTTTTGAGTAAGGCTTCCAGTCAACAGTAGACTATTAGTGAAGTCTGGGGGGCATCAAAAGCTATATGCAGACTTTTTTTTTTTTTTTTTTTTTTTGAGATGGTGTCTTGCTCTGTTGCCCAGGCTGGAGTGCAGTAGTGCAATCTTGGCTCACTGCAACCTACGCTTCCCGGATTCAAGCAATTCTCCTGCCTCTGCCTCTTGAGTAGCTGGGACTACAGGTGTGTACCAGGACACCTGACTATTTTTTTTGTATTTTTAATAGAGATGGGGTTTCAACATGTTAGCCGGGATGGTCTCGATCGCTTGACATCATGATCTGTCTGCCTTGGCCTCCCAAAGTGCTGGAATTACAGGTGTGAGCCACCTCGCCCAGCCATATGCAGATTTTTAACTGTGCAGGTGGTTGATGCCCATAACTCCTGCTCAGGGTCAACGTATATATTCCTGAGAGCCAAAATAAAATAAAATAAAATAAAAGCTTAAAATCTCTGGCAAACAGTACATGCTCAATAAAGGTCAGCTGCTATTGTTTCTAGCCTCAGCCTAACTGACTCTTTATCGTTCAGCCTGGGAGTTGCCTCCTCCAGGAAGCCTTCTCTGCTCCTCTAGGATCGGTCAGGCTCTGTCTACTCCCAGTCTCCCCACAGCCTGGGCTGACTTAGATTCCAACACTTCTTTGGCTATGTGGGAACTGACTGTTTATCAGCCTCTCTCCCCTATCAGGTCATATGATCCACGCAGCAGCAGCCACGGTCCTCTCTGCATTTCCGGTCGTTGCTTCTGCCTGCAGCTGCTGTAGTTTTGTTGACCAAGTGCATGAGTGAGTGGCAGCAAGATGGTTCCCAGGCCCTGGAGGAGGGGAAAAAGTACGGGGACTGTGGCAAGGACTCAAAGTGTGTCTCTAGGCAGGAGCAGATGGCACATGGCTCAGGGGTGTCATCAACCCAGGGTGCAGGAAATAAGGAAGTGCGTTGTCTGTAGGGGACTGAAAAGCCGTAGTAAAACTGACTATAGGTGATCTGCTTTTTATTATCACCATGTGCTGGTGATTCTAAACCATATCACCGATACAATACTGCCCCCCCCACACAACAAAAACAATTTTGTTGGTCTTAGTTCTAAAGAACTTAATGTTGAAGTTATTGTTAAGTTTTAATAATATATAGGTAAGCTTTACATTAGCACGTTATCATTGCTTCTCCTTAAATAAACCTTGTATTCCCCACGGAAGTTGTATTCTCGTATAGTTACTGTGTTCATTTTGAGACTCAGTTTCTCATCTGAACACAGCCCATACCTCTAACTCTCATGGTATTACAAATCCTGGAATTTAAATAGCAATGGCAGAGTGATTGGAAAGACGATAACACAAAATGTGGGGTCCTCTGACTCTGTCATGTCATTCTGTGGAACTTCTTAGAGTTTAGGATGAAAACATGAAACAGGGCAAACAGCAAGCGGTCAATTTTTTGTTTGTTAAGTACCAGTTTTTGTTTGTGTATGAAATACTTTACCAAATTTGAATAATATCTTTCAATCAACACTTATTATTTTTAATTGTTAATGGTTAAAACGGAAGAGTCAAGTGAGATGACAGTGATGATGACTGATTATCATGGAATTAACACTGAAAATAGTTGTGAAATACACAATTAAATGATCCACACTGGGTGCTACTGGTTGGGGGCCCAGGAGCCAGAAGCCGGGACTCTAGCCCCATTCTCCATGCATACTTCAAAGCTGTGGTCCCCGAGACAAGATCTGTGCATGCCACAGCCCCTGCTCTGGGACACCCTGTTCCCACTCCTGCAGAAAGACAGGGGACCAGGTCGTGGTGGTCATGGTGTCCCACTATTCTCCTGTAGTTGGGATAGGCGCCTGAGAGAATAGAGTTGAGGGGCCCCTAAGCCAGTCAGCCAAGGCCCAGAAGGCCTCCTGAAGGATGCTTAGAGACAAGGGCAGAGACGGGCTCTAAACACATGTCAGGGGTGGAAGGCCTTTAAAGATGACGTTCTTCATCCCCCTACATGGCATCACTGTTAAGAAAAAAATTCTGCCCTTAACTTGAGCTCACTGTGTGATCTTGGATAAGTCACCTCTGGAGCTGAGTTCTGCATCTGAAAAATACGTATGGCAACAATTTCTGCAATGCAGTGCAGCAGAGGGGACGAAAGTGCTTAGCCCGGTGACTGGCATGAAGAAAAGCAGCAATACATAGTAGTATACTTGTTATTTTTCAAGAACACAAAAAATAGAGGACCAGAGAGGAATAAAGACAAGGTCACACAGCAATTTGATGACAACAACATGGGACCAGAACCCAGGTCTCCTGACACTGCGTCTAGTTCTCTATTTACTGCAGCGTCTGATTAAATGTGTTTGGAGCTCTCCAGAACAGGACCCGCATCTGGCATCTTCCATCCCCAGGAGATGCTAGGGCAAGTCCTGTGAGCCACCCTCATCTCCTTATCTACCCGGGCACCTGTGTGATTTTTCATGCTTCCCCTTCCCCTCTTTAGACAAAGCTCCTCCCTGGAGTCAATTGGGATCCTTTGATGTGGAGAGAGAGGAGGGTTTGGGGGGAGAGGGTATCACGTGTATATGTGTTTGGGGGGGGCAGTGGTGACGAGATATTAGGTGTGATATGTCTGACTTCAGAGGTCCAGAAGGGGGCCTACAAGCTGGATTCATGGAGAATCTGTTCATTGGGCTGTAGAGGGGTGTGACCCAGACAGCCTGGCACCCAGGTGAGGGCCATTAACTCACAGGGGACCAGACAGTGGGCTGGGCAGTGTGTGAGTTGAAATTGAACATTATCAGGTCAGATGATTTCCTGGGCTGGAGCAGGCAGCCAGAACTAAAATGTTCCAACAGCATGAGAAACCAGCCTCTCACATGCTGACACCCAACTGCCTGCTCTTCAATTCCATCTCATGTTATTGGCCCCAGGTCACTTCATGCCCTGCATGGGGCCTCTAGCATATCAGAGAATGCTAAGCATATAGAACATTTTCCAAGACATCTACTCTAAGCCAACCCCTGCTAGGGTACCCAGGGATTCATCCAATAGTTCTTCATTGAGCAACTACTGCATGCTAAGTGCCGGAGACAAAACAGAACACACAGGAAAGCTCCCTGCCCTCATGGAGTGGCCTCATAGAGGTACAAAGAACTATGGGAGCGTGGCCCGGCTTGCATGGAACAGTCAGCCTGGTTGGAGGTCATGGGGAGACACAGTAAAATGATTTTACTGACTCAAGAGGGTGGTGGCACCCAAGAAAGCACAGTCAGCTCCATCTGGGGAGACTAGGAAACATTGCTGTGGGCATGCTCATGACTCAGGCTTTGGAAAAGAAGAGTGTTTGAGGCAGCAGGAACAGCATAAGCAAAGATACAAAGATGTGAAGGAATGGAGCTTGCTTGGGGAGCCACAAGGGGTCTTCAAAAGTTCGTGGAAAATGCATATTACAGAAAAACTATGTATGGATTTCAAAATTTTTTGCACCAAAATAAACTTGTATCAACTTGCTATCAAATGTCTGAACATTCGAGGCACTAAAAAGGATGAGACATCAGTTTTAAAACAGCTCCTATCAGAGCAACATGAATTCTGTTAAAATAGAAGCCGGAACAAACATCAAATTTATGGTGAAGCTTGGATAGAAACTGATGAAATCATTGATGCTTTGTGAAAAGTTTGTGGGGACAATGCCCCAAAGAAACCAGCAGTTTAAAAATGGATAACTCATTTCAAGAAGGGACAAGACAATGTTGAAGATGAAGCCCACAGTGGAAGACCATCCATGTCAATTGCGAGGAAAATAATTAATATTGTTCTTGCCATAATTGAAGAGGACAGACAATTAATAGCAGAAACAATGGCCAACACCATAGACATCTCAACTGATTCAGCTTACACAATTCTGACTGTGAAATTAAAGCTGAGCAAACTTTCCATTTGATGGGTGCCAAAACCGTCGTGCCCATATCAGCTGTAAACAAGAGCAGAACTTTCAATGGAAGCATTAAACAAGTGGGATGAAGATCCTGAAGCATTTCTTCAAAGAGCTGTAACAAGAGATGAAACATGCTTTACCAGTACTGTCCTGAAAATGAAGCACAATCAAAGCAATGGCTACGAAGAGGTGGAAGTGGGCCAGCCAGAGCAAAAGCAAACCGGCCAAGAGCAAAGGGCATGGCAACTGTTTTTTGGGGGATGCTCAAAGCATTTTGCTAGTTGACTTCCTGGAGGGCTAAAGAACAATAACATGTGCTTATTAGGAGAATGGTTTGAGAAAGTTGGCCAAAACTTTAGCAGGAAATCACCTGAGAAAGCTTCACCGGAGAATCCTCCTCCACCACTATGACACTACTGCTCATTTCTCTCATCAAACAAGGGCACCTTAAATCTTAAATAATCTTATAAAATCTTAAAAAAAAAAAACTTGTAAAAGGCACCCATTTTCTTCACTTAATAATGTAAAAAACAAACAAACAAACAAAAAACTGTCTTGACATGGTTGAATTCCCAAAACTCTTAGTTCTTTAGGGATGGACTGAATGGCTGGTATTATTGCTTATAAAAGTGTCAACATAGTTGGGTGTGGTGGTGTACACATGTAATCCCAGCTACTTTGGAGACTGAAGCGGGAGGCTCACTTGAGCCCAGGAGTTTGAGGCTACAGTGAGTCATGATCACGCCACTGCACACCAGCTTGGGTGACAGAGTAAGACCCTGTCTCAAAAAAAAAAAAAAAAAAAGGAGGATGGCCAAATAGGAGCAGCTCCGGTCTGCAGCTCTCAGCATGATTGACTCAGAAGGTGGGTGATTTTGGCATTTCCAACTGAGGTAACTGGTTCACCTCACTGGGACTGGTTAGACAGTGAGTACAGCCCACAGAGGGTGAGCAGAAGCAGGGTGGGTTGTCACCTCACCTGGAAAGCACAAGGAGTCGGGGATTTCTCTCCCCTAGCCAAAGGAAGCTGTGAGAAACTATACCATGAAGAACAGTGTATTCCAGCCCAGATACTGCACTTTTCCCACAATCTTTGCAACCAGCAGACCAGAAGATTCCCTCCAGTGCCTATGCCACCAGGGCTCTGTGTTTCAAGCACAAAACTGGGTGGCCATTTGAGCAGACATCGAGCTAGCAGCAGGAGTTTCCTTTTTCATACCCAGTGGCACCTGGAATGCCAGTGAGACAGAACCCTTCACTCCCCTGGAAGGGGGGCTGAAGCCAGGGAGCCAAGTGGTCTGGCTAAGCAGGTCCTACCCCCATGGAGCCCAGCAAGCTAAGATCCACTAGCTTGAAATTCTTGCTGCCAGCACAGCAGTCTGAGATCTACCTGGGACAATCGAGCTTGGTAGGACGAGGGGTGTCTGCCATTGCTGAGGCTTGAGTAGGCAGTTTTCCTCTCACAGTGTAAATAAAGCCACCAGAAAGTTCAAATAGGGCAGAGCCCACTGCAGCTCAGCAAGGCCTCTGCGGCCAGACTGCCTGTCTAGATTCCTCCTCTCTAAGCATCTCTGAAAAAAAGGCAGCAGCCCCAGTCAGGGATTTATAGATAAAACCCCATCTCCCTGGGACAGAACACCTGGGGGAAGGGGTGGCTGTGGGAGCAGCTTCAGCAGACTTAAATGTCCCTGCCTGACAGCTCTGAAGGGAGCAGAGGATCTCCCAGCACATAGTTTGAGCTCTGATAAGGGACAGACTGCCTGCTCAAGTGGTCCCCTGGCCCCCGTGTATCCTGACTGGGAGACACCTCCCACAGGGACCGAAAGACACCTCATACAGGAGAGCTCTGGCTGGCATCTCGTGTGTGCCCCTCTGGGACGAAGCTTCCAAAGGTAGGAACAGGCAGCAATCTTTGCTGTTCTGCAGCCCCCACTGGTGATACCCAGGCAAACAGGGTCTGGAGTGGACCTTCAGCAAACTCCAGCAGACCTGAGGCAGAGGACCCTGACTGTTAGAAGGAAAACTAATAAACAGAAAGGAATAGCATCAACATCAACAAAAAGGACATCCACTCAGAAACCTCATCTGAAGGTCACCAACATCAAACATGAAAGGTAGATAAATCCACAAAGATGGGGAGAAACCAGTGCAAAAATGCTGAAAATTCCAAAACCAGAATGCCTCTTCTCCTTCGAAAGATCACAACTCCTTGCCAGCAAGGGAACAAAACTGGATGGAGAACTGACAGAAGTAGGCTTCAGAAGGTGGGTAATAACAAACTGCTCCGAGCTAAAGGAGCATATCCTAACCCAATGCAAGGAAGCTAAACACTGAAAAAAGGTTAGAGGAATTACTAACTAGAATAATCAGTTTAGAGAAGAACATAAATGACCTGATGGAGCTGAAAAACACAGCATGAGAACTTCATGAAGCATACACAAGTATCAATAGCTGAATCAATCAAGTGTAAGAAAGGCTATCAGAGACTGAAGATTAACTCAATGAAATAAAGTGAGAAGACAAGATGAGAGAAAAAAGAGTGGAAAGAAATAAACAAAGCCTCCAAGAAATATGGGACTATATGAAAAGACCAAATCTATGTTTGATTGGTGAACCTGAAAGTGATGAGGAGAATGGAACCAGATTGGAAAATACTCTTCAGGATATTATCCAGGAAAACTTCCCCAACCTAGCAAGGCAGGCCAACATTGAAATTCAGGAAATACAGAAAACACCACAAAGATACTCCTCGAGAAGAGCAACCCCAAGACACATAATCATCAGATTCACCAAGGTTGAAATGAAAAAAAAAAAAATGTTAAGGGCAGCCAGAGAAAAAGGTCAGGTTACCTACAAAGGGAAGCCCATCAGACTAACAGCTGTTCTCTCGGAAGAAACCCGACAAGCCAGATGAGAGTGGGGGCCAATATTCAACTTTCTTAAAGAAAAGAATTTTCAACCCAGAATTTCATATCCAGTGAAACTAAGCTTCATAAGTGAAGGAGAAATAAAATCCTTTCCAGCTAAGCAAATGCTGAGAGATTTTGTCACCACCAGCTCTGCCTTACAAGAGCTCCTGAAGGAAGCACTAAACATGGAGAGGAACAACTGGTATCAGCCACTGCAAAAACAGATCAAATTGTAAAAACCATCAATGCTATGAAGAAACTGCATCAATTAATGGGCAAAATAGCCAGCTAGCATCATAATGTCAGGATCAAATTCACACATAACAATATTAGCCTTAAGTGTAAATGGGCTAAATGCCCTGATTAAAAGACACAAACTGGCAAACTGGATAGAGTCAAGACCCATTGGTGTGCTCTATTCAGGAGACCCATCTCACATGCAAAGACACACTTTAATGTCTCAAAATAAAGGGATGGAGGAAGATTTACCAAGCAAATAGAAAGCAAAAAATAAAAATAAAAAAAAAGGAGGGGTTACAATCCTAGTCTCTGATAAAACAGTTTAAACCAGTGAAGATCAAAGGGACAAAGAAGGGCATTACATAATAGTAAAGGGATCAATGCAAAAAGAAAAGCTAACTATCCTAAATATATATACACTCAATACAGGAGCACCCAATACAGGAGCAGGTTTTTAGAGAGGTACAAGACTTAGACTCCCACAAAATAATAATGTGAGACTTTAACACCCCACTGTCAACATTAGACAGATCAACAAGACAGAAAATTAGCAAGGATATCCAGGACTTGAACCCAGCTCTGAACCAAGTGGACCTAATCAATATCTACAGAACTCTCCACTCCAAATCAACAGAATATACATTCTTCTCAGTACCACATTGCACTTATTCTAAAATTGACCACATAATTGGAAGTCAAACACTTCTTAGCAAACGCGAAAGAACCGGAACCATAACAAACAGTCTCTCAGACCATAGTGCAATCAAATTAGAACTCAGGATTAAGAAATTCACTCAAAATTGCATAACTACATGGAAACTGAACAACCTGCTCCTGAATGACTACTGGGTAAATAACAGAATTAAGACAGAAATAAAGATGTTCTTTGAAACCAATGAGAAAAAAGATACAATGTACCAGAATCTCTGGGACACATTTAAAGCAGTGTGTAGAGGGAAATTTATAGCACTAAATGCCCACAAGAGAAAGCAGGAAAGATCTAAAATCGATACTCTAACATCACAATCAAAAGAATTAGAGAAGTAAGAGCAAACAAATTCAAAAGCTAGCAGAAGACAAGAAATAGCTAACATCAAGCAGAACTGAAGGAGATAGAGACACGAAAAACCCTTCAAAAAATCAATGAATTTAGGAGCTGGTTTTTTGAAAATATCAACAAAACAGACTGCTAGGCAGACTAATAAAGAAGAAAAGAGACAAGAATCAAATAGACGCAATAAAAAATGATAAAGGGGATATTACCACCGATCCCACAGAAATGCAAACTACCGTCAGAGAAGACTATAAATACCTCTACACAAATAAACTAGAAAATCTAGAAGAAATGGATAAATCCCTAGACACATACACCCTCCCAAGACTGAACCAAGAAGAACTTGTTATCGGTCTATTGAATTTGTTATTGGTCTATTCAGTTCAAATCCCTGAATAGACCAATAACAAGTTCTGAAATTGAGACAGCAATTAACAGCCTATCAACCAAAAAAAGTTCAGGACCAGATGGATTCACAGTCGAATTCTACCAGAAGTACAAAGAGGAGCTGGTACCATTCCTTTTGAAACTATTTCAAACAATAGAAAAAGAGGGAATCCTCCCTAACTCATTTTATGAGGCCAGCATCATTCTGATACCAAAACCTGGCAGGGACACAACAAAGAAAGAAAATTTCAGGCCAATGTCCCTGATGATCATCAGTGCAAAAATCCTCAATAAAATACAGGCAAGCCGAATCCAGCAGCACATCAAAAAGCTTATCCACCACAATCAAGTCAGCTTCATCCCTGGGATGCAAGGCTGGTTCAACATATGCAAATCAATAAACGTAATCCATCACATAAATAGAACCAATGACAAAAACCACATGATTATCTCAATAAATGCAGAAAAGGCCTTCGACAAAATTCAACACCCCTTCATGCTAAAAACGCTCAATAAACTAGGATCTGATGAAACGTCTCTCAAAATAATAAGAGCTATTTATGACAAATCCACAGCCAATATCACACTGAATGGACAAAAACTAGAAGCGTTCCCTTTGAAAACCGGCACAAAACAATGATGCCCTCTCTCACCACTCCTATTTAACATAGTATTGGAAGTTCTGGCCAGGGCAATCAGGCAAGAAAAAGAAATAAAGAGTATTCAAATAGGAAAAGAGGAAGTCATATTGTCTCTGTTTGCAGATGACATGATTGTATATTTAGAAAACTCCATTGTCTCAGCCCCAAATCTCCTTAAGCTGATAAGCAACTTCAGCCAAGTCTCAAAATACAAAATAAATGTGCAAAAATCACAAGCATTCCTATACACCAATAACAGACAAACAGAGAGCCAAATCATGAGTGGACTCCCATTTCACAATTGCTACAAAGAGAATAAAATACCTAGGAATACAACTTACAAGGGATGTGAAGGACCTCTTCAAAGAGAACTACAAACCACTGCTCAAGGAAATAAGAGAGGACACAAACAAATGGAAAAACATTCCATGCTCATGGTTAGGAAGAATCAGTATCATGAAAATGGCCATACTGCCCAAAGTAATTTATTGATTCAATGCTATCCCCATCAAGCTACCATTGACTTTCTTTACAGAATTAGAAAAAACTCCTTTGAATTTCATATGGAACCAAAAGAGAGCCTGCATAGCCAATAGAATCCTAAGCAAAAAGAACAAAGCTGGAGGCATCACACTACCTGACTTCAAACTATACTACAAGGTTACAGTAACCAAAACAGCATGGTACCGGTACCAAAACAGATATATAGACCAAGGGAACAGAACAGAGACCTCAGAAATAACGCCAAACATCTACAACCATCTGATCTTTCACAAACCTGACAAAAACAAGCATGGTACTGGTACCAAAACAGATATATAGACTAAGGGAACAGAACAGAGTCCTCAGAAATAACACCACACATCTACAACCAACTGATCCTTCACAAACCTGGCAAAAACTGATTCCCTATTCAATAAATGGTGTTAGGAAAAATGGCTAGCCAGATGCAGAAAGCTGAAACTGGATTCCTTCCTTACACCTTACACAAAAATTAACTCGAGATGGATTAAAACTTAAATTTAAGACCTAAAACCATAAAAATCCTAGAAGAAAACCTAGGCAATACTATTCAGGACATAGGCATGGGCCAATACTTCATGAGTAAAACACCAAAAGCAATGGCAACAAAAGCCAAAATAGACAAATGGAATCTAATTAAACTAAAGAGCTTCTGCACAGCAAAGTAAACTATCAACAAAGTGAACAGGCAACCTACAGAATGGGAGAAAATTTTTGCAATCTATCCATCTGACAAAGGGCTAATATCCAGAATCTACAAAGAACTTAAACAAATTGACCAAAAAAAAAAAAAAAAAACCAGCCCCATCAAAAAGTGGGCAAATGATATGAACAGACACTTCTCAAAAGAAGACATTTATGTGGTCAACAAACATATGACAAAAAGCTCATCACCCCTGGTCATTAGAGACATGCAAATCAAAACCACATTGAGATACTATCTCATACTAGTTAGAATGGTGATCATTAAAAAGTCAGGAAACAACAGATGCTGGAGAGGATGTAGAGAAATAGGAACCCTTTCACACTGTTGGTGGGAGTGTAGATTAGTTCAACCATTGTGAAAGACAGTCTGGCGATTCCTCAAGGACCTAGAACCAGAAATACCATTTGATCTGCAATCCCATTACTGGGTATATACCAAAAAAGATTATAAATCATTCTACTATAAAGACACATGTACAAGTATGTTCATTGCATCACTGTTCACAATAACAAAAACTTGGAACCAACACAAATGCCCATCAGTGATAGACTGGTTGTAGACTGATGTTTCCCCTACCTTCAGAGATGAAAGTCACTGAGTAGGAAGAGGCAGAGAAGGGACCTTCATCCACTCTCAGTAGCCAGCATGGCTTCTGACGCTCCCCAATGGCCCCTCCAACCGTAATGTGAGTTTGTCAGCATGGTTTGCAGAAGCTGTGGCTTTCTTTGGTCATTGTGCACAGAGCCAGACCTGGGCGAGCAGGAGACAAAGTAAATATGGCACATATACACCATGGAATACTATGCAGCCATAAAAAAGGATGAGTTCATGTCCTTCATAGAGACATGGATGAAGCTGGAAGCCATCATTCTCAGCAAACTAACACAGGAACAGAAAACCAAACACTGCATGTTCTCACTCGTAAGTGGGAGTTGAACAATGAGAGCACATGGACACAGCGAGGGGAACATCAAATACTGGGACCTGTCAGGGAGTAGGGGGCTAGGGGAGGAATAGCATTAGAAGCAATACCTAATGTAGATGATGGGTTGATGGGCGCAGCAAACCACCATGCCACAGGTATACCTAAGTAACAAACCTGCACGTTCTGCACATATACCACAGAACTTAAAGTATAATTTTTTTAAAAAAAAGCGTGTCTGAACTTGACCGAGTTTATGTTGAGAAATAAAGTTTATATTTTTATTTTGATCTTTAATTCCATTTTTCCATGAACTTTTTGAAGTCCCCTCATAGCAAGTGTTCCATATGGCAGGAGGGGGTGACTTTGATCCAGGTGAGCTGAGAGGCCTTGAGGAGCCTGTGAGAAGATCTGGAGAATGCTAGCTGAGAGACTAGGGAATTACGGCCTCTCTAAGCCCTGATGCTGCTAGAGCCTGCTGGTGCCTCAGTAGGGACCCATCTTCCACCCACCACAGAGTGTAGAGAGCCCTGGCTGGACCCCTGCCCTACCGCTCGCCCACTGCCGACCGTCACCAGCTCCGTGCCCCTCCCTGCTGCGCCAACATTTTCCTCTTGTGATGGATGGAAATTTCCCTGCTTGGGTCAAGTCAAATTTCTCCTGATTTGTTGTTTTACACACACTGAGGCTGGAGGCGGATCCCGCATGATTCATAAAGAGAAACGCTCTGTCTGTGAAGGAGAGTAATTTATAGGCAATGTTTCCCCTACCTTCAGAGATGAAAGTTACCGGGTAGGAAGAGGAGGAGAAGGGACCTTCATCCCCTCTCAGTAGCTAGCATGGCTTCTGACGCTCCCCATCGGCCCCTCCAACCGTGGTGTGAATTTGTCAGCATGTTTTGCAGAAGCTGTGGCTTTCTTTGGTCATCGGGTACAGAGCCAGATTTGGGCAAGCAGGTGACAAGAAGGGCCAAGGCCCCCAATATCTTTCTCAGCTCTCCCAGCCCCTCCCGCTCCCTTCTGCCCCCTCCCCCCTGGCTCCCTCTCTCCCCCTTCCTCTCTCTCTCTCTCTCTCTCTCATGTATGAAAATAAATGAAGTCAAATTTCCCAGCCCTTCTTGTCTGGAGGGGACGAGGGGGAATGAGGCAAGCAGCCAAATGACATTCGCCTGACCCAAGCCATACATCATGAAGGTCACAAGGCTGCCGGGGACAGGTCTAACCTGTGGTCACCAAGACTTCAGGGTTGGACAGATTTTGCTGCGGTGGTTGGTTAGGGGTGGACTTCACCATCAGAAGAGGAGAAGACCACATAGAATCTGCGGAAGGAAGGAAGGAACTGAGTGCTTACTCTGCCTCAGCCACTGTGCCAGGTGCTTTGCACAAAGAAGCTTAGTTATGACCCAGTGAGGCAGGGATCACAACCTCCATTTCAAAGACAAGAAAACTGAGGCTCAGGGGGTGGAGGAGGTGGCATCCAGAACTGTGGGTTTGACCACATACCCAGAAAGTGCCAGCAAGCAGAATATAGATCCCCTGGGTCCTGAGAGGGGGAGAGAAAGGGGGCAGAGGCAGAAGGCTGGAGAGGTTTAGGGTGGATCTGAGGATGGTGGTAGGCATGAATGGGACTCCAGGTGAGAGTGAGCTGAGCCTGCAGGGGCTCATGGCCATATCTGTGAACTGAAAGGTAAGCCTGGATGCAGGTAAACTGAGCTGCCTCAAGAGGGTGCTTTTCAGCTGTCCCCACTACATCTCAGCCATGCCCCTTATCCCACCATTAAATCACACCTCCTGAACCTGGCCCCAAATTTTGCACATGCCCCACTGCTCCCCCCATCCCAGTATACTGCTCCTTCAGGCCACGGTCCTGCAGAGCCTCAGAGACTCCGCTGGGTTCTCTCTGCAGCACACACGCTCTCCCCCAAGGCTTGCACTCTCACTCTTACTCATTTGTTCACTCACTGTGGACCATGCCTGGGCTGGGCTTTCAGACGTCTGTTGCCACAGCCCCTGTACCTAGGCGCTCCTCATCTAGAGGGGAACATACTGGGTGGTGGGCCCCATGATGGATGGGCAGGGCGTCAGCAAATGAGTCCCATGATGGATTGGCAGGGAGTCGGTTGGCCCGCAGAGAGGGCCAACTCTGCCCGGAACATTCAGGGAAGATTGAATTGGGCTTTGAAGAGTGAGTAGGAGTTTGCTTGCCAGACTGAAAAGTAGGGGAAAGATGTTGTAGGTCCCAGAACTGCACGTGCACAGCAGAGATGCAGGCAGCCATCCTCTTCACTATCCTTCATTTACCCCAAGCCGCCCCTCCACTCCTGTGACCCTGACCCACCATCTTCTCTCTGTCACTCTCTAGCCCCTTTGCTGCTGCAGGACCTGAAGGTTCTGCCAGGATGCGCCAGGGCCACAGGCCCCTAGCCTTCCCCCTCAATGTCCCCTGGTAAATATGCTCAGGGACACATGAGTGAACCATAAATTCAGCCTTCTGGGGATGGATTCTGCTGAATAAAAAGCACATTCAGTAGCGAGAATATTTGTTTTTGTTTTCCTTCTCCGAGTAAATGGAAACATGCACTGACCTCACTTTTCTCACAAGTACAGTAGCTTTCCTGAGCGGCCGTCAGGCCGGGGGTGCCAGGAAAAAAGTGGTGGGAACATTCAGCATTGGGAACAAGGGCCTCAGTGGCAGCTGTGGCCGGCCAGTGGAATACAGCTGTCAGGCCGCTGACATGAGTTTCCGAGGGGTGGAGAGGATCCGGCCTGGGCCTCCCAGGGGGCCCTGAGCATCGCCAGGATGGGACTTTGAGACTGCTGTCCTCCCATTTCATTTTCTGACACTGTGGACAGAGGGTCCCAGGCAGACTGCAGGCTGGAGGAGAGCCTACAGAGGGCCTTGGCTCAGACCTGCGTTTCCATCCCGGCTGCCATTTCCTGGTTCTGTGGCCCTGACTAGTTATTATCCTTTTTGGCGCCTCAGTTTCCTCAACTTCATTCCAACCTCATGGGGTTGTGTAAGTTTTAAATATTTGAAAGTATCAAGAAATACTAGTCTTCAGTCCTTCCTGACCACCCCTAACATATCCAATTTAAGCCCCACCTCCTCTGGAATACCCTCCAGACCCAGTGAACCCTTCCACCAGATTTTTTTTCCTAAGGCCTTGTGATAATGAGCACCTTTCTATGAAAGCAAGACATTCACCCACCCACCCATCCATCCACTGGCCCATCCATTCATCCACCCATCCACATACTGATCTGCTCATCCATTCCCCTACCCATCCACCTATCCATCTACTCACTAACTCATTTATCACCCACTCACCCACCCATCCATCCATATACCCATCCTCATATCCATTCACCCACTTATCCACCTATCCATCACAAACTCATCCATCTACCCATCCACCTATCTATTCACCTACCCATTTACCCATCCATCCATGCATTCGTCCATCCATCCATCTATCTATCCATCCATGCATATGTCCATCTATCCATCCTTCCATTCATCTATCCATTCATCCATCCACCCATTAACTCACTTACTCACCTACCCATTCATCCACTCACTAATCCACCTACCCATCCATCCACTTATATACCCACCTACCCATCCATCCATCCATCCATCCATCCATCCATCCACTCACCTATCTGTCTCTCTATTCACCCATTTACTTATTTACTCAGTGAACATTTTGAGCAACTATGTGCTTTCCCGCTGTTGGGAAGATGTGCTGTTCTGTCATCTGACCTTCATCAGATGTAGATACAGCGTGTACTGCCCCCAGAGACTATGAGATTGTCCTCAGTTTCCTCTACAGCCATGGATGGCAGAAAACATTCATTTGGTTGCAAAAACAAAACAAACAAACAAAAAACCAAAAAACCCAAACTAGCTTAAGAAAATGGGAATCTAATGATTCATGTAACTGGAAAGCCAAGGTGATAGGTCTAGCTTCAGGTGCAGCTTGATCCAGGCTCAAGTGCTATTTCCTCGTGTCTGCATCTCTCAGATCTTTCCTCCTCCAAGTAGTAGCAATGCTGGCAGCAGCAGCAGCCTCAGCCTCACATCCACCCAGATTCCAGTCCAGAAAGAAAGATCAAAAGTCTTCTCCAGAAACCCCACCTAGACCACATGGGCTGAAAATTGAAGGGAGATAGAACCCTAAGTTAAATGGGGAGGAAAGTTTAGAAGGTGGGAAGGCAAGCACCAAATATCTGCTACACATCCTACATGCAGGCACTGGATCCCCAGGTGAGTGGGAAAGCTCGGCACAGCCCCGAGGGGCTGCACCCAGGGGAGGCAGCAAACATACTAACTAACAAATGTTGATATAAGGTCACCTTGGGTGGCAATAACTGCTGGAGTGACAAACAGGACAGTGTAGTTAGAGTGACTGGGGTGAAGCTATTTTAAAGAAAAACTCAGGGAAGCTGACATTGAGGTCAGATCTGGATAATAAGTCATCTGAGCCAAGACCTGAGACAGAAACATTTCTGGCAGAAGGAACAGCAGGTGCAAAGGCCCTGTGGTGGGAATATGTTATGCAGGTTCTGAGAACAACAACAAAATAAAAGGCCATGGGGCACAGCAGGGAGCATAACCCAAGAAGAAGGTGAGGAGGTTGGAGGGGCTCGATCAGAGAGGCCCTTGCAGGGCTTGATGAGTTTGGATTATATCTCCCCACCAGTGGATAGCCAGGGAACGCTTTTAATTGAGGAAGAAGATCATCTGATATAATTCTTTTTAGGATCCTTTTCAAAATTTTTTTCGTAAGATATAAACTATACATGGTAAAGTACAAAAGCACATTCTTCTTGGGTGTTCAGCTCAAGGTGTTTTTTCTTATGCATACATTGGTGTACCCACCACCCTGATCAAAGTGGAGAACATCCTCAGCCCACAGAAGCCTCCCTCTGCCCCTTCCTACTCAAACCTCTCTCCCACAAGAGGTAACCTCTGTTCTGACTTTCATCATCATAGAATAATTTTGTCTGTTATTGAACTGTATGTAAATGGAATCCTACACTATATGCTCTTTCGTGTTGCTCACCGCTATGTGTACTTGACTTTCACGTTTCTGCACGTGGCAATGATTCTTCCTTTTTAACTCTTGCATAGTATTCCACTTTTTTTACTCCCCTATGCTGGGAGGTGGGAAGTTTTTTCACAGGATTGTCCTCAGTTTCTTCTTCAGCCAGCATCGGGCTTGGCACAGGATGGAGCAAGCCCCATTTTGGGGGTTGAGCTAAGAATTCACTCAGGGTAGGACAAGACAGGCCATCTAGACTGGAAACTGCTAGATGTCCTCTCCTCCAGGCCTGACATCTCCCAGACCCTGGCCGCCCCTCTCACCCACCTCCCTAACAACAAAGTTCAGGTGCTTGCACTTGGCCCAGAGTCCCTGGTGGCCAATGTGAGGGACGTCGCGGGGAAATGAGAGGAGCTGTGGCTAGCCGCCAGGCAGTGACTCTACCACCAAAGAATGTGCTCTTGGCCAGGGTCTCCTTCCTCTCTCTTCTTGGCTTTTTCAGGCAGCCAGGAGTTGGCAGGCCCGGGTGCAGATAACGTCGAGAGCCCCAGGCCCTCTTCTGTCATCGCCTCCCCCAACGTGAAACTCAAGATCTTGTTTATTTATGAGGAAATTCTGTTCTGCTGCTCTACAAATGGTGTATGGGGGCCAGGGCACATGGAGCGTGGAGCCAGCCCAGCCAGGTCCCAGCATGCTGTGTCTCTCTGCTGATGCAAGCTCAGAAGGAGAGCTGGCAGTGACTGGAGGGCCGGCCCAGCACTCCCTGGATGGGGCCAGCAGGTGAGGGATGAGGGGTCCTTCCTTCTCTCAAGCAGCCAGAAACCCCTTGCCTTCCCTGAGAGACCACAGGCACTAACAGCCCGGTGGCTCATCTGATGAACCTGCTGCAAGGCCAGCGCCAACCCTTCTCTGGCACTTACTTCTCCCACTACCTTCCTGGGAAGGAAGAATGAGATGGTGTATGTCAGTAACTAAGGGATGAGAGAGAGAAATAAAATCTACCGATTTATTTTATACTAATGTAAACCCACTACATGCCAGGTTTATCCCTGGCACACAGTGCATTTACATTAGTATCGAATAAATCCATTCAATTGATTCACCAACACTCAATTCAACTCACCAACAATGCTACCAGGTAGATATGAATGTCCTCATTTTTGATGAGGGGCTGAAGTTCAGGTGATGAAATGACTCATCCAGGAGCATAGAACTGGTAAGCATAAGAGATGTGACTCAAACCAGAGCTGGCCCACTCCACGTCTGCCATCTGGATGGGGTCGACTTGAGTGATCACTCAGAAACAGCCAGGGTCCAGCTACAGCAAACCATAGATGAAACTGTTTTATGTCTCACTCTAAATCTCACCCCATCATGCCTCCCTGCCTCTCAAAATGACATGTCCTTTCATAGTACATTCAACGGAGTCCCAAGTTGCAATGCAGAAGATTACTCGTTTTATTCCATTCCCATTTCAGATGAATCTGATTGGAAGACATGACAGTAGCTGAGCCCTCTTGTCCAAACAAGAGTCATTTGCTGAACCCAAATCTGGTAACATTTCATGTGCATGGGTGGAATTGGTGACCATTGAGTTATGGTGCAGCCACGTTTCTGTGAAAATTGCCCTTTCTTCTGCGCTGCCAGAGCCATGGACCTAAAACAATATAGGGAAACACTTTAAAATGTCAGAAGACCACATATATCAGCTATGATGTAAGTATAAATGGGTAAAATACTTTATTAAAAGTCAAAGCCTTTAGCTTCAAAACAACAAACAAGTCATTCTTTTGTTTCTCTAAAAGTTTTCAAAATATACCCACACCGAATCCCAAATCTTCCAGTCTGTGACCCTGACTTTGGGGGAGGCATTTATCTAAACTGCCAAGATGCCCATTGATAAAGCTGGCATTGCCAAGGACATGACCTCTGGTTATGTGCTTGGACCTGGAACTGACTTTGCCCAATTATCCCTCTGCCCATCACTGTGCACTTATGAGCAATAGTTTGTGGTCATGGACTTCTCTGAGATGTCTCCACAAATCCCTCTGGTGCTCCTTGTATGAAGTTTTGCTCCCTGTATTGAAGACACATGGCATAGCCAGGGAGGAACCCAATCGTGTCTCCCTACTGAAATGAGGCAGAACTTTCCCTTGCCCATCTTATTTCCTCCATCAGATGTCTGACTGGGCCAAGGGAGAGTCGAAGACTGTACCATGGCCCACAAGATAGTGATAAAATGATACAATGCAAACACACTTTCAATAAGGAGGAAACTATTAGGATTCCCATTTCACAGCCAAGGAAACCGAGGCACTGCTAGTAAGGGGTGGAGCTGGGATTCAACAAAGTGAACTGGCATCAGCACCCATGATCAGAACCATTCTGCTGTTCCCTGCCATCTCCTCACTCTAGAAGGAGAAATCTCCAGGGCACTGTCTCAACACATACCCATGCCTGGTTCCTCCTGTCCTAGGATAATGTGGGGGTCTCCAGTCTATATGACATCTCTTCTTATCTCAGTCCTTGCGTCTAACCTACATTGCAGATGTTCACGTGTGAGTGCCTGAGTCCTTACCTTGACTATATGCCAGGTCCATTAAGAGACGGTTTATAAGGGTTATCACATGCAACCCCGACCATCACCACCCGCCAAGCACACATTGCAAAGGGTATCCTAACAGGCCCCCTGTGAGCAGTGAGGTCACTTGGCCCAGAGTCACTTGGCCACTTGGCTGAACTTGGAGAGCCTCTCACTCAGGACCCTGTTCTTTCCACACTTCTTGTGGCTTCTAGCTCCTTCTTCCGAGTGAGGTCAATGCATCACAATAGCAATAAAAGTTCAGCAACTATACAGCCCCTCCCTTGAGAGAAAGGAGCCCTTCCCCAGAACTGGAATGATGACCAGTTCTCTGGACTTTCCTTCCAGGAGCAGAAGGAGCCAGAACATCTTGACTGTGGCTTTAACCGTCTTGTCTGACTCTGAGTTGGTAACTGCAGTGCTTCCTCCCTGCCCACTGCCCACCACAGGCACATGCACCCCCAGCCGCTTCCCCCAATACCAGAGCCATCTTTCTCACGTGTGAACCTGCTGTTGTCTCCCCTCCTTAAAAAACCTCAGGGGCTCCTTAGCACCCTTTCCCTCTCTGTGTAAGACAGCTCAACGTGCCCTCTCTCAGCACACATAACTTGCTAAGGCATCTATGCAGCAGACGCTTCATGTACTCCTTCACAAATTGAGTGAGCCCGCCTGGGAGCTGGGGATAAAGAGGTAAATAAAACTAGGAATAGCAAATTTCAGGCACAGGATAGCCACTCCCCAATGCTGTTGTCACTGGCCATGTGGGGTTATTGAGCACTTCAAATGTAGCTAACGCTGCTAAGAAACTAAACTTTTAATTTTAAAAATTAATTTAAACGTAATAGCTGGGCCAGGTGCGGTGGCTCACACCTGTAATCCCCAGCAGATTGGGAGGATCAGGAGGTCAGGTGGATCACCTGACGTCAGGAGTTCAAGACCAACCTGGCCAACATGGTGAAACCCCATCTCTACTAAAAATACAAAAATTAGCTGGGCATGGTGGTAAGCACCTGCAATCCCCACTATTCGGGAGACTGAGGCAGGAGAATAAACTGAACTCAAGAGGTGGAGGTTGCAGTGAACTGAGATTGCACCACTGCACTCAGCCTGGGTGACAGAGCAAGACTCTGTCTCAAATAAAATAAATAAATGCAACAGTTGATAATTTCATTATTGGAAAATTTTACATCAGTTTGGGACAACTTAGGTATGTGAATCTACTTTTCCAACTATACATTTTATAAAATCTTAATAGACAACAAGCATTTCTAATAAAAACCTAGCACCTGAATTGAGAAATAAGTGTAACATACATGCTGGATTTCAAAAGCTCCAGACTGAAGAAAATAATGAAAAATATCTCACTGATAACTTTATATAGATTGTAGGTTGAAATGATAATATTTGAATATATCGTGTTAAAATATATTATTAAAATTAATTTATCTGTCTATTCATTTTTGAATGCAGCTACTGGAAACTTTTAAATTATATGTGTGTCCCATTAAAATTAGAGTGGCCTGTGCTGCTGTAGACAGATCACTCTGGGCAGCCACTACTAATAGATCACAGGTGACACATTGAGGTGAAATATGTTTGCCCTCCTTGGAGAAGAGAGAGGGCCTGCTTAGTGGAACTCGAAGGACAGTGGAAGAGCTGGCCACTATCACGTGGGAAGAGATGCACAGGTTTTGCCACAGCAGAACAATGGATTGATTGGCTCTGCCTAGCAGGAAGTCTAGGAAAACATTTTAGGGGGTGGCATTTGAATGAATGAGGAAGGGCATTCCAAGACAACAGAACAGTGCCAGCAAAGGCAAGGAGGTGAGTGCATGCAGAGCAGGTGGCTGGATGGGCAGCTGTTTAATGGGGCTGCAGCCTAGAGCTCCACGGGAGGACTATTTGGAGATGGCTGAAGTCTGCTCTTATGTACTCAAGGCCCAGGGCCTCCACTTCATTTATTCCCCTGCTTGTTCCCCTTTCTAACTTCCCAGCCTTTGATGAAGCCAGAGACAGAGAATAAAGTGCAGCGAGGAGCAAATACCAAAGCTTTGAAAAACAGAAAAGCCCTCAAATACTGAAAGCAGGTCACAGACAGCTAGGGTGGGAACAAGTTCATTGGTAGGAGTCAAGCTGTAGTGTCCATTTGAGGCTCACATTTTGGCTCCATGGGTAGATCGGTATTTTTATTCATGGACTCCTTTATTCATTCAATGTTTATTAAGCACCTACTAGGGACAGTGAGTTATGGAGACTGCAAAGGCAAAGTCCTAACACTCCACTGGTTTATAAAGGTTGGGCAGTCAAGACGTGCTCATTAAACATTTAACTAATGCTACAAATGAACATAGGACAAATCTGGTATAAAGTAAGGGTTCAATAAATACTTTCCAAGGTGTGTGCAAGGATGTTCATTGTACTATTTTTTATAAAAGCATAAACTAGAAACAACTTAAGCTTCCATCAGTAGGGAAGTGGTTAATAAACTATGACGTATCACCATTAGGTGTTTCTCTTCTGCTGAGAGGGTGGATAGGTGGATGGATGGGTGGATGGATGGATGGATGGATGAATGGATGGATGGATGCATGGATGGATGGATAAATGAATGTATGGACAGAGGAAGGATGGGTAGAAATTCAGAAGAGGGGAAGAGAAAAAAGTGAAGTAGGAAGGTTAGAGAAAGTGTCACGGAGAAGGCAATGTGGGAGAAAATCTCTGGCGCATAGTACATAGTCAATTCCCCAGGTCATCTAGTAAAATAAACCCCTCCCACTCAAAGATCCCTAGGAGTGTCCCTCTATGCCTGTGAACACATCTCCTCCACAGTGCCCTGGCTGCACTCCTGTCTTCTGTGGCAGCTGCACTTAAACCCTGCGGATGCCAAAATTTCATGGAGATTTGTGGCAACAATGGGAAGAATGGCCCTCTCCCTCTTTGAGTCCTACAGCAGGGCTTCCTGGACCCCAGTGTATTATAGAACGTTCCATTCTACCAGCACAGTCTGCTGCTAGCTTGTTGCTGAACCCAGATATGAATCCACGGTCTTGGGCTGGTACAAGGATAAATTCAAAGAGTCATGCCTATGCCCTTCTTGGGAGCTCCCAAGTCAGCCCTCTATGCCCAAGTCCTTCTTAAGTTCTTATTCTCTCCAGGAAACTCCTCATCCCTCCTATATATCATGTCTGGTGAGTCCATGCCCCCAGTTCAGCGGACCTGCTCAAAGGCATGTCTGATTTCCATGTACACTGAGTCAGTTCTATCCCTCCATCCACTTCCTGCCCTGCCACATCCACACATACGTGTGTACATGCATGCTCACTCGCCTGATTTAATCAGCAAACCGACGTTTGGGGATTGGTAAAAGGAATGGTCCTTAAGATAAAACTCTCCTCACACTGAGAAGACACCATAAGCAGCTCCCTCCTGCCTCTGGTTCTCAAAAAGAAAAGATCATCTCTCCCTGACCCAAGCACCCTAACCAAATTCCACAGGGAGGGGGATTCCTCTGTCTTGTGACTACCTCTACCCCTGCTCTCCTCTAACACAGAGGACAAAACCGAGTACACCTCTCCTTCCTGTCCACTAAGTACAGGCCTTGGTGCCTCCTACACGAGCCTCATCCTACTCAACCATTTGCAGCCTCTGAGCTGTGGGGAACCATGACAATTCTGAGCTTTGACCTTCCGAAAGATTCTCAACAGACATCAACTTGCTATATTCTCACCTCAACACTGAGAGGTGCCAAAGGGAAGATTTTCATGCCCATTTCACAAATGAAGACCCTGAAGCCTTGGCTGTGGAGCTTGTGCGTAAAGAAATAGTAGAGACCATCAGAGTGTGTTCCTGGGGTTACCCTCACCTGCTCATCCTTGAGGATATGAAGACCCACTTCTTAAGGATCAGGGCAGGGCTGGTTTTCTGAAGGCTGAAGACTGTAGTAGAAAGAGCACTGGCTTGGGAGCCAGCTAAGCCTGGGTCCAAATCCTGCCTCTAGCAACAGTTCCTGGGTGGCCTTAGCCAAATCATACCTGAGCCTGTGGTGATCACACCCTCACCACCACCACCACCAGCACCACCACCACCACCACTACACTCACACACATAATAGAGAGAGGGGAGCAAGGATGTCCTCAGGAAATACCTTAAGGAGCAACTCGAAAACCAGGTTAAAAAAAGCCACACACCTAGATGTGGGTGGTTTTGTGTTAACATCAGAGATCACGTGGTACCCAGAATTCCAAAGGAGAACCATTGCCAGGAAGGCTGTGGGAGTTCCTAGCATGACCATTAGGACTTGAAAGTTGTAATGAACTATAGGTAACTTGGGGCTACCCAACATTTATTTATCCTCTGTATGAATACTCTAAATCCCTCAGAGACTCACCACTCCCCCTTTGTATGGAGTCTTGGTGGAAACCCAGGGGCTCACTAACCATTAAAGTCAAAGGACTGTATCCTTTATTTTGTACATCTGACACAGTAGCAGGCAGGTATATGACAGCCAGAGGGAACCTCCTCCTAAAACTTTGCATCTTGATACAGCAAAAAAAGGAGGATGGCCGGAGGACACTCACCATTGCAGCAGTGGCTGACTTTATAGGGCCTGCTGCAAGGTGGTTGTCATGGTTCCCAGAGATGCCTGAGATGCCAAACAACCTTCCTTTCTAAGCCTGCTCCTCCTACATCCCACCAATTTTGTGGTTCTTCACCATCCTTCCAGTGGTTACCCAGCCAGCACTGTTAGCCAGTCCTGGCTTCTGTTGCTTGCAGTCACCAAGCTCTGAGAGAGAGGCAGATATAGAGTAGGCATTCAGTAAGTATTTGTTGAATGAATGCAGGAATGAATGAGAAAATGAATGTAAGTGTAATGCATGTGTGTATGAGTGAATGAAAAAAATATAATAATGAATGAATAAAGGAAGCTCCTGCCTGCCTCTCTACATGCTTACCTCACCACACTTCCCACACTCTGTCAACAGCTGCAAGGAGCTTCTTCTGCTGCCTCGATGTTCCAGGCTCCCTCCCTCTACAGGGACTTGGCATGTGCTGTACTCTCTCCTGAGATGATCATTCCTCTATTTACCTTTTTTTTTTTTTTTTTTTTTTTGAGACAGGATCTTGCTCTGTTGCCTAGGCTGGAGCACAGTGGTGCAATCCGGTTCACTGCAGCCTCGACTTGCTGGGCTCAAGCGATCCTCCCACCTCAGCCTCCTGTGTGGCTGAGACTACAGATGCATACCACCATGCCCGGCTAATATTTTTATTTTTCATTTTTTGTAGAGACGGGGTCCTGCCATGTTGCCCAGGCTGGTATCAAATTCTTGGGCTCAAGCGATCCTCCCACCTCAGCCTCCCAAAGTGCTGGGATTACAGGCTTGAGCCACTGTGCCTGGCTTTCCCTTTACCTTAATAACTGTACATCTTCCTACTCAGTCATTTACCTAGAGAAGCACCTGGCCTCCCAAAGTCCCACCAGATTATTCCTTGTTATAATCTCCCTCCTAGACCACTCACTAGACTAAACAAATTTTTGTGCCATTATTTTATTAAACCCTAAATCTGCCTAGACTCTAATCTAGGGAAGCCAAGGACAATGTGTGCTTTACTTAATACTGTATCTTCAGACCTAGCCCAGTGCTTTGAGGCAGCAAGTGTTCAATAAATACCTGGTACCTAAATAATGAAGGTGTGTGCCCTTTGAAGGAGAGGACAGGAGATCCTGACCTCAAAAAGCAGTGAGTAAATGCCTGTTACTGAGTTTAACTTGACAGCTCAATCCTATGCACAGGATCAGTTCTTGGAGACTAGTGTAGGAGCACTAAGAGAGCCTGAGATGGAGATGAGGGAAGGAAGTGGTCATAAGAAACCTGGAAAGAGAATGGCTCAGTGGGGGAGGCAGGTGGTGGTCAAAAGCCAGCTTCTTCTTTGCTTTTGGCTGTGAGCTGGTCTGGGACCCAAGTGTCCTGGCGCTCAGGATGCTGCCTGCTCTCTCAGGCATTAGAAAGCCTGCTTCAAATATTAAACAGACTCTGCCTCCCCCCACCCCCAGAAAGCAAGGAGAGTCCACAGGAAAACAGCACCTTAACCCTCTTTGCTGGATCCCTGGAGAATCATCTGTCCAGTTCTACTGGATCTGAGAGGAGCCTCAAAGTGGAAAAGGGCCACATGGTCTGGTCTACTGCCTTACTGTTGGGGTCACAAACTCCTAAGCAGGACCCTAAGGCCCAAGGCCCAGGGTCTGGGCACCTGCCTGTCTCCCCATTGCCTCCTCTTCCAGCTGGGTGACTCATCTCTTCATAGACCTTGGCACCTCTGGTTGGCATCAGGAGCAGTTGATGAAGTCACATGCTCCTGAAAACCAATCCCCCCAAACGACAGAGGGAGGAGGCAGGCCCAGGGAGTGGGAGCAGAGACAAGAAGAAAATCCAGCGTTCTGAATATTTTAAAATTTTGAAAGAAAATGAGTGAATTCAAGTTGGCTGCTAGTAATTTGCAATGACGAGGCTGTTTTCTCTCTGGTACCTCATAAATAACTTTTGATTTAAAGTTTCCAAAGAATTGACAGAGCACTTCAAAAGACCTCACCAGAGAGGAAATGAGCATCTCCCTCCATGCCCTGCCCGCTCAGGGTGAGGGCTGAGATCACCAGCTGGAGGGGTTCATCAGGGGTGTGGTCCGACCAACTCACTGGCAACTGACAGACATACTGACTGTCTGAGGAATTAACCAGCCAGCAAGCTCATGGAGAGACTGACCAACGGGCTGACAGGTTGGTGAATAACCAAGGGATGGTTGAGCCAATGGCATGGTTGATACACCAGTGAAGAGACTCACTGCCCAATAGATGGACAGTTGGACTAATGACCAGCCCGCAGACCAACTGATTGACTGATGGATCATTTTGTCCGTGAGCCAGTGGATTGTAAGGCCAACCTGTCTACTTGCCTCAAATCTAGTTAGCCAGCTGACCTACAGACCAACAGGTTGATGAACCAACCTTCCTAGAACTAACAGGAGAATATAGAAAAGATGAGATCATCTAGTAGATGGACGGGGCAAGCAACCATTGACCTACACACGTGTCAGAGCAAATTCAGATTGCCAGGACTACACACAGTGAGGAATGTTTTCAAAAGATCATATGCAACAAGAAAGTGGTAGCAGATGCAAAAAAACATTAAAAATTAACTAGACTAAAATGTTTACTATGTGGTGGGGAAGGGAGAGGACCCTGGTGATCATGCTGGAGGTAACCTGACATTGTTGACATCCAGAGTTGCATGAAGAGGCTGGGAGATTCCAACACAATGTCAAGATGTGGCTTTTGCTATCGAGGTCTCCCATGTGGTGTCAAATTAAATGAGCAAATGAGCAAGTGAGTTCAGCCATGGCTTCTCTTTAACATTCTTCTGACCCTTTCTCTATGTTCCCATCATAAACACAGCAGACTCATTCGTTCTCCTGAGGTCATAGATTTGGGGTCATAAAATGAAGTCACAGTGGTGTTCTGGTTATAGAATTCTGGTTGATTATTTTTTCTTTCATTTTCTAATTATATCTTAGTGGAAATATGTAGTGGAGCTACATTACTTTGCAAAGAAAAAATGCACATTTATAATTTTAGAAGGAAAAATAAAAACAAATTTGGACCCTTCTTCTCTTTTGCTCCATACCAAAAAGGATTTCTTGATTTATAGATCCAAGGAGTCTTCAAAATTTGCCTCTCCTTACTTTTTGATGTCAAAATGGTTTATTGAGTACCAGTCCTTGCTCTCTTTTCCTAGACTACTAGAACATGCTTTGCAGCCTTTCCCTGTTCAAGTCTGTCCTTCATGCAGGTGCTAGAAGAATCCCCACTATATTTTTCCTTCTTGGGCTGGGCACAGTGGCTCACGCCTGTAATCCCAGCACTTTGAGAGGCCAAGGTGAGTGAGTCACGAGGTCAGGAGTTCAAGACCAGCCTGGCCAATATGGTGAAACCCTGTCTCTACTGAAAATACAAAAAATTAGCTGGGCGTGGTGGCACATGTCTGTAATCCCAGCTACTCAGGAGGCTGAGGCAGAAGAATTGCTTGAACCAGGACCTGGGAGGCAGAGGTCACAGTGACCCGAAATCATGCCAATGCACTCCAGCCTGGGCTACAGAGCAAGACTCCTTCTCAAAAAAAAAAAAAAAAAAAAAAAATTTCCACTATATTTTTCCTTCTTAAGAATTTCAAGGAGCTGCCAGGAACCTATTTAATTCTAAACTTAAACTTTTTAGAATTTAACTTTTTAAATTCTAAACTAGAATCAGTGGACTTTGGATAACTGTGTCTCCTTGCACACCTCTTCCCATATCCACATGCACACATGCACATAGACCCGACCGACCTCCCCATCCCAACTTCTTGTGATGCTCAGTGCTTATCTGAATTCTTGGCTCAGTTATACATCTCATAGTTTCCCCTCAAGCCAGAATGAAAATCCCACACCCAACATGTGTCCACCATCACTCTGATAAACTTATTCATCTATCTATGAAAAGTATTCACTAAACACTAGTATTTGCCCACTGTTGTAGGCATTGTGGCATCTCCAAGAAGGGCAGAGAGAAGGGTGCTGACATTTATTGAGCGCTTACTATATCAAGCATCGAATTCACATAGGTGATCTTTTAGTGTCCTCAGTGAAGTATTTTCCCCATTTCGAGGATGAGAAAACTGAAACAGAAAACTCAACCTAAGGTTACATCACTAGGAAGCAACAGGTGAAGCTAACTCCAGCACCTTTGCCTTCTCATCTGGTTGGGAAAGCCAGACCATGTTTTCCACACACTCATCCACTTGCATATTCATTCATTCATTCACTCATGCATGCACTCATTTAGCAAGCAATTATTGAGAATCTATTCTCTACCAGGACAATACCGTATGCTGAGAATATAATGGTGAATAAGACAGTGATGATCCATGTTTTCGTGGAGCTTACTGTTTAGTAAAGGAGATAGACCAAAACTAAAAATCTGTCTATCTACCATCTATGTACCAATTTTCAATGAGGAAGGAACCAACAGATACAATATCATGGACAAATGATCTTAGATTTTATAACATCTACCATTTATACTGCTTTACAGTTTTAAAAGCCCCTTAGAAACTTTATGTGACACCAATTCTTGAAGGGCAAGATTCTATAGGAAAATTGAAGGGCAACATAAATTATGAGTGCAGACACCTGGCACCAGCTCTGGAGTCTACAAAGCTGTTCTTTCTGCAGCCTGGATATGCAGGGCCGTAGCTAAACAAAGGAGACAGCACAGGTCTGAAACTAGCAGGGCAGCCTTCAATGGCATGATAAGACTTAGAACTGAATGAGGATTGGAGGTGGATTGGGAGGGAAGGAAGCAAATGCAGCATAGGTTTCTACGACTGAACTGAGGCATACTCATCCAAAACCCTCTTGGAAGATCCCAGCTGTGTGAAGATATAAAGGCTTCTCCAAGTAAACAGAGCCACCAAAAAGTCTGGGGGGAAAAAAGTTTGAAAAGAGAATTCTTAATAATGCCAAGGTCAAATTATTTCTGACTTGAGACAATCAAAATAAAATTATAAATTGCTTATAAGATTTGCAAACATGACCAACAACATGCTCCGGGATTTTGGAAAGATGAAGAAAAGCAAGCACCTCGTTATCTTGAGACTTGTGCTACTCAGCACAGATGACAGCAAGAACCACAAACAGTCTTTCCTGGGCCCAGAAATTTCCCCCTGTGGAAGCTGGGATTCTGGGCCCATCTGTGTCTTTCACTTATCTTCCAACAGCTAGTTCATGACCTGCTGCAAGCCTCACTTCCTTCTATGAAGTCCTGGCAAGAACACAAGCTTGGGGGATTCCCACTCTGAATCTGCCACTGACACAGTATGTGGTCTTGGGTAGGGTCCCTAGACTCTCTGGGCTTTCATTTTCTGCAAAATGAGAAGAATCATAACTACTTTTCGGGTTTGTGATGAGGATCAAGGTTGTTGTTTTCCACTCTGTGATAGATGTTGGCTGTTTTCATCTACTCGTCTCCCTCCTCTTCTGTCAAGAACCTCCGCCTTGCCTTGGAGAACTGCTCCTTCCCCATTCTCAGGCCATGTTGATTTTGTTGGGGTTGACCCCACCTCCAGGCTTCCAGGATGGATACATGATACGGCTTGGCATGTGACCCAAGTATTACATAATATGTTATATAACACATTCAATGAAATGCAGTCCTAGGGTTTATATTGGAACCCTTGGGCAGGAGTCCTGTTTTTGCTAAGGTGCTGAGCTGGTAAGAGGTAGTCCTGAAGCCGGTCCACCATCCTCCCATCACAAGGGCAGAGCCTGCCTGAAGGTGGATTCAAACTAAAAGAGAATAAATTTAAGAAATGTAAAGAGATTAGCTGGGCAGCTGGATTCAGCCATACCTGAAGCCATTCACTCCTATTAGTAAGCTCCTTTGTTCATTTATTAAGACAGATTTCGGACTTTGAAGTGCTCTTGCAAGATTTGGGTCTCTTCCTAAGCCAGTGCTCACCAAGGAGAAAGCTATGTTCAGTTCGAGCGCCAAGATTGTGAAGCCCAAAGGCGAGAGCCAGACGAGTTCAAGTCCGGCATCTCCCAGACTCTTCTGGAGCTGGAGATGAACTCGGACCTCAAGGCTTTGCTCATGGAGCTGAATATTACGGCTGCCAAGAAAATTGAAGGTGATGGCAGTCGGGTCGGAAAGCTATCATAATCTTTGTTCCCGTTCCTCAACGAATATATTTCCAGAAAATCCAAGTCCGGCTGGTACGCGAATTGGAGAAAAAGTTCAGTGGGAAGCATGCTGTCTTTATCGCTCAGAGGAGAATTCTACCCAAGCCAACTCAAAAAAGCCATACAAAAAATAAGCAAAAGCGTCCCAGGAGCTGTACACTGACAGCTGTGCACCATGCAATCCTTGAGGACTTGGTCTTCCCAAGCGAAATCGTGGGCAAGAGAATCCGCGTGAAACTAGATGGCAGTGGCTCATAATGGTTCATTTGGACAAAGCACAGCAGAACAATGTGGAACACAAGGTTGAAACTTTTTCTGGTGTCTATAAGAAGCTCACGGGCAAAGATGTTAGTCTTGAATTCCCAGAGTTTCAATTGTAAACAAAATGACTAAATAAAATATATATGCACAGTAAAAAAAAAAAGGTGGATTGAGTTAGTGTCTGTCCTTGCCATCTGAAGAGTCCTGACTAATTGTGCTGTCCTAGGAAGAGATCTCCACGGACTGAGACACTGGTTAACATGTTGGGCAGTTTGTAGTCTCCAAGAATCCTGTTTTCATGGGTTGGTGGAGACTGGGGAAGAGGCTCAAGGACTCAGGACCTTGACACTGCCCAGGAAGGGAAGCTAGGAATATGAAAGAAGAAAATGGGCCCCAAAGTCTGAAAGTGCCAGACTGAAATAATTACTACCATCTAGTAAGACCTATGACATGCCAGATGTACTAAAAACATACTCATTTATTCAACATGTATTTCACAGGGTCTACTGTGCTCCCCGCACTGCTCTAGAGAGCTTCCATTCTACTGCGAGACCTGAACCTAACTCCACCAGGTAAGTACAATGAGTCCCATTTTACAGATGAGAAAGTCACAGCTCTGGACAAGGATGAATTCAAGATTCTAACTTGAGTCTGTCTAACTTCAAAGACCGTGCCTTTGTCAGCACTCCAGGCCACCCTTTTTGTAAATTCTGCACTTTGGAAACATTGCCTGATTCACATCTTTGCCTGAGATGGGAATCAAGGAGTCAGGGCTCCCATACACAGCTTCTGGTTCAAGAGTCAGGACCCGCAGCGTCTCATGAGGCGCTTGGCCATGTTTATGTTGCTCGTCAGACAAGCCTGAGTGTGTCTGCCCAAATGGACTGTGAGTTGCGTGATGGAGTTTGGAGGTTTTGTCTGAGGATCCTCCGACAGCCAGAGGAACTGGCGGAGGGCTAAATTTGGCTACCCCGCCCAGCCTGTGCCTTCTCAGTTCACCCACAATCCTATGTTCAAATGTACCCCATCTATCCAACCTCACCCCCATTTTGGGAAGACACCATAGGTAAGATCACAGAGTCAGAGGGACCTGGTTTGAGTGCTGCAGTGGTAGCTTGAGAAAATGATTTCACTCCTCTGTGCCTCATTTTCCCCACCTGAAAAGTGGGAACAACAGGACCCTCATAGGCTTGCTATAGGAACTAGACAGATAGATGGATGTCTACATGTTTCTAGAACTACATCTAGCTACCATAGGCTCTTTTTTTTTTTTAACTTTTTTTGAGATGGAGTCTGGTTTTCTTGCCCAGGCTGGAGTGCAGTGGCACGATCTCAGCTCACTGCATCCTCTGCCTCCTGGGTTCAAGCCATTCTCCTGTCTCAGTCTCCCGAGTTGCTGGGATTACAGGTGCACACCACCATGCCTACTAATTTTTGTATTTTTAGTAGAAACAGGGTTTCACTGTGTTGGCCAGGCTGGTCTCAAACTCCTGGCCTCAAGTCATTCACCCACCTCAGCCTCCCAAAGTGCTGGGATTACAGATGTGAGCCACTGCGCCTGGTCGTACGGTAGGTCTTTGATGAGCCTGAGTTATCTTCCTTGCCCACAGCAGCTCTCTCCCCTGTTGCTGCCTGGCTTACCTGGACATCTGCCTCCACCCACCAGCTCAGTCACCCACCCCTCAGTCTAGCCCTAATGACTTTTGCAGCCCATCCCTGGTGTCAGTAGCAGAGAGGCCGGAGACTCCCAGGGTCCCTGGGCTTTTTAATCAGCCTCTGTGAGGGCTGTAAGTGATACGGCCTGCAAGTGATTCGGCACCGGGCACAACAACAAACAGGCCTGCAGGGAATTACTTCAGCAGAGAGATGTTGGCATGTTTCTATAGCAACTCAGGGAAAATATTTCATGCAAAAGTCCATATGCTGTAACATAAAGGGAGTCCCAGCCAATAATCAAATTATAACGAGTTATAAATTAATCCTAATTTGCAAGCTTTATTTTACCAAACCACAAAATACACACACACACACACACACACACACACACACACACACGTGCACGCCTATACATATTTACACACACACTATATATATTCTTATACACGTGCACACACACGTGTGTGCAGTCATGAGACAATAGCAATGCAATTGTGGCTGGGTCGTCTCATCTCATGGTGCTGACTAATCGGGAGGCAGAACATTCGTCTGGAGGCTGAATGAGGTGACCCAAGCAAGTAGACAGCAGTGACTTCCAAGGCCACTGTTAAAAGGAGAGACAAACTCAGCTATCGTGCGAGCCAGAGCTGAAACTTTTTCATTAATTGTGTTGGTTTCTCCTAAGGAAAAAAAACATATCTTTTTTGTTCCTGATGTCTTTATAAAGAGACATTTGTATTGATTCATCGGTATAAAATGCTTTGTAGGGGCTATCAAAGTGGAAAAAACAACGTGATAATTCGCATTGTGATGCTTTTAATTTTATGTGTTGTCAACACTTCAAAGTGCGCCGGAGTTCTGCTTGGGAGATCTGGGACGTCTCTCTTTGCACGTCGTAGCTGGCTGCAACTGTCTGCAACTCTAGAGCCTCTTGTATGACGCCCATTCTGCCTTCAGATCTCTCCTCTTTTCTTTCTTTTTTTTTTCATTCTCTCCTTTCTATGTCTGCTCTGCAAAACTCATGTGGCCTGGAAAAGAAAAAGGGTGGTGGTGAGTGGGAGGGAGCGGGGGTTAAGTGAGAGCAAGATGTATAGCATCTTTTTCCTCTTAGACAAAGAAAGAGTTGGCTTCCCAGCCAAGAACCTCCCATGGCATCTCAGGGAGAGGGGACTGGAAACTGTGCCATCACCCTGATCCCAAAGAAGAGTCACAACTATTTGCCACCATCCTTCAAGCTAAGCACTGTGCCAAGGGCTTGCATTGTGCCACTTAATCCTGACCTCAACCCCTTGAAGAAGGGGAAATTTTTACCTGCATTTTCTTTTATATTTTGTTCATAACTGGGGCCCAGAGAGGTGGATGAATTGCTCAAGGTTCCCCAGCTGGGAAGCTGTATAATCAGAACTCATAGTCAGTTTTGGCTGATTCTACTGCCTGGGCTGCTTCTGCATGCCTAGAAAGACACAAACAGGCTGTCCCCAAGAGAGGCATGTCCTACAGTTGATCTACCTCCAAAAGTTAAATCGGAAAGCTACATCAGATCCCCAATATTAACCCAGATGTGCATGTGGACTTCAGACACATTCATTGTCCTCTCTGAATCTCACAACATTCCAAGGCAGATAGGGTAACCCCCTATTTCACAGATGAGCATGTAGAGATTCAGAGAGCTCAAGACCCTTTCCCAGGGTAACACAGTAGAGAAGCCAGACCTCAAAGCCCGTGACCCACTGAGACCCCAGTGCCTGTTTCCCTCTGGATAGTCATCCCCTAGGCTCGATGGTAAGCTTCTGCAGGCTGAGGGGGGCCAGTCACCCACATCTGCGCCATCCGTGGGGCTGAGTGCAGATTTGGCTTGCTTTTTGAGAGCGTGTGGACTTGATGAAACGCAGCAGGGGCGGAGCCCAGACAGAAGGGTCAGCAAGGGGAAGAGGGCAGGAACACCCTGTTACCAGATCTGGAGAAGAAATGGAAAGTGAAATACTTGGAAAATGACTTCGGCCTGCCTGGAGGAAAGTGTGTCGGGGATGTTTCCAAAGGCCTGGATGAGCAAGCCTTTTCCCCACCCACTCCCACACCTCGCTAGAGGGGCAGGGGGCATGTGCGAAGAGGTTGCTTCTGGCCTGAGTCCCCGGAGTTCAGGTCACTTCCAGGGACAGTCCCTGAAGAGCCAGGCGATGTTCTCCCTGAGGCCCCCGAACCTGCAAGGAAGGCCCCTGAGGCTCGCTGACCCTGCTCTGCCCTCCTGGAAGGGCAGGAGCTTCAGCTGCAGCATCTTAGGTCCCCACCATCCAAATCTTTCCCCGGGGATCCAGAAAGGCCCTCCCAGCCAGGGTGACTCTGTTTGCAATCAGCATCCAAGACCTTCCATCAGACCTGTTGAGTTGGGGCCTTGGAATGGGGAGCTTGCAGCTGCAGAAGAGGCCATGATCTATCCACTAAGTACGTTTGCAAGAACAGTCCCACGTTGGCCTCCAATTCAGGCATCATTAGGGATGAGCCCATTAGGAAATTTGACTCAACAGACCAGGCTCCTAGTAATGGTCAATTTTTCTCTCCTTTCTTCCTTCCTTTCCTCCTTTCCTTTCCCTTCCTTCTTTCCTTCCTTCTTTCCTTCCTTCCTTCCTTCTTTTCTTCCTTCCTTCTCTCTCTCCCTTTTGCTCACTTATTTTCTCCCCTATGCACTTGAAGAAGAGAACTCCTTTCAAAGGCCAGCCCATAGCAGCCTTTTCTGTGGCTGGGTTTCCAGTGTGAGCTACTCCCTCTAAGCTGCTCTGTGGCACACGTGGGAGGGAGCTGTGTCCGGGGGGACCAACTATCCCAGTACTCCCGCCTGTGTGCCGGGAGTCCATTCCAGGATCTCTCAGGCTTGCTGGGAATCCACCCTCTGGGAGGGTGAGCCAAAGGCAGGGCCTCCGCTGACCTCTGCCCTCCCTTAGCCTGGCCAGAAAGAACAGTCCAGAGCACCGCAGGAAGCCCTTTGGTTGAGCAAAGTGAAAACTCGCATGCAAGCCCAAGCCAGGTCTTTCACATGGGGGGATTTGGCTGCAGTTAGCAGAGGCTTGGAGAGGCAGTGAAGCTGAACGCCCTTCACTCACCCACCCCCAGCTCCCCACAGCCTTGGCCTCTGTCATCTCTGAATCCTCAGCCAGGTTGTCACCAGAAGTTGCCCTCAAGTGGCAGAAAGACATGCACCCAGGAGTCTGAGGGCAGACTCCCATGGGAGGCCCTGGAGTGTCGTGGCTAAGAGTTTGGAACCCAACAGACCTCGCTTTGAAATCCACATCTGCCACTTACCATCTGTGGGACTATTTATTCCAACTCAGGAGGCTCAGTTTTCCTAGCTGCAAAATGGGGGTAATAACTCCCCCGTTTTGTGCAGTTTGGGTTGGTGGTCATAACATTCCCCATTTTGTGCCGTTTTGGGTAAAAGGAAAATGAGGCAATACACGTGAAGCACTAAGAGCTTTGTATTCTGTGCCTGGCACATAACAAGTGTTCCCAAAATGATAGTTATCGTATTTTGCACTTGTTCCCATATCCAGATCTGGATGTGCTGCATGTGCGCACACACACTCACAGGTACACACACACACAGTCGGTCTGGGAGCACCCTGAGGGTCCAGGCTGCCTCTCTGCCTCATCATAGAATGTGAGAGTTGGATAGGATGTTGGAAAATATCTGAGGCCAGAGAGGGGATGTGTCCTGGCCATAGCCACTGACCGGTATGTGGCAGAGTGGGGCTGAAATGCAGTTCTTATTATTTGGATTTCTTCTCCTCATTTATTATGTATCCAACAAATATTTATGCTTACCAACCCCTCTGTGTCAGACCCTGGCTGAGCTGGGCTGTAAGGTGAACAAGATGGCACCCGCCCTCACAGCCAGCAGCTTCCAGCCCATTGGGCACCTCTGTGGCTCTCTAAACTCTCGTCCTGTGCATAACCAGAATCCCGGATACCCCAACTGATGGGGCAGCTTTGTCTTTGTCTCAGGTCTGAACCTCATTTCCTTTGGTGGTGGTGGGCTCCTTGAGTGCTGTCTCTACTTGTTCTGGGTAGAGTCCACATGGCAGTTTGGAATGCGCTGAGCTGTGCCCATCCACACCGGGATCTGTCTCTGCCCACAGACCAGGAGATCCTTACAGGCAGAGGTCTCCATTTAGCCATGGCAGTGCCTGGCGTGGAGCCAATGCCATAAATGGTGGTTGGATGAATGATGAATGAATGATTGCACAGGGAAAACAAGGTTGGTAATTCACTTATTCACTGATAAATTCACTTATCATGAATTTACTGTGAGAGACTCCTTGAGACCCTGGAATACAGAGATAAATGGGCCATCATCCATGCACTCGAGAAGCCCCAGTAAAGAAACATGAGCAGTGATAGCCATACACGTAGAGGCCATTGGGAAAGGTGAGGTCAGTTCTTCTGGGCAGTGGGGAATCAGCAAGAAAGACATGGAGTGACACTAGGCAAGGGCTGGGCAGGCAAGGCTGCCAGGTAAGCAGGGGAGAGAGCAGGCTTTCTGAGTAGAGAGACAGACATGGGCAGAGGCCCTGAGGGGTGACGTACTCTGGGAAACATCAGCCTTACCATTTGATTGCATTTCCCACAACAGTAAGGACACAATAATAGCAAATATCTATGGGGCGCTTTGCTCCAAGCACTGTTTGAAAGCTTTGTAAGGGTTAACTCACTAATCCCCCCACCTCAGTGTGTCATTATTCCCATTTTTCAGAAGAGAAAACTGAGGCACAGAGAGGGGAAGGAATTTGTCCAAGTTCTCATAGACTTTTACGGGTAGAGCTTGTTGTCAAAGAGAAGTTAAGGCTAGAGATCCCAGCACTGACCCCGTCACAGAGAGTTTTAAATATTGAGTAAAGATGCTGGACAATACCCTCGTGCTGAAGGAGAGCCACTGGAGGATTTTGAGCAGCGGAGTGTCGTGATGTGATTTTCATTTCTGATCATTTCTTCTGGTACAGTCAGGGGAATGGACTCAAGTTTTCCAAGAGCTGTGAGGTTAGAGAGGAGCAAGAATCTCTTGCACACATTCAATAGAGGACAGGTACAAGAAAGTTCATGGAATGATTTTCACAATGTCAAACATAAATGCTCATCAACAGGAGAGTGGATGAATAAACCGTACATACACTGTGGAATATTATACAGCTATGAAAATGAATGAGCCATAGCAGCATGCAACAACAGACTGAATCTTGTTGTAACAACTGGTGATTGCTGTGTAACAAGCTGCTCCAAACTTAATGGCTTAAACAATTACTTATTTGATTCAGAATTGGGTAGATATTCTAGGCTGGGCTCAGCTGGGCAGTTCTGGTCTTGGCTGGACTTCTTCATGAGTCCAGGGTCAGCAGAGAGTCAGCTAGGGGGCTCTACTTCTGAGAGTTGATCGGCTGTTGACCGACACAATGGTGGCAATTGGGCCACATGTTAGTTCTCATCCAGCAAGCTAGCCCAGACTTGTTCACAAGGTTCCAGGAAAATACGGAAGAGCATAGATCCTCTTAAGGCTTAAGCTCAGACCTGGCACAATGCCACTTCCACCATATTACATTAGTCAAAACAATACATCAAGCCAGCCCAGATTTAAGAAGTGGGGAAACAGACTCCACCTCTTGATGGAAGGAACTTCAAAGTCATGTTGCAAAAAGAGTGTGGAGGCGGGAAGAGGAATCATTGCAGCCATATTTGCAAATGATCTACTGTGGAAAAAGTCAATTCCAAAAGATTACATACAAAATGATACCTGCTTATAAAATTTAAAATTAGACTTTAGGGATACAGATAGATAAAGTAAGGTTTTATCAACAGGACGTAGGATTACGGCTCCCTTGGAGAGCGGAAGGCAAGGAGATGAAGTGGAGAATCATGCATTGTGAGCACAGGTTACCGTCATGGTCCTAGCTTTTGCTTTGTTATTAAAAATAAGAAAATTTAAAAAGCGAGCCATTTGAAACCTGTATTATAATTAGTTGGATTGTGTACATTTCGGGTCCAGAAAGGAGAGCGAGATTGAGAGAGAGGAACAGCCCAATGGAAGTGCACAGTCAGGTTGTCAGGACATGGCACATGCCACTTCTTAGATGTGGGTGGAGAGGGGAGAAGGAGGAACGAGGATCACTTCTGGAACACCTGCTTGGGGGACTGGGTGGTAGTACCATCCCTAAGCCAGGAGCCCCACAGAAGAAGACAGTGTGGAGAGAACCAAGAGTCATGTTTGGGGAATACGGTGTTTGCAGTGCCCATGAAGATCCACAGATCAAGGTCCAGCACGCTGCTCACTTTCCAGAGCTTTGGAAAGCAGTCAGGACTGGAGAAGCAGGAGCCCCAGCAGATCTGCAATGGAGACCATCCCAGAAAACCCTGTGTGATATCAGGGTGGAAGGCCTCCCTTCCGCTGAGAGCCACCCCCAGCCCCTTCCTGACAGTTTCCTCGGGACACATCCACAGCCAGGTTTCCCTCCTAAGCAGTCAGGCCTCCACCCTGGAGTCCCAGGCCAAGCGAGTAGGCTTGGGGTTGTGGCTGAGGGGGGCCCCAATAGCAGCCTCCTCCCTCCAGCAGGGCCAATGGGACCCCAGAGGGGGCTGGATGTTTGTGCAGATGACATGTTTATGGCCCAACCTCTCCTTACTCATGCTTTTGGCTTTCCCTCGCTGATTTTGGTTGGGTGGATCCCAGTTCTGCTGCTGGATTTGGGAGCCTTGGGGCTGGGGCTGAACAGAGGTTCCTTTAACAGTTCCAACCCATGATGATTCCAGCCCCTTCCCCCTCTCCCCCAAGACCTCATCTTTTCCCACACCCAACTTTATTACCAAACGCTGGCCTCTTGGAGCTGGAAGGGGCCTCCGGCATCCTCTCATCCAATGCCTCCTCAAGTAGATGAAGAAACTGAGGCCCAGAGAGAAGAAGGGACTTGCCCAAGGTCATCCAAGCAGGTAGAGACAGAAGAGCCAGCATCCTGACTTCCAGCTTGGAGCCTGAAGCCAGCCTCCCCACCACCAGCTTCCTTGGTTGCTGTTTTGTTTGGGAAAGGACAGTTCAGCTTTTTCAAGCCTGCAGCAGTAACTCTCTCCCCCTCCCAGGGAGGCAGCAGACAGTGACGGACTCTCTGCTTTTACACTTTAATTCCATAGGAAACGGGAAATTGCCTGTCAGAGGTGTCCGGGTGGCCCAGCTGCCGGCTGCCCCACACAGACCCAGGCTGCCCCGCCCCGACCTGGCCGCCAGAGCTTCTCCCTGCTCCCTGGCAGGAGGGCCCTTTTGGAAGCTCTCCCGAGGGCTCCTGTGGAATCTCTCGCTGCTCTTCCTCCCAGGACAGGAGGATAGAGCTCAGTATAGGCCAGCCAGGCCTGGCTGGGGCCCGAAACCCTGACATTTGGTCACGCTGTTTTCCATTCTGGGCTCTCAGGAGTCTCTGGCCCATAGTGCCAGCCTGGCTTCAGCATTGCCTCGTGCCCTGAGGTCACAGTGAAATTGGAGGAGCCCTCTTTGGGGTATCCAGGTTCCCTAAAAGCCTCTACATTGCCCTCCCAGAGCTTGTCACCTTCCCAGGGTTTCTGAGACTGCAGTGGGTCACACTTGCTTCATCCCTCCTCTGGGCACCCCCTGCATTTGGGATCCTATGGTGGCATCTCTATCTTGTCTCAAAAACCAGCCCAGAAGCTTCTGGTCAATGTTCCTGTTGCATAGTAGTTAGAGGCATGAATCTCCGGCATCACACGGCCTGGACTGAACCCCAGAGTCACCACTTTTGAACTGTGTGACTTTGGACAAATTTCTCCACCTCTCCATGCCTCTGTTGTCTCATCTGCAAAATGGGAATGCTCATAATAGCACCAAGGGTGCAGGGCTGTGTGAGGGTTACTTGGGACAGTGCATGTGAAGCACTTGATCAGTGTGAGCACTGTTCATAGTCTATTTCAGCAGCCTCTCATCTCTGCATTTCGGCCCAGAACTGGCTAGGAGAGATAATAGGCACTCATGGGCTGACCTCTTAAACAACTGGCAGAATGTATAGCAAAACAAGCGGTCTATAGCTTCCTGGGTCTTATTCCATGCCATGAGCATTCATGGAGTGCTTGTTATGTGTAGAGACTATGCTTGGTGCTGGAGACACAGGGGTGTGCAAGGTGGACAATCTCTGCCCTCCTACAGCTTTCATTCTAGTGGGGAAGCCAATGCTAGAGCAATACCAGCACAGTGAGCCAGGTGATGGGCTGGAAGCAAGCTCGGGACCTACAGGTCCAGAGAAGGCATGGAAAAGAGGTCACTCTGCAGCTGTGACCTGATAGATGAGCAGACTGTGTGTGTGTGTATGTGTGTGTGTGTGTGTGTGTGTTAGTAATGTGGAAAAGCATACAGCAATGCATATATGCTTGATGGAGCAAGATTCAGTAAAGGAATTAAAGAATGTCTAGTGTAGCTGGAGAAGAAAGTAGGGAGAAACAGGAGGGGAAAAATGAAACTGGAGAAGTAGAAAGAGGCCAGATCTTGAGGGCTTTGTAGATTTGTTCTGAAGGCATTGGGAAGCCATTGAAGAGTACAGAGCAGGAGAGCGGCAAGGGGAAATTTGCCTTTTAGGTTGCTCATTCGGTGTGGTGGATGAATTAAGGGGTCAGGCCTGGAGGCAGGGAGGCTTGCAATGAGACCACTGCAGTGATCCAGAGGAAAGAAGGTGAATGGCAGAACAGGGACTAATGTTCAAAGTCTTGAGGATGACATTCAAGGTCAGTCCCAAATTGGCCACTGGACTTTCCCAGTCTTCCCTTGCACTAAAACTGAGTCTTTTTGTGAGAATCAAAGGAGACCCATGGGCATGGACATGCCTTGTTAAACATAAAGCACCGTGTGAGTTTAAGAAATTGTTACCTTTAAGATTGTTAGTGGTTGGTTTGCTGGACATACCCACATGAGCTTCCTACCAGGTCCAGGGGTGTCACTGCCTCCTTGAGAGGGGAGGATTTATTTCAGTTTCCCTCCAGTGGTTCCTAATGGATACCTGCAATTGGTGACACAAGACTGGATTTCACACCACCCATTCCAGCCAAATTTCTCTACTGCCTTAATGAACTGATTTCCAGACAGAAACAAACCCATAGCATCTTCCATGCTTGGGAGAAGGCACTGGGCTAAATGTAAGCAAACCTGCCATGAATTCAAAGACTTTTAGAGGACCAGGGAAATCAGCTGGGCCCTAGACAACAGTGTGAGCTGGCAAGAGCCTGGAAGAGCTCCAAACACAAGGACAGATTACGCACCCCAGATATTTTCCTGTCCCACATGCTCCCCCTCTCTCACATTTTGCTGAGAAAGCAGCAGTGAAGGAAGAGTAGTAAATATATTGTAGTTTAATGTATTCTCATAATAATAGGATTCTAAGACCCTGACACACTCAAATTCAAAAGTGAACCAAAACTATCTGAAACTGTAGCCCAGGCGTGGTGGCTCACGCCTGTAATTCCAGAACTTTGGAAGGCCAAGGAGGGTGGATCAGCTGTGGTCAGGAGTTTGAGACCAACCTGACCAACATGGAAAACCCCATTTCTATTAAAGATACAAAAAATTAGCCAGGCCTGGTGGCATATGCCTGTAATCCCAGCTACCTGGGAGGCTGAAGCAGGAAAATCGCTTAAACCCAGGAGGTGGAGGTTGCAGAGAGCTGAGATTGTGCCATTGCACTCCAACCTGGGTAACAAGAGCAAAACTCTGAAGGAAAGAAAAAGAAAGAGAGAGAGAGAGGGGAAGATTCAAGATGTGGCCCAGACCCATCTCGATTTGATCAAGGAGAAATGTGAATGATCAGACGTTTACTTTAACCATCAGTCATAAGAAAGGGTTTCAGTCTGGGAAATAAACAAAGAAAAGTATCCTTTAGTCTTCACTGCTATTTATATATAGTGTTTGAAATACAATTTAAAAATTACAAGCCAGCTGAAGAATCTAGGGGGAGGGGGGGTGGGAATAATGATTATAATCAAGAGAAAGCATAATCAATAGAAATGGACTCCCAAAGAAAACAATTAGAATTGGAATTCTGTCACTGGAATTGGCAAATAAGAACTTTGGAATAACCATTTTAATATGTTTAAAATTTTAGAGGTAAAGAAAGGTATAATCATTGAAGAGATTGGATATTTCTGCAGAGAATTGTAAACTATAAAAAAATGACAAAACGCAAATTCTGGAACTAAAGTATGTGAAACAGAAAATTAATAGAATGAGGTCCTCTGGAAAGATGGTGAAGTAGAAAGCGCCAGAAAGCTGTCTCCCCACCTAACACTAGCAGACTCTGTCTGATGTCACTATTTTGAAACTCTGGAGTTTATTGAAGTCTTGCAAATTTCAGGGGAAATTTCAATCTCAGCACAGTAGTTGCTACTCATCCCCCCTCCCCCAGGCCCATGGCAAGCAGCTGTGCACATGTTCCTGGAGCAACGTACACATAGCTTGAGTGAACCAGTGTAAGCCAAAAGGACCCTATTCCCTGCATATCAGACATCTGTTGTCTGATCCCTGATTTCTGCCTCTGATCACAAAAATGCAAGCAAAGGAAAAGGCAGCCATTGTTGTTGCATCTACCCCAATTGTTGCAAGCCCCTGCTCTTTGCATGAAGTGACTTCCATGGGATTTAAAGGGCTAGCACCCTTTTTTCCATTTATCTCTCTCTTTTCTTTTTTTGCCTTTTGGGAGCCAAATACTAAAGACTAGAACATTCAAAACAACCACAGATACAGGGAAATTAGAAAATGACAACTCATGTCCCAGGAAAGATGAAGGCTCAGAAAAGACTTGAGAAGACCTTAAGTTTATACCTTAGGCTAATCCTTGGCACAGACAGAGCCCACAGCAACCAAAAACAAAACAATAAGAAAACAACAAATCCTGAGAAAGGGGGAGAATCTGATTTCCAGTTACTGTAGTATTAGATTCAAATGTCCAGTTTTCAACAACAACAACAACAACAACAACAAATCACAAGGCAGATAAAGAAACAGGAAAGCATAGCCTGTTCAAAGGACTAAAATAAATCAACAGAAACTGTCTCTGAAAAAATCCTAATGGCATATTTGCTAGACAAAGACTTTAAAACAACTATTTTAAAGATGGTCAAAGAACTAAAGAAGGTATGGAGAAAGTAAAGGAAACAATTTATAAACATAATGAAAATATTAATAGAAACCTAAAAAGAAAAACAATGTGAAGCTAAAAATACAATAACTGAAAAGAAAAATTCACTAGAGAGACTCAGATGCAGCTCTGGGCAGATGAAATAATCAGTGAACTTGAAGGTAGAACAATGGAAATTATCACGTCTGAGGAACAAAAAGAAAAAAGATTGAAGAAAAGTGAATAGAGCTTAAGAGACCTGTGGGACACCATCAAGCAGGTCAACATACGCATTGTGGAAGTCCCAGAAAGAGAAGAGAAAATACTGAATAAATAATGGCCAAAAACTTCCCAAATTTGATGAAAGACATGAATATAAACATCCAAGGAGTTCTTCAACAAACTTCAAGGAAGATGAACTCAAGAAACTTACACTAAGATTAGGGTTAGGGCTAGGGTTATAACCTAACCATTATAATCAAAACTTTACGTTATAATATAAATTTTTGAAAGACAAAGAAAGAATCTTAAAAGCAGCAAGACAGAAGTGACTCATCACATGCTAGTGATCCTCAGTGAGATTATCAGCAGATTTCTCATCAAAAACTTTGGAGGCCAGAAGGCAGTGGACCAATATATTCAGTGCTAAAAACAACAATAAAAACCTGTCAACTAAGTGTCAAAACTGACTCAGAGCTAATACAAATGGCAGAACTATCAGACAAGGATATTAAACTAGTTATTATAAGTATATCCAGTTGTTCCAAAGTTAAGTAAAAGCATTAAAGATATAAAAAGGTCACAAGACAAACCTAGAGAGATGAAATATACAATGTCTGAGATGAAAAAAAAAATACTAGTCTTTAATGTTTGGTTCCCAAACAGGGAAAAATAGAGAAAAAGGTGCTAGCCCTTTAAATTCTCTGGAAATCACTTCAGCCAGAGGAAAAGGACTTGCAACAATGGGGAAGGTACAACAACAATGACTGCCTTCTCTTTGTCTGCACCTCTGTGATCAGAGGCAGCAATCAGAGTTCAAACAACAGATGTCAGTATGTAGAGGATAGCATCCTTTTTAACTAGGAGATAGTGAGAAATGACACATTAGTGTATTTGAAGAAGCAATTAAAACTATTCAAAATGATACGAGGTGAGAAAAATACTTTAAAAGTGGAAAGAGCATTAGTGAGCTTTTGGACAATGGTATAATATCCATGTAATTGGAGTCCTTGAAGGAGAAATGAGGATGAGAATAAATATTTGAAAACTTAATGATCCAGAAAGTTTTCAAATTTAATAAAAGCTGAAAAGTCAAATGTCCAAAAAGTTCAACAAATCTCTGGCTCAACAAACATGAAGAAAACTATACCAAGATACATCCTAATCAAATTGTTCAAGACTAGTGACAAAGAGAATATCTTAAAAGTAGGCAGAGAAGAAAGAACATGTTACATGCAGAGATACAAATGTAAGAATGATATCAGGTTTTCTTTTTAAAGCAATGCAAAAACAATGCAGGCAAAAAGATAATGGCACAATATATGAAAGTATTCAAAAGAGAAAAATCTATTAATCTAGAATTATATACCCAGCAACATATTTTTCAAAAACAAAGGCAAAATAAAGACTTTTGCAAATAGGCAAAAGTTGAAGGAATTCATCACCAGCATAATTGAAATACAAAAACTGGGTTAGGAAATGTTCCTCAAGCACAAGGAAAATGATTCTAGATGGAAGTCTGAATCTACACAAAGGAATAAAGAGCACTAGAGAAGGCAATTAAATGGGTAGATGTGAAACATTTATTTAACCAATAATTTATTCTTTAAACAAACGTAAAAATGTAGACTGTGGTTTATAACTTATGTATAAGTAAAATGTATAATAATAGCATAAAAACCATGAGGAGAGAAATGGAAGCATACTATTGTAAGGTTCTCACGCTATGTGTGAAGTGGCATAATATTGCTTGATAGTGTGTATTGCTATTGTGTATATTGTGATATTGTGTATACTGTGTATCAAGTGACATAGTATCGCTTGACTATAATTAATTAAAGATGTATACTCTAAACTCTAAAACAACCATTAAAATTACAAAGGAATTATGATTAATAACCCAATAAAGGAGATAAAATGATCATAAAAAAATACACCACTAGGCCAGACATGGTGGCTCATGCCTGTAATCCCAGCACTTTGGGTGGCTGAGGCAGGCAGATTATTTGAGATCAGGAGTTTGAAACCAGCCTGACCAACATGGTGAAACCTCGTCTCTACAAAAAAAAAAAAAATACAAAAAACAAAAAATTAGCTGGGCATGGTGGCATGCAGCTGTAGTCCCAGCTACTTGGGAGGCTGAGGCAGGAGAATCACTTGAACCCAGGAGGTGGAGGTTGCAGTGAGCCAAGATCATGCCACTGCACTCCAGCCTGAGAGACAGAGTGAGACTCTGTCTCAAAATATTACAACAAAAATAAAATAAAATATACACCATTAATCCAAAAGAAGGAGAAAAACATGGAAAAAAGAACAAAGATGAGATGGGTATAATAAAAAACAATTATGAAGATGGATTTCAACCTAATCATATAATCACATAAAATGTAAATGTGCTAAATATTCCCAATTAAAGGGCAGAGATTTTCAGATTGGATAGAAAAGAAAGAAAGAAAGAGACTCAATTGTATCCTGTTTACAGGAAATGAATTATATATATAAAATAATTATATATAATGTTGCACCATTGTCTTTTTGCTTGCATTGTTTTTGCATTGGTTTAAAAAGAAATCTGATGTCATTCTTATATTTGAACCTCTGCACATGTAACATGTCTTTTTTTCCTCTGATTGCTTTTGAGATATTCTCTTTGTTACTAGTTTTGAACAATTTGATTAGTATATATCTTGGTATAGTTTTCTTCATGTTTGTTGAATCAGAGATTTGTTGAACTTCTTGGACATTTGGCTTTGTAGCTTTCATTAAATTTGAAAAGTTTCTGACCGTTATGTGTCTGTTTATATATATATATATATATATATATATATATATATATATGTAAAATATGAAAGTAGAAGGATGAGAAAAGATACCATGTTATCTCTAACCAAAAGAAACCTGGAGCAGTTATATAAATGTCAAAGTAGATTTCAGAGCAAAGAATATTACTAAAGATAAAAAAGATCTTTTATTATGATAAAGCTGTTAGTTCATCATGATATAATTCTAAATGTTTATGCATCTAATAAAAGAACTTCAAGACACATGAAGCAAAATTAACAGAATTGAACTACAAGGAGAAACAGACAAATCTATCATTACAGTCAAAGATTTCAACATCCTGTCAAAAGTTGATAAAATAAGTAGACAAAAAATAAGTAGACAAAAAATCAATAAGGATATGAAAGATTTGAATAACGCTGTGAACCAACTTGACCTAATTGGCATTGTATATACCAACAACAGCAGAATACACAATCTTTTCAAGTGCACAAGCAACATTTACCAAAATAGACCGTATTCTGAGCCATAAAACAAGTCTCAGTAAACTTAAAAGGATTATAGTCTTACAAAGTATTTTCTCTGACCAAAGTGAAATCAAATTATAAATTAATAACAGAAAAATCTCTGGAAAACCCACAAATATTTGAAACTAAATAACACACTTCTAAATAATTGAAGGGTTATAGAAAAAAATCAAAAGGGAAGTTAAAAGTATTTCAAACTATATGAAAGGAAAAACACGTCAAAAATTTATAGGTTACCACTAAATCAGTGCTTATAAGGAAATTTATAGTATTAAGTGCCTATATTATAAAAGAAAGGAGTTCTCAAACTAATGATCTCAGCTTCTACCTTAAGAAACTAGAAAACAAAAGAGCAAATTAAACCCAAAGCAGAGGAAAGGAAAGCAGAGGAAAGGAAATAATTAAAATTAAAATTCCACCAGAAATGAATGAATTTTAAAACAGGAAAACAATAGAAAAATCAAATGAAACCAAAAGCTGGTTCTTTCAAAAGATCAATAAAATTTAAAAACTTCTAGTTCAATTGATCAGGAAAAATAAAAAGAATATACAAATTACCAATATCAGAAACAAGAAAAGTTATATCAATACAGACAATATCCCTAAAACTATTAAAGAAAATGAATTTGCAGTTAAACATCATCATAAAAACAAAGCTCCAGGCCCAGAGAGCTTCATTGGTGAAGAATACGAAACATTTATGGGAGAAATAATGTCTGCTAGACACAAACACATGCATACCTTGTTTTATTGTGCTTTGCTTTACTGTACTTCACAGATACTGTGTTTTTATACAGACTGAAGGTTTGTAGCAATCCTGTGTCAAGTCTATCAGCACCATGTCTCCAACAGCACATGCTCACTTCATGTCTCCGTGTCAGCAATTCTTAGCAATAAAACAATAATGCCTCCCACCAAGCCCCACTTCCAGCACTAGGGATTATAATTCAACAGGAGATTTGAGTAGGGAGAAATATCTAAACTATATCACAATGGAAAAATAGAAAACAAATGAATCGATGAAACACAATAGGGAGCCTAGAAATCGGCCCAAATATAAAAAAACAACTGAGGATTTGGGAGAGGGGGGTTTGAGACAAGGTCTCACTCTGTCACCCGGGATGGAGTGAAGCGGTATGATCACAGCTCACTGCAGCCTAAACCTTCCAGGCTCAAGTGATCCTCCCACCTCAGCCTCCCAAGTATCAGGGACTACAGGTGTGCACCACCACACCTTGCTAATGTTTTTTTTTTTTAATTTTAGTAGAGACAAGGTCTCACCATGTTGCTCAGGCTTGTCTCAAACTCCTGAGCTCAAGTGATCCTCCCAACTCAGCCTCCCAAAGTACTGGGATGATAGGCGTGAGCTGCCACCCTCTCCCCAACAACTGATTTTTTGATGAAGATACATAGCAATTTGGTAGAGAAAGGATGTTCTTTTTAAACAATGGTGCTGGGAAAATTGGACATCTTTAGGTCAAAGAAAAAAAGAACTTTGATTCATAACTCACATAGTGTAAAAATTAACTCAAAGTGGAACACAAATCTAAAACTATAGAAATTCTAGAAAAAAAAGCAGGAGAAAGAGCTTTGTGATTTTGGATTAGGCAAAGATTTCTTAGATATGATATCAAAAGACAAACCATACAAGAGCAGACTCATAAATTGGACTTCATCAAAATCAAAGATTTTTACTCTTCAAATGATACTTCTAACATAATAAAAAGAGAAGGCATACGATAGGAGAAAATATTTGAAAATAATACATATAGTAAAAAGACTTGTGTCCAGAAGATGAAAAGAACTCTTAAAACTCAATAATAAAAAAATAGGCCAGGCACAGTGGCTCACACCTGTAATCCTAGCACTTTAAGAAGCTGAGGCAGGAGGATCGCTTGAGCCCACGAGTTTGAGACTGGGCTGAGTAACATGACTAATACGGTTGGATTGTGTCCCATGAAAATCTCATCTCGTTTGTAGTTCCCATAATACCCACATGTGGTGGGAGGGACCTGGTGGAAGGTAATTGATCACGGAAGTGGTTTCTCCCATGCTATTCTCGTGATAGTAAACTCTCACAAGAGCTGATGATTTTATAAGGGGCTTCCCCCCTTCACTCAGCTCTCATTCTCCTCTCTCCTGCTACCATGTGAATAAGGATGTGTTTGCTTCCCCTTCCACCATGATTGTAAGTTTCCTGAGGCCTCCCCAGCCCTGCGAAACTGTGAGTCAATTAAACCTCTTTTCTTTATAAACTACCCAGTTTCAGGAATGTCTTTATTAGCAGCATGAGAATGGACTAATACAATGGCAAAACCCCATCTCAACAAAAAATACAAAAAATAATAATTGCCAGCTATGGTGGCAATTATTGATATATAAAAATTTTATTATTCAGCTTTAAGCTTTGGTTTTTGTTGTTGTTGTTGTTTTTGTTTTGAGACAGAGTCTCACTCTGTCACCCAGGCTGGAATGCAGTGGCACAATCTTGGCTCACTTAAACCTTCGACTCCCACTTACAAGGGATTCTCCTGCCTCAGCCTCCCAGGCTTTAAGCATTTATTTATTTATTTTGTTATTATTAATTTTTGAGACAGAGTCTCACTCTGATGCCCAGGCTAGAGTGCAGTTGTGCTATCTCGCCTCACTGCAACCTCTGCTTCCTGGATTCAAATGATTCTCCTGCCTTCGCCTCCCAAGCAGCTGGGATTACAGGCATGTACCACCATACCCAGCTAATTTTTGTATTTTTAGTAGAGATGGGATTTCACTATGTTCAACAGGCTAGTCTCAAACTCCCAACCTCAGGTGATCCACCCGCCTCAGCCTCCCAAAGTGCTGGGACTACAGGCATGAGCCACCGTGCCCAGCCCCAAGCTTTAAGCATTTAAATGTTTTAATATATCAGTGCTTCTTAGATCAGTAAGTTATTTACAAATTTGTTTTTAATTTTCCAATTGGTTGCTCCAGAAAATTTAACACACAAATTAAATGAAATAAGATAGGAAGTTAATATCTCTGCCTTTCTACGGGTAATAAAACAATCTTCAATGCTGTAATTCCAATCACCTTCTCCTAAAATATGTTATTTTGATCATCTTTGTTCTATTTAATTTCCTTCCCCAACCTAGATGTTACTCTATTTTTACTTTTTCCCTTTTTGTTTTTCATTTCTACTCACATTTCAAAAATTTTCTCTGAGATTATTATCATTTCGTCAGAAATCTGTCCTTTGGAACTCTCTTGATGGCAAGGTCTCTCAGTTCTTGTGTCTGAAAGCATATTTATTTTGCCCTGTTTGTGTATTCATATTCATAAGGAGTTGCTTGATTACAGCAGTCTGGGATCACTTTAAAAATCTAATCTACAATCTCTGCTTTTTCAAATGATTTTATTGAGATATAATTAACACACAATAAAGTGCACATGTTGGAATCATTTAATTTGGTAAGTGAAGCCAACACCCAAATAAAGATAAGAAATATGTCTGTTTTCTCCAGAAGTTTCCTCACGCCCTTTGCAATCTGACCTTTCCAACTCTCCCTGCCACCCATCATTCCCCAGACAACCACTGCTCTGCTTTCTGTTACTCTAAATTAGTTTGCAATTTTTCTGGAATTTTGTATAAATGAAATCATAGCATGTATGCTTTTTTGTCTAACTTTATTCAGGTAGCAGAATTATTTTGAGATTCATCCATGTTATTTCATGCATTAATACATTGCTTTTCATTGCTGAGTAGTATTCCGTGATGTGGATATACCACAATTTATTGATTGGTGGACATTTCATTCCTGTTTTTGGATAGTATAAATAAAGCTGCTATGAACTTTTTTGTACAAGTCTTTATATGGTCATATGCTTTTATTTCCTTTGGGTAAATACTAGGATTATGAAGACTTGCTCATATGGTGTGTCTTTAACTTTTTAAGAAACTGTCAAACAGTTTTACAAAGCAGCTGGTCCATTTTACATTCCTTTCAGCAGTGTATGAGACTTCTAGTTTCTCTAAATTCTTGTAAATTCATGGTATGAATTTATATTATTATACAATGCAGCTATCACTGAGCTTTTGGGAAAATATGTAGCCTTAAATGTTTACATTAAAAAAAAATAAAGCTCAACATTAACAACCTAAGCATTCTACAGCACAAACCCAAACAAAATAAAAGGACAAGGCCGGGCGCAGTGGCTCATGCCTGTAATCCCAGCACTTTGGGAGGCTGAGGCGGGTGAATAACGAGGTCAAGAGATCGAAACCATCCTGGCCAACATGGTGAAACCCGTTTCTACTAAAAATACAAAACTTAGCTGGGCATGCTGGCACATGCCTGTAGTCCCAGCTACTCAGGTGGCTGAGGCAGGAGAATTGCTTGAACCTGGGACTCAGAGGTTACAGTGAGCTGAGGTCATGCCACTGCACTCCAGCCTGGCGACAGAATGAAATTCTGTCTCAAAAAAAAAAAAAAAAAAAGAAAGAAAGAAAGAAAAAGAAAAAAAAAGAAAAGGACATAATAAGAAGAAAAATTATTGAAAAATAAGACATATAATAAAAAGAATCAGCTGGGCATGGTAGGTTATGCCTGGGATCCCAACACTTTGGAAGGCTGAGGCAGGAGGATCACTTGAGCTCAGGAGTTTAAGACCAACCTGGGCAACATAGCAAGACCCCATCTCTAAAAAAAAATTTTTTTTTAATTAGCCAGGCACCTGTCATGTGTCTATAGTCCCAGCTACCCGGGAGGCTGAGGTGGGAGGATCACTTGAGCCCAGGAGGTCAAGGCTGCAGTGAGCCATGATTGTACCACTATACTCTAGTCTGGGTGACAAAGTGAGACTGTCTCTAAAAAAATAAAATAAATTAAAAGGATCATCAAGGCCACAAGTTTTCTCTTTGAAAAAACTAATAAAATAGATAATACAGACTAATAAAATAGACAAATCTCTAGTCAGACTAATCAAAAAAGGAAAAAAGACACAATAAACATTAAGGAAAAAGAGACACAAAAACAGATGATAGTTATATTAAACAGACAACACAAAAATGTTGCAAAATATTTTTGACAATTTATTAGCAAACTAAGACAAAGGAGCAAACTTTTCAAATAATATAACTCATTAAACTTGATTCAAGAAAAAAAAATTTTAAGTAACGCAATAAAATTGAATCAGTCATTGAAATTGAATCGGTCATTGAAAATCTCATCATGAAGAAAACTCAGGTTCAAACATCTTTACATCTTCACAAGTATTCTACCAACCAGGTAATTCAATCTTAAACTCTTTCAAGTAATAGAAGGGAAAAAAGAACATTTTATGAGCTTGACCTAGTCTTGATTAGAAAGTCATGAAATGAAAGCATAATCAAGGAACCTACCTCATTTTTGGAGATCAACGTAAAAACCCTAAACAAAATTTTATCAAACAGATTTCAACAATGCATATTTAAAAATTCAACTTCACAGCCAGATGTAGTGGCTCATGCCTGTACTCCCAGCACTCTGGGAGGCAGAGGTGGTCAGATCACTTTAGGTCAGGAGTTTGAGACCAACCTGACCAACATAGTGAAACCTCATCTCTACTAAAAAAATACAAAAATTAGCCAGGTGTGGTGAAGCATGCCTGTAATCCCAGCAACTCGGGAGGCAGAGGTTGCAGTGAGCTGAGATTGCACCACTGCACTACAGTATGGGCAACAGAGCGAGACTCTGTCTCAAAAACAAACAAACAAAAAAATCCAACTTCGCCAAATTGGCTTTATCCTAGGAATGAAAGTCAGGTTCAATATTATTTGTTGCTCATCATATAAACATAATTGCAGAGAAAAAGCATATGATCAGTTCAACATTTATTCATAATAAAAACTCTTAGCAATTGGAACTAGATACTTTCTCCACCTCATAAACAGCATCTTCAAAAAATCTATAGCAAACTGCCATATTTAATGGTGAAAACATTCTCTTTATTAGAACAAGGAGCTAGGCGAGAATTTGCCTTAACAGACATACAGGTTTATTATAAAGCTATGACAAGTAAGAAAGTGTGTACAGGTGCAGGAATAAGCAAATATACCAATGTAAAAGAATAGAGAGCCCAGAAACAGACCCATGCAAACAAAGAGACTTGGCTTATGCCAAAGTGGAACTGAAGATGAGTGACAAAAGATATTGTCTGGACAATAGTCTATTCATAAGGCCAAAGAATGAGACTGGATTCCTATGTCACAGCAAAACAAAAGTCCATTTCAGGTGGATTAAAGCCCTAAATGCAAAAGGCAAAATTTTAAACATTTTAGAAGGTAATGAAGGAGAATACTATTATTGACTTCAGAAAAAGGAAGAATTCCTCAAACAAAATGCAAAAAGCAGAAATCATTAAAAATTACAATAAATTTAACTGTGTTAATGTTAAGAGGCTCTGTTCATAAAATGACACCACAAAGAAAGTAAAAGAAAAGCTACACACTGAATGTACTCGCTGCACATATAACTGACTAGGGATTGATATCCAAAACATGTAAAGAACACTGATGGATCAACAAGAAAAAGTCCAATCATACAATAGAAAATGGATAAAAGTCATAACCTCTTCAGAGAAGAGGGAACATCAAGGGCCCATAAAGTATGAAAATATGCTCACTTCAATAATTATGGAAATGCCAATTACAGTTGTAATGAGATCTCATTATACTCCCATCCGAAATGCTGGTAATTCTTACATACTGCTGGTTTTACTTTTCACATGTAAATGGTGTAATCATAAAACACTCAATAGCATTAATCAGTAATGAACCACAGCTTCTACATATGAACATGGATGCATCTGAAAATCATAATGAGAACGATAGAAGAAAGTCACAGAAAAATACACAGAGTGTATTTTATAGGAAGAAAAAAGAAATGATTAGCACAAACTTCAGGATAATAGTTTCCTGATTGATAGGTAGAGAAATGCAGTTGGAGAACATGCCACAGGGAGCTTCAAAGGACCTGGAAATGTTCTATTTCTTTCTTTTTTTTTTAATTGTACTTTAAGTTCTGGGGTACATGTGCAGATCATGCAGGGTTGTTGCATAGGTACTTACATAACAAGGTGGTTTGCTGCCTCCATTCCCCCCTTCATCTATATCTGGCATTTTCCTCCACATTATCCCTCCCCACCCTCCCCACCCCCTCACTGTCCCTCCCCTTACCCCCCAACCGACCCCAGTGTGTGATTCTCCTATCCCTGAGTCCACACGTTCTCATTGTTCAATACCCGCCTATGAGTGAGAACATGCAGTGTTTGGTTTTCTGTTCTTGTGTCAGTTTAGATGAATGAAGGGTCCCTGGTTATTCATTATACTATCATTTCTTTCTTTTTGTTTTGTTTTGTTTTGAGACAGAGTCTTGCTCTGTCGCCCAGTGCAATGGCACAATCTTGGCTCACCGTAACCTCTGCCTCCTGGGTTCAAGCAATTCTCCTGCCCCTGCCTCCCAAGTAGCTGGGATTACAGGCGACCACCATCATATCAGCTAATGTTTTGTTTTTTTAGTAGAGACAGGGTTTCACCATGTTGGTCAGGCTGGTCTCTAACTCCTGAGATCCACCTGACTCGGCCTTCCAAAGTGCTGAGATCACAGGTGTGAGCCACTGCCCGGCCCGTTATATTTTCATTCTTTACACTGGACATATGTGTTATCTACAGCCTCTCTGTGTGATATATTTTATAATACATTTTGCCTAAAATAATTCAAAAGAAAGAATGTGGATAATTAATAAATTAAAAAGTTGTTAAAATTAACAAGAAAAAGATTAAGAGTCTAATAGAAAAGATGAGCAAAGAATTTTAATGGTTCAGGGATAAATAAAACGGCTTTAAGCAGATAAAATGATGCTCAATTTCACTCATAATAAAAGGAATGCAAATTAAATCACAAGATGCAAGTTTTCTCCTATCCTAGTGAATATATATGAGAAATAGATAAGAAAAATAGGCACTTTCATACAAAGTTGATGAGACAATAAACCGCTACAGTGCCTTAGAAGAGCAATTTGGTAAAAGCTGTGAAAATGTAGAATATACTTGTAAGAACTTATGCCATAGATATAATCACTCGTGTATGCAAAGAAGAAGGGAGGATATTTAATCTCTCCATGCCTTGGTTTCTAGCTTGATTTTGAAGATTAAATGATTTACTACAAGTTTTCATGAAATTGTTCCTAGTTAGGAGTCCAGCAAATGTTAACCATTATTATTATTATCATTATAAGGGCATTTGCTGCATTATTTGTAGGTATCAAAAGAGTAGAAACATCTTAAGCGTTCATCAACTGTGGTCTGATTAAATAAATCATAAGACATCCATACAGTGGAACATTCTACAGCTGTTAAAATGAATAAGGTACATGCATGTGAAACCATCTCAAAGGTATAGCGTTAGCTTAGAAAAGCACAGAAAATTCGTATGCACTGCTAATATTTCTGTAAAACACATACCCACAAACCTATGCCTTTATATACATAAGCTTATAAATGGTGGTTCCAGACATGTAAACTGGGGAACTGGGAGTCAGAGGAGGTGAAGGTGAAATTCCTTTGGAGGAACTAGCCTTTGTGCTGTTTGAATGTCTTGCTGTGCATATTGGATCTGTGTCTGAAGTGGAGGAGGAAAAGAGAGGAGCAGGGAGAGGAGGAGGAAAAGCAGTGAGGGGATCCAGGAGGAGGGAGAAGAAGGGATAAGAGGAGGAGGGAGGGAGGAAGGAAGATGGGAGAAGTAGGGAAAAGGAGATAAAGAGGAAGGGAGAAAGGAAGGAACGGAAGTAGAGGAGGGGGGAGGCAGGAGAATAGGGGAGAGGTCCTCTCACCTGTGGCTCTGAGCTCATGCCCCAGTCTAAGGCACCTTCTGATTGCGCCTTGGCGTCCTGTGAAATCTTCCTACCTAGGGTTCGTGCTCCTCAGGCCCTTGTGAACATCAGGCCTGAGTGGCAGTGCTGATTCTTACCATATCTACATGAATCTGTCTGTTCTCAATGTGGAGGCAAAATCAAAATTCTGCCTCTATGAGGTGGCACGATGCACCCCGGGCAGTGAATTGACCCTGCACAATGGCAAAGAGCTCGAGATGAGTGTCCCCTGGTGGAGGTGGGGCCGGGCTGGGGGTGGGGGTTGTGAGTGGTCACATGCCGGCCCTTATTGCCCACCCACAGACCCAAGGACACTCCCCCACCACCATGTCTTGCTTCCCTGACCTCTGTCTCTGGGCTCTCTGACGCCAGAGCCCTGCAGGAATTGCCTGCTCCTCCTTCCCCTTGTGTCCAGGCTTCCCTCTGCCATTCTCTCCGCAGCTCCCAGCCTCTCAGCCCACAGTCCCCGCTGATCTTTTTCTAGAGTAATCATAGAGACCCATCTTCTCTTTACCAACAGCAAAATGATGATGGTATGCACCCCTTCCTGGGTGCCTACAAAGAGCCAAACCTTGTACTCAGTCACCTTCTATTCCAGCACTGTTCATCCCCTGGGCAACTTCAGGGCACATCTGAGACCCAGAGAGGCCAAATGACTTACCCAAGGTCACACTGCAAGGGCACAGTGTTCTTGGATTTGAACACAGGTCTGTGTTTCTCCAGAGTTCATGCTCCGAAGTCCCAGAATGGAGTGCTTCCCCGGCTGCCTCCCAAGAGACTGGCAGTGGGACCGTCCATGGTGGTCACTACTCAAGATGAGTGAGGTTGGGAGACTTTGTGAAACTGTAGAGCTGGCTTCTCTTGTCAGAAATATCTTTCCTGAAAAAGAGAAAGCCAAAAGACTCAAAACTAAAAGCCTTGGTCCTATGGCGTGCCTGGCATGCATTTGGTTTTCTGTCTCACCAGTGCTAAAGGGCAGCACAGTCTTTCCAGAGTGGACTGGGATGGTGAAACTCAGAGGGAAGAAACATCCTGCCATTCTGCAGCCAAACCTCCTCCTCACCCATCCCTTCAGCCACCTTCAGAGTAGCATCCCTCACTCGATTTCTCCCCCAGTGAAGTGGGAAGGAGACTGGACCACATTACAATTATGTGCCTCCTTCAGTGTAATGAGCTTGCCTGCCTCCTCCCTGTCACCAATTTCATGTGAATGAAAATGCTCGGTATCTGGGCACAGTCTTAGGCACAGCTCCCCAGTCGGAGAAAGGGACATATTCTGTAATGCAGTGTCAGGAAAAGGAATTGAGCAAGGGGGGCCATGTGTTCAAAGTGAGGAGTCTGTATGCAGACAGTTCTGGAGGTCTCCTCCATTAACCACGTTCCCTTCCTCCACGCCCTGGAGAGTGGAAAGAAAGCACAGGCAGGGTGGGGGAGGGGTTGGTTTGCTTGGAGACCTTTGGTGAACCTCAAAACAGCTTTGGGTCCTCTAATTGCAGCTGGGGGAGTGACTGGCTGGTGCAGAGGGGTGGGAGGCCTCAAATCTTAATTTTTTAAAGACATTCTTTATGTATATATATTAATACACACACACACACACACACACACACACACACACACACTTTAAGTTCTGGGTTACATATGCAGAACATGCAGGTTTGTTACATGATATACCTGTGCCATGGTGGTTTGCTGCACCCATCAACCTGTCAACTATATTAGGTATTTCTCCTAATACTATCCTTCCCATTGCCCTCCACCCTCTGACAGGCCCCAGTGTGTGATGTTCCCCTCCCTGTGTCCATGTGTTCTAATTGTTCAACTCCCACTTATGAGTAAGAACAGGCAGTGTTTTCTTTGGTTTTCTGTTCCTGTGTTAGTTTGCTGAGAATGATGGTTTCCAGCTTCATCCATGTCCCTGTGAAGGACATGAACTCATCCTTTTTTATGGCTGCATAGTATTCCATGGTGTATATGTGTCACAATTTCTTTATTCAGTCTATTATTGATGGGCATTTGGGTTGGTTCCAAGTCTTTGCTATTTCAGATAGTGCTGCAATAAACACATGTGTGCATGTGTCTTTATAGTAGAATGGTTTATAATCCTTTGGGCATATACTCAGTAATAAGATTGCTGGGTCAAATGGTATTTCTGGTTCTAGATCCTTGAGGAATCACCACACTGTCTTCCACAATGGTTGGACTAATTTACACTCCCACCAACAGTGTAAAAGTGTTTCTATTTCTCCACATCTTTTCCAGCATCTGTTGTTTCCTGACTTTTTAATGATCACCATTCTAACTGGCATGAGATGATATCTCATTGTGGTTTTGATTTGCATTTCTCTAATGACCAGTGATTATTAGCTTTTTTTCATATGTTTGTGGGCTGCATAAATGTCTTCTTTTGAGAAGTGGCTATTCATATCCTTCACTCACTTTTTGATGGGGTTGTTTTTTTTCCATAAATTTGTTTAAGTTCCTTGTAGATTCTGGATATTAGCCCTTTGTCAGATGGATAGATTGCAAAAATTTTCTCCCATGCTGTAGGTTGCCTGTTCACTCTGATGACAGTTTCTTTTGGAGTGCAGAAGCTCTTTAGTTTAAATAGATCCCATTTGTCAATTTTGGCTTTTGTTGCCATTGCTTTTGGTGTTTTAGTCCTGAAGTCTTTGCCCATGCCTATGTCCTGAATTGTATCGCCTAGGTTTTTTCTAGGGTTTTTATGGTTTTAGGTCTTACATTTAAGTATTTAATCCATTGCCAGGTGCAGTGGCTCACGCCTGTAATCCCAGCACTTTGGGAGGCAGAGGCAGGTGGATCATGAGGTCAAGAGTTCAAGACCAGCCTGAACAATATGGTGAAACCCCGTCTCTACTAAATATACTAAAATTAGCTGGGCATGGTGGCACATGCCTATAGTCCCAGCTACTTGGAGGCCGAGGCAGGAGAATCACTTGAACACTGGAGGTGGAGGTTGCAGTGAGCTAAGATTGTGCCACTGCACTCCAGCCTGGGCGACAGAGCAAGACTCCATCTCAAAAAAAAAATAAAATAAAAAAAAGAGACTTTAATCCATATTGAGTTAATTTTTGTATAAGGTATAAGGAAGGGGTCCAGTGTCAGTTTTCTGCATATGACTAGACAGTTTTCCCAACACAATTTATTAAATAGGGAATCCTTTCCCCTGTTGCTTGTTTTGTCAGGTTTGTCAAAGATTCGATGGTTGTAGATGCGTGGCATTATTTCTGAGGCCTCTGTTCTGTTCCATTGGTCTATATCTCTGTTTTGGTACAAGTACCATGCTGTTTTGGTTACTGTAGCCTTGTAGTATAGTTTGAAGTCAGGTAGCATGATGCCTCCAGCTTTGTTCTTTTTGCTTAGGATTGCCTTGGCTACACAGGCTCTTTTTTGGTTCCATATGAAATTTAAAGTAGTTTTTTCTAATTCTGTGAAGAAAGCCAATGGTAGCTTGATGAGGATAGCATTGAATCTATAAATTACTTTGGGCAGTATGGCCATTTTAACAACATTGATTTTTCCTATCTATGAGCATGGAATGTTTTTCTATTTGTTTGTGTCCTCATTATTTCCTTGAACAGTGGTTTGTAGTTCTCCTTGAAGAGATCCTTCACATCCCTTGTTAGTTGTATTCCTAGGTATTTTATTCTTTTTGTAGCAATTGTGAATGGGAGTTCACTCATGATTTGGCTCTCTGTTTGTCTGTTATTGATGTATAGGAATGCTTGTGGTTTTTGCATATTGATTTTATATCCTGAGACTTTGCTGAAGTTGGGCAATCAGGCAAGAGAAAGAAATAAAGGGTATTCAAATAGAAAGAGAGAAAGTCAAATAGTCTGTGTTTGCAGATAAATGATTGTATATTTGGAAAACCCCATCGTCTAAACACATTCTTAAAAAGCTGATAAAGAGACTCTTTCTGAGAGCTGACACAGGCTAGATCCACCTGGGTGACGGTGATGGTGACAGAAATATGGAACTCAGCCAGAGATTGAGCTAAAAGAATGAGAAGTGAAAAGACCTGTGGAGACTGTGGGTGCCAGTTCAGCCTCCACACAGGAAGCCCTCCCGGTGTAGACTCCTTCCCTGCGGCAGCGGGTGGGAGAGCCTGAGGAACGGCCTAGGGCTGTCATGGCTTCACCCCACCACTTTCCACTGCCACATCCACTTCTGGGCAGACAACACAGTCAGTCGCCAGATGCCTCCTCTCCATGGAAACCACTTACTTGTGAGCCTGGCAGACAGGTAAGGAGACAGTTCTGGCATCCTTAGCTGCGCGACTTACATCCTCAGTCACCTCACCTCTTAGATGAAAGCAAAGAAACCTCCCTGAGAGTTGCTGGAGGATTCAGTGAGATGGTGTGGTGTGGGCTTGGTGGGGACCAGCAGCAGAAACCCCCCATATTCGCAGCTCTTGCCATTGTTATTACCACTCCTATGATTTGCCCTCCCCTTTCAACTTCACAACTCCCTGGGGAAGTGATTCAGAAAGAAATTGTCAGCGTTTGTACTCATGACAGTCTTCAAAGAAAGTCAGAAGGCATAGATACTGAACAGCAGCCCCTAATTACCCCTCAACCCCAGTAAGTGGCAACCTACTCCAGAAGTAAGAATTACAAATGCTTCAGATCTGGCAGGTCCTCTCATTAATTTTGTCATTGTCATTGATCTCCATGTGGACTTCATTTTTTTTCCTTTGTTCCTTTTTTTATAAAAAAATATGTAAGCACCATTATTCACAATAGCAAAGACATGGAATCAAGTTCAGTGCCATCAATGGTTGATTGAATAAAGAGAATGTGGTACACATACACCATGGAATACTATGCAGCCAGAAAAAAGAATAAAATCACCTTCCAGTGATATGGATGCAGCTGGTGGCCATAATCATAAGTAAATTAACACAGAAACAGAAAACCAAACACCACATGTTCTCACTTACAAGTGGGAGCTAAATATTGGGTACACACAGACATAAAGTTGGGAACAATAGACACTGGAGGCTTTAAAGGGGGAGGAAGAAAGGAAGGACAAGGGTTGAAAACTCCCTGTTGAGTACTATGGTCACCATATAGGTGACAAGTTTAGTCAAATCCTAAACTTCAACATCACACAGTATACCCGTGTAACAAACCTGCACGTGTGCCCCTGAATCTAAAATTTAAAAATGAAAAAAGTATAATCTCTATAATACATGCTAAGAGTATTTAAAACATTATGTACTGTATCACTTAAGGTGGGTAAACCTCAAAATTGCAATGGCTTCACTCAAGAGAACTTTTTTTTTTTTTTTTGAGACAAGGTCTCACTCTGTCACCCAGGCTGGAGTGCAGTGGCGTGATCTTGGTTCACTGCAACCTCCACTTACCAGGTTCAAGCGATTCTCCTGCCTCAGCCTTCTGAGTAACTGGGAATACAGGTGCCCACCACCACATGTGGTTAATTTTTGTATTTTTAATAGAGTCAGGGTTTCACCATGTTGGCCAGGCTGGTCTCAAACTCCTGACCTCCAATGATCCACCCACGTCAGCTTCCCAAAGTGCTGGGATTACAAGCGTGAGCCACCATGCCCAGTCAGAAGTCCAGTGTTTTAACCCGCCTGATATACTACCCTGGATATTGTGGGCATGTGTTATTCTTACCATCCAGCATTCATTCTTCTTTCTCGTAGTAAATGTGCAGTGGTTTCTCTCTAAAGAACTACACTGTTGCCCGCTGTCAGTCCACATGGTTAACGTGGATCTCCATCCTAACTCCAGAAATGCACACACGATGTAGGCCTAGCCAATGCTAACATTGCATTCTCTTGTCCGTGGTAATGGGTCAGAATTGATGAGTTACTAGCCCCTTGCTGAAACTTGAACTTTTGCATGAGTGCCGGAATTCCTGGTGGCCATCTTGCCACCACAAGGGAAAGTTCATTCTGAAGACAGAACCAGAACACTGGAAGCAGAGCCAAGAAATGGAGAAAAAGAAACTGAGACCCAGTCATATTTTTCGATGCCCTGGATCAAGCCATGCCTGAAGTTCTAACTGCCTTAGTTTACTTGAGCCAACAGAATTCTTTTTTAATTAAACCAGTTTGAGTTGGGCTTCTGACACTTAAATAGAAATATCTCAAACTTTTACACAGACTAACTACTGTCTGCAAATGTTTGAGAAGATGTACTGCACATTTTGAGAATATTTTATTGACAGTTGAAAGTATTTATTATTTGAAGATATAGATCATTTCTTCTGTAACATAGCTTTCCATCCTTTCCTCTCCTAATTAGAGAGTACAAAAAAGAGCCCTATTCAGATGCAGAAAAGGACCCCTCACCCTACTTTCACCCTGTGCAGAAGCAGGAGGAGAGAAAACCTCCCTCCGTAAGTGTGGACCAGTGTTTCATCTGATCTCGGGAGATTTGAGGGTCTCAGTTTAAAGTGATAACAAGCCAAAATCATTCCAAACGAAGATTTTAAAAAGAAAATCAAATGTACATCTAGCAGAACCCCACAAAAAGAATAATTACCCATTTGTCACCTAAAATCATTTCAATGCTCTTTTTTAGCTAGGACATTCAGAATACGGGGATCTTGTCCTTCTTCATTTGAGACGACACTGCCCTTTTTCTCTCCTGGAGTTAGGAAAGAAAACATTCTCATTTCCATTCGCTGGTTCCCCGTGTAGCAGCCTCTGCCCACTGGCCCCATCCCACACTCATTTTTACACTGGAGGCCTCCAGGCCATAAATCCACCCTTCAGCACAAGTGGCCTGTGGCTCACAGGGGCTCCCTGGGCTCCCTGAGCCAGGCCTGGCCAGCTCCTCTGCAGAGTGAGCTTCGGCCCAGGGTCCAGATTAGGGGAGGAGCAGCTCAGCAGGGGACAGAGTCCAGGTCCCAGTCTAGCAGAAGAGCACAGATGGCAGAGGGTGGAGGCAAATGGCTGTTAACTCAGTTTTCAAATATTTTTTTAAATTGAAATGTAATTCACAAACCATAAAATTTACCCTTTTAATGTGTACAATTCAGAGATTTTTAGTGCTGTGTTCACAGGGTTGCGCAACCATCACCACCATGTAATTCCAGACCATTTTCATCACTCCAGAAAGAATCCCCATCCCCATCAGCAAGACAGTCACGAAGGAGAAAAATGCCACTCCCCACGTTCCTAATGTTGGCATCTCCCCCTTTCCCTATACAGGAAGGAAATGTCCTCCTTTTATTCATATTGGAAACGATTAGATGGAGAAGAGGCAATCATTCCCCTCTCCCTTGGGCCTTGCCATTCAAATACAAGAACGGAGGCCCAAAGGGGCCAAGGATGCGACACACCTATGATGAAATCCAGCCCATCATCACTAGGAGAGAAACTGCCTCCTTCAATAGGCTGGTACTGTACCTTGGCGTGGTTTTTTTCTTTTGTTAAAGGGAAGCAATATTCCTATGGTGAAAATTGTAAGGAGGTCCCCCACTCTCAGAGTCATGCAAGGGCAGAGTCCATTACAAGTTGGCTGACTTTTCTTTCAGATCATATAAACCCCTGGAGATCTTGGGTAATTCAAGGGAGGAGGTACCCAGGAGGGAGAGCTTGGGCTTCCTGTCCATCTATCATTTGAAGACTCAACTTGGTTCTAATTTCAATTGGAAAATAAAAGACAAACCTCAAGTTTGCTAATTCAATCAGGATCATTATTCCAGGGAGATCTGAATTGTCTTTTGTGTTTCATAATACAAACCCTAGGTGTATTGATGGGGACAACGTAGATTCCAGGATGGAAAGAGGTGACTTCATGGTATAGGGTGACATTAGCAAAGAAATGTGTCTATGTCTTCCCCCCCAATACTGTGGCTCAGCTTTACAAATTCATTTGAAGTTTTTCTCTGATGGCATTGTAAAGCTAATTTTCCTTCTTTTCTGACCCTATTTCTTCATTCAACAAATATTTGCCAAAATGCCTTCTATGATCTAGGCAGTATGCTATGGATCATTGAAGAGCTAGGCCATGGGAACTCAGGAAAAAATAAGATGTTCTTTGTTCTCAAGGAGGTCAGTTTAAAGGAGAAGATAATCTTAGGAACCAACCTTTGTGGTCCAGTTCTATGACAGATACATTTACAAGAACAGATGGATATAAACAATCAACTTTAAAGAGTTCATCACAGCACTATTTATAGGAACAACAACCTTGAAATAATCTGAATATCTAATTATAGAAAAATGGCTGGAGATAATGTAAGGAAATAATATTGATTAGTACAACTGTATAGGAAAGCATGTTCTATTTGTAACTGAAGGAAAAAACTCCTCCACTATTGCCCCAACACACACACACACATGCACACTTGCTCTCTTACAGATTCCAAGCATAAGTCTTAGACTGACACAGCCCAGGGTCAGTTGTGACAGATATTTCACTCACATCGTGTTTTAAATTTGACTTTATCCACATTTTTAAATGAAAGATTTCCCATTTTCCAGAAGATAAAATGGTTTTCTGGCTTCTTCTGAAGCATAAGATGATAGGATCTCAGTGAGCTCCTGTCCCGCACAGCAGTGGTTGGCTGGAGATCCATAGCGGGCTCCCTGTTGAAATGGGTCACACGTTGGCCAGGGCCACTGTCACTACTCCCTGGCCTCTTTCAGCACAGTCTGTGGGTCACCCCCTGATTGTTCAATAGCTGGCCCTGGTATACTCAGTGATGTCAGCTTCCTGACCAATGCATGCATTTAAAGTTTGACCTCCTTGGAGAAGACAAAATTGTTTCTGAGAATGAATGTCTGGTAGAAATGTACACTGTATGTGGTGCGCATGTGTACTGGTATGGGGGGACCACCCGGAAGTCAGTCTCTGAATGGGCAATCAGAAAAAGAATCATGTCCACAACTCACAGTGGTAAAGAAACCATAAAGAAGCGAGGCTAAATCATTCTACTATAAAGACACGTGCACATGTACATTTATTGCAGCACTATTTACAATAGCAAAGACTTGAAACCAACCTAAATGCCCATCAATGATAGACTGGATGGAGAAAATGTGGCACATATACACCATGGAATACTATGCAGCAGAAAAAAGAATGAGTTCATGTCTTTTGCAGGGACATGGATGAAGCCGGAAGCCATCATTCTCAGCAAACTAACACAGGAACAGAAAACCAGTAAGTGGAAATTGAACAATGAGAACACATGGATACAGGGAGGGCAGCATCACACACACCAGGGCCTGCCAGGGGTGGGGGGGGCAAGGGGAGGGAGAGCATTAGGACAAATACCTAATGCATGCTTGGCTTAAAACCTAGATGACAGGGCCAGGCACGGTGGCTCACGCCTGTAATCTCAGCACTTTGGGAGGCTGAGGCGGGTGGATCACAAGGTCAAGAGATCAAGACCATCCTGGCCAACATGGTGAAACCCCATCTCTACTAAAAATACAAAAATTAGCCAGGCATTTGGCACACGCCTGTAGTCCCAGCTACTCAGGAGGCTGAGGCGGAGAATTGCTTGAACCCAGGAAGCAGAGGTTGCAGTGAGCTGAGACTGTGCCACTGTGCTCCAACCTGACGACAGAACAAGACTCTATCTCAAAAAAAAAAAAAAAAAAAAAAAAACCTAGATGACTGGTTGATGGATGCAGCAAACTGCCCCATGGCATATGTATACCTATGTAACAAACCTGCACATTCTGTGCATGTATCCCAGAACTTTAAGTAAAATTAAAAAAAAAAAAGCAGCAGCAGCAAGTCTTGGTGAGCCCACAGCAGCTTTGGATGGTTCTGCAGAACACAGCATGTCAAAGCTGCATGGTGTCCTGTCCTGTGGGGCTTGGCAGCTACCATGGCATTATTTCCAGTCTGGGTGAATTAGACCTGTGGAAATGCCTTGCTGCAGGAAAGAGGGATGAGCCTAGGGGCAAGGTCAATATCTATGAGTCGGGAAGATAATCTTCCAAAATCCAGGTGAGATTTTGAAAGCAGGATGTGTCAAAGAAATCAGGTGGGTCATTGCAAGGAGTTTATCCCCTACACAGTGGGACTAACCTTTCTTTCTCACATGGAAATCCCCATTGGTCAGTCAAGTCAGGCACACCTCCACAACTGTGGGCCATGATGGGGGAGTACAGGACCCTGCCATCAAAAATGGTGAGGTTTCAGCACGTGGAATGGGGAGACTGCCATCCCAGATTTTCAGGATGTGGGCCAAACAGCTTGAGCTGTGACCCTCTGAAGAACAGAGACCCATGTAGAAGACAGTGAAACATGGCAAAGGGCAGTCAGGTTGTTAACTTCAAAGCAGAAAGGAGGTCCTGCCCTTCGCTTTCACACATAGACTTGAGGTGACGCTGCTAGTGCTTTCCCAAACCCTGGTCTCCTCTTCCAGACTACGCCTCCCAGCCTTGTAGCTGCTTGCTTGCACCATGTGGCTGAGGTTTGGTCAATGGGATGAGGGCAGAAGTGATGGAGGTACATGACCTCCAGGCCTTTGCCTTAGGACTTGCAGCTCAGCCCCAGGCTCCCTCAGGTGGCCCAGGTAATAGTTCCCTTTGCCCCTCTCAGGACGAACAGCACAGTTCTGGACACACTGCGGCTCAGGAATCCCCAGGAGTTAGAAACCTAGGTTTTGGATCGAGACCAGCTGGGTATGTCACCGTAGGCAAGGAACTGACCTTCTCTGAGCAATGACGAGCTTTCCTCAGAGCTGCGCTGCAGCTACAGAGGCAGTGTGCTCCCTCCTCCTCCAGGGCCCCAAGAGAACTGAGCCACCTGGTGAGCCTCATAGGACACCTGAGCACTTGTCCCCCAAGGCCACCCTATGAGGGGCTTGACTGTTGAACCCAGCTGGAGGGCCCATGATCCCCCAGGCCACCCGGGCCTGACCAAATCCCTACTCCTCAATGGGAATGGGAGGAAGCAGGCTGGGCCAGGGCAGCCGTACATCCCTTTCTGAGACAGGGAGGGGGCTCCGTAGGAGGAGGCAGCGGACATGACTCACTCTGCAGGCCAGGGAAGCTCCCAGGAGGAGATGTTCAGGAAATGGACCCACCCTCCCGCTGCTCCGGCAAGGATGTCCAGCCCAATCCCACTCACAACCCTAAGCCCTTGTACAGGGTCACCCTGGACGGAGCTGAGCAAAGAGAACAGGAGTCAGTGGAAGGTTAAGTGGGGGATGTGAAGGGTCCTGTGGGGTTAGGGTGGGCAATTCATCAGGGGCTGATGGACCAGTGGTAAGTCAGCTTTCAGGAGTCAGTGAGGTAGTCTTTGGGATGGGGTTGGGGGGATGAACAATGAGAGGGAGTCTTAGGAGTGGTTAGCGAGGCCATTCAGGGGGCAGGGTCACAGCTGCCACAAGCCCCTGTCCAGACACCCTCCTCACTCGCCGTTACCCTGAATGTTGATGCAGAGGTGACAAGGCAAGCTCCTATGACCTCTCTGAAAGCTTCCTACACACAGGACTAGCCAGAGGTATGGGGAGCTAACATCCCTGCAGGGTTCCTCAACCAATGGCCGTGCGCCTGGCATGCGGCACCTTCCTCCCGCTTCCTGGCGGGCTGCGTGGAAGGCACACTTTCCACAGCACTCCCAGAGCTGGGCGGGTTGAGGCTCAATGGCTCACACTGCTAACGACCGCCATATTGACCTCCTGCCCTTCTCTCTCTCACAGCCCTGTTCTCCTTGCCAGCACTTTCTGGAATTGCCTTCCAAATAAATACGTGTGCTCGCATCCTTCTTTCAGAGTCAGCTGTGTGCGGGCTGGAGGGGGGTAAATGATGGGCCATGGGAAGAGGGGGGTCAGCCTTTCTGCCAGGACTGATGATGTCAAGATATGACCCCAAGGCTGGCGATGGGGCTGCCTGGGTCAGCCCTGTTCTTGTCTCTCACAGCATCAATCACAGCTCTCTAGGGCGGAGCTCATCCATCTGAGTACCAGTGAGGTGGGGAGGATGAGGAGCCCCCACTGGGGCCCTGGACTCAATGTCCCAGGGAGCCTAGGGACAGAGTTCCCTTCCCAACTTCAGAAGCCCAGCTGGAGGAGTCTTGGAGAACAGGGTGGTTGGGATCCCATCCCAGTTTTCCGGATACTTTCAGTCTGGGTGAGGGGCTGAAGCACCGAAGGCTCTGAAGTGGGGCATGGAGTGGGGGAGAGAGGAGGTTCTTGTCAGGGGGCTTCAGAACTCAAGCCGCTGCCAAGAGAGTGGTGGCCTTGCTGAGGGAGCCTGGACATGTCCAAGAATCCCCTACCCCTGAGAGGCTGCCGAGGCTTCGTTTCTGCAGTCTTCATCCTCACACTGATCGATTCAGCAAGTATTGATTGAGGAACGAGTAGGTGCCAGGCACCCTGGAAGTCCCTGAGGGCATGGGAGAGGACAAGGCAGGCATGGTCTCTGTCTCCGGGAACCTTTTGGTCTCAGTCGAAACAGACTACAAGCAAGAAGGCAAACCAAATGACTGCATGTTGAGAAAAGCCCTGTGAAGGAAACACCATGACGTGTTAGGATCTGAAAGCAAAGCACATTTTCAAGGCCGGTCAGGGTGGACTTCTCTGGCGATGTCCCTGTGATGTCTGAGCTGAGACCCGAAAGTGCAAAGGAACCAGCTGATGGAACACTACCTGACCAGAAAGGGCATTGCTACCCAGGGCTGATGGATTGAATGCAAGCCCTGCCCCCTAACCAGTGCCAGGCACTATGACAGACGTGATCTCACTTAATCCTCCTAACTCCAGAAGGGTGTTAGGATTCCCATTTGCACATGAGAAAACAGGCTCAGAGAGTGTGGTGACCTGCCCAAGGTCGGCACAGCTGGCACGCAGTGCTGCTGGGATTCCTACCCGGGCAGGTCTGGACCTTGCCCTGAGGTCTTGGCCTGTGCTGTTCTTTGAACAGCCTTCCCTACCCTTCCTTCTCCTGTCCGGACGAAAGCCCACGCACTCAGCTCTCAGGTCACCTTCCAGGTCTTCCAGGAAGCCTCCCTGACCTGTCAAGCCTGGGTTAAGATCCTTTGCTGTGTTTCCACAGGCCCCTAGCTGAGCGGTGACTGAATCGTGTTATAACTGTCCCTTGACTTCTCTTCCTTATGCCATTCACATTGTTCCAGCAGAATCGTCACGCTAGTAAATGGCCCTGCCCCCGGCGCTGCTGATGGGTCTAGAGGCAGACACCTGGCAGAAGCTAAGACAATTCGAACCCTTCCCTGCGGCTTTGGAACTGGAACCCAGGAAGAGGAATCAGACTCTGCACAGACGGTTGGATCGGAGCCCATATGAACAAGGGCCCCTTTCTGCTGTGGTGACCGAGGAGCAGAAGGGCCGGCAGGTCATGAGAGAAGAGTTGTAAACCAGCTGGGAGGGAAGTAGAGGTGAGAGATAAAGAGAAAGCACTTGCAGGGCTTCCCACCATGTTTGGGCTGGGATTGCAGCCCATCCCTGGCTCGAGTCTCACTCTGGGAGGCCAGGAGCTCCCACAGTGCCCTCATGTCTGTTACTCAGCACCAAAAGACTCCAAATACAAGATGCTTAGTCAAAGCTTATTAAACGAATAGAGCAGCTGATTCCCGTCTCACTGAGTCTTTCTTTGACGTTACATTAATTTGGAGAGAAATAATAATAAAGATAAAATAGGCCGGTCTAGCTGGCAGGCTCTGGGAGCCCAAAGGAGAGGACAGCAGGACATGCCCAGCAAGAGGCCTCAGTAGATGACCCCAGGGGTGCCCGGCCCCTCTTCCCTTCAAGGAGGAGCTGCCCTCACACTCCCCCTCGACAGAAGGTCACAGGCGTGAAATGGGTCCCTCCCAGTGACCTGGCCAGGCCTTGGGTGTGAGCTGGAAGAGGCCGCATGGTTTGCTCAGGAGCCAGAGGTCACCAGTCAGAGCGGATGCTTTGAATTTAGACCCGGGTTTATGAGCCACGGCGGCCGCCAGCGAGGACAGAACCCAGCCCTTCCCAAGCCAGGGGCCGCTGAGAGGAAGGCGCACTTTTAATGGGAGTGTTTCTCCCAAATATTACGCTAGGCAGGGAGTTTGGACCAGAATGAAAGCAGAGGGTCTAATTTTAGACAGTACCTATGAATGAAACTTGACCCTGGCTGGGGGAGGAAATACCTTCCACCAGCCCGTGCCAGGGCCAGTGTGCATGATTTTCTGCTAAATTAGGCAGCTCCTGCAAACAGGTTACTGCAGGGACTCGGGGTTTTTTTCCCTGCTTCTCTCCACTAAATTAGACAGACTCTTTATTTCTAAATATACTTCCCTCCTCCCCTCATCCCCTTTCTTTTACGAAAGCCCCAGGTCACCCCATCCCTGCATGTTCCAGTTAGTTAACTGTCTGTTCTTCCTTTTCTGTTTGCCCCACCCCTTCCCAATTCAGCCCTGCCTAGGACCAAGAACCCAAGACATCATGTCAAGTGACATGGGACTCCAGAGCCTGGGGTGCCACACTACCAGAGCCAAGTGCCAGCTCGATTGGGGTCAGATGGTAGCCAGGCCTATATTATGGAGTTGATGAAGGCAAGGCCCACATCTGTCCTATCCATGGCTGTCTCCCAAGTCCCCAGCAGAGTCCAGCAAGGATCCAGACTCAGACAATACCTATCAACTCTTAAACCAAAAAGACATTTGCCCTCTTGGTTGCTGCATCTAAGCCCAGTTTGAGTAAGTCAGAGGTCATCTTCTGACCCTAAATATCTACCTCCTTGTTTTTGCCCTTTTTTTCTTTAAAGTGATCTGGCAAACATGACCTGAGAGAAAAAGAAAAGTATAACCTCCACCTCCATAGATACTGACCTGCAGCCAGAGGGAAAGGCAGCTGGGGGAAACTAACAGGCCAGGGCTCTGCCTCCAGCCCCGTCTCTTCCTGTCTGTGTGATCTCTGGTGAGTCTCTTGTCCTCCAGAAGCCTCGGTTTCCTCATCTATAAAATGGGATAGCAATCCCCAACTTTTCAGGGTGCCCTGTACCTGTGATTCTTTCCCCAGAATGTTCCCCCATTTTTTCCTCCCAGCTCCAGCTCCAACCGGGGCCTGGCTAGACTTGGGGGGTGAAGGCGGAGTCACGCCAGCCAGGCAGGACAGAGGCTGGAACACAGCTCCGTTCCCAGTCTGGGGCGAGGCCCTGGCCAAGCTAAGGATCCGGTTCATCTGCGGCTGGGCTCTGCAGCTTTGGAGCAAAGGCCCAGGGAGCGTCCCAGGGGGCCCTTGAGACTGAGCAGCCCTGGGGCAGGGACAGTAGTAAGGACTCAGTAGTGACAATTGTCATTCCAGCCAAGAGATGGGGCCATGTGGGCTGGGCATGGAGACAACCTGAGTGCCACCTGCGCTCCCTCCCCAGCCAGCCCTGACCATTTCCTGGTTGCATGTCGAATGACTCAGTCATTTGGGACCCATTTTCCCTTCTCTAGAAACCTTCCCAGCAGTGTTCCTGGGGAGGAGAAAAGAAACTTCCCTAGAAGATGTGTTTATCTCCAATTTGGGCTGAGAATACTTAGTGGGAAAAAAAAAAAAAAAAGACATACTCAAAAAGACATATTGGCTTCTTAAAAAGTATACTGTGCCTGTCTCTCTACGCCATGCTTCCCACCACACCCCCCACAAAAAGACTCAACTACTTCTTCTAATAGGGTTTTTTGCTATTCTTTCATCCTTTCTTCCTTCTTTCTTTCCTTCTTTTCTTTCTTCATTCTCCTTCATTTTACTCTCTTTCTGAATTCTTTCCTCCCTTTCAACCTCCTCCCTTCCTCTCCCTCTTTCTTTCATTCCTTCCTCATTTCTTCTTTCCTTTCTCCTTTCTTCCTTACTCAAGTTCAATTCATCAAACCTGTTTTTTTTGTTTTTTTTTTAAATTTTAACTTTTATCTTAGGTTCAGGGGTACATGTGCAGGTTTATTTCCTGGGTATGTTACGTGATGCTGAGGTTTGGGCTATGATTGGTCCCACCGCCCGGGTCAGTACTCAATACGTAGTTTTCAGCCCTTCCTCCCTCCTCTCCCCAGTAGTTCCCAGTGTCTAATGTTCTCATCTTCAGCAAATCTGCTTCAAATGCCTACGATGAGTCAGTACTCGGTTAGATGTGGGTAAAGATGGTTGTGATGATGATTCTGGGAATGAGGAGTCGTGGCGTGCTCCTTCAGTGCCCCTATACTGCCCTGCCATCTCAGGCAGAAGGGAGGGGAGCAAGTGGGGACCTGGCCATGGCCCCTCAGCAAAAACCTATTCACAGCGGGTGGGGAACACACACAGCTCCTGCTGACTCCCCTTATGGATCTCAGTTTGCTCCTTTTTATGGACCTTTAATGGAGAGAGAGTAACCCTCCACACAATGTCTGGACTCTTGCATTCTTTACCCTTCCATCACTGTATTGATTCTTTAAAAAAAAAAAAAAAACATCAACCCTAACTCCCGCCTCATTTTATCTGTACAGAATGTTCACAGCAAAACACATTTGGTCTGTTTTTAGATTCTTGAAGAATTAAGTAGTGTTTCAAGATGTTTAATGTGTTTAAAGCTGGGAACCTGTTGGGAGTTCACAACATATACTGGGTAGCAAAAGAAATGGGAAAAAACCAACAAAACAAACTTAAAAAAAAAAAGTCAGTACTCGGTTAGACGTGGGTAAAGATGGTTACGGTGGTCACACGTGGCAAATGCAAAGCCATTTGATTGATTCAGCAAAGCATGGTCCGTATTTCAAGGCACAGAGGAACTTGTGGGGTCTCTGTGGGTACAAGACACACAAGAGCCCAATACAATGCCAACTTAATTGAGGGCTGTAAGAACAGAGCAGTGGGCAACAGAGCTCTGAGTTATAATAACTTGGAGGAGCTTGGTCAGGGAAGACAGCCTGGAGGAGACGCCCATGAGAGGTCATTTAATAATGAAAGTATTTCCTCAGGGCAGGACAAAGGATGGGGGAGGGAAGAGGATCATCTAGAGCAGTGTTCCTCAGGAGCACCAGGGGTGCTTTTAAAAACACAGACCCCTGGGCAGGGTGCGGTGGCTCACGCCTGTAATTACAGCACTTTGGAGGCGAAGGCAGGCGGATCACTTGAGGGCAGGAGTTCGAGACCAACCTAGCTAACATGGTGAAACCTTGCCTCTACTAAAAATGCAAAAATTAGTCAGGTGTGGTGGTGCAGTCCTGTGGTCCCAGATACTTTGGAAGGCTGAGGTACGAGAATCACTGGAACCCAGGAGGCAGAGGTTGCAGTGAACCGAGATCATGCCACTGCACTCCAGCCTGGGTGACAGAGTGAGGCTCCGTCTCAAAAAACAACAACAAACACGGACCCCCCGCCCCACTTCCAGGCAGTGGGATTTAATTGGTCTGGGGTGGAGCCCAGGCATCTGTATTTTGTTAAAACTCTCTGGGATTCTCATGTGCAACTAGGGTGGAGATGCGCAGTCTGAGCAAAGCAGACAGTAGGAGGAGGGACTTGCGGAGAAGAGCAATGGAAGTCGCACCTGGAAAGGCACAGGTCAGCATGTCGAGGACCTCAGGGTCAGGCTCAGGGGCCTCATTCCTCCATTGAAGAGGGGAGCGACGGGGGGGAGGGGGGCTCCAAGAAGGAAGGGATTGGAAGTAGGGCGCCTGTTATGGCTGTTGGGCAGGGAGAATTATACAGCCCGGACCTGGAGTGGTGACAGGGGACAGGTTTCTGGACTTGCGGAGGACAGGTGGGATGTTATCAATCCTGGGTCTCTGCTAAGGCCTAGCGAGTCTTTGCACATCCGTCTGCTGAGTCCTTGTCAAGTTCACTGTCATCATTATGACAACATATGGCGGGTGTGACGGTTAGTGTTATGTGTAGTTTGGCTGGGCCATGGGCCCAGATATGTGGTCAAACATTATTCTGGATGTTTCTGTGATGATGTTTTTGAAAGAGGTTAACGTTTAAATCAGTGTATTTTGAGTAAAGCAGATTGCCCTCTGTAATATGAGTGGGCCTCACCCAGTCAGTTGAAGACTTGAATGGAACAAGTCTGACCTCCCCTGAGCAACAGTAAATTCTGCAGCAGATGGTCTTCAGACTGAACAACAACATTGGCTCTCACTGGGGTCTCTAAACGCTGGCCTACCCTGCAGATTTTGACCTTGCCAGCCTTCATAATCACGTGAGCCAATTCCTTAAAATAAATCTCTCTTCACACACACACACACACACACACACACACACGTAGTACACACACACACACACACATAGCCTATTGGTTCTGTTTCACTGGAGACTAATACAGTAGGGATACTTCCATCCCTTTACCAACCTGCAGCTTCTACAGAGCTGAGCTCTCTTGTCCAGCTTTGGCTCAGGGATGCCTCTTAGCCAATCCATAGCAACAAGCATGGTGCCACCTTCCTTACCAAAGCCCTACCTCATTTCTTGCCAGAGCCTGGTGCCTTAAAACCGGGTATACATCTGGATTTTCTTCACATAAACTAAAATCTCTTAAACACAGAGTATCAGACAGGATGCTTTCAGCAAAAAACCAAAAACTCCAACTCATAAGTAAATATTTAGCTTATGTATTAGAAAGCCCAAGGGCAAGTCAGGCTCCAGGACTGGAACTGCAGCAACTGAGCATTGCCATGAGAGTGGGCTCCTTCCAGCCACCCTCCCTGTCTCAGTGTTAATTTCATCCTCAGCCTGGCAGTAACCTGGCCACAGTGGTTCCTGATGTCTTCACCAGTCACTGCAGCATCAAGGCAAAGTGGTAGATCCTTGCTTCCTGCAGCTGTCTCTTAGGAAAGAGGAAACTCTCCCCAAAGGCCCACAGTAAATTCCCCCCTCATATCTCATTGGCCAGAACTGGGTCACATGACCACTCCTGAACCAATCACTAGCAGGGTGAATGAAATCATATTAATTGATTTACACTAACTACCTTGGATGGGATAGGTGTTAGAACAAATGAGGACAACCAACTTCACTGTCCCCCCCACATTTGGGACAAACTCTGTTAAAAGAATCCCTCTGGACTCACATCCATTTGATAAATGTTCAGTTAATGAGGTGGGTTCTGACTGGTGAGATGGTTACACAATTGACAATTATTCTGAATCATGTTTTATTATATTTTGCCCCTGTGAGTATTTCCAGAAGCCATGAACTGTCTTGCAAATGCCACTACCAACATGTCACTGTTCCAGTTAGGCTTTCTCCAGCCTTGGGTAAGAGATCACCCTATATGCAACCAGGATCAGGGAAGACGGTGACGACAAAATATCTAGCACAGTGCACATGATGTCATCTAATTTCCCCAAGAGCTCTAGAAAGTAGTCATTATTCCTTATGTCAGCTAGGGACGCTTCGGACTCGAGGAACAGAACACCCGAAGGCGATCAAAGACTAATGACTTCCTGTAATAGGGAGTCCCAGTTTCACTCAACAGTTCGGCATTGTCATCAGGATCTTCTCTCCTTCCCCTGTGTCATTCCCAGTCATGGACTTTAATTTATAAGCTCATCATTTCATTGTTGTATGATGATTGCTTTAGCTGTGACTATCACATTTTTGCACAAATGAATTCAAGGCAGGAAACAAAGGCAGAAGAAAAAACATTTTTCATAAACCTCCGACTAGATGTCCTATTGGTCAGAATTTGGTTACATGTCAGCTTTTAAACCAATTTCTGGCTTCGTCCAACATGACACATCCCCAGGGTATGCACATCACCAACAAGGATGACCCCAGGGCTCTGTTAGATGGTGGTAATAACTATTCAGTGGGCAACTAACAATGTCTGTCACATGTCTATTCTACAAATGATGAAATAGATTCCAAGGGGTTAAGCCAAATGATCAAGGTCACCCAGCCTGCAAAGGCAGAAGTATGGCCAGGCCTGGCAGCTCACACCTATAATCCTAGCATCCAGGAAGGCCAAGACAGGAGGATCGCTTGAGCCCAGGGCTTTGAGACCAGCCTGGGCAACATGGCATAAAACATACTGGATCACCTTTACAAAAAAATAGTCAGATGCGGTGGCACATGCCTGTGGTCCTACATACTCAGGAGGCCGAGGCAAGAGGATTGCCTGAGCTGGGGAGGTGGAAGCTGCAGTGAGCTGTGTTCACGCCACTGTACTCCAGCCTGTATGACAGAGTGAGACCCTGTCTCAAAAGAAAACAAGCAAAAAGAAACACAAAAACAAAAGCAGGATTAAAATCCAAGTTGAGATATTCCAAATCAAGGGTCTTTCCATAGTGCCATGATAACAGGTGAGGATGTATACCTTGAAGCTTTTTTTATTCACACTCCTGAATCTTCCACTGGCCAGTTACACACTTCCTGCTGGGCTCTACCTGGTTTCCTGTGTGGGTGACTCTCCACCCTCACTGACTGATGGCCGCATAACAATTGCAACCAACTGGACGAGGGCTTCCAGTTGCTGTTTGGGGGATATCCAGACACAGCTTCACCACTTTCAGTGTAGTCATTAACACCCAGCTGTTAAAGGGAATGTCTCCCTGTTTGCACTGAGCCAACTTTATGACATCCATTGAACATGAGAGAACTGCAACCAGAACCATTTATATAGACTTAATCTTAGGGCCTGCAATGATATAAATGTCTAATGCTTTTTCCAGGTGTGGGCCAGGGGAAGCTATGTGTATAAACCTTGGGTTGAAAAAGGACTGACATAGGAGGGTCAGTGTCATGGGAAACATGGCTCAAAACTCTGGTTGGGAACAGGGTACCTTCCTCTAGTCCTATCATAATCCTGGGCAGGCCATCTCTTCTCTCTGGCTGTTTTGCCCACCCTCCTTGCTTTTTCTCACAAATGCCCTGGAAGAAAAGAATTCTTACTCATCTTCATTTTCTTATTAATGGTTAAGGGTTGGCACACAATGGGTACTCAGAAAGTATTTGAATGAAAGAATGAATGAATGAACAAGGTAAATGGATGTCTCTCTCCCTTGAGGGAGGAGTAACATCTGATTTCTTCATTCCTATCTGAAACAGAGGAGGAGGTAACTCATCTGCAAGTCTGTTGAGTGAAGACGTGAATGAATAAAATGTTTCAAACCTGGGGTTGAATTTACTGACTTGACTTAGCTATTGTACTCGCTGGTCCCTCTGTCCAGGACTTTATTCCCCCTGACTCACTCAGGTCTCTGTTTATATGTCCCCTTCTCAGAGCTGCTGTACCGATCACCCTATCCAAGATTTACTAGCCCCTGCTCCAGACCTCCTGAAGCTTCATCACATTCCTTGTTCATTTTCCTTCCTGGCACTTTTCTTAATATGCAATTATTGCATTTCTTTATAGTCTGTCTCCCCCCCCACTACAAAATAAGCTCCTTGAACACAGGGGCTGTGTCTGTCTCAGTCACTGCTGTACCCCCATTAAAATGTCTGGAACACAGTAAAACTTCAACAAATGTTTTTTGAATGAATGAATAAGTGAATATGACTTCCAACCTTTTCTATGGCTGTCAGTGTCCCCCCTCTCCAGAGGGAGGCTCCTTCCCATTTATTCAAATTTTCCAGAGCCTCTCACAATATAAAGCATCTTAAAAGTCTTTTCAGCCTTGGCTTTAGTAACCTTACACCACCTTGGCTCCCTACCCCTCTGACCATACTCCCCATCCTTCCCCTGCCCCCCACAGTCCTATCCCTCATCCTCTGAATTACTGGTCATGTTTAATTATTGTACAACCATACAATAGAATTGACACTTAAAATGATATTGAAGAAGATGTATATTGATGTGGAAAGTCATTCACAATCTATTGTTAATTAACAAGGTAATTTTATACAGGTAGTTAGATTCCATTTCTATAACATCTCTGTGTGTAGGTACATGTGGATGTATCACATAAAAACAGAGGATTATTCTCGGCAAACTGACACAAGAACAGAAAATCAAACACCGCATGTTCTCACTCATAGGTGGGTGTTGAACAATGTGAACACATGGACACAGGGAGGGGAGCATCACACACTGGGGTCTGTCGGGGGGAAATAGGGGAGGAACAGCGGAGGGTGGGGAGTTGGGGAGAGAGAGCATGGGGGAGAAATGCCAGATATAGGTGATGGGGGAGGAAGGCAGCAAATCGCACTGCCATGTGTGTACCTATGCAACAATCTTGCGTGTTCTTCACATGTACCCCAAAACCTAAAATGCGATAAAAAAAATAAAATAAAATAAAATAAAAAACAGAGGATTATACAACAAAATATTAACAGTGATAACATTTGCATATATTCTTTATGTTGTCCTTGTTTTTTATGATACTTCTGAATCCTTTGTATAATTTCTGAAACTATTAAGTTAAACCACCTGAAAGTGCCATTTTGATAGATCAAAAATGGTAAAATATCTTCTATTTCATATGATTAGTTGAAACAAACAATAAGAGCAGACAAAACATAAAGACTAAGAGAGCCAAGATTGCATGCTGAGGGGAACTGCGTGCAGGGAAGCCAACCCCACACAGTAGGACCAGGTTTGGGGGAAAGAGAAATGGGACAGGTTTTGAAAGCCAAAAGACGAAGTCACTGTGTCCCATATTAGGAGGCTGAAGTCCCTGGTCACTGCTGACTGACAGGTGTCGCCTGGGATTATTGATTAAGTCCCAAGACAGCTGGGGGTGATGGACACAGCTGGGGGCTATGTCTGAGGACTCGTGTTCCCTGCCTTGGCTCCTCACATCAAGTGTCTGATTTGGGGGATCATGGCACCCACTTATCATTTGAGCAGAAGTCAACTCTGTGCCACTGTCAGCAGCCTGGGAGGCTAAGTCAAGATTCATCAAAGGAAAAAGAGGAAGAGGGAGAAAAGGAGAAGGGGAGGGGAGAAAGGATATGCTATTTCCCAGCCCAAGTGTCAATGGCAGGTGCATTTCGCTAGCGCTAAGCCTTTTCACATCATGGCTTCTGAAAGAGGTAATGACGCCACAGGGATCCATGGCACTCATTTGCAAGTACTGAATGCTCAGTATGGAAGGAAGATTACTGATCTCGATGTTCAGAGGAGCCTCTCATGAAGCTCCACAGCAATGACTTTGACATGCTATAGCATTCATCAAAAGGTTTTGTTACAGATAAGACACCTCGCTCAGAAGTGGGAAGCCAAAGGTGAGGAAGAGTGAGGAGAAGGTGGAGTCTTCCCAGCGTTGGTGGCTCAGGGTGTGGCCACAACCGGCCCTCAGGCCACATACCAATGCTGTCCCATGGCTTTGAATGGCTAGTGTAGGCTATCACCCACAGCTAAATAAGGGGGCTCCATCCACCACTGGAAGGCAGTGACAGTTTAAACTTAGATACATCTGAAGAAATGACAAGGGGAAAAGCAAATAAATATACCTCTAGCTGAAAAAAAAAAAAAGCCAAAATGAAAATGACAAGACCCAGAATTTGGGGGAAAAAATAATAAATTCAACCAAAAACAACCAAAGGGCTAAAATCTTTAGCAAGGACCAATTGGTTAAGAAAGGCACAAAATCAAAAAATAAGAGGGCAAAGGATATAAATTATTACCTCATTTTAAAAAACCCTAAATTTAACAATGAGATCATCTCACACCAATCAGAATGGCTATTATTATTAATAAAAGGTCAAAAATAACAGATGCTGGTGAGGTTGCAGAGAGAAGGCAACAGTTATACACTGCTGCTAGGAATGTAAATTAGTTCAGCCATTGTAGAAAGCAGTCTGGAGATGTCTCATAGAACTCAAAATAGAACGATCATTCTTCCTAGCAATCTCATACTGGGTCTATACCCAAAGAAATACACATCGTTCTACCATAGATACATTCACACATACGTTCATCACAGCATTATTCACCATAGCAAAGACATGGAAACGACAACCTAAATCAATAGTGAACTGGATAAAGAAAATGTGGTGGGCCAGGCACAGTGGCTCACGCCTGTAATCCCAGCACTTTGGGAGGCCGAGGCGGGTGAATCACAAGGTCAGGAGGTCGAGACCATCCTGGCCAACATGGTGAAACCCCGTCTCTACTAAAAATACAAAAATTAGCTGGGCATGGTGGCATGTGCCTGTAATCCCAGCTATTCAGGAGGCTGAGGCAGGAGAATTGCTTGAACCAAGGAGGCCCAGGTTACAGTGAGCCGAGATTTCGCCACTGCACTCCAGTCTGGCGCCTGGCGACAGAGCAAGACTCTGTCTCAAAAAAAAAAAAAAAAAAAGAAACAAGAAAATGTGGTACATATACACCATGGAACACTATGCAGCCATAGAAAAGGAGGTCATGTCCTTTGCAGCAACATGAATGCAGCTGGAGGCCATTATCCTAATCAAATTAAAGCAGGAACGGAAGACCAAATACCACATGTTCTCACTGTAAGTGGGAGCTAAACACTGAGTCCACATGGACACAAAGAAGAGAACAATAGACACCGGGGCCTATTTGAAAGTGGAGGATGGGAGGAAGGTGAGGACTGAAAAACTACCTACCAGAGACTATGCTCATTACCTAGGTGACAAAATTATCTGTACACCAAACCCCCATGACACACGATTTAATCTTACGCCAAACGTGTACATGTGCCCCTTGCCATAATATAAAAGTTGGAAAGGAAAAAGAACATGGATTTAACTTATTTTTCAAAAACAGGAATTCAACTTCACCAGCAATCAAAGAAATACAAATTCAAACAAGAAGATGTCAATTCTCTGTTGTCAAATTAACAGTAGTTTTAAAGTTTAAAAGTATATAACAGGTCAGGCGTGGTGGCTCACACCTGTAATCCCAGCACTTTGGGAGGCCGAGGTGGGTGGATCACCTGAGGTCAGGAGTTCAAGACCAGCCTGACAAACATGGAGAAACCCCATCTCTACTAAAAATACAAAATCAGCCAGGCGTGGTGGCACATGTCTGTAATCCCAGCTACTTGGGGGGCTGAGGCAGGAGAATCACTTGTACCCAGGAAGTGGAGGCTGAGGTGAGCCGAGATCACACCATTGCACTCCAGCCTGGGCAACAAGAGCAAAACTCCAAAAACAAAAAAACATATAGTAGCCCATGCTGATGAGGATGGAATCATATAGGCATTCTCAATATTTACATATGGACTTGTGAATTTATACATACAGGAAATTAACAACGTGTAACAGAATTTGTTAAGAGTATTCAAGACCTTTGGCTCAGTAATTCTATTTCTGAGCATCTATCTTAGGAAAGCAATACTTTTTTAAATTAAATTTTATTTATAGTAGTTTAAAATTGAAACAACTTTAATCTTCAATAATATTGGGATGATTGGGGAGATGACAACCTATTCATTCACTTAAAATAATATTATAAAGATTTACAGTGATATGTAAAAGACATATTAATAAATTCAAACAAAACCACATAAAATGCTTATCACCTAATAGTAAATGAAGAAAAATCAGGAAAAAAAACTGCCTATGTAGTGGACTCCATACTCTGTAATAATCAAAAGTAAACAGAGTAAAAAAGACAAGAAAGAAATAGCCCAAAATGTAAAAATTAGTGCGATTGGAACATCAGTGACTTAAGGGTTTTCTTCATATTCATTTTATTATCCAGTTTCTTTAGCACCTTAAAACGAGAAAAAAGTAAGTAAGCTATGCTTTTGACATACAGAAAAAAGCAAAGATGTCTGCAATTTCTATATCACAAATAAAAAAGTGTAATGAAGCCAAGCACACGCCCGACCTGTCGGCCCCACCCTGTCTTCCTTCCCCTGAAAGCTGTTCTGGCTCACTCTGTTATCATGGAACAAATTCACATAGTGCATAAATGTCAGCACACCCAAACAGAAGAAAAAGGAGGAAAAAAAAAACAGAAAATGGAGAAATCTAATAAAACATATGAAGCACCATCAACTTGATACTTAATAGAAATCCACAAATAAGATAGAAGCATCTGACTTTCCTGACCTGAGCTTTTTTTTAACCTAGAAATATTGAAAAGTAGGAAAAATAGAAAAGGATACTTAAAAAGTGGATTTTTAAATATCAAGGTTCTCAAGGAGATTGAAACATTCTTATCTCGAAAGAAATATAAATTTGATACGTAAAAATTTCTCTGTGAATTTGGGGATGGGTCAATGGAGGCTGCTGCCCCCAGGCAAAAGAGAACCAGCTTTGGGAGTTTAAATCTCGACTCCTTCCCTGGCTGGCTGCATGCACTCTGTAAGGCACGTCATCCTTTCCCACAGGCTGAGTTTCCTCATCTGTAAAATAGGCATGCCACCTTCCTAGGTCGTAACCAGGAGCCTCTGCTCATTATGACTTCTCTTTTTATTAATTTGTATTATTATTATTGTTTTTAGAGACAGGGTCTTACTCTGTAGCCCAGGCTGGAGTGCAGTGGTGCAATCATAGTTCATTGTAGCCTTGGACTCCTTGAAGCACTGGTATTACAGGTGTGAGCCACCACACCTGGCCCCACTTCTCTATTAATTAAGCAGCCCCTCTCTGCTGAAGCTGGGAAATTGCTTCATTATTATCCTAATGAATCAATAATAAGATAGCAAACGTCAAAGACGTAGGGGTTACATGGATTCTACTCTACTTTCCCTTGATGAATTGCCTTTAGATAAAGTTTGCACCCTGAATGCTAGACCCCAAGTAGCAAGGGTCCAAAGTAGGTTATTTGCTCCAACTCTGCACACAGGCAGGTCTTGAGTTCTCCAGTATATCTAGCACGGCTTCCTTCAATCACCAGGCATTTACTGAGCACCTACTCTGTGCCAAGCACTGTGCTGGGTGCTAGAGATGTAACCATAGACAAGGCAGCACTGGGCCTTGCTGTCCCGGAGTTTAGGACAGTGACGGAAACAGACCAGGAAAATAGGTCTTTGCAACACAGACTGATACGTGACCCATAACAAATCCCAGCTTTACCATTTACTATCCATGTGATCTTGGACAAGTGACTCCATCTCTCTGTACCTCACCTGTGAAAGGTGAGTTCCCACCTCAGAGGGCATTGAGAGGCTAACAGGAACTAATATGTATTGAGTGCTTAGAATAGCGTTCGGCACATGCGGGCACTATTGAAGCGCTTGCTATGAGCATTAGTGTTCACCAATATTTGTATTAGTATTAGTGTTGACATTAAAGTTAGTACTAGCTTTAAGGATGGGCCTGCAATCCCAGCACTTTGGGAGGCCAAGGCCGGAGGATCATTTGAGGTCAGGAGTTCAAGACCAGACTGGTTAACATGGTAAAACCCCGTCTCTACTAAAAATACAAAAAAAATTAGCAGGGTGTGGTGGTACATGCCTGTAAGGCCAGCTACTCAGGAGGCTGAGGTGGGAGAATCGTTTGAACCTGGGTGGTGGAGGTTGCAGTGAGCTGAGATTGCACCACTACATTCCAGCCTGGGCAACAAAGTGAGACTCCGTCTCAAAATAAAATAATAAATGGCTCACACCTATAATCCCAACACTTTGGGAGGCAGAGGTGGGTGGGTCACCTCAGGTCGTAAGTTCGAAACCAGCCTGGCCAACATGGTGAAACCCCATCTCTACTAAAAATACAAAAAAATCAGCCAGGCATGGTGGTAAGCGCCTGTACTCCCAGCTACTCAGGAGGCTGAAGCAGGAGAATCGCTTGAACCCGGGAGGCAGAGGTTGCAATGAGCCAAGATCATGCCATTGCACTCCAGCCTGGGTGACAGAGCAAGACTCTGTCTCAAAAATAAATAAATAAATAAACTTAGTAATAGCTTTAAGATTAGTATTAGTACTATTGGTAGTAGTATTCGTATTAACATAAGCAAAGCACTGGGATACAAAGCAAAGTTACCTTATCCAGCCTGGAGATGAAGATGAGTGAGGAAGACTTCCTGGAGGAAGTACCATTTAAGCGAAGACCTGAAAAATAACTAGAAATCACTTGGTGAATGTGATGGTGGGAAAGTATTCTAGGAAGAGAAGACTGTGTGTGCAAAGGCCCAGAGTGGACAGAAAGCAGAATGCATTTGTACAGTTAACTCTGAGAAGCCCCTCTGAAGTACAGAGAGCCCCGGGAAATGGGGGCAGAGATGAAGCTGTCGAGGGCGGGAAGGAGGGGGCAGGTCCTGCAGGGTCTGTGGGCCAATGTGGGGGAGTTTTGACTCTACCTTGAGGTCACTGAGGGCTCTTGGTAGGGACATTACATGATCAGATCTGGCTTTTAGAAAGACTTTTCAGGGGCTGTGTGGGGGAGGAAATGAAGGAGGATTGGATGGAGGCATGGAGTCCAGGACAGAGGCATCTGTCATCATTCGGGGGGAGGGAGGACGACGATCCACCAAGTCCTGGCAATGAGGTAGAGAGAAACGAGAGGGCCCAGGAGATTTAGAGGACAGAGCAGGACAAACCCGGTGTCCACCGGGATGAGGAAGAAGCCAGGGGAAGGCAGGCTCCTGGCCTGAGTGGCAAGGACGGTGGTTTAGAGATGTTTTTAACTTCTCGGATTTCAAGTCTGAATTCATGCTGAGATAATGAAGTTCTTGGAGGACCTACGACTGTTTTAAGCATCTGTGAGTCCCAGGGGCCTGGTACACAGTGGGTGCTCAATGAATACCTCTGACTCGGGCCCCTCCTAGCCACCAGCCGTTCCACTGGGCTGAGCCACTGCCAAGCCCTTTACCACGGAAAACCAAACCGCAGTGGGTTTCCAGAAATGTGGAAAACATCCCCTCAGGAATCCAGACGTCCCCACAGCTCTCCTGTGCTGCAGAGAAGTGGCAGGAGTGGGGAGCCAGGCTGGCGAGGAAGGCTCTGGGCTGGAGGCCTTGCTGCTCAGGAGAGCCGTAAGGAGCCCTGGGGGAAGGCTTGGAAGAAGGGTTAGGGAGAGAAGTGCTGACCTAGAGTCCAAGCCTGTGAAGGATCCCACACACAGGCTCCGCAACTCTCAAGAGCTACGAGGTAAGGCCGGGACAGGAATGTGAAAGCAATAAAAATCTCCAACCCACAAAAGCCATCCACACCACACCCTTGCCGCCCAATACACACACACAGAGACCACCTCCTCACCACCATTTATCCAGCATCTGTGAGGGGCCCTGTGCTCCATGATTCTTATATAGCTCTGAGACACGGGCTGACTGAAAGGAAGGTGAACTCACTTGCCCAGGAGCACACAGCCAGTCGGGAAGGATGGAGGATTTGAACCCAGCATATGTGATCCTAAAGCCCTTGCTTGCTTTTAACCACCGTCCGAAAGGCCAAAGCCTGGAGCTGGTGGCCGTGAGGTCAACTCAGCAAGCACATGTGTTTTGTTTGGACCCAACACTGTTTTAAAAAGTGGGAAATTTCACATAAAAATCCAGGTTTCCGGCTTCTCTTTAGAAACCAGATCTGGCAACCCTAGGCCCACATTTCCGCAGGGCCACAACTGGCCGGGCTGAGGAGCGGCTGCCCCTTAGATGAGGTTGTGCACTCTGCTCCCCAGCCCACGTGCCACACCGATGTCCCCTGCCTGGCCTCGGAAGGCACTGACTTTGGACTGACAGGCCCAGGAGCTCCCTCCCAGGAGAGAGCCCTAAATCCTAAAGATTCTGGCCCCAGGCGCCATGGCTCATGCCTATAATCCCAGCACTTTGGGAGGCCGAGGTGGGCGGATCGCCTGAGGTCAGGAGTTTGAGACCAGCCTGACCAACATGCTGAAACCCCGTCTCTACTAAAATACACAAAAAAAATTAGCCAGGCGTGGTGGCGGATGCCTGTAGTCCCAGCTACTCGGGAGGCTGAGGCAGGGGAATCACTTGAACCCAGGAGGCGCAGGTTGCAGTGAGCCAAGATTGTGCCATTACACTCCAGCCTGGGCGACGAGAGCAAGATTCCATCTCAAAAAAAAAAAAGATTCCGAGTTTCCTTTCTCAGCAACACTCTGCACCTTCATTTTTCCCATGTTGAGTGCATGAACTTTAAAGTCAAGCCTGGGACCAGTGCCTTCCTGCTTCTGGCCTCAGTTTTCTCATCTCTAAAATGGGGACGTTAACAGTACTGATCTGATAGGGTGATGGAGGGAATGAGAGGAGTTTCCAAATTCTGACTTTGGGCCATGTGAATCCCTCCCTTCCCCATTCTATGGAGGAGAATAGGTTTAGGAGTTGCTAACAGCCACTAGGAGACCCAGGTAAGACAACATCTGTCAGAGAGGAACTGGAATAGACCACGTTTACGGGTTCCTTAGGCTGGATGAGATGCCACCCCCAGGGTCCTATGGACCTGGAGCTCACCCCTTTCTACAGCTTGTTGGCCTGGTGAACTTGCTGATTCCTTCTGCATGCATTGCCCTTTTTAAAACACACACTCTGGCCAGGCATGGTGGCTCATGCCTGTAATCCCAGTACTTTGGGAGGTCGAGGCAGGCAGATCACAAGGTCAGGAGTTTGAGACCAGCCTGGCCAACATGGTGAAACCCCATCTCTACTAAAAACACAAAAAGTTAGCTGGACATGGTGGTGGGCACCTGTAATCCCAGCTAGTCAGGAGGCTGAGGCAGGAGAATCGCTTGAGCCTGGGAGGTGGAGGTTGCAGTGAGCTGAGATCGTGCCACTGTACTCCAGCCTGGGAGACAGAGTGAGACTCCATCTCAAAAACAACAAACAAACAAACAAAGAAAAAAAAGAAAAGACTCTGTGAAGGCAACAACCATGTTTTCTTCATGTCTGTACCCTGAGGGCTCACTATATATTAGGAAAATCTCTAAGTGATGGAAGGTCCTGGGCTCAGTCCTTGGACCTCTTCTCTTCTCTGTCTACACTCACTTACTTTGCGATCTCATCCAGTCTCAAGGTTGTAGACACCATTCCTATACCAGATTGACGCCTCCAGCCCAGATCTGCTCCCAACCCCAGACTGGATATTGAGCTGCCTTCGTGGTATCACCGCTTAGAGATCTAATGATGCTTCAGGTTCAACATATCCAATAGGAGCCTCTCATATTCCCCCCCCCAAAACCAGCTCCACCCACAGCCTTCCCTCTTAGGTGATGGCAATTCCATCTTTCCAATAGTACAGGCATAAAAAAATGCGATCGTTCTGATGCCTCTCTTCCTCCTCCACCTCACATGGAATACTGATGGTTCTTGCCACCTCCACTATTACTATCCTGGTCCAAACCAACATTATCTCTTGCCTGGATGATTGCAATAGCTTCCTAACTGGTCATCACCCTGCTTGGACCCTTACTTCCTGATGGGCTATTTCCTACACAAGACCTGAAGTGATCATTTTGTGTTTTGTGTTGTTTTGTTTTTGAGACAGTCTTGCTCTGTCACCCAGGCTGGAGTGCAGTGGTGTGATCTCAGCTCACTGCAACCTCCATGTCCTGGGTTCAAGCAATTTCCCTGCCTCAGCCTCCCAAGTAGCTGGGATTACGGTCGCCTGCCACCACATCTGGCTAATGTTTGCATTTTTACTAGAAACGGGGTTTTACCATGTTGGTCAGGCTGGTCTCGAATTCCTGACCTCAGGTGATCCACCCACCTCAGCCTCCCAAAGTGCTGTGATTATAGGCATGAGCCACTGCACCGGCCCCCAGGGTGATCATTTTAAAACTGAAGTCGGGTCATGTCTCCTCTGCTCAAAACCCTGGATTGCACTGTTCTTACTCAGAGTAGATGCCAGAACTCTTCACAATGGCCTACAAAACCCTATATGGCCTTGAGCCCTCTTTGACCTTGTGTTTCTCTCCTTCCTTTACAGAGTTTCAGTGACTTGCACAAAGTCACTCAGCTAGGAATCAAAAAACTGGGACTAGAAGTCTGAGCTTCAGGATTCTCAATCTTTCAATTACAAAGCACAACTTCCCAGCAAGTCTCATTGCTTTTCCTGGCCTGCAGTTTTCCCATCTGTAAAATAAGATACTTCCTCCCACCTGGGTTACATCTGAGGGGGGTGGTATTAGACATTTTGTAATATTACATTCCATCTCCAATATTTGATGAACCTAATGGGGCCTGAGCAGGAGCTATGGATGGGTGAATGGATGAGTGGGTGGATGAATGGATGGATAGATGGATGCATGGATAGATGGGTGGATGGATGGGTGGATGGATGGATGGATGGATGGGTGGATGGATAGATGGGTGGATGGATGGGTGGATGGATGGGTGGATGGATAGATGGGTGGATGGATGGATGGATGGATGAATAAATGAATGGTTCAATGAATAAATAAATAAATTAATAATGTTTAAGGGAAATTCTGAAATCTTAGTGAAGGAGAAAAGGGAGAGAAAATATTGCTGAAGGGGTGAATTTTAGGAGCTCTGATTGAGAGTTGGAGGACTGAGGTGATAACCAGGACAGAAAAGCCTCCCTTACTAACCAAATGCTCCATGGGAGACCAAATTCTGAGCGAATGGGTCATGAGAGGCAGGTTGAACCAGAATACAGAACACAGACTTTAGAGCTGAGGGGCCTGGGTTCAAATCTCGTCAGTGCAGCTTCCTAGTTGTGTGGCACTAACCTCCGGTTTCCTCGGGGGCAGGGGGGATAATATAATCCTCCTTTCTTGAGGTGGTTGTGAGGAGTAGACTAGATATTAACATATATTTTTAAGTGCCTGGCACATAGTAAGTATGTAGCAATGGTGCTGCCATCATGGCTAGAAAAGGCCTCACCAGAGAAGGGGCCTCAGCCAGGCACCTCAGAGCAACTCCTGTCTTGACACTGCCTGAGAAGCTTTGATGAGGGGTGCCAGAGGCAGAGGCCAAGTGCTCTGTCTATATCTGCTGATCTCTGGCCATTGGCTAGGCGGCGCAGCTGGCTTGAGGCCTTCTAGAGTACACAGGATGGGCCAGCCTCGCACGGAGTGGGCCTGGCTGTGTCCGTCCCTGACAGGTTCAGAGGCTTGTGAAAGTGCCATCCACCTGCCCTGCCCCTCCAGGCTTAGGGGAGAAGTTGGCCTCAAGGTCCAGAGCCCCAACTTCTCAGGAAGCTCTCAGACATGAGGAACTTTCCATCCACATTGCAGGAATTTTTCGCAGAAGGGAAAAAACTAAAAACCTTCATCCTTTGGCCTCTGGGAGAATATTCCTTTTATGTGAAACTGGCAGGGAGGAAAATTCAAGATTCCTTCTCCTTCGCCTAATTGATATCAACATGAAATATTCTAGTGTTGTTTTAATAAGACTTTGGTTTTCCAGCAAGAGTAGGGGAAAAAAAAAAAAGAAAAAAGATCTTCTCCTGGACCAGAATATTTTTAGCGAAAATATTTTGCTTGCATCCTCCCTGCCCCCTCCCTTCCCCTGTTCCTGCCATGGCTTCAAAGGCACAGCAGCGCCGTTCTAGGGTGCTAAACAGCGGCCCACACTCGACAGCCCCCTCCTCCCATTGCATGGCAGGCAGGCCGGCCAGGGAATGCCAAGCCAGGAAGATATTTTTTCCAGAAGCGGCATCTGGCTGCTTGGCAGCGGCACAAGCAGTTGTGCTGGCAGCCGGGGGCTGGCCGGGGTCTGCCGCGCGTTTAGGCTGCTGCCACTTCTGACTCTCTCCCACAGACACAATGTTCTCTCTCCCAGGCTGGGCCCCTCTTGTCCTCACCCCTCACGAGGACGGAGAGGGGGTACCTTAGAGCACCTGGGGGCTTTGCCCTTGGCCTCCCGACAGGATCTGACTCTGGAGACCCACCTGGGCTTCGTCCCTTGCCAATTTGCCCTGGGGCAGGTAGTTTAACTCTTCCGAGTCCTCAATTTCCTCGAGTGGGAAAGGGAAGTCATCAGCATCCATATAAAGGAGGGTGCCTCTCTGCTCTGGCTTCTGCCTGACGCTCCGAGAGAATCTCTTACATGCTTCCCATCACACGTGAAAGCCCCTGAAAGCATGGCCTCTGCTTTCTCAGGCTCTTAAAGTCTTTGCCATCCCAGAGCCTTTGCAATTGCTGTGCCCTGCTCACCTCTGCCCACGTTTCAAACAGCTGACTCCTGGCACTTCAGCTCAGCACTCAAAAGCCACCTCCTTCAAGAGGCTCCCTGGTGTCCCCATCTCCAGCAGCCGCTCCTGATCTGCTATCTCAGCTCCTGGACCTCTTCTACAGAGCAGCTATCACAAACCACTCTGCATCTGGTCTTCACTCCTCTGCCACCCCAGGCTAGGGGCTCCATGAAAGCAGGTTTCCCATCTGTCATGTCAATCAGCAATCCCAAGCACCTTGCACAAGACTTTCCCAGTGATGTGTGGATGAATGAAAGGACCCCCAGGCCCACTGGAGATGCCTCTTGTGTCTCTCATTGACAGCCCTTGGGGGTCATGATGTCCCCAGCCCACCCCCCTCAGCTTCCAGTGTGTGCCTCCAACGTAACACATTAGGACTGCCTCTGTTATACCTTCATCTGCACCCCAATCCTGCAAGGAGGAATTATTATCGCTGATTTACAAATGTGGATTCTGAAAAGTTGAGGGGCTGGCCCATTGTCACACAGCTAAGCTGTGGTTAGCTCTGCCCAACCCTATTGCTCTCCTTCTTCCACTCCCCACGGCTGGTCCTGCCATTGTGCCATGTGAGCTGGAGGCTCTAGTGGGACGCTGTGATGAACACTAACGACAGCTCCTACGCAAGGTCCTTGTGCCATGCTGGGTGCCCTCCATCCACCATCTCATGAAACTCACAACAGCACTACAGATGGGGATCATTAAACCTCATCATATAGATGAGAACACTGAGGCTTACGGGCATGAAGTGGTCTTCCTGGGCACACAAAGGAAGTAGGGAAGCTCCTTAAGTGCTTAATGGAATGGACCCCACTGCTAAAGTGAGATCCTTCTAACATTTATACCATGTTTTCTAATGCACCTTCAACATCCACTATTCACCACGCAGCTAGCATGCACCTGTGCTCAACAATTAGTCATTGGATAGATGAATGGATGGATGGATGGATGGGGGGGGGGGGGGGGGGGGGGGGGGATGGATGGATCATGGATGGATGGGTGGATGGATGGAGAGATGGATGATGGATGGATGATGGATGGATGGACAGATGGATGGACAGATGATGGATGGATGGATGTTGGATGGATGGATGATGGATGGATGGAGGGATGATGGATGGATGGATGGATGGATTATGGATGGATGGATGGATGGATGGATGATGGATGGAAGATGGATGGATGATGGATGGATGGACGGATGATGGATGGATGGATGATGGATGGATGGATGGATGGATGAATGATGGATGGATGGATGGATGGATGGTTGGATGAATAAATGAATGGATAGATCCAGAGCTGTGATATGAACCTTGATCCATATCAAGAACCAAAGTTCCAGCTGAGCATGGTGGCTCACACATGTAATCCCAACACTTTGAGAGGCCGAGGCAGGTGGAATGCTTGAGGACAGCAGTCCAAGACCAGCCTGGGCAACATAGCAAGATCTTGTCTCTACAAAATAATCTTTTTAAAACTTAGCCAGGCATAGTGACTCACAGCCATAGTCCCAGTTACTCCAGAGGCAGAGGCAGGGGGATCACTTAAGCCCGGGAGTTTGAGGCTGCAGTGAGCTATGATCATGCCACTGCACCCTATCTTGGGTGACGGAGCAAGACCCTGTCTCAAAAAAAAAAAAAAAAGGTCTCAATTCTAGCTCTACTCCCCATCCCAGGCCTACACAAGGATCTAAACCATGGATGCTCAGATGCCAGCTTCAAGGTGTACGGCCTCCCCAGGAGCTGGCCCCATAATGAAACCATTGCAAGCAGCCCTCACAGTTCTCTCTCCCATCCTCATCACTCCATAGAGGGACCAGGGGTCAGAAATGACAATCACGGCTAATCCAGTGAATTCTCCAGCCACCTTCTAAGTGGTCACCCAATTCCACCTGTCCTTGAGACATCTGAATGAGAATGTTGGCCGATACCCTATAACTGCAGGGAAATGGAGGCACAGAAAGGGGAAGGGACTTGTCAAGGTCAGTCAGCCTTGCTTCCTGGGGTTGAGCTTGATCCACATGGAAAGAGCCTCAAACACCGTTTTGTGCCAGCTCGCTGGGATCCTCTCCCTTGAGTACATTTTTACAGCTTCTTCTTTGCAGACAGAGTGCCTGGGGCCCAGACAGTCCTCGTGCCTGTGGAGGGGCAAGCTGATCAGCCCTGAGACAGCCTCCAGCTTCATGGGCAGCACTGGCAGCTCACCAGAGCCAATCAAACACACATATGAAGTGGTTTTCTAGGCCAGGGAGGAGGGTGGACTATTCCTCCGATCAAGCAAAGTGTCAGATTGGTTGTCCACACTCAGCCTGGTATTCAGAGCACACATCTCTGGGTTTCAGCTCATCTCCTAGCTTTACCCAGTTGACCTTCCAGCAGGGCTACAGCCACTGCAAGGCCTTTCCAGATGTCCTCTGTTCTTCCTGCCTGGAGGCACTTTCCTACTTCATCCCATGTAGAATTCTCACTCCTCCTAGAATGCCAGCTTGGAGGCCCCACCCTTGAACTTTCTTCCTACTTGGCTCTTCCCATCTCTCCATCCCAGCATTCTGTTCCATCATGGCCTTGTGATGGAGTTGTCTCCTGCCCTGGTCTGTGAATTACGTGCAGCAGAAACTTTGTCAAATAAATCTTATATCCATCCCCTCCCTGGTCAATCCCAGCACCTGGCACATTTAAGCATCGGTCCCTGATGTCCTGAATCTCCGAAGGTTTGACCTCTCCTGCAATCACCGAGAGCTCTGTTCTGAGATGTGATTTGTTCTGAACTGTTCTGGCTAACTTGGGTGAATCCTCTGTACTGCAGAAGAAGGGAGGCCTTTAGCAGTTTTTCAGATGACTCACTTGGGGCTGAGGATGATTAAGGGAGCATTAATGTGACTCTTTTCTCTCCGGTTCCTAAAACCTCCCTGGCCTGCTCACGGATGTATTCCCAGCACCCGACACCAGGCTGGCACAGGCCTTGTTTCTTGCAGGAGGAAGAAATGAATAAAGGCAGTGCTCAGCTCAGCAGCCCCTAAGCTGTCTATATCTGCAGCTTTCCCCTCCCTCCGAGGGTGACACAGCACAAATGTCACAGGTTGCAAGCAGAAGAGGCCTGGGGTTGAATCTTAGTTCTGCCTCCTCCCACAGTGAGAAGGTGGGCAAGTCACGGCAGTGACAGTGCAGAATGCTGGAGTTTGTTGGAGACTTAAAGGTACAACAGCACAGAGGCCCAGGGCTTAACTGCAGCTTGGGAAAGGTCTGTCCTGCCCTCCTCCAACTGCCCTCCCTCATACCTCCCCCACATCTCAAGGGCCTTTGTCTGTCCCCATCTGCCTCTGCCCTAGGCCTGCCTGCCTGCAAGCTCTGCCTGCTGGTGCAGGGCAGGTGGGTCTGGGAGGGCCAGGCCGGGCCATTTCCTCCCTTCCCTTCCCGCCCCACCCGCCTGCCCGCAGCCAGCTGTGGGGCAGACATTCCTAGGCCTGCTCATTGATATTCAGGAATGGAACTTGAGCCGGCTCCGGGTGCCCAGAGCGGGCAGGCACTACGGCCCTCTGCTTGGGCTCTCTGCCCATATTGGGAAGACCTTGACAGCCTCACCAGCCAGAAAGAGCATCCCAGGCCACCGATCCCAGCAGCTGGATGTTGGGGGGAAACTGAAGCCTTAAGTGGGGGACCCCCTCAACAGCCCCAGGGCATCCAGGAGTCTGGGGGTGTGTGTGGCTGGGGTCTCCCAACTCACTGCGCAGTGCTCATTCTCTGCCAGCCCCCTGAGTTGCAAAGTGTCCCCAGAGCTTCCTGCTCCTCCAGGTGCTTCCGAGTCCTTCCCAGCCCCACACTGCTCTCCGGAGGCCCTGCCCGAGGCCCCACGGAGGGAGGGGGCTGGATCCCAGGCTGGGCTGGCCGGCCTTCCCACACTGTCTCAGCGGGAAGACAGGAGGCTCCTCCCTCCCAGCCGCAGATTGCCAAGCCTCCACCTCACACCTCTGGGTTTTTGCAGATGGGCTTGTTTTTCCTTGGGGTGTGAAAGGAGCTGGTTGGTCAACGAGGGGGACTTCTCCCCTCCAGGCAGCTGCTCGGGCCAGCCACAAACTCCCATCTCCCCCAGGAGATGGCCCCTGACCCAGGGGTCACAGGGTGGAGAGGGGGTGGTGCCCTCCCAGAGTCAGTTGGGACTGGCCTTAGGGGGCCCAGCCCCAAGGACTGAGGCTCCCACCCCAGGAGGTGGCAAAAAGACCCCTCCACTGCTCCTTGGAAAGCAAGATAAGCACCTCCCCCACCAACCTGTGGCTTCTGCTCATGCTTCCCAGCCTCAGCTAAATCCTATTGGACTCAAGTGTCCACTAGAAGGACCCTGGGCCTCGCACCCCTGTAAGCAGGTCCGTCCCCTCATATCTGACGCTACAAGTTCTTATCCTCATGCTTTCTGCACAGTCTCTCCCCGACCCAACTTCCATCCTTCCCACCTTCCTGAACCTTCTCCCAGGACCCTGAAGAACCCTAGCCCCATACACAGCACACTCCCTCACACACAGCTTCCTCCTCTTCCCAGCTCCTCCTTTCCATGACCTTGGGGGAGCCGCCTCTGCCTTGGGGACATCATCCCCTCCCTCCCTCCCAAGGGGAGGCTGGCTTTCCTCTCCCACCTCCAGACAGGAGGTGGAGGCAGCCCCACCTTGCGTCCATGGCCACTTTCTGGCCTACACTGCTTCATGCCTTCCCAAAAACACCTGCTCTCTCAGCACACGGGCTGTTTGCGGCATCTCACCCCCCTCACTGTTGTCCACAGCCTCTTGGGCACGCTTCACTCCCCGAGGAGCCCCCTGCCCACCACGCCTCTTGCCATTGCCCTGGGTCACTTTGACACCCTCACGGACATCCCTCCCAATGTCCTGGCTCTTCTGTCTTGGACCTCCTCATCACCAATGCCCCTTGTCCACCCTGAATCAGCCATCATAACATGTCATCACAGAAACTGCACTGCTTCCAGCATCAAGGACCCAAACAGTGCCTTCTTCACCTGCAACCCTCTCTTCTCTCAGGGGCTCACAAGCTCCTGTACTGCCCCCTCCATCCCCAAACTGTCCTCTAACACATCTCTCTCCGTCCCTGAGAGTTTCCCTCCCACTGCTGCAGCCCAGATCAGAAGGCTATCGCAGTCATCCCTGCCTGCCCTCTCTGCCTCCGCCACCCTCATCTGCCTGAGCCACAAGCCTGGTGACCCTCTGACCCATGCCCCTGCTCCTGTGCCTAAACAGCTGAGCTGGGCCAGAGACACTCAGCCCTGAGGGCCAGCTGGCCTCTGTGCTCCCAGTCCCAGGCCAGCACTGTGCAACCTGCATTGCTGGCAGCCTCTCACTGGGCCCCAGACAGCTTGCATTCCCTCTCTCTGCCTTGGCCACTGCGTCGTCCTTTCCTCTCCTCAACCCTTCCTCAACCTCAGCCTCAGCAAACTCCTCCCACCCTCGGCAAACGGGCTTGTTGTCTTGTCTTGATCATCATAAGAAAATGGAGGCCTTCAGATGGGGTCCCTGCGTTTCCCCAGCCCCCCTCCCTGCCCCGTGACTCTCCCCTTGTCTGCCCTCACCATGGAGATAGTGGCTCAGCTGCCATCCCCATCCCTGGGTTCCCGGCTCCATCTCTTCATTCATCTCGCTCTCACTGATGCCCTTTCTCCTGAAGCTCCATTTCCTCCTTCTCTGCAGGGTACCTCCCATCAGCATTTTTTTTTTTTTTCTGAGACAGGGTCTCCCTCTGTCACCCAGGCTGGAGTGGAATGGTGTGATCCCAGCTCACTGCAACCTCCACCTCCTGGGCTCAAGCCATCCTCCCACCTTAACCTCCTGAGTAGCTGAAACTACAGGTACTCACCACCACACCCAGCTAATTTTTGTATTTTTAGTAGAGATAGGGTTTCACTATGGTGGCCAGGCTTGTCTCAAACTCCTGGTCTCAAATGATCTGCCCACCTTGGCCTCCCAAAGTGCTGGGATTACAAGCGTGTGACAGCCATCATCAGCATTTTTTAATGTGCCAGTCTCTCCCATCTTAAGACAAGAAAAATGTCCTGGACTTCATTTCTCTACTCAAGCAAATTTCTCAGAATTGTCTGCGCTCTCTCTCCTCATATCCCTTTCATTCTTCAACCAACTTCAGTCATACTTGCAGACGCATACTCCAGGAGGCTGCCAGTGACGACCTCACCAGCAAACCAGGCTGCCTGTCTGCTCCGGCGTTCTTGGCCTCCCAGCAGCGTTGGAGGCTACCACTCCCTCCTTCTTCAAAGCTTCTTTTCCCCCTCCTGGTTTTCTCCTGCCTCCGAGTACTCCTGCAGTCTCCCGTGGAGCCAGGTGACCAAGGTCTCAGCTTGCCCAAGACAGAGGGGCTATTAGTCATCCTACGTAGGGTGCCACCTACTCTGTCCATGTTGCGTTCCAGAGCTTGGTCTTTAGCAACTTTTCTCCCCCACTCTGCTCTCCTGCTCCAAGTGTGATCTCCTGCCCCTGTGCACTTAAGTAAGGCCCATGTGCCAATGACTGCTAAAGGCAGGTCCCATCCCAGCCCACCCTGCTGGGCTCTCTCTGTCATCCTCTCCCACTGTGCCCAGAGCCCATCCAGGGCAGGGCTACCTGTTATGCCACGCAGCAGAAACCCCGAAATGATAAAGTCAGTTAAAACAGCAGCTAACAGGGATTGGGCGCTCACCGCATGCTGGACTCTGCTCACGGTGCCTCATATGAGGATATGAGGTCACTGGCGCCAGTCTGCCAACAATCCCATCAAAGCCATTTTAGAGGAAAGGAAACTGAGGCTATAGAGGAGCAGTAACTTGGCCAGCATCACACCACTAGGAAGCACGGAGCCAGGACCTGAGCTCTACAGTCTGTGCCCCTGACAGATGAGGCCTCACCTTGTGAAGCAAGAGCCCAAGACCCATCTATTGAGTTGAGTTGAACAGAGTGACCTCCCACCCCGGAAAAAGTGAAGATCCTAGAGACTTCAACTAACCTCCTTCTGTTCTTGGAACTGTAGCCAGAGGTACAATTTGCTGAGAACTAAAGAAATACGTGAGGGGATCATTAGAAGCTTAGTCTAGAGTCAGACTTGCTAGTTTGGAATGGCAGCTCTTTCTCTTTCTAACTCTTCAGCCTTGCTTAAGCAAGTCATTTATTTCGTAACTCAATTTTCTCATCTTTAAAATGGAAGATGGTAATAGTAAAGATTAAATAAGATACTACAATGAAGCACATAGCACAGCAGCAGACACAGAGCGGATGAGCCACAATTTTTTTTTTTTTTGAGACGAAGTTTCACTCTTGTTGCCCAGGCTGGAGAGCAATGGTGCAATCTCAGCTCACTGCAACCTCCACCTCCTGGGTTCAAGCGATTCTCCTGCCTCAGACCCCCGAATAGCTGGGATTACAGGCATGCGCAACCACTCCCGGCTAATTTTGTATTTTTAGTAGAGACAGGGTTTCTCCAGGTTGGTCAGGCTGGTCTCGATCTCCCAAACTCAGGCGATCCACCCACCTCGGCCTCCCAAAGTGCTGGGATTACAAGCATAAGCCACCGCGCCCGGCCAAGCCACAAATATTTACTGAGCCTCTGCTATGTATTAGGCACCAAGCTGGATGCTAGAATACAGAAGTGAAAACATAGTGGGGGGTGCTGAGGGGGTGTTTACAATCATGGGTGTAGAGAAAGCAACCCTGCGAGACTTGGTTTCTTTGATAACTGAGTTGCTAAGCTGTGTCTAAAACCAGCTTGTCCTTGGGGTGAAAGAGAAGCCATGCAATTATTCACTCTCATGCCTCTCTGCCTGTGCACAATCTAGTCCTCTCCCAGCTCTAACTAGAAAACTTCTACTCAGCCTGTAACACCCAGCCGGATTATTAGCCTCTCTGTGAAGTTGCTTCTGATTCCTACTGAATAGACTCAGTCTCTCTTTCCTCAGGCTAACCTTAGCATCTTACATATACTCTTACCGGAGTCACTCATTCATTCATAGTTCCATTAAACAAACATTTGCTGAGTGCCTAGGTACCTATTACGGGCACTGAGGTTACAAGTAATAGCTAAATGCTAATGTCTCTTGGGTACTTATTCTGAACCAGGTAGTTTTAAATGCTTTATGTATAATCTTCACAATCACTCTGAAAGATAGGAGCTGTTATTTTCTCCATTCTACAGACGGGGACACTGAGATGCAGAGAAGTTCGGTTACCCAGGCCTCAGCTAGGCAGTGAGGAAGCCAGGACTGCTGCCTGGGCCCGCATCCACCCTGCCATGTCACCTTGCAGAGGCCTGAACAAGTCACAGTCCTTAAGTTCTCTCAGGTTCATCCACTGTTTATTTCTAGAGCAACTCCCCCAACTCGGTTTCCCTGGGACTGAGTAGTTTCCCAGGATGTGAGACTTCCATGCTAAACCTGAGAAAGTCCCAGGCAAAGAGGGACAAGTTGGCCACCCCAGTCTTCCCCTAAATTGCTATGGAACCAGATTCACGCCCCCATCTGTCAGACTCCATACTCACCCTCTTCAGCAACCTCCAAAGGAAAGACAGAAGCTCCCGGCTGCTAGTCCCAGCCCTCCCAGTCCACAGGGACCAGAGGCTGGTGGAAATGGGGGATGAGGAGGGCCAGCTGGAGGCCAGCAGGCAGGGAGAGAACCTCAGAGCAGGGGCTGGGCTCCCTTCTCCAGAGCCAGTCTGAGTCACTGCTGAAGGGCATGGCCCTTGCCTGGCCCCTTCCCCTTTCTCTGGGGCCTCCTCGCCTCTCGTTTCTCTCAGCAGAGGGGAGAAGCTGAGATGGCGCTTTGCTCCATCCAGCCAGGAGCTGAAGAGGACTCAGGCCTCCTTTTTCTAGCCATTTTCAAGGTGAGGGAGGCAGGCCACCCAGACAGGTGAAAATGTCTCCCCTTGCCCAGTTCCCCTTCCTCTCTGGCCTAGTCCTAGGGATCTGCTCAGACATGGGTTTCCCTCTAGAGAAAGCAGTTTCTGAAATGCAAGGGGAAGGACAACAGCATTGAAATTCATGAGAAATAAGAATGAAAAAAAGCACCATGCTTGAAAAGAGAAACCTTGAGTAAATGCTGAATCAATCCCATTAGTATAAAAGTATGCCAGCTAGTCCCATGTTAAAACCTGCTTTACCCCCCACATCACCATCACCCCACTTTCCTTCTCCCCTTGCAGTCAAACACCTCAAAAGAGTCTGTGTTCACTCTCTCCACTTCCTCTCTTCCCACTGCCTCGAACCCAATCCAGCTACCCACCTCCCATCACTACCACATTGCTGTCACCCCAAGGCTCTCACCGTCAGCTCCCCGGGTCAGTGTGCAGCCCTCGTTCTCCTCAATCCACCAGCAGCTTCCATTTGACACAGGTGATCCCCCCCTCCTTCTTGAAACCTGCTCCCCAATTAGCTCCCAGACCCTGCTCTACTTATTTCCCTCCCGCCCTCGGTCCACTCTTTCCCAGCTGCCTGGTTGGTTGCTCTCCATCCTGTTGCCCCATAAATGTAGGAGGACCTCGGGGCTCCGTCCTCAGATGTGGACTTTTCCATACACCAACTCCCTTGGAGATGGATCTCATCAGTCTTGCTTCTTTAAATATACACTTTGCACACCCACTACTCCCAAATTTATATCTTCGATCCGACCTCTTCTAGACTTGCTGCTCTTTGAATATCCTCAACACCCACCTACATTAAGATCCTCAACACCTACTTACCTCCAGATCTTTGCACTTTCTCTTTCTGTACATTCATCAGCAGAGCTGCTCCAAGACACCCTCTCTAGCCACTTTATGTATAAAGTAGTACACACTTTTATAAACACCATCCACCCCACCAAATCTGCTTTCTCTCTCTTCATGGCATTTATCACAACTTGACATGTATTTATTTGCTTATATCTAATAGAATGTAATCTCCTTCCATGCTGGAACTTCTTTACTTGTTTACCTTTATTAAAGATCCTGGGGATGGAGCAATATCCCCTGCTGCATGCCACCTCTATGCCAGACATTGATATATATCTATCTATCTATATATTATATTATATATATTATACATATAATATACAGATATTGATATATATACCTATATATTACATGTATATATATTATACATACTATATACAGATATTGATATATATACCTATATATTATATATCTGTATATATATATCTATATATATACATACTATATGTAGATATATATATAATATATAGGTATATATATCAATATCTGTATATAGTATATATAATATATATACATATTATACATACATATATATATATATATATATAAAACATATAAAGCAGGGCTGCTGGTGATGAAATCTCTGAGCAATTGCTTGCTCATAAAGGATTTTATTTCTCCTTCACTTATGAAGCTTAGTTTGGCTGGATATAAAATTCTAGGTTGAAAGTTCTTTTCTTTAAGGATGTTGAATATTGGCCCCCACTCTCTTCTGGCTTGCAGGATTTCTGCTGAGAGATCCGCTGTGAGTCTGATGGGCTTCCCTTTGTGGGTAGCCCAGCCTTTCTCTCTGGCTGCCCTTAGCACTTTTTCCTTCATTTCAACCCTGGTGAATCTGACGATTATGTGCCTTGGGGTTGCTCTTCTTAAGGAATATCTTTGTGGTGTTCTCTGGATTTGAATGTTGGTCTGCCTTGCTAGGTTGGGTAAGTTTTCCTGGATAATATCCTGAAGAGTGTTTTCCAGCTTGGGTCATTCTCTCCATCACATTCAGGTACACCTATCAGATGTAGATTAGGTCTTTTCACATAATCCCATATTTCTTGGAGGCTTTGTTCATTTCTTTTTACTCTTTTTTTCTCGAATCTTGCCTTCTCGTTTTATTTCATTGAGTTGATCTTCAATCTCTGATATCCTTTCTTCTGCTTGGTCAATTCGGCTGTTGAAACTTGTGTATGCTTCACGAAGTTCTCATGTTGTGTTTTTCAGCTCCATCAATTCATTTATATTCCGCTCTAAGCTGTTTATTCTCATTAGCATTTCGTTAAACCTTTTTTCAAGGTTCTTAGTTTCTTTGCATTGGGTTAGAACATGATCTTTTAGCTCAGAGCAGTTTGTTATTACCAACCTTCTGAAGCCTGTTTCTGTCAATTCATCAGACTCATTCTCCATCCAGCCTTGTTCCCTTGCTGGTGAGGAGTTGTGATCCCTTGGAGGAGGAGAGGCGCTCTGGTTTTGGGTGTTTTCATCCTTTTTGCACTGGTTTCTTCCCATCTTTGTGGATTTATTTACCTGTGGTCTTTGTGGTTGGCGACTTTCAGATGGGGTCTCTGAGTGGATGTCCTTTTTGTTGCTGATGAAGTTATTTCTTTCTGTTTCTTAGTTTTCCTTCTAACAGTCAGGCCCCCCTGCTGTAGGACTGCTGGAGGTCCACTCCAGACCCTGCTTGCCTGGGGATCACCTGCAGCAGCTGCAGAACAGTAAGGGTTGCTGCCAATTTCTTCTTCTGTTATCTTTGCCCTAGAAGGATACCCACCAGATGTCAGCCTAAGCTCTCCTTTATCAGGTATCTCAGGAAGATATGTAATATATATATATATATATGGAAGTTCTGGCCAGAGCAATCAGGCAAGAAAAAGAAATAAAGGGTATCCAATTAGGAAAGGAGGAAGTCAAATTGTCTCTATTTGCAGATGACATGATCGTATATTAAGAAGACCTTACCGTCTCAGCCCAAAATCTCCTTAAACTGATAAGCATCTTCAGCAGTCTCAGGATACAAAATCAATGTGCAAAAATCACAAGCATTCCTATACACCAATAACAGACTTAAAGAGAGCCAAATCAAGATCAAACTGCCGTTCACAATTACTACAAAGAGAATAAAATACCTAGGAATACAACTAACAAAGGATGTAAAGGACCTCTTAAAGGAGAACTAAAAACCACTGCTCAACGAAATAAGAGAGTACACAAACAGATGGAAAAACATTCCATGCTCATGGTTAGGAAGAATCAATATCGTGAAAATGGCCATGCTGCCCAAAGTAATTTATAGATTCAACTCAATCCCCATCAAGCTGCCTATGACCCTCTTCACAGAACTGGAAAAAACCACCTTAAACTTTATATGGAACCAAAGAGAGCCTGCATAGCCAAGTAAATTCTAAACAAAAAGAACAAAGCTGGAGGCATCACACTACCAGACTTCAAACTATACTACAAGGCTACGGTAATCCAAACAGCGTGGTACTGGTACCAAAACAGAGATACAGACCAATGGAACAGAACAGAGGCCTCAGAGGCGATGCCACACATCTACAACCATCTGATCTTTGACAAACCTCACAAAAACAAGCAATGGGGAAAGGAATCCATGTTTAATAAATGGTGTTGGGAAAACTGGCTAGCCACATGCAGAAAGCAGAAACTGGACCCCTTCCTGACACCTTACACTAAAATTAACTCCAGATGGATTAAAGACTTAAACATAAGACCTAACACCACAAAAACCTTAGAAGAAAACCTAGGCAAAACCATTCAGGACATAGGCATAGGCAAAGACTTCATGACTAAAACACCAAAAGCATTGGCGACAAAAGCCAAAATAGATAAATGGGATCTAATTAAACTCCAGGGCTTCTGCATAGCGAAAGAAACAATCATTAGAGTGAACCGGCAACCAACAGAATGGGAAAAAAATTTTGCAATCTACCCATCTGACAAAGGACTTATATCCAAAATCTACAAAGAACTAAAACAGATTTACAAGAAACACACAAACAAACCCATTCAAAAGTGGGCAAAGGATATGAACAGACATTTTTCAAAAGAAGACATATATGAGGCCAACAAACATATGAAAAAATGCTCATCAACACTGGTCCTTAGAGAAATGCAAATCAAAACTACATTGAGATACCATCTCACACCAGTTAGAATGGCAATCATTAAAAAATCTGGAGACAACAGATGCTGGAGAGGATGTGGAAAAATAGGAACACTTTTACACTGTTGGTGGGAGTGTAAATTAGTTCAACCATTGTGGAAGACAGTATGGCGATTCCTCAAGGACCTAGAAATAGAAATTCCATTTGTCCCAGCAATCCCATTACTGGGTATATATCCAAAGGATTATAAATCATTCTACTATAAGAACACATGCACACTAATGTTCACCGCAGCACAGTTTACAATAGCAAAGACCTGGAACCAACCCAAATGCCCATTGATGATAGACTGGACAGGGAAAATGTGGCACATATACACCATGGAATACTATGCAGCCATAAAAAATGATGAGTTCGTGTCCTTTGTAGGAACATGGATGAACCTGGAAACCATCCTTCTCAGCAAACTGACACAAGAACAAAAAATCAAACACTGCATGTTCTCACTCATAGGCAGGTGTTGAACAATGAGAACACATGGACGCAGGGAGGGGGAGCATCACAAACTGAGGTCTGTGGGAGGGGGCTTAGGGGAGGGGACAGCGGGGGGTGGGGAGTTGGGGGAGGGGATAACATGGAGAGAAATGCCAGATATAGGTTATGGGGATGGAGGCAGCAAACCACATTGTTATGTATGTACCTATGCAACAATTCTGCATGTTCTTTACATGTACCCCAAAACCTAAAATGCAATTTTATATATATATATAATATATATAAAATCTTTGGGGAGATGGGAATAATCTGTGTCCTGATTGTGGCAGTGGTTTCATAGGTAGACGCATGCAGCTGTCGAAACCCATCAGATTGTTCATTTTAGGCGGATGCAATTTATGATATAGAATCGTACCTCGGTTAAGCTGATTTTTAAAAAAGAAATAAGCTGGTAAATAATAAATCTGTCAACTTACTCAACATCTTTCTCCTAACTACTCCCACCAGTGCTCCAAATACTTGGATGGAACCCAAAGTGACACAGTTTGGGTCTTTCTTTCCCAGACATGCTTTTTTTCCAGTGAAAATGGGATTGGTATTTATGTAATGCCTGCTATGCACCAGACACTATGTCCATAATTATTTCAATTCTTCCTAACAAAGGCCTTGTGAGGTGGGCCATATTATTCCCATTTCACAGATAAGAGCACAGAGTCTCAGAAAAGGCAAGAGACATCTCCAGAATCATACAGCCCCAAAATGGCAGAGCCAGGATTCAAACCCGAGTTTCTCAGACTCCTAAGCTATGTCACAAACTTCCTCTCCACCAAGGTCCCCTGAACAAACCCCGTGTGCTGTGTGTGTGTGTGTGTGTGTGTGTGTGTGTGGCCTTGTACATGTCTCCAGTCTCTCAGAGAGAAAGTGTTGCTTCCACCGAGGAGACCAAATGTGTTTCTCATCATGTTTGAGTTGTCATGAGAAGATTCAAGGAGGAGAAGTAGCCAGGCCAGGCCAGATGTCTCTGATCCATTGAGGACAGAGTAATTATACCAGCTGAAGCAAGAGGCTCAGGCAGTGGCATCCCTTTTGGGGTGAGAGAGGTGAGGGGGGCTATTCTGTGCTCCACTGTAGGCCCAGGAGGTTGTACCAGCCATGTCAGGGATGTGTTTCTATTGAAGCTGGGATGGGGGGCACAGAGGAGACCTCGGGATGATTTCACCCTGTAAAACATAACCTGCCACCTACAGACGAGGAAGAAGGAGAGGACAGGCAGAGGAATGCAGAAAACTGACATCTTTGAGAACTTAATAATATTTAAGGCACTGTGCCAGACACTTGCACACATACCTCGCTTGAGTCTCACAGCATGCTGCCAGGTAAATAGTATTTGATTTCCCTTTTATTTTTAGATGAAGAATTGGAAGCTCAGAGAAATGAAGGAACTTGTATAAATCATATAAAGGGTACATGATATGTTGCTTCCCTTCTACTAACACTTTCTTCCATAAAACAAACTTGCTGACTTTAGCATTTCCCCGATTTAGCACTTTCCCAAAGAGATCTATAGATTTCCAATATATCTATTCACACACCCATCTGCTCATTCACTCACCCTCCCATCCATTCTTGCCTACATCTTATACACTGTCTTTCAAGTATCCACTGGTCCACTCATTTACTCATTACTCAGACTCTACCAGTCACACAGCCATCCACTGGTCCATGCGTATGTGTGTCATCAGCACTTCATCCAATCACAGGTCTTACTAGACAACATCCAACTACCCAACCAACAGTCAACCCTTATCATCCTGTCCACCCACACATTTACTACTCAACCAGTCACCCACCTATACATATATTCACCTCTCTACCCGTGTGCCCACCACCTACTCACACAGCCAATCATTCTATTATTCATCTACCCATTCATTCATTCATCTGGCCTCCAAACACATAACCAATCACATATGTCCATTATCACATCCACATATCCAATTATCCACTTATCTGTTCATCCCCTCCATTCAGCCATCCAGCTACTCACTCACATTCCATGTATACAAATATATATAGGCTGTGGCAGCTAACTTTATGTCTCAACTTGATGAAACTGCACTATCCAGATTTTTGGCCAAACACCAATCTAGATGCTGCTGTGAAAGTATTTTTTAGAAAAATTTACCATTTAGATCAGTAGACTTAGAGTAAAGCAGATGATCCTCCATAATGTGAGTGAGCCAGATCTAATCAGTTAAAGGCCTTAAGGAAAAAATGACTGAGGTCCCCCAAGAAGAAGACATTTTCCAGATGGTAAATTTCTTTAGACTCCTCTTCAGGCTCCAGTTGTAGCATCAACTCTTCCATGGGTCTCCAGCCTGTCAGTCTGCCCTGTAGATTTTAGACTTGCCAGCCCTGACAATGACATGAACCAATTCCCTAAAACAAGTCTGTCTGCATCTATATATCTATATTCAAATCCTATTGGTTCTGTTTCTTTTTTGGTTTAAAATTAAAAATTTAGATCAGGTGCAGGGGCTCACACCTGTAAATCCCAACACTCTGGGAAGCTGAGGCAGGCAGATTGTTTGAGCCCAGTTCGAGACCAGCCTGGGAAACATGGCAAAACTCCATCTCTACAAAAAAAAAAAATAATAATAATAATAATAATAACTGGGTATGGTGGTATGCACCTGTAGCCCCAGCTACGAGGAGGGCTGAGGTGACTGAGAAGACTGCTTGAGCCCAGGAGTTTGAGGCTACAGTGAGCCATGATCACACCACTGCACTCCAGCCTGGACAACAAAGTGAGACCTTGCCTCAAAAAAAATTTTTTCTTAATTAGGTTACATAAAAACCCAACATAAACACTTTATGCAAGGTTGAAATGCATCTTCAAGTTCAGGTTTTATAAAGATCCTCTGTATATAAAAGCTGCATTTAGTCCAGTGTGCCCAAGAACATTATACTTACCTAGCAAGGGAGATATCATGATCACCAAGAATGTTCTCTGTAAAACTGATAGCAATAGTAATGGCAAATGGTAAGTTAATTTGCAATTCTAAAAACATGAGTTAAAAAATGGCTCAAAGTTGAAATGATTATGATCATTACAAACCAGAATGTTTAAATTCACAATACAAACTCCATCAATCTTACATGTTTTTGCATTATTAACATGATAACTTTTAGAGGGCTTTTATATGGCTTCATAGAATATTATGTCTGGCCGGGCGTGGTGGCTTATGCCTCTAATCCCAGCACTTTGGGAGGCCGAGGCGGGTGGATCACGAGGTCAAGAGATCAAGATCATCCTGGTCAACATGGTGAAACCCCGTCTCTACTAAAAATACAAAAATTAGCTGGGCGTGGTGTTGCACACCTGTAGTCCCAGCTACTCGGGAGGCTGAGGCAGGAGAATTGCTTGAACCCAGGATGCGGAGGTTGCGGTGAGTCGAGATCGTGCCATTGCACTCCAGCCTGGGTAACAAGAGCGAAACTCCGTCTCAAAAAAAAAAAAAAAAAAAAAAAAAAGAATATTATGTTTGTTTCAATATAAAAATGTTGGCTTTTCCTCAAAATTCGCAAGTAATATTGGCACTTAGGTAGATTCCTCATGTCTACCTGTGACTTTGTGTACTCCCTCCAATGCCATGAGGCATTCAGTTTGAGAAGCACAGCCCTAGGCAATGAGGAGAAATGGAAGTGGTTTAGCCCAGGGAATGATATGTTCTGATTAATGTTTCCAGGAGAAGTGAAGGCCATTTGGAATAAGGTGAGGTGTGACGGAAATGGGAAGAGGTCTATAGATGTGGGTGGAATTTTTGAAGTGGCACTGGCGGGACATAGTGATGGAAAAAAGAAGATGATGGGGTTAAGGAAGACTCCTGTGTTTGCCTTGGAAAAACAGATAAGCGGTGATAGCATTGCCTGAGAACAAGGAGGTGGGAGAAGGGACAGCAGTGGGCGGTTCAAGTTTGGGCATGTGGGGTTGGCAGTTCCTGTGGCATCTCTAGGGAGACACTCAGCAGGTGGGGGACATGAGTGCCTGGAGCTTAAGGAATAGAGAACTGAGGGTGGAGTCTTCAGTTAAAAGGAACGCATAGGTGAGAATCCTTTTGGAACTGAGAGGCCTCAGGGCCGTAAATGAGATTCTGTAGTCCTCCAAGCTGCTCCCTCTTCTCCGGGACTCATGGAGGGTTCACAGGAGCAGGCATGTCCCATAGGCTCCTGTCCTGCACAGATGGGCAAAGGGGTCATCTGAGGCTCCAGCTAAGGGGTGGGCCCCAGAGCTCCAGCTGGAAACCCCATTTGGGGGCTGTAGGGGTGTGTTAAACTTCTCCCTGGGTGGCTCAGGCCAGAGCAGGGCGGCTCAGAGAACAAACTGTTGTCTCTGCCATAAATCCCGTCGGCCATAAAGTCCCTTCCCCCGTGACCCCTTGGTTGGTGTGAGAAACTGAGGTCAGGGCAGGGCAGGGTGATGACCTCCTGACTCTGGGGCCGCTGGCCTCCCAGCCCACCATACTGTTACTTTCAGGGCCTCACCAGCCCGTTCAGGGACCCAACACTGAGAGACGTGGCTCTGGCCTGGGAGTCAGAGCCCCGGTTCCAAACCCAACAATGATCTGGGTTTCCCTCCCACTGCTCACCCCCCTCTGTCACTGTCTGTATCTTGGTTTCTTCATTAGAAAAATTGTGTTGAGAATCCCTGCTTTGCCTCTGGAGGGAAGTCTGGGGCTAAAAGGAAAAGCACAAGTTCACATCAGAGACCTGAAGAATCTACGTGAGCGTGCCCCACCAACTTCATCTCTCTGAAGCTCAGTTTCCTCACCTATAAAACTGGGATTGTCCAGGCGTGGGGCTCACGGCTGTAATCCTGGTACTTTGGGAGGCCAAGACAGATGGATCACCTGAGGTCGGGAGTTCAAGACCAGCCTGACCAACATGGAGAAACCCCATCTCCATCTCCACTGAAAATACAAAATTAGCTGGGTATGGTGGCACACACCTGTAATCCCAGCTACTCAGGAGGCTGAGGCAGGAGAATCGCTTAAATCTGTGAAGCGGAGGTTGCGGTAAGCCGAGATCACACCATTGCACAAGAGTGAAACTCCATCTCAAAAATAAATAAATAAATAAATAAATAAATAAATAAAATAAACTGGGATCATGATAATCCCAACTGCCTTAAAAGGCTACGTGAATGACAGTGAGTACTGAGTGAGGTACAAGTACAGTATGGATGCACTCTAGTAAAGCTTTTTGAAATGAAGCGTATGCATTGCCCTTTGTAAAATGTTTAAAGGATGCTAAGGTGATCAGATAACACTTAGACCACTAGAGAAAATGTGATCAACAATGATTTTATGAGTTATCTGGAAGATGACGTAATTTTTTCAGTTGCACTTAATTCTCCTAATATTTTTTCTTTAAGACCAAAGCACTCATTTCCCAGCCGCCTGGAGTATGACCTGATGATGGCATGTAGCGGAATTGTCGCCAGGAATTGCCTTCAGCTAAGGTGAGCTGCCTTCTTCAAAGCTACACCCCTCTGCAGGGGCAGCCAGTGTCCAGTGACTGATCTCCTTGCTTCCATTCAAACAACCTGGCGGTGCCATCCCAGCTCTGGAGACGCTCGTGGAATTGGCCAAGGCCTTTGTCTCCACTGGGTAGCAGTTCAGCTCTCCTCCCTGCACCCTGACCTGCTTTCCTCACCCCCTCAGAGGACTCCCCTGCCCTGCTGCAGTGGTGCAGTTCTTAAAACTTTTACCAACAGTGAACTATGATGGGGTGCAGGTGGAAGGGAATGCCACACAGATGCAAAACCTCAGATGTTTGAGAGGCTGGGAAAAGATATCTTTACAATGATAATGGAATCAAACGACTATCGTCAAGTGTCATCAATACAGTGGATAAAGAAATAAAGAGCTGCCAGTGTTTAATTACCAATCGAAGGTGAAGTGTGAAAGCCAGATGTTCTCCTTGGCAACATAAGAAGAGATTCCCATCTCCTGAGGATCAGGTCCAGAGTTCATGACAAATGAGCTTCAGAGGTTGAATTCTCAACCCCAGCAAGTTGGCTATGCCAGAGTCCCAGTCCTGCTTGGATGGAGCGGAACTCACAGATGGATGTGAGGACATCTGGGTCGATGCACTGAAAACTCTTGAATTCCTGAATTTCCCTGAACCCTATGAGTGTGTAGACGTGGCTCACCACTCACTGTTCAAGGCTGGCATTTCTCTCTTATCTGAAGATGATGCAGAGGCCTCTACTTTGAAAGACAGGATCTACCTCATTCAGCATCTACCCTCATCTTCTTCCCAGCTGCCAGACCAATAACAGGGTTAATCACAACATGACCCAGCCAGAGAAGTGGCAGACGTGCTAAAGACAATGCTAGAGGCCTACCACAAACTCAACGACGTAGCTCCGGGGTGCAGCTGCCTTGTTAGATATGGTCTTCTGGCTAGGGCAAATTAGCATCATGAAAGGCACGGGGCATGTGGCCACTGGGTTGGCAAATGCATTCATTTCTATCCCTATTAGGAAGGAGGACCAAAATGTTTCCATTCACTTTATAGGATGGATAAGAATCTTTCCCCCAGGGTTATGACAGTTCTCCTAACCTCTGTCATAATGCACTCCGAAGAGATCTGGGCAATCTAGACATTGTACAAATACCGCAATAGCCCATGATACTGAAAAGCTACAGCACACTTGGGAGGCTGAGGCAGGAGAATCGCTTGAACCCAGGAGGCAGAGGTTGCATGACCCGACATCATGCCACTGCACTCCAGCCTGGGCAACAGAGCGAGACTCTGTCTCAAAAAAAAAAAAACCTACAGCATGTTAATTAGACCCGATAAACAAGTGGCAAGTATGTTGGAGACCTTGGAAAGACACATGCTTCACAGAGAATGAGAGGAAAACTATATGAAGGTTCGGGGACCCGCCATATCAGTGATGTTTCCAAGGATCCAGAGGCCGGGGCATGCTGGGTCAACCCCCCTCTAGAGTAAAAAACAGCTTATGGCATCTTATAGCTCCCATCATGGAGAAGGAAGCACAATGCCTGGTAAGGACCTTTGGGTTCCAGAGGTGGCATATTTTCCACATGGAAATGCTGTTCTGATCCACTGACCAAGTGACATGGAAACGGCCAACTGTGAGTGGGGCCCAGAGCAGGAAAGGGCTCTGCCAGCGGCCCAGGCTGCAGTGCAAGGAGCTCTGCCTCTTAGGCCGTATAACCCAGTCTGTGCTATGCTGTTAGAACGTTTCCACGGTAGGGGCAGGGTGCGGTGGCTTACACCTGTAATCCCAGCACTTTGGGAGGCAGAGGCAGGTGGATCACTAGAGGTCAGGGGTTGGAGACCAGCTTGGCCAACATGGTGAAATCCCATCTCTACTAATAATACAAAAAAAAAATTAGCCAGGCATGGTGGCATGTGCCTATAATCTCAGCTACTTGGGAGGCTGAGGTAAGAGGATCGCTTAAGCCCAGGAGGTGGAGGTTGCAGTGAGCTGAGATCACACAACTGCACTCCAGCCTCAGACACAGAGTGAGACTCAGTCAAAGAAAGAAGAGAGAGAAAGAAGAAAGGAAGGAAGGAAGGGAGGGAGGGAGGAAGGAAGGAAGGAAGGGATCAAAAGTGTCCATGGTAGGAAAAATATGTCACGTGGTGTTTTTGGGCAAGCCCCAGTAGGACAACTAAAATATAGACTTCTAGAGTTCTAGAGCAAGGACCTGCCATCTCTAGCAGCGAATGGCATCTATTTAATAAACAGCCCCTAAGGAGCTGCCAGGCCCTGGTAGAGACAGGCATGTGACCAGATGGCATCAAGTGACTATCATGAACTGGGTTTTCAGACCCGCCAAGTCACAAGGTCAGGAAGTCTAGCAGGAAATGCCACTCCTAGGATTGGGCATGAGCAGGGCCTGAGGGCAAAAGTGACCAGCACGGGCAAGTGGGCCAGACCACCCCAGAGCCCACCACTGCACAGCTCATAGCCAAGCTCCAGTTGCCACTGCCCAGGAGCCGACCAGTTCCGCCAGCCTAACCCAGAGATGGCAGCAATGGCAAGGCCTGGAAAGAACTTGAGGCAAGGCTGATGGGCAGGCAGGAAAATGAGGATATGGATCGTTACCCTTACCATCAGAGGAGGTGAGGGCAGAAAAACACTGGTGTTACTCAGCCATCGGCAGAAAGGGGCTTGGGGTTCTGGGGAGAGCGCCCTCACCAACCTCCACTCTTGCTCCTTGCTCAGCTTCCTCCCGTAGAAGACACCAGCCGCAGCCAGCCCCTCCAGTCCATCCCACACCGCCTGTCCTGGGCGGCCTTTCTAAAGCACAGCCCTGATTCCTGCCTGACCCAAAACTCAGCCATGGCCCTCACCACGTTCAGGAGGAAGCCCAAGTCCTTGCACAATTCACCATGACCTTGAACCCGGTCTTCTGTTTCACCCCATTTTCCGCCACTCTCAGCTCTGTTCCACCCCGAACACACCAACACACACACACACACACACATACACACCACACACAATGCTTGTTTGCTATACTACTGTTACCCTGAACTTCATCAGTTTCCAGAACACACCAGGCATCACTTTCTCTCTCTCTCCTCTGAGTCTTTGCACATGCTGGTCCTTCAGCCTGAGACACTCTTCCTCACCCCTACCTAGCTAAATCCTACTCCTCCTTCAGGATCCAACCTTAGATTTCATCTCTCTCAGGAAGCTTATCCAGGGTCACCAGAGACTCGGTTAAGTGACCCACTCCTGCACCCCCTCCCCCCAACTCAACTCTCTATACCACTTCCTTCTGAATGAATGGAGTAGTTAATACCACTCTGTATTATAATTTAAAACACATTGACATTAATCAGAGCTCTCTAGTGAAACAGAGCCAATAAGATTATCTGTAGATATATAGAAAGAGATTATTACGAAGGACTGGCTCATGTGACTACAGGGTTGGAGAAGTCTCATGATCTGCTGTCTGCAAGTTGGAGACCCAGGAAAGCTGGTCATGTAGTTCCAGTTCAAGCCTGAAGGCATGAGAACCAGAGAAGCCAGTGGTGTAAATCCCAGTCTGAGGTTAAAGGTTCATGAAACAGGGGGGACCGTTGGTGTAAGTCCTGGTCCAAGTTCAAAGACCCAAGAATGATGTCTGTGGGCAGAAGAGTTGGCTGTCTCAGGTCAAGCAGAGGAAGTGGTCTTCACCCTTCCTTCACCTTTTTGTTCTAGTCAGGACTTCAACAGATTGGATGCTCCTCACTCGCACTGGAGAAGGTGATCTTCTTTGCTCTATCTACTGATTCAAACGCCATTTTTCCCCAGAACACCATCCAGACACACCCAGAAATATTGCTTTGCCAGTTTTCTAGGCAACGCTTAGTTCAGTTTACACGTAAAATTAACCGTCCCAAACTTCAGCCTCCAAATTCAGCCAAAATCTGCTATTTGACTTCAACCTTGGCGTGGGATTGGAAAGCAAATAGACAAATTTTTATATCACTGTCATTTCTGGCATTCCTAAACTATGCGTGAGAACTGGTCATGTAATCATATAGGTTTCCTAGGGTGTCCAATCATTGTAACAATGTCAGTAATACATATAAGACATACAATTTAGGCATACTATTAATTGTTAATATCTGAAGATTTACTTTTAGGGTTTCTGTTTTGTTTTGCTTTGTGGTTTTTTAAAAATTTTTTTATTTTGTAGAGGCTTGCTGTGTCACCCAAGCTGAAGTGCAGTGGCGCAATCATAGCTCACTGCAGCCTCAAGGTCCTGTGCTCAAGTGATTCTCCCAGCTTGGCTTCCCACAAGTCCTGGGATTACAGGCATGAGCCACTGCACCTGGCCCTGAACATTTACTTTTAAACATAGGTAATAATTCTAAATGTAACTTGAAATGAAAATTGCCTTGTGAGATTTATATCTTATCAGGCAGTTAAAGGGTAATGTATCACTGCAAGCATAAAGCCTGCAATAATTAGTGATAATTGTGAACACTGTTCATTTTATACACAAAAACAATTAAGCAAAATAAATTGACAGTTGTTGGTAGACAATTCTCTATGAGTCTCTTGATTTTCTTTTCTTTCTTTTTTTTTGAGATGGAGTCTTGCCCAGTCACCCAGGCTGGATTGCAATGGCATGATCTCAGCTCACTGCATCCTCTGCCTCCTGGATTCAAGTGATTCTCCTGCCTCAGCCTACTGAGTAGCTGGGATTACAGGCATGAGCCACTGCGCCTGGCTGAGTCTTTTGATTTTCTGCACATCTTGGGAACAGAGGCACTGTCTCTTCAAGTTTGTTTGTATGTTATAAACAGTCCTGGAAGTATCCCCCTTCAGAGCAAAGGGTGGGTTTGTCTAATGTCCAATATAACGAAGAAAGTCTTCCTCCAGGGCAAAGGTCAAGTCAGTTTCCTGACCATTGTAAAGGATTCAGTTCCCCTAACTCAGGATCCCTCCTCTGTAACACAAACCCACTGCATGTGCAGCCTCCACCTGGACCCCTCCATGTCATCCCCGTCAATGAAACTCATGTTGCCTACGGTATTGTGAATAACAACGTCCTTGTCTCTGACCCTGGAATCTTGTGTCTTCTGCCAGGATCCATGAAACAGTTCAAGCTAACTTGTTAACTTGTATACAAGTAGGATAAAAATCTCAGACCTTTTACAGTTCTTGACAACAGTTTATTTGAATATTAAGAGAGAGTATGCCTTAGGTCAGGTTTCTTGGGAAGCTAGCTCTAAGATTGCAGGACTCCTCTCAGCTATTCAGGCAGAAGAGGTGACCCTGGGTTGTCTCCTTGAGGCTGGGGAAGAGAGGCAGTTATAAAGCATCAGGCAGTGGGTGACTTCCCAGATGCTGCTGTCTGAACTTGCACTTCGCCTGTTTCCAATCTGCATGCTGACCCTCTCCAAGGAGCACTGAGATTAAATCCACCTGAACACCAAGCCCCAGGGATGGGAACTTCACAAGTTCTGCATCCAAATTAGCAGGCAGACGGGGTTGTCAAGCAGAGAGACGGAGGGCTGCCGGACCAGGGTGCAGACCTCCCCCAACAGCTAAAGACTTTACTGGAGGAATTACACGTGTGACTATTTTTAGCCAGGTGAAATCTGTAGAAAGCAGACAGCCTCAAAATGCAGCAAAAACCTGCTTTGAATTTACAGAGCAGACCTCCACGGGAAGGAGGGGGGGTGACTGGGGGCTCTCTTTCCAAGAGAAAAAGGTAGAGAGAATTTGATAAAAACGTAAGGGACGGGTGCAGTGGCTCATGCCTATAATTCCAACACTCTGGGAGGCCGAGGTGAAAGGATTGCTTGAGCCCAGGAGTTTGAGACCAGCCTAGGCAACATGGTGAGATCCTGTCTTGATTTAATTATATAAAAAATATATTAAAAAAAAAAAATGTAGGCTGGGCGTGGTGGCTCACACTTGTAATCTCAGCACTTTGGGAGGCCGAGGCGGGCGGATCAGCTGAGGTCAGGAGTTCAAGACCAGCCTGACCTACATGGAGAAACCCCATCTCTACTAAAAATATAAAATTAGCTGGGCATGGTGATACATGCCTGTAATCCCAGCTACTCAGGAGGCTGAGGCAGGAGAATCTCACTCCAGCCTGGGTGACAAGAGTGAACTCCGTCTCAAAAAAAAAAAAAAAAAATGTAAGGGAGGACTCATTCCCACAGACACCCACTGTACATCAGGTATAATGCCCAGAGAAACAGCATCCCAGTGTGGCCCAAACTCCAGACCCCATTCCACCACTTCCACATGCAAGGACTACCTGTGAGTTAGATACCAATTACAAATGCAAGCTCTGATCAACATGAAGAACAACGGCAATGGACGAAAACACATCAGAGAAGTGGGCAAACTTCCTGTAAAGGGCCGGAGAGTAAATATTTTGGGCTTGTAGGCAAGACTACTCAACTCTGTCATTGTAATACAAAAGTAGCCAGAGACAATATGTAAATGAATGAGTACAGCTGTGTTCCAATAAGTCTTCATTTTTTAAAATGAATATATTTTATTTTGGACTATGCCAACTGAAAATGTCAAAGTAAAATTACAAAACATGGTAGCCTGTTTTAAATATTAGCTCTGAACAAATTAAAGGTTTTCAACCTCTATAAAATGTAAGATATCCCCAAGGTAATTTCAGGACTTTTTAAAGATACCAATCCAGGCTGGGCATGGTGGCTCATGCCTATAATCCCAGCACTTTGGGAGGCCAAAGCGGATGGATCACCTGAAGTCAAGAGATTGAGACCAGTCTGACCAACATGGCGAAACCCTGTCTCTACTAAAAATACAAAAAATTAGCCAGGCATGGTGGCAGGTGCCAGTAATCCCAGCTATTCGGGAGGCTGAGGCAAGAGAATTGCTTAAACCTGGGAGGCAGAAATTGCAGTGAGCTGAGATCGTGCCATTGCACTCCAGCCCAGGTGACAGAGTGAGACTTTTTCTCAAAAAAATAAATAAATAAAGATCGCAATCTACAGAGCACTACAGGCCAGACAATTTGATAACACGACAAATTTCATCAAGGTGAAATTGTCTACTAGGAATCCCATCAAGGTGGTTCTGGGGTAGGATGTAGGGTGGCCAGATGAAATATAGGATGACCAGTTAAACTTGACTTAAGATAAACAGTGAATAATGCTTTCATATAAATATATCCCATGCAACCTTTGGGACATACTGATACTAAAAAATTATTTGGCGTTTATCTGACATTTAAGTTTAACCTGATGCCCCATATTTCTAATCTGCTGAATCTGGCAATTCTAACAGCATGTGTAATCTCAGTTGAAGAGCCTGTTGAAAGCCTACATCAGCAGTCCTTCGTGATTGCAAGGCCAGGGCCAACTGAAGCTGGTTTCCTGGGACTCCTCACCACCACCACACAAAGGCCCCTAAAACCAAAGCAGAAAATCACTGTTCAAGCAGATAGATCCGGGTTCACACGCAAATTGCCTAGTACCTAGTGGGTAGATGAGAAATTGTAGTTGTGGGTTTTATTCATTTCCAGTTTCTTTTGTTGTTTGTCTTGTTTTCTTTTGTTTTGTTTTGTTTTGTTTTAAGACAGAGTCTCGCTCTGTCACCCAGGCTGGAGTGCAGTGGTGCAATCTCAGCTCACTGCAACCACTGCCTCCCGGGTTGAAGTGACTCTTCTGCCTCAGCCTCACAAGTAACTGGGATTATAGGCACATGCCACTGTGCCGGGCTAATTTTTGAATTTTATTTATTTATTTATTTTGAGATGGAGTTTCGCTCTTGTTGCTCAGGCTGGAGTGCAATGGCGTGATCTCAGCTTACCATAAATTCCGCCTCCCGGGTTTAAGCAATTCTCCTGCCTCAGCCTCCCAGAGTAGCTGGGATTACAGGCATGCACCACCGCGCCCAGCTAATTTTTGTATTTTTAGTAGAGACGGGGTTTCACTGTGCTGGCCAGGCTGGTCTCGAATTCCTGACTTCAAGTAATCCACCCACCTTGGCCTGACAAAGTGCTGGGATTACAGGCAAGAGCCCCCATACCCAGCCCATTTGCAGTTTTTTGATGTGTTTTATTCTCTCTTTGTAAACACTAACACTAGTTGCGTGACCTTGGCCAAGTTTTTGGATTTTTCTTGAGCCTTAGTTTCCCTGTCTATAACAGGGATAATGCCAGCACCTTCTTCAGGATCTTGTGATATGAATTAAATGAGCCAATGTGTGTCAAGTGCTTCGCACCATGTCTGACAGCTAGTGTGCTTTCTACAGATTTTAACAAAGTCTCTGATAACTAATTCCAACATCACATTCAACCTTCTATTAAATCTTCCGAACAACCAAAGAGTAGGTACTAAGATTCTTTTTCACAGATCAGATATACTGAGACTCTGAGAGCTCACTCATAAGGAAGAAGCAGGAGAGATGTGATTTCAGCTGGCAGTTCTGGCCTCAGCTGACTTAACAACTGGCAGGACAGGGCTGGCTCCATACAGCCAGGATCTAGAAGGCAGGTTAGGCTGTGGTTCATCCTCCAGAGACCTCAGACACAAGTGCCCCCATCTGCTGAGCAAGCTGCCAGCTTCCCAGCAGATGACACTAGCCTACAGAACTGGCACATTTTTACCTGGATCAGGAATATTACCATGGGCAATCAGTTCCAGGTTGGGCTGCTGGAATCAGACCACCCAGGGGTTTCCCACCAGCTGTGGGGCAGACGGGGAGAATTCCTCTGCCTCTTCAAGCATCCAGAGGTCTTCAGCCCTGAGGACCCCTCCCACTGCCCTAGATAGAAGTCCTCCCTTTTGTCATGGGGTCCAAGGCTTTCTGATCTCAGTTAACCCCAACCATCTTCTTTACCCACTTCTAGGCCTTACATGACCCTGTGCTTCTCATTGCTGGCCCAGAGCATGTTTAAAATCATCCAATCAATTATGTGTCGCGATTTGCTTAGCACCTGTCTTCCCCTTTTGGCTGGGAGCTCCATGGGGGAAAGACTTCATCTGCCCCACTAAACGTTTGTCAAATGACTAACAAACAGGTTGAGGCAACTAATATTTTTCAGGCATCTCCTATGTCCTAAGCACTTTACCTTCATTTTTGTTGTCACATTGCCAGCCCAGTTTTGTGAGATTGGAACTAGCAGTCTCATTTTACAGATATGAAAACTGGGGTTCAGAGCCAGTATAAAAAGCTGTGAGACATGGCAGTTAGGAGTGTGGCCTCTGCCACTTGCTGGCTGTGAACCACAGGCAGATCCCCCTCATCTGTAAGATGAGAACAGTCACCTTACCTACCTCTAATGGCTGTTGTGAGGATTCAGCCAGAGAAGGATGGAAGGCACTCAGTGATGTCTCGGAAACATAATGAATGCTCTGAAATTGTCAGTATTATTACTTTTGCCAATCACACAGCTAGCAAGTGCTGGCCCTGGGGATCGGATTTCACACCACTACAGCAGAGAGAAGCAAAGCAAGAAGGGGACGGAGCTTGGGGCCTTGAGACTGTGGTCCTTGCATAGCTTCAGCCAGGTCTGACTGCACACTGGACCTTTTCCTAAAAAGACAGGCCTGGCCTCGCCACCCCTGACGCTATGGGGCTGACAGCATTGGCGGGCGAGTGGGCTGCAAGCCCTGCCTTTAACTTCATGGCTGAGTTACACTGCCACCAAGGCCGGGGTTGGGCAGACTGTGCTAAGGATGGAAATGGGATAGGAGGAAAGAGATATCCCAAGGCCTGGACTTTTCTGCTTCCAGAATAGCCATTCATCTCTGTTCTTGTCCAGACCTGGAAAGAGAGCTTTATGGTATCCCTGGGAAAGGTGTCAGATGCAGAGTGGATGAATCCGCACAAGACAGCCATGGCTCACAAGACAGCCTCACAAGCAGCACAAGCAGCCGCACCTCCAGCATGCATCATGGGAAACATTCAGACTCCGGAACTGGACATGCATGAGACAAGCCCCAGGCTCGCCACACCTGGATGTGTGGCCTTTGGGCCTCAGTTTTAACCATAAAATGGGTAGAAAAATACACATCATCCTGGCTTGCTGTGGGGGATAGAATAAAACTAACATAGAAATGCACTTAGTCTGGGTGAGGCAGCTCGAGGTGCTAAGGAAAGTGACCATTCCGGTGACCACATAGCCCCCAGATATGATGGGACCTCTCAAAACTTTGAGAGGCTAAGACGGAATGATTGCTTGAGGCTACGAGTTCAAGAACAGCCTAGGCAACAGAGCAAGACCCTACCGCTACAAAAAAATTGTTTTAATTAGCCAGTTGTGGTGGCATGTACCTGTGATTCCAGCTGCTCAGGTGGCTAAGGCAGGAGGATTGCTTGAGCCTGGGAGATCAAGGTCACAGTACATTATGATAGCACTACTGCACTCCAGCCTGGCTGACAAAGTGAGACCCTGTCTCTAAGTAAACAAATAAATAAAAACTAATATAAGCAGCAGGGCACGTTGCTCATGCCTGTAATCCCAGCACTTTGGGAGGCTGAGGCGGGTGGATCACCTGAGATCAGGAGTTTGAGACCAGCTTGGCCAATGTGATGAAACCCCATCTCTACTAAAAATACAAAAAATTAGCCAGGTGTGATGGTGGGCACCTGTAATCGCAACCACTTGGGAAGCTGAGGCAGGAGAATTGCTTGAACCCAGAAGGTGGAGGTTGTAGTGAGCCAAGATTGCACCATTGCACTCCAGCCTGGGAGACAGAGAGACTCTGTCTCAAAAAAAAAAAAAAAAAAAAAAAAAAAAAAATTAAAATAACATAAGAAATGCACTTGGCACACAGTAGGGGCTCTGTAAATGTCAGGTGGAGTTCCCTACCTCCCAGTCCCCCTCTCCCTCTAGGTCTCTCTTCCCAGCTCATTTCAGAGCAAGAGTTGGAAGGAACAAGAAGACCATCTTGGAGGCAAGCCTTACTTAGGCCTGCAGAAGGGATCCAGGGCCAAACATAACATCAGATTATTAAAAATGTGGACTGTAAACACCAGCACAACAGGCCAGAACACAGTGGCCAACACACCACAGCCCAGCTGCTGCTCATGCCCGTGGCCACACCACCTGCTGCCCTGATTCTGGGATGGACCCAGCTCCACAGGCACTGAGCACAGACTGGCGTGTTTTTCCTAAGCTGAGCCCTGGGGACCTGGCCAAACCCTGTCCTCATAGTGAGAAGTTCTGGGGAACAGCTGACAGGGTTCCTCAGAGAGAAGAGGGCCTCCTACCCCACCCCCTGCCTTTGACCTTTAGGCGGGCCCTGAGGAGGTGACCAGAGACCAGGCCCCTCAGGGATTCTGCGAGCTCAGGCCTGACAGTGTGGGGCCAGGTGCAGCATACAGGAGGGGAACCCCAGCACTCCCATTTGGCAGCTGTGTGAGCTTGGGCAAGCTACTTGACATCTCTGAGCCCCAGGTTCCTCATCTAAAAAATGAAGGTATTGAAAAACACCCCCTCCCCAGTCCTGGTGTGAGGGTTAAATGAGATAGTGCATGGAAAGCACAGTGCTGGAGGAATAAAGGCGGGACCAGGACTCAGTGCAACCTGGCATTCCACCCCAAACAGGACAAGGCTGATGCTGGGAACCAAGCTCCCACCATAACTGGGGGCCGTGTGGTCACCGGAATGGCCACTTTCCTTAGCACCCCAAGGTGAAAGGTGAGCAGCCTGCGTGCAAGGCTGAGTGAGCAAGTCTTGGAACCAAAGAACGCTGGGTTTTTATTTATTTATTTGTTTATTTATTTTTGAGACAAAGTCTTTCTCTGTTGCCCAGGCTGGAGTGCAGTGGCGCGATCTCAGCTCACTGTAACCTCTGCCTTCCAACGTTCAAGCAATTCTGGTGTCTTGGCCTCCTGAGTAGCTGGGATTACAGGTGCCACCCCCCACCACACCCAGCTAATTTTTGTATTTTTAGTAGACATGGGATTTCACCATGTTACCCAGACTGATCTTGAACTCCTGACCTTGTGATCCACCCGCCTCAGCCTCCCAAAGTGTTGGGATTACAGGTGTGAGCCACTCCACCTGGCTGGAAAGGTGGATTTGAACCTCACCCCTATGATGCCATAACTGTCACTGTCCCATCTGTCAATAGTGGTATCAGCTACCTCACTGACACACTTGCTCACTCAAGGAATTACTGAATTTACTGTTGAGGATCTGCCTTGTGTGCAGCTGTAGACTCTGTGGAACCCTAAGGTTGGGCTCCTGTCCTCGAGATCATTTGGAAGAGTCAAGGAGATACTGTATGGCAATGCCTGGCATTTGGCAAGGGCTCAGTAAGTTGGCTTTCCTACATTAATTACTGCCTGCCTCTCTCCCTCCCCCTTTTCCTTCCTCCTTCCCTCTCCCTTGGTGGCCCTTGCCTCCTTCCTTCCTTCTGCTCCTACCCTCCTTTCATCCATTCCTCCCTTCCTTCCTTCCTCCCTTCCTTCCTTCCTTCCCTCCATCCCTCCCTTCATCCCCCTCCCCTCCCCTTCTCCTTCCTTCCTTCCTTCCTTCCTTTTTCTTCCTTCCTTCCCTCCTCTGTGGGGCATCAGAAATGGGCCCTCTGGGAATAATTACACAGAGAATGGGGTGGAGAGTTCAACCCCTCATTCCCCAAACAGGTACCACGCCCTTCTTGGCAGGTGCAGACCAGGGCCTGGAAGAAAAAGACAGAGTTCGTGGCCGCAATAGGACAGAGGACTTAAAAAAAAACAACCCACTCGGTTACCTTCGAAAGACCAAGGCTTTGGCCCCCAAGACCTTCCTTCCAGCCCTGAATTCTCTGATCCTCAGTTCTGGGAGGGAAAGGAGAGGAGGGGCTGGATGACTCAGTGGCCCTCTGGGCAGAGTTTGTTCCAGCCCAGGGGCCCAGGGAAGCCCCTTGTGGGGGAGGGGTAGCTGCTGGTCACAGAAGCTGCAACTGGCCCTGGGATGCCCCATCGTCACCCCAGGGTCACGACCCCACAGGAAAACAGGCTTTGGGACCCTCCCCCTGGCCAAGGCCTCCTCAGCCTGCCCCGCCTGTGTCACCACCCAGCCTGGCTGAAACCTGATCCAGAGAGATACAGCCGGCTGCGCCAGCCGGTTATGTCTTAATGTAATTTAGCTGTAATCGCAGTGTGTTTTCCCTCGCTATAATTAGTAAAATGTGGTTGTTTTCTGTGTTCCTGGAAGATGTCTGAACCAGAGCCAGCTCCCTGTAGCTTCTCTGACAGGCTCTCCCAAACAGGCCCACTAGCAACACAGTGCATTTACCAACACTATTTCCCCCCCCTTGACCTGAGTTCCCCTAATTCCTGAGTGGAAGTCTCTCTGTCCTGGCCCCTGAGGACATGTCCAAGGGTTTAGCTCGGGGCCTGCATGCTGTAGGTGCCCAATAAACATGAGTGGGTGATCGAGGGATCAAGCCAGGAACAACAAAAAAGCATACAGGGAAAGAGTTCCTCATTTAGGATGTCCACAAGACCCTCAAAGAAAGGCATGTGTTGTGTATGTTGTGTGTGTGTGTGCTCCCAGGTATGTGTGTTGTGTGTTGTGTGTGTGCTCCCAGGTGTGTGTGTTGTGTTGTGTGTGTATGTTCACAGGCATGTGTTATGTGTGTGCTCCCAGGTGTGTGTGTTGTGTGTGTATGCTCACAGGTATGTGTGTTGTGTGTGTGCTCCCAGGCATGTGTGTGTTGTGTGTGTGTGCTCCCAGGTATGTGTGTATTGTGTATGTGTGTGTGTTCCCAGGTGAATGTGTGTTGTGTGTGCTCCCAAGTGTGTGTGTTGTGTATTGTGTGTGTGTGCTTGCAGGCATGTGTGTGTTGTGTGTGTGTGCTCCCAGGCATGTGTGTGTTGTGTGTTGTATGTGTGTGCTCCCAGGAGTGTGTGTGTGGTATGTGTGTGTGCTCCCAGGCTTGTGTGTGTTGTGTGTGTGCTCCCAAGTGTGTGTGTGTTGTGTAGTGTGTGTGTGTGCTCGCAGGCATGTGTGTGTTGTGTGTTGTATGTGTGGTTGCTGGTGCAGCTGTCCTCATGTGGGTGTGTCTGGGATAACGGGCACAGCCAGCTATGCGTGGGGCTCTACCAGCTTGTGACGTTTGTCTGTGTGTTCCTGCCAGACAGTGCTGTGTGTGAGTGAGAATTCTGTGTGCGTGTGCACGGGGCCACCCAGAGAGCACCGGAACTGGCCCTGAAGGCTCTGCTGACGGGCCCCCAACCCTCCCTGTCCTGCACGCAGTGCTCACATCCTTCTGCCTCCGATCATCCTTCTGCACAGCCCTTTGTTCTTTTACTCAGGCATCAGCAAACATCTCTCAGGTCCTCCTGTGCTGTCATCTGCCACTCTCGGTGGCTCTCCATTGGGTCTCTCTGTATCTTCTTACTCCCCCACATATTCATTCATTCAATGAACGTTTGTTAAATAATTATGTGGGCTAGTTTGTGGTTTTGTGGTGGTTTTTTTGTTTTTTTTTTTATGAAAGATCAAGATTCACGTTTTCTGCCTTTGCCAATTCTCTCCTAATGGAAAACATGTTTCGGATCTCTTATTATTTTATTGTCAATCGCTGTGTAAAATAAAGTGGTGATAGCACCTACCCAAAGAGTTTTTGTGTACAGGTCACAGTCTAAATTCCTTGGCACAGTATCAGTGATGACAACGCCTATTTCACAGAGGCAGTAGGGCAGTCAGGGGCAAGGACTCCCACGAGACTGACTTATGTGGCCTCAGGCAGGCTACTTCACCTTTCTGAGGGCAGTTTAAACATGCGTGATGTGTAAGTGCTCAATAAATTAACTATTATTAGGTTAGTTATTGTGTGGGCTTTGCATTTTCAATCAATTGATAATGCTTGGAAAGTGCCACCAACAATCATTTCTCCAACCCAGCACCCGAAGTTGTGTTGTGTCCTTGACAGAAATCAAGAACTAGCTGAGCATCTGCATCAGAGGAATGCTGAGCTCTGGTTGGCTGAATTTGCCTGGACTCTGGATGTTCTGATTGGCTGGGACACAAGTGGGTGTGGTCCATTTCTCAGAGCTTGCTTGGCAGTCATTCTTGGAGAATGACGTCAGACCAAGAATTTGGCATTTTACCTGGGTTATTGTTCTTTTTATCTTTTCTCGAGAAATCTCACCAAATGTCCAACCCTATGATTTTTGCAGATAAATTCTTCCAAAACACATCTCCCCTTACAAAATGCGTAATTGTGGTATTTGCCCTAGGGTGCTTAGGTGGCTGATGCAGCAGCATGTGTTCCAGTGCGATGGTGCTGAGTTCCACCAGGCCTTTTCTCACGTGACAGCCTCCAGTTCTCCTTGCAAATAGGGCATTTCTCCCGGCCAGGCGCAGGAAGAAATTAACTTTTTAAAAAATTTGGTAAAATGCACATAAAAATGTTACCATCTTTCAAACTGCAAGAAGGCTGAAAATAAAGAAAGGAAAAAAAAGTTACCATGTTAGGCATTTTTTTAAGAACAGTTTAGTCATGTTAAATGCATTCACATAATTGTTCAACCCATCTCCAGAACTCTTTTCATCTTGCAAAACTGAAACTCGTGTCTGGTAAACAGCATCTCCCCATTCGCCTCTCTCTCCAGCCCCTGGTAACCACCACTCCATTTTCTGTCTTGATAAATTTGACCATACTAGGCCGGGCACAATGGCTCATGCCTGCAATACCAGCACTTTGGGAGGCCAAGGCGAGCAGATCACTTGAGGTCAGGAGATCAAGACCACCCTGGCCAACACGTTGAAACCCGTCTCTACTAAAAATAGAAACGTTATCTGGGCATGGTGGCGGGCACCTGTAATCCCAGCTACTAGGAAGGCTGAGATGGGAGAATCACTTGAACCCAGAAGGTGGAGGCTGCAGAGAGCAGAGATGGCGCCACTGCACTCCAGCCTGGGCAAAAAGAGTGAAACTCCATCTCAGAAAAAAAAAAAAAATGACTATTGTAGGTGTCTCATATATGTGGAATCATGCCATATTTGTCTTTTGTGGACTGACTGGCTTATTTTCTTTAGCATAACAACTTCAAAGTTCACCTGTGTTGTAGCATCTGTCAGAATTTCTTTCCTTTTTAAGTCCCGAATAATATTCCATTGTAGGTGTAGGTCACAGTTTGTCTATCTATTCATCTATCAAGGGTTGCTTGGGTTACCTCCGTCTTTTGGCTATTGTGAATAAAGCTGCCATGAACATGGCTGTACAAATATCTGTTCAAGTCCATGCTTTTCATTCTTTTGTGTTTATACACAGAAGGAGAATTGCTGAATCATATGAAAATTCTATTTTTAATTTTTTTGAAAATCTCAACATATTGTTTTACATAGCAGCTGCACCATTTTACATTCCCACCAACACAAGTTTTCCCGTTTCTTTTCCATCCTCACCAATATTTGCTATTTTCTGAAAGTTGTTTGTTTTTTGTTTATTCTTTTGACAGTAGCCATCTTAATGAGTGTGAGGTGGTATTTCATTGTGGTTTTGATAAGCATTTCCCTAGAGATTGGTTATTGTGACTAAGGGATTATGTTTTGAACCATGAAACCAACTGGGAAATTTTTCCACCCCTAGTACCATCTCTGAGACCATAAGTGATTGTGGGGATTTTGTTTTTGTTTTTATTTTGATACAGAGTCTCGCTCTGTTGTCCAGGCTGGAGTGCAATCATGCAATCTCGACTCACTGCAACCTCCATCCCCCCGGGTTCAAGCAATTCTCCTGCCTCAGCCTCCCAAGTAGCTGGGATTACAGGCACCTGCAACCACACCAGGCTAATTTTTGTATTTTTAGTAGAGATGGGGTTTCACCATGTTGGCCAGGCTGCTCTCGAACTCCTGACCTCAAGTGATCTGCCTCCCTTGGTCTCCCAACGTGTTGGGATTACAGGTATGAGTTACCATGCCTGACTGTGATTATTCTTTTTTATTAATTCATTCATTACTTACTGATTCCTTTGCTATGCTTTAAATGCTGTACTGAGCTCTCCACAGATATTCAGGAGAGATACAGCACCAAGGCAATGATTCTGAGAGCAGATGTGTGAAATGACATTCAGATGCAACAGGGAGAACTTCATATGGCCATTGAATACATGAAAGCATTCTTCATGAAGATGGCCGGTTAGGGCAGCTCAGGATTGCAGCTCCCAACGAAAGCACAGAAGGTGAGTGGACGCCACACTTCCAGACAGATTTTTATTGCCCACAGACCAGGAGATTCCCAGGTGGAGGAGCCCCATGGGTCACCAGCCAGCTGTTTTGGCCAGCGTGGCTGTTTCGCTGGCGCAGCTGTTTTGGCTGGCGCAGATGTTTTGCCGGCACCCTGGCGCAGCAGTTCTCCATACAAAATACACGGGTCTGGGTGTCGTTTTAGCTGGTGATTGGAGCTCCTGGCAGAGTCTCCCATGCAACTGATTAAAAAGGGGACTGAAACAGGGAGCCAGGCCAGGAGATTCCCAGGCAAAAAAGTGCCACGAATCTCAGCACTGCTGTTTCAGCCGGCACAGTGGGTTGCCACACGGGAAATCACACAGATTCCGGTGCCTTTTCAACAGGCGACTGGAATACCTGGGAGACGGTTGACTGTTCAACTAAAAAAAAGGCTCTGAGGCAGGGAGCCAGGTGATCAGGCTCAGCTGGTCCCACCCCCCACAAAAAAACAGCAATCAGAAATGCTCTGGATTGAGAGTTTCACAGCAAGCACAGCTGAACCCGGGATGGTCCAGCTCTGTTGGGGGAGGGGCATCCGCCATTACCAAGGCAGTCCACCACTACGGAAGTAGTTTGCCATTGCTGAAGCAGCCTGCCATTGCCGAGGCAGCCTGCCATTACACAGACAGTCTGCCATTATAGAGGTGGGCCACCATTGCTGAGGCAGTTCTAACTACACCCATATAAACAGGACTGCAGGGAAGTTCACAGGGCAGTGGGGCGGAGCCCACAGCAGCTCAGCAAAGTCTCTGCAGGCAGGCAGTGACTAGGCTGCCTCCTTGCTGGGCAGGGCAGCCCTAAAAAAGGCAGCAGCACAACAGAAACTCATAAATAAAGCCCTAACTCCCCGGGACAGAGCACCTGGGAAAAAATAAAATAAAAAAAGGGATTTATGAGTTCTGCTGCAGCAGACTTAAATGTACCTGCCTAGCAGCTCTGAATGAACAACGGAGCTCACAGCTCAGCACTTGAGCTCCTATAAAGGACAGACTGTCTCCTCAAGCAGCTCCCCTGACCCCCTGTATATCCAAAGAGTCACCTCATAAAGGAGAGCTCAGACTGACATCTGGCAGGTATCCTTCTGGGACAAAGATAGCAGAAGAAGAAACTGGCAGCAACTCTTACTGCTCTGCAGCTGCTGCAGGTGATCCCCCAGGCAAGCAGGGCCTGGAGTGGACCTAAGTATTGCTACAGCAGAGGGGCCTGACTGTTAGAAGGAAAACTAAGAAACAGAAAGAAATAACTTCATCATCAGCAAACTGGACATCCACTCAGAGACCCAATCTGAAAGTCAACAACTACAAAGACAACAGGTGGATAAATCCACAAAGATGGGAAGAAACCAGCACAAAAAGGATGAAAACACCTGAAACCAGAACGCCTCTCCTCCTACAAGGGATCACAACTCCTCACAAGCAAGAGAACAAGGCTGGATGGAGAATGAGTCTGATGAATTGACAGAATCAGGCCTCAGAAGGTGGGTAATAAGAAACTTCTGTGAGCTAAAAGAACATGTTCTAACCCAATGCAAAGAAACTAAGAACATTGAAAAAAGATTTGGTGAAATGCTAATGAGAATAAACAACTTAGAGAGGAATATAAGTGAATTGATGGAGCTGAAAAACACAACACGAGAACTTGGCGAAGCATACACAAGTTTCAACACCTGAATTGACCAAGCAAAAGAAAGGATATCAGAGGTCGAAGATCAACTCAATGAAATAAAACGGGAAGGCAAGATTAGAGAAAAAAGGGTAAAAAGGAATGAACAAAGTCTCCAAGAAATATGGGATTATGTGAAAAGACCTAATCTACATTTGATAGGTGTACCTGAATGTGACGGAGAGAATGAATCCAAGCTGGAAAATACTCTTCAGGGTATTATCCAGGAAAACTTCCCCAACCTAGCAAGGCAAGCCAATATTCAAGTCCAGGAAATACAGAGAACACCACAAACATATTCCTCAAGAGAGCAACCCCAAGGCAAATAATCATCAGATTCACCAGGGTTGAAATAAAGGAGAAAATGCTAAGGGCAGCCAGAGAGAAAGGTCGGGTTATCCACAAAGGGAAGCCCACCAGACTCACAGCAGATTTCTCAGCAGAAACCCTATAAGCCAGAAGAGAGTGGGGGCCAATATTCAACATCCTTAAAGAAAAGAACTTTCAACCCAGAATTTCATATCCAGCCGAACTAAGCTTCATAAGTGAAGGAAAAATAAAATCCTTTGCGAACAAGCAAGTACTCAGAGATTTCATTGCCACCAGGCCTGTTTTACAAGAGCTCCTGAAAGAGGCACTAAACATAGAAAGGAACAACCAGTACCAGCCACTCCAAAAACATACCAAATGGTAAAGAGCATCGACACATGAAGAAACTGCATCAACTAACAGGCAAAACAGCCAGCTAGCATCAAAATGGCAGGATCAAATTCACACATAACAATATTAACCCTAAATGTAAATGGACTAAATGCCCCAATCAAAATACACAGACTGACAAATTGGACAAAAAGCCAAAACCCATCGGTATGCTGTATCCAGGAAACCCATCTCACATGCAAGGATACACAAAGGCTCAAAATAAAGGGATGGAGGAAGATTTACCAATTTATGGAGAGCAAAGAAAAGCAGGAGTTGCAATTCTCGTCTCTGATAAAATAGACTTTAAACCAACAAAGATCAAAAGAGACAAAGAAGGACATTACATAATAGTAAAAGGATCAATGCAACAAGAAGAGCTAATGATCCTAAATATATATGCACCCAATACAGGAGCACCCAGATACATAAGGCAATTTCTTAATGACTTACAAAGAGACTTAGACTGCCACACAATAATAGTGGGAGACTTTAACACCCCATTGTCAATATTAGACAGATCAACGAGACAGAAAATTAACAAGGATATCCAGGACTTGAACTCAGACCTGGACCAAGCAAACCTAATAGACATTTACAGAACACTCTACCCCAAATCCACAGAATATACATTCTTCTCAGCACCACATCGCACCTAGTCTAAAACTGACCACATAATTGGAAGTAAATCACACCTTAGCAAATGCAAAAGAACGGAAATCATAACAAACAGTCTCTCAGACCACAGTGCAATCAAGTTAGAATTCAGAAACTAACTTAGAACCGCACAGCTTCATGGAAACTGAACAACTGGCTCTTGAATGTTGACTGGATAAACAATGAAATGAAGGCAGAAATAAAGATGTTCTTCGAAACCAATGAGAACAAAGACACAACATACCAGAATCTCTGGGACACATTTAAAGCAGTCTCTAGGGGAAAATATATATCAATAAATGCCCACATGAGAAGCAAGGAGAGATCTAAAATAGACACCCTATTGTCAAAATTGAAAGAGCTAGAGGAGCAAGATCAAAAAACGCAAAACCTAGCAGAAGGCAAGAAATAACTAAGATCAGAGCAGAACTGAAGGAGATAGAGACACAAAAAACCCTTCAAAAAATCAATAAATCCAGGAGCTGGTTTTTTGAAAAGATCAACAAAATAGACAGACCGCTAGCCAGATTAATAAAAAAGAAAAGAGAGAATAATCAAATAGGATGCAATAAAAAACGATAAAGGGGATATCACCACAGATTCCACAGAAATACAAACCATCATCAGGGATTATTACAAACAACTCTATGCACATAAACTAGTAAACCTGGAAGAAATGGGTAAATTCCTGGACCCTTGCATTCTCCCAAGCCTAAACCAGGAAGAAGTCGAAACCCTGAATAGACCAATAACAAGGTCTGAAGTTAAGGCAGCAATTAAGAGCCTACCACCCAAAAAAAGCCCAGATCCAGATGGGTTCACAGCCGAATTCTACCAGACATACAAGAGGAGCTGGTACCATTCCTTCTGAAACTATTCCAAACAATCCAAAAAGAGGGAATCCTTCCCAAATCATGTTATGAGACCAACATCATCCTGATACCAAAACCCGGCAGAGACTCAGCAAGAAAAGAAAACTTCAGGCCAATATCCATGATGAACATAGATGCAAAAATCTTCAATAAAATACTAGCAAACCAATTGCAACAGCACATCAAAAAGCTTATCCACCATGATCAAGCAGGCTTCATCCCAGGGATGCTAGGCTGGTTCAACATATGCAAGCCTATAAATGTAATTCACCACATAAACAGAACCAAAGACAAAAACCACATGATTATCTCAATTGATGCAGAGAAGCCCATTGACAAATTCAACAGCCTTTATGCTAAAAACCCTCAATAAACTAGGTATTGACGGAACATATCTCAAAATAATAAAAGCTATTTACTACAAACCCACAGCCAATATCATACTGAATGGGCAAAAACTGGAAGCATTCCCTTTGAAATGTGGCACTAGACAAGGATGCCATCTCTCACCACTCCTATTCAATATAGAATTAGAAGTTCTAGCCAGAGCAATCAGGCAAGAAAAAGAAATAAAGGGTATTCAATTAGGAAAGGAGGAAGTCAAACTGTCTCTATTTGCAGACGACATGATTGTATATCTAGAAGACCCCATCGTCTCAGCCCAAAATCTCCTGAAACTGATCAGCAACTTCAGCAAAGTCTCAGGATACAAAATCAATGTGCAAAAATCACAAGCATTCCTATACACCAATAACAGACTTAAAGAGAGCCAAATCAAGAGCAAACTGCCATTCACAGTTGCTACAAAGAGAATGAAATACCTAGGAATACAACTAACAAGGAACGTAAAGGACCTCTGCAAGGAGAACTACAAACCACTGCTCAATGAAATAAGAGAGGACACAAACAGATGGAAAAACATTCCATGTTCATGGTTAGGAAGAATCCATATCGTGAAAATGGCCATACTGCCCAGAGTAATTTACAGATTCAACGCTATCCCCCATCAAGCTACCAATGACCTTCTTCACAGAACTAGAAAAAACCACCTTCATATGGAACAAAAGAGAGCCTGCATAGACAAGTCAATTCTAAGCAAAAAGAACAAAGCAGGAGGCATGACACTACTGGACTTCAAACTATGCTACAAGGCTACAGTAATCAAAACAGCATGGTACTGGTACCAAAACAGAGATATAGACCAATGGAACAGAACAGAGGCCTCGGAGGCAACACAAGACATCTACAACCATCTGATCTTTGACAAACCTCACAAAAACAAGCAATGGGGAAAGGAGTCCCTGTTTAATAAATGGTGTTGGGAAAACTGGCTAGCCATGTGCAGAAAGCAGAAACTGGACCCCTTCCTGACACCTTACACTAAAATTAACTCCAGATGGATTAAAGACTTAAACATAAGACCTAACACCATAAAAACCCTAGAAGAAAATCTAGGCAAAACCATTCAGGACATAGGCGTAGGCAAGGACTTCATGACCAAAACACCAGAAGCACTGGCAACAAAAGCCAAAATAGACAAATGGGACCTAATCAAACTCCACAGCTTTTGCATAGCAAAAGAAACAGTCATTAGAGTGAATTGGCAACCAACAGAATGGGAAAAAATTTTTGCAATCCACCCATCTGACAAAGGGCTGATATCCAGAATCTACAAAGAACTAAAACAGATTTACAAGAAAAAACAAACAAGTCCATTCAAAAATGGGCGAAGGATACGAACAGACACTTTACAAAAGAAGACATACATGAGGCCAACAAACATATGAAAAAATGCTCATCATCACGGGTCATTAGAGAAATGCAAATCAAAACTACATTGAGATACCATCTCACGCCAGTTAGAATGGCAATCATTAAAAAATCTGGAGAGAACAGATGCTGGGGTGGATGAGGAGAAATAGGAACACTTTTACACTGTTGGTGGGAGTGTAAATTAGTTCAACCATTGTGGAAGACAGTGTGGCGATTACTCCAGGACGTAGAAATAGAAATTCCATTTGACCCAGCAATCCCATTACTGGGTATATATCCAAAGGATTATAAATCGTTCTACTATAAGGACACATGCACACAAATGTTCACTGCAGCACAGTTTACAATAGCAAAGACCTGGAACCAAACCAAATGCCCATCAATGATAGACTGGACAGGGAAAATGTGGCACACATGCACCATGGAATATTATGCAGCCATCAAAAACGATGAGTTCGTGTCCTCTGTAGGGACATGGATGAACCTGGAAACCATCATTCTCAGCAAACTGACACAAGAACAGAAAATCAAACACTGCATGTTCTCACTCATAGGCGGGTGTTGAACAATGAGAACACATGGACACAGGGAGGGGAGCTTCACACACTGGGGTCTATCAGGGGGAAATAGGGGAGGGACATCGGGGGTGGGGAGTTGGGGAGAGATAGCATGGGGAGAAATGCCAGATATAGGCGATGGGGTGGAAGGCAGCAAATCACACCGCCATGTGTGTACCTATGTAACAATCTTGCATGTTCTTCACATGTACCCCAAAACCTAAAATGCAATAAAAAAAACAATAAAAATAAAAAGAGAGAGAAAACATTCTTCACCTCACTGATAATCATAAAACTCCATACCTAAACAAGACGATTAATTTTCTCTTTTTTTGCCCTATCTTTTAGTAAATATTTAAGATTTAAAAGATTAATAATAGTATTAACATCATGAGAAAACAGATGCTTACACATATTAGTGAGAACAAAAATGGAATCAACATTTTTGGAAGATAATTCGGCAAGTAGACATCTATAATTCATAAAGTAAAACTGGGGAACACACAAAGATAGGAATTTTACAAGAATACAAATGACCATCCAGAGAGGATTAACTAAATAAATGATGATATGGTAGGGGAGAAGACAGTGGCAGTAAAGATGTCTAAAATGAAAGGCTGCTCTCCAGATCTACGGGTTCCACATCCTTGGTTCAACAAACCGTGGATGCCAAAGCTCACGGGGTGATTTCTTGTATCCACAGGTTCCTGCAAGGTAGACTGTGAGACTTAAGAATTCCTGTGTTTTGGTGTCACGGGGATCCTGGAACCAAACTCTCAAGGATACTAAGGGAATGACTATAAGCTAAAGCAAACTGCAGAAAAGTTTACAGTGCAATAGCATATATATATATATATATATATATATATATACAGAGAGAGAGAGAGAGAGGTAGACAAATATTTTATTACATATTCTGAAAAGATATATGCTGCTCTTGACAGTGGTTCTTTTGATGCGATGGGTTTTAAAGAAGTCTTCTACTTTTTGCAAGTCCGCATTTTCTTTGCAAAGGTGTTTGTGTTTCTCTGCTTATAGTCAGAAAAAATAATAACATTTTTTAAATAAATTCACTCTGGGAGGCTGCTTGAGCCCAGGAGTTCGAGACCAGTCTGGGCAACATGATGAAACCCCATCTCTACCAAAAATACAGTAATTAGCCGGGCATAGTGGCACGCGCCTGTAATCCCAGCTACTCTGAAGGCTGATATGGGAGGATCACTTGAGCCTGGGAGGTCGAGGCTGCAGTGAGCAGTGATCTCACCACTGCACTCTAGCCTAGGTGACAGAGCAAGACCTTGCTCAAAAAAAAAAAAAAAAAAAAAAAAGAGTTCATCTGGACAGCTTATTGTGAGATAAAGGCCACTAAATTTTAGAGAAAAAGAATATGCATTTTCAAGTGTGAGAAAAACATAAATAAAAAATAAACAAAAAGAATTGGGGTGGGAAAGTTTAAATATTATCTGTGCATTATAAAGTGACAAGTCACAATACTTAAAACTGCAGAGTTGAGTCTAATCTCATAAACAAGTTTTTATAGGAATCGAAGCACATAACACAGATGTCATTTTACCTCTACGGCATCTTGCAAGATGGTGCGGCGGCGGGCTTTCTTACCACTATCAGCATTTCCCATTGGTGGATGCAGAGACCGGGTCCCAGAGAAGGGTGACTGCAATCAGACCCTCTAAGGGAAAGCATCTGAAGATTTGGAGAGAGGGACAGCCTGGGTCAGGGGAACCCGAGAGCAAGGCAACTTCTCTTCCTTTGGAGGTAGAGCTGTCCACAGGCAGGAATGGACGCTGTCCCCCGACTCAGCACCTTGGCAGAGTGAATCCATCTCAGGCACTCTTTCTGGCTGAACCCTGTACAACCTGAAATTCATACTTATCCAAAACCATGGGCAGTCCGCGCAGAGTGCCTCATGAGAGGGAAAGGCTTGCCATCTCAATCTGGACCAGCCCCCTTCCTTGGCAGAGGAAGGGCCCAGGGTGTGGAGTGGGGTTCTATGGCACCACACTGTGTCCAGGGCCCTCCTGGCAGCCCAGCCAAATGCCATCTCATCACGTGTGACCCTAAGGCAGCTGCGGCCACCCTTCCCTTCAACCTGCAGACACAGGCACTTGAGCCCTGCCCCACAGGTACCTGAAGGACACTCAGCATCCTCCTCAATGCTTCCCAGGAGGTCCCCAGTGGTGCCTACCTTCCCTCTGTGTTCTGTCTCCTGCTCCTGAAGCCCACTGTCAGCTGTTCCCTGGTTGCGTCTGCGTATCTGGTCACCTTGGCGACCAGCTGCTGGCCCCACTCCACCCTGCTTGTCCCAAGCATGAACACAGCCCACTCTTCTTCATTCCCCAAAGCACCCCAAGAACAGAGCTTTTGCCCATGACAGAGGGATAGCGCTGCAAAGAACAAAACTCAACGTAAAGCTGGAGAGAAAATAATCTGTCCCTAGAGTTTGTTAGTGCTTTACCTTGACAAAGGGTTTCCCTTGTATGTTTCTCAGGAGTACCTTCTCTCCCCTGTCCCTTTACCCTCAAAACCCAAGACTCCTACTATGGTGCCCCTAAGATGGCTTCCAGTAGGAGTACAGGTGCATGATACATCCTGGACACTCAAAAAAGCAAACTGCCTGCAGCTATGCCCTCCACCTCTTTGCTCAAGCTGTTACACTGCCCTATTCAGCCTTCCTCTTCTGCCTCTTCTCTTTCCTACTCTCTCCTCACCCTCCATGTCTCACTTAAGATTTCCCCTTTCTGCAGACTCTCCCAGGATAAGTTAGAGTCCCAGCCTCAAGCATCCCACAGGCCCCTTATAACATACTATCACAGAGGCTGTAAGCCAAAACCCCAGGGGGATTTTGGTTGGGTTTTTGTTTGTTTGTTTGTGTTTTGTTTTTTTCAGACAGAGTTTCATTCTTGTCACCCAAGCTGGAGTGCAATAGTGTGAACTTGGGTCACTGCAACCTCCGCCTCCTGGGTTCAAGCAATCCTCCTGTCTTAGCCTCCCGAGTAGCTGGGATTACAGGTGCCCACCACCACACCCAGCTAATTTTTGTATTTTTAGTAGGGACAAGGTTTCACCATGTTGGCCAGGCTGTTCTCGAAATCCTGACCTAAAGTGATCCGCCTGCCTTGGCCTCCCAAAGTGTTGGGATTACAGGCATGAGCCACCTTGCCCAGCCGATTTTTTTTTTTTAATTTTTAATTTTTCTGTCAATGCTTTTTTTTTCAGATTTTTAACACTAGTTTTAACTTCATTTTCAAGTTTTGAAAAGTAGGAGAATTCACATAAGTATCAAAATTTCTGATTTGACTTAAAACACTAGAGGCTCTGACCACAAGGGGTCCATTTTCCCATGAACCCAATGTGGGAATATGGACCCCTTGGCAACAAGGGACTGCAGCTGATGGAAGCCACCACCGCCGCCAGGTGTGTTCTAAAGTTCACCACAATCCCCACCATTCCCTATTGTCTCACACTTAGGCCCTTCGCTAATTTACCCTGCCCACTTGCCCTGTATCATGGGAGCTTGTGGCTCCTGTGAGGTTGGCGTCTCCTGTCTCTGACCTGCCTTTGTCTCCCTAACACCCTGAGAGCACCTTGAGAGCAAAGCTTCTCCATCTCTGCCTTTCCAGGCTGAGACAGACACTGGCTCAGAGCTGGTGCTCAACAAAGGATTTGTCAAGAAAACACCTCAAAGCCCCTATTCCCCCAGGAATAGTATCTATAGCACACAGGGACAATGGGGCACATTTGTCTCCCTCTTGTTCCAAGTTCCCCCTGGACACTGGAAGGCCCATGTCCCATGTTCTCAGCAAGGCCTCTCCTTACCCTCTGTATTAGTTAGGGAAAACTAGGCCCTGCCACAGGTAGTCCTGACTCCTCAGAGAGTGGCTTTTACACAATAAAAATTTGTTTCTCCTTCACATCACAGTTTGATGCAGGTGCTCCTGGCCAGGCAGCCTCCATGCAGTCATTCAGGGCCCCAGCCTCTTCTACCTTGTGCTTCCATCCTCTTCCAGGCCCTCAGAGTCCTCTTCTCTCAGCCAAGGAGCAAGAAAGAGAAGGGGGCTCATAGGAGGGCTTTTTGAGCCAGACCCAGAGTGGCATGAATCACTCCCACCACACTCCACAACCTAGAAATCACGTCCATGGCCACGCCTACCTGGAAAGAAGAAAGGGACTAGCAATGGAGCCATGTGGCAAGGAGGGGCAGAGAACACAGAGACGGATGAACATTGAGCTCTCGCTGCCAAGCCCTCCTCGTACTTCATTTCTGCTCAGGAGGAATCCTACAGAGGTGCTCCGAACTCACAGGGACTTGATCTTTCAAGAGCAAGAAGCTAAGAAGAAAAGTTTCTTATTCTCACTCCCAGCCTTGTTCAGTGAGTCCTCCCAGGAACTGTTTTAATTATCTATCACTGCTGTGTAACAAGTAACCCCAAAAGGGACTACGCAAGGGTGTGAATAACAGGCATGCTTTGCTGGACCAATCTAACAGTCCACACAGGCGATCTAGCAGGACAGAGTAGAACAACATGGGACCTTTGAGTCCAGCCAACCAGGGTTCAAATCCCAGCTGCGACACTTGGCAGCTGGCTGACCCTGAACATGCCACTTAGCCTCTCTGAGGCTCACAGAGGGGTGAAAGCACTGTGGCCCTGGGGGCCCTCAGGCTCCTGTTCCCCCACCTCCTCAACTTCCACCCACTTTTATCTCTTAAATATTGAAATTTTAGATAAGATTCTTCTAAAGGAAGAGAAGCAACAGAATGCGGAAGTTAAATCACAAGCTCCAGAGTGCCTGCCTTTCAGGGCTGCCATAAAGATTCAGTGTGATCATGCTGAGTCCTGGTCCTGGTCCCCCACGCAGTATTCCACACATATTATTAGTTCCCATGTCCCCAGCCCCAGCAGGACCCACCTGACAGTGCTCCCCCACCGCAGGAAATGTCTTGTACATACTGCAGAAGTCAGAAAATTGCAGATTCGACTCCTACAAAAGAACAAGGTGAATCCCAGGTGGGAGCTGGGTAGGCATTCACTCCATTACACAGAAAGAGGACTTCACATGGTATGGGGACCATATCCTCACCTAGTGCTCCCAAGCAGGACCCACCGCCAGGGGGCCATTGATTCAACTCACATGACCACAGGCTGCTCTGGGACCCAGAATACTACCCGGGAGGGGGTTTGGAACTGCACACTTCTCAGAGGTGAGAAAGGGGCCTCTGGTTTACTATGGCTTGGGGGAAGGACTGATGGAGATTATGGGGACCCACATATCCATCCCCCAAGCCACCCCTTGGCTGCCACTGCCTATGACAGCACGTGTCCCAGAGTCTCCAGTCAGGGCGAAAATCTCTTCATCAGGGGTAAAAGATTCTCCGCCCAGTTGCTGAGGCCAAGGATTAAAGCATCAACCCACGTCACCCAAGGCCTGGACCTTACCTCAAAGTCAAGGCAGCACCCACAGAGGGAGCAAGCGGTGGTCTGGGGGCTCTACCCCTAACCAGCTCTGGGCCCGGTGGGCAAGTCCCTGCTCCCTCTCTGGGGCCTGCAGAGGGAAGCATTCGACCAGGGGTTTTCAAACTGTGGCCTGGGAAGTTTAGGCTCCTGTATCCCCACCGCCTCTGCTTCCACCCACTTTTATCTGTTAAATGTTAGGATGCTGGATAAGATTCTTCTAAAGGAAGAGAAGCAGCAAAGTGTGGAAGTTAAGTCACAATCTCCAGCGGCAAACAGACCTGGGTTCAAATAAGTAAGCTCAGGCAAGACAGTTCACCTCATCGATCCTCAATCTCTCCATCTGTAAAATGGAGATCATACTGGAACATAGCCCCGTTTGGGTTGTTCCTAGTATTAGGGGAGATCATGTATGTAGAACTCTTGGTATTGTGTCTGCCACGTGGTGAGTGTTCTATAGATGTAACCTACCAACTATTTGGAAAAGCTGCCAAATTTCGAGAAGGTTGACAACCATTTGCTTTGGTGATCTCTGATCTCATCAGTCCTAGCCCCCACCTCCAGTTCCCATCCCAGCCATCCTCCCCACCACAGTGGCTGACTCTGGGTGTCATGGGCCCTCTGTGTTGGGCCTGGGACCCCCCTGCTTAGACCTGGATGCTTGTCCCAGCTCTGTCACTGACCCAGCTAGGTGGTCTTGGGTGAGTCATTTTACTCCTCCAGATCTCGCTCTTGTCATCCGTTAAGTGGGAACGATGGCAGGATCTATCTTCTAGGGGTGTGGTAGGGATTAGTACGACACCTGACACATAATAAATGCTCAATAATTGCTGTAATGATTACATTTAGTTGTGGTAGGCCGTTTGGGGGTTGTTTTTTTAATCATGTTGGGAGGGTGGGCGCCCTCTAGTGGTGAAGCCCCACCTGGTGGGGGTGCCTTAGCCTTTAGCTTGAGTGGAGAGGGTAATGAAGGAAGGACCCATGGACCCAGATCTTAGATGGGACCTTCTTGGAACCAGGGGTGAGTTCCAACCCAGGGCTACCACAGCCGGCCCTGGGACCAGTGATCTGTAAGCTGGCTTGGCAGGGAGAGCAGAGAAGGAAGTTCTGGCTTAGACCCCTGGGTAAACATCTCCGCAAAGAAGGAACAGTGCCCAGCATGGAGCGAGAAGACAGGCATGTGAAGGTGCAGAGGCACTTCGCATTCTTCCCTCTCCTATTGCTAGACACACCCTCGCCACCATCCTCCCACTCCATTTTACAGATGGAAAAACCAAGCCCCACAGAGGTAAGGGCGCTCTCCTGCAGTCACACGGGACAGCCAAGGCAGAATGCAGGCCAGCACCTGGACCCCAGGCCCAGTGCTCTCTGCTCCACACTGCAAGGTGAGCTTGGCCAAGCCAGGCAATGGGAAGCAGAGGACAATTCATTGAATCATACAGTGAAATTTCGAAGAAGAAGAAGGGGAAAAAAGTAGCAGGCGGAGTTCCCAGGGCTGGAGCCCTGCCCAGCTGGTCCCAGAGCTCAGGGAGGGCGGGAATGACGCAGCCTGGGCCCATGGCAGTCTCAGGAGCACCATTCGCCGGGAATCTGCAGGCAGCGGCAGCCAGAAGGCTGCCGAGGCTCTGAGAAGGACGGCTGAGCCGGCAGCCCAGGCTGACTCCACAGGGGCACCAGGATTCCCCTCCATCACAGAATCCAAGAGGACCCCCAACTATCCCCAACCCCCCACACACAAACACAGAGAACAGCCCAGGCTGAGCACAGCACATGGACAACAGAAGCCTCCTCCGCAAGGAAGAGGTCAGCCTGGAGCAGAGAAATCCCTGCAGACCCATGAGAGGGGCGGCCACGAGCAGGAGTCCAGGCCCAGCTGTGGACTGGGACTGAGGCTGAGGGCTGGAGGCTGTGGACACAGCCAGATCCCTTCCCCCGTTCAGACGGGCTCCCTTCCTGTCCTCCAACCTGGGAGGCCTCGCCTGCTATGTGTCCGAAAAGCTTTCTCACGAGTTATAGCTCAGCTGAGACCCACAACGCCTCTGTCGGATCATCGCAACCTACAGGCGAAGGAGCTGAGGCTCCACGAGGGGAAGGGGCTGCAGGGCTTCAGAGCCATCCCCACCCCCGCATGCCTGTCTGACATCACCCCCTTTGACATCTTGAGATCTGCAGCACTAGGCTAGGGGAAGGGGTCACGGATCTGGTCAGCCACTGGCCCCAGGACCCTGGTAAGATGCTAGCACTATCCCCTACCCCAGCACTCACCAGCCCCCAGGCCCCAGCGATGGCACACTCCCAAGGCTAGATGTAGAAGGCGGTGGTGCATGGTGACACAAAGAAAGCAGGCTGTGGCTCAACTGGACCTGAGTTCAAATCCTGGCTCTGCTGTATGTTTTCTGGGTGACCTCGGACATGTCATTTACATCTCAGCTGCCCAGTTTCCTGAGCTGACAGAAAGCGTAATATCCTCTGTACATGGCATTCATAGTGAAAATAAGAGCTACCGTTCACTGCGCCCCTTGAGGTCAGGACCTGTTCTCATCACTGTAGCTACATTAGCTGATCTAAGCCTTTTTCAACAATGCCCTGAAGTATTATTACTCACACCTCCATTTGCAGAGAGGAAACAGAAACATTCAGGAATAGGCAGAATGGGGATTTGAACTCAGCCTGTCTGATCCCTGAACACTAAGCTACAGTGTCCATTTATCACGTAGGAAAAGCATATCAGAGATGTCAGATGTGCTGTGGGGCTGGAAAGTTCGGGTTGAGTGGAGATGGCAAGGTTCAGAAACAGATTGACCAGGGAGTGCCTGTCTCTGCCAAGATCCATTCAGACCAAGCTCATACCCTGGGTCTGGAAAGAGCTCCAGTTGTACTCTGGGATCTCAGCTCACAGCTCCAGCCCGGTCTCTCCATCAAATCACCTGCTTCTCAGTAGTCACTGAAACTCTCCTCTGGGCCAGGCCCAGGACAGGATACACAGGCCAAGGCAGATGAGGGGCCCAACCCCGGAGCCCCCTCAAGTGGGAGGAGGCCTTGCTGGATGCCATGATCGTGAGGAGGCAGGAAGCCAGGCAGGAAACAGTAGAAAGGTGGAAAGGTCCACCACTGCCTGGTGGAAGGGAAACTCTGCTCCCAGGGTGAGAGGCTGAGCTCTCCCTGGGTCCCTCCCTGCCCAGGAGCTGCCCTTTTAAGAAGCCTGGCTGGCCCCTTTAAGGAGCAATGGAGCGAGGCCATTTCCCATCGTGTGCCCCCTCCAGCTGCATCTAAAAGACTCCTAGCTTTCACACCCAGGCTGAGCTGGGGATAGGCAGCCCCTGCTCCTCCCTTGACCTCCTGGCCACCCCCTTGGCCCACCCCACCACAAAGTCCCCATGCCTTCATGCCTTGGTTCCAGACCCTCAGTGGCCCCCGTCATCCCATCCGCTCTTGATCTGTTCCCTGGCTGGGACTCCTGGCTGGGGCTGCACAGCCCTTCCCTTTCCACTCCATGCTTGGCAGAGGGGTGAGTGTCTGTTCTCGAGCTGGCCCCAGGGGGCTGTCTGAAGCCAGTAAGTGAAAAGGGAGGGGGAGGGCAGGGCTGTCTAAAGGGAACCCCCTTTCCAAGGAGCCAGCTCTGCCCACCACAGGAATGTGGGATGAGGGCAGGCAGGAAGGGGGACTGGCCGGAAATGCGCGCTGGAGAGCATCTATCTGCACAAAGGACTGAAGTCAGTGGTTAGGCTTCTGGAAGAACCGATTAACCAAGGAGAATCCAGACTCCTGCCAGAACGGAAAGTCCCGATCTTCCTAGGAGTCTTGGCCTTCAGTCAGAGGAAGGCACCCAACCATGCATCCAGAAAAGCGCCCACCCTGCACTTGGCACCCTGCTAAGCACCTCACAGGTCTGACACCAGCTTACACCTGGACTTGCAGCCCTCCCGCTCAGGCCCTCACCCAAATAGCAGAATGAGTAAGAACCTGGGCTTGGGAGTCTTGACAGACGCTGTCCCCACCATGTACCACTTGTGTGACCTTGGACAAGTCATGTCACCTCTCTGGGCCTTAATTTTGTCATGCTGAGAAGCCAGGCATGGTGGCACATGCCTGTAATCCCAGCACTTTGGGAGGCCGAGGCAGGTGGATCACCTGAGGTCAGGAGTTCGAGACCAGCCTGGCCAAAATGGTGAAACACCATCTCTACTAAAAATACAAAAAAAAAAAAAAAATTAGCCAGGCATAGTGGCACATGCCTGTAATTCTAGCTACTCAGGAGGCTGAGGCAGGAGAATCTCTTCAACCTGGGAGGTGGAGGTTTCAGTGAGACGAGACGGCGCCATTGCCCTCCAGCCTGGGCAAAAAGAGCGAAACTCCATGTCAAAAAACAAAAGATGCTGATAATAGTTCCCACCCAGGGGGCTGCTGCAATGAATGCTCAGGTGGCGCATGCTCCTTTCTGTGGATCTTCCTGCCCTGCACCCCCACCCGAGTCTCTTTGGTCCCGGTGAAGCCCCAGGTGGGGGTGTCTGACCTTCCTTCGCAGTGGGGAAGGCCCTCCCCTTGGCTCTGCTGTCTTGCCTGTGTACCGCAGCTGCTCAACAGAAGATGCGCACAGTCATATTGCAGGCTCTTGCAGAAAGACCTGCGGACTCTCACCACCAAGGCTCCCAGGGACCCACCCCAAGGCACCTGTGCACTGTCACCTACTGGAATCAAAGTGAGGTCGAGAGGGGCCATTGAGAAGGGGATAGTTCTTCCCAGATCCACATGTGAAGGCCCAGGTCAAGTTTGTGTCTCCTGCTCCAAGAATGGCCTTGGCCCCCTCCGAGCCCTGTTTTCCCCTCTGCGGAGTGGAGCATGTAGGAAAGCTCCCAAAGACTTTTGCCGCTCAAGTAGGTTGTTAGCCCAGGCTGAGCAGAGCCAAGGGGATGCAAATTCAGCCTCAAGGCTGCCCTTGCCTTTGTTTGCTTTATTGAGTAAAAGAAAATACTTTGAACATTTTATGGGGACTTGGGGAGGGGAGGAGGGGTCGGGGAAGGCTTCATCCAAGAGAAACAGCCTCCAAGAAGGATCCAGCCAAGAAAACCTTAGGCGGGGGCCGGGGGTTCTCTGAGCTTGGCCAGGGATGGGAGTCTGAGGGGAGACAGGAGCTAGGAGAGGGGCGGAGCACTGCAGATGAAGAAGAGACCCCTCAAGCTGGTCCTCCCCCACCAGCCAGTGCCTCCTTTCCTGCTGCAGCTGCTGCCCCAGGGGCCACCCAGGAGCCCCAGCTCCCCCATCACACCCACTTGGGCACGTTCATTCATTCCTTCATGCACTCATTGACTCATTCACTCATTCACACAGGCAGTCACTGTTCTGCTCATTCTTTCCCTCTCTGGTTCATTCATTCACTCACTGAGGCACTGGCTCAAAGGTGAATAGTCAAGGGCCCTGTCCTCAAGGCATTCTCTGGTTAGTACAGGACAGTCCCTGAGGAGGGGCATGTCTGAGGCTGTAAGAGGCCAGGGAGCCTTCCCCAGGAAGGGGTGAGTTTGGGGTAACATGAGTGCAGGGCACCAGGTGGTAAAGGGAGAGGGGAAGGCAGTCCAGGAGAACAGCACAGAGGTGGGCAAGCGCACAGAGGTGGGCAAGCGCACAGTGTGTTTCAGAAAGGGCAAGGGGGGCAGCCCTTTCCACTCCATGCTTGGCAGAGGGGTGAGTGTCTGTTCTCGAGCTGGACCCAGGGGCTGGCTGAAGCCAGTGAGTGAAAAGGGAGGTGGAGGGCAGGGCTGTTGAAAGGATTACAGGTGGATCCCGCCTGTAATCTCAGCACTTTGGGAGGCCGAGGTGGGCGGATCACCTGCGGCTGGGAGTTTGAGACCAGCCTGACCAACATGGAGAAATCCCAATTCTACTGAAAATACAAAATTAGCTGGGCATGGTGGCACATGCCTGTAATTCCAGCTATTCAGGTGGCTGAGGCAGGAGAATCGCTTGAATCCGGGAGGCGGAGGTTGCCCTGAGTTGAGATCGCATGATTGCACTCCAGCCTGGGGAACAAGAGCAAAACTCCAACTCAAAAGATAATAATAATAAAGAAAGAAAGGGTCAAGGGGTCCAAGGAAGGGGTGGAGCTCGGCACCCACTGAAGGCCAGCCCTGGGCATGTGGCAGGGAACCCCAGGACTACTGTGGGCTGTCACCACTGCACTGGGCCAGGATGCCCTAAAATTCCCCAGCACTCACTGTGGGCCTTTTCCCTAAATTTCCCAAGGGACTGAAGTCAGACTACTGCCAGGACCCCTCCCATCCTGCCTGGGGAAGCCCCAGCATGGCCCTATCTCCCACCCTGTAGGAAACCCCAGCACTTCCTGCCGTCTGGGTCACAGATCTGAAAACCTTCCTCAGGGCTCCTGTCCTCAAAGGCTGCAGATCTTGAAATTCAAGCCCAGAGGTTGCCAAAGCAGCTCGAAAACCGCTATTTTTTCAGAAGGAGGAGGAGGAGGTGAGGTAGAAGGGGAGAAAAACAGCCTAGAAAAGAGTAAAGCTGGTCCCACACTGGAGCGCCTGTGGATCTGTAAACCCAGCGCCTGCTCTGGCAATAAGGGCTCTCAGGCGGAGTCCCTGGGAGTTCCAGGGGTGCCCCCAGGGTACAGTCTGGCTCCTCCAGGGTAGGGACACTGGTTCCCAGGCCACATTCTCACCCTGAAGGGTCTCTTAAGCAAGTGTGTGATGATCCTCAGGGAAGCAACCCACTGCCCTCTGCCTCAGCTTAGCACCTGAAGGTTTTAAAAGCTCCCAGGTCACCACCCCCACTGGGGATGCTGGCTGCCACCCAGAACTCCAGGGAAAAAGACCCAGATGGCTGACAAGCGCCCTCAAGCACAGCAGAAAGGAGAAGAGCTGAACCCAAACATCATCTCTTTCCTTTATTGAGGGATCTTGGATCAGTCAAGCAGCCTCTCTGGATCTCAGTGTAAATGTGGACAATAATAGCTATGATAACAATAGGAGTTCTATGCTTGCCAGATATGGGCTAAATACACAACCACATTTAAGCGTCATGACAATTCTATGAAGTAGATACTTCTAGTACCACCACTTTACAGATTAGGAAACTAAGCTCAGAGAGGTTGAGTACCTTGCCCGAGGTGATCCAAGCAACAAGGGAAAAGGTAAAAATTCCAGCCCACCCATCCCAACTCCAGAGCCTGCAGACTTCACAGTTCTGCTGCATCTCAAGGCGTTTTTATGCATTCATTCAACAAATGAAGAATGTCTTCTTGTGCTGGGCACTGGACATAGAAAGATAAATCTTGTATCTGCCCTCAGGGAGCTTCCAACCCAGTGGGTAAGACAGATAAGTAACCAATTACAAATGCAGTGGGGTTGTTGTTTCAGTAGATGAATTATAAGATGCTGGGTGTATTTGTCAGGCTATTTAATGCAAGCTGCTTTAACAAATAATCCCAGCATCTCAATGACTTAACAAGGCATCACATGGTGCAGTGCATGGGCAGGAGCTTCTGCTCCATGCAATCATTAGGAGAGCCACGCCTCCTTAGAATCTTCTGCTGGAATCCGCTACTGGATGTCAGCCAACAAGCAAGAGAAGGACATCATGGAGGACTGCGCGGAACATTTTATGGGCTGGCCTAAATCGCATACCTCACTTGTCCATATTGCACTGGCTGGAACCAGTCACACTGCCCCACTTAACTGCAAGGGAGGCTTGGAATTGAGGAGATAGGTTGGTGAGCATCTAGCAGGTGTCTGCCACCCTGGGGAGGGAGACAAAGAGAACGCATCCCTATCTGGGTTAAGCAGAGATGCTTCCAGGAATCAGAGGACAGGATTTAAGACTAGCTGTGCTTCTCACTAGCCATGTGACCTTGGGCAAACCTGTTACCTCTCTGAACCTCAGTTCTCTCATGTATAAAATGGATACAATTCCACACACCTCCCAGGACTGTCGATAGATTTAAATGAGATAATGAGATAATGGATGTGCAGGGCTTTGTAGACCGTCTAAGTGATGTGCAGAGGCCAATTACTCCCATCACTAAGATAGGACAGAGGTTGATAACAGGCCCGGATAATACCAATAACAAGCCCACCCTAGCAGATAATTGAGTGAGGATGAAGCAGATGTCTCTGTCCAAAAACAGTTTGTGATTCAATGTTTGTGTTGAAGCTTAACTCAGACTAGCTTAGTCAACAAGAAGAATCTGCTGACTCAAGACAGAAAATTTTGGCACTAGCTTCAGGTAAGGTTTGATCTGATAGCTTACGTAATGTCACCAAAGACCTCGTTTCTAAGCACCAAAGATTCAGTAGCCAAACGTTAATTGGTGGCTCAGTTGCTGAGCACACAGATACGAACCTAAGACACTTTTATTGAAAAAAGATAAAATTGCCCTTAATCTAATATGCAGAACAAATATAAACTTTTGATTGATAACTCAGGAATCAGTAAGTTTTGTTGCATGAAACTGAAAGTAACATAAGGAAATATATTGGAAGAAGTGATTGAGAGGCTGGAGAATAAGGCTTGGAAATGGACAGGAATCAATGATTGGCAGGGCCAGACAGGTCTGGAAGGACCTTGTAAAGCATCGTAGAATCCCAGGGTCAATGAAAAAGCATGGAGAGATTTAAGCAGGAGGGTAGCATGCTTCCATTTGTGTTTTAGAAAAATCTCTCTGGCCGCAGCCTGCCGGAAAGATGGAAGGCAAAAAGGAGGCAAAAGGAGACTAGAGGTGAGGTTGCTGCTGTGGTCTAGGTGAGTGGTGATGGAGGCGCAGATCATGGTCACGTACGGCTGGAGAGGTCTTGAGGAAAGTGAATTAAAAGAGATCACAGGATATGCAGATGGGTTGGGCCAAGAGTCAAGAATGACCCTCGGGGTTCGAGCCTGGCAGCTGGGTGGGCAATGGCACCACTCACTGAAATGGGGGGCATGGAAAAAGGATGGCTTCAACTCGCTGGGTCTTGAGTGGGGCTGGTACAGCTGGCGCCATTTGTCCTGCAGAAGGCCTGGGCCAGGCAGCCGGCCCAGGGAACTGGCCAGGGAGGGACAGGCTGGAGAAGGATGCCCAGTTTGGTATCAGATGTCAGAGTAATTCCAAACTCTTTTGGGTACAGAGTTGGGCCTCCAGAGCCAAGTTCTGGGATGCTCTTTGCCTCTGGCTCCCCGCCACAGGCATCATCTGCAGAGAATATTCAAAGATGTAAACATGATGATTTCATCAAGGTCCGCGTGTTAGGGGACACATGTGCAGGCGATGGCAGCCCATCAAACCGTGGAAATTGTGACCCAGGAGGTTGAGACACAACAATATGGAGGCTTCCCTCCCCCGCATCCCCCTCTGGCCCGCACCCAGTTCTCAAAAGTGGTTAATTAATGTAATGAATTATGACAAACGTGGATGGCGCCTCTGATTTGCTGACAGCTGATACAAACAGAGGCGGTGGCCAAGAATCCCAATGCGTACATTACACACACACACACCCCACCACCACCACCACCACATACAACTTCACCAAAAATAGCTTGCAACTAGGTTTGTAATTCAGTGACTTTTCCATCTGTACTGGAACGTGGCAAGAAATGACTGCTGCTGCAGCTCAGGGTAAATGAAGAGTTGGAAATATGTTGTCTCCCTGTGTTTTTAAATTATAAAACCTTTCTTCTCCTCACCCCTGCCTCTCCCTATGACAACCAGTCTTGGGTTACCTTTAGCCAACCCAGCATTCAGTGAATAAAGGAAGGGACTCACATTCACTGAGGACCTATGATGTGCCAGGGCTTTCTATGCTAAGTCAGAACTCTTGGTTATAAGCAACAGAACTCCAATTGAACCAGCTTACGGGAAAACGAGAAAGGGTGGATGTGAAAAGGCCTCTGAAATATTTCATATAATCAAACAAAAATTAAATACCCAAACTATAAGAAGGACTGGGAGATAGCTAGGGCCAGTGACTCAATCCCCCTCCAGAGCTGAGGGCCTCCTCACCTCAATGTATCTATCTATCTATCTATCTATCTGTCTATCTATCTATCTATCTGTCTATGTCTATCTACACTTGATTCTCACTAGTCACAGATTCGATATTTGTGAATTCACCTACTTGCTAAAATGCATTTGCAACCCCCAAGTAAATATTTAGGCACTTTCACGGTTGTTCATGGGCATGGGAGCGGTGATAATTCCTTTTTTTGTTGTTTTTGTTTTGAGACAAAGTCTCACACTGTTGCCCAGGCTGGAGTGCAGTGGCACAATCTCAGCTTACTGCAACCTCCACCTCCCAGGTTCAAGCAATTCTCCTGCCTCAGCTTCCAGAGTAGCTGAGATTACAGGCATTCGTCACCACACCTGGCTAATTTTTGTATTTTTAGTAAAGACAGGGTTTTGCCATGTTGGCCAGACGGGGGTCTTGAACTCCTGACCTCAGGTGATTCACCCTCCTCAGCCTCCCAAAGTGTTGGGATTACAGGGGTGAGCCACCGTACCCGGCTGTGACAACTTTTTGAGTCATATGATGCACATGTTCCCAGCTAAGGTCAAACAAGGTAATTCTGTGCTTCTTGTTCAGCTCTCGTTTTATAAACAAGTATCCTTTTTGAGGTCCACTTAGTGCCACATTTTTCTCTAGAGAAGCTTCATTCAGAAGATACAGTGCTGTTGACCATGCATTTAGTGTCAATGAATCAACAATATATATTAAATAAAGTGTTTAAACAGAATCACACATGCAGTGAGGTTATGTGTTGATCCACGGATGACAATCCTGTGACCAGAAGCTCATGGGAACTTAACCCTTTGGTTTCCCCCTAGGAGGAATGGGTTGGTGTTCACTAGTTTCATTTGTGGCAACTTTACAGAACATAACTACCACCAGAAATGAGAATCAACTATATCTCCTATTTCTCCTTCTCTTGTCCTGCTTCCTCTCTCCAACTCAGTGTCTGCGGTAGGGCAAGGAACAGGTCACCAACAGCTTGTGAATCATAGCCTCTGCCACCAGAGAGGGGCTTTTCATGTTCGAAAAATCCAGAACCAATCAACTATAGTGGGAGTGGTGAAGCTTGTATATATACAGGGTGTCTCCCAGTGAAACCACATAAAATTCAGGAACACCAGCCGAGCGCCATGGTTCAAAATTCAGTACTTTGGGAGGCTGAGACGGGCGGATCACGAGGTCAGAAGATCGAGACCATCCTGGCCAACATGGCGAAACCCCGTCTCTACTAAAAATACAGAAATCAGCTGGGCGTGGTGGCACACGTGGCGCACGCTTGCAATCCCAGCTACTTGGGAGGCTGAGGCAGGAGAATCACTTGAACCCAGGAGGCAAAGGTTGCAGTGAGCCGAGATCGCACCACTATACTCCAGCCTGGGCACCAGAGCGAGACTCTATCTCAAAAAAAAAAAAAAAAAAAAAAAAAAAAAAAATTCAAGAACACCAGTTCCTGAAAGAACAGAAGCCTGCTCTTATATCACTGGAAAAAAGACTGAACAGACAAACATATCACTCATTCACACACACACACACACACACACACGTGCACACACATGCACATATTTATTTAATTCTCATTGCACAAGTTTTACTATACCCACATACCACCTGTAACATTACCATCTAGCTTTTCTTAAATTAACTCTTTATTTATTTGCTTAAATATATTTAAAAGGAAAAGTTGTATTTCTACCATATATAGAAATTGATCATCAAAATAAACTTATAATGTTAAAATAAAAAACAAATGTTCATCCAGAAGCCATCTGAAATCCTTTCGCCTGAAATTGACCATATGTTCAGAAACATAGGTTTATGTTTTAGTCTCTGTCTCTGAACTGGGATCTCTGTTCTAAGGAACCATATCTCATTCACTGCAGCCTAGCACAGGACTGGCACAGATTAGCACGCGATAAACATTTCATGTCTAAGCTCAGGTTTCTGCCACCTGCATCTTCCTCTTAGGTACATCGGAAAGGACACTGGTTGAAGAAGAGGAGCCCCTCAAGAGGAATAGAGGGACCAGGATCATACCTATAATCCTAGCACTTTGGGAGGCCTCGGCAGGAGAATCACTGGAGGCCTTGGCGGGAGGATCACTTGAGTCCAAAGTTCGAGACCAGCTTGGGCAACATAGTGAGACCCCCCCATTTCTACAAAAATAAAAATAAAAAATTAGCTGGGCTGGTGGTGTTCACCTGCAGTCCCAGCTACTTGGGAGGCTGAGGTGGAAGGATTACTTGAGTCCAGAAGGTCGAGGCTGCAGTGAACCATAACTGCACCATTGCACTCCAACCTGGGCAACAGAGACCCTCCTCAAGAAAAGGAGGAATAAAAGGATAGAGAGAGGCAAAGAGGGAATGGAAAGCGGGTGTGCCTCATGGGCTGAACCCAGTCTGACCTTTTCTCAGAACTGCACCTGCCACGGACCTACTGTCCTCCCGTGTACTTTTCCCATTTCCTCAACATCTTTGGGCTATATCCTTCCCTAAAAAGCTCTCTTTTCTCCTCATGACTCATTCTTCAAATTTTACCTCCTTTTCTGTATCATTTGGGAGGCTTTTAGCAACACGTAACAAAAATCCAGCTGCGAGGGACAACTACAAAAAGAGCCTTGTTATCTCAGACAATAAGAAGGCCCCATGTGGCTTAATCTGGCAGTGGAAAAATATCATCAAGAACTCAAGCTCGTTCTATCACTTTGCTCTGCCGTCCTCAGTGCAGCAGCTAGCTTTCCTTGTGGTCGCAAGATATCTACAACAGCTCCAGCCTTCACATCCTCACCAAAGTGCAGACTCAAAAAAGGGATCATGACTTCCTTGTGTCTGTTTTTAAAAATCAGGAAGCCAGGAGTGATGCCTCGCACCTGTAATCCCAGCACTTTGGGAGGATAAGGCAGGTGGATCGCTTGAGCTCCATAGTTAAAGACCAGCCTGGGTAACATGGCGAAACTCCATCTCTCAACAAATCAAAAAAAATCAGCTGAGTATGGTGTGCTTGAGACCAGGAAGTCGAGGCTGCAGTGAGCTGAGATCACACCACCGCACTCCAGCCTGGGTGACAAAGTGAGACCCTGTCTCAAAAAAAAAAAAAAAAAAAAGAGTCATAAAGCTTCTCTAGAAACATGTCCCACCTCCATCACCACCCCACAGACTTCCCCTAATAGCTCATGTACCCTATCTGAAGCCATTACTGGCACAGGGGATGCAGTTAGTGTGATGGGCTATAATGAATCAAGATTCACCCCTTGTTTGGGAGGCCGAGGCAGGAGGATCACATGAGCCCAGGGTTTGAGACCAGCCTGGGCAACAAAGCAAGACACTGTGCCTACAAAAATTTTTGGTAAAATTAGCCGAGCATGGTGATGCACACCTGTAGTCCCAGTGCCTCGGGAGGCTAAGGCAAGAAGATCCCTTGAGCCTAGGAGTTCAAGGTTGCAGTGAGCCATGATTGCGCCACTGCACCCCAGCCTAGGTGACAGAGAGAGACCCCGTTCCAAAAAAAAAAAAAAAAAAAAAAGACTCACCCTTTGAGGATGATGGGGATTGGAGGGCAAAGTTTCTCTGAAGTACATGATGACCCCATAGGGGAGTGCAGAACCTGAGCCAGACCCAATTCTGTAGTGAGATGCCTACCACATTCCCTTCAATGCTTCCTCTCTAAATACCTACCCTCAGGCCACTTGGATAAAATAAAATCCCTCTTTGGTCCATGGAAGCCTCATGTCTAATGGATTAAAACGTCTCCAGTCTTGTCTCCTTTTCTAGACTCCTCTGCACAAAGACCACTCCACGCCATCTCTCTCCTTTGTCTAGACTTGTTGAGGTACTTTGCACTTACCATAGCACAGTATAATTTATAATTGATCTGCTTACCAGTCTGTCTCACTAGGCTGTGAGATCCTTCCAGATAGGCCACAACTGTACTCAGATCTAAGAACCTGGCCCAAGGTAGGTGGGGTGTCGGGGGGGATGCTGGTTCCATTGAATTTGCTGAAATGAATTGTGAGGGCAAGGGGAGAGGGGGGAGGAGGAGGGAGAGAGAAGCCAGGAGGAAAGAGAGAAGAGGACAAAGCAGTCAGTAAAACACAGGCTTTGGCTGCAGACAAAACACGGGCTGCCTGGAAGAGCCAATTCACTAACCGGGATGGAGATTCTATTGTGGGAAATAATCATTTGTTAGCTTAAATAAACCCTTTTACCTCAATTACATGTAATAGGATACAGAGGTATTGACTGAGCCTGGGGGAGGAAGGCAGAAGTTCAAACCCACCACCACTTCACTTGCAGACACTAATTGCCCCAGGGCTTAGGTCAAAGGTTATTACAGGATTAAAATTGTCAGTGAAAATAAAAGCAGAGCCTCGACTCCTGAATTAGCTAATTGTTCCTCTCCTCTGCTGGCTTTGCCCTAGCTTCATTTCTAATAGATGTGCTCTGTAGGTTGGCAGGTCCCTCTGCCCAACAAAGCCACTATTTCCACCTCTCTCCTTGCTAACCTGAACCCTCATTACACTTGGGCCCCTCCTCAGACCGTCTGGAGGTGCAGAAAGCAAGTGTCCTAATGCACTGGAGGTTGGCGACAAGAAGGGAGTTGAAGCAACTTGGATGAGTTGACTTCTGTCCTCAAAATAATCACAGTACATGAGTGAGCACTATGTTTTGTTGTTGTTTTTTGTTTTGTTTTGAGAAGAAATTTTGCTCTTGAGGCCCAGGCTGGAGTGCAATGGCGCGATCTCAGCTCACCTCAACCTCCGCCTCCTGGATTCAAGTGCCTCAACCACCCGAGTAGCTGGGATTACAGGCATGTTACCACCATGTCCAGCTGATTTTGTATTTTTAGAAGAGACGGGGTTTCTCCATGTTGATCAGGCTGATCTTGAACTCCTGACCTCAGGTGACCCGCCTGCCTCGGCCTCCCAACCAAAGTGCTGGGATTACAGGCGTGAGTCCCTGTGCCCTGCCTTATTTATTTATTTATTTTTTTAGACGGAGTCTCGCACTGTTGCCTGGGCTAGAGTGCAGAGGCATAATCTTGGCTCACTGCAACCTCTGCCTCCTGGGTTCAAGCTGTTAGGCACGTCACTTACGTAAAGAGACCAGGCAGGCTTTGTGTGAGCAACATGGCTGTTTATTCACCCGGGTGTGGGTGGGCTGAGTCTGAAAGAGAGTCAGCGGAGGGTGGTGGGGTAGGAGTTGGTCTTATAGGTTTGGGGTAGGCAGTGGAAAGTTACAGAAGTTATAGTTCAGGGTGGTTTTGCAAGCCAGGGGGTTATTACCAGGGGTGGGGGGTGTCACCAGATGCATGGTTACAAGGGTAGGGGTCGTCTGTTACAAACAGGCATGATCATAAGGGTGGGGGTATCAGTTGCAAGCAGAGGGGAGGGTGCGGTAAATTACATAGTTACAGGAGTGGGGTTCTTGAGAAACCTAATGTCTAGGAGGGAAATTTTCGCAAGGCTGAGCAATGGTTGAAGGTTGCAGGGAGAGAGCAATCAGTTGAGGCAAGAGCCAGTCATTTCACTTCTCTTTGTGGTCACCTGGTTACTTCAGACTTTCTGGCTCCTGGAGACCATCAGGAGGTATACGTGCAGGCCACCAAGGCTATAATGGTCAGGCTTGGACTCGGAGGCCTGACACCAGCACATCTCCTGCCTCAGCCTCCCAAGTAGCTGGGATTACAAGAGCCCGCCACCATGCCCAGCTAATTTGTTGTATTTTTAGTAGAGACAGGGTTTCACTATGTTGGCCAAGCTGGTCTCAAACTCCTGACCTTGTGATCTGCCCACCTCAGCCTCCCAGAGTGCTGGGATTACAGGGGTGAGCCACCATGCCTGGCCTTCATGAGAGCTATGTTCTAGGCACCATGCAAATCTAGGTTCCAGCATTATGGGTTTCCTTGTGTCTCTTTGGAACCCTCACTAAGTCCTGACACTCTCCAATAATTAAACCAGGGCCCTAGAGAAAGAGCTGATCCCAGAGCAGGGTTGGGAAATGTAAAACAGATTGAGACAACATGGGACGTCTTTTCACACCAGAAAGCAAAGAAGCCGTCAAAGCACAAAGGCGATATGAAAAAAAGACACGAGAGCCACTGACAGGAGTCCTCACTGGCCAAAAATTGAAAAATTCAACCTTCAGAAAGAACAGTGACTGCTATGGAATGAAACCCATTAAATAAATTTGAAAATCCAGCCGGGCGCAGTGGCCCATGCCTGTAATCCCAGCACTTTGGGAGGCGGAGAGGGGTGGATCACATGAGGTCAGGAGTTAGAGACCAGCCTGGCCAACATGGAGAAAACCTGTCTCTACTAAAAATACAAAAATTAGCAGGGCATGGTGGCGAGTGCCTGTAATCCCAGCTCCTCGGGAGGCTGAGGCACGAGAATCACTTGAACCCAAGAGGTGGAGATTGCAGTGAGCCAAGATCATGCCACTGCACTCCAGCCTGGGCAACAGAGCAAGATTCAGTCTGAAAAATAAATAAATAAACAAGTTGAAAATCCAAAAGTTTATGGTGAGACTTAAACAATGCACTCCTCATCTTTGGAGCATGCTAGTTAACTAATGTTCTAAAAACTGATAAATAAAGAGAAAGAATCAGGCACTTGTCCTGTCTTTCCTGTATGAATTGTATCTTGGGGTAACTGAATAGTTGCTGGAAGAAAGTTCTTGTTTATAGAAAAATCCCAGTCAACAGACAGTGAAGAGGTAATAAAATTCAAAAGTTGCCATTTTGCCATCCTCCCGTAATAGTGGATCTAGGCCAAAGTTTTTCAGCCTTGGCACAATTGGCATCTGGGGCGACTCAATTCCTTGTGGTCGAGCTATGCTGTGCACTGTAGGATGTTCAGCAGCATCCCTGGACTCTCCATGAGATACCAGTGGCAGTCCCCCCGGGCCCAGTACTTTGGGAGGCTGAGACGAGAGGATCGCTTGAGGTCAGGGGTTCGAGACCAGCCTGGCCAACACGGTTAAACCCCATCTCTTCTAAAAATACAAAAATTAGGCTGGGTACGGTGGCTCACGCCTGTAATCCCAACACTTTGGGAGGCCAAGGTGGGCGGATCACGAGGTCAAGAGATCGAGACCATCCTAGCCAACATGGTGAAACCCCGTCTCTACTAAAAATACAAAAATTAGCCAGGAGTGGTGGCACACACTTATATTCCCAGCTACCCAGGAGGCTGAGGTGGAAGAATCGCTTGAACCCGGGAGGCAGAGGTTGCAGTGAGCTGAGATCATGACACTGCACTCCAGCCTGGCGACAGAGCAACACTCCATCTCAAAAAAAAAAAAAATTAGCTGGGCAGGCTGGTCTCAAACTCTTGACCTCATGATCTGCCTGCCTCAGCCTTTCAAAGTGCTGGGGTTACAGGTGTGAGCCACCGCACCTGGCCTACATGAACACTATGTTTCTAGGCAGCGTGCAAAGCTAGGTTCCAGCTTTGTGGACATTCCAGCAGTGCTGAAAGGAACAAAATCCAGCAGTGCTGAAATGGAACAAAATCCAGCAGTGATGGAACCTAGCTGGGGAACAAAATCACCCCAGGTGAGAACCACTGATCCGGGCCATGGTCCTCAATGGCTGCGCAGATCATCAGAACCAAAGTGCTGTGGAACCCAGCCATACCTGAGTCTGAGGCAGCCCATGAGATGCTCAAGGAAGCTGTGGTACCCACCACCACACATCTCCATCAGCCCTGGCCTGAGCACCCCCAGTGGACCAGAAACCCAAAGCAATTCCCTGGTAACATTTCCCCGACCCTTCATTTTTTTCTAACAAAGTTGCCATTCCTATATCGAAATAACAAGTCCTCCCCCAGTTCCTTTTTTGTTTATTTCCCACAGGCTGTGTTCTCTCTTAGCCACATGTTTGCACACATTGCTGCTTCTCCCTAAAATGCCTCATCCCCATTTTATCCCTGCCAATGCCTCCTCATTCTTCAGGTCTTCGATGTCTCTTCCTCCAGGAAGCCTTCTCAGACTCCGCCCTTGTACTATTCTTGCCCATTATGGCACTTATCCCGCGTTGTGGTCATTGTTAACTGTCTCCTCAACAAGACTTGTAGGAGCAGAGACTATACCAGATGTATTTTTTTTATCTCCAAGAAACACAGTATAGAATAGGCACTTAGCAAATGTTGCAAGTAGGCCGGGCACGGTGGCTCACGCCTGTAATCCCAACACTTTGAGAGGCCGAGGTGGGCAGATCACCTGAAGTCAGGAGTTCAAGACCAGCCTGGCCAACATGGTGAAACCCTAGCTCTACTAAAAATACAAAAATTAGCTGGATGTGGTGGCGTGTGCCTGTAATCCCAGCTACTTAGGAGGCTGAGGAAGGAGAGTCACTTGAACCCAGGAGGCAGATGTTGCAGTGAGCCGAGATCACGCCACTGCACTCCAGCCTGGGCGACAGAGCAAGACTCCGTCTCAAAAAAGAAAAAAAGGAAAGAAAAAGAAAATGTTGCAAGTAGGAAGGAAGGAGGGAAGAGGGGAGGCCTGAGTTTATGCTGTCATGGTGCTGGTGTAAGCTTCTGGATGAGCGTCAGAGTGTGAGTTCACCAGCGAGGACTAGGAACGCGACAGCCTTGACCATCTGATCTCTTTCCCTTACTGCCTTCAGCTCCCATCGCTCCACTTGCGCCTCCAAGCTCCTGTGACGACACATTTCTGTAAACCTTCATCCAGCTTTGCTTCTCTCCACCTTTGCACATGCTCTTCCTTGGGGCTGGGCTGCTCTTCCCCCTTTCTCTTTGCAGCTAAAGCTCTGTTCAGCCTCCCAAAGTCTCCTGACCCCCAGTTCTCAACCCCTTCCCAGCTAGTCACAACCTCCTCTGTGCATCCCAAGCTTTGGGCCCTGCCTCTCCACCTTCCTCTCTTGCTGCCTCAAAGTCCACTTGTTTCCAGCACTCAGCTGTGAGCTCCCCCAAGGGCTACCTCTTAACATACCCACAAGTGACTGTGTTGAGGCACCTCTGTGCTCCCAGGGCCCAGGAGAATGTTTTCTAGGTTGATGCTGTATGTTGTGTGCATGTAGAGCATCGATGCATGAATTAGACTAGAGTGCACTCTTCACACGTTTTTACTCATGAAGTCCCTAAATAATTTTGAAAATTGTGTATTTTTAGCAGAATCCATCTCATACTCACTGAGAATGAATACATGAGCAGTGATGAGTGAGAGAAAATAAGATTTACACCCAAGTTTTTAAAAAAAATGAATGTGGTTTTATAGTAGCCAGTAATCTTTTTGCAAAAGTTAAGTGAAAATATTCCCCCCCACAAGTCAGAATAAATGTTCGAGAAAACATAAAACACGAACTTCGGCTGGGCATGATGGCTCAAATCTGTAATCCCAGCAATTCAGGAGGCCGAGGCAGCAGATCACCTGAGGTCAGGAGTTTGAGACCAGGCTGTCCAACATGGCAAAACCCTGTCGGTACTACAAATACAAAAATTAGCCAGGTGCGGTGATGCACACCTGTAAACCCAGCTACTTGAGAAGCTGAGGCAGGAGAATTTTTGAACCTGGGAGGCAGAGGATGCACTGAGCTGAGATCGCACCACTGTACCACTGCACTCCAGCCTGGACAATAGAGCAAGACTCCGTTTCACAGACAAAACAAAACAAAAACAGAACACGAACTTCCCTCCAAGCCAGGATCTTTTACTCAGAAGTGATCAGTAGACAGTAAGTTTGGAACATTTTACCTCCTTCTCTTTGCAATTGGGAAAAATACTTTACAGAGATATAAAGCAAGGAAAGAATGGCTAAGAAAATGCCCTGGGCGTTCTTAGTTCCCAGCACGCTGTCTCCAAATCTTAAACATTGCGATTCTGAGATGATTTTGTTGGTTGGCAAGTAGGTAGATAAGTAGGTGGATGGACAGATAGATTGATGGATGGATGAGAGAGAGAGAGAGAGAGAGAGTCAGAGAGAGAGAGAGCATGGAATGTACCCATGAGTTTATGTCCCTGAATGAGTTAGTCTTATTGTCAATATTCCTCTTGCAATCACAAGACCCTCCCTTAGTAGTGAATGCTAAGTGCATTCCAGGACAATATTTGGGGAATGAAAGACACATAATAACTCAAGACAAACTGTCAACACTCTCACCATCTGACTGTACAATATACCTGAATTCAGAGTAGTTCAACATGGCCCAAAATGGGAGCCGCATTTTGCCCTGAGCCCTTACCATGAATGCATGGCACCAGAATTCAAGGGAGTTCCCTGCACTGAGATGGACCCTGTATTCCATGGTATGGAGTTTTCTACACCCCCTGGGAATACACGCAATGAAATGCGGGACAAGTGACAGGTGCACCTTTCCATTGTAAAGTGCAGAAGAGTATTGTGGAAAGGGAGTGGGAAGAGGAAACACAGCCAGTCAGAGGAGCGTTCTGCAGCAGACGGGTTAGGAAAGGGCCCTTGGGATATGTACACGGATTCCCTAAGATGATAGCGTCCATGTGCCTCTTGGCCTGGGACTAGAACACATCCTGGTATGGTGATACTGTGCAATGAAGGTGGAAGCATGAGCACAAAAGAAGAGGGCAGAACAGTGGTTCTCAAAATGTGGCCCCAGACCAGCAGCATCAGGATCTCTCAAGAACTTGCTAGAAATGCAAATTCTCGGGCCTACCCTAGATATTTAAGCAGAAGCCGTAGGGGTGGGCCCCAGCAACCTGTGTGTTCACGAGCTCTCCCGGGGACTGATGCACACTCGAGTGAGAACCTCTGGTATAGACCTCTCTTGCTTTTGTGATCACCCCTTTTTCTGGTAACAACGCTGCCATATTCCTTGGCGAGGCCACGCCCTCCCATTTTCAGACCTTAAAGTTGTGTAGAATTGGCTTATCCCTTCCCCAGCCCAGCTCCAGGAACTGGCCCATGTTCTAGGCCTGGACAATTAAACTATTCTGTCTCCCTGATCACGGTGAGTGATGTAAGGGGGGTTGAGCCAATCAGAGTCCACCCGGGGACTTTTACTGGAGCCTCTGGGAAAGATATGTTTCCTTTCTGTTGAAGTTATTAGTCCAGGCGGATGTAAGCCTAGAACAGCAGGGAAAGCCTTCCTGAGGATAAAGCCAACACAGCAGAAAGCAGGGAGAGGAGAGTGTGCACCTGGATCCAGCTTTGCCTGAAGCCAGAGGCCTGTGCACTTTTCTGTTACATAGGCCAATAAATGTCCTTATTGGTTTAAGTCAGTTTCCATGTGTTTCTGTCACTTGCATCCAAAAGAATCCTGAATAACACAGGAATAGAAATGAAGGTGCAGAAGGGGAGAAGAAGCAGGTTCCAGAAACTGGTAGGTGTAGTTTCACATCCTGGCTTCACCACTTAATAATGAGCAAGTCACCTTGCCTCTCTGATCTTCCGTCCTTATGTAAGACAGGAGTCACACCAACTCCTGGGTGTAGGGGTTGGTGGGGCGCTGTTCTGTGTTGCAATGGTCGTGCGCAGGATTTGGGAAGTCACACAGATGGCCTTGAGCAAATGACCCCCCTTCTCTTTGCCAGTTTCCTCATTGGTAGGAAGCAGACTAAAAATAAGTCTCCAGGAGGATTGTGGTGGGAATTAGTGAGAGAATTGGGGGGAAGGTTCCCACCAAGCTGGTACTGAAAGGAGACTGAGGTCTGTGACAGTCTTTTTAAATCGGCTGTACCTACAACCCACCCCAGAGGGTGGGTGACATGGGGCCTGCAGCTGCAGGGCGGTCAGCCTGGGAGACTGGAAGAGCAGGGCAGAAATTCTAGCAAGTGCTAATTGGGTCGTCAAGCTGCCTGAGGGAGGGGAGGGAATGCCTGATTAATGGCCGTTTGCTCTGCAGGGGGTCATACACCGGGTCTACCTGCCGCCTCCCCTCCTTGCCAGAGCTGGAAACCTCAGCCAGGAAGCCAGGCCGTCTTGGGACAGCAAGGGTGAGCCTTGCCGCCATCTGGTCCCCAATTCTGCTGCCTAATGTTTGTAACAGACCTGCAAGCTAATTGCATGGTTGGGGAGCAGCCTTCACATCTTTAGCACTTAATTCACTATTGCTCTTTGGAAGCCCCACTCCTTGCTGGGGAGGGAGGGAGGGTGCTGCCCCATTTATGGGGCTTTCAAGCCCCAGGCCATCCCAGCCTGGCCTTGTTAGGCTCCAGCTGGGCAGGCAGGCAGGAGGGCATCCCCTCAATGTCCTGCAGGCAGCCTGGGGCTGTGCCTCCCCCACACCTGCGGCTCACCTGGCTGGCACTGGTGATACACTCCCAAAACACAGCCTCTCCCACTTGTCCTGGGAAGGCCCTCCCCACCCACCCTGGTAGGCCACTTGCTTCTCTGGCCCTCAACTTTGGAACTTTATTCCCCACTCCATCGCCCAGCAAAGGCAGGGATGGGGAGGAATGCTGGGAAAGTGAAAAGTGGGAACAGGGAGGCCTGGGTTCAAATCTCAGCTCAGTTACTTTCTACCATGGAATCTGGGCCAATGACATTCTTCTACGGGTCTCAGTTTTCTCATCTACAAAATATACGTCCTAACATCTATCTTGCCAGGTTCTTGTGCCAATCAAATGAGATCAGAGTAACAGCTAAGAGAGCAAGAGCTGGCCAAGCACAGTGGCTCACGCCTGTAATCCCAGCACTTGGGGAGGCCGAGGAGGGCGGATCATGAGGTCACGAGATTGAGACCACCCTGGCCAACATAGTGAAACACAGTCTCTACTAAAAATACAAAAATTAGCTGGGCATGGTGGCACACGCCTGTAGTTCCAGTTACTCGGGGGGCTAAGGCAGAAGAATTGCTTGAACACTAGAGGTGGAGGTTGCAGCCAAGATCGCACCACTGCACTCCAGCCTGGTGACAAAGTGAGACTCCATCTCAAAAGAAAAAAAAGAGAGAGCACGAGCTTACTCTGCCCCAGGAAGCATGCGCTAGAAGCTGGGTGTGTGGACAGCAAGGTGAGTGTAGAGCAGGAGGGCGAGGGGTGGCGCAGCGGGAGAAGACTCTGGGTCCCAACAACACACGGGGCGGGGGAGGTGGGAGGACATCCTTGTCTCCAAATCCACTTCTGTCCCAGATTCAGGGGGCCCTTCCCCACCATTCTTGCCTGCCTGTCTCTTGAAATGCTAGGGCAAGGGTCAATTTTCACTCACCTCCTGCACCATGATAGGGTCGGGGGGGTCGGTTGGTGAGGACCCCTCCCCACTGCCCTCTGCTGCAAATTTGGGAAGGATGAGAAGAAGGGCCTGGCTGGCCATTGAAGGGGCCCCTGACTCACCTCACCCACTATCATTCCTATGAATTGATCATCTAATAGGCTCTGTCATTAACTCACTGGGGGACCTGGAGGAAGTCGCTTCCTCTCAGGTCTTGGCTCCCTCCTCTCTAAAACAATGAGCTGGAGAGAGAAGCCTGAGAGGATAAAGCCCCCTCGCCTGGGTCCTCTCCTCTTCTGGGGTGGGAATCGTCCCCAGGTGTTTGCCCTGCTCTCTCTGGAGCATTACATTGGCCCCACAAGGTAGAATCAACTGGATGATAGACGCCACTCGCAGAAAAGATGTGCCTTGCCCAAAGTCACGCAGCTGGAAAGTGGCCACATCAAAAGCAAACTGAAGAGCTCCAGGACTCATGTCTCTGTGACCTCCATGACAGGAACGTCCTGGGGAGGGTGTGGAGGGTGGAGAAGGGCCGCCATCAGCACCTGGGAATGTGGTCTACGCCTGCCTCCGCCCTCTGCTGGGTTGGGAAATGATGGACACCAACGTAGAATTGGGGTCAAAGGAGAAAGACTGGAACCCTGGACAGATCCCGAGAGCTCTCAGAGTCTGGACTCGGGTCAAGTTACAGCTCTAGAGACAGACTGGCCTGGGTTCAAACCCCAGCTCCTACATTTATTGCCTGTGTAACTTCAAGGAAGTGATTCTCTGAGCCTGCTCTATAAAGTGGGTTAAAAATGCCCACCTCAAAAGGTGGTGGGGTGGGCCCAGTGCTCTTAAAGTCATAGACATTATCCCTGGAGTTCCTACCCAGCTGGACTATGTCAACCCTCGATAGCCTCCTACCTCAAGCAAGCGTTCCTAAGGCGACAGCGTCCGTGGCTGGGAAACGTGCCCGCCCGCCCACTGTGCTTATCATCAACATATTTCTCATAGCTCAGGAAATGTCCAGAAAGTTGTCTAGAGTAAACAAAAGCTGGGCCCACATCTTCCAATGTCAGGGATGCTAAGAGGCAGGACAAGAAAACGACGCTCGTCCCACTGCCCCCAGGGATGAAGCAAAGGCGAGGTCTTGGGTGCAGGAAGACAGAGGCCTAGGCTGTGTTGGAGACAGGGGTGCATCAAAGCCAGTGGCAGGAGCAGCATCAGGTCAGAGTGAGAGCCCAGGCTTTGGCGCTGGGCAGCCGGGCTGGGTGCCACCAGTCCTCCTCCACACAGTAGCCAGAGCAATCCCTTTAGGTGTAAGGCACATCACGTGTGGCTCGCCATCTCAGTCCAGGTGAAAGCTCAGGTCGTGGTCTGCCCCCTCCAATTCTCCCCTATCCCCACCCACTCTGCACCAGGCCCTCTGGCCCCTCTTCATCCCCAGACAACCCTCCAGGCTGTGGCACTCTCTGCGGAATACTCTTCCCTCAATTCCTTCCTGTTCAAAAACTCCCCCCCCTCCAGAAGCCTCCCCCGACCACCCCATCTAAAATAGCATCCTCTATCCCCTCACCATGTTTTATTTTTTTCTTATGATTTGCCACTCCTTGGTGTTATATTTTGAATCTTTTTGTTTTATTGTTGATCTTCCCTAATAGAATGGAAGCCCCATGAAGGCCGGGGCTCCATGCAGTTCACTGCTGTATCTTCAGCCCCTGGGACAGTGTCAGGCACAGAGTAAAGTCAATAAATATTTTTGGATGAATGAACAGCTGGCTGATTGCATTCTGGCTCCACAGTTTTCTAGCAAACACCTATCTCTAAAGGTAATTGTTTCCATTGAATAAAATAATACAGGAAGAGTGAATGCAGCTGACATATAACAGGTTCTCCATCGATGACAACCTGAATCACTGTGATTATCAGCCAGAGTCTCAGGCTGTCACCTGCTCAATGTGAGGCCTGGGGCAGGCTGATGCTCTCTTGGAGTCTCTGTTCACTGTCCAGTGTGGAAGCAGGGGGTGCCCACCTCCCACGCAGGGGAGTTGTCTGATGGATACCCAGGCAGTGCACCTACTGAAGCCCCCAGCAGAGGTTCCGACGATGGTAGGCACTCTCCAAGTGGCAGCTTTCGCCATCCTGGAGAGGCTAAGATTTGGACATGGGCCCGACCACTTTCTTATTCTGTGAGCTTCGACAAGTGGCATAATGTTATGAACCTCAGTCTCCTCATCTATAAAATGGGGATAATAATGGTATCCTGAGAACACCATGAGATTGTGCAGCTAAAGAGCTTCACAAAACTCTGTGAAAATGTGCTGTGATGGGCAGGAGGGCAAGCCACAGACATTCTCGGGACAGGGCCCAGGGGTGAAGGGATAAGGTTTCATAATGCGGACAGCAAGGTCAAGACCAAGAACTGTGCTCGGAAGAAGTGGAACCCCCACCCCGGCCAGGAGCCTGCAGAAAAGGCACTCCTACCCCCTCCCCACTGCCTCTGCCCCACCTCTTCTTAGGGTCTCATGGGGACCTCTCCTGACCAGCCCTGGAGGGGGGAGTTTTCAAGGAAAGTAGGTGACAGCCACAGGACCCCAGCAGCAGAGGTGAATTCTGCCTCAGGCCACCTCCTGCCCCACCAGGAATATATGGTTTGTTCCATGAAGACACTCAGGTTGGAGAGCATGGGGAGGGTGAAAAACAGAAACAGCCCCCGACCCCAAGCCTGACTGCTCACACAACCCAAACCTCAGGGCAGAGGACTCACCAACCTTCAATCTGCCTCAACCCTGAGACGAACCTGGCCTCTCCCTGACATCCTGGGCCAGGCCCTGGGAAACAGGCCTTGAAGATGGGTTCTTGGAAGGTAACATCACCAGATTCCTCAAGCTCCAGCCCATGAGAGTTTGAGGAGAGAAATGCCAGGTCCCCAACTGACCTAGATGATCCCACCATATTTCTGGGTTCAACCTGTGCCTGGCAAAACACTGATGTGGAGGACACAAGTGACTCAATCAATTAATCCCTAGACTGCAAGCTCCAAGAGGCATGGTTTCTTGTCTGTTTTATTCTTATTAATTTCTAGTACTCACAAGACTGCCTGGAACTTAGTAAGTGCCTAAGAAATATATACTGAATGGATGAATCCATCAATCAACCAATGAATAAAGAAATGAATCAATGAATTCCTAGAAGTGAAATTCCCTGAGGGCTGGGATTTTTTCCATGTTCTTTGATAAATCCCCCAGGGCCTAGAATCGGGCCTTAGCACAGGAGAGGTATGAGTAAACGCATATGAACAAATGACTGAAGCGGTCACTGAATCAATGACCCATTAGAATGGAATCTCCCTGCAAGCAAGGATTTCCATCTGTTCTAAGGCTTCCTTCTCAGTGCCTGGTGCATAGTGAATGTCGAATGAATCTTTCAATGAATGAATGAATGAATGTACAAGGCCCCAGCTCTCAGTGCAAAGACCACCGACCAACCAGAAAGCACAAGACACAGAGGCCACCCTGCCCCTGCCCTACCACCAGCCACCACTCGCCTCGTGATTTTTTAAATAATTTGTCTGTTGTTTTTAATTGTTGAGGCAGTAATACTTGGTTCATGAAACTGCAATATACAGAGAGGTGAAATAAATAGCTTATATATATATATATATAATATATATAATATAGCTGGTTTTAAAATATTCCCTTATCATTGGTGTACTAGGTCACGTGAGTCACGGCAGGTCGATAGCAGCATCCTCCAGAACTGCGAGCAAGGCAGGGTCACCATGATTGGACGAGGCGTCTGTCGTCGGGAGGTCGAGGCGCGGAGAATTCCCAGGGGGCACGCCTTCCCTGCGCGGTGTCACGGGGCAGCTTGCAGCGGACAATAAATAAATGACTGCAAACCAGAGAGCGATTTTTGTTGGAGTTTGGGGCAGGGATAGAGGATTGGGAAAGTCAGGGGGGAGTTCGTTGGTGGGCAGAGCACTACTTTCTCTTTTTCTTTCTTTTTTTTTTCCTTTCAGAACCTTTGGGAAAAGACTTTGGTTTCTCGAAGTGTCGGTTTCCTCATTCAAGTCCTCCTCTGGGGACGAGTTTAGAGTTGTCTGTTCCTAGAGAGAGACAAGCACCTGTGGGTTGACTACAGTCCCTCTGTGTGAGTCTTTTGTCATCGGGGGTTTCAAGTCAACAATAAAATCCATATCACCCCCTCCCTCCAAGAGTTTTGGTTCAGTTTTTGTCTTCTTTTAAACACAATATACAAAAATAGAGCTTCTTCCTTATTTTTCATGTAAAAATATTCCTCTGATGCAGTTCTCTGGGAGTGTGAGTGTGGCCAGGGCGACCTGAGGGGCCGCGGCGGGATGGCCTAGGCGGGGTGTGTGGGCCGGATCCGACGGGACCTCTTGGTCACCGTCGTGTACTTGAAGGGCTTCTGAAGCTCCGGCTGCCCCTTGGGGTAGCGCTTCATGAAGTGCACGTCCTGCTGATTCTCCCGGGTCTTGGGGCCCTTCCTCGGCCGCCCCTTCTTGGTGAAGCCCACGTACCAGCCGCAGTACTTAGCCGACATCAGGGCCGTGTAGTTGTTCTCCAGAACCTTCTCGATGAACACACACTCCTTGCTGGAGCCATCGGGCTGCAGGGGGAGACAGGGGGAGTGTTCAAGAAAAATATGACTCAGTGATGCTTGCTAAAGCACAGTAAGGAAGGTTTCGTTTAGGACCACCACGATCGTTGTGGGGGACAACGTTGTAGGGTTTTGCAGTGGCGGAGAGAGACTGGGCTCAACTCTGAATACAGCATGGGCAGGTAGGGGTGCTCTTTGGTTTACAGCCAAGGAGCAGGGTGGAAAATGACTCAGAGGAAACATCAAGGGTGTGGGGGATTCTGGCTAAAGCCACCTAACAGGATTTTTGCTGAGGACAGGCCAGGGAGATCAGACATCACCTGGGGGGATGGAGGAGGATGAGGACCCTGATCAGATATTGAGAGTGGGGGCTTCTTGCTAAAATGACTTTGCGAGGCTCTTGCTAAAACTGGATTTTACAAAGAAGTGCACAGATGGGCCTAAGAGAAGGATCAGGAGCCTGACTCTAGTTTGGCCAAGCAAAGAGTCTGTCAGGAGGAGGAGAGAAAGGGGACAGCAGGTACGAGGGGCATAGGACAGCACAAGAGAGAGAGCCTTCATTTCCTGGATCTGTAGCATAAACTTTTGTTACTGGCCCCTGCATCTTTCCCCACCCTCCAATTAGGTAACAGACTCCCGCTGTCATTCCGAAATCTATACCTTCCCCACTCTCCACCCTCACAGCCCAGGAGCCCCACCTCATCCCTACCACAGCACGACATCCAGACACTGTTTTCCCTTTGGCTTCAGTGATTGGCTCACAGGTGAGCATGTGACCCAAGCCATCCAATCAGAGTGTTCCTTGAGACATTTTCTAGGCAACCCCAAACATAGGTGGATTTAAACTGGATGAGTTTGTAAGGCTGAAGCAGAGGCAGCCACTTTATCACCATGAGGGGGAGATCCTGTCTGACAGTGAAGCCAGCACAGATGAAGCAAAGCCAAGGGGGGAGAGAAGGAGAGAAACTACATCCTGGTCACATCATTTGGGCTCTAGATCCAGTCACATCTGAAGCTCAAGTTACTTCATGGTTATGTGGGCCAATAATGGCTCATTTCCTTTAAACCGGGTGATACTGCATTCTGTTGCTTACAGCAGGAATGAGTCCTGATGGATTTGCACAAAACCTGACACTAAATCAGCTACTCAGCTGTAACTCAACTCCACTGCGATCCAGTTAAATATAAATTACATGTAATGTGGGATGTGGTGCATTTTCATACTTAGTATGAAGTAAGGCGGGGGCCTCCAAAAATAAGAGATTTGACATGGCTGAACTCCAAACTGTGCCGTCGGTTGTAGGATCTCAGGCTCCTGGGCCGATGTGTGAACTCTCTTGGGAGTCTGGGTATGCTGGGCAAAGAGCACTAGATTTGGAGTCAGAAACTGAAAGACCTCTAGCAGTTCCTTGTGTAACCTCAGGCCAGTCAGTCCCACTCTGTAAACCTCAAATTCCTCACCTACCTAATGGGAACAATGACTTCTGCATCATAGAGACACTGTGGGAGTGATGCTTATAAATGAATCTGACACTCAGTAGGAGCCTGCTAGATTACTCCTGAAGGGCAGCTGTTCCTGACAGGGCTGGCGTGCCTCCCTGGGATCTGATCTGGACACAGGGTGGTGGGGGAGGCAGGGCTTCAAGTCTCCTCTCTGAGACAGCCGAATTGCTCGATGGGAAAGAGTGGGAAACACACAAAGTTGGAAGGCCTCAATTAGCAGCACTCGAGTTTCCAACTAACATCTCCAAATTTAGGCTGGGCCCACTCCTCGTTACGGACGGATGCCCAGCCAAGCTGGAAGCCCAGCGGTCTGGCTGTGTGTGGAGACTGAGGTGTGAGTTCCAGCCTTTTGTTTGAAGTGGAAAACAGGCTGAGGCTTCCAGGAAGACTCACCTTTGAGCAGAGGGCAAGCTTGGGCCCTGCAGACCAAGGGCTGAACTTCACAGAAAGGGACAGGCAGGGTAAGAAAACACTCTCTGGAGGATGAGATCTTTCGAGGAGGCTGCAGAACAGGCAGGGGCAGACCTGGGACACATACATGGGACCCAGAGGACAGTATGGATGGCGTGAGCAGTGAGGGTCTCTTGTGAGGAAAGCCAGGGCAAGTGTGCAAGGCAGGTGGAGGGGAGTGGTCCCTGGGCTCTGGGTCCCCCACGGAAAATTCTGGAAGCTGTCTGTCCAACCTGAATCCAGGTTCTTTGCCTGGTCTCAACCAAACAGTCGGAGCAAACAGAACAAAGGCTACACCATGATGCTCCCCGATCCTAGAATGCCTGCCACTGCCTGGAAAATGGCTTTCAACCCTCCAGGTTCAGCTCAACAACTGCCTCCTCCGGGAAGCCTTCCAGAACTACCCTTTATCTCCCTGAGCAATTCCTCTTCCTCCTTCAAGAGCATCAAGCCTTCTTGGGCTCACATACTCCATCTTCTGAACCCCATTCCTCCTTCCTACAACCCAACAGAGAAATTCCACATCCGCCCGATTCCGCATTAACCCAAGTGCGTGATGAGGTCGGGCTGCTTCTCAGTTCTCTTGTTGCTGAGCACAGGCCTTAGCTCAAGACAGGGGTGTCCCGAGCATTTGGGGTTGAACACATTTTCATTAGGATGGAAATGGTGGGATGACACATGAAAGGGGTTTCCTCCTGAAGAAAACAGACTCTCCCTCCTGGATCTGTTATAAATGTTCCAGAGACAGTCCTAAGCTATAAGAGGTCCCTTCTGGGACACACTGAGTAGGGAGACAGAGCAAGCTGAGCCCTAGAAATCGCCTACCCCACTTGGTCTCCCTGCTCATTCATTAACCATTTATTGATTGCCAACTATAGGCCAGACATTGCTACTTCCATTATTTCATTTCATCCTCTTCTTCAACTCTGCTTGGTAGAAGAAAGCAGAGCTCAGAAGCAAGCAGGCTTGCCCAAAGTCATGGAGCTTGTAAGTGGCAGAGCTGGGATTTAAACGTGCCCTACCCTGGTCTCAACCAAACACTGCGGCTCACTTCTACTCTGCCCAGTTCCAGAGAAGTCCGAAAGGGGAAAGGGTGAGAAGGAGCAGGTGCTGCCCGTCAAAACGTCTCGCCTCCCCCAGGCCCACATAACCACCATTGGCACAAAGCGAGGTTTTGGATATACAAGGAGCTATCCAGTACCAGACACACAGGCTCAATACACGTCTGGGTTTACTTAAGCGGGTGGAAGAGCTGGGCTTTCGGCTGAAATTGACGAATCTTGGGAACCAGCCCTGGGGCTATGATGATCACATGTTCCCTTCATGACCTCAGGCAAAAATGGGTAAGAAGCTAACAGCAGGCTACACTTGGGCTTGACACTTGCCTCTGACCATGGCTACCTCTATGACCCTGTTCACCACACACAGGGATTCCAGAAACACCTGTGCTTGGGTCCCACCCCCAGAAACTCTGACTCAATTGGTTCAGGCAAGGCAGAAGCATCAGTATATAAAGAGTAAGTGACTATCCCCTCCCAGAACCCTGATGATTTCGCAGAATTTGATCTCTCCCCTAATACCACCTCCAACCTCCTGCTTCCCAAACTGGAGCCCTAGTCCTTCTATTTGATCTGAAGATGGAATCCTGATGACATCATCTGCCCCCTAGATCCAGTCTTACCCGAAACTAGAACCACCCCCTGGACTGTGTTTTTTTTAGTTTTTAGTTGTTTGTTTTTTTTTTCTGTATAAGCCCCAAATTCCCTTTTTTGCTTAAGGCATTTTAGGTTGAGTTTCAGCCACTTGCAACCAAAGCCATCTTAACAAGGATGTGCTGGTGGGGAGAGCACTCCCCCTGCCCTGAAAAGGTCTGTGACTCTATGTTCCCCCAAAAAGGACTCAGTGATTGAAACAGGTGGGGGCAGATGAGAAAATTACAATCTGGGTTGCGCCTCCAGAGACGGGGAGAAACGCCTAGCACATCATGCTAGATACTCAACAACTGTTTACAAAATGAAAGGAAGCGCCACCTCCTGGGCCTGGTCACATACGTTCCAGAGGGGTAGCAAGGAGAAGGGGGGCCACCTGAACATGCAGGAGCTGGGGACAGAGCTTTGGCATCTGATTGGTACAATTCGACAGAAGAGTAACTCCAGTAAGGGCCTGTGGCCTCTGGAAAGCTCTGTTGAGGGCTCGATGTGGGTGCCCTTGCTGCGGCCAGGGATGTGCAGGCTTGGCACACAGATGGCCCAAGAAAGCTGTCCCATTGAGCCACTCCAAAGGAGTCGGCACTGGAGCTGAGACCAGGCGCTCCCACAAGTGAAGAAGTGACTTGCAACCCGGCTTCAAAGGGGGAAGGGACTAACACTTGGAAAGTGCCTACTTGCCTACTAAGTGCCCAGATTATCATTCCCATTTTACAGATGAGGATGCTGAGGCTCGGCAAGGCCAGGGCACTTAGACTCCCTTGGCTTGATTTGGACAATTCAGGCTGTGGCTTAAGAGTCAATCCACAGACAGCAGGATCCATGTTTCTCTCTTTGGTGCCCCAGCAGCCCTTTGGCCAGGTATGCAGAACTCAAATGAACAGATGCATAATCGGCCCTCAGGGAGCTCCCAACGTGACAGGGGATGCAGGCACAAAGACAGACAGCGACGACCCAGGTCAGCAGACAGGTAACAGAGGGCTGTGCCAGGGGCTGTGGGGCTCCAGGGGAGGTGGGCTGACGGAGGGGTCTGGGAATAATGAGCCAGGACTCAGATGGACAGAGGGAAGGGCAGTCCGGGCAGAGGGGGACAGCATGGACAGGGCCCAAAGGCCCTGTCCAGGGAACAGTGGTGCCCAGTGCCATGCATCTGGGGCACAAGGAATGCATGTGCCCGGGGGAGGCTCCCCAGAGCCTTCAGTGTCCCATAGCAAGGTGGGAGGACCCATGGGTGGGTCTGGAGTTGGGTGGGGGGGGCGGGGCAGGCCATGTGCTGCCCTCCAATGCCGTATGTGCTGTAGAAAGCCGAAGGTGGGCAGTGGGGGAAAGGCCTGGAGGAGCAGAAGCCACACACCAGGCGGCTGGGACAAAGATTTCCGGGAAGGTGGGGGGGGGCAGAACAGAGGCGGTGGCAGGGTTAGGAAAGGAGGGGACTCCCAGGACCTGAGGCCCGACTGGGCAGGGAGGCTGTGGCGAGGGCGGCAGCCCAGGAGCCAGATTCCTGCCTCCGGGGCCAGAGAGCAACGGGCGCTGGGCGAGGCGGAGGCCAAGCCTAGACAGGTGTATTTGGGGGCGCCCTCGAGTCCCTCCCGGGGGGGGAGGGGCAGAAGACAGGAGGTTGGCAGGGGCTGGGGGCGGGCGTGGAGGCCGGGGCGGGAGCGGGGGAGGCGCCGGGGGCCGGGGCCGGGCCTCCCTCCGCTGCGCCAGGGCGCGCCGCGCCAGCTGAACCGTCACCAATATTAATGACGGGAGAGAGGGCGAGGGGGGCAGGAAATCGGAGCCGGCTCCTGTGGAAGCGGTGACTCAGCGGCCAGCCCGAGGGCGGGAGGCGGCGGGAGGCGGCCGGCGGCGGGGTGGGGGGGCGGCCCGAGGGGACGGGGCTGCTCTTTGACCCCCGCGCGGCCCTCCTGGGGTCAGGATGCCGGGAACCGCGCGCGCAGACGGCGAGGGCGGGCCGCGGCGTGGGCACGGGCACTAGCGGGTGCCGCCGGCCCCTCCTGGGGGGGAGAAAGAGAAAAACGAGCCGAAAACTCAAAGCAGGTTGGGCCTGGGAGGCGGCCCAGGCGGGCAGAAGAACAAAGCGCCTAACGCGGGGCTGGGCCGCGCCGCCACAGGAAACGGCCGGCCAGGCCAAGGGGGACCCGCCAGGCCAGGGGGACCCGGCGCCCGCGCCCCGGTCCGCGGTCCCAGCCCCGACCCCCCTCGCCGGCCGGCCGGCCTCGCAACGGCGGAAAGTGAATCACTAATTAAAACCACTCCTCGGCATCCCGGAGGCGCGCTCTGCGGATTACTATTATGTTGCTCTTTGAGAAGCCTCAGTTGGTGTGGGCAGTGCGGCTGGAATCTTTTCCTTCCAAACCGGCTTTGAATCCCGCGGAGCTCTAGTGTGACAAGCGCCCGGGCGTTGCCGAGCCTCGGCTTCCTCATCTGTGGAATGGGGATGGTGGCGGTGGCAGCCTCCTGGGATTCATTTTCAGTTCAGTGCCAGGCAGAAAGTCGGTGCTCAATTAGCGGAGGCTATTGTGACCGTAATTATTAACAAAATAATGCGACAATGCCCTGGCTAGGATCCCTGGCCTGTTACACCCTCCCCCAGCCTCTTGGGTGTGGGGCAGGGGAAAAGGGATAAGACAGGGGATTCAAAAAATCAAAACCATGGCTTCAGCAAGACTGAAGTCATCTCCCCCACCCCCCAGCAAGATGTAATGAACCACAAATAATCAGCCAGGGCATTGCCCCCAAGCAGAAGACCATCCCCCTTGGAATCTGAGCCTACCCTCCACCCCCCCCCCCAACCCCGCCAACCTATCCAGGCAGAACCCCCTCAACCCTGGTCATACAAGCTGGATATGGGAGTGAGTCAGTCCCTGCAGAGAGAAAGGACAGAGAGCCTGACCCCACCACAGAGCTCCTGTGAATAACACCTTCCATTCAAACACCAAAGGAAGCCAGTTCGTGACTTTTGCAAACAGGTGCACCCAGGAAACAAACAGGGGTGCTGAGGAGCAGCATCATTGGAGACTCAGGTCCCCCTGCACGTGGGTTCCCCCATCCCGAAGTCCCCCACCTGAGGGTCCCTCCTACCTGCCCCCACCCTAATTTGTTACATGCAGCTCTCTTGCCAGTTTCAAAGTAATAAAATTTTCCTGAAATGCTAGAACTATGAAGCCCAGCACTGACGAGGCAGCCGGGTTCCGGAGCCCACTACTGCAGGACCGTTGGCACTGTCAGCCCCTGGCAATTGTTAAAATGATCAATGCAGCCACAGACCTTGGCTTGCCAGTTCCTTGTTCCCAGACTTCAGGAACACATAGCTGGGGTGCCCCAGAGCCCCTCAAGGTTTCTCCCATGTCCAAGAAAGCCAGAGCTTCACACCCAGCAGGAGAAACCAGGGGCCTGTGTGCACCATAAGTTATAGCCTTGAATTCCTCTGCCTGGTGAGCTCAAGTGCCCGGGCAGAGGAGTGGGGGGCGGGGTGAAAGGAGGAGATTACAGTTTCCATTTGGGGCTGACAATGCTCTGGACACATTGTTCCAGCTCCCAGAGCTGCCAGAGGGGAACCCTAAGTTCCCGGGAATCCCAGGCCATCACTCACCTTCCCCACGAGCTTGCCTTTGCGGTTCATGCACAGGTAGAATTCCGTTTCCTTGCCCTTGATCCGGACTTGACTACCGAAGGTGTCTGTCTCCACTAGGAGCTGGGCTTCGAAAGGCAGAAGGAAAACAAGACACATTTTATTACCAGGGGCAATGGCTTGGTCTAAAGGCTCAGTGACATGGTCCCTGGTCCTATCTTGGGTCCCTCACTCCCCCAAAATCAGGCATGGGGAGACCTAACAAGTCCCACAGGACAGATGTCATACAAATAACCACAGAGAAATCAGAGAAGTAGCAGTGCCCTGCCCCTCAGGCAGGGACATGGAAGCCACCTGTCACCTGTTCCCTTCCCCTCCAGCCTCTCTTGGCTCCACTTGGGATCCGGATGCTTCCAGCCAGAAGGGAGTTCTGCCCCTCGTGGCTAAACACCAGTGTGCCCTTCTCCCCATCATCACCCATCTTCCCTAGCCCCTCAACTCCCCCCAAACAGGACAAAGAGCCATGCAAAAAACCATTTCCCAAAGCAGGACAGACAACCATACAAAAAAACCATTCTCCCAAAGGGACAGACGGCCGTCCAAATAATCCCATCCCCCAAACCCAAAGTAAGACAGACAGTCAGAAAAATAACGCCATTCCCCAAATCGGGACAGCCAGCCATACAAATAATCCTATTCCCCAGATACCACACAAATAACCACAGAGGGCCTGGCACAGTGGCTCACACCTGTAATCCCAGCACTTTGGGAGGCCGAGTCAGGAGGATCACCTGAGGTCAGGAGTTCGAGACCAGCCTGGCCAACACAGTGAAACCCTGTCTCTACTAAAAGTACAAAACTTAGCCGGGCGTGGTGGTGCACCTGTAGTCCCAGCTACTCGGAGGCTGAGGCAAGAGAACCACTTAAACCCAGGAAGCGGAGGTTGCAGTGAGCTGAGATCACACCACTGCGCTCCAGCTTGAGCAACAGAGTGAGACTCTGCCTCAAACAAACAAACAAACGCAGAGAAGCAGCTAAGGGGGCCAAGGGGACAGACAGACCCACATGCAGGCATATGCATGCACACCTCCCCTGCCTTTTGGAATGTCAAGCTATTTCCTCCCAAAGTTGGGTTTGTGGCCCCTTCCTGCAGAGCAAACATCTGGAGCCCCTGCTAGTGCCCCCTGGCACCTTTACCCTGGCTACTTATAGCAGGAAGGGCACAGGGAGTGAGGTGTGAGCTCTCTGGGAAAGGGTATGCAGGATATTCCACTGCCCTCCATGGAGGCCACCAAAGCTGAAGGGTAACTAACTCCCAGGAGCCCAGAAATCCCACTCAAGCCCCGATCTCCCCTGGTCCAGGGTGGGAGACCCCATGCTACACCATCTATGCTCCACAGAGCCTCCCTCAGGATGAGGGGGTCCATAGCTGATTCCCCAAAGCCCTGCCCAAACAAGGACATCAAGCAGCCTAAGAGTATGACTGTCCCTTGATTAGGCATGCTGTGTCCAAATCTTTTCCTCTCCCTCTGCCAGCCCACATTTTTCTCCCCAGTAGGAGGCTGCTGTGTGACTTTGGGTAGGCCACATGCCCTCTCTGAGCTCTCTCTCCTCTCTGGTCTTAAACCCCCGTGCCTGACTCCCCCAACACCAGCTGCTTTCTTTGCCTGTGACTGCCCCCCTGGAAATTCGTGCACTCTTTCCCCTGACCCCTTGTTTCCTAGTAGCCCCTGCCCCTCCCTCACCCACAAAAGTTTAATTTCAGTGACAAGGGACTTGCTTCTCCATAACAAAAATCATAGCCCCAAATTCCTGAGTACAGTACCCTTGGAGCCACAAAGAGTATACCTCAGTGCCCTTAAAATGCACTAGGTATGATTTTAATAAAAAAATTTACAAATACAGACCCTGGTGCCCTGCTGTGAAAATTAAAACCATCTGGAACTTGAGATTTCCAATAATTAATCTAGCCCTCCTTTGACACCACTACTAATTAAAATATGATACCCACCTTTCCAAGAGGGAAAAAAAGAAGAATTTACATAAAATTTAAAGATCTAACAAGAATTTAGTAACTCTAGAAACAAGGGGAGGCACATTCTTCTCTCCACCTCACCCCAGCCCTAGAAAACACTGAGCTGGGGATATGAACCAATGCTGAGATGGCGGTGGGTGGTGGGTGCAAGCCCTTGATCCTCCCTGTTCCCCTTAAGTCAAACTCCCTGTCATTTCCTCTGTGAGCTCCCTCCCTGGGGCCAAACAGCACAGCAGCTCTGAAACTTGCTTCCTCCATCTCTTCGCAAAGCTCAGGCCTCACAGGTGGTGAGGAGTTATGGAGGTGTCAGGACAATTTCAGGTGCTTCTGATGAGGGGGAAAGGTGAGAGCTTTGGAGTGCACAAATATTGATAGGAATCCCTGACCCGAACCATATGACCTTGGGCCTCAGTTTCTTCTCCTGTAAAAATGGGGGGTACAATCTTCGATAGCTATTGTGAGGATTACACAAAATAATGCTGTGAAGAGCTTAGCACCCTGTTCTCAGAGGTTAGGGAGGGAAAACTCAGTAACTGTTATTTAAGTTTCCTACAAACCGCAAAACCAAACCGTTTTCCCAAAAGAAAAGAAAAACAAAAATACAGTGGAAGGAAATGGGATGTGTCTGCAAGGGTGGAGGAGCAGAGCTTCCCTCCCTAGGTCTTGTGCTATGACCTGAACTTCCCAACATCCTTCAGGACCGCAGGCATCCCACACTGAGAAGCGCATCAGAAAATGCCTGGGGTTGGGGCTCACCGGGTCTAGTTTCGTTCTGGCATTGCCATCCTAGGCCATGTGACCTTGAGCAAGCCATATCCTACTCTGAGCCTCAGTTTCCCTACCTGTGCAAGAGGGAGTGGCTCGACCCTATTCTCCTTCTCCTTGGGATTAGGAAGTGGGGTCTAGCAGAGGGGCAGGGGCGGGAGATGAAGGAAGTAGGTGAAGCCACTGAGTTGGGATCCAGACAACCCCACATAGGCCCAGGGGGAGACTCCCTCTCAGCCCATCCCAGCACATTCCTGGGCCTCTGTCCTCAGAACCGCTCCTGCTATGCTCCCCTTAGAACCCACTAAAGCCATCTGTCCGCACAAGATTGGGTGTCTTTGTCCCCATTTTACAGTGTAGGAAACAGGTTCAAAGCAGCAACCCAGTAACAGGGGCTGACCTCAGCACTGCCTGCCTCTTTCTGCTGGGGCCTGGGCTCCAGGGGAGAGGCCCCCAACTCTGGAGGGACAGGCCTCCCAGCACAACCCCCACCCCTCACCAGCCAGGGCCACTGCAGGAAGTCCAGGCCTTTACCTGAGCTGTCCAAAGGCCCTGGGGCAGGGGTTGCACCTCCACGCACCAGAAGCCTAGCCACCCCCACCCCAGAATGGGGAGGGTCTGCGCCTGGCCGTCACGCCAGGGGAGCCAAAAGTGTGTTCTCTCTGAGAACTGCAGCATGCGATGGAGTGACCTAGACTCCACTCAGCACATGACATCATGAGGAGGGAGCCGGGCCAGAATTATGTAAAGTCTTTTGGGAGTAATAGCAGCAGCAGTTCTCAGAGAGAGTGGGGCTGGGGAGAGAGAAAATGAGACGGAGAGAGAGACAGGAGAAGGAGAAGAGGGACACACTACCCAGGCCAGGTCCTCCGCAGCACACACCCACTCCCATGACCCAAGCCCCCAGGATGCTGCTCTCAAGAGCTAGAAACTTCATCCGGGCTCAAGCACAGCTCCATTCGTGGGGTCCACCCCAGGCCAGGTGGAGGAGTTGATGGCATTATCTCACCCTGCTCATCGGACTTCCTCACAGCCCGCTGGGCCACCGTCCCCTCCAGCCTGCACAACTCAACAGCCCCCTCCCTTTGCCACTTTCCTCCCACCCACCTCTCCTCCACACTGCAGCCAGAGGAATCCTTTAAAAATATAAATCTGCCAGGCACTGTGGCTCATGTCTGTAATCCTGCCACTTAGGGAGGCCAAGGCGGGTGGATCACCTGAGGTCAGGAGTTCAAGACCAGCCTGGCCAACACGGTGACACCCCGTCTCTACTAACAAAATACAAAAATTAGCTGGGCATGGTGGCACATGCTTGTAGTCCCACCTACTTGGGAGGCTGAGACAGGAGAATCACTTGAACCCAGGAGGCAGAGGTTGCAGTGAGCAGAGATCATGCCACTGCACTCCAGTCTGGGTGACAGAGTGAGACTCTGTCTCAAAAAAATAAAGAAAGAAAGAATGTATAAATTAATTGTGTCCCTTCCCTGCTAAAAACCTCCTAGGGATCCCCCAACCCACATAGAAGAACATGTAAACTCTTCACTGGGACCTGCAGGGGGCACACAGCCTGGCCCCTGTGGACCAACCCCACCTCCCTTCCTTGCCCCTCCCCTCTAGCACACCAAGCACGCTCCTGCCAGGGGGCCTTTGCACCTGCCATCCCTCTGCCTGGAGGCTGCTTTGCCCAGAGCTTCCAGAGTGACTCCTCATCTCCTGGGTTGTGGCACAAATATTGCCCCTCAGAAAGGCTTTCCCAGACCACGATGTCTAATGCTGTCACCACCCTCTCCAGTCCAGCCCTACCCCATTCCCCTGCTCCATTTTCCTGAGAGCTCTTCTCTGAAACTCTTTCTGTTGTCGGTCTCTACCCAGCAGGAACTAAGCTCCACAAGGACAAGGACCTGTCTTTTGACTTCCAGCACCTAGCCGATGCCTGGCTCACAGCGAGTGATCAGTAAGCCAGTTTTAATAAGCTCATCGACAGCCTCGTGGTGTGGGGATGACTAACAGCATCACTGGCTAATGAAAACAAAATTCAGGGAGGTGAAGTGGCTTGCCTGAGGCACATGGCTGGAAAGGGCAGGACAAGGTCTGAACCCAGTGTCTGATTCCACGGTCAGTGCCCTTCACCACTGTGCTTCTTCCTGGTGTGACTCTCGGTGCCACTTGCAAGAACCCTGGGTTCCCACCCAGCCATCCCCAGCCTCAGTGAATGCGAAAAATCTCTTCCCTCTCTGGGCCAGATCTAGGTAACCTCTGAGGCCTCTTTCAGTTCTGCCCCTCTGGAAAGTATCAGTAAGTGACATTTCTTTAGAGCGGATGATGTGCTGGGCATTGTCCTAACTACCTTACATGCATTATCTCATTGAATTCTTACCACCATCCCAGGAGGTTAGAACTATTGTTATCATCCCCCAACTTACAGGTGAGAAAACAAAGCCCCACAGGCACACAGTGATGGAGCCAAGATCCAAGCCCATGCAGTTTGACCCAGAAGTCTTGGGCTTCGCCTGTCCACCCCACCCCTAACTTCTCAGTGGCTCCAGTCCCTTTCCTGGGGAGTGAGTGAGTGAACAGTGAAGGAAGCAGGGGAGGTCTTCCCTTGGGCCCACTTTCTTTGGGCAGAAGTTAATGGGCAAGGATGCCCATCTTCCCCCAGCTCCGCTTCCAAATGACTTTGAGGGAGGAGGGAGTCCCTAGGGTCACCCTGAGGAAGATACCTTTGACATGGGAGACGGGGGGAAGCCCTCAGGACCACCCAGGGCTGGGGGTGTGACCATAGCCAGAAAGGCAAGGAAGGTTTGACACCTGATCAAGAGGAGAAAAGGCTGCATGAGACCAGAGGAGGAGTACAGGATGGGAAGCCCCATGCCACAGCTCCCCCGGAAGGAGGGCCAACAGAGCCTGTCTCCCCCAAGGCCCCACATAGAGCAGGAGCCCAGAGGCCACCAGGGCTGGGGGCAAGAAGAGTGGCAGAAAGAAAAAGGGCCCAAAAGACCTGCTCCCTTCTCTGGCATCCAGGGAGGAAAGCAGCAAAGGGGGAAGGAGTGCAGGAAAGGAGCTGGAGAGAAAACTCTTTCCACAAAAAAGTCATGTTGTCTCTCCCCCACTTTAATGCCTGCAGCAAAAATGACTAAAGAATAATGATAACAGCAAACACTTATCTAAGCATCTACCATGTGTCAGGCAATGTTAAGAGTGTGAATGTGGGGCCAGGCGCGGTGGCTCACGCCTGTAATCCCAGCACTTTGGGAGGCCAAGGCGGGCAGATCACCTGAGGTCAGGAGTTCAAGACCAGCCTGAGCAACGTGGTGAAACCCTGTCTCTACTAAAAATACAAAAATTAGCTGGGTGTGGTGGCACATGCCTGTAATCCCAGCTACTCGGGAGACTAAGGAAGGAGAATCACTTGAACCTGGGAGGTGGAGGTTGGAATGAGCTGAGATTATACCCCTGCACAGCCTGGATGACAGAGAGAAACTCCATTAAAAAAAAAAGAGTGTGAATGTGGAACATCTCATTTGATCGTCACAACGGCCCTATGAGATAGGAACTATTATGCCATTTTACAGATGAAGAAACTAAGTCAGTTACGCAGACAAGTTAATGGAGCAGTTAAATTGCTTGACCAGGGTCTTACAGTAGGACCAGGATTTGAACAAAGGCAGAGCAAGGCCAGAGCCCATCTGCAACAGATGGAGACTTAGACAACAGACATTTCACAGGCTGGAGATGACAGAAAACAGAAGCAGCATTGCCTGATTGACTGAGTGATTGGTTGGTTGGTTGGCTGACTAATCCCAGTGTGCTTCCCCAGCTGGGTTTCCCAGAGGGTGATCAGGGCCTCGCTGTGAAGACTGTGGATTTGAAGGGTGGGAAACAGCAGGGAAAGAGAGAGAGGCAGCCAGAGGCATGGAGAGGGACATAGCACAGAGACAGAGTTGAATCCCACAGACGCAGGGGACAAGGCCCAAAGAAGTGGAACTGGAGAGAACAAAGCTGGAGGGTGGATTGTTTTCCCCAAGCCCGGGGGTAAAGTCCCCAGCACCCGTAAGAGCAGCCGGGGAGCTGGGAGCCAGTGAGGGGCTGGCCCCCAGCCTGGGGCCTTGCGAGCGGTGGACGGTAGCTGGCCAGCTGCAAAGATCCCAGTGCTGACAGAGCTGCCGGCCGCTCTCCAGGCATCTTCCCCCAGTGAAGAACCATCCTCACTACAGACTGCCCTGAGAGGTCACACCAAGTCAGCCCTCCCTCCTTCCCCCACTGAAGGCAGACCAGGTCTCCAGAGAGGGAGAGAGAGGTAGGGATGGAGGAGAAGGTATCCTTTCCAGAGATGCTTCCCCGACACTGTAACACACACGCCCGTGCATACACACACACTCTGCTGTATATGGTCTTTTCCCAAAGGTGCCCACAGTTCCACTTCTCCATATGGACACACCAGAAAGTCAGGGGGAAAAACATCAATAGGGTTCATCAGGAGCTCTGTTACACCCTAGCTGCAGCTCTAGTAGCCATGTCAATCAAGGGGTTGATGAGGTGTGGGTGGCCACTACCCCCGGGATCAGAAGTTGTGGGACTCGAGCTCAGAGGGGCAGGGGTTTAGGTGGAGACAGGAAGGTCCCTTCCCTGCTGGGAGACTTCCTGGGGGAAGCTGGGTCTGATGACCACCCTATCCTCACTGCATGGTGCAAGGCTGGTTGGAAGGAAAGGAAGGGTGGTGGGGAAAGGAGGGAGGGAGAACTGATTTGCCGAGAATCTACCGTGCACTGAGATCTGTGACAAATAGAAAGAAGCATCTTTGCCCCAATGCCCAAGGGGAAATGACCCCTGCCACACACCCCCAACGCACACAGGGCGTCACCCCATAAGTTCACTTGCTCAAGCATATACTGAGAGCCTCTTCGTGGTTGGCCACGTGTGCTGGGGCTGTAGCAGTGAACCAAACAGACAAAACCTCCACCACCTGGGAGTTTACACTCTAACACGGGAGACAGATAGTGGGTAACTAAATACATAACGGAAGGTCGGATAGTGACAAGTGCTAGGAAGAGGGGACAGAGCTGGGGACTCTCTGATAAGGGGACAATCCTACAGAAGCCCGAGTGGGTGAGGGAGCAGGCCATGAGGGTATCTGGGAGAAGAGCATTCTCAGGATAGCAAATGCAAAGGCCCTCAGACAGACAGTGCTTGGATGTTCAAGGGACGCCGGGAAGGCCGCCCTGGCTGTGGCCACGTGAGCAAGGAGCAGAGGCAGAGCCTGAGGCCGCAGCAGGATCAGGAGCTGGGCATACCAGGCCTGCAGGCTGATTCAAGGCCATGAGTGTTACTCTAAGTGAGACGAGCACCTCTGAGCTGTGGAGGAACACGCTCACATTTTGGGATTCGGGTGGAAAACGGACCATGGGGGCTCAGCTCTGAGTCCAGGGATCCCCGCTACATCAGCCACCCAACCAGCCCAAAGGACCTTGGGCCCTGTGAGGGGTGGACAGTAGCTGGCCAGCCACAAAGATCCCAGTGCTGACAGAGCTGCTGGCCGCTCTGCTACCTCATTCTGGCAACTACCAGAATGAGGAAAACGGAGAGGAGAGGACCCCTTCCCAGCTCCATCACCAAATCAGCAAAAGCCCTGAAGCCCCTACCTTCCTGCCTGTGTGAGCCACTGAGGGCAGCCCCCGGTTACGCTTTGAGTTGCCCCGTACATATTTTATGCATCCTTCTGGCCGTCTCGAAAGGGGCCCTGCTCTCTGCCAAGCCTTGTGCTGGACATAGAGACATAGCACAGAGCAAGGTCACTGCCTCCAAGGAGATCAGACTCTCACAGGGGCACTAGCCACATTAACAGATGGTTCCACCGCAGCAGGACCCTTGTTGGGACAAGGGCGAGCACAGGGGCTCAGGGGCTCTGCACCCAGCCTGGAGGCTCAGAGAAGTATCTGCACTGGGGCACGCTGACTCCCTGTGAAGCTGGAATCACAGACTCACCCCATGCCTGAGCTGGAGGAGAGCTGCAGAGTATCAGCTGCACACCCTTTCCCCCTACCCATGTTACAGGTGGGGAAACTGAGGCCCAGGGAGAGAACGGGCGGGCTCAGGGTCACGTCGAAAGTTCACAGCCTAGGCTCTTCCTACTCAAAGTCAGCCTCTAGTAAGGAAGAGGGAATAGGGGGCCCTAGACTGAAGGCTCCTTGATGGCAGGGACGAGGCATGTCACTGACCACGGCAGCCCCCCTCCCCTGCTGCTTGTGCTTGGTAATTTCTGCTGAATGAGTGAGGGACGGAGGGGGAGATCACACCCGATCATGGGAGCCAAAGCCCTCTTCCCTCATCAGGGCGGAGACAGCAGAAACCTTGCTGCTGGGAATCACAGGAGGATGCCTCTTCTCCCTGCATCTGACCTGCCAGGGTCCCACTGACGGCAGACAGGAGCACCGCTGCTTCCCCAGGTCCTCTCTGGAAGCCTCTGGAGCCAGTTCCTCACCTGAGCCCATGACGGCACCCCCCAACACTCCTCCCATAGTAAGGAGATCAGGTGGTGATTATTAATACTTGTTTAATGATCATATAATCTTTAGGCATAAGATTCTCTCATTTCAATTACCCTGTTTGTAGAAGGGGAAACAGGATCAGAAAGGCTAACTCAGATCCATGGTGTCCCACTCGAAAGTGGTGGAGCCAAGACTCAAATCCCACAGGATTCCCGAGTTGACATGCTCAATCCTCCAAATACCATCTCCCCCGGCTAGCAGGGCCCCTCTGCTGGCCTGCCCCGGGTTATTCTGGGCACTGTCAGTCCTGGAGGCTGGCCTACTGCAAAATGTTTTTGTTTTTGTTTTTTAATCATTTTTTCTTCAAACAGAGGAATCTTTTTTCAAATAAAATCAGGCAGGAATATCCAATCATAAGGTTTCACAAACTTTAAAAGCAGAGTTGCTCTGGAAACCCCCCATGCTGGAGTCTCTACAACTCCCTGCATGTGGGCTCAGCCGGGCCCTCCTTCTGAGGAGTTGGTGCCTCCCCTCTCTTCACATCCCAGGCTTAGGGACATCCACCTCGAGGGCAGGTGGACGGGGGCCTTCTCCTCCCCACTTGGCAGATAAAGAAACTTAGCCCAGGCAGGGAGGCTGTTCCCCAGCTCTGCAGGATGCTCAGGGGCAGAACTGCAATTGGGACTCAGTGTCCTGCTTCCTGTTCCTGTGCTGTTCTGTGACATGGCAACTGCCTGCAGGACAGAAGTGACCAGCACCAAGGGCGAGTAGAGGGGGAGGCTGATATTACCCCAGGTGGGCAGGGTGCCCCTCCCCCACAACCTCCCACCTGCCAGGTATCCAACTACCTAAGCCTCCAGCCATCTAGCCAGCTGTGCTCTCCCTCCAGAACCCAAGGCAAGGCAAAGAAAGTCCCTCTTCCTGGAGCAGCCTGCTCTTGGAGCCCCTAAAGCTTTCCCATTACCGAAAAGCTTCAGGGGGCCAGAGGGAGACCTTCTTGAAGAAGACCAAGGTCCAGAAGCCCCACTGGCATCTAAGCAGATTTTACCAAAGGACCACCCACTACTGGGGAGCAGGCCAGAGCCCCTGGGCAGGGCACCCAGACCCTCAGGCCCACCCACAGAGCCAGCAGATCTGGATTCTGGCCTTTACAGAGGCAAATCTGAGGTTGTGAGTGTCCGTGGGGATTCCAGATTCCAGGTGTTTACAGGGATGTATCTGTGGTGTCTGCTGAGACTCTGAGACTGCATGTTATAAAATTATATGATTCTGACAAAGTGTGTAGTACACCTCAGACTGCATCATTCTCAGCGGGAGCAGGTTCCTGAACTGTCCTGGGCCCCCTGGCCGCCCCTCCCCCTGAGACAAGGCAGGCCCCTAATGCAGATCGGCAGAGCAGCCCCACCCTTCTGCCCTGGCCTGGCCACATAAATCACCCTCCCAATAATATTTGTATTGATTATCTAGATTGGAAGCCTCAATTGGCTCCATTGTCTCACTTCCTCTCCCCGGGCTCACAGATGGGGTCCCTTGGCCTCATCTGCGTTTCTAATGTGGCATTTAAATGGAGCAGCAGCAGCCAGCAAGGCCCTGCACTGCCCTGGATGTCGCGGGTCGGAGGAGTACAGAAACATATTCCTTGAGCGAGGACCATAAAATCTTAGAGAGTGTGTCGCTGGCAGAGAAGCCAGGAAGACCTAGTCCCTGGGTACTCGAAGCGCTGTCCACTGGCCCCGCCCAGGCACTCGTCAGACGTGCAGCAGATCAGGCCCCGCCCCCAAGACCCACTGAACCAACACGGGCGTTTGGACAGGATCCCCTCCGTGGTCACATGCACATTACACTTAAGAAGCATGGCTGGACATGGTGGCTCACACCTGTAATACCAGCACTTAGAGAGGCCGAGGTGGATGGATCACCTGAAGTCAAGAGTTCAAGACCAGCCTGACCAACATGGTGAAACCCTATCGTCTCTACTAAAAATACAAAAATTAGGGGAGTATGGTGGTAGGTGCCTGTAGTCCCAGCTTCTCCGGAGGCTGAGGCAGGAGAATCGCTTGAACCTGGGAGGTGGAGGTTGCAGTGAGCTAAGATCGCACCACTGCACTCCAGCCTGGGTGACAGAGTAAGACTCTGTCTCAAAAAAAAAAAAAAAAAAGCACTGCTTTAGCCCAACCACTGTGTTATGCAGAGGAGCAACCAAGCCCCAGAGAAGGCAAAGGGCTTGTCTGAGGTCACACAGCAGGAAAGATTCCCTGAGTTCCCAGTTCAGGCAGAGGGAATGCGACGGCAAGTGGCTTCTAGGGTGAGGGACCGGCCATTTCCGGGCTCCCCTCCCTCTGGAGCTCCCGCCTCTGGTCTCAGGGCGTGGACAGATGGTTCAGACCACAGTCTGACCCCCCTGTACTCTCCCAGCCTGAAGGGGCCAATGAGAGCTCCGGGGACTCCCCAGAAGGACACCTCCTCCCACCCCGGCCAGCCAGCTGCCCCTTCTGGCAGCAACTGGACAGCAGATCCCAGGGAGAACCACCACCTGGGTCTGCCCAGCACAGCCAGGCGCCTGTGGAGGGGGGCACGAGGGATGGGAGGCCCCAAAGAGGCGGCCAGCAGAGGGCCTGGGGAGAGGTGGGGAGGAGGGGAGCTGTGGTCTGAAGGAGGGAGGCAGAGCTGGTGGGGGAGGGGCCAGAGAGGTGGACAGAAACAAAACAGGGGAAGAGGAAAGAGCTGGGAAAGGAAGGAGGGGAAAGAGAGCAGGAGGGGAGCAGAAGCGGGAAAGAGTGATGGCGGGATGAAGGAGGGAGGCAGCTGGCCCGGAGGTGCACAAGCGCAGCGTGGCCCAGCCCTGCCCGGCCTGGCCTGGCCGGCCCAGCCCCCAGTGACGGTGCAGCTGCCACTCTTGGGCCCTACCATGAGGTCAGTCCTGCCCCGGGGCTGAGGGAAAATAAATGGTGTCCAAGATAAAAGGTCCAAGAAATTATTTGTCTTGTTGTCACGTCCGGACTACAACGGGCAGGACTGACGGGCAGGCGGGGCATCGTCCCAGAAATGCCCAGGCTGGCAGGTTTGGCCCCACACACCGGACCAGGGCCCCAGCTCCCCAGGCTCAAGGCTGGGGCCTGGGCCACCTCCCAGAACCTGGGCCTGAGAAGGCAGGAACCGGCGGGGGGCAGGTGCTTTCCCGGTGAGGGGCGAGGACCAGGAGGCCTCGCAGCAGTCTCCGCTTTCCTGCCTGGCAATTTTAAATAAATAATCTACGTGGTATTTGCTCAGCGTCTGTCTAGGCCAGATGCCCTCCAAGCCCTGGGAAGGCGGAGTGCTGCCTGTTTCTCTCACTGCTGAGCACCTTTGTGGGCCAGGGGCTTGGGATGTCTCACTCCTCCCAGCCATTGCAGAGGCAGCACAGGCAGGAAAGCGGGGGAGAGTTCCCAAGTACTCCAGGAGGGATGGGCAGTTCCAGGGTCAAGGGCAGGTCAACAGGACCATGGCCCAAGGTGTTATGAGTGCCACATATCACAAGTGCACAGGCTCAAGCTCAAAGTGCCCACATGCACACACACACATAACACACGCACTAGGCCAATTTCCACCACCACCAGCTTCCAAAAAGCATCACCTAGAGGCTCCTGCCCCTTGAAGTGGCTGAACCTAGGGCTGGGAACAGCCACCTGCTTAGGCCATCCCAGGCAAGCCACCAATACCACAGCAGATGCCACTTATGGGGCATTTACCAGTCAAAGAACTTTTCATTCACATCTTCAGTTAGTACTCTCGACAACGTGCTCAAGGATTCACCATGACATTCCCATTTTACAAATCAGGAAACTGAGACCCAGAAGGAATCAATGTCAGGTCCAAGATCAGCCAGGACCAGCAGAGTGGCATTTGAACTTGAGGTCTCCGAGGCCGGGGAAGAGCACATACATGGGGTAAGAGGAGAGAGTTGGCACATACCATACTTGTCCCCATCCTCGCCACGGGCACTGATCCTGCGGCCCAGGACCTGGATGTGTTTCCCACTGGTCCGGCTGTAGAGCTGGTACAGCCGCAGCTGCTTACGGCTCACATCGTCCCGAGCCCGCGTCTGGTTCTCCACGTGGATGCGGAAGTCCACGTTGTCCTAGCAACCAGCACCTGGGCAGGGAAAAGGACACAGTGAGCCACCCTGGATGTCCTGGGCCCGCTGCATGCAGGAGCCAGCCACGGCCACCACAAAGACCAAGGGCTTCTCTACACAGGCTCTGAGCCAGGCCTTGGCACACACTGATAACCAGCCCGTTACTACTCCCATTCAAAGACGAGGCACCAGGGCTCTGAGACATGAGGCAAGCTGCCCACGGTGGCCCAGCCAGAAAGTGGCAAAGCTAAGAATCAGGCCTAGGTCGATGTGACCACAAAGCTTCTCTTTCCACCACAGCCACAAAGTAAAGCAAGAATGATTCTCAGTAAAATGGTGGGGCAGAGGCCCTACCCTGAGTCCATCCCATGGTAGCTGTGAGGCTAAGTGAGCGAACGGGAAGAAAGTACTAAATCCATATGGACATGAGTGAGGAACGAGAGGGGATGGAACACTGGGTCCACAGGGAAGGAGGGAGGCCTGGAGAGCCTCATCCAGGGAACCAACTGGGCAGAGTCCACTGTGACTTTGCCCCCTGAAGATGATGCTGGGGTCTCCTCCTCACCCCCCAAGGGTCCTCATGCTCACTCCCACACCAAACATCTGCCCACATCCTGACTTAGGAGAAGCCTTTGCTTTGCATCTCCCACCAAAATTCCATCTCCCTTGAGGCTTAGCTTGTGCCTGTCCACATCCTCCAGGAAGCCTTCTCTGGTTACATCAACACATATTGCTCCCATCTTCCTTCCCCCTCTCACTGGGACAATTTGCATCTGCCTCCTCACTGGCCTTCTGCCTCCATTCTCGCCCGCTGGTAGTCTCTCTTCCACCACACCCCATCCCTTCTCCACACTCTCCGGGACTTCCCATCACACTTCGGTGAAGGACTCCTCCAAGGCCTCAGGGCCCTGCAAGGTGAGCCCCTGGCTGCTTTTCCCCTTCCTCTCCCACCACAACCCCCTACCAGCCATGCTAGCCACTGGCCACCTTGGCATGGCTCTGGGTGTTCCAAAATCAAAACACACTCCTGCCCCAGGGCCTTTGCACTTGCTCTTCCTTCTGCTTTGACGCTCTTTCCCAGATCCTTACATTCTAAGCCCTTGAGCTCACTCGGGTCTCTGCTCAAATGTCACCTCCTCATGCAGGCCTTCCCGGACCCCTTTCTGAAGCTCTGTGACTCTCCCTCCTTCTACCATGCTTTGTGCTTCTTTCCAGCACTTATCTGGGTTTTGTCTTTGGCCCCAGTAGGCTGGCAGTACCACGAACAAAAAAAAATAGAGAGAGAGAGAGAGAGAGAAAGCAGGAGCAGTGTCTTCCATTTGCCACTATATCCACAGCACCTAACATGCTAGAAACTCAAACACTTCTTGAATGGATGCATGAACAAATGTTGAAAAGACCTGGAGTCCTGTCGTGCCATTAGCATTGGCGCAGGGTCCCGTACACCCTGCTGGTTGTATGCGTGTCCTATCCCATGTTAACCATAAGGCTGAGCCATTCCTGAAGCCCAGACAGCGTTCTGGGTTTGTTTCCTGTGTGCCCACAAGGTCTATCACAATGCTAGGCACAAGGGACCCCATTTCCAGGCTGGTACAGCCCCACCCAGTCCATGGCAGAGCTCTTGGGACCCTCGCTGCCTGAACATCTGTCTCACCTCTCAGCTGTGAGCTCCCAAGGGCAGGGATGTGTTTCTTTCATTTGCTATACCAGGATCTCTGTCCCCACGCTGACCTGCACGTATCTCCCGATCCCAGCCTGGGCCCACAGGTATGTCTGCGGGATGGCACTGTTGAACCTTCATGATTGTTCTCAGGGTGGTAGCATTACCCCACATTATGGATGAGGAAACTGTCAGCTCCACTAACAAGGCCCCAGAGCAGTAATGCAGAATTAATCCCAGGCCTTGTGACCCCAAAGCCGGTGTTTCCTGTGCCCCAACCCCTGAAGGCCACTGCCTTGCGGGGCCCTGCCTGCCCCACCAGTGCCATCAGGAGCTGGCCCTGGGTTCAAAACCCAGGATGTGCCACTCTCTAGGTAAGGGACCATGTGCAGGTTATTAAACTCTAGTGCCTGTCTCCTCACCTATAAAATAGGGTGATGATAACAGCACCCTCCTTATGAGTGACTGTAAAGATTAAACATATACAGCAATATATTAAGTGCTCAGAGCAGTGCCTGGCTCAGTAGGCGTAACTTGTGATAGAACAAAGGGAACCCTTTATGGGGCTCCAGGTGAAGCCCTACAAACCAGATTCACATTTGGGAAGATGCTATTGCTTTTGGTAGTCCTGACAACCTGCGCCATGGGAACACTTATCAGCCCCACGAGCGGATGGAGACACTAAGGGCCAGAAAAGTTAAGTCCATTGCTCCAAACCACACAGCCTGGTGAGGCAGGGCCTGGCCTGTTGGCCCACCAAGTGTGCCTCCTCTTCACTTCCCCCCACCCCCTCAGCAGCCACACACGCCACCACTCACAGCCTGGATCTGATCCCTGGAGCCCGCCTCCTTCCACATCCTGCTGCTCAGGGACAGAGGAACTCCAGTGCCCCTGAGGCCCACACCTGATGGGCATTTGTCTGGAAGACCCCCACCCGTGGCCTTTGACCTTCCTGGAATGACTTCCGAAGGTGGTTGGCCCTGTCCCCTCCCCCAAGGGCAGGCCTCTGGCATCCCTCCCTGTCCTCCAACTCTCCTCCTGCTCACAGGAGACCTTATCGACCAGAGGTCAAACCAATCTCCTTGCCCCAGGTCCCCAAGGGGAGCTGCCCTGCCCCAGAAGCCGGCCTCCCATTAATGATTTTCTCCCTGGCCCACTGGACAGAGGCAGCGTGGGTGACCCAGGGTCAGCAGCGGCTATCGGGGGACACTTCCCCAGTATGCGGGAGGGGAACAATCCATCTTGCCCAGCTCTCACCATTGAAGCCCCACTCTGTGGCCAGATCAACCCCCAGGGAGGTAGCGGAGGTGGCCTCTGACTCGGAAACAGGGTCCGTTCTCCTGGAAAGGCTGGAAGAACCCCGGGCTTCCCAGGCAAGACCTCTGGAGGGTGTGACATCCCCACCCGAAGCCTTTTCTAGCCCTACCTCCCAGGCCGGGTGAGGGCCCCTGAACACGCTACGGCAATGGCTTATTGTCCCAAGTCCAGTGTGATTGGTTCATCCTTGAATCTCAGCTCTGCCCTCAGAAGACAACCAGCACACACCTGCCAAAAGGCTGTGGCCAAAGTGAGCGAAACCTGGAGGTCATCAGCCCTCCCGCTTACCACCCAGAGTGCCCCGCAGAGGGATGTGTTAAAGCAATTGACTGCTCAACATTCCTCTGTTCCAGACACTCTGCTAAGAAGACCCACAGGCCGGGCACGGCGGCTCAGCACTTTGGGAGGCTGAGGTGGGTGGATCCCTTGATGCCAGGACTTCAAGACCAGCCTGGTCAACAAAGTGAAACCCTGTATCTACTGAAAATACAAAAATTAGCGGGGCGTGGTGGTGCATGCCTTTAATCCCAGCTACTCAGGAGGCTGAGGCCACAGAATCACTTGAACCCGGGAGGCAGAGGTTGCTGTGAGCCGAGATCGCACCACCGCACTCTAGCCTGGGCAACAGAGTGAGAATCTGTCTTAAAATAAATAAATAAATAAGAAGAATTTTAAAAAGAAGAAGAAGACGACGACCCCTATACATGGCACCTCAGTGGCCCATGGAGGTGAGCACCAGTTAGAGCCCATTTCAAGGTCTGTCGCCAGAGCACTTGCATAATGGGGCTGCCTTGGACACATCCACTTCTGTCCTGCTAGCTGGGTGACTTGGCTGAGTGCCCTTTAAGGGGGCTCTATCTTTAAGATCTTCCCAGAACAGTGTTGCTGTCTGCCTGGCTAACACCCCTCCACGTATACAATGATCAGGGGTGTTGAAAAGCTGCGGTGTGAAAAAGTCAAATTGCTGCAACTTTTTTCCTTTTTTTTTTTTGAGACTGAGTCTCATTCTGTCACCCAGGCTGGAGTGCAGTGGTGCAATCTCTGCTCTGCCACCTCTGCCTCCCGGGTTCAAGCAATTCTCCGTGCCTCAGCCTCCCTGAGTACTGGGATTACAGGCATACCACCACGCCCAGCTAATTTTTGTATTTTTAGTAGAGACTGGGTTTTACTATGTTGGCCAGGCTGGTCTTGAACTCCTGACCTCAGGTGATCCACCTGCCTCAGCCTCCCAAAGTGCTGGAATTACAGGTATGAGCCACCATGTCCGGCCTGCTGCAACTCTTGAAAGGCGAGAAGAGTTGGTGCATAAAGGAAGTCTTCTACAGAGGCAAGGTGCCTTTTGTCACTCCACCTTGCCCGCTGCGCCATGCACATGGATTTCTTTTGGGTGGAGGCAGCCTTTCTCATAGCATGGTAGCCTAGGGTCCCCTGCAGCCTAAGATCCCAGCCGTCCCAGCCCCTGCTTCCCCTGCCTTGAGGGCTTCAGCTCTGGTAGAAATTTTCACTCTTCCAATGCAGCACTTGTTGCACGGAGGCAAGGAGGCCCCAAGAGGCTCACATCCCTCCCCAAGCCTGCCAAGGTCCCCAGGCCTGGGGACAATCACGGGGCTCAGTGGCACAGAGCCCACCCACCTTCTGCCTTCGGTCCCATTTTCACCCAGTGCAGTTCTTAACACACGATGTGATGCCATGGCCCTGCCCAGGCTCCCCCATTACCCAGGACAACAGCCAAGTGTCATGCTTACAATCGAGCCCTCCCATCTACCTTCCAAGCCTCCTCTCTTAGGCACCTTGGTAAGAAACTTCCACAGGGAGAAAAGAGGTTGAGGTGAGCCTCCAGCCTAGTGCCAGCTTCTGGAGATCAACCAAGGTACCACTTCACACCAGGGTATCCGATAGCCTCCATCACTCCCTCTGACCTGAAGATTTCGGCCTCTCCAGAGCACTCGTGGCTGAAAAGCATGTTTGGGATCTTTCTCTTTCTTCCTGGGCCCCATTTCTACCTCCTACAGATGTGCGTCACATCACACATCACTTATGTACACACACCACACATGCAACACTAACGTAGTAACCAGCGCTCACCGGCCTTAGTTGTCCCCAGCTTCACCCCCAGGCAACCAACTTACCTGACTCCTTCAGCTCTGTTTTCCCATCAGCAAAATGGGGACAGTTTCTAATATTTATCTCAGAAAAAGATTATATTAGTAACAATAATTACTCATTTTTCTTTCTTTTTTTTTTTTTTTTTTGAGACGAACTCTCGATCTGTCACCCAGGCCGGAGCGCAGTGGAGTGGTCTTGTTTCACTGCAACCTACACCTCCTGGGTTTAAGCGATTCTCCTGCCTCAGCCTCCCGTAGTAGCTGGAATTATACGCGCATGCCACCACGCCCAGCTAATTTTTTGTATTTTTAGTAAAAATGGGGTTTCACCATGTTGGCCAGGCTAGTGACCTCGTGACCTCATGATCCGCCCACCTCAGCCTCCCAAAGTGCTGAGATAACAGGCGTGAGCCACCGCGCCCAGTCACTTGTTTTTCTTTAGTTTTGTTTTGTTTCATAAACAGCCACTGTGTGCTGAGCATTTCCTCTGTGCTAAGAATCTCGAGGTGTCTCCCTATGTAATGACCAGAACAGTCCTATGAGTTTGTAAGATTATTATCCCCATTTTACAGAGAGGGAAACTGAGGTTCAGAGAAGTTGCATCACTTGTTATATGACAAAGATTTGGTAAGAAATCAAGATTCAAATCCAGCCCAGGTTCTCTCCTGCTTCGCCCTCACCTGGAACTGTTCTCCCTCCCTCCTCCTCACCCACCTCCTTTCTACTTTTTCAGGACAACAACTGGTTCAGGCCACAGGCCATCATTTGGGGGGTAAGAAGGTTGGAATATTGTCCACAAAAGAGCTGGGGGGCCTTGAGCTTTCTGCCTCCACCCAAGAGAGAAGGATGGGGTCCCATGGACCTTCCCCTCCCAGTCCCTGTTCTCTGATCCTTGAGACTTCATGCAACCCGTGCCCCTGTCTCCAGGAAACTTGTCCAGAAAGGGAGGGGTTCCCTGGTCCCAGGAGAGGCAGCCCCCAGACTTCCAGCCACATTCCACACCACTGCCTCCTCCAGCAGCAGCAGCAACGGACCAGCCGAGGTTTTCAGAGCTTCACTAAACTCTGGATTCAAACCGGAGACTTTCACTCCTCTCTAGCTGGGGTTCTGGTAAAGTCAGCCCCTCTCTCCACCTGAAAACGCAGCTCTGCTAACTCTTCCTGGACTCTGGCCTGGGGGTGCTCTCTGGATTATTGTCACTGAGAGTGAAGCTTACGTTGGCTCCCACTGGCTGGGCACTTGCCCCTGTGCCAGGGCCCATGTCCACTCCTCACACAGCCTGAGCAGCTGAAACTATTACTATCCCCATGTTCCAAGTCTCAAAGGAAGACACAAAGAGGTCACGGGACCGGCCCAAATTGAACAGAAACTGACAGAGCCATGATCTGAACTCATCTCTGGCTCTGAAGCCCATGAGTTTCCCATAGATGGAAAGGGTAGGAAGAAGGCTGGGCCCACCCCTGAATCTGAGTGTGGCTCCCATGGGTGCCCCTACCTCAACCCCGGGCTTCTGGCCTCTTTCCTGTCACACTCACCACACCAACTCAGCCAGGACAGACAGTGACTCCACGAAGGGCCCTTCCCCCACCCCCAAGCCTGTCCATTAAGCTCCCAGGGCTATCAATGTATTGATTGGCAGGGCTGAGCCATCAGCAGGGGGAGGGGGGCACTGCAGGATGGGGGTTGGGCCCGAGGGTCGGCCTCCCTGTCCCCATACATCAGCCTTCGTGGTACAGATCATCAATATGGGCGCCGCCGCTTCAAGCAGCCAACCCTGGAGCATTGAAGACCCATGCCCTGTTCTCTCGCTCCCTTTCCTCTTCCCGCCGATCCCTGCTTCAATTCCAGCTCCCTAAAGGCCCTGGGTAGGGAGAGTAGCCATCCATGCCCATGAGATAACTAACAAGCCCTTTATTCCATCATTCAAAGCCCACCACAGCCTTTTCCATCACCCCCATTCCTGGGAATGGATGCGTCAGCCACCCCAGTTGGCTTGGAGCTCCATGAGTCCACCAGGCTGATCCCTGCTTCCAGGTAGCACCATTCCATGTGCCCGCAAGGCTTTTCCGCATAGGCTCGTACACACATGCACGCACGCAGAGGGTCACAGTGTCCTCTTCACCTGGATTGCTCTTATTTCAAGGTCCACATGGAGCATCATCCTAGGCCAGACTCTCTTGCCCCAGAGTCTGGTTCTGGGCCAAGAGTACCCACCTACTCTTGAATTCTTGCTCCTCAGGACATATTCCCAGTTTCTCTCAATTCCCCAGGGGCTGGGACAGGTGTTGGTCCTTGCTGTGTCCCAGCCCCTGGAACAGAGGAGTGGGTGGGGGGACTCAGTCCGGGTCCCCTGCTCAGAAGAACCTCTCCCCCCAAGCCTCCACTCACTGAGCCAACATTCCTCCAGCATGCCAGGTCTGTGCCAGGTGCCGTGGTGCCCGCAGCAGGGGTCAGACCTCCCTTTGACTTCCAGGAACCCCTGGGCTGGTGGACAAGCCAGCCTTGAGGCACTCCAGAGTTGAATGCAGAAACGCAGCTCACATTTACTTAACATTTATCATGAGCCAGATGCTGTGCCAATTGCTTCCCCCGGGTAGGGGGAACTCACCCGTCCAACAACCCCAGGAGGGAGGTTTCTGTCCTGATGCCTACAGGAATGATAAGCCACAGAGAGGCCATTCAATCACTCAATCACACGGCCACCTGAAGCAGTGCTGGGCCCAGAACCCATGCATCCCTGTGAGCCCCCGCAGAGAGTCCCCTGGATCAAAGGCGGTGGCCAAGTGCTATGTGATTCCACGGCAGAAGATGGGATGGGTATTGGGGGAAACAGCTACCCAAAGTGCATGCCACCTCTTCATGGAGAACACATGGAAGGAAAAGCTTTGGATATCTTCTTCATTTCCCTCCAAACCAGTCCAGGGCCAGGTATGCAGCAAGTGCCCCAGAAATGTTTGTGGATTGTTGATGTGGATTGTGGATTGTTTGTGGATTGTTGATGTGGATTGTGGATTGTTTGTGGATTGTTGATGTGGATTGTGGATTGTTTGTGGATTGTTGATGTGGATTGTGGATTGTTTGTGGATTGTTGATGTGGATTGTGGATTGTTTGTGGGTGGCTGACGTGGATTGTGAATTGTTTGTGGATTGTTGATGAGGAGCAACACTATATTTGAGTGCCTACTGCATATCTGATCATCAATTACTTTTACCAACAGGCCAGGGGAGTGGGATTATTATCTTTATTCTGTGCATGGTGAGGAGGTGGAGACTCGCAGAGGTATGGCCCAAGACCACACAGTCTTGAGTGACAGAATGGCAATTAAATCCAGACCTAAGTCCAAAGCCTGTGTTCCCAACTCAGAATGGAGGAGGCCTGATGTCACTGATCCAAGGAACACATCCTTTCTAGCTTTCTCTAGTACCCACAGCATGTTATGTACCTAACAGAGATAATATAAGTGATTGAACAATTACTACCACTCCATTATTCACTGAGTGTTTTGCCGTTGTGCTAGCTACTGTGCATGCTATATCCCACTTAGCTCTCACAATAACCCTTAAGAAGCAGGTATTTCTCATGATCCCATTTTACAGATGGGGAAACTGAGGTGCAGAGGATTGAAAGTTAAGGAATATTTGCTGAGCAGCTGCCAAGAAGAACAGCCAGGATTTAACCTACATCAAGGCCTATGCATTCAAGCACCACAGAAGCCACTGACCCCACCTCACTAATACCCAGGTGGGTAAATCAAAGCTCAGAGAGAGGTCAGTGAGGCAGGGACAGAGCCAGGATTGGAACCCAGGGATTCAGGGATTCCGCTCGTGGCCCACAGGGGCTTATCTTTGGCCCCATCCTTGGCACAACAGCATTTTGAATGGCCTGAGGCCCTTTGCCACTGAGATGTCAGAGCAAACACACTGCCAGCAAGCTGGACCAAAGCCCAAGGGACTCAGTGACCTGCTGGGGTTCCAGAACAAATCCCCATGCTCTGGCCCAAAGTGCTGACAGCAGGCCCAAGCCCTTTCTAAGACCAGCCCTCCCCTTCATGCATGGCCACGGGTCCCGATGAGTTAGGGAAGAGCCGACAGCAAAAGCTAGGAGCATACAGGGGTTCCTCAGAGCAGCCTTCACCCACAGAAGGGAGCAATCAACACCTCCCCTCCCACAGTGACCACAGGGCAGCAGCCCCCAGGAAGGATTCACTACACCTGACAGGGGGTGGGCAGAGGGCAAGGGACTCTCCTAGAGTAAGAGGCATAGGAGCTGGGTCTGGACTGCAAACAAGAGTTTGGGTCATGTACTGTCCCTCCACAACCACCTGAGGCGGTAGGGACGGTGTCCTTGGTTGTTTTTGCCCATTGTACACAAGCAGAAGCTAAGACCCTGGGAGGTTAAGTAACTTGCCCAAGGTCACACAGCAAAGGGAAGGCAGAGCCACACTCCAGAGCCCTCATACAAGTAAGCTTGAGTCTGAAAGCCAAGCAGACCCACAGCTGAATCCAGCTCTGTCTCTCTCTTGCTATGTGACCAAAAGCAGGTTAATTTCTGCCCCGGTGCCTCTCTTTTCTTCCTCTGTGGAATTCCCTGATTCCAGGCTGACTGTGAGGCTTGACCTGGATGTCAAAAGCACATGGTGGCCAGATGCAGTGGCTCACACCTGTAATCCCAGCACTTCGGGAGGCCGAGGTGTGAAGATCACCTAAGGTCAGGAGTTTGAGACCAGCCCCACCAACATGGTGAAACCCCATCTCTACTAAAAATACAAAAATTAGCTGGGTGTGGTGGCATGCAGGCTGAGGCAGGAGAATTGCTTGAACCTGGCAGGTGGAGGTTGCAGTGAGCCAAGATCGCACCACTGTACTCCAGCCTGGGCGACAGAGCGAGACTCCATCTCAACAACAATAAAAAAGTATTTGGCAAGTAGTGAGCACACTATACCTGGTGGCCACTATGAATATTGTTGTCTTGAGGGCTTGATGTGCCTGCACCCCAATTTTCCACACCCACAATTCTCCTGCTAGAGGACTAGGTCAGAACCAAAAGGCCCTGCAGAAAATGGAAGTCTCTTCCTGATACCCCTCTAGACTTCCTTTGGGGGTCCAGTGTGCCCTTGGAGCTGCCCAGGGCACGGTGGAGGCTGCATCTGTGACCCTGATGGGCCGCCCCAAGCCCGCTGACACTGGCCGTGCCAACCACAAGAAATTCTAAAAATCTACCTCCTTATCTCAGAGCGGGTGACACTCCCGGGCTTCAGGAATGCTGGTGGGGAGCCCCGCCCCCCCTCCTCCTCCTCCTCCGCTGGGGAAAGGCTGGAAGAGGACTGCTGAATCCCCTAGCCCCCACCTCCCAAGTACTCCCCTCTAACTCTGGGACCCTCTCAGATCAACACATTCCAGGAGGATCAGGACCTGCAGACTCCAACTCAGACACCCTTAAGCCCAGAGATGCCTACCTGGGCCCTCAACATCCCCCCTACACCAGAGTCCTGAGAGAATCTCACTGCAGATCCCTAGCGTGTCCCTAAGCCTCCATGGTCCCAGCAATATTCTTTCTGAATAATTTCAGGATTCTTTGAGAAGAAGGTCCATCTGCTATGATAGAAAAAACACAAGATCTTGAATCCAGAGTCTTGGGTCTTAGTTATGACCCTAAACAAATCCCTTCCTCATTCTGTGCCTCAGTTTCTCCATCTGTGAAATAGAATTATTACCCTCTCTTACCTTGGCGTCCCTGTAGAATGGCTGACAGAACTGAACCAGCTTCCCGATGTAAGGGACACTCTAGAATTTCTACAAGCACCACCTTATTCCTTCAAGCAAATCACTGCTCCTTGGCCTCAGTTTCTTCCTCTGCTAAATGGGAGGAAGATGTATGTGCCTGCCTCACTCCACTTTACAGTGCTGGGAGAGGAGGGGCAGAATAGACAAGCCTCTGTTCATTTGGCACTTTCTTCCTTTAAACTGGGCTCTTTGAGGCCAGGGACTAACCAGATCTTATTCCCAAGGCAGCAAGAAGGAGGCTCCCAGCAAGTATGTGTTGAATGAATACCTGACTGTGGATGGATGGGTGACGTTGATTCAAGAATGTAAAAGGCCAGGCGCAGTGGCTCATGCCTGTAATCCCAGCATTTTGGGAGGCCGAGGCAGGCGGATCACCTGAGGTCCATAGTTCGAGATCATCCTGGCCAACATGGTGAAACCCTGTCTCTACTAAAAATACAAAAATTAGGCCAGCATGGTGGCATATACCTGTAACCCCAGCTACTCAGGAGGCTGAGGAAGGAGAGTCACTTGAACCCAGGAGGCAGAGGTTGCAGTGAGCCAAGATCACACCACTGCACTCCAGCCTGGATGGCAGAACTCAGAAAAAAAAAAAAAAGTGCCATCCACTAAGAGAGCTTCCCATCCTCTTTTTGTCCCAAAGGACACTGTCTCCAGCTTCCCCATGCTAGCCAGATTAAAGAAAGGGTCTAAACCTCACTGAGGAGGCTGGGTATGGAGGTAGTCAGGCCAAGAGGGGGCGTGGAAGGAAACTTCCAAATTGAACACTTCTTGCAGTGAGAGAGGAAGTGGCGCTGCAGGAGGGACAAGGGGCTAAGAGGCTGGCAGGAGGGACAAGAGGCCAGGGGATGCCCCCTCACCCCTCCCCGCCTTGCCCGCCTCATGCCTGGTCTGTCTGGGGAAAGCCAGGACCTAGCCGAGCCTGGCGGCAGGAACAATGTCAGGCAGGTGCCGGCCAAGCTGCGTGAAAGGCCCAGCCCGGTGTCATTGTCAGAGCTCAGCCAAGTGCAGAAAAGCAATTTACTGGTCACGCCGCTTGCTCCCCACGGAAATTTTAAAATTCTTCCAATTTGAGCTATCTATGGTGTCCCGAGTCGTGTGGAGAAGGGATGAAGGGATTTTATTAAATTCCCAGCTTCCCACTTCCCAGGGTGGCCGGTGGGTAAAGGCGGGGGCTCACCACTTTGGGGGTGGGCAGGATGGTATCTGGCATTGAATGTGCTCATGGAAACGTAGCTGGGGGCAGGGACCCATTCTGAGCCTGGTAGGATGGACAGGGAGGAAAGGAGGGGGCCCAGAAACTCAGCTGCTAAGACTGGACAAGTCCTGGAAAACACTGAGGTGGGGGGAGGGGAAGGGTGCAGACACATCCATTTCCCAGCAGCAACAATGCACCTTCCTGGGTGGATGAGAATTTGCAAAGCTTCTTCCCCCACCCCAGCTCCCCCATCATAGACCAATTTAACCCCATGACCACCCATTTCACAAATGATACAGCTAAGACTCCAGGGATCCACGGAGAGGGAGAAGATGGAGCTGGAGCTGGGGTTCAGGCCTAGGCCACTGAATTGCAAAGCCCTGAGCCCTTCCCACCATGCAGAGAGGCCTCCCTGGGCCCTGCTCACCCTAAAGGACCTTGAACTGTACCCGCTATGTGCAGCCTGCCCAAACCTCAGCAAGGAGCAGGCCTCAGACTCCTGGCAGTTAACATCACATGGCTCCCACCCCTCATCTCAACCATTAAGGCCACCCCACCTTTGTTCCTATAGTACGAATGGGAACAACCTTGCCCATAACCCCCAGGATAACACTGCTTCATCTTTAGGGGTCACAGATGTTTTGAAACTCTGTGGGGAGCCAAGAACCCTCTTCCAGACACAACACATCTGAACACCATTTTTGCGCAATGTTTCAAGGGCCTCTCCCTCCCACAATCGCATCTTTGACACTCCAAGGGTACATGGACCATGAGTTAAAACCATCCGTCCTATGGCACTTCGGAAGCAGAAAGGCCGGTAGACAAAGGGGCAAAGGAGAGGGGAAAGGTGGAGGCAGCAGGGAAAGGAGCCTCCCTCACCTGCTCGAAGGCTGCCTCTTGACCTAACCGGGGTAGATCACCCCAGCTCTTTCCCAAGATGCTGGCTCTAGCTCTGGCCAGGAGGTGGAGGTGGGATGCAGAGTCACACTCCCTCCCTCCAGCTCCCCAGGAGAACACAAAGACCACACAGCAGCCCCTCCTGGGCCCCACTTCAGAAGAACCAAGAGCGCAGGCATCCAGAGGCTTGAGCCACACGTCCGAAGGCTTCCCTCCTACTCCATGCTACTCCATCCCTCCCGCCCCCACGCTCTGCATTCTGGAATCGAGCTCTTGCCCAAGTCAGACAAGCAGACCCCCTGGAGTGACCCCGGGGCCTGCCCTCTGCTTGGGGGACTCAGCTGCAGACCAGGCAGGCCATGCCTGGCACTGGCCTCCCTCTTGACACCAGCCATTCCCCACCCCCCGCCCCCATCACCACACAGGGTCACATCTGCTTTGGCAAACAGCCAGTCTTAAGTTACTGACTCCAGTTGTATTGATTCAAGGAGTCACTGGGGACCCCAGCCTGGCCAACAAGAGGAAAGAACCCATCAGTCCGTCTGTCCATCCACTCTTCCAGGCCGAAGCCCCACTGGATGCCGCCAGCTCGGTGCCTATCAGGAGGGTAACAACCCTCTCCTGGGCTTGGAAGGAAGACACCAGGCCCACCACCGCCAACACGCAGCAGTGCTCAAGGCACACAACACTCCTTAAGCCAGAAAACCGGGAGAGCCACCAATTTCCTGTGCTCAAGGCTCTCTCTGGGGATCTCCAGAATCCAGAAGGCTAAGGTCTAAGGATCTTCTCTAATCCTAGAAAGCCACCTGTCTTCCACCTAGGGAGAAGGGTCAGACAACCCTCTTCTGGCCTGTGTCCAGTTCCTCCTGGCTGCCCCCTTGCAGCTCTAGGTGGGTGGGGGCTTGGGGAGCTGATGCTTCCTATTCCCTTTGCCCGCCGCCGCCCCCCCTCCCATCCATGCACTGGCAGCCCTGGTCTGGTTCTAATCGGGGCTGAAGTCGGCTCCCTTTTTCCCTCTTCTCTTTCCCTCCCCCCCCCCGCCCCCGCCCACCCTTTTTCCTTCATTTCTACGGCTTTGGAAGCCAGAGCGTTCCAACTGTCTGCATGCCAAGACCTTCCCGAGTCTGAAAGCTGCTGAAGTAACAGATCAGATTTTAGCAAGTGCTTTCCAGGCTGAGCGCCAAGCCCTCTTCTGATTCACGGAGAGCGAGCGAACGGGGGAGCAGGCGGGGAACCAGCGAGGGCTGCACCACCTTGGGCGAGGGCGTGCTGAGCGCGGCCCGTCCGGGAGCGGCCTCACGGGCAACGGCCACTCGGCCTAGGCAGCCCGTGCCTCCACTTGTCCCGGGCGTGTGTGTGTCTGTGTGTGTGTCTCAGTGCAGCAAGCGCCTTCAAAACCACAGAGTAATTTACAACTGAAGCTTTCTCCCTGGACTCGAAATCCACTCGGCTGAAAGCCTTTTTGTTTGGAAGCGGCGATGTTAAGGGAAGGTTGGCAGAGAAATCCCTAGGTCCTACCCCTCGCTGGCTGCGGGCAGGGGTCTTAGAGCCAGGCAGATTGCTGCGGCTGAGCCTGCCGGCTCTGCGGGATCTCCCAGCCGAGGCCGACAGGGGCCGCAACAGCCCGCGCCGGCTTTAGCCCCAAAGCAGAGCCCCTTGCCCTTGGCCGGTCCCCCGCCGGCGCAGGGCGCACGCGGAGCCGCCCTTCCGCGCCCTGGGAACAGGTGCACTGGGCTTGGCGCCCAGGAGGGGGTGGGGCACAGAGAGGGGGCGCGGCCGGGGAAGTGGGGTCGACATGTACCGCGAGGCAGGGGCGGGGGAGGTCAAAGTCAGGAGCCCACGTACCTGTACCTGGAAGCACAGCAGCAGGAAGTGTAAACACCTGCGGGAAAAAGATGGAGAAACGGTCAGTGGGACCTGAGGGAGGGGGCGCACGGACAGACAGACACGCAGTCGAAGAGTCGGGCGAACGAACGGGAGGGCAGAGGCACAGGGCACAGGCACACGGACAGACGGCCAAGCAGGGTGGGCAGCCCCGCGCGCGGGCGCTTACAGACAAGTGCAGGCGGAGGGCGCTGAATACATCGCTGGGCGGGAGGGAGGCGGCGGCTCCTAGCCCAGTCTGCACATGTCCGCTCCGCGCGGCCGGGACCGGGCGCCTCCGCCGCCGCCGCCGCCGCCGCCGCCGCTGCTGCTGCTCCCTCCTCGCCGGCTGCTGCTGCTGCAGACTCTGCTGCTCCGGGGCGCTCCGCGGCGCGCCCTGCGGCATCAGCGCCCCGCGCGGCTCCTCCCGAGCGCTGCGCCCTCCGGGCTGGCGCAGGGGCTGCGGGGCGGCAGCCGCTGTGCAGAAGGCGCCCGGCCGGTGCGGGGAAGCTTGCTCACTGCTGACCGGCCGTCCGGGCGTCTGCGGGAGGCTGGCTGCCCGGCTCAGTCCGCGGACAGCATGCGCAGCGGGGCTGGAAGTGGGTTGCGCTCTCCGGCCGGGGCGCGGGGCTGCGTGGGGCCAGGATTCAGCGCTCCGGGTTCGGGGCGCGCGGCTGCAGCGCTAACGCGTCACGGCCGCTCCGTCTGGGCGCCCGCCGGCTCATGTCTCCTCCTCCGCGTCTCTCCGGCCGTGCGCATCGCCGCCTCCCACCACTGGCGGCGGCCGGGGCGTTTTCTACGCGCGGGCGGCGAGGGGGCGGGGGCCGGGGGCGGGCCCGGGCCCGAGCCGGCACAATGAGGATGCGGAGCCTGGGGGCTCCCCCCTCGGGGCGCGGCCGGACGGGCGCTCAGCTCGCCTGGGTGCGCCGAGCCCACATCAAAGGCGGCCCTGCTTGCTCGCCTGCCTACCGCGGCCTCTTGCTGCCTCCTCCTCCTTCTCCTGGCAGCTCCGGGTTGGAGGGGGAGGCGCTCAGACTCTCGGCGACAGGACCTGCAGCTCCGAAGGGGCAGGACCCGCGAGACCGGAGATAGCGCTGGAAGCCGTCGGAGCTCTGCGCCGGAGCGCAGTGACCCGCTCCTCCGCGCAAACGTTGCCCAAATTGGACAGGCGATGCTCCCCCAAGAACGCAGTTAGGTACGGAGCGTCCTCACCTGCCCACATTCGCTACTCGCGCTCACTCATAGACGCTCGAGAGGGGGAGCCGGGAGAGGGCGGTTCACACCCAGCTCCGGGCCGGCTCCACTGAAGGGGTGTCGCTTTTACTCGCCCTGTGATCGTGGAATTTCCCAGCTACCCTCCTGACTGGCTACCCACTTAAGTGAGCCCCCTTCCTCTTCTTACGTCCCTGCTCCTGCGAAGGGGGCTCCGGGGCGTCTCTCCTTCCCCACCCCTCGCACCCTCCGGGGCTCTGGAGTCGGTTCACAGGCTCCCAGCTAGGCTTTCCCGTAGGCAAGCCAGCTTTGGAAACACACGGCTGCCACCAAGCGGCCCCGAGACGTCACTGCAACCCCAGCACCGGCGGCGGCACGGCGGAGAGCATCCAGCAGAACTCTGGTCAGCGACCACGCTAAGGCCCTCTTTCGGCCTCCTCCCGACACCAGGCTAAGACTTGCCTCCGTTTGCATACCAAGCAGCTTCGTTCCTTTGACCAGGGCCCTGTTCAAGACACTGGTTCTTACCGCCTCCGCCCCTTCCAGAGGCATAACTCCTGTCTTCCCACCAACCCCAAAACGTAGGTGTTCTTGTCACGCACCTGCCTCACTGTCTAGAGCCGTGTCAACCAAGCTCTGCTTGGGCCTGACGCTAAAGAAAATAGGTCACAATGAGAAAGACACTTGAGAACTAGTTCAAGCAAAACTCAGGAATCCGGAGTATTTGGTTAAAGCCTCCTTGCGTTGGCAATGGTTGACGGTACCATTTCACTAGAGCATAAACTGAGGTAGGTACTGACAAACGGTGCTATTTCCTCAAGCCATGAATATAAAACATTAGTAATTGTTCCAAATATCAGGCCTCACTGCAAGCTATTTTAAGTTCCCTTTCAAAGCTGAGGCTATTTTAAACAGATAGCCTCTTTTCAACACTGGACACAAGCGCAGAAAACCTTTTCAAAACCAGGTGCTCAGTGATGGGGAAAATTCCTGCGTGAAGCTTTTGGGCTGAATTTACTTAGACGTTCTGATTGCCAGAACTGGACTTGCAAAGTTACTCGTAACTTCCCAAGTTCTGGAGAAAATGAACCGATCGCAAGATAGGATGCAATGACCAACCATAAATAGAAATGGACAGAAATGCTCCCACCGGTGACGGGAGTCATTGCCGCCATCTTTGACCTTGCTTTATAGGAAGATTGACGAACAGTCAAGAGAGATTTTTGGCTTACCATCTGCTAGCTTGAAGTATCTCCTGGCTAAGAATCGTGCTTCCAAGTTTCTATACGGTTATTATTTTTTATTATTTGTGGATGGAGTGGGTATATAATATGTATACCCTATCTAAAATGCTTGCAATATTTTTCAATGTTCAGATGAAGTATATTTGCCAATCTCACCTATCAAACAAATCAGACTGACCAAAAAGTCCAGTCAAGAGAACAGTTCTGAGTAAGAGCATAAACTCAGGAGTCAGAGGTACTATTTGAACATTGAATATTGCCACCAACATTTACTTATAAATCCCAGCAAGCAACAGTCTGAGACTCTTCTGCTTCCTCATCTACAAAATATGGCTGAGAATAGTAACGACTCTCACAGAGCTGTGAGTACTGAATGAGCGGTCTGGCCCATAATGAAAGCTCCGAACGTTTTAGCTGATAACTAATAAACCTAATTATGGTTTTCAGGTTATTTTCACATTTCTTTGTGAACAATTTCATAAAGTAGGGAGGCAGGATCATTTCCAATTTACAGTTGAAGGGGCGTCTAGTCAGAATGTCTTTTGACTCCAAATGCATCTTATACTACACAGTCTTTTCCCCACCATTCACACCCTCGTCTAGTTTCATGTACCTATTTACCAATATGAGCTATTTACCATATGCCTGAATCTTAAATTTGGTATGTTCATACAACACTTAATATATACCACTATTTTAGTAGTCACTTCTTACACATTCAATCACAATTCATTGAGATCCTACAGTGTCGGGCCCCCATTAAAAGACAGGCAAGATCCCTGCACTAAAAAAGCACTTCTTTTCTACTAGGGAAGATGGGCAATAAGCAAATACACCAAGATATAAATGCTGGTTGGTAATCAGTGCTTTGAGAAAAACCAGTGGGATGAGATAAACGGCACGGGAGATAGAGAAGCCAGAAGACCTCTTGGTAACATTTAGGCTAAGACCGAAAGACAGGAGATAGTCAGCCATGCAAAGGAGTATTTCAGGTAAAAGATGTGAAGTACCTCCAGTGGACAAGGCTAGGCGACTGGCAGGGTTAGCCCGGGAGAGTGTGGCAAGAGATGAGGGTGAAAACAGGCAGTGTGCTTGACCATGCCTCGTAGGCAGGCCTTCACAGGAAATTAAGTAGACATCAACAGCTTTTTGAAGGGTACCAGTTTTGCAATGCATCAGTTTTAAGTGTACACTTCAGTTCTGACAAATGTATCCAGGTATAAACACCACCTCTTCTCAGGTAATCTTCCCACCCCCAATTGCTGATCCCAAGCAATCACTATCTGCTGGCACTGGTTTATTTTCAATTTCACATAAACGGAACCACCCAGTAAGTGCTTCTTTGTGTCTGGCTGAGCATGTTTGAGATTGATCCTTTGTTGCATTTTGCGGTAGTCAGTCTGTTTTCATTGTGGGATAGTATTTAATAAATAGTATAGCTATGCCACAAGTTGTCAATTAAGGGCCTTGAAACTGAGTCAAAATCCAGTTTGTTAAAAAAAAAGCTTTACCCTGGGCTGGGCGTGGTGGCTCACGCCTGTAATCCCAGCACTTTGAAAGGCCGGGGTGGGTGGATCATGAGGTTAGGAGTTCAAGACCAGCCTGGCCAAGATGGTGAAACCCTGTCTCTACTAAAAATAGAAAAATTAGCCAGGCATGTTGGTGGGTGCCTGTAATCCCAGCTGCTCAGGAGGCTGAGGCAGGAGAATTGCTTGAACCCAGGAGGCGGAGTTTGCAGTGAGCCGAGGTCACACCACTGTGCTCCAGCCTGGGCAACAGAGGGAGAAAAAAAAAAAAAAAGCATCACTATGGCTAAGAATGAAGTGGAATGCTGTTTTACCATTCCACTTCATTCTTAGTAGCTGGAGTAAGGAGGGCAGTGAGAGAGCTAGCTGTGACGTCCAGATAAGAGTATGGTAGCTTGGGCTAGCCAGCTATGTGCTATTTTGGGGTCAGGATCAGACACACCTGCATTCAATTCTCAGCTCTAAGCTAATAAACTCAGGCAATTTTCTGAGGGGGAGTTGAGAATGTATGTTGACTGGTAACCCCTTGAAATGTAAGCCCTGCAGATCATCTAAGTACCTTGCCTACTGACTAACCCTAAGCACCTAGAACTTTCATCTGAGACAGAGTATGTATTTAAATTAAATCCCCTTGTTCAAGTGTGCAAGTAAACTAAGCCCTGCAATCTTTCCACTTGTTTTCCACTTCTCCCATCTTGACTGAGAAGATTCCTAAGATTCAGGGAATCTGTGGAGTACAAATATTGTGGAGACAAAGAGGGAAAACATCCAGCCTAAGAACACAGAACAAACGCAGCCTCAAGCAACAGCATTGTCTTCAACAATATCAGGTATTTTAATAAGAAAAGTAGACCCTTAGCATAGATGGGCTCTAAAGTTTTCTGAAAGCCATCTCCTAGAATTTGCACAGCATTAAAACTTGGGACCTCTACTGCCAAGTCCATGAGTCAGGAAGCAACTGGCTCTTCGTTAAGGAACTGGCTGGACAGTAGCCTCAGACTTTCTCAAATAACTTAACCCCGTATTTCCAGAGTCCAGGCCACTCTTTAATGGATTCAATATATACTTGTAACCCTCAACTTAACCTTTTCTTCCTTGGACAATTTCCAACAAAACCCCACACCCTATACAATGCTCATCTCCTCTCCTTGCTTATTAAGCTAGCACTGTCAAGAGCTGCATAACGGGTCATAGTGGCTCATGCCTGTAATCTCAGGCCTTTGGGAAGCCGAGGTGGTTGGATCATTTGACGTCAGGAGTTTGAGACCAGCCTGGCCAATATAGTGAAATCTTGTCTCTATAAAAAATACAAAAAGGGGTGGCATGCGCCTGTAGTCCCAGCTACTCGGAGGGCTGAGGTGGGAGAATCGCTGGAACCCAAGAGGCAGAGGTTGCAGTGAGCCAAGATCGTGCCACTGCACTCCAGCCTGGGCAAGAGAGTAAGAACCTACCTCAAAAAAAAAAAAAAAAAAGAAAAAAAATTTATCTATTAAAAAAAAAAAAGCCAGCCAGGCGCAGTGGCTCACGCCTGTAATCCCAGCACTTTGGGAGGCCAATGCGGGGAGATCACCTGAGGTCAGGAGCTTGAGAACAGAATGGCCAATGTGGTGAGACCCCATCTCTAAAAATATAAAACTTAGCCAGGCATGGTGGCACGCACCTGTAGTTCTAGCTACTGGGGAGGCTGAGGCAGAAGAATCGCTTGAACCCAGGAGGCAGAGGTTACAGTAAGCTAAAATTGCCCCACTGCACTCCAGCCTGGGCGACAGAATGAGACTGTCTCAAAAAATAAAAATAAAAGCTGCATAATGATGGTTTGGTTAACAACAGACCACATGTATGGTGGGCCCAGACTATAAGGGAGCTGACTATTGTAGCAATTGTAACAGCATAGTACGATGCTGGGGTAAAGAAACCTGTATTATGTACAGCACATAATACTTGATATTAAAAAAATAAATATTACCGGTTTACGTATTTATTGTACTTTTTATCAGTGTGCTCCTAAAAAAAAAAAAAGCCTCAGACAGTATTCCAGAAGGCAATGTTACAGATGACAGCGTCCTCTTATTGCCCCTGAAGACCTTCCAGTGGGACAATATATGTTGGATAAATGACATGTTGATGATCCTGACCCTACGGTCGGCCTAGGCTAATGTATGTCTTAGTTAACAACAAAGTTGAAAATTTTAATAGAAATGTAGAGAATAAGAATGTATTTTTGCCGGGCACAGTGGCTCATGTCTGTAATCCCAGCACTTTCGGAGGCCGAGGCAGGAGAATCATGAGGTCAGATCAAGACCATCCTGGCTAACATGGTGAAACCCCGCCTCTACTAAAAATACAAAAAATTAGCCAGGTATGGTGGCACACACCTGTAGTCTCTCTTGAGACTGAGGCAGGAGAATCATTTGAACACTGGAGGCAGAGATTGCAGTGAGCCAAGATTGCGCCACTGCACTCCAGCGTGGGCAACAGAGTGAGACTCTGTCTCAAAATAAAGAATGTATTTTTGAGGCCAGGCATGGTGGCTCACACCTATAATCCCAGCACTTTGGGAGGCCAAGGCAGGTTGATCACCTGAGGTCAAGAGTTCAAGATCAGGCTGGGCAACATTGTGAAACCCCTACAAAAATACCACACAAAAAAAGAAAAAACAGCCAAGTGTGATGGCAGATGCCTGTAATCCCAGCTACTCAGGAGGCTGAGACGGGAGAATCGCTTGAATCCAAGAGGCAAAGGTTGCAGTGAGCCAAGACTGCGTCACTGCACTCCAGCCTGGGCAACGGTGAGATTCCATCTAAAAAAAAAAATGTATTTTTGTACACCTGTAGTTTGTTAAGTATTACAAGAGTCAAAGTTTTTAAAGTTTATGAAGTTCACTAAGCTAAGGTTAATGAAGAAAAGCATTTAGCATAGCCAAGTATACCGTGTTTATAGTTTACAGCAGTATAATGTCCTAGGCTTTTCATTCTCAATCAGCAATTTCCACTTCTGCAAGTTCTAGTCATTCAAGTGCCCTACATATGCCATTTTAAAAAATCTTTATCATCTTTTTACTGGACCTTTTCTGCTTAGAGACACAAATACTATCGAGATACAGGTGCCTATAGGATTGAGTACATCTATACTGTACAGGTTTGTAGCCATGAAGGCATAGGCTGTACCTTACAGCTTAGGTGTATGGTAGGCTATACTACCTAAATTCATGGAAGTACTCTGATGTTCACATGACAAAAATGCCTAACAGTGGGTTTCTCAGCATGTATCCCCATCAAGTGACCTGACTACGTATTTTAAGTCAAAACCATGTAGTTTCTGCAAGCACTGATACACCACTATAAACCTCATGCTATTACTCTGTATTTGTGTATTTTTAAGAAACCCCATCTGCTTTCCCTGTATGGTCTTTTTACTACTGTAATCTATTTTTCCTGTTCTCTGGTTGAGACTGAGGGTAGCTCTGTAGTTACGTTGATTGTTGACTTATGAAAAGCTTGTCAGCCAACCTGTGCATGGATGTCCTCGTCGGCATTCATAAAATTGTTCATTCCATTTTTCCGAAGGGTTTGTTGATCTAATCAACTGGCTAACCTAGAACCCAGTATAAACAAGGAATGTTCTGGCCCAGACAAATCTACAAATATCATTATTCCTTAAAGTGAACTATGGTTCTTTGGGGGAAATGGTGCCTCCAGGTGTGGGCCCAGATCTAAGGAAGAAAATGAGCAAGATGAAACTTGAACACCTTGTCACATAAGAAATAAAAGAGTAATCAGATGGCTGAGATCTGCTATGGTAGGAGCAAGCTTGAAGGGGATACCCTGGGTCAAAAAGTATCATCAAAAAAATAGTGGGTTGAAATACAAAAATACATACAGATCTGAATTTGGGGATACTTAAATTCACTGGCTCCTTTCACAGGCTGCTATCAATCCATCATTCTAAAAATTGACCCAAAAAATAACATTAAAATCATTTCCAGCCAGATGTGATGGCTCACACCTGTAATCCTAGCACTTTGGGAGGAAGAGAGGGGAGACTGCTTGAGCCCAAGAGTGCAAGACCAGCCTGGGCAACATGGCAAAACCACGTCTCTACAAAAAGTTGGGCATGGTGGCACAAGCCTGTCGTCTTTGCTACTCAGAAGGCTGCGGTGGGAGATCACATCACTGCACTAAAAAAAGGGGGGGGTGGCGTATTTTCCAATGAAGCAATAAACACACCATCCTCTCAAGTCTTAATTAAAATAAAGGTATACAGAAAAAGAAACATGGACAAATATGGACAGAGGACACTGAATGAAGGCAACCATGACCCACAGCAAATGACTAGATCACACACCTGGCACCCAGAAACTGGTTAAGATAGTACTGTACCCAACCTTTTCCCCGCTGTCCAAAATGAGATTATTCTGGAGATCTATCCTAGAGAGGCGAAAAGGGTTAAAACCTACAGATCACAATGTGCTCAACTATCAGCCTAGTCAACAAATGGCAACCTGCTAAATAAAATAGGCTACTAGAAGGAAAAGGGAAAAACACACAGGATGAAAGAACAAGCCTGGCCAAGCACACTGGCTTATGCCTAATGCCAGCACTTTGGGAGGCCGAGGCAGGCGGATCATTTTGAGGTCAGGAGTTTGAGACCACCCTGGCCAACACGGTAAAACCCTGCTTCTACTTATATATATATATATATATATATACACACATATATATACACACACATTAGCCAGAAGTGATGGCACACACTTGTAATCCCAGCTATTTGGAAGGCTGAGACGGGAGATGGCAGTGAGTTGAGATTGCATCACTGCAGTCCAGCGTAGGTGACAGGACAAGTCTGTCTCAAAAAAAAAAAAAAAAAAAACAAGACCACTTCAAAATGTTGGAATAAAATATTTAGATTTCAGATACACGCCCCAAGCAAGCAAGCACTCGGAATATTGAAATCAATACAAAAATTTGCAAAGACAAAATAAAAGTCTCTTTCCAGAGTTTAAACGAGAAAAACCATCCAATACTATCAAACAAGCCTAAGAATGGATACAAGTGGGAGACAAATCTCCCAAGGAAAAAGGTAGAGAAAAGGAGAACATCCCCCTCATCTACTGAAACTACTAGGAGTATAAAGCCATAGCAAAAGAGAAATCAGTATATCCAACTCAGATCATGTAGTCAGCTTAAGACAGAACACAAACAATTGCTTTGATTCAGATAAAGAATCCAGGTCTAGGCCAGGTGTGAGTGTGGTGGCTCACACCTGTAAATCCCAGCACTTTAGGAGGCTGAAGTGGGCAGATTACTTGAGGTCTGGTGAAACCCCATTTCTATTAAAATACAAAAATTAGCTGGGCTGGTGGCTCACATCTGTAATCCCAGCTACTTGGGAGGCTCAGTAGAGTTGCTTGAACTCAGGAAGTGGAGGCTGCAGTGAGATTGTGCCACTGCACTCCAGCCTCAAAAAAAAAAAAAAAAAAATGCAGGTTGAGAAAGGCTGCTTTAAGCTGTTTGAACATGCCAGATTTTCTCTGGGAGTGAGGCTAGAATAGGGGGAGATAGGAGGCCTAATGGAACATTTGGAAATATTTTGCATAGTTTTAATTGTTAACTATCATCAGGAGGTGGGAACACAGCACTGAATCCTTATGAAGAAAAAGTGGTTAGCTCCAGGAGGAACTATTGAAGGGGATGGCAGGGATGTTCTCATAGAATGTTATAACATTTGCCATTCTTAACTACATAAATTATTTCTGTGACAAAGTATAAAGCAGTTAAATAAGTCAACAGACACTATGCTACTTTATTAAAATACTGAGTTTTATTTCACATGTATATTTTTGTCTCCCCACCATTTCCATGTCTGACCACCACGACTACCATGTCCTATCATAACATTCCATACATACTTAAAACCAAGCAAAGGGTGGAGTTCCATCTTTAAAAACTACAGGCATTTTGGACAACACATTCTTGGCAATGGAATCTGGACAACATTTATCAAACACGGTAGGGAAAATTCTCACTCTGCATTATAAAAAGGACAGCCAGATATCAACTGTTACAGAAATGAAATAAGACGGAAATTTTTTAACAAATTGTTTAAACTATTTCCTTAAAGAGACTTCCTCCACTGCCAGAGATCTTGAATAGCCTGGAAAAAAGAAAAGAAATGTGGTTAAGGAACCACAACACTTCACAGACATGAATAAATTAAATGTCTCTGCATAGTTCAACATCTATTTTCATTCTACCACCAAACAGGTTAACTCTAAAGAAATGACTCCAAAATATTTGTACTCAGATGTAATCAGTTATCTGATTTAAACCCTATAGTCAGTCATAAAAATATGATCAATATACTAAGTATTTAATAGTTTAACACTATTTACTAAGGAAATCAAGAGAAAAGACACAGACCTTTGTGGCCAATGTTACTTCCGACTTCATCTATCTTGAGATCAGCTTTAGAGTTTGCCAAATTTAGCAAATAAAGTTACAGAACTTATTCTGAATTGCCTATGCAAGTGTACATTCAGAAAACTATATGCTGAGGCTAAGCATGGTGGTTCATGCCCATAAATCCCTGCACTTTGGGAGACTGAGGTGGGCAGATCACTTCAGCTCAGGAGTTTGAGACCAGCCTGGGCAACATGGTGAAACCTTGTCTACTAAAATCAAAAATCAGCTGGGCATGGTGGTGTGCAACTATAGGAGGCCAGGCTACTCGGGAGGCTGAGGTGGGAGGATAGCCTGAGCCCAAGACACAGAGGTTGCACTTTAGCCAAGATCACACTACAGATGGGTGAAAAACAACACACACACACACACACACACACACACACACACACACACACACACACACACACAAAAGCACTATGGCTTGTACCTGTAATCCCAGCACTTGGCCAAGGCAGTGCATCACCTGAGGTCAGGAGTTTGAGACCAGCCTGGCCAACAGGGTAAGGCTGTTCTGAAGAAAAGGGCAGAAGTTCACCGAGAACTTAAAGTGAAATGACTCAGGACTCTTCTCAGCTATCACTGTTTCACAGCAACGGGTTTCAGATGCAAGGTAACTAAATACGAAGTGCCAATAATAAATATCATAGAAAATCTTTTTTTTTTTTTTTTGAGATACAATTCACTCTGCCTCCCAGGCTGGAGTGCAGTGGCACATTCTCGGCTCACTGCAAACCTCTGCCTCCCAGGTTCAAGCAATTCTCCTGCCTCAGCCTCTTCAGTAGCTGGGATTACAGGTACATGCCACCACACACAGCTAAATTTAGTATTTTTAGTAGAGACGGAGTTTTGCCATGTTGCAAAAGTGCTGGGATTGTAAGTGTGAGCTACCATGCCCAATCATAAATCTATTCGTATCAGGTTCAAACAAATATAAATTCTCATTGTTTGTACATTGCAGCTCTATGTCATAAAAACAGGAGAAATTTAGTTTTGATAATCTCTGTAACAGTAATTCAAGTTATTAAACATTTACTACGTATTCCAAGAATTTCATCCTGACACTTGAGAACACTTTAAATTCTAGAGCAAGAAAATACTTCCAGTAGGCTGGGCAAGGTGGCTTGTGCCTGTAATCTTACCACACTTTGGGAGGCCGAGGGAGAATTGCTTGAGGCCAGGAGTTCAAGACCAACCTGGCCAAAAATACTTTTTTTAAAAAAGAAAATACTTCTGGGAGAAGTTCTGGTTCAGTAATTTAATAGCTACAAAACTTTGTTATAAAATACAGAAGACCACCACAACTTAATCATTAAACTTATCACTTTTCTTGGCAGTAGTTGAAATACATCTCTATGCTTAGCTGTTAGTAGTACATGCTGGTTATTTATGTGATTTTCCACTATTTTCAATATTGAATAACCAGTTGCATAATGCAGAGCTTCAAAATAACTCATGCTCAATGAATGATTATTATTCCAAATAAACTCCCAAAACCCACACTAACATTTTGAGATTCAAATGTAGAGAAAACAGAACAGAAACCACAACAGACTGCATCTGATCATCTTACAGCCCATCACTGCAACCTTCACAAAGTTAAAATTAACCACATCAGGGTTTCATGAACCTGAAAACTAAAAAATAAATTCAAGTACTGCTGCAATTAAGTAAACTGAAGAGCTAAATACTATGGCAGAAAAAAACAGCTAACTGCCAAATTTTCCTAATTTTTTGAAAAAAGCTGAATACAGGAAACGTAAAAACCATTAAATGCATCATCTGTTCTCTACACACAACACCTTACATCCCTATTTAATCACTTTTACATTTTCCTTACACCTGTGAGTTAACTGTAAGAGAAAAAAATGCATGAACATTATGTTGACAAAAATACTTTCACACGTAGTAACTAAACTTTAACAGCTAACTCAAGCTTATGTATCTAGTAGTAACCACAATTTGGTGTCTTGCTTCCAGATTTCATGTTACGATGATTTTGGCAAAAAACATTTCCCATAAGATCCACGAAGAAAAAATGATCTCTACCAACTCCCAAAAAAGCAAAGACCAGACTGTCCCAAGCAGCCAAATGGAGTAGCAAGGAAAACCACAGCAATTTCCTTAGCCAACATAGTACCAAAAAAGTAAAACTGAATTCAATAACCAAAATAATTTACCAACTATATGAAAGCTGGGAAAAATATCCTAATGTTATCTTCTCAGACTGCCAACTGTATTCTTTAAGAGTTCTCATATATTTAATGTCAAGTATTATTATCTGTGGTTAGGAACCTTTTAAAGAGCCAGAGTGAAGGTAGAATCATGATAAATCACAAAAAAAACTTAGATTTGATCATGTCCCCAGAAAATCCAGTTACCTCCTGGTGAGTCATCCGGAAACAATTCTTCACGTAATTGATGAACTTGGCTTCCACTTTGGGAAGAGAACCACCCTATTGAGACAAAAGGATTATTATAGGTAAGTAGAGAAATACACTGAGATACATTTAGAAAACCCCTATATGATCTGCACTCTATTACATGGATCAGCTCATTCCTTTTCCCCTCAACTTTCCAAGAATACTCAGTGTCTTTTTCAGGGCCAGAAAGCCCTAACTGGCAGCATGGTTAGTACCTCTATTCAAACAGATTTGCCAGAGGTTCAAATCTTCCCAGACAGCTTCCCTAGGAATGTAAAATATAAGCTACACTTGAGATTCTAGACACACAAACATGGCAACTTGGTTGCTTATCTGAACAAGTCAGTTTTATCATCCAGAATACAACCATTACATCCCTTTGGAGAACCATGTCAAGTGACCGAAACTGTTATTTTAATAAATAAACATTTATTGAACACAAACTTTGGTTCAGCACAACACTAATCTGATCATCAGTTAGAGATATAAAGTTGAATGGAGGGGAAAAATTTACAATAATTACACTTCACTCATCAATAATACTTACCATGTCCTTCAAATTATGGATGTAGGCAAGAAACTACAAGAGTATTGGCATTACCTGTGACTCTGTCACCACGATTTCAAAACGTTACTAGAGCAAACATCTTGAAATGTTTAAATTCATCACTACTTGGGAATATCTTTCCCTGTAAGTTATCTTTTATGAACTTTTAAAGGAGTGAAAGGGTTTTCAAATGTCCAAGGGACCTTGGCAGAATCAAGTATAGCATTAAGAAACTTAACTGCCTCCAGTAACCTAGGTAAAATAAACCTCACCATTAACAATTTCCATTTCAAAATTATTGTCACATACATTCTTAATTGATTCATTCAAATATTTATTGAGCAGCTAAGGAGATACAAAGGATTTAAAACATGGTCAGAGATGAGGCAAATGCACACAAGTAATAGAAAGCAAAAGGCAAGGTTCACTGAATCACAGCAGTCAGAACAAAGTGCTTTAGGGAACCAAGAGTGTGAGACTGTTTCCAGCCTGAAGAGGCATGGGTGGCAAATCAGAAAAGGGGATTGAGATTAAAATAGAAGACTTCAGTCTGGATTGTTGATGACACTCAGTACGGACTATATTTGTCTCTCCTTTTCCTTTCTCCCCATCTTTGAGCTTAATTTACCAGTAGTGCCCAGGACTGTTCAATGCTCCTGCAATTAAACCAAGGAGATAGGACCATATTAAAATGGAGGGGAGGGGCATCTAAAAGATGTCATTTTAGCATTGTATCCAAGGGACAAAAATCAGTGATAACCAGGAAGGCTAAAGTGTTTACAATGTGACTAAAAACAGGAAGTACATTCCAGCTCTAAAATTTTTTTCCAGTGGACTTATCAGTGTACAAGGAATCTACTGAAGCCACGAAAAACCTATAGAGCACAAGAAAAACATGGGAAAATAAGTTGGCCATTTGTCTTCATCTCACATTTGTTCTCAATAGTTGGGGTCTAAAGTATTATTCATAGAATTAAAGCTTCTCTTAAATGTGCTTCCAAGACATTTAAAACATTTATTCTATAACCTACTCAAATCCCCCAGTCAAGCAGACAGGAGACCTAATCCTCTTCCCAAATTTCCATTATTTAAGACAAAAGGAAACTACATTTAAGCCTAGTCATTCACAAAACCTACATGTATTAACTAGTGATAACTCGGTGTAAAGGGAAAACAGGAATGTCTCAATCTGCTGAAAAATACTTCTGACTAGAGTCAATCACGAATATTTAACTATAATACCAAGCAACAGCCAGTGTCTACTTTTCCAGCTGTTTGCAATTTTAACGAAGTCTCACACGCCCTCTGCTGGTTCTCTAGGGTATCTTACAACCAGAAGAATTGGCAAAGGAAAGGGCTCTCACTGATTTAACATGGAAGGTCAGATTGCTCCTTGCCGCCAGTGCACTATGTTCCTTTTATAATGGAAAATAAGGCATATTTAATCTCACATATGCAAAAATCACCAGACACAATTATGTTTTAGAATTCGTTTTTGAAAACATTTATACCATGAACGGGGCACACAGAGTAAACCAAAACAAAAAAAACAAACAAACATTCAAGTCTATGCAAACGTGACATGTGCAATTTGACAGGGGAAACAAAGTTTAAGATATTTTACTCACTTTTTCTATACTTGCTTGCATTTTTGCTTTAATGTCTTCTACAGAACTAGGTCCTTTTGGTGTTTTAGGAGTTTTTTCCTGTTTTTTGAAGGACTCTTGTCCCTGAAAAAAAGAAATGAATTTCCAAAAGGTAGTAAAAATACAACTCCTAATTAAAACCCATCCAATCTGGATTTCCTCAAATATTCTTAACAAAATTCCCTTATAAAACTAATCATACAACGGGAATTATTAAATAAATTCACACCATAAAATTAATTTGTTCTTAAAATCAGTCTGTTAAGGAAGGAGTAAGATGATTAGCTAAGCATGGTGGTGCATTCTTAAAATCCCGGCTATTCTGGAGGCTGAGGCAGGAAGATTGCTTGAGCCCCGTAGCTGGAGGATGTGATGAGCTATGATCATACCACTGGACTGTCCAACCTGGGCAAGAGTAGGACACCCATTTCTTTCAAAAAAGAAAAAATAAACAAGAATAACTTGGGAGTTTGGTTTTATGTACAATATCAAGTCAGTTCTAAAAAATGAGATCAGAAGATCTTACTTTCAAAGAAGATAAAAGCAAGAAAGTCACTGTAGTCTGCTGCCTGGGGCCCACCCCAGACCATTTTTACGATAATCTCCTTAAGCAGAACTGGGGTTCTTTTAAACTTTTTTTTTTTCCTTCAAATTCCGTTGTCTACAGGGCAGGGGGTAGGGCCAGGAACAAGACCACCAAACCCTGTCTGGGCCTAAACATTCTGCTTCAATCTGATATGCAGCCAAGGTTGAGAAACTCTGCTCTACTCAGACATACTTTTCAACAAAGATTCCTTATACAAAACAACTGCTGACTTCACAATCTATACATAAAAAAAAAAATTTCAGGCCAGGCACAGTGGCTCACACTTCGCCAACACTTTGAGAGGGCAGGGCAGATCACCTGAGGTCAGGGGTTTGAGACCAGCCTGGCCATAGTATAACAAAACCCCACCTCTACTAAAAACTACAAAAATTAGCTGGGCATGGTGGTGCACGTCTGTAGTCCCAGCTACTTGGGAGGCAGGAGAATCGCTTGAACCCGGAAGGTGAGGGTTGCAGTAGGCTGAGATCACGCCACTCTACTCCAGTGTGAGTGACAAAGTGAGAGTCTCAAAGAAAAAAAAAAAAAATTAAAATTCTATTGGCTCCCACCACCACACTGGAACCCCAGTAGCATATTACATTTAGTATATTCATGTGTGTGTGTGTGTGTGTGTGTGTACCTACAACAGGCAACAAGCTGATTTTAACTTTAAAACACCAATTACAAGGGTTCTATAAAGGTCTATCAAATTTCAGACACACTGGATTCTTCCACAGATTTCACCAACTCGATCAATGAGACCCATATGTGTAAATGTTGCCACTTACTTTTGATCTTGGTGTTGATGATGGTTTTGAGTCTTTTCCATTCTGATTTGACTTTTGTGCATTTTTGGCTGGAGTATCGCGTACAGACTGCAATTAGAAATTAATCTTAATCACTGTCTCTGCCTCCAACATCGGTGCAAACAAACTGTCCAAACCATGCAAGAAAAGCAGCAACCACAGGCCAGGTATGGTGGCATGCACCTGTAATCCCAGCTACTCAGGAAGCTGAGGAGGATAATCGCTTGAACCTGGGAGGCAGAGGTTGAGGTGAGCCAAGATTGTGCCACTGCACTCCAGCCTGGGCAACAGATCAAAACTCCGTCTCAAAAACAAAAAAATTAAAAGCGGCAACCAGTTGGGCAAAAGGCTGCACAAGACTAACACATTGGGGGAAAGGCCACATGGATAAAGAAAACAGACCATTCCCCACTATAAGTTTTCTGTAGTCATCCTCAGAACTAAATTTCAGTTTGAGATAGATGATCTCCCCCACACCAACTTTACTTAACTACAAAACTCGAATACCATTATAAAACTACTATTTCTATTGTTAGTTTAACAACCTTGTAGCATTATATTATACTCACTTTCTTCACTGGCACTTTTTCTTCAGTTTCCTCATCATCAAAATCATCATCATCATCACTACAAATAAAAATGTCAAGACATTAAGCACTTTCAAAATTTAGAAGTATACAGAAGAATTGAAAGTAGGACCTTGAAGTGATTATTTTTTGTGCACCCATGTTTATTGCAGCATTGTTCACAACAGCCAAGAGGTGAAAGCAACCCAAGTGTTAAATGGCTAATGAAAATGTATTATGTATATACAATGAAAATCCCCTCACACGCTACAGCATGACTGAACCTTGAACAAAGTAAAATAAGTCAGCCACAAATGAACAAATACTGTATGATCCTATTCATTATGTATCTATAAAAGTGATCAAACTCAAAGAAAGAGAAGGTATAAATTGTGGTCGCTAGCGGCTGGGAAATGAAGTTGCTCAATGAGTTGTTTTTGTATGAATACATACTATAATACTGCTGTACAATGTATGCATATTTAATGTTATTTAAACTGTACACTTAAATAGTAAATTTGTGTTTAAAAAAATTGAAGACCTAAATAGAAACATTCCATGTTCAGATACTGCCAAGATGGCAACACTCCCCCAAACATACAGATTAAATACAATCCTTAGAAGACTCCCTAAGCTGGTTCTCTGTACAAACAGATCCTAAAATTTATATACAAAGCCAAGAGTTGGCACAGTGTCTCATACCGATAGATAATCCTAACACTTTGGGAGGCTGAGGTGAGAGGATCGTTCTAGTCTGAGACTGGTCTAGGCGGCGACACATAACAAGAACCCTACACCTCTAAAAAAAAAAATTAAAAAAACACATTTAAGTAGCAGGGCAGTAGTGGTGTGTACCTGTAGTCCCAGCCACTTGAAAAAGCTAAGGCAGGAAGATCTGTTTGAGGCAGTGAGTTGTAACTGCACCACTGCACGCCAGCCTGGGTGACAAAGCAAGACCCTATCTCAAAACACAAAAACAACAGACACCTAAGGGACCCAAAGAGAACAAATGCAATCTTGAAAGGACAAAGCTAGAGAACTCAAACTTGATTTCAAAAAAAAAAAATCAGCTATAAAACCAACAAAGGGGACGGGCACTGTAATGCCTGTAATCCCAGCACTTTTTCAGAGGCCGAGGTGAGCGGATCGCAAGGTCAGTAGTTCAGAAACAACCTGGCCAACATGGTGAAACCCCACCTCTACTGAAAATACAAAAATTAGCTGGGCATGGTGGCATGTGCTCTGTAATCCCAGCTACTCGGGAGGCTGAGGCAGAATTGCTGGAACCTGGACCCAGGAGGCAGAGGTTGCAGTGAGCGAGATGGCGCCACTGCACTCCAGCCCGGGCTACAGAGCAAGACTCCGCCTCCCCCAAACCCCCCCCCAAAAAAGCCACACGTCAATATATATTACATACATCTATGTACAGTATACATCAGCAATATGCATATTACATAGGTTTTCTTGCTTAAATCAACAGTAGAGTCAACTAAGCCCACACCATACCCTTTCCATTCTCAACAGATCACTGATTTCCCCCTTTTATCTGTGGGTTCAAAGGGTTAGATTAAACCTTCATGCACCTCTTTGCATTTTCATTGCCATTTTAACCACTGAAGTTTCTTAAGACTTGCTGCTGCCAGTGCAGTGGCTCATGCCTATTACCCCAGCACTTTGGGAGGCTAAGGTGTGCGAATCACCTGAGGTCAGGAGTTCAAGACCAGCCCAGCTAACATGGCGAAACCTCGTTTCTACTAAAAATACAAGAAATTAGCCAAATTAGCCAGGCGTGGTGGCGCCCGCCTATAATCCCAGCTACTCTGGAGGCAGAGGTTGCAGTGAGCTGAGATCACACCATTGCACTCCAGCTTGGGCAACAAGAGCAAAACTCCATCTCAAAAAAATAAAGACTTGTTTCCCTCAAGGCATCCTTCACTACTATGCATATAGCTGAATACACTTGCTTCAATTCAACTTATATGATTTGGACCTTGATATTATGTACACTTTTCATTCCTATCAACACCCAATTCAGACACAGAAAAACAAACACATCATGAATTATACCCATTTTTAAAAAGGCAAAAATTTGCTGGCTGTGGTCGTGGTTGCCTGTAATCCCAGCTACTCAAGAGACTGAAGGAGGAGACTGCTTGAACCCAGGAGGCAAAGATAGTAGTGAGCCGAAATCACGCCACTGCACTCCAGCCTGGGAGACTCCATCTCAAAAAAAAAAAAGAAAAAATTAGCTGGGCATGGTGGCTTGTGCCTATAGTCCCAGCTACTTGGGAGGCTGAGTGCAGGGGGGACTGCTTTAACTTGGGAGGCAGAGGTTGCAGTGAGCTGAGATCACACCACTGCACTCCAGCCTGGGAGACAGAGACTCCCCATCTCAAAAAAGAAAGAAAAAAAGTCAAATACAGCCTTGAGTTTCTTTGTAAGTTTGATATTCAAGTACTCTGATTTTTGTTTTTCTTTTGAGCTGGGGGGAGGGGGGTCTCACTATGCTGACCAGGCTGGCTGGCCTCAAGAGATCCTCCCATCTCAAAGTACCAGAATTATGGGCATGAGCCACTGCAACTGGTCATACTTTTGAATTTTTAAGCTTTCAGCTTTTTTCCTGTTTTCTGCCTTCATCATCATGCTCAAAGATTTTGAAGAACCACCAGCACTCCTGATTTGATCATTCATGCATTCTCTAGAAGACTGTGTGTTTTTTCTTGTATTTTATTTAATGTGTTTTCAATAAATGCATATGGACCAATCTCAGAACTGAGGAACAAAGCTGAGAACCAAGTATTCAATGTATTACTGATGCTGGCACACATAAAACCAATCATAAATTGTACTTTATACCACAGTGTGCCTGTAATTGTTGGTAACAGTTTGATCTTGTTTAATATAAACACTTCAAATGCTGTTTCCAATCATATTCTAAACCCCAAGAAAAATCTTAATACCCTTTTAGAATCTTATTTTTGTCTATAAGGATCTACATAAAACCACAAGCCAAAATCCTGAGGGGGAGTTAACAACCTTCAGTAACAACTTATAAAATGAATACAGAGCTATTTAGTCAGATTTTCTTTCTACTCAATCTAATTAACTGTTCATGATAAATACCAGACTTGATGGGTACAATAACACATCCACTAAATTTTCTTTAGGACAAAGGGACATAATCAAACTTCACAAATGCTACATACAGTCTACCCTTCTGAGGATTCACAAGTCATAGCATTGTAATGGCTCTCTTGGAACCAATATCCTTTCAACTCAGCTCATTTAACTTAAACTGACAACAGATAAATACTTGCCCTTTCATTATAAACTGTTACACAGGATTGCTTTTTGTAAATGATTCTTAAAATTCTCATGCATACACAACTATGTCAAATTCCTTTTTTCTGTTAAGATTCCAGAATTATGTCAAGTTTCTAAGATCATACTTACTCTTCATCATCATCGTCTTCATCTTCATCATCATCATCTTCATCAGCAGCAAGTTTTACTTTTTTCTTTTAAAAGAAAAGGTACACCATGAACAAGAGCTGATCTTATCTCTTATCATCATACTAAAAGCTGTAATACAAAACCTATAATAAAATTGCCATTTCTACCTGTGGAACCTTGCTACCACCTCCAGGGGCAGACCGCTTTCCAGACACACCTAAGAGTTTCACATCCTCCTCCTCCTCATCTTCTGACTCTGCATCTTCCTCCACAGCTAAAATACAATTTATTTGAGATTATAAAACTCAGTCAGCTTTCAGACAAAAAGAACACTGACAATATACAGTAAATATACTAAAACTGAGATTTCTATTTATTTAAAAAAGAGCAAATGGGAAAAGGAACTTTTTAACAAAGGTATTTTGGGGTTTAATGTTCATTGCCAGGTTTTAAATGCAAGAAACCTAAGCACAGCGGCTCATGACTGTAATCTCACTTTGGGAGGTCAAGGTGGACCACCTGAGGCCAAAAGACCAAGCTGGGCAACAGAGTGAGACCCGCATCTGCACACGTACGCGCGCGAGCACACACACACACACACACACACACAGAACATTAGCCAGGTGTGGTGGAGCATGCCTGTAGTTCTAGGCATTCTGGAGGCTGAGGTGAACCCACTAGTAGTTCAAGGCCACAGCAAGCTATGACTACACCATTGCACTCCAGCCTTGTTGAGTGAGACTTTCTATAAAATAAAAAAAACTAGGCCAGGCATAGTGGCTGACGCCTGTAATACTGAAAGGCCAAGGCAGGCAGATCACATTAAGTCCAGGAGCTCAAGATCACCCTGGCCAACACCACAAAACCTTTCCTACTAAAACTTTAAAGCATAGCTGGGCATGGTGGCGCATGCCGGTAGTCCCAGCTACTGGAGAGGGCTGAGGCAGGAGGATCACTTCAAGCTGGGAGGCGGACACTGCAGTGATTGTGCCACTGCATTCCAGCCTGGGTGTCAGAGTAAGATTTTGTTCCCCCCCCCCCCCAAAATTTATTTGTCCTCTCCAACTATAAATTACTAGATTCACATTTGAACCTATTATGGAAGACAGCAGCATTATACCCATGCTTTTTTTTTTTTTTGAGACGGAGTCTTACTCTTCTCACCCAGGCTGGAGCGCAATGGCCCAATCTTGGCTCACTGCAACCTCTACCTCCTGGGTTCAGGTGATTCTTCTGCCTCAGCCTCCAAGTAGCTGGGACTACAGGCACATGCCACCATGCCCGGCTAATTTTTTTGTGTTTTTAGAAGAAGACGGGGTTTCACCATCTTGGTCAGGCTCGTCTGGAACTCCTGATCTTATGATCCGCCCTACTCGGCCTCCCAAAGTGCTGGGATTATAGGCGTGAGCAACCTCGCCTGGCCAACCCGTGCTTTAAGAAATCCGAACTGGGAACCAAGCAACTGCATTAAAGAGAATAAACTAAGTAGTATAACATATAAAAATACCATACCTACTAAGTGCTGTCCACTGATATGCACTGGCCCTGAACCACACTTCAATCGTAAGACCACTGGTGGTGTTATTTCAAAGCCCCCAAGGGAAACCTAGAAGAAAGTAGTTTTTCGTCACTAAACATGCAAAGAGAATGTACAATAAATATTACAGGCAAACACATAAACCAAATCAACAAACCAGTGAATGTGTTTTTCCATTAAACAAACAGCAGAAACCTCCATGCTCATGAGTTGACCATTCAACTCCAGTGACAGAAGATAACCACTTTCTATCTCCTTGGCACAACCTAAATGACACCAAACCTACCTTAAAACAGAATTAAACCTTAACACAATATCCAAAGTATTTAAGCGCCCTTACCGTTGGCTGTACAGACATTTTCAAAGTTGCCAGTGTTACTTTAATTGGACTGCCTTCGTAATTCATTGCCTCTGCTTCAACAATGTGCAATTCATCCTTTGCACCAGCTCCTAAACTGACCTGTGAACAAAAAAAACACTTCAACTTTTTGAGTTTCAGCTATTTTACACCCCCCCCAACAAATATTATATGCAGCCATGCGTCACTTAATCACAGGGCTAGGTTCTGAGAAATGTGTTGTTAGGCAATTTCATCTTTGTACAATCATAAGCATGTGCTTATACAAACCTAGATGGTATAGCCTACTACACACACCTAGGCTACAAACCTGTACAGTATGTTATTGTAAGCAACCAAAACATAATAGTATTTGTGCATCTAAACATAGGAAAGGGGTGGGCATGGTAGCACATGCCTGTAATCCCAGCACTGGTATTCCCAGCACTTTGGGAGGCAGAGGCAGGCATATATATCACCAGGTCAGGAGTTCAAGATCAGCCTGGACAACATGGTGAAACTCCGTCTCTACTAAAAATAAAAAAATTAGTCGGGCGTGGTGGCACGTGCCCGTAATCCCAGCTATTTGGAAGGCTGAGGCAGGGGAATCACTTGAACCCAGGAGGCAGAGGTTGCAGGGAGTACAGATCACACCATTGCACTCCAGCCTGGGTGACAGAGCGACTGTCTCAAAAAAAAAAAAAAAGCCAAAGAAAAGGTACATCAAAAATAGGGTGTAATAATCTTATGGGACCACCATTGTAAATGCGATCCATCTGTTGACCCAGCAGTTGCAATAAAGCACGTAACTGTTTTTCTAAAAAAACAAGTATAAACCTCGCATCATTACTTTCGAAAACAAATTTGTGCAATGTTTTCCTCAAGTTTTTTGATCTTGGCAAATCAATTACTCATATTCAGAAAATTTAAGAAATGCGTAAATATGCATATACACAATACAGATCACCTAACAAATATTTACTGAGCAATTTCAAAGTTGAGCTGAAGGCTAGTCTCTGGTAGACATGTAAGATTATCACTGCCTTTTACAAGGGCTTTATAATCCAACTAAAGAAAATGAGTAAAGAACAGTATGATTGGATTTTACATGGTTACCAAATGAATGGTATAGATGCCAAGTTCTTTTATCATAGATGTACAAACAGTGAGGTACACACAATACCCAGGTGTAAGAAATAGTATTTTATAAGCAGTCAGCAAAGGAAAAGTCTCAAGCCACATGAATAGAAACTAAAAGGCTGAAATCAAGTAGGGTTAAGTAGTTTATTTTGAAAGTTTAAGTACCGTTCTTAAAGATAACTGGTGCTCATTTTCATCATTATCCACCTTAAAGTGATAATCTTTGTCGGCCTTTAGTTCACAACCTGTAAACGAAGAAAAAAGCAACTCTAACAAGGAGAAAAATAACACTGAACCTTAAGTGTGGGTAACCAACAAGGTCAGGGTTTACTTTCGAACTAGTTTTTCACTATTTTAGCTACCAGAGGGCAAAGCAGAATGATCAATTCCTAGATTTCTTGAACACAAATCTCTACAAACAAGTAACACCCATAGAAGACTATAAATTCCATTTTCTCATCATACCATATTTCATCTCTATTATCATTCTGCATATAGAAACAATGGTTTAGTATATCTGAAACTGAACCAATTAATTTGAAACCAAAGGTAATGTCCAATGTTAAGCTTCCCACTATTTAAAACAGCTGATTTATCTACCTAAACTCCTAAATGGCAAATTCGAAATGAGAATGGTTACAAATATGAATAGATTACTATTACAAAAGAAAAACGACAAAGGTAAAAGAACCAAAGCTTGCTACAGGGGTCAACACACTAGTCTTTAAAGCAACAGAAAGTGACATAGGTCTGAAACTAAATTCAGAAATTATGTTTAAGACATGGAGGGTTGCTACCAATAGTTACCAAAAAGTATTGATACAAATTTATCAGAATTCTCAGCTCTCCAAAATAGCTAGGAATTAAAGCCTTAATGTTTTAAATAGATGTGTCTACTCCCGGGCAAATTCTTCAAAACACTATCAGAATAAAAATTTTAAATGATTCCATTTAATATCATCTAACCGTTACCAATACATATACATACTTAAATGTGCAGAAATTTAATTTAGCGAGTCTCAGTACGGATAATGAACAAGATAAAGTTAGAGGTAGGATATGCACTTACTTCAAAGTCTCAATAGCACAAAAATTAGGGTTCTGCAATTAAGCTTATTGAGTGGGACTCTCCTTTTGGGGTAGGGCTACCCCAAGTCGAGCAGGGTGGTAGTCCGAAAATTCTGCGAATAGTCTTAGGTCTTCATTTGATTCAAACTAAACACTCTGCAAGTTTTTTTATTAAAGCAGTTTGGTCAATGCCGCACAAATGGCGGCATGGGAGGACCTCCCCCAAAACGGAAGCTTCATTAATATTCACGAAGCACCCACTACGGAGTCAAGCGTCTTGCTTTAGACTTAGTCTCTTCGCCTGTAAGTACTACCTTCGTTAAATGAGTTTATATCTGGGCACCAGTATCATCTGCAAAGTGAGGCTAGCTCCACCTACCGCAGAGACAGAAAAGGGTCTCAAAAATAGAGCTGCCATCACATTAGATGCTGCAAGCACTTAACAAAGACCTCCAGAATCCTGGTGCTACCAGCCTCCGAATGTTTCCCACTTCAACTGAACCACAGCATCCCAGACTTGGGAGTGCCAAGACTCCGGTGAGCCCCGGATGTAGCGCCCACACCCCCCTCCCTCCCCCCAACCACGTGGCAACCACGTGCTCCCAGCGCTTGCGGCCTCCTCACGCCGCGCCTCCCCCCCCCCCAGTAACTGGCCGAAGCACGCGAGTGAAGTCCGGGTCCCGCAGCTCCAGACTCTGAGGCCTGGGGACAGGAGAACAACGCCAGGCTATTCATCTATCCCCCGCTTCAACAAGTAGGCCCATGCTTCCCGGTGAACCCAGCCTCCGGGACCACCAGCCTGGGGGTCTGGGACTAGAAGCGTACGAATGAACACCGTTAGGAAATAAACCACGCCCGGAGCTCTGCGGCGTATCCCCGGCAACGGCCGAACTTTCAGACGGCCGATTCCACTTCACCTTAGGCCCTGGGCCTCGGACCACTCACGCCACAGGCTCTTCAGCCCGCTCGTCTTCTCACCCCTTCACGCCACCGGCTCCCTCCCGAATTCAATCCCTCCAGATACAGGGCTCCAGCAGCTCTTCCCACCCCCTCAGGCCTCTAGCCGGTCTGGCAGTCTCCACCAGACCCGGCAGCAGCCAGACTCCCGCCCCCCCACCCCCACCCTCACCCTCACCGCCAACAGGCCCCGCTCGGCCTCGCTCCAGCTCCCCCCAGCAGTTACCGAAAAGATAGTTCTGGGGCCTCAGGGGGCTCATGTCCATGTCCATCGAATCTTCCATCGGGTGGCGACACGCACTTAGGTGGAAGAGAAGGCGGACGGAGATAAACGACCACTGCTCAAAAGAACAGCCTCTCAGGACGGACTCACACCAGGGAAAGGACGCAAGCTCTCCGCGCTTATATAAAGCACTGAAGATCTCGCGAGAACTTCTCAAGTCCCGCCTCCGCGCGCGTGCTCCGGAGCCCTCCCCTGCCGTTACCGTAGCCCTCCTGCGCAAGCGCTTTTCAACCCCACTCCTTTCTACCTCGCCCCCGACCTCCTACAGGTACTCCGCGGGCTCTCACCGAGCACGCGCACTCGTACACCGGCCCCACCCCTCCGTCGCCGTCGCCTGTGCGCACGCGTGCTTTTTACTCGTAGCGCGGGCTCCCCACCTCCAACACTTCCACGTCTTCTCCCGCTCAAGCGCGTTGGCCTCCGCCAAGAGTCTGCGTAGCCCACCCTGCAAAATGGCGTCGGCAGCCCTTAGCTGTGTTAGACAAGGCGGGTTAGCAAGCTAGGAAATGAGCTAGAGAGCACCTCGATTCACCTTTCTCCATCCGCTAGTGCCCCGCAAGCCTCCAAACAGGCGTAATCACTTCAGGATTTTTTTTACTTGCCTGATGGCTTGGGATCAGAGTTAATCGCTACCCTAAAGTTCAGGTGCCAAAGAGAGTGAATTGCGGCGTATTCTTTGTTGGGATGGAAAGATGTAGCTACTGGCCAGACCTACGGAACTGTGTTTTTACAGCTCTGTTCTTCCTAAGAAAACATCTCCAAAATCCTCATCTTCATGTACTTTGGGGGCCAAAAAGGGGACTGAATCAGTCTCCAAATGAGCAAGGACATCGCCCTAAGAGCTGGGAGGGTGGGCAGGCTCTGGCTTAACTGCCGCTCTGAATCTCTAACATTCCTCGGGAAAGAAAGCGGGTGACTTGTAACAACTACTGAAGGCTTAATTCGAATACTTGGGATCCAGCATGGGAATAAACATTTTAAGCTACACCTTGATAAACACCAGCAGCCCCCGGGCATTGGGGCGTTCTGAAGATCCGTAATCTTTTTTTTTAACCTCAACATAGCAAACAAATTTAAGAAGTGAGGAATACAAATAATAGCAATGCCCCTACTTACTTTTTTTTTTTTTTTTTTTGAGACGGTGTTTTGCTCTGTTGCCAAGTTGGCCTGCAGTGGCGCGGTTTCGGCTCACTGCAACCTCCGCCTCCCGGGTTCAAGCGATTCCCCTGCCCAGGCTCCCGAGTAGCTGGGACTTCAGGCGCGCGCCACCCCCGCCTGGCTAATTTTTTGTATTTTAGTAGAGACGGGGTTTCACCATGTTGGCCAGGATGGTCTCTATCTCCTGACCTCGTGATCCGCCCACCTCGGTCCCCCCTAAAATGCTGGGATTACAGGCTTGAGCCAACGCTCCCAGCCCCCTACTTAATTTCTTTTCTCAAAATAGAATCAGGTTAGGACGATCCGCTGTAATACACATGAACTAAATATTAACAAAATCAAATTTGGGGCAGGGCGCGCTGGCTCACGCCTGTAATCCCAGCACTTTGGGAGGGTGAGGTGGGCGGATCACGAGGTCAGGAGTTCGAGACCAGCCTAACTCACATGGTGAAACCCCCGTCTCTACTAAAAATACAAAAATTAGCCGGGCGTGGTTGGGGCGCGCCTGTAATCCCAGCTACTCAGGAGGCTGAGGCAAGAGAATGGCTTGAACCCCGGAGGCAGAGGTTGCGGCGCGCCACTACACTCCATCCAGCCTGGGCAACAGAGCAAGACTCCATCTCAAAAAAAATTTTTTTTGGAGAAATAGATACCCTCAATATGTGAATGGGGCCAAGCTCGCCACCCTCAAGTAAAGAAGAGTCTTCACTAACCAGGTTTTGTGATCTTTTGGGATGCAGAAATATGACCAGTTGCTTCAGAAAACCCAGAGGCTTAGGACATTTATGTGAATTAACAGAAGGGCTGAGAAAAGAGTGGAGGTTGGAGGAGCGCTGAGAAAGTTTGGGCATTTAGATTAAGATAGTCTCTACGGGAACTACAGGGGACTGAATAAGATGTTAATAGACTTTGAACTCATGCAAGTAAAAATTTCAACTGCTTTGTTCTATCTTTCTTTCTGGATTTTTTTTTTCTACCCGAGAGGGAGACTTACTCTGTCGCCCAGGCTGGAGTGCAGTGGCGAAATCTCGGCTCACCGCAACCTCCGCCTGCCAGGTTCAAGCGATTAACTTGCCTCAGCTTTCCGAGTAGCTGGGATTACAGGCGCGTGCCTCCATGCCTGGCTAATTTTTGTATTTTTAGTAGAAATGGGGTTTCTCCTTGTCGACCAGGCTGGTCTCGAACACGTGACCTCAGGTGATCCGTCTGCCTGGGCCTCCCAAAGTCCTGATTGCAGACGTGAGCCACCCGCCAGGCCTCTTTCTGGATTCTTGGCCGTGATTATTTGAATGCAGCTCTGAACTATATGGGAGCCTGAACTATATGGGAGCCACTGCTAATGCTATATAAATAAGTACATTGTCGGTTTTTGTTTGTTTTGAGACGGAGTCTTGCTCTGTCGCCCAGGCTGGAGTGCAATGGAGCAATCTCCGTTCACCGCAACCTCCACCTCTCAGGTTCAAGCGATTCTCATACCTCAGATTCCCAAATCGCTAGAAATACAGGGACGTGCTTCGCCATGTTGGCCAGGCTTCATTTTTTATTAAAAAAATTTTTTTTTGAGACTGAGTCTCACTCTGTTGTCTGGGCTGGAGTGCAGTGGCGTGATGTTGGCTCACTGAAACCTGCCTCCTGGGTTCAAGTGATTCTCCTGCCTTAGCCTCCTAAGTAGCTGTAGAGTATAGGCTCCCCCTCCCCACCACGTCTAGCTAATTTTTGTATTTTTAGTGGAGACAGGATTTTACCATGTTGGCCAGGCTAGTGTCCAACTCCTGACCTCAAGTATATTCACCCGCCTCAGCCTCCCAAAGTGCTGGGTTTACAGGCGTGAGCCATGGCCCCCAACCTTATCTGAGATTTTTTTTAAAAAAACAATCCAGCAAAAGGGGAGAAGAAATGAAAGTGGAAAGGAATTTATGAAATTTACTTGGCATATCCTCAGAAAAAGAAAAAAAAATTAAAAAAAGGAATATATGAAATAAGATTGACTACATAATGATAAATGTTAAAGCTTGGGGGATGGGTATATGGTTGTTCATCATAGGATTCTTTCTTTCATACAGGATTCTTTCTATTTTGTTCATGTATGAAAATTTCCATCATAAAATGTGTTAAAAAATGAAGATTAAAATAAAACTTGGTATTTAAAAACATGATATATCAGTTTATTTTATGCAACTTCTAAAAAGAATACAGTGGTCCCCTATATATTATATCCTAAGCTAAGCCACATGGAAAAAATAAATCGCTAGAACCCTAGAGGCAGAGGAAAGATCTCAAAAAAAAAAAAAAAAAAAAAAAAAAGATAGCTAAGCCACATGAAATGAAAAAGCAAAGTTGGAGAACAATATATATATATATATAATACGACTCTATTTATGTAAACGGTGAATGTGGGTGCGGTGGCTCACTCCTGTAATCCCAGCACTTTGGGAGGCTGAGGTGGGAGGAGTTGGAGTTGGAGAGCAGCTTAGTGAGGGCAACATAGTGAGACCCTGTTTCTACAAAAAATAGAAAAAAATAGCCAAGTGTGGTAGCACATGCCTGTAGTTCCAGCTACTCAGGAGGCTGAAGCAGGTGGGAGGATCCCTGAAACCTGGAACGTCGAGGGGGCAGTGAGTCGTGGTCGAACCACTACTCTCTAGCCTGGGTGACAGAGTGAGAGGCTGTTTCAAAAAAACCCAAACCGCCGGGAGTAGTGGCTCACGCCTGTAATCCCAGCACTTTGGGAGGCCAAGGCGGGTGGATCACAAGGTCAGGAGTTTGAGACCAGCCTGGCCAACATGGTAAAACCCTGTCTCTACTAAAAATACAAAAATTAGCTGGGTGTAGTGGCTGGCTCCTGTAATCCCAACTACTTGGGAGGCTGAGGCAGGAGAATTGCTTGAATTCGGGAGGCCAAACAAACGAAAAACAAAAAAAACAAACAAAAAAAGAAGCATTTATAGGTACTGTACATATATTTTTAAGTGCCTGCTCTACTTACTGTGCAAATTCATTTCTTAAGATATTCTACAAAACTACTATCAGACATTAATAATTATATATGTATAAAGGTATTTACTAAGGCATTCTCTCCCTACTTGGGAGGCTGAGGCAGCTGAATCACTTGAACCCAGGAGATGGAGGCTGCAGTGAGCCAAGATTGAGCCATGCACTCCAGCCTGGGTGACAGAGTGAGACTCCATCTCAAAATATATATACATACATGTTTCTAATATTATGAATTATCCAGTTCAAATATCCCTAGCTGTCTCTTACAGTTGATTTGCTTGAATAAGGATCCAAACAAGGTCTACACATTACCCGGAGTCACGTTGTCATTTAACATATTCCTTTATCCTCTGTTTTTCTGTACATTAGTAGATCGAGAGATGCACTGACAGCTGGGTGTGGTGGCTCACGCCTGTAATCCCAGCACTTTGGGAGGCCAAGGTCACTTGAGGTCAGGAATTGGAGACCAGCCTGGCCAACATGGTGAAATCCTGTCTCTACTAAAAATACAGACGTGAACCACCACGCCTGGCCTGCTCTACAATTTATAACAGCACAAGACTAGTAACAACCCAAATGTCCATGAATAAGAAACTGGTTAAATAAATTAGGGTATATCCACACTAGGTAGCCATAAAATAGAAAATGCAGCTGTAAATGTGAGAAAAAACTTTATATGCTGCCATAGAGTAGTGTCTAGAATATATTGCTAAGTGAGAGAAAAGAAAAAAAATGAAAGCTATGAATAGAGTATTATACATTGCTTGTTATCTAAGGAAGTATTTCCTAGCTCTGTCCATTGAAAAACACCAGAAAAACAACCAATGCAATAGCAATGAGTGCCTTTCATAACCAGAATGTGGTCTCTAATGCCACTTTCCACTGAAGGAATTAGAGGCCTTAAAGAAATGACTTAATCTATGTCAGGGCAGAAAATGTACAAGATAAACCTGAAATTTTTTTTTAATTGAAAGCAAGTTTATTAGGAAAGTAAAGGAATAAAGAATGGCTACTCCATAGGCAGAGCAGCCTGAACTTGGAATTTTTATTTTATTTTATTTTATTAGAGGTTAGGCCTGCCCATATTAAACTCTTTAAGAAATTGCAGTCCGCGCACGGTGGCTCACGCCTGTAATCCTAGCACTTTGGGAGGCTGAGACGGGCAGATCCTTATGAGAGAGGTAAGGAGTTCAAGACCAGCCTGACAAACATGGCAAAACCCCCGTCTCTACTAAAAATACAAAAAAATTAGCGGGGTGTGGTGGTGCATGCATGTAATCCCCGATACCCGGGAGGCTGAGGCAGGAGAATCGCTGGAACCCAGAGGTGGATGCTGCAGTGAGCCGAGATCACACCACTGCCCTCCAGCCTGGGCGAGAGAGCGAGACTCCGTCTCAAAAAAAAAAAAAAAAAAAAAGTAAAAGAAAAGAAAAAGAAAGAAAGATATTGCAGAGTCAGGGCCAGGTGCAACGGCTCACGCCTGTAATCCCAATACCAGCATTTTGGGAGGCCAAGGCGGGTAGATCACCTGAGGCCAGGAGTTCAAAACCAGCCTGGCCAACATCGTGAAACCCCATCTCTGCTAAAAATACAAACATTATCCGGGCGTGGTGGTGCATACCTGTAATTGCAACTACTCAGGAGGCTGAGGTTTGAGAATCGCTTGAACTCGGGAGGCATCATAGCAAATCCTGGTCTTTACTAAAAATATAAAACGTCAGCTCAGTGTAGTGGCACATGCCTGTGGTCCCAGCTACTCAGGAGGTTGAGGCAAGAGGATTGCCTGAGCTCTCGCCTGAGCTGGGGAGGTCCAGGCTGCAGTGAGCTGAGATCGTGCCAGTGCCTTCCAGCCTGGATGACAGGTGAGACTGTTGCAAAAAAAAAAAAAAAAAAAAAATAGTAAAGAAATGGCCAGACTGTTTTCCAAAGTTGTGTACCACTTTACAGTTGCCACGTGTGATTGTTTTAGTTTGTACACATCCTCACTAATACATTTTCATTTCAGACGATCTAGTATGCGTGCAGAGGTATCTTACTGTGGTTTTAATTTGCATTTCCCTAAGGACTAATGATGGTCAGCATGTTCTTATGTGCTTATTTGCTATTCACATATCGTCTTTGGTGAAATGTCTGTTTAAATCTTTTGCCTCCTTTTGTTAAGTCTTTTGCCTTCTTCTTCTTGTTTTTTTTTTTTCTTTTTTTTTGAGATAGAATCTTGCTTTATTGCCCAGGCTGGAGGTGAGTGGCGAGATCTCAGCTCGCTGCAACCTCTGCCTCACAAGTTCAAGCAATTCTCCTGCCTCAGTCTCCTGAGTAGCTGGGATAACAGGCGCGCCCCAGTACACCCAGCTAATTTTTGTATATTTTGTATTTTTTGTAGAGACAGGGTCTCACCATGTTGGCCAGGCTGGTCTCAAAGGTCTCAAACTACTGACCTCAAGTGATCCATGCCCACGGTTCAGCCTGTCGAGTAGCTGGAATTATAGGCACCCGCCACCATACCTGGCTAATTTTTGTATTTTTAGTAGAGACAGGGTTTCATCTTGTTGGCCAGGCTGGTCTCAAACTCCTGACCTCAGGTGATCTGCCCTCCTAGGCCTCCCAAAGTTCTGGGATTACAGGCGTGAGCCACTGCAGCCAGGCACCCACCCTTTTTTTTAAGAGATCAGATCTCACTATGTTGCCCAGGTTGGTCTGGAACTCCTGGCCTGAAGTAATCCTCCCATCTCAGCCTCCTGAACAGCTGGGAACAGCTGGGATTAGCAGCTTGAGCCGTCTCACCAGGCTTTTTTTTTTTTTTTTTTGTAGTTTTAAGGAGCCAGGAGTTTAAAAGGCAAGAAAGAAGTGGGAAGAAAGAAAGAAGTTCTCCTGTACAGAGATAAAATATCTTAAAATATCTTTCCCTAACCAAAGGACAAAAAATAACCTCTGTTTCTTTGTTTGTTTTGAGATAGGGTCTCATGGTCACCCAGGCTAGAGTGTGATCATAGCTCACTGTATCCTCAACCTTCTGGGCTCAAGTGGCCATCCTATCTCAGCGTTTCAAGTAGCTGGGACTACAGGTGTGCACTAGACCACACCTGGCTAATGTTTGTATTTGTTATTGAGACAAGTTTTCGCCATTTTGCCCAGGCTGGTCTCGAACTCCTGGGTTCAAGCAGTCCTCCTGCCTTGGCCTCCCTAAGTGCTGGGATTACAGGTGTAAGCTACCAGGCCCAGCCTCTCATTTTTTTTAGTTGTTCTTTCTTTTAGTAGTTTAAAGATTGTGGGAAGTAGCAAAGTTCCTTTTTAAAGTTTCCTTTCTTGTAGAAGTGTGCTAACAACTTTGTTAATAGCTATCCTATGTAGCTGTTAAACATGCCATGCTTACAGGCACTTAGTACATTCTATGTCCTTGTACTTTAACCAAGATATCTGTGCTGGATGTGCTCACAGGCATGTCCCAGCTTTCCACTGCTTTTACCCATTTAGAAAAGTTTTAAGTTATTAGCCACTCGGGTTTGAGTTTAGATTGTGAGGTCTGACACCAACCAAATGTATAAGGGATACATTTGTGTGTTTTCCTTTGTTCACTGTACTTTTGTGGCAAGATGGCTAGTGAGAGTACCCTTCCTGCAGTCCAGGAAGTAAAAATTGCGTTGCTGAAAGATCCTTTGTCTCAGTGCTCATTTTTCTTCGTGGCACCGAGCAGCTATTTCAACAAAGATTTTGCCCCAATGTCGTCTCTCTTGCTTTATTTTTGTCTTCTAACAAGAAATCAGCAGTCATTTTTATATTTTTTCCTCTCTATGCAATGTCTTATTTCTCTGACTACTTTTTTTTTTTTTTTTTGAGACAGAGTCTCTCTCTGTCGCCAGGCTGGAGTACAGTGGCACGATATCAGCTCACTGCAACCTCCGCCTCCTGGGTTCAAGCAATTCTCCTGCCTCAGCCTCCTGAGTAGTTGGGATTACAGGTACCAGCCACCATACCCGGCTAAATTTTGTATCTTTAGTAGTGAAGAGGTTGCACTGTCTTGGCCAGGCTGATCTTGAACTCCTGACCTCGTGATCCACCCACCTCCGGCCTCCCAAAGTGCTGGGATTACAGGTGTGAGCCGCCACGCCTGGCCTTCTCTGACTACTTTTAATATTTTCTCTTAATCTCTGATTTTAAGCAATCTGATTATAATATATAGTGTATATATAATACAGTAATATGTAGTATAATTTCATGTTTCTTTTGTCTGGAGTTCATTGATTTTCTTGGATCTGTGGACATATAGTTTCCATCAAATGTAGAACATTTGGAGCCATTATTATTATTATTGTATTTTTAGTAGAGACGGGGTTTCACTGTGTTAGCCAGGATGGTCTTGATCTCCTGACCTTGTGATCTGCCTGCCTCGCCCTCCCAAAGTGCTGGGATTACAGGCATGAGCCACCGTGCCCAGCCCACTAAAGCCACTATTATTTAAAATATTAAAATATTTTCTTGTTCCCTCTTATACCTCCTCTCCTACTAGATTCCAGCTCATACATTAGGACATCTGATTTGTCCCATAGCTCACTGGTACTTTACATTGTTTTCAGTCTTTTTTCTCAATGTTTCATTTTTGAAAACTTCTATTACTATATCCTTCTGTTTCACGAATCTTTTGTTTATTATGTAATCTGCTATTAATCCCATTACACATATTTTTTATCCCTGTAAGTTCTGGTTTTTTGTTTTGTTTTGTTTTGAGATGAAGTCTCACTCTGTTGCCCAGGCTGGAGTGCAGTGGCACAATCTCAGCTCATTGTAACCTCCACCTCCTGGGTTCAAGCAACTCTTCTCCCTCTGCCTCCCAAGCAGCTGGGACTACAGGCATGTGCCACCCACTCCTGGCTATATCCCTAGAAGTTCTATTTGGGTCTTTTTACATCATTTGTTTTCCTTTAATGCCTATGGTTTGTTTTTCTTTTTTCTTTTTTTTTTGACAGAGTCTTACTTTTTCGCCAGGCTGGAGTTCAGTGGTGCAATCTGGGCTCACTGCAACCTCTGCCTCCCAGGTTCAGGCAATTCTCCTGCCTCAGCCTCCCAAGTAGCTGGGACTACAGGTGCACACCACCATGCCCAGCTAATTTTTGTATTTTTAGTAGAGACAGGGTTTCACCATATTGGCCAGGATGGTCTTGATCTCTTGACCTCATGATCTGCCCACCTCGGCCTCCTAAAGTGCTGGGATTTCAGGTGTGAGGCACTGCACCTGGCCCACCTATGGTTTTTTCCTACTTTCTTGACCATATGTAATATAATATCTGTTTATTGTCTTTTTCTGCTAATTTTATCATTTATGTTATTTCTGAGTGTTTCTTTTCCCAGAAACAGATGTTTACTATATGGGAAAATGGATAGCAAAAAGCAGCAGAAAAAAAGAAGCATTCTAAAATGAATACTGGGGAGGTAACTGGAAATTCACATAGAAAATTGACACAGCAATCCAGATGGATTAAGAAAACACACACACATACACACACACACACTCTCACACAGAATAAGCCAAAGAAAAGGTAGTTGAAAACAAAAGACAACATTTATCCCAAATGTAGAGGATACTAATGACTGAAGATATTACATAAAAGTAAAAGTTCAACAACTTTGACTAGTTGGAAAGCTAAATTTTTGGACAATACAAAATAACAGCCCATAGTAGCTGATGCCTGTAGTCCCAAAACTTTGGGAGGCCAAGTTGGGAGGACTGCCTGGGCTCAGGAGTTCCAGACCAGCCTGGACAACATAGTGAGACCCAGTCTCTACAAAAAATTAAAAAATAGGCCAGGCACAGTGGCTCACACCTGTAATCCCAGCACTTAGGGAGGCGGAACTGGTGGATCACTTGAGATCAGGAGTTTGAGACAGCCTGGCCAATGTGGTGAAACTCTGTCTCTACTTAAAACAACAACAACAACAACAACAACAAAAGCACAAACAAAATGGCCGGGTGCAGTGGCTCACGCCTGTAATCACAGCACTTTGGGAAGCTGAGGTGGGTGGACCACTTGAGGTCAGGAGTTCAAGACCAGCCTGGCCAACAGGGTAAAACCTCGTTTCTACTAAAAATACAAAAATTAGCTGGGTGTGCTGGTGGGAGCCTGTAATCCAAGCTGCTCAGGAGGCTAAGACAGGAAAATTGCTTAAACCCAGGAGGTGGAAGTTGCAGTGAGCCAAGATCATGCCACTGCACTCCAGCCTGGGTGACAGCGCAAGACTTCATCTCAAAAACACATACAAAACACACACACACACACACACACACACACACACAAGTTAGCTGGGCATGGTGGCAGGCACTTGTAATCCCAGGTTTACTCAGGAGGCTGAAGCAGGAGAATCACTTGAACCCAGGAGGCGGAGATTGCAGTGCCATGCACTCCAGCATGGGCAACAGAGTAAAACTCTGTCTCAAAAAAAGAAATTATCCAGGTGTAGTGGCAACAGCTGTAGTGCTAGCTACTAGGGAGGCTGAGACAGGAGAATCCCTTATGCCCAGGATCTAGAGGATGCAGTGAGCCATGATGGCACCACTGTACTCCAGCCTGGGCAACAGAGCAAAACCCCAGCTCAATAATAATAACAACAACAGTGGGAAATATAGACTAGGGACCATGCCACCAACACAAGAGGCCAAGACTACCGTGTTCACAAAACATCCTCTGCTTCATTTCACACACGTGTGCAGGATGTAAGTGTCATGAGATGATGCAGGCAGTATTCGGACATGCTGAGTGATCAGCCTCCCAGAGTGCTAAGATTGCAGGGTTAGTCACCGTGCCTGGCCTCAAGTGGCTTCTATACATGCCTATGCCAATTCATCTTCAGTTGAAGACTCGAAGGAGCCTTCTGCAGCTCTCTGGATCTCCCCGGTATATAACTCTCCCCCTCTCCTGTCCTGTTAACGCTAGCCACCTGGGCCTCCCCAACCTCCCAATGCTACCTCAACTCAGGGACATGACCAGGCTCTACACTTTGCTTTCCCCTCCCTTTGCGGTGGCCTGGAAACGCTCCTAGCACTCAGCCGGGCATTCATGTATTTCCTTTCTCAAGCATGACTGCCCTGGGCTGAAAATGTGATGTCTGAAAATGCTTATTTCATATATTATATCAATTGTTTAGTTGTTTAAAATAGAATCCAATGTAAATCCAATCTCTGTTATCCATCTTAGTCAAACACATTAGTTTAAGACTGTTGTTTTTTGTTTTTGTTTTTTTCTTGAGATACAGTCTTGCCCTGTCCCCCAGGACAGTGGTGCAATCTTGGCTCACTGAAACCTCAGCCTCCCTGGTTCAAGTGATTCTCCGGCCTCAGCCTCTCAAGTAGCTGGGACCACAGGCACGCAACACCACACCCTGCTAATTTTTTGTACTTTTAGTAGAGACGGAGTTTCACCATGTTAGCCAGGCTGGTTTCAAACCCGCGACCTTAAGTGATCTGCCTGCCTCGGCCTCCCAAAATGCTAGGATTACAGGCATGAGCCACTGAGCCTGAACTTTCTTTTTTGGGATGGAGTTTCACTCTTGTTGCCCTAGAGTGAGTGTAATGGCTTGATCTCGGCTCACTGCAATCTCCCCCTCTGGGGTTCAAGTGATTATCCTGCCTCAGCCCTCCTGAGTAGTTGGGATTACAGGCACGTGCCACCACACTTGGCTAATTTTTGTATTTTCAGTAGAGACGGGGTTTCGCCGTGTTGGTCAGGCTGGTCTCGAACTCCTCACCTCAGGTAATCCACCTGCCTCTGCATACCCCACCCCTGCAAAGTGCTGGGATTGCAGGCGTGAGCTACTGTGCCTAGCCTTCTATATCTTAAGTAGCTTTTGATGTCTAGTTTTTCCTCAGAATGTTAAAGCAGTTGAGGAAAAAATAGAAAGGTTGATGGATTAAAACTCACATCACTTTAAATTTACAGACTTTATTTATACAAAAAAAAGGCCCATAATCTGAGCCAGCCCAGGATTCTTCATCTGTCTTCTGGGCATAGGGAAACTCCCACAAGGCCATAGGTATAAGCTAAGAGAGAAGGATTGGTGCAATGGAGGCAGGTGACATGGGTCCGGGCCACCCATTCATGTAACTTACTGTGCCCTTTGGACCTGTCTGAGCCCAATCCTGGATGTACTACTTCCATTGTACAGTAGAACGAGGCTGTGCCCACCTAACCTTAGGAGTTAGTGGGTCTGACAGTCACTTGATTCCAGCAGTCAGACGCTTAGCCTTTACCAGGACACAGCACTCCAGACTCCATACCACTGGTACCTGAATACTTCGCTAACTTTGCTGATTTCTGAACCTTTTCAGGGTTTAACTTCTTGCCCTCTGGAGCACATATATCTTTTTCTTTTTTTTTTTGAGATGGAGTTTACCCTTGTCGCCCAGGCTGGAGTGCAGTGGCGCGATCTCTGCTCACTGCAACCTCCACCTCCCTGGTTCAAGTGATTCCCCCTGCCTCAGCCTCCCGAGTAGCTGGGATTACAGACATGTACCACCATGCCCAGCTAATTTTGTATTTTTAGTAGAGACCAGGTTTCCCCATGTTGGTCAGACTGGTCTGGAACTCCTGACCTCAGGTGATCCGCCCGCCTTGGCCTCCCAAAGTGCCAGGATTACAGGGGTGAGCTGCTGCATCCAGCCTAATGGAGGACATATAAATACTTTGTAAATACTTGCCATTTCTTTGTTTTGTGCGTGGCTTTGTTTTGAGATGGAGTCTCACTCTGTTGCCCAGGCTGGAGTGCAGTGGCATGATCTCAGCTCACTGCAGCCTCTGCCTCACGGGTTCAAGCAATTCTCCTGCCTCAGCCTCCTGAGTAGCTGGGACTACAGGCGTGCGCCACCACACCTGACTGTGCCATTTCTTTGTTGGCTGCCCACTTTCTTGTCTTAGGAACACCAGGGCCTTTTTGTCATTATGAGAGCTCCCTGGGAGTCAAATCCTCCCAGTGGCCATCCCAGCCTTGTTGCCCATTACAGTCATTCCAACCACCTTGCCTTTGGTAAATAAGAGCTGCCATCTGGCCCCACAGAACAGCCAATACTGAGCTTCTCAGTGATGGCAATGGCTCCCTTACTAACTCATTTCATATTACTTAATAAAAGGGAGAATCCCTGGGCCCTCTTTTGTCTGCTCATCTGGTAGGTTCTCAGGTCTTACACAGTGAGTGTTTTGGCCGATTCCTCAGCACTCTGCTCTAGGACCTTTCTAGCATGCCCCACCTTTATTTACGTGTACCATCAATTTTTCCAAGCTTCCAGGAGCCACCGCAGCTGAGATGATTCCAGGAACCCTCACTAAGGTGCTGAATCTTGAGCCATGGAAGGATCCTTCACATCAACAAGCTCTTCCTTACTGCCTCTTATATTCTCCCTTCGTCCCTTAACATCCATTGCCAGTGGGTATTTTTTCCCAGTTCTGGGCCCTGCAGTTCTGCTGTTTTCTTCCCTAGCAGATAGGTCACACTGTGACTTAACTCTGATTATTGGTCTCATAGCCATAGGGGAGGTGGGAACTGATCTTGGGGGAGGGCAAATACCATTTTGAAAGGCATCCACTTTGGTTGAAACACATAGAATTCTCAGGAAAGGGGGAAGCTGCTATATACCAGTAAGGGATAGTGGGACACTCTTGTAGGCCCATGGGTTCAGGGGAATCTGGAGTTTCAGTGAAATCACATTAAGGTCTACCTAGATACCACCATTCCAGGTTTCAGGGGCCCATTTCTTCCTTCTGGTGGCATAAGAGGTCTAGCAAAGGCTACAAATTCAGGCTTCTTTGTAGTTCTGTTGCTATCAAGGCATGGGTGTGATTTTCAGCATGGTTTGCTCTCTGGATGAAGGTGCCTTAAATGCTTCCATAGAGTCTTCTGACTCATACCAGGTCCTGAATTGGTAATTGGCCAACCTGAGCTTGTAATTTTCTTCTTCAGCATGCATAGTTGGCATAGATATATTCAGCAACTGGCAGAATCCACAATGGCTCCATGACCTGTGGATGAGCACTACTAGGGTAGAAAAGGCCAAGTGGAAGCCACCATAACTGCCTCCACCAAATCTTAAACCAAAAACAATACCATCTTGCTGGAGGGATTGCAGAGACTAATGTCACCATCAAGGACTTGGTAGAATCTGAAGAGGTGGTGATTCCTACCCTATCCTCATTTAACTCACCTTTTTGGCCTGTGTAGAACACAGATGAAACCTGAAGAATGACAGTGGATTTTGTAAACTTAATCAGTAGTGACTGCCACTGCATTGCTATTCTAGATATGGTTTCATTTCTGAGGTAAATTACCACATACCCCAGGACCTGTTGTTCGGCTGTTGGAGAATGCTTTTCCCCTCTGTATCTGTTAATTTGCTTTTGGAGACAGAGTCTTGCTCTGTTGCCCAGGCTGTAGTGTAGTGGTATGATCTTGCCTCACTGCAATCTCCACCTCCCAGGTTCAATTAATTCTTCTGCCTCAGCCTCCAAGTAGCTGGGATTACAGGTATACGCCACCATGCCAGGTTAATTATTATTATTATTATTTTTGTATCTTTTAGTAGAGACAGGGTTTCACCATGTTGGCCAGGCTGATCTTGGACTCCTGACCTTGTGATCTGCCTGCCTTGGCCCCCCCCGAAGTGCTGGTATTACAGGCATGAGCCACCATGTCCAGTCATGTCTGGCTAATTTTTACTTTTAGCTGAGACGGGGTTTCACCATGTTGGCCAGGCTGGTCTTTAACTCTTGACCTCAGGTGATATGCCCGCCTCGGCCTCCCAAAGGGCTGGGATTACAGGCATGAGCCACTGCACCTGGCCTATACCTGTTAATTATCACCATCAGACACAGGTTACTTTCAGCTGCCAGGGCCAGCAATCCACCTTCAATGTCCTGACTCAGGGCTAATCACCCCTCAGGCCCTCTGTCCTGCTTCGGTCTGGAAAGAACTGTATTGCATTTCCATTCCACAGGACGTTAGGTTGGTTTACTTTTTATCATATCAAGTTTGTTGGACCTGGTGAGCAGGAAGTAGCAATGACTCCAGCTACTTCGGTGAGACACTTACATCCCAAAGCATAGGAAGTGAATCCCACAAAATTGCAAGCGACTGCCACCTCAGTAAAGTTTCTAGGGGTTCACTTATCTGGGATGACATTTTGAGATATTCCTTCCAAAATGAAGGACAATTTTCTATATCTGGTCCCTTCTGCCACCAAGAAAGTAGCACAATGCTCTGTGAGCCTCTTTGGATTCTGAAGGCAACATGTATCTCACTAGGCCACGCTGTTGCGTTGTGTGTACTGAGTAACCCAAAAGCTGCCAGGTTTCGGTAGAGTCTGGAACAAGTCAAAGCTGTGCAGCAAGTCCAGGCTACCATGCTGCTCCCCCCTTTGGGCCATATGACACAGAAGATCCAATGGTGTTTGTGATGGTTAATTGACTGGATTAAGGATGCCCAGATAGCTGGTAAAATGTTATTTCTATGTGTATCCGTGAGAGTGTTTCCAGAAGACATTGGCATTGGAATCGTGGGACTGAGCATGGAGGATCTATTCTTACCAAAGTGGATGAACACCATCCAATCAGCTGAGGGCCCAGATTGAATAACAAAGCAGAAAAAAAAGGTGAATTTGTTTTTTCTATTCTGGAGCTGAGACATTCAACTTCTCCTGCCCTTGGACATCGGAACTCTATGTTCTCTGACCCTTTTTTTTTTTTTTTTTGAGACAGAGTTTCACTCTTGTTGCCCAGGCTGGGGTGCAATGGCACGATCTTGGCTCACTGCAGCTTCCGCCTTCCAGGTTCAAGCAATTCTCCTGCCTCAGCCTCCCGAGTAGCTGGGATTACAGCCATCGCCACCATGCCCAGCTAATTTTGCATTTTTAGTAGAGATGAGGTTTTTCCATGTTGGTTAGGTTGGTCTCAAACCCCTGACCTCAGGTGATCTGCCCACTTTGGGAGGCTGACCTCCCACAGTGCTGGAATTACAGGCATGAGCCACTGTACCTGGCCACTTGTTTTTTTTTTTTTTTTTGAGACTGAGTCTTGCTCTGTCACCCAGGCTAGAGCACAGTGGTGTGATCTCACTGCAACCTCCACTTTCCCAGAGTCAAGTGATTCTCCTGCCTCAGCCTCCCCGAGTAGCTGGGACTACAGGCACGAGCCACCGCACCTGGCTAATTTTTGTATTTTTGGTAGGGACCGGGTTTTGCCATGTGGGCCAGGCTGGTCTTGAACTCCTGATCACAAGTGATCCGCCCACATTGGCCTCCCAAAGTGCTGGGATTACAGGCATAAGCTACTGCCCCTGGCCCAGGTTCTCTGGCCTTTGGAATCTGGGACTTGTAGCAGCAGCCCCTAGGTTCTCAGGCTTTTGACCTTGAACAGAGAGTTACACCATCTGCTTCCCTGATTCTGAGGGCTTTCCACTTGAACTGAGCCTCACTACTGGCTCCCCTAGTTCTCTAGCTTGCTGATGGCCTCTTATGGGACTTCTCAGCCTCCATAATCATGTGAGCCAATTCCCACAATAAATCCCCTCCGCAGACACCTGCAATCCCAGCTTCTCATGGGGCTGAGGTAGGAGGATCACTTAGGAGTGAGGACCAGGTGTTTGAGACCAGCCTGGGTAACATAGCCCACCATTATGGTCTCAAGTGATCCTCCTACCTTGGCCTCCAAAGTCTCGACGTGCCAGTGCAACTCACTTGTGCCACCCCTTGCTGGCTTCTCTTCTCTGAGTGTTCTCCTTCAGGCCCTCTGGGGCCCGGGCCACGTACATGTGCAGCTCTGTGGCAGAGGGCACTAGCTTTTTCTGCAGTAACCTGTGACATGAAGGTTGAAGGTGCTGAGACAAAGATGTGGGTTCCAATATACCTTCATGGGTTCCAGTTCTAATTTGTGCTCACTCTCCCCTGCCCCACATTCAGCTTTGATTCCCAACTTTCAGCCCTGCTGACCTACAACAACTTCAGCCCAGTCACCAGACACAAAGCTTTCTATAAACTTCATTGCCTTCTCTTCGTGGTCCCTCGCTAATGACTTCTCTCCAATCCTCTAACTGTCCTCTTCCAGACTTTTGCTGGCCCAGCTGATTCTGACCCTGACCCTAACCCTTGCCCTAACCCTGAAAACTTCAAACACATTTATTTATTCACTTATTTATTTATTTTATTTATTTTTGAGGCAGAGTCTCACTCTGTCGCCCAGGCTGGAGTGCAATGGCGCGACCTCGGCTCACTGCAACCTCCGCCTCCTGGGTTCAAGCGATTCTTTTGTCTCAGCTTCCTGAGTAGGTAGGACTACAGGCACATGTCACCACACCTGGCTAATTTTCGTATTTTTAGTAGAGATGGGGTTTCCCCATATTGGTCAGGCTGGTCTCAAACTCCTGACCTCAGGTGATCCGCCCGCTTCAGCCTCCCAAAGTGCTGGGATTATAGGTGTGAGCCACCTCACCCAGCCCACCTACTATATTATATGGAGTGAGTCAGGATATTTAATATAGAGGGATAGTAACTTTATCATTGAGTCTATAGATTACAGGGTATCAATATGTGATTATACGAGAAGAGGAATGAACATCACTTAGAGATGGATGCAATGAGACTTGGGTCTCCTTTTTGGGATAAGCTCATTTTTAATTGTATGAGGTATGGGTCCCTTAGGAGAGTATGTTGGGTTTTGCTATTATTTTAGGGGGGAAGATTTACTGACAGAAGGCTATATATGAGCCTGGCACATTGGCTCCTGCCTGTAACCCCAGCACTTTGGGAGGCCAAGGCAGGCAGATCACTTGAGGTCAGGAGTTATTGACCAGCCTGGCCAGCATGATGAAACCTCGTCTCTAATAAAAATACAAAAAAATTAGTTGGGCGAGGTGGCGGACGCCTGTAATCCCAGCTACTTGGGAGGCTGAGGCAGAAGAATCGCTCAAACCCAGGAGGTGGAGGCTGCAGTGAGCCAAGTTCATGCCACTGCACTCCAGCCTGAGTGACACAATGCCTAAAAAAAAAAAAAAAAAAGAAGGCTATTTATGGATGCTGCCAAAGGGGTTGGCTGTGGAAGGTACTACAGAATGGCCCATTCAGTTCCATTCCAACCACTGTGGATCATGTCTTACTGCTGAAAGCTTGAAAGTAAAATGCTACATTTCTCAGACTCCCTTACAGCTAACAATGTGCTCATGTGAAATTTGAAAAATAAAAATTGGAATTAAGAAGCAGAAGACATAATTTTGTCAGTTATGCTGTTTTGTCCAGTAAGCCAGGTTACAGAGGCATTTAGAGTTGCTGTGGCATTTGTAGTAGAAGTCCCAGGGTCCAATTCCTAGTTTCACAGAGGTTAAGATGGATCATTTAATAGCGTAAATCATGACAGAGGCACTGTGAGCCTAGAGACTGCAATCATTATGGAACTTTCTTTTTTTTTTGAGACCCAGTCTCCCTGTGTCACTCAGGCTGGAATGCAGTGGCATGATCTTGGCTCACTTCAACCTCCGCCTCCCAGATTCAAGTGATTCTCCCACCTCAGCATCGCAAATAGCTGGTATTACAGGCACAGGCCATCACACCTGGCTAATTTTAGTATTTTTAGTAGAGATGGTGTTTTGCCGTGTTGGCCTGACTGGTCTTGAACTCCTGACCTCAAGTGATCCACCCGCCTCAGCCTCCCAAAGTGCTGCTATTACAGGCATGAGCCACTGCCTCCAGCTGCAACTTTCTTACTCCCAGGCTTCCAGACAGTGGCAGCGATAGCTCCCTTAGTCAACCAGTTCTGCAGTGTGGTTCTGGGGTTTATTCCTGGGAGCTTGGACCAGCCCCTCCAAACCTCCTAATGATTTCCTAATAACTGGCAATAACTCTGCTTTCATCTAGAGTGGATTCTGTTATCTGCAATGGAACTCCAGACCAACACACCTGCTAATATGCAGAATTAGAGAGGGTTCAAGAAAACAGGCCCTTTCACATCTTCCTGATTGGAATATGAATTGGGACAACTTTAAGATAATGTAGCTTGTCGGGCCCAGCGGGGTGTCTTACAGGTGAGAGCCACCGCACCTAGCTGAAATCACTATCTTGAAGAAATGTCTGCACTCCCATGTTGATTGCAACATTATTCACAGTAGCCAAGATATGAAAACAACCTAGATGTCCATGGAAGAATGGACAGATAAAATGTGATAATGTGTGTGTGTGTGTGTGTGTGTGTGTGTAGATAGATATGTGTATCTATGTATGTACATAGGTATACTTATATGCAATGTATATATGTGTGCATATTTATATAATGGAATATTATTCACCCTTTAAAAAGAAGGAAATTCTGCCATTTGCAGCAACATGGATGAACCTGGAGGACATTATGCTACGTGAAATAAGCCAGGCATAAAAAGACAAAGTGCATGACCTCACTTACATGTGGACTCCAAAGTAGTGGAATTCACAGAGGCATGGAGTAGAATGGTGGTTGCCAGGGGTTGGGGGAGATGGGAGAAACGGAGTGACGCTGGCCAAAGGTACAAAGCTTCCGTTCTGCAGGATGGATAAGTTTGGAATAAGTTGTGGTGTACAGCATGGTGATGATGGTTGACAATACTGTATTGTGGCCGGGCGAGGTGGCTCATGCCTGTAATCCCAGCACTTTGGGAGGCTGAGGCGGGCAGATCATGAGGTCAAGAGTCTGAGAACAGCCTGGCCAATATGGTGAAACCCTGTCTCTACTAAAAATATAAAAATTAGCCGGGCGTGATGGGGCGCACCTGTAGTCCCAGCTACTCAGGAGGCTGAGGCAGAAGAATTGCTTGAACCTGGGAGGTGGAGGTTGTGGTGAGCTGAGATCACACCACCGCACTCCAGCCTGGACGACAGAGCAAGACTCCATCTAAAAAAAAAATACTGTATTGTATACTTATTTCTCAATATACACACACATGATATGTGAGTCAGTTTGATTGTGGTGATCATTTCACGATGATACCATTGTGAATATCAAGCATATCAAACATCACATTGCATATCTCAAATACCAACAACTTTTTATTTGTCAATTGTACCTCAATAATGCTAGAAGAAGATGGCAACAAGAGGAAAGTGGCCAGAGAGAAGGCAACAATGTGAGCCAGCCCAGGGGTCTCATAGGAAGAACACACACACGCACAAATAAGTAAAGAATAGAATATATTTTTAAGAAAACACCAAAATGTGGCCAGGCACGGTGGCTCATGCCTGTAATCCCAACACTTTGGGAAGCCAATGTGGGCAGATCATTTGAGGTCAGGAGTTCAAAACCAGCCTGGCCAACATGGTGAAACCCCATCTCTACTAAAAATACAAAAATTAGCCAGATGTGGTGGTGTGCGCCCGTAATCCCAGTTACTCTGGAGGCTGAGGCAGGAGAATTGCTTGAGCTTGGAAGACCGAGGCTGCAGTGAGCCGAGATTGCACCACTGCACTCCAACTTGGGAGACAGAGCAAGGCTCCATCTCAAAAAAAAAAAACAACAACAACCAAAAAGAAATGACAAAACTGGCTCATGCCCACAATCCCAGCACTTTGGGAGGCCAAGGCAGGCGGATCACAAGGTCAGGAGATCGAGACCATCCTGGCCAACATGGTGAAACCCCGTCTTTACTAAAATACAAAAAATTAGCCGGTCGTGGTAGTGTGCACCTGTAATTCCAACTACTTGGGAGGCTGAGGCAGGGAAATCATTTGCACCCCGGAGGTGGAGGTTGCAGTGAACCAAGATTGCACCACAGCACTCCAGCCTAGCGACAGATCAAGACTCCATTTCAAAAAAAAAAAGAAAGAAAGAAAACACCAAAATGTTAATAAAAGTTATCTCTCTTTTCACTGCTGCAGGCACCATGTCCCGCTGATTTTTGTATTTTTAGTAATCCCAGTGTTTATTAAACACTAAAATGTGGCCAGGCGCAGTGGCTCACACCTACCTTGGCCTTCTAAAGTGCTTGGATTACAGGCGTGAGCCACTGAGCCCGGCCACATTTTAGTGTTTTCTTAAAAATAGACTATTCTTCTTAATGCTCGGGCTTCAGAAGACGCTAGCTGCTTGTGTCCTCTGCTATGGCAAGAAGAAGGTCTGGTTGGACCCCAATGAAACCAATGAAATTGCCAATGCCAACTCCCATCAGCAGATCCGGAAACTGATCAAAGATGGGCTGATCATCTGTAAACCTGTGACTGTCCATTCCTGGGCTTGATGCCAGAAAAACACGTTGGCCCAGGGGAAGGGCTGGCACATGGGCATGGATAAGTGAAAGGGTACGGCCAATGCCCAAATGCCAGAGAAGGTCAAGTGGATGAGGAGAATGAGGATTCTACGCAGGCTGCTCAGAAGATACAGTGAAGCTAAGAATATCGATCAGCACATGTATCACGGCCTGTACCTGAAGATAAGGGGCAATATGTTCAAAGATAAGCAGATTCTCAGGGAATCCACAAGCTGAAGGCAGACAAGGCCTGCCGGAAGCTCCTGGATGACCAGGCTGAGGCCCGCAGGTCTAAGACCAAGGAAGCACGCAAGCGCCGTAAAGAGCACCTCCAGGCCAAGAAGGAGAAGATCATCAAGACTTTGTCCAAGGAGGAAGAGACGCAGAAATAAAAGCTCTTCCTTTGTCTGTATATACTGGCCTCTGCGATGACGTAGATCAGCCATTAAAATAAAACAAGTTTTTAAAATAAAAAGTAAAAAAATAAGCCAGGTGCATTGGCTCATGCCTGTAATCCCAGCACTTTGGAAGGCCAAGGTGGGCGGATCACCTGAGGTCAGGAGTTCAAGACCATCCTGGCCAACAGGTGAAACCCTGTCTCTACTAAAAATACAAAAAAAATTAGCCAGGCATGGTGACAGGCACCTGTAATCCCAGCTACTTGGGAGGCTGAGGCAGGAGAATTGCTTGAACCCAGGAGGCAGAGGTTGCAGTGAGCAGAGACCGCGACATTGCACTGCAGCCTGGGCAACTAGAACGAAATTCTGTCTCAAAAAATAAATAAATAAAGTTATCTCTGAGTAGAGAGATTAGCCTGTTAATTTTTTGAATTATGTGTGTCAAAATGTAAAACGTGTTATTGGTATATATTTTAAATCAAAGAGTATTTATTTACTATTATTTAAAAAAACAATTTTAATCTTCATAAAAATATTTTGGAGAGTTTTGTGTTCTCAAGGTTGTTGTTTTTTTTTTCCTATACATAGATGTTTCTTTTTTTCTTTTTTTTTTTTTTTTTTGAGACAGAGTTTCAGTCTTTGCTGCCCAGGTTGGAGTGCAGTGGTTCAACTCAGCTCACTGCAACCTCGACCTCCCGGGTTCAAGCGATTCTCCTGTCTCAGCCTCCTGAGTAGCTGGGATTACAGGTGCGTGCCACCATACCTGGCTAATTTTTTTTTTTTTTTTTGTATTTTTAGCAGAGACAGGTTTCACCGTGTTGACCAGGATGGTCTTGATTTCTGCACCTCGTGATCTGCCTGCCATGGCCTCCCAAAGTGCTGGAATTACAGGCGTGAGCCACCATGCCTGGCCACATGGATGTTTCTTTTCTTCTTTTCTGCTTTTTTTTTTTTTTTTGAGACAGAGTCTCACTCTTTGTTGCCCAGTGGCGCGACTTGGCTCACCGCAACCTCCACCTCCTGAGTTCAAACGATTCTCCTGCCTCAGCCTCCTGAGTAGCTGGGATTACAGGTGCGTGCCACCATACCTGACTAATTTTTTGTATTTTTAGTAGAGACGAGGTTTCGCCGTGTGAGCCAGGATGGTCTTGATCAATTGACCTCATCATCTGCCCGCCTTGGCCTCCCAAAGTGCTGGGATTACAGGCATGAGCCACCGTGCCCAGCCCAGATGTTTCTTTTCTTTTTTAAAAAAAAAATATATATATTTTATTGCATTTTAGGTTTTGAGGTACGTGTGAAGAACATGTAAGATTGTTGCATAGATACACACATGGCAGTGTGGTTTGCTGCCTTCCTCCCCATCACCTATATCTGGCATTTCTCCCCATGTTATCCCTCCCCAACTCCTCACCCCCCAGTGTCCCTCCCCAGTTCCCCCAGACAGACCCCAGTGTGTGATGCTCCCCCTCCCTGTGGTGTCCATGTGTTCTCATTGTTCAACACCCACCTATGAGTGAGAACGTGCGGTGTTTGATTTTCTGTTCTTGTGTCAGTTTGCTGAGAATGATGGTTTCCAGGTTCATTCATGTCCCTACAAAGGGCACGAACTCATCATTTTTTATGGCTGCATAGTATTCCATGGCGTATATGTGCCACATTTTCCCTGTCCAGTCTATCATTGATGGGCATTTGGGTTGGTTCCAAGTCTTTGCTATTGTAAACAGTGCCGCAATGAACATTAGTGTGCATGTGTCCTTATAGCAGAACGATTTATAATCCTTTGGATATATACCCCGTATTGGGATTGCTGGGTCAAATGGAATTTCTATTTCTAGGTCGTTGAGGAATCGCCACACTGTCTTCCACAATGGTTGAACTAATTTGCTCTCCCACCAACAGTGTAAAAGTGTTCCTATTTCTCCACATCCTCTCCAGCATCTGTTGTCTCCAGATTTTTTAATGAGCTCCATTCTAACTGATGTGAGATGGTATCTCAATGTAGTTTTGATTTGCATTTCTCCAATGACCAGTGATGATGAGCATTTTTTCATATGTTTATTGGCCACATATATGTCTTCTTTTGTAAAGTGTCTGTTCACATCCTTCGCCCACTTTTGAATGGGCTTGTTTGTTTTTTTCCTGTAAATCTGTTTTAGTTCTTTGTAGATTCTGGATATCAGCCCTTTGTCAGATGGGTAGATTGCAAAAATTTTTTCCCATTCTGTTGGTTGCCGATTCACTCTAATGACTGTTTCTTTTGCCATGCAGAAGCTGTGGAGTTTGATTAGGTCCCATTTGTCTATTTTGGCTTTTGTTGCCAATGCTTTCGGTGTTTTAGTCATGAAGTCCTTGCCTATGCCTATGTCCTGAATGGTTTTGCCTAGATTTTCTTCTAGGGTTTTTATGATGTTAGGTCTTATGTTTAAGTCTTTAATCCATCTGGAGTTAATTTTAGTGTAAGGTGTCAGGAAGGGGTCCAGTTTCTGCTTTCTGCACATGGCTAGCCAGTTTTCCCAACACCATTTATTAAATAGGGAATCCTTTCCCCATTGCTTGTTTTTGTGAGGTTTGTCAAAGATCAGATGGTTGTAGATGTGTGGCGTTGCCTCCGAGGCCTCAGTTCTGTTCCATTGGTCTACATCTCTGTTTTGGTACCAGTACCATGCTGTTTTGATTACTGTAGCCTTGTAGTACAGTTTGAAGTCAGGTAGTGTGATGCCTCCAGGTTTGTTCTTTTTGCTTAGAATTGACTTGGCTATGTGGGCTCCCTTTTGGTTCCATATGAAGTTTAAGGTGGTTTTTTCCAGTTCTGTGAAGAAGGTCATTGGTAGCTTGATGGGGGATAGCAGTGAATCTGTAAATTACTTTGGGCAGTATGGCCATTTTCACTATATGGATTCTTCCTAACCATGAGCATGGAATGTTTCTCCATCTGTGGTGCTCTACACGTTCAGAGAAACTTCTCTAGTAACAAACTATAGAAATGATCCCTGAAAGTATAGTCTTCAGATGTTTCTTTATTACACAATTGTGACATCACATCATAGGCTTTTCCCCCATGTTACCACATTTTTCAAAACCATTATTTTAATGTCTGAATTAAATGCTGTTGAGTACAATTAGTAAACACTGCAAGTTTACTTAGTAATTCTCCTATAATTAAGCATTTACTTGCCTCCTTTCTTTTTATTATACTTTAAGTTCTGGGATACATGTGCAGAACGTGCAGGTTTGTTACATAGGTATACACATGCCATGGTGGTTTGCTGCACCCATCAACCCATCATCTACATTAGGTATTTCTCCTAATGCTATCCCTCCCCTAGCCTCCAACCCCCAACAGGCCCCGGTGCGTGATGTTTCCCTCCCTGTGTCCATGTGTTCTCATTGTTCAACTCTCACTTATGTATTTATTTATTTTTTGAGACAGAGTCTTGCTCTTGTTGCCCAGGCTGGAGTGCAATGGAGAGATCTCAGCTCACTATAACCTCCGCCTCCCAGGTTCAAGTGATTCTCCTGCCTCAGCCTCCCAAGTAGCTGGGATTACAGGTATGTGCCACCATGCCTGACTAATGTTTATATTTTTGACAGAAACGGGGTTTCACCATGTTGACAAGGCTGGTCTCAAACTCCTGGACTCAAGTGATCCCCCCGCCTGGGCCACTGCTCCCGGCCTTATGTATTTATTATCTTGACAGGATCTCTCCCTGTCACCCAGGCTGGAGTGCAGTGGCACAATCATGGCTCATTGTAGCCTCAAACTCCCAGGCTGAAGCTATCCTCCCACTTGGCCTCCCAAAGTGCTGGGATTACAAACGTTAACCACTACTCCTGGCTAGAAAATTTATAATTAATTTAGAATTTTGCTTATACTAACTTTTTTTTCCCAAGTGAATTAATGTAGGACCAACTTTTTTTTTTTTTTTTTTTTTTTTTTTGAGACAGAGTCTCACTCTGTCACCCAGGCTGGAGTGCAGTAGCATGATCTTGGCTCACTGCAATCTCCACATCCAGGGTTCAAATGATTCTCATGCCTCAGCCTCCTGAGGAGCTGAAATTACAGACACATGTCACAATGCCCGGCTAATTTTTTGTGTTTTTGGTAGAGACAGGGTTTCACCATGATGGCCAGGCTGGTTTCAAACTCCTGACCTCAAGTGATCTGCCCACTTTGGCCTCTCAAAGTGCTGGGATTACACGTGTGAGCCACCATGCCCAGCCAGAACCAACTTTTGATTGGCATGTTTAACTGGTAAAGAGTAATGGCCAAAGGGTCTCCCAGAACAAGGAAAACATTACCATCAGCAAGTGACACTGGTAAGACACCACACATTACAGCACAGATGAACCTTCTGAAGATGGGAACCACACCACACCCAGTCCATGAATGTAGACTGGGGAGGCGAGTGGCAATCCAGTTCCAATCCAAGGAACTGTAACCAGTTTATAGTATCAGAGAGTGAGAAAGGGGTGTGATTATAACTTAGAAACCTAAAACCAATTCCTTGTTCCCTCCCCTTCTTGATGGAGGCTGTGGGGGACAGAAAGGGATTCTATTACGCTACGACAGAGGAGTCCAGGAAAATACAAACCAGCACTGGCCTCTCTCCACCTAAGGCCACCTACCTGGAAACAATGTGTTGACTTAGGCTGTCTTTCACAGATGCCTTTTTATTATTCATGGTAAATTAATACACTGACATTCCACTTCCTCTGTCTGCTTCCTTATTCATGCAGTAGATAATTAATTAATTAATTAATTTTTTGAGACAGAGTTTCGCTCTTGTTGCCCAGACTGGAGTGCAATGGCACGATCTTGGCTCACCACAACCTCTGCCTCCCAGATTCAAGTGATTCTTCTGCCTCAGCCTCCTGAGTAGCTGGGATTACTAGCTGGCATGCACCACCATACCTGGCTAATTTTGTATTTTTAGTAAAGACAGGATTTCTCCATGTTGGTCAGGCTGTTCTCAAACTCCTGACCTCAGGTGATCCGCCTGCCTTGGCCTCCCAAAGTGCTGGAATTACAGGAGTGAGCCACCTCGCCCGGCCAATGCAGTAGATATTTATAAAGGGCCTACTATGTGCCAGGTGAGAGAAATTAGACAACTCCCAGTGCTGGGGACTGAGCCACTGAGTGGCAGCCCATTAATCAGGACAGGAAGACCAGGAGGTGAGTGTTATTTGGGCTGGGAGTGGTGGAGTCAAGAGGTCGGGTTGGGAGGTGCTAAACTGAAAATGCCCATTATATATCATCTAACGGTCTGGATGCAGGCACCTGGGAATTCAGGGGAGAGGGTGGCATGGAAAAGAAAGATCATGGCAGTCAGTCAGTGAACACTGATCCCCAGAGCCTACTCGGATTTGAGTTACTGTCAGTATTTGGGTTCAAACCCTAAAAGCTGAGGAGCTGACCCTGAGTTGGAGATCCTTTCCAGCAGGGATGTGTCTGTTGTTGTGCTGACTCTTAGTTTTAGAATGATGTAATAAACTCACGGAGGAACAGCAGAGGTCGCTGTGAATCTAAACTCCCAGAGCACAGTAAACGTTTGTGATATGCTGAGTGGATTTCAGCTTAAAACACAGTAAAATAATTGAGAAAAGGTCTACACCATATCTTGGCTTATAACCTAAAATAAAACAGAATCTGTAATATTTTACCTTGAAATATCACTAACTGTATCCTGAAATGCAAATAAGACAAACAACACATTTTTTTTTTTTTTTTTTTTTGACAGAGTCTCACTCTGTCACCCAGGCTGGAGTGTAGTGGCCCGGTTTTGGCTCACTGCAACCTCCATCTCCCAGGTTCAAGCAATTCTTCTGCCCAGCCTTCCAAGTATCTGGGACTACAGGCATGCACCACCATGCTGGCTAATTTTTGTGTTTTTAGTAGAGATGGGTATTGGCCAGGCTGGTCTTGAACTCCTGACCTCGTGATTTGCCCACTTTGGCCTCCCAAAGTGCAGGGATTACAGGCATGAGCCACAGCCCTCGGCTAGTTTACAATCTTATGAGTTTTTTAAGTTCACAAAAGTCAGCACAGAGCTGACATTTTAGGGAAAACATATTTTATGCCAAATTATACACAGAGTAAAATTCTGATCTTTTATAAGAGTTAAGAATAGTTGAAATATAGACATTGTAAATGCAGTAAACATGTTAATTGACAAGTGATAGCAACTTTTTCCTCACAATCAGGCTAAGGAAAGTAGTCCTGATGAAACAAGTTACTTGTAGGACTTAAATGGCATGAACTAAATGAAAACAAAGGACAAATAGTGAATAGCTATGCAATTCGACTTTTAAAAATAATTTTATTTTATGACCAGGCATGGTGGTTCCTGCTTGTAATCCCAGCACTTTGGGAAGCTGAGGTAGGAGGATTGCTTGAGCCCTGGAGTTTCAGACCAGCCTGGACAACACAGGGAGACCCCATCTCTACAAACACTAAAAAAATTAGCCATGTGTGGGTGGCTCATGCCTGTGGTCCCAGCTACTTGGGAGGCTGAGGTGGGAGGATGGCTTGAGCCCAGAGGGTCAAGTATGTGGTGAGCCGAGATCATGCCACTGTACTCCAGCCTGAATGACAGAGTAAAACTCTGTCTCAAAAAAAAAAAAAAAAGGAAAAAGAAATTTTTAAAATTCATTTAGCAGCTTACATAGGATTAGTGAGATAGCCTGATAGTACTGATGAAGCACTTAGAACAGTGCCTGGTACACAGAAGCCACTCAATAAATACTAGTTCCTGTCTTCCTTTGCTCCACTTTTCTTCCTTTGCTCCATTTTTCTTCCTTTGCTCCATTTATTGCATTTTCTTCTCAATTTACTTCTTTTTTTTTTTTTTTTTTTTTTTTTTTGAGACAGAGTCTAGCTCTGTCACCCAGGCTGGAGTGCAGTGGCTCAATCTCCGCTCACTGCCACCTCCGCCTCCTGGGTTCAAGTGATTCTCCTGCCTCAGCCTCCCAAGTAGCTGGGATTACAGGCATCCACCACCAAGCCCCGCTAATTTTTGTATTTTTAGTATAGACGGGGTTTCACCATGTTGTCCAGGCTGGTCTCGAACTCTTGATCTTGTGATCACCTCATCCTCCCAAAGTGCTGGCATTACAAGCGTGAGTCACTGCGCTCAGCCTCAACTTACTTCTTATAAAAATATGTGTTTCCAGCTGGGTGCGGTGTCTCATGTCTGTAATCCTAGCACTTTGGGAGGCCAAGGCAGGCCGATCATCTGAGGTCAGGAACTCGAGACCAGCTTGGCCAACATGGTGAAACCCCGTCTCTACTAAAAATACAAAAATTAGCTGGGTGTGGTAGCAGATGCCTGTAATCTCAGCTACTCTGGAGGCTGATGCAGGAGAATTTCCTGAACCCGGGAGGCAGTGGTTGCGGTGGGTCGAGAACGCGCTATTGCTCTCCAGTCTGGGCAACAAGAGCGAAACTCCATCTCAAAAAAAAAAAAAAAAAAAAAAATTGTGTTTCCCACAGAGATTAGTAACATTAAGTGTCATTCTCTGTTATTGATTGGAGATGTTAGGAATGCAAAAGATAAAAAGTAGGGGCTCTTGGTAGATAGAAAGTAAACTTCCAATTGAGAGCTCACTTTGTGGGTTTGTTGTCGCTGCTGTTTGTTTTTGATAATGTGCAATTATAGAAATTTACAAAGATCCTTTTAAGAGGGCAACGTCCTGCTTTCAAAGTCAGTTTTCTTAGGCATAGATCAGCTCATAGACTGTCTGTCGCCTTGCTATTGAATTAGGGCTATATTTTTGACAAGTACAGCAGCCATATCGTCACTTTAATCACCCAATAATCCACTGTGTCTCTTTATGCTAATAAATAAAACATCCTTTGTTAAATATTTCCTAGTAAGCAATAGCAGACCTGTAATCTCCACCCCATATGTTACAAAGTAAAATGATATAGCAGTAATAAAATCAAATCAAATCATGTCTAGGAGTTTTATAGACAACTAATAGCTACGATTGCAAAGTGCAATCAGATACCAATTGAAGGGTACTTTTTTCTTTAATATAATGTACTATGCATATTTCACTGACTGTCTCATGATGTCAAATGAATTTAACAAGATGATTATGTAGGTCAAATTACTTAGTAAGTTCTTTTAAGAATGGCTTTTAGACTTATTATGACTTTTAATGGTGCAATTTGTTAAATGATTGGAATTTCTAAAATCCTGCCTGCAAGTGCCTATCAGAAATACTTGCTCTGCCCTGGTGATTTATTTTTAAAATCTACTTCTTGCTTGTAGCAATTGAAACAAAAATGACCACCAAAGAGCAACTTCGTTTTTTTTTCTTTTTTTTCTTTTTTTTAAGATAGGGTTTCACCATGTTGGTCAGGCTGGTCTTGAACTCCCGACCTCAGGTGATCCACCTGCCTTGGCCTCCAAAGTGCTTGGATTACAGGTGTAAGCCACCATGCCCGGCCAAAGAGCAACTGCTTGAAGCTCATTTCTCGTTTTTAATTATTTATAATACTTCCTTATTATCAAATTATAATTTGAATATTCTTAATTTCAAATAGCCTTCTGACCAAATCTCTCTCAGCTCTTTAAGAAGATGTCCTGGGAGTTCTTTTATCCCCCCCTCAAATATGAAATATAATCCTGCTTAATTTATGTCAGGAACTATAGACAGAATAGATATTATTAAATTTTATAAAATGGCATATTAGTTCTTTTATTGATATCTCTAACAATAAATTTAAAGGGAGAAAACAATGAAATATGATTGAAATATTCAGCCTTTGCACTTGGAATATTGCCTTTGTATATGTTACCTTTTGGTATCTATAGGTGCTATATTTCAGTTTTATGCAGTTTGAGAAGCTCCCTATTCCAGCTAAGGTTTTTAAAACTGCCCACTGAAAATTGCATAGCTATCTCTTCATTTTCTTTTCTTTTCTTTTTTTTTTTTTTTTTTTTGGAACAGAGTTTCACTCAGACCACTCCAACCCAGGCTGGAGTGCAATGGTGGATCTCAGCTTACTGCAGCCTCCACCTCCTGTGTTCAAGCTGTACTCCTGCCTCAGCCTCCTGAGTACCTGGGACTACAGGTGTGTGCCACTGTGCCTGGTATTTTTAGTATTTTAGTATTTCTGTATTTTTAGTAGAGATTGGGTTTCACCATGTTCCAGGCTGATCTCAAACTCCTGGCCTCAAGTGATCCACCTGCCTTGGCCCCCAAAGTGCTGCGATTACAGGTGTGAGCCACAGCACACAGCCTTGCTTTTCTACCTTTAAAGACTATTGTATAGAATTACTTGAAAATGCCTTCATGTAATAATCTTAAAAGTCAACATTCTTTTAAAACTGATCTTCCATCTCTGGTCTCCACACACCTTGCATTGAAATTCTCCTAAAACTCCAAAAAGTCTTAAAATCTTGGTGCTCCCTGATATCTGCTTCCCCAGTGTGATATTCTTCTTGCTGGGGAACACAGGGCATGCTGAGACAGAAGTTCCAGATACAGCTGGAAGATGGTGGTTCTGTTCTGTCTCCACCCTGACTCACCGAATGACCCCGGATGCAAGTCCCCTGGCAGCTTGGAGCCCATGGTTGCTGCTTGGAAATGAGGTTGACAACTCTTGATCTCTGCTCCTTGGGGTTGTTGCAAGCCTTAATGAGATCACGGTGCACATTTTCATTTTCTCTCTCATGTCTTCAGTGAGCTGTAGGTAGGGCAGAGTAATAGTGGAATATGGAAGTCTGCTTGTATGTCTGGATGAAAGTCACTATAGAACAGTGTTATTTAATTTTTCTACTTCTTTCAGTTCAATGGATGTAACATTCGCAATCCTCTCTAAGCCCATCAACCACAAAAACTTAATTAGATATTATATCTCCTTGGTTTAAAATAGTATTTAATTTTACATAATGTGTTCAGCCAAAATATTAGGATTCCCCAAACAGAAATGTTCCCTCTATTTTTTTCCCTCAGGCTTTTCTTTCAATTTTTTTGTAGCTTTTAAAAAAATTATTCTCCTTAAAGTATGATTTCGGCAGTTTCCCTCTGTGAAACATCTCTAAGTCCCCCGCTACCGCTACTTAATTGAAGATGTAATCCCCACTTAGTGACTGTGCAACCTTCCAGATATCAAGCACAACGACCAGTAAATATTAACATTCCTGTTAAATGTGCGCTGCCTCTTATTCCTTTCCCCCCCCGCAAATTGTCTTCCTTCTCCTTCGAGTGTCATCTAAAGTGAGATTATATTAACTGTGTCTTATATGGGGCTTGAGCGCGGGAGTTGAAATTAATGGGCAAATATCCTTTTCACTTACAGAGTAAATGAATATTTGGTCTTTAAGCCATATCGAGGTGTGAAAGAAAGGCACAGACAAACCCAGTGAAGACCACCACATTTTGGGCCAAATCTAAGCTTTTCATTGCTTGATGGGCAAAAAAACAAAATTCGAGTAAATGCTAAAATGAATAAATAATGCTCAGGACACAACAGCTTAAGGTTGTATAAAATCAGACAGAGATTTCACTCTTAGAAGATATCTCTAAAATACTGTGGAGCTCTGTTTCAATTCCGAGAGTCCTAGTATTTTGGTCAGTTTCCTTTATTTGTTCCAAGACGCCCCAGTTCCATCTTTGGGGTGAACATTGAAGCTGACTTAAAAAGGCACTCCAGGCTTTGAGGGAGCCTGGCCCCAAACCCAAATAACTCGAAACAGCAGGAAGGCCAGATTCTGGCGGAAACTTTTGAGAAGTAAAGCATAGTTCGTTTCCTTCCTTGCAGGAGACATGGCGGGCTCCCTAAAGCAGCGCTGGTTTCCCAAGTTACGGCAGAGGGCACTCGAGACTACCGCACGGCCAAGGTCGCGGCGCGGCGCGGCGTCTGCAGGGGCCGGCGGAGCCCTTCGCCACAACGTTTGGCACCCAACCCAAAGATCAGGGATACCTCAAATTCTTTTCAACGGAGGAATTCTTCTGGTGAGTTAAATTTTGTTTGCGTAAAACGGTGCTAGGAGGGAGCGTTGCTTCGGGGGCACGGTCCCATTCCGTTCCGTATGGAGCCGTCTCGAATGCGCATGTCCAATTAGCATTGACACATTAGAGCGCAGAGATGCGCATGCATCATTTTTTTAAATCAAAATGAGAAGAAAAAATTATTACATAACACAATCTCAGTCCTACTGAGGGACCTGTCACGGTGATCCTCTGGGGCTCTGTGAACATCTGCTCAGCATCAGTCCCCCACGAAGAAATTATTCTTCTGCTCATTTGAAAGACAGGTAAAGGAACGGTCAAACCGGTAAGACAGCTACTGCAGACGACAAAACCAGCCTCCATCAGTGAGTAACAAAGCTGGGGGGGCGCGGCGAGCAAACGCTTTCCAGGTCAGACAGGCACTCATCTGTTATTCCAGACAGCATTTGAGGCTGACATTGATTACGAAGGCCAGGCTGAAATGCCGCATCTTTCCTGAAGCACCTGGAAAGCTTCCAGGCCTTCCACCTTACCGTGCTAAGTGGCAGATCCAGTTGATTCAGAAAACATTTGCTATGGAGGAAGAAGCACCAAGCCAGGCAAAGGCTTCCTGGCCCATCAGAATGTGGGAGGGGGATGTAGTTGTGTCTCAAGCAGAGAAATTCCATCCTTATCAGAAGAACCATCCCGGAAGTTCTAAGGGGCCGTCTTTCCTGGGGTTCCTTCTTATAGAAGGCTCTGGAAAGGACTAATGTTTGGATAAGGCACTTTGCTACTTTAAAAATTTTGCCTCTTCATTTCATTCCATTGAGGGGCTCCAAGTATCAACATTTGCAAACTCAGGTTTAAAAGATGTATAACGATTTCTCTATTAGGAGACTCAGTTTCTTTTAAGAGCACCATTCTGACAAATGACAGAAAGTTGATCTTTGGGTTTTCCTGGATTGATCTCCATTCTGTGGGCCTAAAAGGCATGAAAGCAAGCCAGGCACCTGTCCTCATCTTCATCCACTGTCCAAGTATTCTGGCATCTGGGGTGAAGACCATTATCTGGCCTTGATCTTGGGTCCATGAAGGAGGCTGTCACACGGTTTCTTTTCTCAAGCAGAAGGGTCCTCCAGATACGCTCTCCAAGCGCCTCCAGACTTCCCCCTCCCCAGGCATATGGGAGTCATTTTGCATAGTCCCTGTGCCCTCTGGGGTGCAGGAGAGCTCTGAGAGGTGGTCTCGGGCCCATCTGTCTAACCACGCAGCCGTTCTGCCATGGGTCTGGTGTTGTCCTTGTGCATTGAGTGGGAGGCAGGGCACAGACTCCCTCTGGGACAGATGTCTCTCTGCAGTCTGAGTTTTCTGCTGTTCCCTCAATCTCAATTTCCTTTTGCTCCCTTCTCTTCTGGCCTGGGAGGCTTCAGCCTGCTTTGCTCGTCTGACTCCATCCCTCCTCTCCCAAATCTGTTGCTTAGGCCCAAAGTCCCTCAGGGTTTGGGCTTTGAAACTCAAAAGATTTTTCTCATCCTTCTACTGTGACATCCCTTCCCTGAGGCAAAGATGCCACCTGGTCTTGTTGAATGAATGAGGGTGGGGATGGGCTAGGGTAGAGGCAAAAAACATCAGTTGAAAATTCAAATATTTTTTTAGCCCTTATGCAATAAAATCAATCATAATTTAAATATGAATAGAGAAGCAAATTCAAAGAACATGAAATAGACATAGAAAATCAAACCTAGAGGAAAGAAAAGCATTTAACACACAACCCACACGGCTAACATATAATTGAGTTTGGTCTGTGAACTTCCTGGTAGCCAAAGCAGGTAAAAAAGACACTGTTACTTTTACATTCTTATTTTGTTGTTGTTGTTGTTGTTGTTTCCAGGGTCTCTTTTCCCAATGCATATTTCTTATTTTCAAAACAGAGAAAATATACAAGTTCATCAAGAGAAACAAAGAAGTTTTCTTGCCGGGCGCAGTGGCTCACGCATGTACTTCCAGCACTTTGGGAGGCAGAGGCGGGTGGATCCGAGTTAAGGCTGATCTTGAACTCCTGAGGTCGGGAGTTGGAGATCAGCCTGACCAACATGGAGAAACCTCGTCTCTACTAAAAATACAAAATTAGCTGGGCGTGGTGGCGCATGCCTGTAATCCCAGCTACTTGGGAGGTTGAGGCAGGAGAATCGCTTGAACTCAGGAAGCAGAGATTTCGGTAAACCGAGATCGCGCCATTGCACTCCAGCCTGGGCAACAAGAGTGAAACTCCATCTCAAAAAAAAAAAGAAAGAATTTTTCTTTCACTCTAAATTTTAAAGCATCGAGGCCTTATGATGACAGCCCCAGGGGAGAGAAGACAATATGACATAATCCAGAAATGAGCTCAAATAGCTCTTCAGACCTGGCCATTCCAGACCAGAAGCTTGGAGTCAGAGCAGAAGGGCTGCTTGGCATCCTATTAGCTTGCTTGCTTTTTTTTTTTCTTTACTTTTTAAAGTATTAAATGCTTAAAACTGATTTTTCAAATGCTCACAGGAAAAAAAATTCAGACACCCAAAAGGAGAATAAATAGAAAACAAACCAAACCTTTCACCCTTGCATCTCTGTTTTCCTTTCCCCAGTTCTCCTCCCTTGAACAGTGGGAATACCAGCTCCTCATTCATTCTTCCAGAGCTGATCCCTGCTTATGTTAAGGGCTTTAGCCCTCCTCATCTTCTGTATACAAATGTAAGTTACTATGCTCCCATTCTGTACCTTGCTCTTTCACTTTGCAATGTATCTGGAGATAGTTACATATTAGTCCATTTTTTAAGTGGTTGCATAGTACTTCATGACATGAGTATTTTATATGGTATTGAATCAGTCCCGTGTTGACATTCATTTAGGTCATTTTCAATCAACTGCTTTTTAAAATGGTGCTGCAACAAATTGCCTTGTATGTTCTCTCTTTTTCATTCTTTCTTTCCTTCCTTCCCTCCTTCCTTTCTTTTCCTATTTTTTTGGTGGGGGTGGGGACAGGCTCCTACTCTGTCTTCCCAGGCTGGAGTGCAATGGCACGATCTCAGCCCACTGCAACCTCTGTCTCCCAGGCTTAAGTGATCCTCCCATATTAGCCTCCTAAGTAGCTTGGACCACAGTCGTGTGTCAGCACACCTGGATAATTTTTTGTATTTTTTTTAGAGACAGGGTTTTGCCATGTTGCCCATGGCTTGTCTTGAACTCCTAGGCTCAAGCAATCTGCCTACCTTAGCCTCCCAAAGTGTTGGGATTACAGGCATGAGCCACCACACCCTGCCGCATGTACTACTTTGAACAAATATAGATGTATATGTGTTCAATAAAAACCTGTTCGTGGAATCATTCAATTAAAGGGAATGGGCATTTTCAATTAGGAAAAATATTGTCAACTTGTACTATAAAAGGGCTGAACTATTAACACTCCTACCAATAGTGTATGAGAGTGCCTGTTTCTTCCATTCTTGCTAACACAGTATATCATCAAAAAAAATGTTTTTTGAGGTGGAGTTTCAATTGTTGCCCAGGCTGGAGTGCAATGGTGCAATCTCGGTTTACTGCAACCTCCACCTCCCGGGTTCAAGCAATTTTCCTGCCTCAGCCTCCTGAGTCCTGGAATTAGAGGTGTGAGCCACCACACCCAGCTAATTTTTGTATTTTTAGAAGAGATGGTGTTTTCCATGTTGGTCAGGCTGGTCTTGAACTCCCGACATGAGGTGATCTGCCTGCCTCGGCCTCCCAAAGTGCTGGAATTACAGGCATGAGCTACCGTGCTCGGAAAAGTTTTTAATCTTGCAATTAGATAACCTTTTTCTCAATTGTTGACTGTCGTATTTACACAAGAGGAAAGCTGGGTGAGGGAATGCCCAAAAGTAAAGGACATCTGAATTATGCGGGTGAGACCATGGACATAATTTATAGTCCCACTGCAAGGTGAAAATGTGGAGCCCCTTCAGAAATTCTTAAGAATTTCAGGATGTCAACAGGAGAGCATTGAACCAGGTGCTGGACTCTCTTGAATCTAGCTAGGGCTCTGTAGATTGAACAGGCTGCACATTCATGAAGCTGACTCCACATAGAAGGTAGAGCAGAACAATTGAATATTGAGTACGGTAAGCATTACAAATGACAAGCTGGACACTTCCATTAGGACAGGAAATCACAGATGAAAAAGCAAATACGGAATTGTTCCTGCTCGCAGTCTGTAGCTCACAAACACAGATATGTTTGAGTTCATAGAGATCAGACATGTTGCTTTGGCATCTCCATACATACAAGTTTATGCACCAAGAATGACTAGTTACACCACATGAACTTGCTGTGGTAATAGGTGGCAATTTCATAGGTTCTATGTAGCTAACTCCATTTTGTTCTGTTTGGGTTTCCCCAAAAGCAGACTCTGAGATGAGTATTTGGGTGCAAGCAGCTTATTTGGCAGTGATCCCAGGAGTCAATGGCAAGAGAATAGAGAGGTGAGGCAGGGAAGGGAACACAGTAAAAGGTGTGCTTCCAGCCAGGCACAGTGGCTTACGCCTGTAATCCCAGCACTGTGTAAGGCTGGGGTGGATAGATCACTCAAGCCCAGGAGTTCGAGACCAGCCTGGGCAACATAGTGGCAAAGTGAGACTCCGTTAAAAAAAAGAAGGTGTGCATGCTTTCAAGTGAGTTCCCACTGTAGGCAACAGAAGCTCATTCTCACCAGAGATACCTAGGAGAGGTGAGAACACTCCTCTCAATGCAGCGCGAGGTTGCTGGGACATGAATCCATTAACTCCTTGCCCATTATTGGTTGAGGGCTATAAGCAGCAACTCTCTGGCTCTTCCAGTATGCCCTGCTTGTAGGGCAAGAGATCATGTGCTCCATGACCAGGAAAAAAACCTGAGAGCCTCAGAGGCACAGGGATGGACCCTAAGGAGGAGTTTCTTGTGTCAGAGTACCCCACATCCAGTCCCTTGGAACTCACCTCCCGGAGTTCACACTATGGTCACTTGAAAGGGTCAAACACAATGGGTACAAATAAGCTCACACAGACAGCAGCACCTGCTTTAGCACTGACACAGGGACAGAATTGCAGTGTCACGAATCATGGGAATAAATGTCCTGAGGCCTGGTTTGCTCCTGAAGTGGAGTTTTGCTCCTGAAGTGGAGTAAATGTGGCAGGCACCCCCCAACTAGGAATGGAGGACTCATGGACCTGCTGGGCTGAGAGCAGACGCCCACACCAGGGGAGCCTGCATTCAGAAGGAATGGAGCGGCTTGAGGACTTGGGAGATCCCAGAGTCTTTGCCAGATTTCTCTTACAATATTTTGCAACCAGGCCATGCAACTTTGGGTGTGCAACCACCAGGATTTCCCCCCCATTATAGTTTCTCTGATGAGACAAAACCCTTGTAGTCTCCTACTACCTCAAAGCACCCATTTCTGAGTTAGCCAACTGGCTTCTCAGTGTATAATCAGCCTGTGATAACAACCTTTTCATCCATCCCCTCCACAGGACCTGCAGGCTCGTTCCGGAGGAATTTGTCAGCCTGGGACCAGCTCCTGCAATTCCTCAAAAACCCTTTTTCTGGTGAAGTCAAGAAATCTTTTGTCTTTTACGTTAAAGGATGTATTAGACACTGGAATTAGATTTAAATGTTAATTTACTTTTTTTTTTTTATTTAAGTTTTCACCTTAATATTAGGCTTCTTCTTCTTCATCATCTTTTTTTTTTTTTTTTTTTTTTTTTTTGAGACAGAGTTTTGCTCTTGTTGCCCAGGCTAGAGTGCGGTGGTGTGATCTTGGTTGGCTGCAATCTCTGCCTCCTGGATTCAAGCGATTCTCCTGCCTCCCCTCCTGAACAGCTGGGACTACAGGCATGTGCCACCATGCCCAACAAATTTTGTATTTTTAGTAGAGATGGGGTTTCGCCATGTTGGCAAGGCTGGTCTTGAACTCCTGACCTCAAGTGATTCACCCGCCTTGGCCTCCCAAAGTGCTGATATTACAGGCATGAGCCACTGCACCCCCAGCCTGACATCAGGCTTCTTATAATTTTTTTTTTAATTGGAAAAAATGTCCCTGGGGGCTGGGCATGGTGGCTCATGCCTGTAATCCCAGCGTGGGGGATCACTTAAGGTCAGGAGTTTGAGACCAACCTGATCAACATGGTGAAACCGCGTTCTACTAAAAATACAAAAAAATTAGCTTGGCATGGTGGCAGGTGCCTGTAATCCCAGCTATTCAGGAGGCTGAGGCAGAAAAATAGCTTGAACCTGGGAAGTGGAGGTTACAGTAAGCTGAGATTGCACCACTGTACTCCAGCCTGAGTGACAGTGAAACTGTCTTAAAAAAAAAGTTCCTGGGTATCTTTGAGCATTGAACATTTTAAATATACCATAAATCAAATAAATAAATACGCACCTTTAATATGTTGGCAAGGCTGCTTTTAAAAAACTGTTAGAAGTCTGGATCTAACTTTTGTTAGTGCCGCCACTTTTGTCCTTAGGAGCTTAAGGACTTGGTACTATTCAAGAATGGGCACCATTTTCCAAAGTTATCCCCCTGGCTCCTTCCCTGATGTCCACCTACTCTGAGCCGCCTGTCCCCTCTCTGGAGTCAGCTGGTGGTATCAAAGCCAAGACCGTATGAAGGAGGCCAAAGGGAAAGAGACAGAGAGAACAGCGGGGGAAGGCGGGAAAATGCATCTGTGGTCTCGGGTATTTCTGCCAGAACTGACACTCTGCCACATTTTTTTTTTCCCCCCTTTGACAAAAGTCTGCTTGGAAATGCATCCAGACTGGCCTGTAGCTCTCTCTTTCCCTTGTTCAAAGGTCTCCTCGTTCAGGAAGTCTTCCGTGATTCACTCCCCCACAGCCACAGCTGTCATTAGCTCCTGAGAGCAGGGCTCTGTGTCAGTTCCTCTGTAAGTGTGTTTGTGAAATGGCCAATTCTACCCTGAGATAATAATCATCCCTACTGTTTATTCAGCGGTTGGCACGTGCTGACAGACACAGGCAAAGCAGGTGTCATTATGCACAAATGACAGGGGCAAAGACCATACTTCAGAGAGGGGAAGTAAATTGCCCAAGGTCACGGAGCTACCAGGTGGTGGTGGCACTGAGATACAAACCCTCCCGTCTCATTCTCATCTCTGCCTCTCTGTCTCGGGTGACTTGAGTGTTCAGGGAGGTCTTGGCTGCAAATCACCCTCTTCAAGGTCCCTTGTTTCTGTCACTTGGTCTCGACACCTCCCACTCACTTGATGGAGCTGCCTCACTTTGGAGGTTTCTGGAGCCTGCACTCTTCTCCCTCACACTTTTGGGAACTTTGTTTTACAGCCTGAACTCTTTAGTCCTTTTTCCAGTCTCACCTCCAGACCCTCTTCCCTCAAGGCCACCAGAAAGACTTCCCTAGAATGTAACACCTCCCCACCCATATGAAACCCTCGTGTAACCAGCATCACGTGCACGGTCATGTCCCAGCTCCCAGACATGGCATTCAACTCCCAATGAGTGAGCCCTCCCTCACCCCCCCAAATGGCTCTGCCATCTCTCTCTCTGATGCTATCCCCCCGACCCCAATCGAGTGCCCATCCCACTCTCCATTCTTGGTGTCACCTGCACCATTGGCCAGGAAGCCGAGATGACCCCTCTTTGGTACCCATTTCCTCTGCACCCAATCCCTGCACATAGCACCCTGGTGATAAACATCTGTCTGTCCAACCTCCTACTGTGGATCCCTACAGAGTGGGGAGCTTTTTTGCTTTACTTTTACTTTTTCTTTTCTTTTCTTTCTTTCTTTCTTTTTTTTTTTTTTGAGACAGAGTCTTGCTCTGTTGCTCAGACTGGAGTACAGTGGCACGATCTCGGCTCACTGCAACCTCCACCTCCTGGGCTCACACGAGTCTCCTGCCCCAGCCTCCCAAGTGTCTGAGATTACAGGCATGAGCCACCATTCCCAGCTGCTTTTCTTTTAAATTAACAAATAATAATTGTACATAATTATGGAGTACATGTGAAGTTTTGATATATATATATGCACATTATGGAATGATTAAATTAGGCTAATTATCACCTCACCTTACCTTTTTTTTTTTTTCTGGTGAGAACATTTAAAATCTCCTTTAGCAACTTTAAAGTACACAATACATTATTGTCACCTATAGTCGCCTATTAACAATATGCTGTGCAATAGATCACCAGATCTTATTCCTCTGCATGACCAAACTTTGTACCCTTTGCCCACCATCTCCTCTTTCCCATCCCACCACCCTTTAGCCCTTGAGAAACGCCATTGTATTCTCTGCTTCTTTGAGTTGGGCTTTTTTAGATTTCATATATGAGTGAGATCATGCAGCATTTGTCTTTATGTGCCTGGCTTGTTTGAATTAGCATGATGTCCTCCAGATTCATCCACGTTGTTGCAAATGACAGGATTTACTTCTTGTTAAAGGTCAAATAGTACTCCATTGTGTACATGTACCACATTTTCTTTATCCATTCATCCATTGATGGACAGTTAGGTTGCTTCCGTATCTTGGCTATTGTGAAGAGTGTTGTGATGATCATGGGCTTTTTCTTTTTTCTTTCTTTTTAATGTCTTTTTATTTATTTTTTTGAGACGGAGTTTTGCTCTTGTTGCCCAGGCTGGAGTGCAATGGCACGATCTTGGCTCACCACAACCTCTGCCTCTCTAGTTGAAGCAGTTCTCCTGCCTCAGCCTCCCGAGTAGCTGGGATTACAGGTGTGTGCGACCACGCCCGGCTAATTTTTTTTACATTTAGTAGAGATGGGGTTCTCCATGTTGGTCAGGCTGGTCTCGAACTCCCGACCTCAGGTGATCTGCCCGCCTCAGCCTCCCAAAGTGCTGGGATTACAGGCGTGAGCTACTGCCCCGGCCAACATGGGCTTTTTCATTGCAGCGTCTCTAGCACCAGCCACTGAGTAGGGCACATGGTGGAGATGAGGAAGGGTTTGTTGAATCCAGAGATGGATGAGACAGAGTCTCACTCTGTCACCCAGGATAGAGTGCAGTGGCATGATCACTGAGAGGCTTCCAACTGATGGCCCTCTCCTTGTAGGGAAACGTTTAGATAGGAGGTTTCCATGAAGGAAGGGGACAGCCAGGAAATGTCATTAAGAAGATGATTGGAAAGACATTAAGGGTTGCAAAAAAGACAAAGAAAACTCAACAGATTCCAAATGGTACCAAGTCCTGAAACCTCCTTCCCCTGTATTTCCTTTTTATGCCTGGCTCACCAACTAGTCCAAAGTAGGTCTTGGGGCCAGGCGAGTCTTTTCTCCAAGCGATCTCCCAGGCTTAGGTCCTTTCTGTTCTCTTTTCACCTCCACTGAAATCAGCCTTGTGTCCCCCGACCCCCAGTCCCCAGCCAGCACATTCTGCATTGTGGCCCATCCAGGGTGAGTAAATATAGCCTGTACTTAACGTGGATCTAAATTCACTCATTACCGGAAAAGCTATCGGTGTTGACGTGTAGGGACATCCATTTTAATTATGGAAAGGGACCTTCTTATCAATTATTTACAACCCTCAGAAAAGAATACATTGAAAATCCAAGAGAAAGAAAGCTCTTTCTTCTGCCTGGAATATCTGACATGGGGCCGCTATGGTACATGTACACACGTGTGCATACGCACACACAGAAACACCAAGGTCCACACATCTTTTTGATTCAATTCTTGCGGATTTTAAAAAAATGCTACTTTTTGAAAAGAGATAAGACAGCAGACTTTAAAATGTTGGCTGTGTTTGAGAAAAGCCATTGAAAACAAAAATTTTACAACTCGGCATCATGAATCTGAAAGAATATTTAGCTGAGTAACTGATACCTTTCCTGAACTCGAATCAGTCTGCAGAGCTAGTCAAAACAAAGTCAAAGATTGAGATAATTATCCAAATCATTCAGAGTAAAAATACCTTCTGAAGCATTCCAATAACGGAGATAAAGAGGTTTCCCTGGGCACTCGTGGTCTAGAGCTGCTGAGCTGTCTTCCCTTTGCACTTTGCACACGGAGCACAGCCACTCTGTCTCATAAACATTTTATGTTCAATGTCTTTATTCTGGATCCTGAAAATTGTAGGAAAATGCAGTACTTTTTAAATCATTTAAAAATTGGGGGGTTGGGGCCCTCATGAGCTCCTATTACTTTTGATGCATGATGCTTTGAAACGCAATGCAGTCAGGCAGGATAAAGAAGGCCATGCTTAGTCAGAAGTTTCTTTCAATTTTTTTTTTTTTTTTTTTAGATACTGTCTGCTCTGTTGCCCAGGCTGGAGTGCAATGGTGTGATCTTGGCTTACTGCAACCTCCACCTTCTGGGTTCAAGCAATTCTCCTGCCTCAGCCTCCTGAGTAGCTGGGATTACAGGCGCAGCCACATGTCTGGCTAATTTTAATATTTTTAGTAGAGATGGGGTTTCACCATGTTGGTCAGGCTGGTCAGGCTGGTCTTGAACTCATGACCTCAGGTGATCCACCTACCTTGGCCTCCCAAAGTGCTGGAATTACAGGTGTAAGCCATTGTGCCCAGCCTCTTTTGATGTCTTGTAAGGTTTTTTAGCGATACTGAGAAAAAAATCTTGGGGTCCCATGTGTTAAAAAAAAAACACAAAATGCTGGAGCCATACACACTAAAAAAGGGTTTGGGTGGCTAGATGTTGAGATGTTATGTTTTTTCCTCACTACTCTTCTGCATTTGATACATTAATATAACCTTTAACTTAATTCAAAATACATTTTTATTTTAAAAAAGTGTTTAATTTTCTGCAAATCACAATGTGATACATTAAAGTAGGAGTCCCCTCCCACTTCAGCATTCTTTCTGTCTATCCTTCCGGATTTTGTTTTATGCCTATCAGAGGTACACTTGTGTGTGTGTGTGTGTGTGTGTGTGTGTGTGTGTGTGTGTGTTTTACATACATAAATAGAAACCAGATCTCACTTTGTTGTCCAGGCTGGTCTTGAACTCATGACCTCAAGCGATCCTCCCACCTCAGCCTCCCCAAGTTTTGGCATTACCAGTGTGAGCCACCATGCCTGGCCTGTGCATGTATTTTTGTTGTTGTTGTAGTTGTTTTTGAGACACAGGCTCACTCTGTCACCCATGCTGGAATGCAGTGGCATGATCATGGCTCACTTCAGCCTTTACCTCCCCAGGCTTAAGTGATCCTCCCACGTCAGCCTCCCAAATAACTGGGACTACAGGCATGAGCCATCATGCCCAGCTAATTTTTGTACATTTTATAGAGATGGGGTTGCCTAGGCTGGTCTTGAACTCCTTGGCTCAAGCAATCCACCTGCCTCAGCCTCCCAAAGTGCTGGGACTATAGCTGTGAGCTGCCATGCCCAGCCCTATGTATGTGTTTTAAGGGGATATGATATATGTATTATTTTGGAACTAAGTTATTTCACTTTATAATGCATTGTGGATATTATTTCCATGTTGATACCTACCAATTCACTCCCTCTCCCTACGTTTTTTGATGGCTACCTCTTCTCATTCCATAGCATAATTGATTTTATGTGGCTAATTTTTAAATGGTGGACATACGGTTATTTCCAATTTCCCCTCTTACAGCCACTGCCGTGATGAACACCCAGGAAAATATATCTTTGGACACTTAATGCTACTATTCCTCAAATAACTTTTTAAAAATTAGATTAAATTCACATAACAAATAATCATTTTAAGGTGTACAAGTCAGTGGCATTTAGCATATTTGCAATGTCAGGTAATCACCACTTTTATCTAAGTTTCAAAACTGTTGCATCACCCATTGAGTAATCACTCCCAGTTGCCCTGTCCTCCGGTAAACACTCATCTCCTTTCTATCTCTATGAATTTACCTGTTCCAGAACAGAACAGTTCATATCAGTGGAGTCATACATTCTGTGGCCTTTGTGGCTGAAATGGTTTTTTTTTTTGAGATGGAGTTTCACGCTTGTTGCCCAGGCTGGAGTGCAGTGGTGCGTTCTCGGCTCACCACAACCTCCACCTCCCGGGTTCAAGCGATTCTCCTGCCTCAGCCTCCTGAGTAGCTGGGATTACAGGCACCCACCATCACACCTGGTTAATATTTTGCATTTTTAGTAGAGATGGGGTTTCACCATGTTGGCCAGGCTGGTCTCCTGACCTCAGGTGATCCACCCGCCTCGGCCTCACAAAATGCTGGGATTACAGGCTTGAGCTACTGTGCCCGGCCTGTGTCTGACTTCTTTCACATAGCAGCGTGGTTGTGAGTTCATCCACATTCACATTGCTTCTCACGTTGGGGCTGCCTTGCAGGGGTCAGTGCACTATGGTTTTCTCATACCTGGGTTCAAATCCTGCTCTATGCATGAGCTGTATGTATGTATCAGTATTTCCTCCCTCTTTATGGCTGAATAATATTCCATAATTTGTTTGTCCCTTCACCTATTGAAAGACTAAGATTCCTCCTCAGAGGGAACATCTCTGCAGAGCAGGGTGCTCTGACAAGCCTCTTGGGTCCCTCCCAGGGTGGCCCAGGTCTCAGACACTGTGCTGCTTTTCTAGAAACAGCCCGTGCTGTTTTACCATATATCCTGGAAAATTTCCGTCCAAGAACTTTTGCTGTTTTTGTTTTTTTCTCTTTTAATCAAGGGCTGGATAAATGAGCCATCAGCCCTCAAGTGCCTCATGATATGGAGCTTCTCAAATTGGAGAGAATGTTAGGAAAGTAACTGGTTTGGTCAGTTTTTATTACGTGAGCTAAGAAAGAATCAGCTTACTGTAGAAAGGATTCCCGCTGCTCCTAAGACCTCGCCCTTGGGGGCTGGAAAAAATGGCAACAATAATAACCCCTTATACTTGAGCCAGTGTTACACGGTCTTGGTGGCAGCTGAGTTTCTGCAACACAACACAATATATTTATCCAAAGCCAGTATTTCTCCCGTTAACACCGAAATATACTGAAAACTCAAGCTGTATTTGTTTTTCCTTTTCACTTCCTTTTTTTCCTTTGGACTTAAGTCTTTTTCTTTCTTTCTTTCTTTCTTTGAGACTAAGTTGTTCTCTTGTTGCCCAGGCTGGAGTGCAATGGTGTGATCTTGGCTCACTGCAACCTCCACCTCCCAGGTTCAAGTGATTCTCCTGCCTCAGCCTCCCAAGTAGCTGGGATTACAGGCATGCACCACCATGCCCAGCTAATTTTCTATATTTTTAGTAGAGATGAGGTTTCTCCATGTTGGACAGGCTGGTCTCGAACTCCTGATCTCAGGTGATCCACCTGCCTCAACCTCCCAAATTGCTGGGATAAGCATGAGCCACTGAGCTCAGCTATTAAGTCTTTGTCTTTTTTAAAGTGCCTACTATGTGCCAGGCACTGAGGACCCCTGGGAGTAAGAAACAGCCCCTGCTCTTGTGAGCTCATGCCACAGTAGGGAAGATGGACATATAAAGGGGCAAGGACAGTAAGAGGTGAAAATGTGTCAGTCCGCCCACATGAAAATGCAAGCCCCAGTTGCTGGTCTGGATGCTCCCCTGCAGTCTGGACTGACATCATGTGGATAAAACACTCAGAGGAAGAATGGGGTCACGTGCTCCTCATGTTGGGACTGCCTTGCAGGGGTCAGTGCACTGAGGTTTTCTCATACCTGGGTTCAAATCCTGCTCTATGCATGAGCTGTAAAACATCAGGCCTGGATCTTACCCTTCAGGGCTTTACTTGCTTACCCACACAGCGAGGCTGATGCTACCTTTCTGCTGTGAAAATTTAAATACTGTAGATATGTGTAAGCAAATAGCGTAAAAGAGATAATAAATACTATGCGTCTCCTTTTCCTGGGTTCGCTGCATACAGTTTCCCATGGCTTTTGAATTAATAGCAGCCAGCTTCTCAAGGTCCTGTTCCAATTCAGACAAAAGACCACTGGTACCCCAGAAAATGTCTCCAGAGGGACTCAAGCTGGACTGCCTTCCTCTTTCTTACTTTGCAGAAAACTTGGCTTTGTTCAAGTTTAAATTAGCATTCCTATCCAGGCCTCAAATTCCCCTCCTCTAGTGTGAACTCTGTTTAGCTCCAAGCGAACCTCTTTTAAAGGCAGAGGTCCTCCCTCTGGCCTCTGCACCCCAGCAGCCCCTGAAAATCCCCCCAAATCTGGCCTCCCACAAAAGGTGGCCGTGCTGTGCTCTCCTGACAAATTGAGCCTGAAGCCGTAAAGATCTCTTCCATTAGAACTTTCTAACGGTGTCATAAATCTTTTATTAACATTTGGTATTATACTAATTAAAACTGTTCTCTGTATGTATTATTAATTTCCCTAGCACTTTTTGCTGGGGTGATGTTTTTAGCCAGCTAAGCAGAATGTAGCACAGTAAATAAGAAGAAACTCATTTCCAGACAATTAGCCTTGCAGAAAAATAAGTTGGTTAATGGAAGGCATGATGATTACAAATTTTACCTAAATAAACAGGGTATCTTAATGGTAACTCTTCAAGCTAAGTAAACAGATTGGGGTGGTAATGTCCTAAGCAATACTTAAATGTAACTGTTTAATAAATTGGTAAATTACTCATTTCATCTTAGAACAAAATGGTAATACTGTAGTAATAACCTAGTATATATTCCGTAAATATGAAGCATTATCACTTTAGCTCTGTAGAAATCACCACAGTGATATGTCAGCATTGATCTAAAACTGCAGCATTTTATCTCAAGTTTATTACCCATTTTTGAGAATCGCTGAGATTTTCAGAGCATAATGGCAATAAAAGAAGAATTTAAAAAGCGCTTTAATGTGCATAAGTTAATCAGAGGTATCCTCGGGGGGGAAAAGGAAATTTGGTAAAACATGAATTATAAGCATCATTTAAACTTACTTTGGACACTAGAGATAATAAATGGCACCATAATTTAGAAATAGCTTTTAACATCAATGACGGTAAGTACCACTTTACTGTTCATAAGAATTGCAGAGCAATGGTGCTGAGGCCAATTTTATTAGCCATTTTTTTCTTTATAAAAGCAATCCAGCCCTTTCCACAACTGAGGAGACAGGAACAAGAGTTACGTGCTAATATGCAAAATGCATTTAAGTTTTTTGAAATAGAGAATAATAAATTGTGCCAAAAGATAGAGTCTGGAGACAAATGAATGATCATTTAAAAAGAATAAGGCACTCTCAGAGTTTACATATGTGGGAAAACTTGATTAAAAAAAAAAAGCCAACAAATTGTTCATACATTTTCCCATTTGCTAGAGCATGCCGGTATACTTTCAAATCCAGGAGATGAAACCATAAATCCCGGCTATTGGGAGATACTGCAACAGGAATATATTTTTGCAAATTGTCGCCACTGATAAATTGTTTTTAAAATATGTAAAGGGCAGGTTCAACTTTGTCTTCAGGGCACCCAAGCAACCTTCTTGCAGGAAGCCTCAGACCCTGACCTCTTCTCACCAAGCACAGACAGCCTCGCAGCTCAAGTGCAGAGCTCAGACTGTGGGTCAGACAGTTGCCTGGACTCCATGAACCACCTACGAAGTGCTCCGTGCTCTGCTGAGCATCATGAGGCCTCAGGAGAAGCTTGTATGGAACAGTGCATGGTTGTGTTGGTAAAACCCAGCTTATGTGGAAGAAACAATTCCAAGAAGTCAGCCTGGATCTTGCTCTTCAGGATTTACTTACTCCAGGTTCAAGATCTTTTGCTTTCCACTGCATGAATTTTAAGGACAAACCAAAGAATCCACCTTTCTTGATCTTTAAATCTTAGATGCAATTGAGTGACACAGATGCCCTTCCCTCCTATACTTTTGAACAGGAACTGTGCAAAAGGCCTGGGGCCTTTGTCCAAGGCAGCTCCTTCTGGAGGCAATAGGAACAGAGGCAGTCGTGCAGGGGGAGGGAAGCTGGGGGGGGGTGGGGGAGAGGAAATCAGCAAGAAGTGGTTCCTAGCAATGCAGCCAGAGAACAGGCCTTCAAACCCTCTGCCCACCTCAACCCTGATGTAACACTCTGTGTTCCCCTCGCTTCTGGACAGTGTCTGGTCCCTGTCAGTGACATTTCTTCCCTGAGAGACAGCCCGAGGAATATCATTTGCCTCGCCTCCTCATGGGAGAAGCTGCATTTTATGTGAGAACTATCTATCCCATCACAGTCTCTGCCCCACCTCCAGAGAGCACCCCAGCTTTGGTTGAAGATTTCGAGGCCAACTTTTGAAATAGATTGAAGCATCCTGAGCTAGTATGTAGAGAACTATTGTATTTAGCTGTGCGGCTTTGGGCAAATACACGTTAAAGTTGCTGAGCCTTAAGTCTTCTCATCTGTAAATGGGGCTTCAAAACTGTTTTCTAACGTGATTGTGAGGACTGAATGAGAAAATGCACCTCATGACCCTGAATGCAGTGCTCGACACATAGTGGGCGCCCAGCACTTACTAGGTTTCTTCCCTCTCTACAGTCAAAACACCTGCATTCATCTTATATTCTTATATTCCATCATTATATTCCATCTTATATTCCATCTTATACAGGACATTGATCAGTTACTTAACATCCTCACATCTCAACTTTCTCATCTTCATGATGGAATATTACTATCTACAGTTGACCCTTGAACAACGTGGGGGTTAGGAGAACCAATCCCTGCACAGTCGAAAATCCATGTGTAATTTTTGACTCCCCCCCAAACGTAAGTACTCATAGCCTACTGTTGACTGGAAGCCTTACTGACAACATAAAGAGTCGATGAATATATATTTAGTATAAGTATTATGTACCATATTTCTATAATAAAGGACGCTAGACAAAAGAAAATACCACTAAAAATCATAAAGAGGAGAAAAATATATTTACTGTACATTAAGTGAAAGTGGATCATCATAAAGGTCTTCATCTTCATCGTCTTCATGTTGGGTGAGCTGAGGAGGAGGAAGTGGACAGGGGGTTGGTCCTGCTGTGTCCGGGGCGGCAGAGGCAGAGGAAAATCTGCGTCTACATGGACCTATGCAGTTTAAACCCAGGTGGATTAATGGCAACTGTACTTCCTAGGCTTACTTGAAGGGTAAATGTGTAAGATGCCTGTATAAATGCTCAGCTCACTGCCTGGCCCACAGTTGCGGTTCTAGAATTGCTACTTACTATTAGTACGATTATTTTATGAACATGTACTGAGCACTTGCAATATGCCAAACATCAGCAATCAAAGGAAACCGAAGCCCCGGAAGGCAGCAGAGCCACTGGTTCTTCCTACTTAGAATAATCTGGATGTTCAACAATCAATCAACAACCTTTTCTGAAGATCTTCTTTGGGGGGGGACACGGGGCAGACTGAGGCAAATCAGGGCTCTACACTCAGGCATAACTAGGTTTGAATTCCAGCTCCGCTGCTTAAACGTCTGACCGTGATCAAGTTACTCACTACTTGAGTTACTAGGTTTGCTTCCTTCTCTCTGTGAGGAAAACAAGAACAATATTTACCGTGTGGAAATTCACCTGCCACTTATAATAACAGCATAGTGCTTACTGTGCGTTGGGCTCCAGGTTTAATCTTTCAAACGACCCCATGAGGAAGATCTGTTTTTGGCAATATCCAGACGAGCACACTGAGGCACAGAGAGGCAAAGTGACTCGTCTAGGACCGCATACCTTGCGAGTGGCAATGCTGAGATTTTAACCCCGGCCTGTTAAAGTTTCACATACGTGGTGGGCATTTTGGTACAGGAATCCAAATGTATCGATGGCCTGTCATCTTCCTTCCCCAGAGCTGAAAGTCCTCAGGCCCAGCAGCTGTGGGCTACACCAGGGTGCCTCACACCACAGGGGTTCACTAGAGCCTGTTCTTCCGCCTGAGCTGGGAGTTGGAGGTGTGGGGGTTGGCAGTAGAGCCTCCCGGAATCTTTTAGATAAAGCACAAGAGCTATCACCTTCCAACCATCTTCAGGAGGCACAAAAGAGAAATAACAAGGGATTCTAATGGTAGCAACAGCAACAACATTTAAAAAAAAAAAAGCCCACTGCCTGGCTTAGCAGCTCAAGCCTGTAATCCCAGCATTTTGGGAGGCCGAAGCCGGGGATCACTTGAGTTCAGAGTTCGAGATCATCCTGGACAATATGGTGAAACCCTGGCTTTATCAAAAATACAAAAATTAGCTGGCATGGTGGTGGGCATCTGTTGTTCCAGCTACTTGAGAGGCTGAGGCAGGAGAATTGCTTGAACCTGGGAAGCGGAGGTTACAGTGAGCTAAGATCACGCCACTGAACTCCAGCCTGGGCAAAAAAGTGAGACTCCATCTAAAAAACAAAACTAACAAACAAACAAAAAAACAACAAAACAAAAACCACCCAGGAGTTTCTGATTTATACCTGGTGGTGTGTAGGGATGGTAATATTCAACCTGGTCAGAATTCCCTTCGGCAGTCACATAAAGACCTTGACTTTCATAACAGGGTTTGAGGTGCCTCACTGGAGGAAACCAATGAACTGGATTCAGGCGGCTTCCTTTAAAGTCCTGGCACCAGAGTAGCCTTGGGAATGTGGTGTCACTCCTCAGAGCCTCAGTTTACTCATCTGCAAAATGAAAATTACAATAGTATCTATCTCTCAGGGTCCTTGAGGACCACATGGGGTCGTGCAGGTGCCCTCACCAAATGGTAGCTGCTGGGTGCCTGAAGCCGGGGCTCAGGAAGATACAAGTGGCCAGGACTCTGAGGGCCTCCCGGAGCTGGGAACTATTAATAAGGGCATGGCACCATCCCTGCCCAGAGGGCCCCTGCCCGCCTCCTCCAACAAACGAGCTAGAAACCATAGGCATTAATAAACTTCACCCCTGCCCAGCACCCTCTCTTGGCATCTTCCCCCAGGGTGGCGTTTCCTCTCTGCTCTCTCCTCCCCTTCTCCTTAGTCTCACTACGTCCTAGTAACAAAACCCCAGTGATGGCGCCTGAACAGTGGATGCAAATACGAGGCAGCTTCGCATGTTGGATAATCAACTTCGGCCCCTGAGCCCAACACCAACTTCTCCAGCCTCAGGGCTGACCTTGCCCCCAGGACCTGCGGAGGGCTACCTTCCTGACGGGGGAGGGTGGGCCAGTTCTGGGTTCTTCTCTGGGGTGCTCTGCATCCCTCTTGTTGGCTGAGGCTCTGCGGGCTGGCGGAAGAAGTGGATTTTTCCTGGATAGGGGACAAAGGAGGCAAAGGGTGCGCTGCCATTCCAGGTTCCCCGCCCTGGAGAGTTTCAGCGCAGCTGGGATAAATCCATCAACCAACAGTGCTCGATAGCAAAGTCAATACATCCCAGGTAGCAGCCAGCACATGGGCTGTGAGAGGTCTGGAGGCTTTTAAAGTCAATCTAGGACTCTCACTCCACTCAAGGATTTGGCTTCTTAAAACCAGGGAGCCTGAGTCAGCACAAATCTTTCTAATAAACCTCAGCCAATGGGACTTTTTCAGGCTGTGATCCCTGGTCCTGTGAGAACACTGCCTGGCTCCGGCCCCACAGCCAGCCAGCTAGGCAGCCAGGTCCTTTGAGTCCAGAGGCGGTTAAGGCACTTGGGGGTGAACTTGGGTGGGTTGCCTGCCTTCTCTGCTCCTCAACTTCCTACTTAATGAGAACACAGGACTATGCTGGGGAATCAGTGGGATGGTGGAAGGTGTAGGAAAAAACCTGCGCAAGTATTCTGTTCATATGGTTTTTCTTCTCCCATCCCACCTCTCCACACCAAGTCAGAGCATAGTAAAGGGGCTTAATAACGAACTCATCAGCTGGCAGCGGGTCTCATACACGAACAACATTTGTTTCAACTGGCGTGATGGCCACTGACCTCGGGGTAACACCAGGACACTGACAAGTCTAGGCAGATGGAGCCAGGCCAAGTTTCCCAGATGATTGTACCACTGTCTCTACTACCGGTGACCAGAGGACAATTCATGGCAGTGGAAGACACTGTTCCATTCCTGTCTTTTCCTCCAAAAGAGCACCACCTCTGATTAAACAACCACACTTAATTAGATTTTTATCCAAAAAAAATTTCTAAAATACTTTTGTATTCATAAAAGATTGATAATCAGCTGTACCATATACCATGGTTTTTTGTTTTTGGTTTTTTGTTTTTTGTTTTTTCCTTTATCTGAAAGAGTCTTTAGTGACTAGTTTTACAGTTTCAGAAACCAAGCTGCAGAGAATAGATACCATTTGATCGGGACCACACAGCGAGGGTCCGCAAAACTGCGCGGAAGACTCCGTCTCACCGGCGGCTGGGTGGCCCTAGGGAAGGCACCGATCACAAAGACAATTTCTCGAGGACTTTGCCAGTGTCTGAGCCAAGAAAGTGCAAGCCTGGGGCTGGGCATCACTGAGAGTAGGTGCTCTTAACCGAGCAGGTGCTTGGAAATGGGGGGCTGACTTTCTAATTTCGCAGAGGGAAAACCGCCTTCCCTGCGGAGAAACTTTCACTACTCCAGAATGCAGGCGCCTGCACCACACCAGCTGCTCTGCGGCCTTGGTGCACATGGTTACACATGGTTTAGTTGGGCCGAGGCAGAGGTTGGGATTTTGGCAAATGTTCCCAGGAACCGGGTCGCTACTTAGGCCCGGCGCTGCCGGACTGTTTCTGCGCAAAGTTGGAGGCCACATCCCCCCTGCTCCTATCCCGGAGCGCCTAGCTCGGCCGATGCTGAACAGACCTCGCACTGCTGGCGGCAGCCCCGGCCTTGGCCGTCGAAGTGGCTCAGCCGCATCCTTCGACCGCAGGTCCGCCAGAGCCTCAGCTCCCAGCCACGCGCCACTCTTCGCAAAGCTGCCGAAGCGGACAGGCCAAGGCTGGGACCTCTGGGTTTCACTGCTGCGCTCATGGTGGCCGCGGCTAGGTCTCCCCGCTTCGGCACGGATAGCAAAGGAGCTAGCGCTCAAGCCTGGGAGACCAGAAGCACCAGGCGCCCTTGGAACTCAGAGGCCCAAGCCGAGTGGCAGGCTCCTCTGTCCCACTGCTACCCCGGGTCTAGGGTCAAGGTGGCTGCAGGCACCCCCTCCACCTCACCCCGAAGCCACCTCTCCACCTTCACTACTCAAAGCTCCTCCACCCAGCACTACAGAAAACGCTTGGTTTGGGGGCGAGAGCACGGGGGCTGCCACCGCTGCACACCCCAGAACTAATGTCTGAACTTCTTTGAAGCTTACTTTATTTTTCTTTCTTTCTTTTTTTGAGACAGGGTCTCACTCTGTCGCCCAGGCTGGAGTGCAGTGGTGCGATCACGACTCACTGTAGCCTCGACCTTCTGGGCTCAAGCGATCCTCCCACCTCAGCCTCCGAAGTAGCTGGAACCACAGGCGCGCGCCACCACGTCCCGCTAACACATTTTATTTTGTAGAGACGGGGTCGCTATGTTGCTCAGGCTGGTTTTGAATTCCTGGGCTCAAGCAATCCTCCTGTCTCAGCCTCCCAAAGTGTTGAGATTACAGGCGTGAGCCACTGCGCCCTGCCTAGGCTTAATTTTTCCATCTACAAATTGGGGAGGGCCTCCGTACCTCGCAAGTTCTGTGCGTCGCAAATCAGAGCTCCCTCCCAGGCCCTGTACTGGCAACTGATGACCCGAAACCATTTCCACTAGCCGGAAGGGAACGGCGGGCCCCAGAGTTTTCGGCGTTCTCTCCGGAGGGCTCTGATTCGGCCAGGTCTCGGTGGCGTCCCCCCAATCCCAGACCCTACCCTCTGCGCGGCCTCCTAGGGAGAGCTGATCCTGGTCTCACTCCCTGCCCAGGCCGGCAGCCTCGCCCCTTGCAGACGCCTTCGGCCCAGGCCTCCCCCGCCTGCCTGTAGGCCCAGGGCTCCGGGAGAACCCGCGCGATCAGTCCGCTCGGCTCCCGGAGCTGTCTTGGTCTCCCTGCCCTGCATCTGTAAAATGGGCGCGGCTTCAGAGACGTTGGGACTGAGGCTGGCGTCCCCCAGTTCTCGCCGAGAAGCCGGCTGCTTCTCGTCCTCCATCTCATCCTCGGCCGGGCTGGGCGCCAACACTCGGCCGCCTGCCTCCCAAGCCTTGGCCTGAGGCTGGGAGAGGATAGCAAAGGAGGCGCCCAATAGGGCCCTTCAGGCTACTCCAGATTCCTTTTTCCTTAAGCTCAGCCTCAGGGGAGCCTGCCCCCTCCAGATATTACCGTGTCGGATCCTGCCCAAAGCCCGTATGGTTGGGGGCAGTGGGAGCTGTGTCCCCGACTGAGGACGGGTAGTCCTTGGACTTCAATCCCGCGCAGTCACGGCGGAAACGACGACTTGGCTGCTCGGCACCCCAGGAGGAGGTAGTTAGGCGTTAAACGCCCTTGCGCCGCTGGGCAATCTCTCCCACCCGCTGGGGGGCGCCCACACTGCTCTGGATGGACGTGGGCGAAAGATGGTCGCTACTTGGTCCCATATGAGTGGGCTCAGCCCGGTAACTGGAAAAAACCCGTAGCCCGTTTCTGGCTCGGCAACGCTTGGTGGAAGCAAAGCGCTGGAAGACGCCAAACGCCGTGAAGGCACTGGTGCGGGAAAGCCAGGCGCCCCCCGAGTTCCGCAGCGAGACCAGCTCCGCATCCCCGGCCTGCCTGGACGCCTACCCCAGGCAGGCTTCTCGGCCAGAGGCCTTCTGCGAAAAGCTAGGCGCCCGACAGAAAGAAAAAGACAACGTGCCTGTGTCTCCAAAAAGGACCAAAGAATCATCGAGGGTTACCCTGGCAAAACAACAAAAGTAATTTTGAAAAACAAAAATTCTAGGTCTTATAAGAATGATTCGTTGGGCCAGGCACGGTGGCTCACGCCTGTAATCCCAGCACTTTGGGAGACCGAGGCGGGCGGATCACGAGATCAAGAGACAGACCATCCTGGCCAACATGGTGAAACCGTGTCTCTACTAAAAATACAAAAAATTAACTGGGCTTGGTGGCGCGTGCCTGTAGTCCCAGCAACCCGGGAGGCTGAGGCAGGAGAATCGCTTGAACCCAGGAGGCAGAGGTTTGAGTGAGTCGAGATCACAGCCACTGCACTCCACCCTGGCAACAAAGCGAGACTCCGTCTCAAGAAAAGATTCTAGGTATTCTGGGGGAAGGGTGGAAGGGCCAGGGCTAAAAGACTACACCTTGGGCACCATGTACACTGCTCGGGTGGTGGGTGCACCGAAATCTCAGAAATCACCACTAAAGAACTTAACTATCTAACCAAACACCACCTGTTCCCCCACAACCCACTGAAATAAAAACAATTAAGAAAAAACCCGCTAGGCCTTATTATGGAGCAACAGAATAAAACAGAGGGGAGCTGGACCGCGACACCCGTCTCCCAGGAAGGTGCTTCTCTGCCAGCAAAGGCAAGGGTCCCTCTAGTCCTGAGCCGAAGGACCAACTTTTCCCAACCCGATGTCGGCGTTCACCAGGATTTTTAGTGGAGAAAATAAAAACATTTCAGGGAAACACTCACGGAAGAGACCCGAAGCTCTGAGTCACCCTAGTCCCTCCCCGGGGTGTCTTTCTGTCCCCCAAAGGCGCAGATCCCAGACTAGCTGGGCTTGGAGGTGGAGGTGAAGGCGGGAGCGCTGGGGGTTCAAGGTGTTTTTCAGGCGCCCTCCCCCTTCCTCGGGCCCTGCAGGTGCAGACAGTCCCGCAGCCCGTATAGAACGAAGACTTGGAGCACCGGGACCCGCAGGGTGGCGCACGGCTCTGGCTCTGAGGGAGGCAGTAGGATGAGGCGGGTGGGGGTGCTTGTGGAGTGGAGAGGGCTCTGGGACGCGGCCCGAAAGTGTTTCGCCTTAGGAGCGTACTGGGGAGCTGGGCCTGGAAGAGGAAGGGAGGGAGTCAGGGAGAAAAGAAACGAGAGAGAGGGAGAGACAAAGAGAGAGACCTAAAGGCAAATTCGATCGGCAAGAAAGGGAAGACAAAAGGACAAAAAGAGGACAATGGAGAGGAGAGAGACAAAGAAACCCAAAAAGACACAGAGGGCAAGAGTCAGAACTGGGGGAGAGAAAGAGGAGGAGAAGACAGAACAAAAAAAGGCTGAGGGCAATGAAAAGCAATAAAGGACGAACTAAACTGAGAAACATCATAAAACTGTAAAGAAAAGGAGAAAGATATAGCCAAACAAAGACCCAGAGTAACATACAGAGGAGAAAACACGGAACGTTGTAGAGAAAGAAACGGAGAGGCCGGAAAATAAGTTTTCAGAAGACTGAAAGCGAGAATGATAAAAGGGGGAATGAAACAAGAGGAAGTGTTCAGAGACTTTGTGTGTTAGTCGTGGTTGGTAGGGGTCACCCGCTCCCAGTCTCGCCAACCTGAAACTTCCACCTCTTGAGCCACAGTGGAGCTGGGTGGACCCGGCCACGCGGCTACCAAACGAGGGCTTAGAGTTCTGAGTTCCAGGAGCCCCGCCCACTTCAGCCCAGTAACGCTGCGGGGACTGTGGTGACGTCACATAACGTCATGCTCCACCTGGGGTCCCACGCAAACCCCACAAGGAGCGGGGCCCCCGGGGTTGTGCGCTGCATTTGCTCCCCCAGGCGTTTGGACACCGAGGACTTGCACCCGCTCTGCGCGCAAAGCCTGCCCACAGCGCGCCCAGACCCGCCAGAGCCAGGTCCTCTCCGAGGCTCCGCGGGGAAAAGAGGGAGGAAAGCGGGTTGCAGGGGTGAAGGGGAGCTCCGAGTTTCGGCTTGAGTTCCAAGAAGTTCGAGGTCACCCTGCCTCCCACTCTCCAGGTGGATTTGACCTAGGGGGGCCTAGGTCTGCCCTGGCCTGGCCCTTCACTCCCCAGCCCGCCCCGGCGTTGGTCCGCGGCCTTCCTGCCTGGAGCACCTTTCCCACGCCCAGTCCCCATCCCGCGGGCACCCAGGCTGCGGGCGGCCGGCACCAACTGACCTGCACCGTGCATCCTCCGCCGGGCCCCTGGCCGGGGTTGCAGCCGAGGTGAATGCAGACGAACCTTGCAGATGTGGATGCGCCCTGCACACCGCCGCTCGGCTTCTACCGCCGTAGGGGGTGGGGCGCAGGGCCGGGGGTCGCCGAGCATTATTGGAACCAAAACGAAATAAAAGCGGCGTTAAGTGAAATAGCTAACTTTTTTTATTAAATAAAACGACTTAAATAAAAGGAACGGAAAAGAAGAAGAGTGGACCCAGCCTAAACGCAGGGTGCCCCGGGCCCCTGGCACTTCCCCCAGCTGCCGGGTCGGCTGCCCCTCCTCCAGCGGCCCCCGCAGGGGAAGCAGGTGGCCGGTTTCTAAAGAAAAAAGCCAAAACTTTTTATTATTTACACGTTTGGGCAAAAGTACAAAGTATAATACAGGCGCCCGGCCCGGGGGGTGCGGGCGGGGGGCGGAGAAACGTAAGGCGCTTTCTTTGTCAGGCCCGGGCCTGGGGCGGGACGGGGTGCGGGGCGGGGGCTCGGATTGTGCGGCCGCGCGGAGCCCGGGCCCGACCCCGCTCCGCGGCCGGCCATTCAGCGGCCGCGCCCTGGGGCCTACTCGAGCTGGGTGGCCCCTTCCCCTCTGGCCCCGGTTCCCCCGCAGCCCGGCTGGGGGGTCCGGGGCGCCCCGCTGGGTGGGGGCGGCGTTCCGTGGTGACTGTGCGCGCTGGTGGGCTCACACCAGCGAAGTGACGGCGGAGACCTTGGAACTATCCTCCTCCCAGGGCTGCAGATTCTGCAGAGCAAAGAGCGACGAGTTATGCAGACAGAGTGGGTCGGGTTGGATGGAGTCGTTGAGGCTCTTTTGGAAGGCGTCGTGTTGCAGCTGCAGCATGAGCCGGCTCGCCTGCTGGCGCTCCGCCTCCCGCTCCTCCGCCGTCTGCCGCCTGCACCGGGGGGAGGGAGAAGGACAGCACCGTCAAGCACCCGGCACCACGGGGCCGCCGGCGGGGCCCGGGCCCTCCCGGGAGCAGAGGCCATCCGGGAGCCTCAAGGCGCATAGCGCGTCTGCCTCCCAGCCCGCGCTTTACGCCCGAGGCCCTCATATCCAGGGAGCGGGTTGGGATCATTTGTTTTTGTTGTAAGCCAGAGGGTCTCCAGGAGGGGACTCCGCTCGCCGCCCACCTGCACACCTGGATATTGTGGCTTCACCAACAATAAAGATTGTTCCTTTCGCGGGATAGCAAGGGCCTGTGTGTAACTGATTTGGCCCTGCGAGCACCGGGGTTGCTGGGGTCTGCGGGTGGGCAGGCTGGCTCTGCACCGCCCGCGCGACGCCCGGGGTCAGTCTCATCCAGTTCACCCAGGGCCTGTCTTGAACCCCTTTCCAGACTTGATCGCTTCGCCATTTACGGGTTGAAGGAAAATAGAGATTGGATAAAAACGCGGCTGGAGTGGAGACGCGGAGCTAGAGGGGGAATCAGCGTCCACGAGGGATTGTTGAAAATCAGAGAGGGCGGGCTGGAAGGAGGAGAAGGAGAGTGCGAGAGGCCCTTGTGTGTGCGTGTGCGTGTGCGTGTGTGTGTTTGTGTATTGGGGGGGTGGTGAGAGGAAATAGAGCGAGCGCAGGAGACGGAACAAAACCCGGGGAAAGAGTTGGAGGGACTCACGAAAGATGGGGGATGGGTTTGGAGGAGAAACCGAGGTGTGGGAGACCACGATGGAGAGAGAAGCACAGGCCAGCGAAAAGGGTGAAAGGAGGAGGTACAATCTTCAAAGGCGGGGTGGGAGTGTGCTGGGGGGGAGGCGTGGGAGGGCGGGGGTAGGGGATAGCCTTAAAATGGGGCGAGTGCCAGGCTGCGGTTCAGGGCGGGACAGGTGAAGGGCAGGTGTAAGGTGGGCTGGGTCAGGCTCTCTCACCGCCACTTGGTCCTCCGGTTTTGAAACCAGGTCTTGACCTGCGCGTCCGTCATTTTGAGGGACTTGGCGAGCGCCGCCCTCTCGGCCGAGGCCAGATACTTCTGGCGATGGAAGCGCTTTTCCAGCTCGCAGATCTGCACCCGGGGAAAAGGACGTGCGCGGCTTCTTACGCTTGGGCGGTGTCCGGTTCTGGTAGGGGTGGCCGATGCGCCGGGTCACGGTGAAGGGCGTGAGTGCGGCCGCGGGCTGCGGAGACACACAAGGGCCCCTGAAGCCCAGCCCGACTTGGCCACCGTTCGGCCCCCATGCGGACCCCGTGGCGCCCCGTGGGACACGGAGAGCTCCGCTATTTCGCTGGTCGCGCGCGTTTCCAGCGACACCAAGCCAGTCGGGAGACGCCCTCGCCCCATGTCCCTTCCCCTGGGCACAGGCTTATTTTCCTGCAACTCTTCGATTACCCTCCCCCACTACGGCTGCCCGGGGCCCGGGGGTCGAGGCCTCTGCCGCGCTTGGGCCTCTGGAATGGTTTCCCGGAGTGGAGCGCGCAGGGCGCGGCGCCTCTGGCCCCGAGAGGGCGGAGGCCTGGAGCCTGGTCGCCAGCTCTGCTCACCTGTGAAACGGTCTTTCACGAAGCGGCGGCTGCTCTCCATCCAGGGGAAATTGAGGCCTCCCAGGCTGGAGACCGCGGGCACGGAGGGCATGGCGGGTAGCGCGCTTGGCAAAGGCGGCGGCACGGCCCCGGGCAGAGGCCTGTGCGCCGGCACCCGGATCACGCCGGCGGGCGCTAGGCTCAGGTTGACACTGTAAGATCCCGCGTCCTCGAAGGGCGCGCCGAGGCCGGCAAAGGAGGCGGGCAGAGAAGGGTATGTGGCGCCCGGACGGCCCCCGGGGGGGCCTCCCAGGTAGCTGGCGCCGTCGGGGCCCCGCGGGGCGGATGCGCTGTCCTGGTCCGGGCTGTTAAGGATCTGGTCGATGCCGAAGCTGATGGGCTCGTGCGGGTGCGGGGTCTGCGCGCTGGCGGGCGCCTCCATCCTGGGCGGGCGGAAGGGCTGGGCTGGGCTGGGCGGGGAGGCGGCTGGGTCCCCGTTACGGCGCGGCCATGGAGCGCCCGGCGCCTCTCGTCGCACTGAAACTTTGCCAAGAGTGCGCGGGCCCGACAGGCTCTGTGTCATCTTTCTTGAACCGAACCTGGAGTTTCCGCTGCTAATTCCTCTCCCGCCGCAGCCATTGGCTGCGATCAACAAGCCTCTCTCCTCTCATTGGCTCCCGGCTTTCAATAAAGGCCTAATTCATGGAAATAGGAGCTTAGGGACTGTTCCAAGGTGACATCATTTTAACAAACGAACAATAGGTCAAATTTATTAGCCAGGATAATGGGCGGCGGATATTAGCGCCCGAACCGCAGCCTCCCAAACCCGAAATCTAACGAAGCTGCAATTAGCAGACGCTCCCCGCTCCTCCCCCGCCGGGGCCGCTTCCCAGACAACGCGCTGGGCGGGTAGAGCTCTCCGCTGGTGAAATCGTCTTTTGCTGAGGGGGTTTTCGTTTTCTTCCAATTTTCTTCATCTGAGCAAAAGCCAAACCAAATAAATCCTTTCAGTTACAATGGAGTTGCTACCCTGGGACGACCCGGCGGAATCCGCGGAAGCCCCTTGGACACTACAGTCGCGGAAGCAACGAAAGGGGCGCACACCCGGGCGCAGGCTTCGCGTTGCCTGCGCGCGGGGCGAGGGGAGCACCATCGCGTTCTCTGCGCTCCGGAGGACGCCGACCCGCGTGGGGAGAACTCGCCCCTGCCCGGGTTTCGGCCGCGGCGTCGCGGCCACTTTGGAGACACTCCCTGGCTCTGGCCAGGCGGACCGAGGCGTGACTCGCAGGTGCCCACGCGTGCCAGCTGCGGCTGGACTAGGGACGCGGGGTCGCCCAGTGGGGGAGCGGGGACCTGGCTCTCGAAATTCGTTGCAGGATGGAGGGGGCTGTGGTCGCGCGTGGGAACCCGCTTGCAGCTCGGAGGGTCTAGGGACTTCGGGTTCCCGAATGTCAAGGGTCGGGGGGCAGCTCCTAGTTAGAGCAAACAGCGGGATTTCTCTGGGAAACGCGAGTGGTGAGCCCCTCCCTGCTCCAGTCCAGTCTGGGCGCTGGAACCACTCCCCGTTCTGCTCGCGCCTCAGTGACTGTCTATCCGGGCCCAGGGCACCGTGGACAGGACCGCACACGGAGTAGTCACCTTCCGCTCCAGCCCTGGGGGAGACAAGCAGAATCATTTTCTTCCAGCTAATTCTAAAATCGTTAGGTGCAAACTCTTTGAATGTCGAACTCTTGTCCTGGTCTCTTCCTCCCGCTGCTTGTGGTGCGGACAGTGGTGAGAGCTCGGATGTGCTGTTGGCCAGAAGTGTGTTCAAATTTGGACTGGCCACTTCCTAGCTGAGTGACCTTGAGCAAGTGATTCCATATCTTTAGGGTTTGGTTTTCTTGTCTGCAAAAAGGGAAAGGCATGCTTGCGGGATGTTCGTGAGCCGCGAGTGAGATATTGAGGGAACGCAGAGCATTGGCCCTGGCACGTAGTAGGCACTGGACAGCGTGGCTCACCTCCCACTCCATCCCCCCCAGAGTAATGGCTCATGTATTATTCTTATGACTCTTGTTTAGTTTGTTTCCAGTTTTCTTTGCAGGGGTTCAGTTGGAGAGAAAGGCGTGTTTGCCTACCAGTAGGGTCATTTTCAGAGGACCGGGAAGGGCAGGAGGTGTAGGTTGGGGATTCTTTCTCTCTTCTCCCAACAGGCCTCCAGGCCTGGGTCTGGAGTTAGGTCGCTTGCCCGCTATGTGACCTTGGGCAAGTTCCTGGCCCTTGCTGAACCGTTGTGCTGGGTGTGGAGAGGGAGGCCAATAGGGAGGGTGAAAGCTGCAGGATGCCTGGGGTCTGCGCAAGTGCTGCCTCACTCCCTTCCTGTGACAAGGACCCTCAGATAGGTTAGATGCCATTGCCCTGGCCCCGGGGGGCTCCTGTTTCTAATTCAGGCTCTGCCAGTGGCAGTGTTGTTGGGTGCTGTTGGGTCCCTAACTACCCCTCCCAGGATCGCATTTTCCTTATTTGTAAAACAAAAAGAGCACCAGCTACCCCCAGGGTGGCTGTGAGAACGAAATGAGGTAACATCGGTGGAAGTGCCTGTGAGTAACTCTGGAGGTTATATAATAATAACTTTAATGACAACTATATAGCTACTGTAGCTGAGAACCTGTGCCAGGCAAGGAGGTGGACACTTACTTATTCTTCACAACGACGCTGTGAGGAAAGGGCTGTTAGTGACTCCAATTTCTAACTGATGAGGGAATTGAGGCATTGAGAGTTCAAGGAAAGCACAGCTCCCCACTTGGGGGCTGGAGTCGGCACCTCACCAGCTCCACTTCCCTTCTGGCTTCCAGAGCCCTGGACTCAGGGCTGCCCTTGTCACCTCAGACACTGTTAAATCAGGACAACGAGGCCCGCCACACAGAGAGGTTTGTGGCACGGAATGAAGGTGTGGGTGGCACAGGGCTACTCTCAGAGTGTGTGCTTGAGAATGGGCTGTGACTCAGGGAATTATTCATCCTCTTTGTGCCTCAGTTTCTTCATCTAGTAAATAAACCTCATGGGATTAAATGAGCCCCTCCAGGTAAAGCCTGGCATGGGTCAGGGCTCTGCCTCACTGCTGAGTTCTGGCTTCCTGACATCCACGGTTCCTCATCATCCAGCCCTGTCACCCAGATGAAGGAGCTTTGGGCTACCAATCATAAGCCTCCTTTCACGTCCTATCCAGAGAGAGAGTTGCTGGGCGGCTCAGTAGCTGGGGTAAATTGGGTCAGGTATTAGTCCCTAGGACAGTGGTTCTCAAAGTGTGTTCCCAGAGCAGCAGCAACAGCGTCACTGGAGAATTTGTTAGAAATGCAAATTCTTGGACCCTTGTCAGACCTATGGAATCAGAAACTCTGGGGTAGGACTCGGCAATCTGTGTTTAAAAGCCCTTCAGGTGATTCTGATGCCTGCTCAACTCTGGAAGCCAGTGCCCAGAATATTGTCCATTTCATCCAAGTTTTTAAATTTATTGTTATAACACTGTGGGAAGATTCTCTCAGAATCTGAAACTCTCATATGAATCTGTACCAATACCTTCCACTTCTCATTCCCAGTGTTGCTCATTCCTGCCTTCTCCTGATCATACCTGCCAAAGGTTTGTTATTATGTTGGTTTTTAAAAAAGCCTTTGATTTCATTATCCCCTCTTAAAATGCCACCTCTTCCATGAATGTTGTGGTTTTAAAAATTACTTAATTTCTTCCTTGTTGAGTTGAAAATTTAATTTGTCAACTTTTCTTTCTTTTTAAATAAATGCATTCAAGGGCATATATTTTCCTCTGAGCACTGTTTTGGCCAGATATGTTCTGATAGTTGGTGTTCCTGAGGTTGTAATTTCTTGCTGCCCTTATAATTTACCTGCTGTCACTTGAACAGTGAGGCACACACACTGAAAGAGATTAGGAAATGGGAATTGTAAGAACTGGGGACCAGGATTCCTGGGGCTAGAGAAACTTTCAGGATGCAGCACATCCTCTCCTCTTCCCCCATGAAGAAGCTGGGAGAAAGGCGTACATCTGGTGGAGGCTTTGCCAAGAGTCATCTAGAAGAGGGTGGGGCTTCAAGGATGACAGGGAAGATGCTAGGATTTCCAGCTGGCACATGAGCCCAGATGTGGGAGGCCAGGTTCCTCCAGGCTCATTCTGCCACTGATTTCCTGAGTGAAATGAGACTCCATTTCCCTGTTTGTGAAATGGGGTAGAGATTGAGTCAGGATTTTAAATGTATTTGGGTCAGCTATCCTATTTGAAACACGGATGAAAATATTGTGGTCTGCTTCCACAGGAAAAGACAAAAACACACAATTTGGCACACACACCATGTCACAGGTTGCTGACCTGCCATGCTGTTCTTGGTTCACACACCCTAGTTAGGAGTCCCTAGGGGTCCTTCCAGTTCTCTGATGGAAGGCTCTAAAGACATCTGCCCAAATTTATTTGCCCATTCATTTATTTATTCAAAGAATATTTACTGGGCACCTACTTACATTTCCCGGACCATACCCCAGCTCAGGGACTTGGTTTCCCCCATCTAACAGTGGGGACAATGCAGTCTGAGCTCTTCATCACTCTTTGCCCCAGTGGGCAGGACTTGGGGAGGAACTTTCCTGAGGAGGTCTGATCAGTCTCAAGACTGCCAGCCAGTGGAAGGAAAAGGCCTTCAGGTGTCGGCTGTTGCTTGGGACCTCCCATTGCAGGTCACGAGGCTTCAAGGACAGTTGGCTTAGGGAAATGGTCTTTAGTCCAAGGGCATGTAATGGAAAGGGATGAAGCTGGGATTTGAACCAGGATTGTTTAGACTACAAAGCCCATTCTTTCCCTTTACCTCACACCCCTATTTGGGAGCAGGTGGTAAAGATTCTAAGTCACAGGACTGAGCAGGGAGGAGAATCAGTGCAGGGTCTGGGTGGAATGAGCCCAAGATTGGGGGGTGAGGGCTGGCCATAGTGGGGCTCACTTGTCTCCCCCTACTGGCCTGGGAGTTCCTTTTGGGCAAAATGGTGTTGGTGGCATTTGATCCCATGTCCCAGCGCTGGGCCCAGGGCGTGGAGGACTGGAGGACATTATCAAGAGTTTGTGGTATTAAACTCAACAGCACAAAGCAAGGTCAGACAAGGGGTTAAGAAAAAGGGGTCAGAATCGAGCGCAGGCATTTGCGTGCACTCAGCTCGGTATTCACCTCCCCCAGCCCCGCCCATGACTGGTTCCTTGTATCCTTTACAACCCAGGCCAGCCCTCACCTCTCTGCCCATCCTCCAGGGCAGCACACTCACCCCGTCATCCCCCCTTGGAACTGATCTTATTTATCCTGCTCACTAGCTTTATCTGTGCCAGGTGGATGAATGATTGAAAAAATAATTTCCAAGGTGCTCAGGCTGTGTCAGACCCAGGTCCTGGCAGGGAGGCTGGCAGCAGCCTGAGGAAGCTGGCCCTAGGGCTGGGGGTTAGAGGAGAGGGGGAGCGGGGGAGAGATTCCTTTCTCCATGGGGGTTATAAAGGGTGTGTGAACAGGCACTGTGTAGATGGCAGCGTGTGTAGAGTGGCAGGAATTGGTCAGTGCGCGCAGGCTTGGGAGAGCAAGGGCAGGCAGGGTGGGCAACGGCATGGGGTGGGCTTCTCAGGGACCTCCAAACCTGATCTCATGCCCTTGTTTCCTTCCCCTGCACATCAGCCATTTTCCCCATTTGTGCTCTACAACTTTCCTTTCTTCCTGACAGATTTCTCTACTAAATCTGACTTCGTTTCAACACTTTTGTTGGGCAAATTACATTAAGATGAATGTTGCAGGTACCCTTTATGGTTTATTTATCGTGATACTGTTTGTATCTCACGCTTATAAATAACTTATGTTATAGCTTTTGTTTGTGGAAATGTAACTTACATATTTTATTACGCTTTCTGTAAACCTCAGAAAGAATCTTGTCAAGGAAGCGCTCTTATCAGCAATCCAAACTATGGGACGTAAAAACCGACACTAACATTATTTTTTAATATGCCAAGGAGGCAGGTTACTCTTGCTGTAATTTGAAAGGTTTGCTGTCATTGTAAACTTGCACCTCAATAAAACATTTAAAAGTCTCAAGAATAATTTTAGAAAGTTCAGGGAGGAGGATGAATCGGTGGCAGAACCCACAGACCCAGCACACAAGGCCCACGTCCTGGACTGGCCTTTCTCTGGGGGTGCATAGTCCCACTGGGGGGTATCAAAGTGTTCCACATCGAGCTGTCCCACCCAACTGTCCCCTAGGCAAAGCTGTGAAGGACCTAGTTCAAGGGATTACAGTGGAAAAGAAATATGAGTTTTGAGGTCAGGCAGATCTGACTTTGAATCCTGGCTTGTCCACTTTCTAGCTATGTGGCTTTGGGGCAGTCTTTTAGTCTCAGTTTTCTCATCTCCAAGATGGGGATAATAATTCTTGACATTCTTACTGGGAAGCATAAAATGAAATAGCAATCTGCAATGCTCAGTGGGTGCTCAATAAATGATAGCAGTTCTAATTATTCTATGTTCATCTTGAAACTTTTAAGACCGGGAGTGGTGGCTCACGTTCCTGCACTTTGGGAGGCTGTGGTGGGTGAACCGCTTGAGCCCAGAGGTTCAAAACCAGCCTGGCCAACATGGCAAAACCCTGTCTTTATAAAAAAATACAAAAATTAGCCAGATAGAGTGGCATGGGCCTGTAGTCTCAGCTACTCAGGAGGCTGAGGTGGGAGGATTGTTTGAGCCCAGGAGTTCGAGGCTGCAGTGAGCCATGAGCGTGCCGCTCATCTCCAGCCTGGGCAAGAGTGAGATCCTGTCTTAAAAAAAAAACCCAGGCTGGCCTCAGTGGCTCACGCCTGTAATCCCAGCATTTTGGGAGGCTGAGGTGGGTAGATGATGAGGTCAGGAGATCAAGACCATCCTGGCTAACATGGTGAAACCCGTCTCTACTAAAAATACAAAAAATTAGCCGGACGTGATGGCATGCATCTGTGGTCCCAGCTACTCAGGAGGCTGAGGCAGGCGAATCACTTGAACCTGGGAGGTGGAGGTTGCAGTGAGCTGAGATTGTGCCACTGCACACCAGCCTGGGCGACAGAGCAGACTCTCAAAAAAAAAAAAAAAAAAAAAAAACGTTTACTTTCTCTCTTTTTACTCTACCCTGCTTTTCTCTGCAGGCACTCCTTTCCCTCCTCATCATAAGGAGCTGAGTTCTCTCAAACGATACTTCCCCAAAACTGCTGAACATCTAGATCAGGTTTCCCGTATGCCAGATCTTTCCGTTTCTCCAATTTTTCTCACCAAACCTACCCTGTTTTTGGTTCTCATGTGCAGCTGTTGGCAGTTAGCTAATCTGGTCGTTAATCTCAGCTAACAGCTACACGGCAAGCCACTTTTGCATTTTGAAAGGGGCCCCCACTACCATAATCTGAAGGTACTGCTAGGTTGTCAGGACCAATAGAAGGGAGTCCAGAAGGCCAGGAGGGCTTTTCTGGACAGTTCAGATAATCACATACAGTACAGGGACTCTACACTCCTTTGTCCCCCAATCTAGAGAAGCCTGATTGGAAAGCACAGAATAACAGAAACATCCGGGACACAGGCAGAATACAGCTTTCACAGGAGCCAGGTTCTGGTCAGTATGGATGGCAAAAATTGAGCAAAGTCAAAATCCCTTCAAACAGTTTCTTGCTTGAGCATCCCTGAAGGAGCTGGCTTGACTTAGCTCTCACACTGCATGAGCAGTCCCTGTCTGTACACTAGAATCGCGTCAGAAGGGTGAGGTGTGCAAACAGCAGCCACACCTCCCATCTCATCCTTTCTGAGCACATTTGTGAAGTGGTCAGCTCCTTGGAACTGCCAGCACTATCTTCTCCTGTTGCTCAATCTGAGTAAGTTGGATACACGTGTGATCTGATTGGACCAGCAGCTCCTTTAGCTGTCTTTCATATAGCCTCCACAGCTTTGTGTGTGTCTTTGCCTGCTTTATCCTCGGGACAGGATATCCCTACAGGGCCCACTCCCACATGGAACTCCACGTCTCTTCTCAAAAATCCCCATGGTCCCTCACCAAGGCAGACCCTGGCAGTTTTGGAGGCAGAGTCCCCCAAACCTTGTTCTCATCCACTGTGGGATGAGTGTGCAGTATGTGTGATCCTTAAACATCCCAGCTTCCCCACTTCCTTTTCCTCCCTCAGGAAGGGCTCAGAATGGAACCTGGCCCTCTAAAGGAAAAAGAAGGATTCCTTTGCAGGTTTTAAGGAAGACATTTATAGCTAAAACTCAACCTCTCTTGCAAAGGCCAGACAAGAGTAAGCCGTGGCAGACAGCTTTGAAAATGGCTCCCAATGATCCCCCACCATACTGATTTACTTCTAATGAACAGAATACAGCAAAAGTGATGGGATGGCCCTTCTGAGATCAGGTGATAAAACATGGTGATTTCCAGATTGCTGCACTCTCTCTGGCTCTTCTCTGATGAAACAAGGTTCCATGCCGTGAGCTGCCCTGTGAAGAGGCTCATGTGGCAAGAAACTGAGGTAACAACTCGTGAGAAACTGACTCCTGCTAACCATCACAAGTGAGTCTGGATGCAGAGCCTCACCCAGTCAAGTCTTGAAATGATCACAGCCTGTGAGAGAGAGAGAGCGAGCCTGAAACCCAGCTGCAAATTCCTGACCTACAGGAACTGTGAGATATTAAATGTTGCTTTAAGGCACTAAGTTTTGGGGTGATGTGTTATGTAACAATAGGTTTCTGAGAAACAGATGATAATGGACCTAAATATTAACTGGTTTCATCATTCTGAAATACAGGTCTTCCTTGCAAGGGGCCAGGAATTTCTTTGAGGTGAGACAGATCTGGGTTCAAATCTTGCCTGTGTGACCCGTGTAAGCTATAGACACTATCTTTGAACCTTGGTTTCCTTATCTGCAAAGTGGAGCTAATGCTGTCTAAACTTTAGAGGGCTGTTGTGAGGACTAGAAGAGATCACACATGTAAAGGGCCCTAGAGATGTTCGATAACCGTCTGCCGAGACTTCTCTAGCTGACGCGTAATGCCTGCAGTGTGTTCTCGTGAGGCCAGCTCTACTAGCAGGTCCTGCTGACGTCAGCAGTGGGGCAGTCCTGACCAGTCCTCGGAGAACAGCTTTCCAAGACCAAGTCTGATGGAGGCTTTCTTGTCTGCTGTGAAACCACCAGGGGACCTCCGGTAATGTGGCAAAGAGAAGCAAGTGGCCACGGTCATTTTCTGGTGAACATTTTAATGCAAACAATATGGTGCTTTTAGATACTAGACATTTGTAAAGAAAACCATGCCAGAATGGGAAAGGCCTTCTTTAACACATTTTTGTGGGGTGAGTGTGCAGTTATAAGCCTTCAAGAAACAGAAATTCTTGTCCGACTTCTCTGAACAGCTGATGTTTTCCAGAATTCAGAATTTGCCTTCTCAAGGAAGATTATATTTCCAATTTCTACTGAAACACAGTGTAAGACCAAAGCTTATTATCCATTAAATACTAGAAGTAACCCCCTATATATTTTCCCCTGATTTCCTTCATACATAGAAGACAAACATTTTGAGGTAGACTTGAGTGACTCTGCTTTCATATGACAACTCTACTGCAAAACTCAACTATCAAGAAAGGTTTCAAGAAACACTAGTCTGAGAAATGAGATTTTAACAGGAGCCTATGGATTTATGTCTTGTTCAACTGTAAGGCCAGCCTTTCATGTCTTATCAGAAATAAAGGGCACAATATTTATTATAAGCCTGAACCATAAAAACAGAGCAGTGAGATAGAAAAACCGTTTGGCAGTGGGCAATCTCAAATTAATAGCCTAGTAACAGTATAGCATAAACTGCAAAGGCCTTCTTCATGTTCTGGGTTTGGGTTAAGTCACAATCCCAAATCCCAACAGTAATAGGAGTTTTTGTGGAGAGTTGGAAACCAGCTGTTTCTCATCCTCGGAAAATCTGAATTTTAGCACCTAGAACTGTTTTGGGTAGCCTGAAGAAGGCAAAGCTGCTTCCAATATTATATTCTAATAGTAATCTTCACTTTCTCTTAAAAAATTAAATGGAGGCAGAGAACTGGGTGCTGGTACCACCCAGAACTTCTGACTGGGGCTATATGACTCCTTCTGAAGAAATATCTCTGCAGGCAGTAATTGCAAGGCTTAATTCTTCTAGACTGAACCACTTCAGATTTATGCCAGTGAAAAGCAAACGTTGTTTGTAAGTCATTTAATTGTGTTACTGTCTCTCAACTTTATCAGATGCAGCTGAGGCAGAGAGGCCTGTGTGTGGTCCTGTGGGATGCTCTGCAGTGCTTCCAGGCTCGTTCTAAATGCTCACAGCCCAAAGTCCCTAACGCTGCTTCTTCCAGACACATAACTGCTAATTTAACAGGTTCCAGTGGCATTCGTCTCAATCCAGGATCCACGTTGAAGGCTGCATCTCCAACAAACTGACAACCTTGATTGCAGGACCATAAACTAGTACACACTTAGGTGCAAACCTGGTTTATTATGTTCTTTGGTTAAATACTGTTTCTACATCCTTTCAGAGCATTAGGAGAACAAAAATATTTGATAGAAAGACTGAAAACACATCCTTTGCTTTTCAGAGAGAAGACTGAATTTACACTGTGTACTATTATAAATCCTCATAATTAGGCTAGACGTATAAGAAGGTAGGGCTTTTGTGGTGGTTAGTATATTTTGAAAAATAGATTCCCCTGGGCTAGCCAACATCACTGTCCTGAGACCCGGACCTTCAAGAGTCTCTTGATAAAGGCTGCTCCACACATGGTCAGAAAAGTCGGGTCAGCTCATCATGTCCAGACTGCATGGTTCAGTGTGGCCATCACTGCGCAGAGCCTCGGCTACCTCTCTTCTGAATACAGATAGGTTTTGGGTGAACCTGCAGAAAAAGGAAGAAAGGGTCAAGGGTAGTAATAAGGCTAAGCCTCCATGAATCTCTGGATGATAAAGCCACTTTGGAGTTCAGGACTTCGGGGACCGCCCCTCCTGGAGGAAGGCTCTAGATTTCAGCTCAGCTCCTTTCTCTCCACTTTCACCGTCATTGCTGTTCCGCCAACAGTACCGCCAATCTCTCATCCCTTCCTGGAAAACAGGGTTGACGCTAAATCCACTCTGAACATCTTGAGGTGTCCATTTAGTGGTTCTACTTTTAAAAAGCAATTTTAGAAAAGTTAAATTACACATAGATGGTAAGGATTATAAAAAAAAGAACAAAAGTTTATGTGGCAAGCATTGGATTGATTTTACCAATAAAGTCATTTAATCATCACAAGTCTTCCCTGAGGCAGGTATCAGTATCCTCATTTTACAGATGAGAAAACTGAATTTAGTAGCTGAAAAGAGGGGGCACTGGGTTAGACTACCTGGGTTCAAATCCTAGCTCTACCACTTATTAGTCAGGTGATGTTGGATGAATACTTAGCCTCTTGTCTTGGTACCTAATATGAGTAGTTACCTCAAGGGATTGTAGAAAGTCAGAATTTAGGCTGGGCGTGATAGCTCACGCCTACACTTACAGCACTTTTGGAGGCTGAGGGGGGTGGATCACCTGAGGTCAGGAGTTCGAGACCAGCCTGGCCAACATGGCGAAACCCCATCTCTACTAAAAATACAAAAAATTAGCCAGGTGTGGTGGCGTGCGCCTGTAGTCCCAGCTACTCAGGAGGCTGAGGAGAATCACTTGAACCTGGGAGGTGGGGCTGCAGTGAGCCGAGGCTGTGTCACTGCACTCCAGCCTGGGAAACAGAGAGAGACTCTGCCTCAGAAAAAAAAAAAGAAAGAAAGAATTTATTGGGTCACTTTGCTTGAGGCAATGCTTGTAGGCCTGTAAATAGTCAACACAGTGCCTGGTACACGGAAAAGAGTCAGTCCTCTCTGGCTATTACTCTTATTAAACTACGAGGGCCGCCTGCTCATTTCACAGAGCAGCTCAGGAGGCAGTACTCAAATTTCCAAGCCTTAGGTGAAGCAATTTCCCGAGACATCTAGGGCTTCCCTGTTCAAGTCTCATCTGCTGACTTCTGAGGTTGTCACTTTCTGCATGATCGAGGATCTTGAAGTGAGCAGTCAAGGGAAAGTGTCTGCAGATCCCAAATGACTTGGCCATGTATTACCAAAGCCCTGGCTGCTAACTCCCGAATACACTGTGGCTACTGGGATGACTGACGATTTGCATTTCAAAGGGAGCAGCATTTGAATGCTACTGCATTTATAAAAGGATGGTGCAGGCATTTTTTTCCCCCCCTGAACACATGTTCTTTCTCCATCATTCATTTCTGTCTCTTCCACTAGAATGTAAGATCCATGAGGGGGGAGGAAGCTTAAAAAATTGGTTTAGCACTGGTAACCCCAATGTCTACACAGTAGATTCTGAATAAAGTGTTGTGAACTCAATGAATGAATGAACAAAGTCAGATCTAGCTGATAAGTTCCAGGATCCTTTCATTTAGATCTCATTGGCAACTGAGATACCAGCCATTCTTAAAGAACAGACAGAGAAAGAAATTAATACTGCAGGTCATATGTCCCAGGTGCCAGGCTTCACTACGTTCTATCATTTAAACATCACAATCGATTATTATCATCTCCGTTTTACTGGTCAAGAAACTGAGAAGTGGAGAAGTTAACTGCCTACTGCCACACAGCCTAAAAAGGCCAGTTATAAAATATCGTCTTAAATTTTTTTTTAATTAAATTAAATTGAATTAATTTTATTATTTTTGAGACAGAGTCTCACTCTGTTGCCCAGGCTGGAGTGCAGTGGTGCAATCTCAGCTCACTGCAACTTCTGCCTCCCAGGTTCAAGCAATTCTCCTATCCCTGAGTAGCTGGGACTACAGGCGAGTGCCACCACGCTTGGCTAATTTTTGTATTTTTAGTAGAGATGGGGTTTCACCACGTTGGCCAGGCTGGTCTCAAACGCCCAACCTCAGGTGATCTGCCTGCCTTGGCTTCCCAAAGTGCTGGCATTACAGGCGTAAGCCACCGTGCCCAGCCACAATTAAAAAAAAATTGATGCATAATCTTTTTACATCATTATGGAGTACATGTGATATTTTGTTATATGCACAGAATGTGTAATGATCAAGTCAGAGTATTTTAGGGTATCCATTACCTGGAGTATTTATCATTTCTATATGTTGGGGACATTTCAAGTCCTCTCTTTTAGCTATTTTGAAATACACAGTACATTGTTGTTAGCTCTAGTCAGGATCCTACTCAGCTATAACTGGCGTCTGTCTGACCTCAAGGACTATGTTTGTTCAAATGCCAAGAGTCTTTCCTCATTTTCCATAGCAGATTTGCACCTTCCTTCTTTTCTTCTTTTCAATTATAGTTATTTTTCATATCTCTCCTGTTGAATTATAAACTACTTAAGGGCAGATACTACATTTTATTAATCTCTGTATCCTTATACGATACCTAGTATGACACTTGAAAGAAAGCAAATAACCATAATATTTGCTGAATGGAATGGAACTGAGTCTAGGATCACGAGGTGAAACGGAAAAGGGACATCTGTATGTGAGCTGTGTTAAGCACAATATAGTTATTTTCAACAAAGCTGGAATGTCTACTTCCCCCAGTGACACCCTACTGGGCAATGCTCACCTGTCTCTGTTCTTGACGGACAGGTTCTGCTCCACTCCTTCCATTAGGTTCCTGAAGCACTGGGCCAGGACCTCCTGCTTGGGGAGAGGCTGGCTGTTTATCAAACTTGCTCTCAGTTCACTGAAATACTGATGGGAGACAGAATAGTGTCAGAGCTCTGACTCCAAACCCGGCCTGAAGACAGCTCGTAGGGAGACTGCTAGACCAGCTCTCATCTACTCAGGGCTCACTAATGCTCAGAGGAGTTTTTGTCTAGGTCCACTTTGAACCTTAAGGCGTTAGAGAAAACCTATGTGATAGAGACACTCCTAGTTATAAATTCTATGATCCCTTCCATAAAATGTCTTGCTATAATTGTTCTATTATCACTGCTTAGGCTGATGAAGTCCTTGCCTCCTCTGTGGGGGACTGAATGCATGCTTTTCCTGATTCTCATCTCTACTAATCACAGAAAGACTGAAATCGGAGGGGTCCCAGGCTGAAGAAAATAACTAAAAATGCCCAGGGAGCATTTTAAGTGATTGAAGGCAAGGCCAAGAGTCTTTCCTCGGGTCTGATCATCTTTCCTGGCTCCCGTGAGTCACTCCTTGAACAACTTCAGGCTTTGTTCCAAGTCTCTGTCCTTGTGGGTTAGAATGGGTTTACTCCTCTGAGGTGGGGTACTAGAGGGGCTTGCTTAGTTTGGGGAGAGCTTTCTGGCACTAAGAAAAACATCTGACATGCCTGGTCACAAATATCCGCACAGCCCTTTCTTCCTGCTGGGGACTGTGGGCTTTTATACAAACACAAGCTCTGATGCTAAACACAGCTCCTGATCATTGGAAACAGCCTAATTTCAGCACAAAGACAACATTTTGCCAGTCATGCATTTATTCTTCCAAGCCCAAAAAGCAGGATATTTAATTTCCATCATACATTAAAACAGCTTACATCAAAAAAACACACATAATTAATATGTAGTCAGGCTAATACTTAAATACTATATATCAGAGGCATTATACTTAAACCACAATGTCTTACTGAACAAGATTGGGAATGCACAAAACTACTTATTTTTCCCTTTTATAATGACGCAGTGACTCACACCAAATAGAAAATTATTAGTTTTTCATCCTAAACTGTGAAATATTGCCTCCATCAGTAAAGTATAATATTGTGATGTCATAAGCTTTTCTAAACACTGAATTTGCCCTTATTCCCTCTCAATCATTTTAAAAGAACTGCTCTCTTTTATAGAGCTTGGATTTAAATCACAATAACACTGAGGGAAGATGAATGACAGTGCTACTGAATGTGGCTAAAATTGGATACTTCAGCACAGGTGAATGATGAGACAGCTCTTCTCTTTTGATATATTTTCTTCTTCTATTAGTTTCCTTCCAAGGCTGGGATTTTAGTTTGAATTTTAATGCTTGCAGCTGCCTCTAATCTCACTGTCTTTTTCCCCAGTACTATCTTATTGTATAGACAATTCATTCTCCCAAGCTGTAATGCACTGTTCCTCTGACTACTAGGGAGATGCGTGGGTTCAAGAGGAAGCTGGAGAGGCTTGGGAGGCAGCCCAGGTGGTGAGGGCTCTAAAGAAGCTGGAAACGTGTGCTCCCAGATGAAGGGGGCTGGTTCTGTGTTGGAATCCCTGATGCGTCGCTGCTGCCACCACCTAGGGCAGTGGGGATCCCAGATACAAAAGATGGCCAAGGAAGGCAAAAGGGGTTGTTGCTCAGAATTCCCCCTGGAATGGGGGAGAGGGGGAGTGAGGATGAGCTTGAAACACTGCTACTGAGCAAACCACCCGCCTGGTGAGTGGGGGCTTTGGGTTCCAGAAGCACTTGTTTTAGGCCTCTGCTTACCTAAAGAAGATCTGGGGCCTTTGGGGAAGAACCTTCTAGGGAATACAGCCTCGCACTGAGTTCTCAAGGTCCCAGTTCAAACTCAGTTAGCTCTGCTCCTCTGTCCTTTGTCATCACAGCTTAGCCTCGTTTATAGCTGCTCTCTTCTCCCAGGGACCACCTCCTGTGACTTCCTGCAATCACACTCACCTTCTCATTGAGCAGGATGAGCCCCAGGAGAGGCCTGGATACTGACCACTGGTTCCGACAGTCTTCAAAGACAATGGTGTTCATGAGGACAGACATCATCTAGAAGATAGTCAAAAAAGATTGAGATGCCTTGGCTCAGAGTTCTCCCTAGTCCTAGGTCTTTCATGTGCTCAAATTCCACCACTCCATATTGCTAACAGCTGTGAAAGCCCTTGCCTGGACAAACAGCCTAGACTCTGGAAGCTTACAATGCTGTCTGTAGAAATGACTGGCAAAGACCCCCAGCTCCCTGTGGAAGAGTTTCTACCTCTGAAAGCCTTGGTGAGAACCTTCCAGGTGGGCAGAAGTCAAAAGGTCACTGGGCCAAGATGATCACTCCCTGTCTTTCAACTCTGATATGCTTTCTTCCATGCTGGGGCACCAGGCAAAAGCTCAGCTCACCTTCCTGTCTGCCTCCCATTTCACCTAAGAGGTCATGTTATAGAGAGATTTCATCTCTCCATGGCCCCTCTGAAAGAGAGAGAGGGGAATGGGACCCTGGATTATCGTTTCCGGCTGGCTCAGGCTGTTCAAGGTTTCTCTTCACTCTTCATTCACTAATTCACTCATTCATTCATTCCTACATGTACATTACTCATCCGTTCTCTTAAATTCAGCCTGTGAGATCCATAGGGGAGATAATACAGGCATTTACCACAATCTCTGACCTTAAGTAACTTGAAACCTCCTGGGGGAGACTTCTTAGAACAGAAATAACAGGAAATAGGGCTGGGCAAAGTGCAGTGGGCATGCAGAGGAGGGAGGGATGCCTCTGGGTCCTTGAGGGGGATGTCAGGGAAGACTACACGGAGAAGGTAACATTTAAGGAGTTCATTATAAATGTGTTCTAAGCAGAGAAAGCATCAAAAAAGCAGGGTGTGAATGAACACAAAGGGTTCTGCAATGGTAAGAAACTTAGCATGACAGGAGAGAAGGGAGGTGGGCCAGAGGTGAGATGCCAGTGCCAGACTGGAAGACCCTGCTGAGGAATCTGGACTTCAGCCTGATGGTAGTGGGGAGCTAGTGATATGTTTGCAGCAAAGGTGAGACATGCTCTGATTTGCATTTAAGAAAGATCTCTTTGGGGACATGTAGAATGTGTACTGTGCAGGTGAAACTGAAGGAGAAAGACCAGGTATAAGGCTGCAGCAATAGTCCAGGCAAGTGGCTGTGAAACAGGTTTCTGCCATTCATGTGGAGCTGATGATACAGTTTCTGCTTCTTGGACTCTTTACCTCCTACCTCTCAGCCCTTCTGTTCCCACAGCTCCAGAACTCCTTTTCACAAAAGAGGGCAGGGGAAATGGCAATTACGTGGCAAAGACCACTGCACACACCACCCCTTATTGGGCTTTGGTGACCTGAATTGTTTGGAATACAGTTGGTTTTGTCCTCTGGTATTTTTTGAAATCCAATTTACCCTGTGATCTCAGGCAAGTAACTGAACCTCTCTCTCTCTGTGTCTCAGTTTCATTAACTATAAGGAGGGAAATAATAATCCAGCACAAGGAAACTCTGAGAATCAAATGAGATAGTGTATATAAAATTCATTGCTAAGAGTAAAAAGTGCTATAAACATTTAAGGTATATAGTAACAGTAATGAGCTTCTCTGCAGGTCTGAACATCTGCTATTCTATTCATCATCATCACAACAATTAGGCTGGTTGCAAATGAAATCTGCCAATTACATATTTATTGTATGTCCAGTGTCTCTGGGGAGAGGCTAGGACTTCAGGCTGGCATGTTGAACATCATTTGCAGATCACGTTTCCATGTACAATCTAACAAGCCACCCAAAGTCATAGAGCCACAAATTAAAGTGACAAGCAAAACTAACAGATCCACCTAGACAGTCTAAAATATTACGGGCTTCACAATCTGAAGGCAGAATGGATATTTTAATGGAAAAGATTAAAGTTAGAGGCACCAAATTCCTCCAGTAACTGACAAAGCATCTTGAAGTGATGTGCCAATTACTTTATATGGTTCTCTCGCGTATTCATTTGTCTGAATGCATGTATTTATGTCTGTAATAAGTAAGGAGATGTTTGAATAAAACACTTTTCTAAAAATAAAGTTGGCTAAAATGGCTGATTTTTTTTTTCTTTTTTATTCTTCTGGAAATATGAAAATTAGTGAGAAAATCTGCTTAAGTGGTACTGACATGGCAGCCCACATCCAGAATTATTTTTTCTAATATCCTACAGTAGGGTACTGGGGGAAACAGCCAACCAATGGGCAAATTCCTCTGGAGAAGGACCATGTGGAAGAATACTGGATGAAATGCTTAAGTACAGAATCACTTCCCAGGTCATATGAAAACTCTGGTGGAAGGCTTTTTGTGGTTAACGACACACATACATCAATACTGAAAGGAGACAGCTCTTGACAATTCTGTACCACCCAGCCCACAGTGAGTCACAAGGCACCATCAGTATTTGGTACAAGAAATGCCTGTGTGAGCTGGGGCTCTGATCCTTCAACTTCTGCTCACTTCCGATACTGCTACAGGGATGGCTGGAATGGCTGTTTCAAATCTGCCCAACTTCTGGAGGTCTAGATCTAAATAAAATAAAATTAAACAAATGTGTCCAGCCTAGACTACATTTTCTAGGGCCTATATCTGAAAACACATACAATATCTACTGCGTTACCCTGTGCCGCTATTATGCCAAACCAGGAAAAGGCCCATTTCTGAGGTGGAGTTGTATGACTTGGTCCATTTAGGAAAGGCTCCCTCCACACTGCATCAGGTGCTTCCTCATTATCCTCCATCCTTCCCACAGAATCTGGCAGGAGTTTGAGGAAATTTCTCTCAACAAAGAGAAACCAACATGGTACAGTAAAGCCAGGGTTTGGAGCCAACCAGCATGAAGCCGCAGTCTGGCCCTGCCACTTAACTTGAGACACTGGGCAAGTCATTTTACTTATTTGAGCCCTTATTTCTTTACATATAAAGTGGAGGACAATAACAACTATTTTAAAGGGCCGCTGTGAGGAGTAACTTCTCTGCTGTATATCAGGCATTTGATACTGTGCTTGCCACGTAGTCGGCATTCAACATACTGTTCCTTCACTGCTGCTGTGGTTACTCACTCTGGTCCAGCCCAGTGGAATTTCATGGCTCAGTGAAGGGCCCCAGTTCATGTCCTGATTAGATACAGGTAAATGAGATTACAGTCTCTTCACAATTATCTAACTTTGTTGAGGCTTGCAGTACAACACATGCACATACACAGCTAAAACAGGAAACAGTTCAGAAGGCATCCTTATTTGATCTGGCACAAGTATTTGTAAGAATTCTCAACGACAGTGTTTCTGTTGTTCTGAAAACCTGTAATTCTAAATAAAACACAAAATTACTCTACAAATATCTGACCCAGGAAAGTAACACAAAGCAATGTTGTGTGATCGATATCTCTGTTCATTCCCTCGCTCCTCTAACTCTCCAACCCTCACGTGGAATGTAACACACAAGCACAAAGCAAATTGGACTTTCCTACCCAAATATGCTGAGTAATGCTTTCTCTACAGAAAGATGGTAACTAAATGCTCACTTTATTATTTACTTATTTTTTGAGACAGGGTTTCACTGTTATCACCCAGGCTGGAGTGCAGTGGTGCGCTCTCAGCTCACTACAACCTCCACTTCCTGGGCTCAAGTGATCCTACTGCCTCAGCCTCCCAAGTAATAGGGACTACAGGCATGTGGCAACACACGTGGCTAATTTTTGTATTTTCAGTAGAGACAGGGTTTCACTGTGTTGGTCTGGCTGATCTCAAACTCCCAGCCTCAAGTGATCTGCCCGCCTTGGCCTCCCAAAGTACTGGGATAACAGGTATGAGCCACCACGCCCAGTCTGTTCATTTTTATTTTTAGAGACAGGGTCTCACTCTGATGCTCAGCCTTCAGTGCAGTGGTGTGATCATGGCTCACTGCAGCCTCAAACTCCTGGGCTCAAGCCATCCTCCCATCCCAGCCCCCGTGTAGCTGGGACTATAGGAAGGTGCCACCACACTTGGCTAATTATTTGATTTTTTGTAGAGACCAGGTCTCATTTTGTTGCTCAGGCTGGTCTCCAATTCCTGACTTCAAGCAATCCTCCCCCTTCAGCCTCCCAAAGTGCTGGGAGTGAGCCACCGTGCCTGGCCCAAATGTTCAATTTAAACCCCTTCTTTTCTGTCTCCTGCTGAAATAGACGAAGATATGGTTTGTGTTAGATGCTTTACTGCTAGACAGTGAACTATATTTTTTTCTAAGAAAGTTGAAGGCTCCGTGCTTCTAGAATCTGATGGCTGGATGTTATCAAAGAGCAGGATGGTTGGAGAAATAGGAGCAGAGGCCGAGAAAATGGAAAAAGCCAACTTGACTGAGTACAGGGTGATGACTGCCATGACAGTTGGGTGGAGAGGCTAGATTGCAAACTCCTGTGGCATTGTATCCCCAGTGCCTAGGGTTAGGCACTGGCATACATCAGAGATTTAGAAAAGAGCAACTGAAAGAGTAAATACATAAATGAATCAATGCAAAAGGATGAATGAAGTATTAGAAGCTAAAGTATGAAGAGCTGAAGAGTTGAAAGGGCACTGTACAGAAAACAGGGAGGTTCTTGCCTTAATCTATGGCTTAACTTAAAATGGTTACATACAGGAAGTAACATATCACTAATTTTCAAGGATCTTGCTTTTGTGTGTATAGCCTGAGAACTCTTCTATGCCACTGCTGTCTTATAGGCAGCTCCAGAGAGTGCCTTTGTAGGGGCTTGCAGGTTACAAAGGTCAAAGGCTGGGGCACCATCATTTCTAATAACAAGAACTTTCACCTGAGTAGGCTATGGCTGACAAGTTTTCTCACCACCCAACAACAGTAATAGCCCTCATTTATGGAGCATCTTCTGGTGCTCAGCGTTCTGCTGGGCACTTGTATATACTATCTCTAATCCTCAACTAACGGTGGGGAAGTAGATATTATCCCCATTTTTACAGACTAAGGACCTGAGGTTCTGGGCAAATAGGTAACTTGTTCAAGGTACTGCAGCTACCAGGATGTGAAGCTGAACCGGGATATGTGCATAGGTCTGCCTAAGTCCATCATGCCAATCTGCTGTCTGCCACTGTCTTGCTGTGTGAGTGAGGACCAAGACCACCAGCATAGTGACTGAAGCAGTATGACCGGCTCCTACTTTATACATCTGGAGGGCTGAGGGTGTCACAAGCAAGGCTGATTTCTGGCCATGGCTCATTCTTCCACCTTCAGTGAACCTCTTAGATACGTGGTTCATGTGTGCCTCCTCTGTTCAGATACCCTGCCACCTACTGATGAGTGAGGCCACCACTGAAATTCTTGTGATTAGAATCCAGGGTAGTGGTTCCTGGAGAGCTCTCAGCAGACCTTCCTGCCTCCCACCTACAACTTTTATAGCAGAGTCGGTCAACATTTTCAGACTCTCAAGATGAACAATGGCAGACTTAATAGACTGTCTCTGGAAAATGGTTCACTGAACATTTTATAAAAATAATGGTTTTCCTCCCACCAAGAGTAATATGTACACAGCAATTTAAATTAACATAATAGAAAACAGTAAAGCCAACTTCCTTTGAGTTACAATACTCCCTATAAAGTGAACACATTCCATTGTTAAGTTTAAGCATATTGAATAATGTAACTAAAAAAATTCCATAAAGTTCTAAGAAATAGGAGAAAAAAATTCAGACTATTCCCTCCTGCTCCCATTTGTACAAAACTGAGGCTAAAGCGATGATATGAACCCGGGTCCTACAGGGGATCAAATCCTCAGTATCTAGGGAACTCCAGCTCTTCTCTATCCCAGCTTCTTTGCTCAGGGTTGCATGTTTTGATTATACCGCAACTTTACTACCTGTTGATCAGCAAAATGGAAAATGGGAATGGAGCAAGAGTAATCTGTTTTGTCCAAAAGGTGGAAAGATGGGCCTAAGAAATAGGCTCTGGACAGGTGTGGTGGCTCATGCCTGCAATCTCATCACTTTGGGAGGCTGGGGCAGGCGGATCACACGAGGTCAGGAGTTCAAGAACAGCCTGGCCAGCACGGTGAAACCCTGTCTCTACTAAAAACACAAAAATTAGCCAGATGTGGTAGCATGGGTCTGTAATCCCAGCTACTCAGGAGGCTGAGGCAGGAGAACTGCCTGAACCCAGGAGGTGGAGGTTTTAGTGAGTTGAGATCGTGCCACTGCACTCCAGCCTAGGTGACAGAATGAGACTCTGTCTCAAATTAAAAAAAAAAAAAAAAAAAAAAGAAGGAGGTTCTGGTTTAGGTGAAGGAAGGACAGACCAAAAAGACCAAAGAAAAGGTGAGAGACCAAAGACAAAGCATCCCTGTGTCTAGACCTGGATAAGGGGTAGGGGTGGGGTTGCGAGGGCAGAGGACAAAAAAAGATGATCAGGGCTGTGCCCAATAGGATATATACCATAGAATGGGGTACCTTAATCTGTTAATTTTTTTTTTTTTTTGAGACAGAGTTTCGCTCTTGTCGTCCAGGCTGGAGTGCAATGGAGCAGTCTTGGCTCACTACAACCTCCGCCTCCCAGGTTCAAGCAATTCTCCTGTCTCAGTCTCCCACATAGCTGGGACTACAAGCCTGGGCCACCATACCAGGCTTTTTTTTTTTTTTTTTCTTTTTTTTTGTATTTTTAGTAGAGATGGGGTTTTGCCATGTTGACCAGGCTGGTCTCGAGCTCCTGACCTCAGGTGACCTGTCCACCTCAGCCTCCCAAACTGCTGGGATTACAGGTGTGAGCCACCACGCTCAGCCAATCTGTTAATCTTAATTTGTCAATTTGTCTGCCTTAATGGGAAGAGGGGTAGGATACAAAATTATCTGTACTTCTGGCCAAGCTAGACTGTCTTTCATTCTGTTGCAATAACTTGGTCATGTTTTGAGGAACAACGAATAACAAATGCATCTAAGTTTCAAGAGCTGCTTCTGAGGCTCAGGAATTCTCTGGCACTTGTCATTGGCCTTTCAGAAGGTCAGTAAAAGGGAAGGGAAAGGCTGGCCTCCAAAAAATCAATAATCAAAAACAAAAATTAAAAAAAAAATGATGCTTATAGTACGGTAGGATTTGAAAAGGCAGAGAAACTACCCATCTCCACAGCAGTTTCACCTAAGCCCCAAGCCCTGGTTGGAGACCCAGGATTAGGGAAAATCTGAGTGCTGCTAAAGAGAAAAAGCTTCCAGATTTTCAGGGTTTGTGGAAGTAAGGGAGTTTCTGTCATTTCCAAATGCTGTTCCTGAGGCCATGTGTACAGCAGATATTGAAATGTGATCCTGCTCAAATTAGATAATAGTTATCTTTAGGGAAAAGAAATCAATTGTTCTCTCTGTCTGCTCTTCACCTATGTGGCATTAGTGGAATGCTATGAAAAATGAACATAATGGATAAATAAGCATATAATTAGTTATATTTTCCTGCCTGAATTAACTAAGCCCTACCATCTAAGTTACATTAAATTTTAAAATTATCTATATATATTAAGAACATTACTAAGTGCTTATAGTGTTTTTGCATCCTTATAATAAAAGTATTTAGTATTTTAAATGAAAAAAAAAGTCAAATGAAATGCAGGATGAGGTGAGCCTCTCTTTTAAAGAAACAAGACTGCAATCAATTACGGATGCCCTGCTCTCCCCTGTAATCACTGGGGATCCCTGCCGACTTGTTCTTTGCACAATGCTAGTTCTTGCTCTTAAAAAAAAGAAACTTCTTACCTCAAAAGCACCTCAGGTCCAGGAAACTGAGCTGGTTTTGGTCATATATTAGCACTGCATGCTTCTGCATATAAACTAAAAGCATCCCCCACTCTGCCATCCCCTCCTTACAGAAAGCTAAGGGGATGCTTTGCTTAAAGTGATCAATTGCTTCAAAAATTAAAAAACTTTTTCAACCATTGTTAAATCTAAGGAAAAAAACAACCTAGGTTTGCTGTTTCAATTTACTGTATTACCAACATTACCCCTAGTTCTCAAAACATCCATTTTATTCACAGTTTACAGGGCAAAGAATTACCTGTCAGTCTCCTAGCTTATAAGAAAGAAGATAAAGTTAGAATGAAACTTCGGGATTAATTAATTGAGAGTACTGCATGTAACGTGTCTATTCTGAATGTTACTGCACACATCACAACGAAAGCAGTTTTATTTTCCATGGTTGAAATAAATTATGATAAATAATTCATTGCAATGGCAGAGATGTACTGTAGAGCAAGAGCAACAAAATTGACTACACTCCACCACTGTGAGGCTCATTCCTGAATCTTCATTATCCATTTGAAACTTTTTACGAGTAGTAAATCATATTTCAAGTGGCTGCAGATCTCATAAAGCAGCTTGCTGCATTAAAATAAAACCAGAAAACCTGGGGCATTGGAAGGCTGCAGGGTTTGCCACTCAGCACTATTTGGGAAACTCTTTCTCACTCTTGCCCATATCAAACAGAACACTTTTCAATTTGACATAAAAATTAAGAATTACTTGTCAAAGATACCATCTAAATTTTCCTCTAGGTAGGAATGTTGGGAAGATCTGTATTTTGAGGAATAACTTTCAACTCCAAAGCACTTTCCCCTAATTTCTATTCAAGCGACTCTTATTTTTAGTTCATGGTACTGCCTGAATGACTACCACATAGGTTCTATAACCTCTAATGGCCTATATCAGACTTTGGGCATCCCCCCAACTGCCAAAGACATGTGTGTAAGCTTAAGAGAGACTAACAAAGGCACATGTGCTCTGATTCTATCTAAAAAGACCAGCGTATCTTCATAGGATAGGTGATTTTAAGTTGAATCTTAAAAGATGCATAAAGCATTACCTGGGAAGAAGTATACATTTGGAAGAGAAAATAAAATGACAAAAGACACTAGAGACAGAGGTTGGCATGTTTGAGGAATGAATAGCCCATGCACAGGGCTATTTTTTTTTGAAAGAGACCTTTCGAGTGGCAGGGAATAGATCTAAGGGACAAGGAATAGAAGACTGGGCTTGATCCAGGCTTTTAGGCTGGGCACAGTGGCCTCATGACTGTAATCTCAGTACTTTGGGAGGGCAATGTGGGCGGATCACAAGGTCAGGAGTTTGAGACCAGCCTGACCAATATGGTTAAACGCTGTCACTACTAAAAATAAAAAAATTAGCTGGATGTGGTGGTACGCACCTGTAGTCCCAGCTACTCAGGAGGCTGAGGCAGAAGAATTGCTTGAACCCTGTGGGCAGAGGTTGCAGTGGGCCAAGATCGCACCACTGCACTCCAGCCTGGATGGTGGAGCGAGACTGTGTCAAAAAACTAAAACAGAAACAGAAAAACACTTTTATGCCATGCTGAATATAGAAATGAGTTTGGGCTAATACATGAAGGGTAGCCTTCAAAGAATTTTCGAGGAGAAGGTGACATGACGTGGTATGCCATTTAGAACAACACTGATTAGATTCTGGAGAATAGCAATTACCGGTAAGTGCTGCAGGCAAGGTAACAAGTTTAGATACTGCAAGAAGTTCAAAATGAGGGGGAATGGAGAGGTAGGAGAGCAGAGACAGAGAGAAATGTCAGAATCCTTGACTGCATATCCCATTTTCTTCCCAATGAAATATTTCTAAGAAACACAATCTTAGAAACATACTGAAGATATGGATAAATTCAGAGCTTTAGGAACATGGCCTCAGGCCAGGCATGCCACTCATACCAGTAATTCCAGCACTTTGGAGGCCAAGGTGGGCAGATTGCTTGAGTTCAGGAGTTCGAGACCAGCCTGGGAAACATGGTGAAACTCCGCCTCTACCAAAAAATACAGACATTAGCCAGGTGTGGTGGTGTGTGCCTGTAGTCCTAGCTACTTAGGAGGCTGAGGTGAGAGGATTGCTTGACCCCTTGAGCCATGATCAGGTCACTGCACTCCAGCCTGGATGACTGAGTAAGACCCTGTCTCCAGAAAAAAACAAAAAACAAAAAACAAAACCATGGCCTCAAAGTCAAGGCTTCCAATGAAGAGAGGGACGCTCTGCAGACTGTCCCAGAAAATGCTACATGTAGTGTAGAGGTGGCTGCTGTTTAGGTGGCTGTAGCAATGAACTGAACCCTAAGCAGTCCGCGTATGCATGACAGAGAACTACAAGCACACGTTCATATTAAACATTCAATGATAAAGTAAACTCTAACTGAGGCCATTCAAAATCAAGAAAGGGAGTGGGGGAAACAGCATGTCATGTTACTAAACAGTCATCAAACATTTCCCAATTAATATCGTACTTCACAACAGAACAACATAAGCATAATGGCATGAGGGCGTCTCGTGTAGCCATTGAAGCAGAGTGCAATGAATATTGTAATGTGTCAAGAAGAAAGAGCCTGGGAGAGAGACCAAGAAACAGAAACTCCCAGAGACACAGTCAGACACAAAAACAGAGAGGCGGAGAAAGAGGTATGAGTCAGAGACAGTGTTCCCCACCCACTGTCTTGATTTTGAATGGCCTCAGTTAGAGTTTACTTGATCATTGAATAATATAAACATGTGCTTATAATTATCCCTGTCATGGATACGCACCCTGCTTAGTGTTCACACATGCATGTGAACACCCAATCATCATGCTCATGAACTACAGAACGATCCAAAATGTTTCGTTTTTCATATGGGGGAAGAAAGTACTCCTGTGGACAATTCATGGGACCCCTCAGAAATATTTTCCATTAAATATTAGAGTTTATATTTAAACCATGCAGAATTTTCAGATTTGAGAGTTTTTATTTATAGTTATCTAATGGCATAGAAAGTGCTGGCCAAGAGGCCAGAGAGATGATTCAAAGATGCTACTGAGATTTGGAAGCTTTTTCTCCCTAATAATTACATAGGGGGCCCAAGGAATGACAGTGACTAAAAGTACTGGGAGCAGAACTTCATTCCTCAATTAAACATTTACTGACCACCTAATTTGGGCAAGGCTCTGTGTCAGACCCTGGGAATACACAGATGAACAAGTCACAGTTCCAGCTCTCAAAGAGCTTACAGTTTAGTAGGGGAGGAGATACACAGTATAGAAACAATGGCAGAAGATAAGGTAAATGGCCCAACTATTTGGGATGGCTACACAGGAGGCTTTTCGAAACCAGAGGCGAGCTAACCCTGCCTAGGGGTGGAAGCAGCCAGGGAAGGCTTCATAGAGAAGGTAATATTTGGATCTGTTGTTGAGAATGAGAAGTTTGACAGTCGGGCAGGAAGAAGGGCAAGCAGGTGCAAAGGTTTGGAGAAGAGTTTGGGGGACCGATGAGCAGTTCTGTGGGGAATGTAAAGGGTGGATGGGGGAGAGTGCTCGTGGCAGATGAGGGTGATTACATAGGCCATGGCCAGGTCTTGTGAAGAGCCTAGTAATATGTGCTAGTGAATTGTAGATTTCATCCTGCAGGAAATGGGGTGCCATTAAAGCTGAATAAATCTTTCTGGCAGTGATGTGGTAGTGAACTGCTGGTTTAATCATTCTCCAAAGGGTCTGAGCCTTTAAGAGGTTTGGGCCATCTGATTTTTCCCAAGAAGATGGCTCATGCCTGTAATCCCAGCACTTTGGGAGGCCAGGTGGTGGGGGAGGGTGACCTGATGTCAGGAGTTCAAGACCAGCCTGGCCAACATGGTGAAACCCAGTCTCTACTAAAAATACAAAAATTAGCTTGGCATGGTGGTGTGGCCTGTAATTCCGGCTACTCAGGAGGCTGAGACTGGAGAATCACTTGAACCCGGGAGGCGGAGGCTGCAGTAAGCTGAGATCATGCCACTGCACTCCAGCCTGGGTGACAGGGCGAGCAACAATAAAAAGAAGATGCAGCTTTCTTCCTTTTCTAAGATTGGGAGGCCACAGACATAGGTTTCCTGCTTGGCTCCTGTGCCTTGGGTCAGGAGGACACTTCTTGGGTCCTACCTTGCTGGCTCTGTTGCCAGTGCTCTGAGAAATGGCACTGACATTACTTCCCTTGGCCTATAGCACATAACTTAATAGTGTACCCTGTCAGGAATAGTTCTGTTTGTCAGGAAGCTTTTTATTGATGTCCAACCTTCATTTTCCCTTTCTTAATATTATTCCATTATGCCAATACTCTATTGTGCCATGCTAAGTAATTCCCTTTCCTCCTTGGCATTTACATCTTCCAGGTATTTATAGACTTATCAAATGCCCCATTTAGTTGTCACTTAGGTAAGCTATACATATTTAGCTTCTTTAATCTGGCCCTATAAGCCAGCCCTTCCATTCTCCTAAATCACTTGAGTTACTTTCCTCCAGATTTCCGTCAATTTGTTTTCAGACTCTCTGTAATGCAAGGGGCCCGGGGAAAAAGATGAAGTTGGGGAGGGAGGCTTACTCTCTTGTGGGATAAGAGTACATAATGGCGTAGCGTAGAACTTCTGCCCTTAAAGTACAGTCTCCAAAACAAGCTAAGTCTCAGGAGGGACTAGGAATGCCTCTTCTTACCTACAAGGTTTCTTTCACCTGTGTACAATTCAAGTCACTAATATTCTATTATTAGCTCTTCTTAGGTGCTAGGTGTACACATGTAACTACATACTTATTGAGTACCTCCAGTGTCTGGTACTGTGCTAGGGATTTTTCCTTCTGTCTTTTCCCCTCCCTTTTCATTTCTCACAATTATTCACTACTCAAGAAATTTCTGACCTCCTATGTGTCAAGCACTGTTGGCACAGAATTGGATAAAGTGTGATCTTTGTGGCCTCATGTAGCCTTAGTATTTATTAATCTTTTACTGCCCACCCATCAAGTTGTTTCCTTCCAGTCTTAAGGGGTTCAGAGAGATCCTTAAATGCACTTGTCTCTAATTGATGCTTTTAGTTCCTTGACCTGAGTGGAACTTGTTTGCCCCATGTAAAATGAGATGCCACATTAAATATGGGCATTAACATAGAGCTCTTTTTTAGAGTTTTCTTTCTGGTGGGTTGCCTTGGTGCCTAAGAGATTTCTCTTCAGACCTTGCACTCTTCAGACCATCACTGTCTTTCTTGGGAGTTTGACATTTTTTGTTTATAGGATCTCAACTAAGTATGTACTCAAACGTTTTCCTTTTCCATGGTACCAATGTTCCAGATTATAGAGTAGGCTGAGGGAGTGATGGACTGGGAGAGAATCTAAGACAATGAGTCTTAACTAAAGTCTTGGGTAGTCTAGGCATGACACCAAGGGAGGAAGTGGTTGAGCTATTTGATCCTGGAGGCCAGTTCAGGTAAGCTATAGAACTCCCTTGGTGAGGCGGTGTTATCCTCCAAGAGGTAGAGTAACCATTCCAAGTACATACAGTTAGCAAATAGTATAACTGGTATTCAAAACCAGGTATGTTGACTGCAAAACCTGTCTGCTCTATTGTTGTAAAATAGAAAGTCCAAACAAATATGGACAATTTGCAATTTTAAAACTTTGAAAGGAGGATGAAATTCCAGTTGTTTGAAAGCACTCAGTCTACATCTTCCTAAGTATGCCAAGGGATAGATAATTAATAAGCAAGAGCTCCTCTGGGTTGCAAAGCATGGAGGCAGCATTAATTCACGGAAGGCCAGAGTATTAAGGAATCTCTTTTTACCTTGTTCTTCAAATAGTGATATAAGATTGGAAACAAGCAAGAAGTCTTCCTCAACACACTACATAAACTCACAGCTCCATCAGTGGCTACTGCTGGTTAAACTTTCCATGAGTTAAACCTGGGTGCGATGGTGCACACCTGTAATCTCAGCACTTTGGGAGGCCGAGGTGGGTGGATCACTTTAGTTTAGGAGTTTGGGACAAGCCTGGGCACTATAGCAAAGCCCCGTCTCCACCAAAAATACAAAAAAAAAAAAAAAAAAAAAAATGGCAGAGTGTGGTGGTGCACACCTGTAATCCCAACTACTTGGGAGGCTGAGGTGAGAGGATCATTTGAGCATGGGAGGCAGAGGTCGCAGTAAGCTGAGATTGTGCCACTGCACTCCAGCCTAGGTGACAAAGTGAGACCTTATTTAAAAAAAACCCCGAAAACAAAAAACAACTTTCCATGAGTTAAGAGAGAAACGAATACAAAGGTTGGATTCACATTTGCAGCATATTATAGCACACTATACTTTGGGAATCACATAATTTAACCTGCAAGTATGTGAAAAACCAGTAATAACTATAAAATAAATAAGGCATGCAATTTATTAAGTCCACTATCATTTTATACTGTGCCATTCTTTGAAGAAATTCAAAGAGCTTCTCACACCATTCACAATGCCACTCAGAGAAACAAAGGCAGGAGAAATCTTCTCATTTACTCTGCTGTCTCTCTTAGACAAGGATGAAAAGGTAAGAAGAAATGCCACAAAGAAAGAGTAGGTTAGGGCCCTGAGAAACCTTAGTGTGTGAGATCTAGTGATAGGAAGCCTTAATTATAATCCAGATGCCACTAGTTCCTAGCAGTGTGACTTGGGCAAGTTCTTCTACACATCTCTGGATCTCTGCATAGGTCTCCCATACAGTCACTGCAGGAGTACATTTGTTGATGTACTAGGCTCCTGAGTTAAAAAATCTGTGTTGGCCTTATCTCCCTGTTAAGGTTATTGTGAGAATCAGAGACACTAGGTATGAAGACACTATATGAATGGGAAGAATTATAAGGTGCTATGGTTTGACGTGTTCCCCGAAAAGAAAGTGTTAGAAACTTAATCCCCAATGCAACAGTGTTAAGAGGTGACTAGGCATGAGGGCTCCACATTCATGCTTGGATTAATGCCATTATTTTGGGATTGGTTCTTTATAAAAGGTCGAGTTTGGCCCCCTGTTGCTCTTTCTTGCCCTCCCACCCTCCTCCATCAGATGACACAGCAAGAAGGCCCTTGCCAGATGCAGCCCCTTGACCTTGGGCTTCCTAGTCTCCAGGGCTGTGAGGCAAATAAATTTCTATTCATTATATATTACCCAGTCTATGGTATTCTGTTATAGTAGCACATAATGGACTAAGAAATTAGATTTATTTTCATTTTGGCCATTGCAAGGAAATGCCTGAAGTATGCAGGAGGAATAGGTAAGAAAAAAGTCAGTTTGGGGCCAAGAATTTCAAACTCACACCACACCATGCCCTCACCCAATCCAGTAAGTGTGATTTTGAGAAGCTTATCACAGAAAGAACATTAAGAAAGGCAAAACACTGGATGGGACCAGGAAGGATCTCAGCGACCTGGCTTCAAAATCAAATTATCTTTGAAAGGAAGTCTTGGGCTTGGAATCTCCTGAAAGGATATTTTTCACATTTATAATATAAATAGCAGGGATATTTTTTCCCACAAGGACACAAAAAAAGTGGTACCAGCATGCTGTTTTTCAAGGTGAAGGCCAATTTTACATGTTTATTGAATACTTTCTTTGTGTTAGGTAAGTCTATACTCATTGGTTCATTTTGTCCTCACAACTCTCCCGAGTCAAGATTCTTTTGGCTGTCAGGACAGAGAGACTACCTCTGATAAAACCTAGGTCTATAAGAAGTAGTTTGTCCTCCGGACAAGGCAGTGCAGTGAAGTCTCTCAAGGGCTTGGAACCATGAACAAGGCAGCTGGCAGGGTATTTCTCAGTCTTTTTCTTTCTCTGGGGCTGCTTGGTCTCTCATTTGAGATCCTCAGTATGTCTGCTTCTTTTTCTCTCCTCTAAGACTGGCTATTTCTCTGAGCATGTGGCAGGGAATAGCTGCCTCATGGCTCTTGAGTTTCCAAGTCTCCAGTTTAGGTGAGGACTAGTAGTTTACCAGCATCTAAAAAAATATTTTTTTTTTTTTTTTTGAGATGGAGTTTTGCTCTTGTTGCCCAGGCTGGAGTGATATGGCATGATCTTGGCTCACCACAGCATCCGCCTCCCAGGTTCAAGCGATTCTCCTGCCTCAGCCTCCCAAGTAGCTGGGATTACAGGCATGCGCTGTCACGCCTGGCTAATTTTGTATTTTTAGGAGAGACAGGGTTTCTCTATGTTGGTCAGGCTGGTCTCAAACTCCCAAACTCAGGTGATCAGCCCGCCTTGGCCTCCCAAAGTGCTGGAATTACAGGCATGAGCCAACACGCCTGGCCTAAAAATTTTTTTAAAAACAATTTAATTTTTTTTGTGGAGACAGAAAAAAGGGAAAAAAGCACCGTTACACAGGGTTATCCCAATAATAATTAGGCATGCTTATAACAGTCTCTCACCAGTATGGCAAATGGCAACCAAAATGGTTTTTAGTCTGTTCCTTAATAGTGGCCGGCATAATTGCTATTATTGTAAATTAAAAATAAAAAGAATTCACTAAATGTACCTTTTTTAAAAAACCTCTGCATGGAAAATTTCTAACCCATTTTTATGTTGTCCAGGCTGGTCAGGAACTCCTGGCCTTAAGCAATCCTCCTGTTTCAGCTTCTCAAAGTGCTGACATTACAGGAATGAGCCACTGTGCCTAGCAACCAGCATCTTCTAAGTGTCAGTTTTTAAATCTAGGGGAGGAAAGACTCTTAACTGAGTCAGCTTGGGTCAAGTGTCTACTTCCTGTCCAATCAGTTCTCAAAAACAAACAAAAAAGAGTCCTAGGCTGGGCATGGTGGCTCATGCCTGTAATCCCAGCATTTTGGGAGGCTAAGGCAGGCGGATCACCTGAGGTCGGGAGTTCAAGACCAGCCTAACCAACATGGAGAAACCCTACTAAAAAATACAAAAATTAGCTGGGTGTGGTGGCACATGCCTGTAATCCCAGCTACTTGGGAGGCTGAGGCAGGAGAATCGCTTGAACCTGGGAGGCGGAGGTCGTGGTGAGCCAAGATCATGCCACTGCACTCCAGCCTGGGCAACAAGAGTGAAACTCTGTCTCAAAACAAAAAAAAAAAAAAAAAAGAAAGAAAGTCCTAGGCTCAAGGACTGAAGACTGAATTCAGTCCTTGATAGAAGAATGCTGTATGGCTCTTCCTTCCTGCCACTCTTCCATCCCTGCCAATCCTGTTTCTAGGCCAGTTAGTTACTAGTACTGTATAGTGGTTAGGAGCACAGGTTCTGCTACTTATCAGCTGTATGATACTGGGTGAATTATTTAACTTCTCAGAACTATAATTATAATATTTTGATTATAAAATGGAGATAAAAATACCTACCTCACAGAGTTATAAGTTGTAAATAGAAATATATACATATACGTATATGTAAAGCACTTAGCACACAGCCTAGCATATAATTGATTCTACTTTTTTTCCATAATAATCACTCATTAAAATTATCTGTTTGAGCCTGAGGTTTTCCTTCTATAGCGATGTCTTACTTCCCAGAAACCCTGCAGGAAACAGCAGGAGGAAGGAAAAGTTTAGGTCTTCAAGAAGGATGTAGGAAGGTTCTTTGGAATGGTATGGTAAGAAAACACTACTGAATCATTATTTTCTGGCCAAGGTAGCCATCATCTTTGAGGTAGTCACACAAATTTAGGATCTGTCTGGTAAGTCCTGGGCTAGCTTTGTGTGATGCAGGGAGATGATCCTAGGTGTCATTTTCTTATGTCATAGAAACACTAGAGTAGAAAGGCTGCACATGTATCAAAACTTGGGAGTGCAAGTGAAATCCTAAATAACTTCTATTTGTGAAATAAGAAATAAATGCTGCTGTGTTATATTAGCATAAAGGCACAGATGTTCTCTGCAGTGCTGCTGTTTCTGAGAGTTCTTAAGAAAACAAACAAGAAAATATAAACCAAAAATCACTGAACGTCAACAGATAAAACCAATTCCTTTTGAATACATATTGTTAAAAGCCTTCCCAGAGTTGGGGTTAGTATTTAATCTATGGGTTAGAAATTTTCCTTGCATAGGTTTTTAAAAAAAGATACATTTAGTGAATTCTTTTTATTTTTAATTTATAATAATAGCAATTATGCCGGCCACTATTAATGAACAGGCTAAAAACCATTTTGGTTGCCATTTGCCATACTGGTGAGAGACTGTTATAAAGCATGCCTAATAATTATAGGATAACCCTGTGTAGTGGTGCTTTTTTCCCTTATGAAATATTATCTATCTGCTTTACATGAGTACGAGTAAAAAGGTATGGCTGTTGTTCATTTTTTTTTTTTTTACCACTCCTTTGCTATCCTGAGAACATTTGTTGCAGACTAATAGCTAAACTGCAGATAAAAGAGAGATGACAGATTACAGTCCCCTTTAATTCATAAGGAAAGCATTAGGAGCCCCTGAGAATACCAAATCAAGCCAATGGCACCCAATGACTTCACATTAAGTTCCAAACCACATCGTATTTTTTAGTTTAAAGACAAAGCCTAATGCATATGCGGCTTATGTATTCCAAATTCTTCTTCATGAAGAGCTGGCTTTTTTCCCTTTTAGCTCCTTGTAAAACATTATAATTCCCCTATTCTATAAACATACAAATATAATTGTAAAATGACATCATTCTGTTTTCATTTAATTACCCCTGAAATGCTTTCTATTTAATATTCATTACTCAAAAGCTAATTTAAAAGAGAAAGAGATGTGACTTATTCAAAAAGATGTACTGTCATTCACAGCAATAGTTATCTAATATACAGAAGTTAATAAAGCAGATTAATCTACAAGTCCCTTTAAGCCATTCTTGAGTTTTGAACAACTGCCTCTTTGACCTTTCACCTTCATGCTGTGCACCAGTAGCAGGTGCCAGCTGTACAGAAATTATGGCTGCTGTGTTTGGACGCAAAATCTTTTCTTACTTTGCTTCTGACCAGCAGCTGACCCTGTAGGAGTGATTGTTTCTGGTGCCGGCCTAAAGGCTACATAAACCAGTAGCAGATAAACAAAAGGCTACATATACCAGCTGCCTTGCCTAAGGGTACCATCCTAGACTGACACCTCCACTCCTTCTTCACCGTTCCAAATTGCTTCTTGTTTGTTGCCATACGTGCATTTCATCCATGTTATTTTGTGTAAGCAGTGGGGGTAGGGGAACCCCACCTCAAAACAACAACAAAAAAACCCTCCGCTCCCTCGAACTTGACTTTTGAGTATTCCATGTCAAACTGTGCCATTATAATGCTAATCTAGCCCTGATTTAGCAACTTTAATAAGAGGCTAAACCCTCTTGTAATTAGATAATAAAATTTTATTATGTATTTTAATATTAAAAGTCTTAAAATCAAACTCTTCAAATCATACACTGGCACAAAACTAAGGTACTTAAATATCGTAACCTCAGAAAACAGAAACCTGAAAAAGCACATTGTGGCTAATTTTTCATTCTCAGAAATGTAAACATGGAATTCCTATGTGGTAATAGTGAAAGCTCCAATACTCTTAATTATGTACAGCGAAGAATGAATCTATTCAAGTATGAAGCACACTGTACCATTTCTAGCAACAGCATGAGATGAGTTTGACAGTTATTTCTTGGATACAAATTACACAAGTATAAAAACAATCCCCATAATGATTAAATGCAGTTATGTACATAGGAGAATACCAGTGCAAATGGTAACATATTTAAATGGTTTTCCTTCATTAAAAAAATTATATATGATATTAAACCATCAATCACTGCTGAGGCACAGGAGTTTAAATGTATTGTCACTGGCTGAAATAAATGACTTGGAGACTGGATTCTGGCTCACTCAATATGGTGTCTTTGCTGTTGCTTAGTCACCCAACTCTCTGCTGGTTTGGGTACATCTGGTGGATTCCATCCCTTTCAATTAATAAGGCAACTTATGCTATCAATGGGTTACATCCTTAAACTGTGCTTAGAGGTAGAAAAACACACGTCCTAGTGGGGGGTTGGGGGGGGTTCTTCTCTGTTTCATTAACCATTTGGAACAATATATGAAATGCTTTTTTCTTTCTTCACCTATGTTTAGAATGAAATTTTCTCGTAGAATTTCAGCAGGGTTATTCTACAGTATATTATGATATAATCTTACCTTAGCATTACCATCTGGTTTATTATGTAGCAGTCTATGACTGCACTAGATTTGATACTTAAAATCGCTGCCTGCAGATCATACTTCTGAAAACTAATATTTTGGGGGTTTACTTTGCAAACATTCATTGACTATCATGAAGTGTCAGGCTCTGACAGGTGCTGGGATAAGAACCAGGATGTAGGTGATCTTTGAGGGAAGAAAAAAAAAACACTCTATGAATGTGTATTCTTGTGGCCACAATGTTAATTTGATGACTTATAAATCAATAATAAATCATTTTTAATTGGTTTTTCTGTTTTAAAATACCATTTTGTTACCATTGAAATAGTCATTCATCAAATATTTCTATAATAAAAATTAAAATGGCAAAGATATGGTTAGTAACAAAGGATCTGGACTAATTTTTATAAAGATACTTTTATAACATCACAGGTAAAATGTCATCTTAATATTAAAAAAACTAGTGTTTCTCTATTTTAAAAATTGTAAGCATTAACTTTCTAAACTGATCTCTCGAGGCAATGGCCACAAATTTTTCATTCTTAGAAAGTTTACTCTCTTTCAGACTTCGTTACCTGGTTGTTATGTAAATACTTTGGCCAGTCCCGGACCTCTTAAATATTTTATTTTGAGCCTTAATAGTTAGATTTTGTACACGTACACACACACACACACACACACACACACACACACACACACTGACCAAACTAAACTTTATTTTTACCTCAAACAAATCTGCTTATTTTGAAGAAAAAGAAAGTTTGAAAAGTATCAAGTAAGTTTCATTTCATCGCCTGTTTATTGTATTCCTTGTGTGCAAAGATGTAACCTGAAAGTGATAAAACGGCCCGTTTAAGTTCCAGTAGTGACAAGTATAGTAAAAGTAAAAGCAAGAGCAAAATAAATTAAGAAAGAAACCCCAAAGCACCAGATTAAGTAAAAGCAAAATAACTACATCCTTTTTAAAACTAACCAAAAAAGTATGCTTCAGAAATGAGCAAAAACCCAGATGGAAATAAAAATAATCACTGTAGCCGTGCTACGTGGGTTGGCTGTGAGAAATACAAGGTATCATGCATTGGAGATCTTAGTTGTGAAATTCCTGAAGACTGCATACCACAGAAGTGGAAAGCTGCTATCCAGGTACACAGTGTTGGCCTGCCAAGTGTTCCTATGATTTTTTAAAAAAAATTTCAGTCAGTGGCCACATTTAAAAATCAGATTTTCTGGCTGTTCGTCAAAGGATAAATTTCAGTGTATCTGGCAACACTGAGTCTGACCTTCTAAGCAACAATTAGCTGGAGGTGTGCTGAGGCTGCCCTCTTTAGACAGAGATGTGCACTCAACTTTAGGATTCCTTCATGTCTACCTCATTCAGGTTTTCTGCTTCTTGGCCCTATAGGCATCTTAGTTTGTGACACCTGGCGTAGTTATAACGGATAGGAAAGTGAGAAGGAGGCTCAAAGGAACTCAGGTGTCAGATTCAGATCTTAAGAATGACCACTGATAGAGTTAATGCTACTCAGTAGCAGAAATTTCCTTTAGAAAACAGAAGCCGTTTACAACCAGAAAGAGGGTAAAATGACATTCTATGCTAATGAATCAGCGGTGAAGGTCAGGACAATGCACAGAGATGTGCTGGATACCGGACAGAGAGGCAAAGCACGTGTTGCTTCCCTATCTTCATTTCACAGCCGCCATATTGATTCTGTCCTAGAAAAATCGGGTGAAACCTCAAGAGCTACCTTGGAGGCATTAAAGAAAAGTCACAAAGAACATTATAAAAGAGCTGTACTCCTAGGTTCCGACCTCCTCAAGCATACATGTCCTACTAAATTATATACCTTCAACATCTGACTATAACATTAATGAATGGGTGTGGGTGTAGAATAAGAGAGTGGAAGCTTGGTTAGGTCTGCCTTGGTGGTGGTGGGAGCCACAGGGCTTTTTCCGCACCAGCTGACAAAGTAACCTCCTTCTCCCTTGCCTGCTGCCTCTTTGGGTCACTGCCCATCTGTTTTGTCCTGGCTGTAGTATAATGCTGGGGTACAGGATGACTGCTTTAAACCATTCTACCTTAAGGATGGCCCCAATGGAACTTACTGGAAGCTCAACTTGCCTCATTGTATATGTTCAAAAGATACATACTTTAGATTAGAAGCCACTCAACAAATGAACAATGATAGCTTTGTGTTTAAGCATATGAACCCTAGAGTTAAACAGATTTCGGCTAAAATTTTACTTCTTCCAGTTACTGACTTTGTGACCTCAGGAATGTTTCCTACCCTTTTTGTGCCTCAGTTTCTATATCTGTAAAATGGTGATGTTAATACTACACCTTCACAAAGGTACTGTGATGATTAAACCAGATAATGCATATAAAAGGAGGCTAAGCTAGTACTTGCACCTAGTAAGCACTTACATTTTAAAGATTTTATTTCTTAAATTTCTAAAGTTTAGAACTTTTATTTTAGGTTTGGGGTACAGGGACAGGTTTGTTATATAGGTACATTGCATGTCACAAAGGTCTGGTGTACAGATTATTTTTCACTCAGGTAATAAGCACAGTACCCCCAATAGATAGTTTTTACATCTTCACCCTCCTCCAACTCTCCACTCTCAAGCAGGCCCCAGTATCTGTTGTTCCCTTCATGTCCATGTGTACTCAGTGTTTAGCTCCCACTTATAAGTGAGAACATGCTGTACTTAGTTTTCTGTTTCTGTGTTAGATCATTTAGGATAATAGCCTCCAGCTCCATCCATGTTGCTGCAAAGGACATGATCACTTTCTTTTTTATGGCTGTGTAGTATTCCATGGTGTATATATGTACCACATTTTCTCTCTCCAGTCAAATACTGATGGGCATTTAGGTTGATTTCATGTCTTTGCTATTGTGAATAGAAGCACTTACATTTTGCCAATATTATTTTTCTTCCCACTATGTATATGTACCAATTTGCTGTTAAAATCAAGATTGTAGCACCATGTGCAAAAATTCCGTTATGGAATTTGAGTGCCTATTTTCCAATTTCAGTCTCTAATGATCTAACCCTGGCTTCCTTTAAACCTTTTAAATCCGTTATTATCTGATCTGGTTGTGAATGTTCTTTCAGCTTGTTTTTGATATCAATATACTGCTGTATTATTGAGAATAAAGTTGTAAATCAACCAGACTGAGCTAATGGGTTACATGAAGAGCACACTTTTTATTTAGGGATCACTAGAAATGTATTTATTAACATTAGAAAATCTGACTATTGTTTTTAAGAGGATAAGAGATATGACTATATTTCATCTGCTTAAGTGTTTTTGACTGTAAGAGTCTTGCTAAGGTTCTGTAGGCCAAAATCTCAACACCAGTTAAATATGCGACTGCATTTTCTCCTACTTAGAATTATGGAATGGAATCTTAAGTATGAAAGATGTCTTGTATAGTATGTCAAAATGTTGAGCAATATCGTTTCAGTCTAAACACAGAAATGAAAAAAGAGCAGATGATTTCCCTTTTGCTGTAATTCACTTTGGGATGCATGTCATGAAGAGCACTATACAAAAGCAATTTTCATTGATTGACTGACTGATTGAGGAAAAGGGTGAATGTTCTTTCAGCTTAAGTCCCTACTGAAGTATGATTTTTACAGCTCCTGACAGCTCTTCACAATTTGTAGTTAAATGCCATGTTAGCAAAAAATAAATAAATAAACAACATAAAAAGGAAGGAGGAAAAAAGAGAAAGAAAATCACAATTAGAATTTCTTTTGGATTTCAGTACAGTTGACTTGAGCAAAATAGATAAATAGATGTGCATAAAATAAATTCAGCTATAGATATTTGTATCCATAACTATGTGTTATAGATACAAACACTTAATGACCAGTGATGAAACTGAGAAAATTTCACATGGAAATGTCGTCTTCTGAATTACTGTAGCAGATCCATGTCTTCCCTGCTACTGATCAGTGGTAATTAGTAATCTGATCACTGTTACTGTTGGTCTCTCCTTAAATTTTTAGTTTATCCTTCTAATAGCATAAAAATGCTTGGGGAATTTTCCACCTTAATTTATGTAAACTGGGTTTTTTTCAAGTGTTAGGTCAAAGCAGTGCTGGTGAAGCAATCGTTTTTACTTCAAATAGATTCACTTACTTACATGGACCTTTATACGGACTAAATTTTAATGCTTGCAAAGTTAAGAGTTGTTTGCAAAATATGAAAAATGGCTTACTTGGAGAACATTTTAAAAAATATTGAGGCTTTAAAGCCACATAGCAGGGCATAATAAACACATTTCCAGGTGAGAGGCACTTAAAATAGCTTTCCCAGGCTGCTACATACAAATGGAAAGGCCTGCAAGGATGCTGGAAAGGCTTTATGTAGGTTCATGCTTCCTTTACTACGGAAGCTTGAGGAGATAACTTTTGTAATTTGGAATTAACATTCCTCATGCAATTATGCTTCCAGCAAAATAGGCCCAGGTTGGGGGGAAAAACAGTTCAAACTAGTAAATAATTGCAGTATCATTGCATCAGTTTAGTTTAAAGAGCTGACAAACCCTCTCTAAACTCCAAGCACAATTAGTCATTAGGGTCTAGTTTTTCAGCACTGTTAAGCAATTTGTAATCCATTCCTTTTAATAGGGTTAGGCATTACTTAACCGACACAGATGCCTTGAAAACTGAAACCTCAAGTTATGAAGCAGCAACCTTGTTCATTACCTTCCATGATAGGCAAATCATCTATAAAAAACAGCATTTAATGGGCAACCAATGAATAATCAATGGCTCACTTTTCATCTGAGTGTGAAAATGAAAATAATCCAATACAAAATCCCACTGGTAACAGGCTGAATCTTGGGTTCTGCTGCTCTTCAGGGCTGATTTATAAGGTCTTGGGAAGCTGATGTAAACAGATGATCAATGGGACCCATCCCTGCTCATAATAACCCCCAACTGGCCCACTCCCTCTTTTTCAAGTCCATCCCTTCAGGCTATTAGTTCTGTCCAGCTAATTCTTCCCACTACTCCTGCCTGCTGCTTTTACTCTGGCCATCCGTTCAGTCCAGCCGACTCAGAAGTAATTTTATACGCAGCAGAGAGCGGGGTGGAATTGATTTTTCACTCAGCGCTCTGTTCCCATCTGAATAATTATCAATTTTACTGCCTCATAAAGGGAAGAGTCAAAATTTCAAATCAATTCAAAAGAGCTTTTGAGACGACAGAAACTGTGCATAAGAATAGAGGTCAAAATTGTCAGTGACCTAAGGAGATGATGTCAGATATTACTATACCTAATAGCTGACATCAGAGGCACTCAAGATGATATAACCTAGTGCTAATGCAAATCATATTTATGCTGACTACCAGAGCCCAGTTATTAATATTTAAAATGCTATCTGAAAGCCTACATTCCAAATAAATAGAATGTATTCCACTGTTAATAAAGATATATCACTACTTAGTCATATGCTATAAAGTGAAGGATTACCAAGTATTATTAACACACAGAAATTACTTAAACCAACAAATGCATGGTAATTCTGAGTAAAGACAAACTTGATTTGTCCCCTGCTCAACCACATTACTTGCTTTGCAAAATCTGATAGTATTTTGTCTAGGGCCACAGTCTATTGATTTTTGCTAATATTTTCTACCAACTTAAAAGTTTCTGCCAAAGTTTATGGGACAATACTGTGATTACGGCTGAGTGCTGGCAGGAGTGATTTGGTGGTGGACTTGTCCCTTGCCATGGTGGGATAGGTAAAGGCCGGGTCGAATTCCTAGCCAATCTGTGAATATTTATTTTTTTTCAGTGGGGACATGCTGTAAGCCAGTGATCCTCAACCTTCTCCATGCAAAACACACAAGGGCTGTGACACACTCCCACCAGCACCAGTGGCTACTGCATTTGGGTGGGGTGGGGGAGGGAGGAGAACGCACTGACATTTTAATAGAGTGTACAATGAAAAGCCATTCCAGGTGAACCTGAGATATTACCCTTGCCTTGAATATCAATGGGGTGAGTAGTGAGGACTTGGACTTTTGAGTCAAACAGACCTTGGTTCGAATTCCAACTCTACCACTTTCCAGTTGATCTCTCTGTACCTTGGTTTATTCATCTGTACAATGGGGATGCTGATATCCACTTTTCAGGGTTGTTGTGGGGTCTAAATGAGGAGAATTCTCTCATAATATTCCCCTTGTATTTTACTTTCTTTGTCATCACTATATTAATGAAATTATCAAATAACCGTGAGTTACTTGTCTCTCTGTCCCATGACAAGACATTTTGTAAGGAGAGAAACTATTTCTTATGGATCTTAATGGCTCTTGAACCTGGCACATAATAAATTCTAAATGTGAGGTACCTTCCTTTTTCCTTTATATTACCAAGGTGTTGTAACAGTTCCAGGGTCACACCAAATAGTTACACGTCTACAACCCTTTGCCTAGTTACACAAAATATGAATGACACCCATTATCCCTGGAAAATAACTGGTTAATTGAAACATTACCACAAATAAAGTTTATATAATTTCATTTAAATATCAGCAAAAATGACAGCCAGGAAGGAAACTTCTTCCATAGCTGTCTCTCATTCTATTTTCATCATTTACTGATATAGACTGACATTTTCTTTCTCTCTCTCTTTTTTTTTTTCTGAGACAGAGTCTTGCCTTGTTGCCCAGGCTGGGGTGCAGTGGTATGATCTTAGCTCACTGCAACCTCTGCTTCCCAGGTTCAGGTGATTCTCCTGCCTCAGCCTCCTGAGTTTCTGGGACTACAGGCACGTGCCACCACGCTCTGCTAAATTCTGTATTTTTAGTAGAGACGGGGATTTCACCATATTGGCCAGGTTGGTCTCCAACTCCTGACCTCGTGATCCACCTGCCTTGGCCTCCCAAAGTGCTCGGATTACAGATATGAGCCACTGCGCCCAGCCGACATTTGGTCTCTAATGGTCACATAGCAACACACTATTGAAGTGTTTACATTTGCGAATTACAAACTATTATGGATATAATTTGGCAAAAGAAAACAACTGAAAACAGGATGAAGATACTTTCCAAATTTAGTGGAATTAGAAAATATGTGATGGGGCCAGCACAGTGGCTCACACCTGTAATCCCAATACCTTGGGAGGCTGAGGTGAGAGGACTGCTTGTAATCAGGAGTTCAAAACCAACCTGGGCAATGTGGCAAAAACTCTGTCTCTACAAAAAGAGTAAAAAAATTAGCTGGATATGGTGGTGTGCACCTGTAGCCTCAGCTACTCAGGAAGAGGCTGAGGTGGGAGGATCACTTGAGCCCTTGAGAGGCAGAGGCAGAGGGTGCAGTGAGCCCAGATCGCACCACTGCACTACAGCATGGGCGATAGAGTGAGACCCTGCCTGTGAAAAAAAAAAAAAAAGGAAAATATAGTGATGGTATGGCCATAAAAAATGGTATTGTTCTCTTTGAAATATTTTTGGCACGTATATTTTTAAATTTTTAAATTTTCTTTTTTAGAGATGGGGTCTTGCTATGTTGCCCAGGCTGGTCTTGACTTCTGGGCTCAAGCAATCCTCCTGCCTCTGCCTCTGGAGCAGCTGGTACTACAGGTACTGCACCTTGCAATATTCATTTCTTATGCATGCCGTTACTGTGATTTGCACAAGTGAGTTTTTAAAAATGGTATTAAACTTGGACCTAACCCATTAGAAAATACATTAGAAAATAAACAAATTACAACTTTATTACTTGTTAGTTAGATGTTACTGGACATATTACCTAACCTATCTGAACCAAGATTTCTCATTTTAAAATGGGAAAAATACCAACCATGACATGACAAATGAAAATTTCCTAGCAAGCTACCTGAAATACACTAGGAGCCCAGCAGATTGTAATTTCCCAGTATACCAGAGTATTCACAAGGCAAACTTCAGATGACTTTATCAGAGACTCCAGGAGAGAAATGAAAGGCTGTTTCCAGTTCCAGTTTTGTCTAATCTTTCTCAGGCCTCTGGAAAAACTATCCCCTTTTGAATTCTAGCTCCACTGAGGTGAGATGAACAACCCAGGTATTTCTTGAGGGTGGGTAATCCTAAGGCCTGTGTTTTTTCCCACTTACAGGGAAAATACTCCCAGATAATAACTGGTAAAAGGTCTTGGCAAGACCAGCTACTCTAAGATATATTCAGGGCCAGGTATGGCTCCTGGGAATGTTTGTTTCTTAAGCTAGGTGACCAACCACCAGTTACCTGCTGCAGGACATCTGGGTTTTGCTGCATAAAATGAAATAGTCTCTGACCAGCCTGGGTAGCCTCTCTGCATCGAAGTGGCTTCTTGCCCTCTTTTGCTATGTGCTTGAAGAGGTACGTGATGATGTAGTCTAAACTGGTACAGCAGCTGGAGGAGACAACTGTATCTGTACAAATAATAAATAAGAATTCATTTGCATCACTGAAGTTTTTGCTCCATTTGATTATATAATGGCTCCATTAAAAATAATTACTTCCTGATTTCAAAGTGCTTTCATCAAATTGCAAGTTCTTTGAGGGCAGGATTTTTTTTTTTTTTGAGACGGAGTTTTATTATTGTCATTACTGGAGTGCAATCGTATGATCTTGGTTCACTGCAACCTCTGCCTCCTGGGTTCAAGCCATTCTCCTGCATCAGCCTCCTGAGTAGCTGAGATTACAGGTGTCCGCCACCACGCCTGGCTATTTTTGTATTTTTAGTAGAGACGGGGTTTCTCCTTGTTGGCCAGGCTGGTCTTGAACTCCTGACCTTAGGTGATCCACCCGCCTTGGCCTCCCAAAGTGCTGGGATTACAGGCGAGAGCCACCATCGTACCTGGCCAGGAATTTGCCTTATATAACTCTTTGAACCCAGTGTCTATTATAGGGCCTGGCCTAGAGACACATAAATTATTCCCGGATTGAATTAGGCAGATTTTTTCATTTGTGACCTTAACAATCTCTGTTCAGTTCAAGTGACTGTTTATTAAGTATTTTTAGTGTAAAGTCTCTGTTTTACAGGAAACAGTGGTCTAACCCTGTCCTGGTGTCAAAAAACTCATGGTTTAGTGTGCAAGTCACTGTGGGATGACGCTGTATAAAAATGACAAATTGAGGATTTTGAGGGAGAGATCACATTTACATGGGGATCAAGGAGAGTTTGGGGGAAGGAGGCAGCACCTGATACGGGTTTCAAAAGATTATTCCAGTTAGACATAAGGAAGGATACTTTTCAGGTAGAGGGATTAGCGCAAGGCAACATTATGGTGGGAAAGATATGGATTTTGGAACCAGACAGTTCTGGTTTCAAGTCCCATCATTGCCAATTACTTGCTGTGTTGCTGATTGGAAAGAGCTACTTCACTTTCTTTCACCATTTGTAAGAGACCTTGCAGAGTTGAATGAGCAAATGACAAGCAGTTCATCAGTAATAAAAGTAGCCGACATTTATTAAGAGCTTACCATGAGTTACTGTGTTAACTGTTTTACACAAGTTATTATTTTTAATTCTCACACAGCACTATAATAGTTACTGTTATTATCTCCATTTACAGATGAGGACACTGAGTTTTAGAGAGCTTAAGTGACTTGTCCAATGTCACACAGCTAAGCTATGAAAATAAACAAGGAGTTAGAAACTGGATCTGTACTCTTTTAACAAATTTTATTGTATTTTTAATTTTTTTATTCCAATAATTTTTGGGGAATAGGTGGTTTTTGATTACATGAGTAAGTTCCTTAGTGGTAATTTCTGAGATTTTGGTGCACCTATAAACCAAGCAGTGTACACTGTACCTAATGTGTAGTCTTTTATCCTTTACCCCCAACCTTCCTTCTACCTGAGTCCCCAAAGTCCACTGTATCATTCTCATGCCTTTGCATCCTCATAGCTTAGCTCCCACTTATAAATGGGAACATACGATATTTGTTTTTTCTGGATCTCTATTCTTAACCACTACATTAAAACTAGGTAATGAGCAAAAATGTATGTAAGCACCAAACACCTTTTTGTTGTTGTTGAGATAGCGTCTCACTCTGTCATCCAGGCTGGAGTGAAGTGATGTGATCTTGGCTCACTGACCTTGGCCTTGACCTCCTGAGCTCAAGCAATCCTCCCACCTCACCCTCCCAAGTAGCTGCGACTGTGGGTGTGCACCACCATGCCTGGCTACTTTTGTATTTTTTGTAGAGATAGAGTTTTGTCATGTTGCTCAGGGTAGTCTTGAACCCCTGAGCTCAAGCGACCCGCTAGCCTCAGTGTACCAAAGTGCTGGGATTACAGACATGTGCTACCATGCCCAGGCTAAAACACCTTCTTAAATCACAATGGACACTAAAAAAATGGCAGTAACTACTGGTTTGATTTACGGTAAAAAGAGAAGGGTATATTCAAGAAGTAGAACTTTTGATTTGAGAGAGCGAATGTGTAGAGGAGATTTAAGAGAAGGCTGACAGGTTGAGGGTCTTACTTGAGGGTATCCAATAGTGGACTGAGACATTTACATCTAATCTAAAAGGTTAACGCAGGTGTTATTGACAAGTGATGACAGAGCAACCATTTATTATCTCTTTTGTACACTAAAATTATCTCACTTCTAACTACTTCGTATAGTAAGTATAATTTGCATTTCAAATGAGAAAACTGAAGCTTAGAGATTAAGTTGCTTATCAGAAGTCCATGGTTTTGAATCAGCATGACACAGCTCACATTTTTTGACTAACAACAACATTTGGACATGATCCCTGGGCGTTTATGATTAGTAAGAAAAACAGTTAACAAGAGCAACAATTAAAATGGTGAACAGGTAGACTCAAGAGGAGAAGTACACTAAGAGAGTAGGGTTGGGAAGCAGATTATAAACTTCCTAAGGGAGTAGTCTGTCATTCATCTTACTCACCTCTGAGGTTCTGAGACATATGTTTGCCTGACATAGATTAGAGGTGAAATATCAGCAGAATTAATTAAAGAATGAGTAGCTAAAGCTGCCCTCAGAAAGGTTTCTTAGAAGGTCTTGAGTTGTGCTTAGTAATAATACCTAGCATTGATATAACACTATAGCTTAAAAACTCACATATATCACTTTAGAGAGAAATGTCATGGAAAATAGAAAGCGGGAAGTTTTGGGCAAGTTGTGAAATACAGTCATATGCATTTAACACAGAGGACAATGGTAGCTAATACGGATCATGAGGGATGAGGAGTTGAATGTAGGTCTAAAGACCGTCATGGACCAAAGTTTTGGAAAACTGTGGAACTACAAAGGAGCTTTTCCAAAGGTTGGTAAATGGATACAAAAGTATAGCTAGATAAGAGGAATAAGTTGTAGTGTTCTATAGCACTAATAAGGTGACTATAATGAACAATTTGTTATATATTTTCAAGTAGCTAAAAGAACAGATTTTGAATGTTCCCAACACAAAGAAATGATAAATATTTGCAGTGATGGATACCCTAAATGGTCATTATACAACACATACATCAAAATATCACAAGTTACCCTGTAAATATATAAAATTATCATGTGCCAATTAAAAAATAATAAAAGCCAAAAATAGAGCTTTTCTCCCCTTCCTAAAGACATAGCATTTGATTGATTAATCAAATAACTGATTAATTAATTAGTTAATTTATTCTTCATCTCTCCCTATTAACTGGGTTACTTTGTACAAAGGGAGCTTTGGTTTTGTAACTCTGGGATGTAGAATAGCATAGTGGAAAATGTCTAGGTCTAAGAGTCAGACATGGACTTGTTGAGCCTGGTTGCTTTTCTCTTTTCCTTCATATTTCTACATTTGAAGTCCCAATCATGAAAGTAAACGGATTAAGTAACTTGACATCTACAAAGATAAGCAGGAAGCAGACATGGTTCCCCTCACCGGTGAAGAGCAATATGCTATCAATCATATAAAAATTATAAAGACTTCACATAGATTTGGTGACCACATGCCATGCAGGTTGCATTAAAAGGTTCCAATCTACTGAGTCAGCTGTGAAAAAGCCAGGTAAACACTTTAGACACAAAGATTGGAGCATATATCCTTGCGTTAAAAGCAAGAAGAGCTTCCATTATGGTTGATTTATGGTTGAGGACTTTGAAAAAGATAAATGTTATTTCAGGGTAGATTTTAAAGTGTGGAATCGTAAGGATCACAGGCCATTTAGTCAAAAACAGAATGAATGGTGCTGAAGACTATGTATAACTATTGGTTTTCTTTATTTGCAGCTCAAGCTACCATGTGAGATTCAAATAATGATACTTTCCAGACATAAAAGATAGGCAGAAGTCATAAATTTTCATATTTTGTCCTAGTTCTTGGTGTTTAAAATATTTTTAAAAGCTTATATCTGTAATTTTGGCAATAATTTTTAAGCCTAATTGGCATTTTGTTCTCTTTAGCAACTTGTTGTTAGGCACTGAAAACCATCAAGTGCTCCCCCTTCTCCTGAAGCCAGTCTCTACAGGGAACACATGCATCATTAATAGCCTACTGCTCACCGCAGACCCATCATTGAAAGCAGTGCCGAAAAGTTAACTGTATAGGAAAGAATTGCTTAACCGAGAGTCAGGGAGAAGGAGGCTGAGCTGAAATCTGCCTTCAGCTCAAAACTTGTCACCACAACACAAAGAATGAAGGTCTTAGAAAAATACGGTCTGAAGGGCAATTTCAGAGACAAAAGGCCTATTTGGGTGGTGCAGTGGTTTTGGAAAGAGGTGAGTCTAGGTTTGAATTTATTATTTCCTAGATGTTTGACTTCTCTGAGCTTCGGGTGCACCTCTGTAAAATGTGATTAATATTACCGACTTTGTAAGGTATGGCATTAAGATTAAGTGTGCAAAATCTGTAACACAGCACCCAGCACATAGAAGTTTTTCCCTTCCCATTTGGTTTTCCTGGCTATTTCAATCCCTTAAACACCAAAGCTCTCTCTCTTTAGTTTTTTTTTTTGGGAGCAGTGTGGGGGGTGACACTAATGTGTAAAATCTCTGAGTTCTAAATATTTCCTAAATGTGTCACTCTCATAATACATTCATACCACAGGACATCCAATTCAATCATGTGTTCAGAATTACAACGTATTCTCTTTTATTCTTTATATAAGTTGTATTAATAATGAAGTTCATGGGAAATGATCTAGTAGTTCCTAGTTGGTTCAACTTTTTGCTTGCTCTTACCTTTCCTTGTTTAGGTTTTTAGGCTATCCTTTACTTCGGTTTGAAATGCACCCATTCCTGCTATGACTAATCTTAGAGGCCTTCCTCCATCAGTTCTAAAATAGCTACATTTAGACACTATCCATCACCCCACCTTGTTTTTTTAAATTTGTACAAATGTATAGGGTCCATGTGAAGTTTTGTTGTATGTATATAATGCTTTCTGATCAAGTTACGGTACTTAGGGTGTCTGTCACCTGACTATAATACATTTTTGTGAACTACAGTCACCCTACTCTGCTATCCAACATTGAATTTATTCCTTCCATCTGCATGTTTGTACCTTTTAACCTACTTCTCTTCATCCTCTCCCTTGCCCCCTTTTCCAGTCTCTGTTATCTGTATTTTTTTTTGAGACAGAGTCTCGCTCCGTTGCCCAGGCTGGAGTGCAGTGGAGAAGAGATCTCGGCTCACTGCAACCTCTCCCTCCGGGTTCAAGCTATTCTCCTACGTCAGCCTCCCGAGTAGCTGCATCCACAGGTGTGTGCACCACCACACCCAGATAATTTTTTTTTTTTTGAAAAGTAGTCTCACTCTGTCACCCAGGCTGCAGTGAAGTGGCACAATCTTGGCTTACTGCAACCTCTGCCTCCCGGGTTCAAGTGATTCTCCTGCCTCAGCCTCCCTGAGTAGCTGGGATTATAGGCGTCCACCACCGCGCCTGGCCTAATTTTTGTATTTTATTTATTTATTTTTGAGACAGAATCTCGCTTTATCGCCCAGAGTGCAGTGTGCAATCTCGGTTCATCACAACCTCCACCTCCCAGGTTCAAGCCATTCTCCTGCCTCAGCCTCCTGAGTCGCTGGGATTACAGGCACCCACCACCATACCCAGCTAATTTTTGTACTTTTAGTAGAGATAAGGTTTCACCATGTTGGCCAGGCTGGTCGCAAACTCCTGGCCTCAAGTGATCCTCCCACCTCAGCCTCCCAAAGTGCTGGGATTACAGGTGTGAGCCAGCATGCCCCACCCTTGTTATCTATCGTTCCATTCTCTACCTCCATGTTATTAAACTTTTTAGCTCCCACATATGAATGAGAACGTGGTATCTGTCTTTCTGTGCCTGGCTTATTTCACTTAAGATAACGACCTCTAGTTCCATCCATGTTGCTACAAAATACATTATTTCATTCTTTTTTTATGGCTGAACAGTATTCCATTGTGTATATATACCACGTTTTCTTTATCCATCCATCTGTTGATGGGTACTTAGGTTGATTCTATGTCTTTGCTACTGTTAATACTGATATAATAAACATGTGAGTGAGATATTCCTGTGATATACTGACTTATTTTCCTTTGGGTATACTCCCAGTAGCAGGACTGCTGGATTGATAGTAATTCTATTTTTACTTTTTTGAGAAATCTCCATACTTTTTTCCACAGTGGCTGTATTACTTTACATTCCCATCAACCGTGTATAAGTTTCCTTTTCTCTGCATCCTTGACAATATCTGTTCTTTTTTATCTTTTTAATAACAGCCATTCTGGCTGGGGTAAGATGGTATCTCATGGTGGTTTTGATTTGCATTTCTCTGATGATTAGTGATGTTGAACATTTTTTCACATACATGTTGGCTGTTTGTATATCTTCTTTTGAGAAATGTCTATTCATGTCATTTGTCCGGTTTTAAAGGGAATTATTTTTTTCCTATTGAATTGAGTTCCTCATATATTCTGGATATTGGTCTTCTGTTAGATGAATAGTTTATAAATATTTCTCCTATTCAACAGGTTGTCTGTTTACTCTGTTGGTTATTTATTTTGTGATTCAGAAGCTTTTTAGATTAAGCCCATTTGTCTATTTTTGTTTTTGTTGCCTGTGCTTTTGAGGTCTTTGTCATAAATTTTTTGCCTAGATCAATGTTCAGAAGAGTCTTCCCTAGGTTTTCTTTTAGTATTTTATTTTTTTTTTAACAGTTTTGGGCTTTAAGTCTTTAATCCATTTTGAGTTTATTTTTATATATGGTGAGATAGGGGTCCATTTTCATTCTTCTGCATGTTGCTATCCAATTTTTCCAGCACCATTTTATTGGAGACTGTCCTTTCCCCATTGTGTATTCTTGTCAGCTTTGTTGAAGATTGGTTGGCTGTAAGCATGTGACTTTATTTCTGGGCATCTATTCTGTTCCATTGGTCTATGTGTCTATTTTCATACCAATATCATGTTGCTTTGGTTCCTATAGCCTTGTAATGTATTTTGAAGTCAGGTAATGCAATGCCTACAGCTTAGTTCTGGTTGGTCAAGATTACTTTGGCTGTTCAGGTTCTTTTATGGTTCCATACAAATTTTAGGATTAAAAAAAAATTCTGTGAAGAAGGATGGTATTTTGATAGGGATTGCACTGAATCTATACATTGCTTTGGGCAATATGGTCATTTTAACAATATTAATTCTTCTGATCTATGAGCATAGGGTGTTTTTCCATTTATTTGTGTCATCTTCAACTTCTTTCATCAGTGTTTTGTAGTTTTCCTTAGAGAGATCTTTCACCTTCTTGGTTAAATACATTTCTAGGTGTGTTTTTTTTTTGAGATGGAGTTCCATTCTTGTTTCCCAGGCTGGAGTGCAATGGCACGATCTCAGCTCACTGCCGCAACCTCTGCCTCCTGGGTTCAAGCGATTCTCCTGGCTCAGCCTCCCGAGTAACTGGGATTACAGGCATGTGCCACTGCGCCCGGCTAATTTTGTATTTTTAGTAGAGACAGGGTTTCTCCATGTTGGTCGGGCTGGTCTTGAACTCCCGACCTCAGGTGATCTGCCCGCCTCAGCCTCCCAAAGGTCTGGGATTATAGGCATGTGCCATTGTGCCTGGCTTCCTAGGTATTTTATAGCTATTGTAAATGGCATTGCCTACTTGATTTCATTCTCCAATAGATCATTATTGGTATATAGAAATGCTACTGATTTTTGTACAGTGATTTTCTATCCTGCAACTTTAGTGCACTCTTTTATCAAATCTAAGTTTTTCGGAATCTTTAGGTTTTTCTGAATATAAGATCTATCATCAGCAAAGAAGGACAATTTGACTTTCACTTTTCCAATCTGGATGCCTTTTATTTCTTCCCTTGCGTCACTGCTCTGGCTAGGACTTTCAGTACTATGTTGAATAAGAGTGGGGAAAATGGGAATCCTTGTTTTGTTTCAGTTCTTGGAGGGAATGCTTTCAACTCTTCCCCCATTCAGTATGATTTTGGCTGTGGGTTTGTTACATATTGCCTTTATTGGTTTGAGGTATGTTCCTTCTATGCCTAGTTTGTTGAGGGTTTTTATCATGAAGGGATGCTGTATTTTATCAAATGGTTTCTCTGCATCTGTTGAGATGATGATATGGGTTTTTGTCCTTAATTTTGTTGATGTGATGTATCACATTTAATGATTTGTACATGTTGAATTACCCTTGCATTCCTGGGATAAATCCCATTTGATCACGGTGTATTATCTTTGGATATGCTATTGGATTTGATTTGCTAGCCATTTTGTTGAGGATTTCTGTACCTATGCTCATCAAGGACTCTGGCCTGTAGTTTTCTTTTTTTGTTGCATCCTTGTCGGGTATTGGCATCAGGCTGATAGTGACCGCATAGAATGGGTTAGGGAGAGTTCCCTCTTCCTCCTCAATTTTTTGGAACAGTTTCAGGAGGACTGGTATTAGTCCTTCTTTGTATATTTGGTTTTGTATGTTTGTGTGTCTGGGTTTGAATCCATCTGGTCTTGAGCTTTTTTGTTGTTGAGAGTGTTTTTTTTTTAATTACTGATTTGATTTCATTAGTTGTTATTGGTCTGTTCAGGACTTCTATTTCTTCCTGGTTCAATTTCAGAACCTCGTATGTTTCCAGGAAATTATCCATTTCTTCTAGGTTTTCTAGTTGGTGAGCATATAATTGTTCACAATAGTCTCTGATGGTTTTTCATGTATCTGTGGTATCAACTGTAATGTCTCTTTTTTCATTTCTGATTTTATTTGGGTCTTTTCTTGGTTAGTCTGGCTAGTGGTTTATCTATTTTGCTTATCTTTTTGAAGAAGAACCAACTTTTTATTTTGTCGATCCTTTGCATTTTTATTTCTTAGTCTCTATTTCATTTAGTTCTGCTCTGATCTTAACTCTTTCTTTTCTTCTGCTAAGTTCGGATTTGGTTGTTCCTTCCTTTTCCAGCTTCCTGAGGTGCACTGTTAGATTGTTAATTTGCAGTCTTTCCACTTTTTTGGATATTGGCATTTATTGCTATAAACTTCCTTCTTAGCACTGCTTTTGCTGTGTCCCACAGGCTTTGGTATGTTGTGTTTCCATTTTCATTTGCTTCAAGAAGTTTTTTTTGATTTCCACTATAATTTTTCATTGACCCAATGGTTATTGGGGGAGCATGTTGTTTAATTTATATTTATTTGTATAGTTTCCAAGTTCCTCTTGGTATGGATTTCTGGTTTTATTCCATTGTGGTCTGAAAAGATGTCTGATATGATTTCAATTTTTAAAAATTTGTTGGGCTGGGTGGGGTGGCTCATGCCTGTAATTTCAGCAGTTTGGGAGGCCAAGGTGAGCAGATTGCTTGAGCCTAGCAGTTTGAGACCAGCCTGGGTAACATAACAAAAACCCGTCTCTACAAAACAAAAACAAAAAACAAAAAAAGCTGGGCATGGTGGCACATGCCTGTAGTCCCAGCCACTTGGGAGGCTAAGGTGGGAGAAATGCTTGAGCTTGGGAACTCAAAGCTGTAGTGAGCCATGACCATGCCACCGTGCTGCAGCCTGGATGACAGAGTGAAATCCTGTCTCAAAAAAATTTTTGTTGATACCTGTTTTGTGGCTTAACATATGGTCTCTTCTAGAGAATGTTCCATGTTCTGATGAAAAGAATGTGTATTCTGCAGTTGAGTAGATTCTGAAGCTCTGTTAGGTCCATCTGGTCTGAAGTTCAGTTTAAATGCAATGTTTCTTTGTTGACTTTCTGTCTAGATGATCTGTTTAATGCTGAGAGTAGGATGTTGAAGTCCTCCACTATTCTTATATTGTAGTGTCTCTCTTCAGATTTAGTCATTTTAGGAATCCAGTTGTTCCAGTGTTGGGTACACATATATTTAGAACTGCTATATCCTCTTGCTGAATTGATTCCCTTATCATTACATAATGACCTTTGTCTTTTTTTCTCCCCTATTGTTCTTGATGTAAAGTCTGTTTTATCTGATATAAGGGCAGTTATTCCTGCTCACTTTTGATTTTTGTTTGTGTGGATTATCTCGTCTTTTTACTTTCAGTCTGTATGTGTTTACTGTTAAGGTGAGTTTCTTGTAAGCAGTATATAGTTGGATCAAGTTTTTTTTTTTTTTTTTTTTTTTTAAATCCATTCAGCCATTCTGTATCTTTTTAACAGGATAATTTAATCCATTTATGTTTAAGGCTATTACTGATATATGAAGGTTTGTTCCTGTCATATTGTTAATTGTTTTCTAGTTGTTTTATATACTCTTTTTCATTTCCTTTTCTCTTACTAATTGTGGTTTGGTGAATTTCTGTAGTGGTACTATTTTAGTCCTTTCTTCTCTTTGTGTGATTGCTTTACCAGTGAATTTTATACTCTTGTGTGTTTTCATGATGGTAACTGTTATCCTTTGTTTTCAGGTTTAGGACTCCATTGAACATTTCTTGTGGCTGTAGTCCAGTGGTAACAAATAAATTCCCTTAGCATTTGCTTCTCTTGGAAAGACTTTATTTCTCCGTCATTTACAAAGGTTAATTTTACTGGATAGAAGTATTCTTGGCCAGTTTTTCTTTTTGTACTTTGAGTATTATCATCTCACTGTCTTCTGGCCTGTAAAGTTTCTGCTGAGAAATTCACTGTTAGTCTGATGGGGGTTCCTTTTATAGGTGACTAGATGCTTTCTTTTACAGTTTTAAGGATTTGCTCTTTAAGTTTTCCTTTACATAGTCAGACTATAATGTGCCATGGAAAAGACCTTTCTGCATTGTTATCTTCCTAGGGATCAATGAGTTTCCTGTATCTGAATGTCTACATTTCTTGAGATAAATGGGAACTTTTAATCTATTATTTCTGTAAATGGGCTTTCTGAATAGGAGTGGTGAGAGATGGCATCCTTGTCTAGTGCCAGACTTCAGAGGGAATGCTTCCAGTTTTTGCCGATTCAGTATGATATTGGCTATGGGTTTGTCATAAATAGCTTTTATTATTTTGAGACACATCCCATGGATATCTAGTTTATTGAGAGTTTTTAGCATAAAGGGCTGTTGAATGTTGTCAAAGGCCTTCTCTGCATCTATTGAGATAATCATGTGGTTTTTGTCTTTGGTTCTGTTTATGTGGTGGATTACGTGTATAGACTTGAGTATGTTGAAACAGCCTTGCATCCCCAGGATGAAGCCTACTTGATCGTGATGGATAAGTTTTTGATGTGCTGCTGCAATCGGTTTACCAGTATTTTATTAAAGATTTTTGCATCTATGTTCATCACGGATATTGGTCTGAAGTTTTCTTTTCTTGCTGTCTCTGCTGGGTTTTGGTATCAGGACGATGTTGGTCTTATAACATGATTTGGGAAGGATTCCCTCTTTTTGGATTGTTTGGAATAGTTTCAGAAGGAGTGGTACCAGCTCCTCTTTGTATGTCTGGTAGAATTCAGCTGTGAACCCATCTGGACCTGGGCTTTTTTGGTTGGTAGGCTATTAATTGCTGCCTCAACTTCAGCCCTTGTTATTGGTCTATTCGGGGTTTTGATTTCTTCCTGGTTTAGGCTTGGGAGGGTGCAAGTGTCCAGGAACTTACCCATTTCTTCCAGGTTTATTGTTTTATGTACATAGAGTTGTTTGCAGTAATCTCTGATGGTAGTCTGTATTTCTGTGGAATCAGTGGTGATATCCCCCTTTATCGCTTTTTATTGCATCTATTTGATTCTTCTTTCTTTTCTTTTTTATTAATCCAGCTACTGGTCTGACATGCGTATTTGTTTGTTCATTTATTGCTTATCTCTTCCCTCTAGAATGCAAGATTTCATGTGAGCAGGAAACTTATCTGTCTTCTTCCCTTCAGTACTGCCAAGGTTTAGAAAGGTACTTGGTACACAGTATATGTACAACTGATAATTACTGAATGAATGAGTTCAGAGCCATTATGAAGAGCAGCTTTTTAAAGCACTGTGCTAGGTGTTTGTGTATAAGAGTTGGGGGTTGGGGTAGGCAGAGAACGGATGGATGATTAAAAAGACAGAATGAAACTAAAAATGCTAGTAAATCAAATTAACTAAAATTTTTTGTATCATTTTCAGAATATTAGGCAAGTCATCACTCTATCACTGATTCACCTTTTCTGTACTTCCTCATTTTTTCCATCAAGGCAACAGTAGAAATGAAACCTGCTTACAATCCAAACAATACCAATACATTCCTCTTTTTAAAATATTTCATTATTGGGAAAGGAAAAATCCAAGTGGCTACTTTCACATTCTAAATAGTCCCTTATCTTGATGACACAGGGCCCAATTCACCTGCCAGAGTTAACCAATGGTTACAGTGTGAATTTGCAACAATACAGGAAGCTGAGGATAAAATCGCCAAAAATGTACAAAGAAAATCATCTCTACCAGGCCTCTAGCTGTCAAAGCTGTGACCTTTGTATACTTGACTCATTTCATTCTCAGAACCATTTGTATACCAAAAGCAGATTAGGTAGGTCAAGTAGATCTAGCAGGGCACTGTGGTGAGGAAAAATGGGGCTGAGAGTCTGACTGACTCCTAGGTCATTCACTTATTAGTTTTATGATCGTAGGCGAATTGTTTCACCTCACTGAGCTGCAGCTTACCTCATCTGTATAATGAAAATAATATTACCTAATTAATGCATTCAGTAAATATTTATTGAGCACTTACTATAATGCTAGGAACTGGAAAATAAAGTAGTGATTAAGACACTGTTCCTGCCCTTCAGAAGCTTACAATCAAGTAGAAAATAAGAATAAAGGGTTCTCTTAGAGTACCTAACCTGCTTTTGTTATACGAATGGTTGAGAATGAAATGAGTCAAGTATACACAACAAACACCTATGACGGTACTAGGCACACAGTATGTGCCCGTGGTCAGACAAGCAGTAAGTGGTAATGCTGGGACTTAAATCCAAGTTCAGTATTCCCTTTACAATGCCACTTTGTCAAGACTCCCTTAAGAGTCTGTTAAAATGCAGATTCTAAGTCTTACCAAGATCACACACTGAAAATAACATAGCTACCTGCAACTAATTCAAAATCTTCAAGTATTACTATGATGTAAGATAAAAGAATGTCAAGCCAAACTAATAATAGAAGACAGAATTTCTTCTTATTCCATGAAGAATTAGCTGCTATGAGAGTCTGCCCTCCTGCCAAACAACTAGAAAACAGGACAAATTATATGAAACAATGGTTTTCAATTATTGTACAACAAGCAGTACAGGACCATTAAACCAGACAGGAGGAAAACAATTGCTCAAGCTTACTGCCCAAAGCAGTTTCCAGATTGTAGGCTAGTAAGGGAAAACCCAAACAAAGACAAGCATTCTCACTGAGTTGGACAATAAAAGGTTGAAATCTGGGAAGGCCAAGGCAGCTAAAACTTGTAGTACAGAGTACCAGAGTGTGGGACCTACATAAGAGAGTTCTATAGATCTCCAAGGGAGTCCTCTCCAGTGTTTGTCTGAACAGTGACCTATAAAAGTATGAGAAGAAACTCCCAAGGCTTGGGAAAGAACTGCTGAAAAGCAACAGGTCAAATAATTCCTGAAGATTACAAGCTGGAGGTCATTTGTGGAGGAAGTTCATAACACATGGAGCACTGGTGTGTCCTCATAGGGCTTACACTTTAGTAGTGGGGCCCAATTACTCCGAAATAAGAGTTGCTATCCAATCTCAGATGAGTCACACTGATCCAAAAGTTATTCAACTGGAGAAGAGAATAAAATGCACATTAAAAAAAATCAAAATCGGCTGGGCACGGTGGCTCATGCCTGTAATCCCAGCACTTTGGGAGGCTGAGGCAGGAGGATCACCTGAGCTTGGGAGTTTGATACCAGCCCGACCAACATGGAGAAACCTTGTCTCTACTAAAAATACAAAATTAGCTGGGTGCGGTGGTGCATGCCTGTAATCCTAGCTACTCTGGAGGCTGGGATTACAGGTATGAGCCACCGCACCCAGCCCCAAATACAGTATTAATAGAAGATTAGGTATCACAGAAGAAAAGGTTAGTGAACTTGAAGATTCTACTTCATACCCACTATCATGGCCAAGATGAAGAAAATGTTAAAGGGTTAGTGAGTATACAGAGCAACTGGAATCCTCATACACTGTTGCTGACAGCAAAATGCTGTCACTGTCACTTTGGTGAACAGTTTGTTAGTTTCTTATAATGTTAAAAATACACATAACGGCTGGGCATGGCGGTTCATGCCTGTAATCCCAGCACTTTGGGAGGCCGAGGTGGGTGGATCACAAGGTCAGGAGATCAAGATCATCCTGGTTGGGCCGGGCGTGGTGGCTCACACCTGTAATCCAAGCACTTTGGGAGGCCAAGGCGGGTGGATCACCTGAGGTCGGGCGTTCAAGACCAGCCTGACCAACATGGTGAAACCTCGTCTTAAAAAAAAAATAAAATAAAAAAGATCATCCTGGTTAACATGGTGAAACCCTGTCTTTACTAAAAATGCAAAAAAATTAGCTGGGTGTGGTGGCACTCACTTGTAGGACCAGCTACTTGGGAGGCTGACACAGGAGAATTGCTTGAATCTGGGAGGTGGAGCTTGCAGTGAGCCGAGACCGTGCCACTGCACTCTAGCCTGTGTGACAGAGCAAGACTCCGTCTAAAAAAAAAAATACACACAGCATATAACCCAGAAATCCCCACTTCTAGGCATGTATCCAAGAGAAATAAAAAAAAATTCATCTACATAAATACTTGTATAGGAATGTTCATAAGAGCTGTATTCAAAATAGTCAAATAATGAAAACAACCCAAATGTCCATCAGCTGGTGAATAAACAAACTGTAATAATCCATACAATGAAGTAATATAATAAACTAATTGATTTTCAAAATAACAAATGAATCCCAAAGTCACTACGCTAAACGAGAGAAGCCAGACACAAATAACTTTATATTATATAATTTCATTTATATGTAATTCTGGAAAAAGCAAACAACTGTGAGAGAAAGTAGGCATTAGTTCCCTGGATGAGAGGTAGGGGGAAGGGATTGATTAGCAGGAGGAATAAAGGAGCTTTTTGTGGTGATGAAAATGTGCTATATATTGGTCATGGTGGTTATGTTTGTGTACATGTACACATTTGTACAAGGACTCATTGAACTGTCCAGTTAAAATCACTGAATTTTACTGTATGTAAATTATACCTCAGTAAAGCTGATTAAAACATAACTGACTATCAAAATATAAAGAAATACATCTTTCCCACTTGCAAGTAATAGTTATAAAATAATCTTTCAGTTTGGGTTCACAATATCTTTTCCCCTCTTTGCAGGATGATAGTCTCCATAAGCACATACATTAAAAACTCATAATCACGTTTTTCCTACGGAAACAATGTCCTCTGTGAGCCTTACCAAGAGTAGTGAGTCCCTGTGAGACAGATGTGAGAACATACATGAGTACAGGAGGCTCTAAGTTGATGATGAAGCTCATATGGTCCTGGGTGAGACATTCCAGGAGTGGATAATAGGACTGGCTCAGTTTCCGGTATTGCTACAACACAGAGATATACTAAATGTCAAGCCACAGGGAAGAAAAATACACGTTACAGTCCAGTGAAAATTGTCATTTATAATACTAGAAATTGTAAACTTATTTAAACACAAGGTCAATAAATATATAGGGCAAATGACATAATGAGTCCCAATCCAGCATTTAAAGGGGTTCTGAAGGAATCTCTTGATCTTTTTACCTTATTTGGTTAGCACTTAAAAGTAAAATCCCTGCACTATGACATTTAGAAGACTGTGTGAATTATTTTTCTGGATTGGAACACTGTAACACTGAACAGTGCTTAACAGTGGCCAGGAAACCTTTTTTTGTTTGTTTTACAAACACAAAGAAATTTGCTGTTATAGTGGGATTTGGCATTGTAGTCTGTTGTATTAATATAATGCTAATCCATCTAACTAAATAATAATTTGGTAAAGAGCGCTTAATATTTACCATAGACTACAGGCAAAAGATAAGTGCATGAGAAAGACACCTAAAAAATCTCAAACCAGTATAAAACAAACACATTTCTAAGACATGTTAGAGAAGCTGGGCATGGAGGCTCATGCTGGTAATTCCAGCTACTTGGGAGGCTGGGACAGGAGAACTGCTTAAGCCCAGGAGTCTGAGAATAGCCTGGGCAACATAGCAAGACCCTGCCTCTAAAAAAAAAAAAGATAAACCAGAGGAGCATTTCTTAAAGTGATGTTAAGACCAACTCAATAAGAATCACTTGGGGTACTTGTTAAAAATGCAGTTTCCTGATCCCCCACTTTGGATTCACTAAATGACAAGCTCTAGTGTAGGCTCTGAAATGGACATTTTAAACACATATGTTAAGAGAGTCTTATGCACCCTCACATTTGAGAATTACTGAGTTAAAGGTTTGCTTGACTGTTTGTTAGAAGAAAACAATTAGAGAAAATTCTTGGAACCACACCAGTTCTCTTGGTGGACTGTAGTGAAGTAACTCTCCAATGAGGTGATTGTAACGTATGGCTGATTTGAGTCAAGTTTCTATTTTTTAATTTCTGTCAGACAGACATATCCTTCAATGATCATTCCATTCTACTACAAGGAAGCTTAATAACTTTGGCTTGAGATGTGGCCCTTCCAAGATTAGTCTATAAACGTGGAAGACAAGGCACTAGCCCACTAGGAGATCAAGGAGCATTTCTTACACAGGTTGACTAACAAAGGCCTTCCAGATTTTGCTCGTAACCTGGGGTGGGAGCAGGTGAAAAGGCATGAATGAAGCCTGAGCACGATTGAGCTAAGTTACTCAAGTAATTACTGCTACTACATTGGGCACATATTGGTTTCTGTGTAATCAGGCAGAGATGTTAAAAAAAAAAAGCCATGATAGTTTTCCAAATTCTGTAAGTTAGATCAAGTATGCTGTCTTAAAACATAAAATGTCCTAGGCTAACTCCCTGGGCTTCATTATAACACTTCCAGGCCTGTGGTGGTGTTACTTCACATTTCATACAAGGACTCCCGTGATGCATGATTGCTTACTAGCAAGTCACTGTGGGACACTGACAGCAGCATTTTGACAAAGGCCTGGAGTACATTGTCAAAATGGTTGTCCCCATACAACTTGAAGACGCCAAAGCTGACATAATTTCCACACAAGGCAGACTTGAGAGCTGAATAGCAGATGGAGATGCCCTTGAGTTTCATTGGATAAATCTGATCTTTTGAGAGGCTCCCAAGGGACGGGATCTGATTACCTGTTTTAGGGTAAAAGCAGAAAAAGAAAGTGACATAAGTAGATGTCATTCAAAGCAGTTATGGGACACACTAACGTTTTTACTTTACTGCTGATGTTCACTTCCTCCCAGCATATTTTAAGAATTTTTTTATTCATTGTAATAAAAAATATTAATACATACGGTGGTTTACCTGGAAATACAAAAGGCTGAAGGAAAAACAATCAAGGATATTGGAAAAGCTCCATATTTTTATCTGCACAGTGATTACACAGATGTACACGTAGATATGTAAAAATTCATTAAGCTGTACTCTTAAGATTAGTTCATATTTTACTTTATGTGTTATCCTGTCAATAAAAAGTTTTAAAAAGTAGGTTGAAACTAAGTCAAGAGAAAAACATAACCTGACTGAGATGTAAATTACCCTAAATTCTTGGTGAATTTTTCACCTTTTATATGAATTTGATCTTGAGTGACTTCACTTTCAGGAGGCTCACAGGTTTGTTACATGAATTCGATGGAACAACACACACAGCCGTTCTCGGTGCAGTGCACAGTAAACAGTCCTTCCCTTTTCCTCTTAGATCCTTCTACAGATGATCTCAAGAGCTGATTGTTTTAAAAATTGTACTTAAATTCTGTGTTGATCACCAGAAGACAAAGACATGTTTGTATGATCGCCTTAAAATTTTCTGTAGTAGTTAGCATTTACAATCAATAATTTCTGTTTCTGAAATGTATGCTAGTAAGTATGTTACTAGGTAATACTTGATAATGCTTGAAATATATATATATATATATATATAAAGTAATACATATATATATTTTTAGTAATACCTTGCTTTTTTCTGGTTGAATGAGTATTGCCTCTAAAACTGAAACTAAATTCAATTTACAAAATTTAGGAATATAATATAGTGGCTTATACTGTGTCAACTTGGCTAACAAGTTTCCTAGACTCCACTTTCCTATATGGTTGGGGGCTAGAATCGGCTAAAAGAGAAATCTGTGCGAGATTTGGAAGCTGGGAGTGAAGTAGCTGCCATGACTGTCTGAAGGTTGTCCTGGTTAGGGGTGGTGCGAGTAAGGTGTAGAAATGCTGCTGGTTTCACTTTGTCCTTGTTCTTCCTTGTTCTGTCTGTGTCTAGAACTAGCAGCCCTGCTGACCAACGTCTCCAAGCCCACCGCCGAACAGGTGGTAGCAAACTTACAGAAGCAACAGCTATGCAGACGCAACAGGCTTTACTGACTTCTATACCACTACCAGCTACCTTCTCACCCCTAATCCTTTCATAGTTCCACCCTAGCACCTCTATGTGTCTGGTTTCTAGATTTCCCTGCAAATTCCAACTTGTCTATGCCATTATTTCAGGAGGGCCAATCAGTGATTTTTTTTCCCCCTGAACCTTCAACTCTCCCCTTTAGACCTATTTCCCCATCTTCGTCTAAGATTGTACAAGGTCTAATTTCTAAAATATGTTATCCATTCCAAAAGTATTATCGTGCTTGTTTTTCCCACTGTGAAGCTTGACTGATACATATATTATGGTAACCACATGTGTACTAAGGTTAAGCAGGACCAATACTTCTAGCAGAGCATGAAACACAGGGCCAGTGCAGAGTAAAAGTTCCCTCTTCTTGATCTGCCTTGATCTGTTCCATGTATGTGGAGCATTTCCATATGCATATTTTCTTCTGTGTAGCCTTAGAAGTCCACGTGACTTTGCTTATAATTCATATATCTGAATGGCAAAACCACGGTCTAGAAGGCAGAAGCATATCTTGTATGTCAATACCAAATTCTGTACCCTCTTTCATGACCTCATTCTAACTTACCTTACAGAGATATGATAGTTGTATAAAGATTCAACTCGAAATGACAGCATTTATTTAACAGCTACTATGTGTGAGGTGCGGGTATAAAGGAATGAATAAATAAAATCTCCCTGAGGGAGTTAGTCTGGTGGGGGCAATAGATTGTAAATAAATAATTCCATGCAAGTGACAAACACCATCAGAGAGGTATGTCAAGATGTTCTGCAAACAGAAAAAGAGACCAACTTTCCTTGGGCGGGGAGGGCAGGGGGAAAGGCTTCACAGAACAGGTTAAGTTTGAAGGATAAATTGAATTTGCCCACATGAACTTGGAAAAAGAGGAGTGTAGTCTGGGTATATGAAGCGCAAAGGCTTGGAGGTCTAAGAAAGCCGGGTATTTTAGAAAAGAGCAGTTCTCAACCACCGTTTTTCTATCTGCCTCAAATTTAATTTAAACCAAGGTTAGACATTTTCCCTCCTTCCCTTTCCCAAGAAAGAACAGCACTGTATACACATGTGATGAAAACAGCTAGGGCAATTTTGGAAGAGGAGAGGGTGATTTATAGGTTTTGTGTTTGTTGAGAAGAGCATGGTAAAACTGAGAAAACTTCTGGGGACTTTTTATGCTGATATGGGGAAAGTAAGGGTCCTATATTCTGTAGTAATAGATGAAACAGGCGGGCCAAGAATTGCCTGATATGAAAAAAAAATTGTAAAGGACTGGATAATCTATTATCAAGAAGCATTATTTAGAATCATAACTGTTATCTCTGTTAATATTGCAATTTGGCATATATGTCCTGCCTTTTGGACTATGTCAGATACATCTGTATTAACCCATTTATGCCAAAGGTTGCAAATTTTTTTTGTGAAAAATCAGACCTTGGTGATGACCCTGAGCGGTAGGATATAAATAACTCCCACAAGCTTAGCATTCTAATAATGGAACACTAGGCATAAATGGGTTAAGACAGGAATTAATATACTATGTTGACTTTGCAACAGTAGAACGATGAATACTTTTGAAATAGGAACCTACCTTATTTTGCTCAAGTGCCTCACCATTCCATGGTGATTACAAAAGACTATAGAAAAGAAGGCTTGGCCATGTTATCCATTTATTTACTCAAATGCAGTTTTATTCAATAAGTATTTTTCAGCAGTACGTACTGGAATTGTTGGTCCTGCCCTCAAAACCTGAAAACCTTGGAGTTAGACTCACATTAGTTATAAACAAAAGTGACAGGGCTTAGGTTTGTTTTTGATCTTCCTCTCTAGGCATGATATCCCTCCTTGTCCTCCCTGCTCCACTCCGCACCTAGAGAGTTCTACTCCTTCCTTGTCAGCTCTTCCTTCGTAAGAGGGGAGCTCTATGTTGCACTGATGGAGAGCTAGGGGATGATGGCATCGCCAGGTTGGCAGCTACTAAAGCCAGTAACAACTGCTACTTTGGTACCACTGTAGCAGTACAAAAATAAATCAAACTTTAATGATCTAAAACAGACTTTCAAAGGCTAGAACGAAACGGAAAAACTCTGTTTCCCACTGAGTAACTTTGCCATAATTTGGGGAGGGGAAAAGAGATACTGTAACATCCTTAAGCTGGGTAAGATAGATGCTGAGGCTATGTTGGGGCTCAGGGGAAAAGGCGGCTGTGAATCCAGTGGTTAACCTCGCCAAAGGCAGTAGCAGGGAATGGGGGCACAAGTAATATGGAATTCCCATTCTTATTCTTGTGCATGCTGTAGCAGTATAAGAAATCTCATTAGAAAATGAGGAGAAACACTGGGAAATGAGCACAGAGGATCCCTTATCTACATAATTTGGCTTATGAGAAATATTTTCCTCATTATTAGCTCAAGAGAACTGCTTGGGGTTCTCCTTCTTCACCTCCACTCTCTGTCCTTCATGGAGAGGACTTTGTTGTTGTTATTAGCTTCCAGCACTCAGAGGTACCCTTCTAGACAATTCTCAAGATGTACTTTTAAAGAGGGATACACATGGGAAGATGTCAAATCTCCTGCTCATCTGCGACCGATTCTCAGGTCTACTTTTTTTTAAATTATTTTTTCTCCTGAGACCTATCTTTTTTGCTGAGTGACAGACTCCAAGATGTCTTCCTCTTCAGAAGAGACTCCCATTACCCGAAGAAGAATGGCTTTCTTTCACAGGGCTCAGCTGGAGAACTATATAATAAGATAATATTCTAACAGAAGATAAACATATAGTACAGAAGGTAGTGATTCACAGTGTGGGCTTTTGACTCATACTGACCTGGTCTGAATCCTACATCTTTCCTTATTACCTAGGTATCTGAGCAGATTATTAATTTATGTAAGTCACAGTTTCCTCATCTACAAAATGAGGATAATAACACCTGTAATTCACGAGGCTCTTATGTGGAGTAAAGGCGACAGCATATGTAAAGTAGCTGCCACAGGAGCTGGCACAGTGCTCAACAAATGCAAGCTATGACAATACACAGTACTTGGGGTTGGTTTTTTTTTCTCCTGTCTTATGGCTTGTAAGTTTACATTTGGAGGGACTATAGCTTGGAAAAGAGGAGGAGGTGAAGCTGAGTGTGTGTGGTATAAAACAACGTCACTTGCCTCTTATTCTTTTCATTTACACAATTCAAAGTAAGGTCAATACTCTATCATTTGACAGCCCTCCTCTCTGTTTCTTCAGCAGAGAATTAGCTGCAGGGGATTACAGTTTTGCTGTTCGCTTCGCATTCCACCAATTTGCTATACCTCAAAAGAATATTTAGAAAAGTGATGCAAGGGATAAGATACATCATGGTAGTATCTTATACCAGGAGGAACTAACAGTATAAACAATGTTATTTCTTGGCTTACAAAGCAATCAATCACATTGATTTACCTTTTCTTTTTCTCTTTTAATCTCTAAAATTTTCAAGTGAATTTGATAGCTAGCTGACAACTGTATAGGCTGAATGTCTTCACTCATCGTTGGAAGTAACAGTTATGTGAAGAGAACTGCAACTTGCTGACATTCTTTTACCTCAGATCACTCAACCCACCCTTGTCTCTCTGCAAAGCAGCCAAGGTCTCTGGACATAAATGGTTTTGGACAGGATTGAACCTGTAAAGACTGGAGGGAATATAATATTTCCCTTTCAGATTGAAAAAGATAACGCAGTGCAGTGTTGATAAGGATGTAGGAAAAGAAGAAAAGTGTTGGGAATATAAAATTAGTACAATCATTCTAGAAGGCAATTTGGTAACATTTATTTAAAATGTTTTTAAAAGGCTTGGTGCAATGGCTTGCACCTGTAATCCCAGCACTTTGGGAGGCTGAAGCTGTTGGACCGCTTGAGCCCAGTAGCTTGAGACCAGCCTGGGCAACATGGCAAAATCCTGTCTCTACAAAAATCACAAAAAATTAGCAGGTGTAGTGGACTGCATCATTAGTCCCAGCTACTTGGGAAGCTAAGATGGGAGGATAACCTGAGCCCGGGAGGTTGAGGCTGCAGTGAGCCATGATCACACCACTGTACTTCAGCCTGGGTGACAGAGTGAGACTCTGTCTTGAAAAATGTGTGTGTGTAGATCAATTTCTACACCCGAATACTAACATTCCCTACCATTTCTACCTTTCTCCTGTCATCTGCACTCACATACGCTGTCTTGAGTAAAAGTCAATCCCTCAACATGTCCAACCAGTTCCTACCTCCTCTCTCTTATGTGCTTAAGGACAAAGCACCAGTACTTTTCGCCCTTCTCTACTATGCAGTCTTCTGTGTATGTTTGCTATTGGATCATTCTCATCAGAATACAAGTCACGATACTGTCTCTTCTATGAAAAAAAGAGGCACACACAAAATCTTCTCTAAGCCTTACTTCCCCTGCTGGATTATTGCTCAATTCATTGTCTCCATTTCTTCTCTTTTCGTTCTCTTTTATGCCCGCTCCATTCACAGTGCTCTTTTCAAGGTTACTAATGACCTCCTTGCTGCTAACTGTAATGGCTGACTCTTAGTCTTCATCTTACTTGATTCACTGGGAGCTTTTGTCATGGGTGACCACCTTGTCTTCCAAGACACATTCTCACATTCTCTTGATTTGCTTCAGTGTTCGCTCCGTCTTACTCTTCTTTGCCGGTTCCTTCTTCTTTCTTACCTTCCAACATTGGAATGGACCAGGACTCAAACCTAAGGTTCTCCTCTATATTTACACTCACCCCTAGTTCTAGAAGATGTGCTGCTGAAGCAGGCACACTCATTCCTAGTTCTTACCTAGTTCTGCAGCTTTACAGATCATCTGTGAGTCACATGACTGACTCCCTAGACCTATTTTCCAGACTCCAGAATAAAAAATCCACATTGGTATTCAACATCTCCACTTGGATATTAATCAACATCTCAAATTCAACATAACCAAAATGGAACTTGTGGTCCCCCCCACACGCATCTTAGCCATCTCCATCTCAGTTGATGGTAACTACTTCCTTCTAGTTGCTTGTGCTCAAATCCCTTGACTACCTTTTTTCTGTCTTACCATTCATCCAATGCATCAAGAAATTTGATTTGTCTTACCTTCATAATATATCTAGAATCTGACCACTTCTCACCACTCCCACTGCTACTGCTTTGTTCAAAGCCAGTATCAAACTTTGCCTGAATTACTGCAATACTGTCTTATCTGACCTCCCTGCTTATACCTTTAATCCTCTATAGTCTATCCTTAATATAGCAGCCTGAGTAATTTTTTAAAAACTTAGGTCAGGTTATGTCATTCCTGTGCTCAAAATGTTCTAGAGGCCCTCTGTTTTATTTAGAATTAAAGTCAAAGTGATGTTAGTGGCTGACAGGCCTTGCATAATACTGTTCCCGTCATTACTATCCCTTTGTTCGCTCTGCTCCAGCTACTGACCTCCTTGCTGCTCTTCGGACATGCCAGATACACCTCCCACTTTAAGACTCTACCACTTGCTGTTTCCTCAGCCTAGAGTGGTCGTCTTCAAGAAATCCACATGACTGACTCCCTCATTCACTGGAAGTCTTTGTTCAAATGTCATATTTCAATGAGGTCTAACTCGACCACTGTAATAATGCAACATGTCCCTAATCCCTGGCACTTAAGATGTGTGTGTGTGTGTGTTTTACAAAAAGAAGTATAAAGATCACAGCAAAGCTGAGAGAGAGGTACAGAGATTACCATACATCTTCTGCCCCCACACATGCACAGCCTCCCTACTATCAACATCCCCTGCTAGAGTGGTGTATTTGTTACAATCTGAACCTATACTGACACATCACTATCAGCCAATGTCATAGTTTACATCAGCACTCACTGTTGGTGGTGTACATTGTTATGTCTAATGCATTTCTCCAAACCCATAGAAGGTATACATGCATCCACCATTACAGTATCACACTGAGTTTCAATGCCCCGAAAATCCTCTGCTCTGCCTATTCATCTTTCCCTGTCGCCTAACCACTGGCAGCCACTGAGCTTTTACTGTTTTACTAACATTCCCTGCCATTTATACCTTTCCTTTTTAGTTTTCCCTTTTCCAGAATGTCATGTAGTTGGAATTATACAGTATGTAAGCCTTTCCAGACTGGCTTCTTTCAGTCAGTAAGAGGCATTATGGTTCTTCCATATCACATCTTTCTGTAATTTGGTAGTTTTTTTTGTGTGTGTGTGCCGAATAACATTCCATTGTCTGGATCTACCGCTGTTTATCCACTCACCTATTGAAGAAAATAAGTTTCAGTTTTAGCAGTTGAGAATAAAGCTGCTATAAACATCAGTGTGCATGTTTTCATGTGAACCTACGTCTTCAATGCCTTTGGGTAAATACCAAGGGGCATGATGACTGTGTTTAGTTTCATGAGAAGCTGCTGTCTTCTAAAGTGTCTGCACCATTCTGCATTCTACCAGCAATGAATTAGAGTTTCTGTTGTTTCACTGTCTGGGGCTTACATGCCGCCTTATCCTGATCTATTTTCTTTCTTTCTTTCTTTTCTTTTTTTTTAAATACCACTTATTATCTTCTTTTTCTTTTTCTAATTTTTTTATAGAGATGGGGTCTCACTGTGATGGCCAGGCTAGTCTCAAACTCCTGGGCTCAAGCAATCCTCCTACATCAGCCTCCCAAAGTATTAGGATTACAGGAATAAGCAGCTGTGCCCAGCCTACCTTCTAATTAATAGTTAATTTCTTTTTTGGTTTGCCCACTGATGTATCCGAAGAGCCTAGAACAGCACCTGCTGTTCTTATTACACATTTGTTGAATGAATGACTAAAACTCACAAAGCTGAATGTACAAAGTTATTGACTGAAGCACTATGTATGATAATGAAAAAGCAGATGTTCGGCAAAAGGCGATTAATAAATTATAGTATGACCATAAAATGGAAAATTTGGCAGCTATTTAAAAAGATGAGGTAGATTTATGTATGTTAACATAGAACAATGACCATAATATAAGTAAAAAACAACAAATTACAGAATAGCAAGTATATTATGATATCGCTTTTGAGAAAATATGTGTATATGTACATACAAAAAGCATAGAAGGGCACACACACTAAACTGTTAATAATGGTTAACTTTGGGTGATGAATAGGGGGGTTTCTTTTCCTATACCAAGTGAAAAATGAAAAATTTAAAGCTTACAGAGTTTATTTTGAAATAACATTGCTAGACTTTTTTTCCTATGAGTATATTATTTTATAGTTAAAGAAAAGCAAAAAAAAAAAATTATTTTGGATGAAAAAACATGGGAAAGAAAGTGATAGGTACAGAAAAACATGATAGAAAAAGACAGGGTAGTATAAGTGGACCCCAGGCTGCATGCTTACGGTGGTTCCATACTTCCTTAACTTTGCAGCATACGTTGCTGACATAGAAGATGGAATTTCAGCACTGATGTAATTTGGTTTCAGAACTCTCAGAGTAATGTTGGTCAATAATTTAATTACAAATTTAAGTATGCTTCACTATCTTTTTTGAGTAAAAGATTTTATCTAGGTTATTTCATAAGCATATTAGTGGATATAAAAATCTTAAAAACGTTAACTCGCAACCTCAATATTTCAAACTTTGAAGTTTCTGCTTTCCTTTAATTGTTGCCATGCATACGGAAGTGTAACATTACCTACAGCATAGGCAAAACTTGAATTGCACCTTTACATGGTATTATTTATATTTCCCATAAGCTAGGTGATCTTAAAAGATAATTTTTAATGGTTGCAATTAACTTCATTGAACTGATACATCCTCTGTCATTCAAGCATTTTGCTATTTGTTGTTATTTTGCTATTTGTTTGTTTCCCCCTTTCCACTATTATGAATAACGCAACATCAAAGATCTTTAGCTGTAGTTAGCTGTCCTCTATCATTAGATTATTTCCTTAGAAGAAAAATAGAAATGAGTTTATAAAGGTTTTGGACATTTTTATAATTCTTGCTGTTCCACGGGGCCATACCAATTAACTGAAAAAGAAAAAAAAAATGAAGTAATTCCCGGTATTTAAAGCTTACAGAGTTTATTTTGAAATCATTATATATTTGTTCTTATTTGTTGAAAGGAATTTCAACTAGATGCTCAATTGTTAACTGGTAGCTACCAGCAAAACCTACTTCTGGTCTCTCAGTCAGATGGAACCACTTCTTGAGTGATCTCATGTGCAAATAATAGAATCAGGTATTGGGGAAAGTCTTGTCCCAGACTGAATATTAACAAAAAGGAAACTAGAGTGAAGATGGCAAGGATCCTACATATAGTCTTAGAACAGTATTTGGTACAAAACAGTACACGTGATTCCATAAATTCCCAAGAACTGGTATACTTTTCTTTGCGTGATAATATAAATTTTGTAAAATCATATTATCATATAGGAGAGAATCATGTTGAGATAGGAAACAGGAGACATAAAATATTCCTAACATTGTATGCTAGTTTAAATAATAAATTCGGGCCAGGTGTGATGGTGCAAGCCTGTGATCCAAGGACTTTGGGAGGCTGAGGGGAAAGGATTGCTTGAAGTGAGGAGTTTGAGAAAAGTCTGGTCAACATAGTCAGGCCCTATCTTTACTTAGATAAAAAAAAAAAAAATTAGCCAAGCATAGTGGTACATCCTGTAGTCCCAGCTACTCAGGAAGCTGAGGTGGGAGAATCACCTGAGCCCAGGACTTGGAAGGTTCAGCAAATTATGTTCATGACACTGCATTTCAGCCTGGGTGACAGAGTGAGACCCTGTCTCAACAAAAAACAAAACAAAGACTAATTCTGTTCCTTTCTCTTCTAGCTTTACATCAGATAATTCACCTACCACAACGCTATCAAAATGGGTTTTCAAAAATGTAAATCTGATCATACTGTTTTGTTTAAAACCATCCAGAATTTTTCTTAAGGAACATATATCCTTAAGGATAAAGTATTTTATCTTTATCCTTATTTCTTTTCTTTTTTTTTTTTTTTTTTTTTTGACAGAGTCTTGCTCTGTTGCCTAGGCTGGAGTGCAGTGGTGCAATCTCAGCTTACTGCAACCTCTGCCTCCCGGGTTCAAGCAATTCTCCTGCCTCAGCCTCCCAAGTAGCTGGGATTATAGGTGCCGCCACCATGCCTGGCTACTTTTTTTGTATTTTTAGTAGAGACAGGGTTTTGCCGTGTTGGCCAGGCTGGTCTTGCACTCCTGACCTCAGGTGATCCCCCCGCCTTGGCCTTCCAAAGTGCTGGATTACAGGCATGAGCCACCGCGCCCCGATGGATTCTTTTTTTTGTTTGTTTTTTTGCATCTTATTTATCTTCCTATCTCTCACAGGATCAGAAACATAGTAATAGTATATGCTTGGCCGGGTGTGGTGGCTCATGCCTGTAATCCCAGCACTTCAGGAGGCCAAGGTGGGCAGATCACTTGAGGTGAGGAGTTTGAAATCAGCCTGGCCAACATAGTGAAACCCCATCTCTACAAAAAATACAAAAATTAGCCAGGCATGGTGGTGGGCGCCTGTAATCCCAGCTACTCAGGAGGCTGAGGGAGAGGAATCGCTTGAACCCAGGAGGAGGAGGTTGCAGTGAGCCGCGATCACACCACTGCACTCCAGCCTGGGTGACAGAGCAAGATTGTTTCAAAAAAAAAAAAAAAAAAAGGAAATGCTCAACAAATGTTAGGTGCACGGATGAAGGAATCCACTGAACTCTAAGCACTTGTTCAGCTATCATCCTCAAGGCCTTATTTTGTAAGCCACCTGATCCTGGGTTTGGGATCCTCAAGGTATTGATCATTCCACTAACTCCACAAGACCTTCGTGAACCTTGCTCTTTGCTGCTTTGCTATCATATGCCCCAATCAACTGATAAGATCTAAGACCATATCCACAGATCCTGGACAACCAATCTCGAGAGCTGTTATTCTTTGGTGACATTTTATTAATTCTCTAGTTATTTCAAGACCATGAATTCTTTAGCTATCTTCTTGTAATCATTTATGCATAAGCATAGGCACACCTTGGAAATATTGTCATTTCAGTTCTAGACTACCACAATAAAGGAAATATCCCAATAAAGTTAGTTACACTTTCTTCTTGTTTCTAAGTGCATATAAAACTTATGTTTATACTGTGCTGTAGTCTATTAAGTGTGCAACAACCATATGTCTAAAAAAATGTGTATACTATAATTAAAAAAATATTTTATTGCTAAAAAATGCTAGCAATCATCTGAGACTTCGGTGAGTTGTAATCTTTTTCCTGGTGGAAGGTCTGGCCTCGATATTAATGGCTGCTGACTGATCAGGGTAGTTATCAAAGGTTGAGGTGGCTGCGGCAATTTCTTAAGACAACAATGAAATCTGCTGCATCAACTGACTTCCTTTCATAAAAGATTTCTTTGCAGCAATATGATGCTGTTTGATAGCATTTCACCTGACCCACAGGAGAACGTCTTTAAAAACTGAAGTCAATCCTCTCAAACTCCGCTGCCACTTTATCAACTAAGGTTATGTAATATTCTAAAGCTTTTGTCATTTCAACAAAATGTTCACAGCATCTTTACCACAAGTAGGTTCCATCTCAAGACAACACTTTCTTTGGTGATCCAGAAGAAGCAACTCCTCATCCATTCAAGTTTTATCACGAGACTGCAGCAGTTCAGTCACATCTTCAGGCTCCGCTTCTAATTATAGGTCTCTTGCTGTTTAAACTGCATCTGTAGTTAACTTCTCCCCTGATGTCTTGAACTCTTCAGTCATTCATGAGGGTTGGAATCAACTTCTTTCAAACTCCTGCTAAATGTTGATTTTCCCTCCTCCTGTGAATCACAAATGATCTTGATGGCATCTAGAATGGTGTATCCTTTCTGGAAAGTTTTCAATTTACTTTGCCCGGATCCCTCAGAGGAATCACTATCTATGGCAGCTATAGCTTTACAAAATGTATTTTTTAAATAATGCGACTTGAAAGTCAAAATTACTCCTTGATTCGTGGGCTGCAGAAGTAATTAATCTCCTTGTACATCTTCCTCAGAGCGCCTGGGTGACCAGGTGCACTGTCAGTGGGCAGTAACCTTTTGAAGGAATCTTTTTTTCTGAGCAGTAGGCTTCAACAGTGGGCTTAAAATAGTCAGTAAACCATGCTGCAAACAGATGTGCCATCATCCAGTCTTTGTTGCTGTATTTCTAGAACACAGGCAGAGTAGATTTAGCATCATTCTTAAGGGCCCGAGGATTTTCAAAATGGCAAATTGAGCATTGGCTTTCACTTCAAGTCACTGTCAGCATTAGCCCCTAACAAGAGAGTCAGCCAATCCTTTGAAGCCAAGCACTGACTTTACCTCTCTAGCTCTGAAAGACCTAGATGGCATCTTCCAGTAGCATTTGTCTCCATGAAAAACGCTGTTTAGTGCAGCCACCTTCATCAGAAAACGGTCTTAGCTAGATCTTCCAGATCACTCACTGCAGCTTCTCCATCAGCACTTGCGGCTTCGCCTTGCACTTTTATGTTACGGAGATGGCCCCTTTCTGTAAACCTCATGAACCAACCTCTGCTAGCTTCCAACTTTTCTTCTGTAGCCTCCTAATCTCTCTCAGCCTTCACAGAATTGAATAAAGCTAGAGCCTTGCTCTGGATTAGGCTTTGCCTTAAGGGAATGTTATGACTAGTTTGATCTCAGACTACTAAAACTTTCTCCATGCCAGCAATAAGGCTGTTTCACTTTTTTTTTATCATTCGTGTGTCTGCTAGTGTAGCATTCTTAACTTTTTTCAAGAGCTTTTCCTTTGCATTCACCACTTGGCTAACTGTTTGGTGCAAAAGGCCTAGCTTTGACCTGCCTTCTTCACTAAGCTTAATCATTTCTAGCTTTTGATTTAAAGTGAGAGATGTATGACTCTTCCTTTCACTTGAATAGGTAGAGGCCATTGTAGGGTTATTCATTGGCCTAATTTTAATATTGCTGTGTCAGTGAGTAGGGAGGCCTGAGGAGAGGGGAAGAGATGGGGGAGTGGCCAGAGCAGAGCAGTCAGAACACACGCATGTATTAAGTTTACCAATGTTTAAGAGTGTGGTATGGTACCCTCACACAATTAACCAGTAACATCAAAGATCACTGATCTCAGACCACCATAACATGTATAATAATAACAAACAGTTTGAAATATTGGGAAGATTACCAAAATGTGACTCAGAGACACAAAGTGAGCACAGGCTGGCACTGATATACTTGCTCGATGCAGGGTTGCTGCAAACCTTCAACTTATACAAAATGCAACGTCTGCAAAGCACAACAAAGAGAGGTGTGCCTGTATACAACCCCAGCCTTCCATTCTTACCACACTTCTAATGGTACGTGCAAGTGATTTTCATCCTCTTTTTAAAAAGACTTCCTAACAGGTGACAGCTTTTACAAACAAGTCTAGTGTAACTACGTAGCTGGGTGGTTCTGGTCAAAGTGGCAAAGTGGGCCTCTCTCCCCCTTTTTCTGGAGGGCTGCTGTGGTACTTTCACAGGCCTCTACAGCTCTGCAAAACCCAGCATGAAAACCAATGGCCTGTTATCCAGGTGATGACAAGTAACAGTGGCTTGTATAACACTTTTAAATTCAATTTATGCATATTAAGTTATACCTTACATATACCCAGAGCATATACTGCTTAAAAGAACCCTGATGTAAATTCTTATGTACAGTGAATAATCATAGCTTGTACTAACCATTTTTAAAGTTTAGAATCTTTATACATTGAGCTTTCTTAAATCAGGCACCTAAGGAAGGAATAAAGGCAGTTCTAGTTTGGCCAGTCTTATGAAAACAATCATTATTTCTCCCTTCTGTGCACTCTTCAACCAACAGATGTCACTAAAGATAGCAGGACCCAGAGGCAAAGTGAAGGAAAGATTAGACAAATGGAAATTGAACATAAAAATCACCCAGTTCTTAAAACTGAGAAGTAGTTTCCAAAGTAATAACATTTATTACACTGCATGCAACATTTTAACCAAAAATTTAAGAAAGAAATTTATTTTATTAAGTTGCTCAGGCTGAATGGATCAGAGCACTAAGTTTTGAAGTACATGTTCTTGAAGCAATTTAAAACTCATTAGAAATAATAGGCTTGGGCTAGTAGAAAATGTGGTAAAATTTAATCCTCATCCAAATGTTACCTGGGCTGCACAAACAGGAAATTGTTTTGTGCTACTGTGGCTAACCTCATTGCTGACCCTGAGCTGTAACGGCAAGAGGAGCTGAGAGCTGAAGCAAAATTAAAAACTTACATCAAAGTATATCATGACAGACTGTAGATAAATAAAACAGCATATCAAAAGTATTATTTTTCTGCCAGTCTCACAGAGCAGTGAGGTGGAGATATTTCACAAATTATATAACAAGTCAGTTGCATTTGGAAATGAGTCCTTCCCTCTCTGTACTGCCCTGACCACTCAATACTCCAAAACTGCTCATGAGAGGTGATCAGAGAAGAACCCAGTGAGGATGGAAACAGAAGGGATCACAGAATGTTCTGGCTTCTTCGCTCCACTGGCTTCCCCCTTCCTTCACCTCGGCTTACCAAAGAAATAAACAATGCTGGCTCTTCCGTGCCCTCCCAGTCACTCTTTCCCTCATCTTCTAGAGTCCTGAATGGCACCTACATGATCTCCCTCCAACGTGCATATGAGAACTGCCAGAGGCAAAAGCATGGATAATAAAACATCACAGAAGGTAAAGACAGACAAATCGGATGACTGATGTGGACCAGCAAGAGAATTAGTATAGGTTAAAAGGCATTTTTTTCTATTATTCTATGTAAAGTGTATGTATCAAAGTCACTGTCAAAGTCACTGGTTCAAGGACATTTTTTCATTGAACCTTTGATTTCCTTCAGGTTTTGAGGCAGAAATCACCATACTTTAAAGAACAGTGCTTCATCATAAATATCCATGGTAAAATCTTACTTTGGCAACTCCCAGGAGGCAGCAAAGAATATGAAAAGACTACTGTCAGTATGACTGAATGAAATTCCAATTCAGCTACTCGCTAGCTATGTAATATTTGACAAATTTTTTAACCTCTATGAGTTTCAATTTCTTCATAACAGTAATCATAGTCGTTAACTGGTTTAAGGGCTTTCCATACATTACCTAATTGAATTCTTACAACCATGTTATGAGGTACATAATATTTTCTCTATTTAACAAGAAACTGAAGCAAGAGAGGCTTGCAACTTAACCAAGGTCATATAACTAGTGAGTAGCATATAATACCTTCCTTGAGGATTCAACAGGGTAATGTATGATAAATGGTCTAATATAGGACTATAAAAGCTGATAACAAAATGAAAGCTACCAATACTATTAGTCTAAATCAAGGAGCAGAGCTTTATTCTAATCTTATTTTTCTTCTGGGTAAGAAACTCCTTACTGGCTTTTCTTTGCAAGAATGCTTTGAAGGTTTTGTCTCCCCCGATCCTACTTGAATTCTCCTATCCCTTCATTTCCCTCCCTTTCTGTCTCCTCTTCTTCCTCCTCTGGTATAATCCTCACATAGTTATTTTGCTTAATTTTTGCTGCAATGCCTTTTTCTATGTCAGACAACCCAACAGAGAACAAAATAGCTTTTGAAGCCCATAGATTTGGCATTGTTCTGTGAGATTCCTTGTGGTGTCACTTACTGGACGTACATTCTGTCCTAGAAAGTCAGGGATGCTAGAAGAGGAAGCTCACTTCCCTTAACGACCCCAGTGCAACAGTAAATAAGCCCCAAAGGAAAAAAACACATTTAATGAAAAGAAAGATCCAGAAAAAGGGGTAGGAATGATACAATTGTGACTGGTAGCAGGAATCTAACATATGCATAAAGTTCTATTGATTACTAAGAGATTCTTATACATGTGCGTTTATTTCCTTCAAAAAAGTAAGGAAATAAAAACTCATCACTGGCTACAGGGAGAGGAAGTAGGGCAGGGTGGTCCAAACAGGAAGCATTGCTAAGCAAAACAATCACGTGGGTTGTTGAACCCCTGTCCAAAGAAGGCTAACTTGGTGACTATAAGAGAAAGGCGCTGGGACAAGGAGAGACATAAGCAGGGAGTACCTATTCCATGTTACCTCCTGTGCCAGGCCTTTTACCAGAATAGCTCAATTAACCTTCTTAATCACAACTAGGCAGGTAAGTCAGTAGGTATTTAGAATTCTTAGTTTCACACAAGAGAAAACTAACCATGAAGAGGTATATATAGTATTTTAGCTGAAGGTTATGTAGCTGATAAGCACTGGTAATAGGATTAGTACTCAGATCTTTTAAATCTGAAAACTGTGCTTTTTCTAACATACCATGCTGTTTTTGAAACAAGGTCCAGACATACATCTCAAATGATAAAACATGGAAAGAAATTAGATATACACTGAAAGTATGGCAAATTGTATTTAGAATATTTTTAAAACGGGTCCATTTTTAACTCTAGGAGGCAAAGCATTTCCACTTTGTTTATATGATTTTATTTTATTTTATTTTTTGAGACGGAGTTTTGCTCTTGTTGCCCAGGCTGGAGTGCAATGGTGTGATCTCGGCTCACTGCAATCTTCGCCTCCTGGGTTCAAGCAATTCTCTTGCGTCAGCCTCCTGAGAACCTGGGATTACAGGCACTTGCCATCATGCCTGGCCAATTTTTTGTATTTTCAGTAAAGACAGGGTTTCACCATGTTGGCCAGGCTGGTCTAGAACTCCTGGCCTCAAGTGATCCACCCACCTCAGCCTCCCAAAGTGCTGGGACTACAGGTGTGACCCACCAAACCTGGCCCACTTTATATGATTTTAATGTGTCTATTGTCAAACAGGATATAAAAGTTGTGGCAATGTAGTTACTGGTAAAGATGAAAATAAGAGAGTATAAGTTTGCTTTCCTATATAGTTTCTCTAGTTTTTACACACGAAAAATCTCAAATTCTACAGAGCAGATGTGCAATTAAAATAAAGTATTTTTAATGGAGGCCTACAATGTATACAGATCAGAGCCCCAGAATGTGTTCTGAAATGAAGCAAAAACAACTTAAAACACTCATGTTTTTCTTTTTAGAAATAGGCTTTTACTTTAAAAAAGTAATAATGCTTCTAATGGTTGTTCTTAAACACATAAATAAACACACAGAATTAGAGTAGAGACTTTATAAAATTTTGTAAGACTTGTTTCTAGGTACTCAAAAAGAAATGTGAGAATCATGGCTGGGTGCAGTGGCTCATGCCTGTAATCCCAGCACTTTGGGTGGCTGAGATGAGCAGATTACTTGAGGTCAGGAGTTCGAGACCAGCCTGGCTAACATGGTGAAATTCCATCTCTACTAAAAATATAAAAATTAGTTGGGCGTGCTGGCGTGGCTATAACCCCAGCTACTCGGGAGGCTGAGATGGGAGGATCATCTGTGCCTGGGACTCAGAGGCTGCAGTGAGCAGAGATTGTGCCACTGCACTGTCCAGTCTGAGTATCAGAGTGAGACTCCATCTCAAAAAAAAAAAAAAAAAAAAAAGAGAGAATCACATGTAGTTTTTAAGACTAAATGTACTTAAAGAGTTTGCTGTTGATTTGGGAAAAGAACAGTCAGGGAAAAAAAGGACACAGGGGAAGCATTTCTCAAGAAGAAGTGCATTGCACAGAGCCCAGCTCGGTTGACATTCAGTCACTGTGTGCCAAATCAGAATACAGAGGATTTTATCCATCCTATCTCCATTCCGTATCTACATAAAGGTCTCAGAGAGTAGAGAATTTCACTGATGACAGTGTCAGAATTGGCAAGTATTAGGGTTTATGGTAGTTGTAAAGCCCAAACTGCTAACCAAACACTAAATTTTGGACTATAATTGAATAGGACAATCTTTACTATAGAACTCTGCTTCTAGAGGTACAGTACCCAAAAGTCCCCTGTAATACAATATTTACTGCTCTTTACAATGATATTTTCCCACAATTCAGTGACATTCTGGTTTAAGCATTTCTTGAATCAATATAGTAAACTCTCTGACGTAACTCTGAGCAATTTTGAATATGCTGCAACTTTTCAATATTCTATCTAGTGTATTCCCTCATCTACTGACACTGCAATTTTATCCAAAAGAAATTCATCAAGTTGGTCAGGCACGATTTAGTCAAAGGCATGCTGCTTACTTCTCCTGATGCCAATATGACAGCTACCTGGCTTTTTGCATTTGTTTACCCACTTCACAAATTCATAAAGATATGAAAGTTCAAAAGAACAAAATAACGACATCTTTCTTTCCTCCAAAGAGATAAAACTACATTGCAGAGACACATATGGAAAAGGATACTCACCGTAAGTGCAAACCATTTTACTAGCTTCTCTGAAGAGAAGAATTCCATTAGGAGACGACACATCAAAATTCAAACGCTGGGATCTAAGAAATATAGAAAAAAATTGACTATATGTGCAGATAAAGAAACCAAACAGATTTAAAATGCCTAGCATTTTCATTTATAAGAAGTAGCAGCAGCACAATTGTCTCTTAAAATTCCACTCGATTTTATAAACAACTGTTAATAAAATATGAATACTAATTTCTTCACTATAAAGATACTATGACAAGAAGAATTATTTTTGGCCGGGTGCAGTGGCTCACGCCTGTAATCCCAGCACTTTGGGAGGCCGAAGTGGGCGGATCACGAGGTCAGGAGATTGAGACCATCCTGGCTAACGCGGTGAAACCCTGTCTCTACTAAAAGTACAAAAAATCAGCTGGGCATGGTGGCATGCGCCTGTAGTTCCAGCTACTCAGGAGGCTGAGGCAGAGAACTGCTTGAACCCGGGAGGCGGGGGTTGGAGTGAGCTGCGATTGTGCCACTGCACTCCAGCCTGGTGACAGAGTGAGACCCTGTCTCAAAAAAAAAAAAAAAAAAAAAAAAAAAAAAAAGAATTATTTTCAAAGAGTTCATTTTTTACCTGTCAAAATGATATCCCGACATTCTTTATCAAAGATTTCTTGCCTCTTCATGCCAACTAGATGATGGATAATAATAAAACATCCCAAGTGTCTAAGTTTATACAAATACTTGGCTAATGATATATATTTACATTTGAGATTTCCTACAGTGCCTGATACACATTGTTAAAACAAATTCTAAAGTGATGGATAGGAAATCCGGTACTTAAAAATCCTGCACATATGTGTAATGAATTACCTGATACTTCAAACATATTTCAAACACATTAAACTACATTAGTTTCCACTGCATACAACTTAAGTAAAGAGAAGCAAATCTCAGAAGTTCACTGAGAGCATTTCTACTTCCCTGGTTCCTACTGGGGTTGGGGAACAGTGTGAACAGGGTAAAGTACTAACAAGACCTCCTAACATAATATTTGCGTTTTAAACATTGCTTTGGCTTTTAAGAAATAGTGGCATTTTTTAAAAAAAGGATTAGCAAAACGAAAACTACTAAAAAGCAAGACATTGCTAAAGACCTGCTTACCAAGAATAAGACAAATTTTTACTTTTCCATGCTTTTTCAAAATGCTTTAGTATTAAGTACAATGATTATGCATTAGAAATATTATTATGAATATCTGATTGTTGGCATACAAGTTCTGATCAAAGAAATGCATATACACAATTTGCATTAAATTCTAGAGAAATATGGACAAGATAACATTTTCTGAAATAACAAAATTTCACAAGCTAATTCTTAAGACAATTGTGCTAGATAAGAATCATCTGGGCCGGGTGTGGTGGCTCACGCTTGTCATCCCAGCACATCGGGCGGGCGAGGTGGGTAGATCATGAGGTCAGGAGTTCAAGACCAGCCTGGCCAACATGGAGAAACCCTGTCTCTACTAAAAATACAAAAAGATTAGCTGGGTGTGGTGGCAGACATCTGTAATCCCAGCTATTGGGAGGCTGAGCCAGAAGAATCACTTGAACCCGGTAGCAGGAGGTTGCAGTGAGCTGAGATCCCACCACTGCGCTCCAGCCTGGGCAACAGGGCAAGACTCCCAAACAAACAAACAAACAAACAATCATCTGGGGGAAGGGCCAAGAGGGCCGAATAGGAACAGCTTCAGTCTGCAGCTCCCAGGAAGACCAATGCAGAAGGCGGGTGATTTCTGAATTTCTAACTGAGGTTCCCGGTTCATCTCACTGGGACTGGTTAGGCAGTGGGTTGAACCCATGGAGGATGAGCAGAAGCAGGGTGGGGCAGGGTGGGGTATTGCTTCACCCGGGAAGTGCAATGAGCCAGGGACCTCCCTCCCCCAAGCCAAGGGAAACCATGAGGGAATGTGCTACCCAGCCAGATTACTATGCTTTCCCATGGTTTTTGCAATCTGCAGATCAGGAGATTCCCTCATGTGCCCACACCACCAGAGCACTGGGTTTCAAGCACAAAACTGGGCAGCTGTTTGGGCAGACACTGAACTAGCTGCAGGAAATTGTTCATACTCCAGTGGTGCCTGGAACCCAACCCCAGTGAGACAGAACCGTTCACCTCCCTGGAAAGGGGGCTGAAGCCAGGGAGCCAAGTGGTCTCGCTCAGTGGCTCCCACTCTCACAGAGCCCAGCAAGCTAAGAACCACTGGCTTGAAATTCTCGTTGCTAGCACAGCAGTCCGAAGTTGACCTGGGACAATCAAGTTTGGTGGGGAGAGGGGCGTCTGCCATTACTGAGCCTTTAGTAGGTGGTTTTCCCTTGACAGAGCTAAGGAGGTTGGGAGGTCTGGGCTGGGTGTGGCAAAGCGGCTGTGGTCAGACTGCTTCTCTAGATTCCTCCTCACTGGGCAGGGCATCTCTGAAGGAAAGGTAACAGCCCCAGTCAGGGGCCTACAGACAAAACCCCCATTTCCCTGAGACAGAGAACCTGAAGGAAGGGGCGGCTAGTACCATTCTTTCTGAAATTGTTCCAAACAAGAGAAAAGAAGGACTCTTTCCTAACTCATTTTATGAGGGCAGCATCATCCTGATACCAAAACATGGCAGAGACACACACAAAAAAGAAAATTTCAGGCCAGTATCCTTGATGAACTTGATGCAAAATCCTCAATAAAATACTGGCAAACCGAAGCCAGCAGCACATCAAAAAGCTTATCCATCATGATGAAGTCGGCTTCATCCCTGGGATGCAAGTCTGGTTCAACATATGCAAATCAATAAACATAATCCACATAAACAGAACCAATGACAAAAACCACATGATTATCTCAATAGATGCAAGAGGCCTTCAATAAAATTCAGCATCCCTTCATGCTAAAAACTCTCAATAAACTAGGTATTGATGGAACATATCTCAAAATAATAAGAGCTATTTATGGCAAACCCATAGCCAGTATTATACTGAATGTGCAAAAGTTGGAAGCAGTCCCTTTGAAAACCTGCACAAGACAAGGATGCCCTTTCTCACCACTCCTATTCAACATAGTATTAGAAGTTCTGGCCAATGCTAGAGAAATAAATAAAGAGTGTTGGAATAGGAATAGAGAAAGTGAAATTGTCTCTGTTTGCAGAAGATATAATTGTATATTTAGAAAACCCCCATCGTCTCAGTCCAAAAACTCCTTAAGCTGATAAGCAATTTCAGCAAAGTCTCAGAATACAAAATCAATGTGCAAAAACCACAAGCATTCCTATACAATAATAGACAAGCAGAGAGCGAATTCATGAGTGAACTCCCATTCGCAATTGCTACAAAGAGAATAAAATACCTAGAAATACAACTTTATAAGAATGTGAAGGACCTCTTCAGGGACAACTATGAACCACTGTTCAGGGAAATAAGATAGAATACAAACAAATGGAAAAACATTCCATGCTCATGGATAGGAAGAAATCAATATCGTGAATATGGCCATACTGCTCAAAGTAATTTATACTTTCAATGCTATTCCCATCAAGCTACCAGTGACTTTCTTCACAGAACTAGAAAAAGCTACTTTAAATTTCATATGGAAACAAAAAGAGCCCGTTTAGCCAAGACAATCCTAAGCAAAAAGAACAAAGCTGGAGGCATCATGCTGCTTGACTTTATACTACAAGGCTTCAGTAACCAAAACAGCACGGTACTGGTACCAAAACAGAGATACAGACCAATGGAACAGAACAGAGGCCTCAGAAATAACACACATCTACAACCATCTGATCTTCAACTACCTGATGATAACAAGCAATGGGGAAAAGATCTCCTATTTAATAAGTGGTGCTGGGAAAACTGGCTAGCCATATGCAGAAAACTGAAACTGGACCCCTTGCTTACACCTTATACAAAAATTAGCTCAACATAGATTAAAGACTTAAATGTAAAACCCAAAACAATAAAAACTCTAGAAGAAAGCCTAGGCAATACCATTCAGGATATAGGCATGGGCAAGACTTCATGATAAAAACACCAAAAGCAATTTCTACAAAAGCCAAAATTGACAAATGGGATCTAATCAAACTAAAGAGCTTCTGCCCAGCCAAAGAAACTATCATCAGAGTGAACAGGCAACCTACAGAATCAAAGAAAATTTTTGCAAGCTACTGATCTGACAAAGGTCTAATATCCAGAGTCTACGAGCAACTTAAACAAATGTACAAGAAAAAAAATAAACAACCCCATCGAAAAGTGGGCATAGGATATGAACAGACACTTCGCAAAAGAAGACATTTATGTGGCCAACAAACACATGAAAAAAAGCTCATCATCAGTGGTCATTAGAGAAATGCAAAACTAAACAAATGAGATGCCATTTCATGCCAGTTAGAATGGCGATCATTAAAAAGTCAGGGAACAACAGATGTCAGCGAGGCTGTGGAGAAATAGGAACACTTTTACACTATTGGTGGGAGTACAAATTAGTTCAACCATTGTGGAAGACAGTGTTGTGATTTCTCAAGGATCTAGATCAGAAACACCATTTGACCCAGCAATCCCATTACTGGGTATATACCCAAAGGATTATAAAGACACATTCACATGTGTGTTTATTGCAGCACTATTTACAATAGAGAAGACGTGGAACCAACCCAAATGCCCACCAATGATAGACTGGATAAAGAAAATGTGACACATATACACACCATGGAATACTATGCAGCCATAAAAAAAGAATGAGTTCATGTCCTTTGCAGGGACATGGATAAAGCTGGAAATAATCATTCTCAGTAAACTAACACAGGAACAGAAAACCATACACTGCATGTTCTCACTCGTAAGTGGGAGCTGAACAACGAGAACACATGGACACAGGGAGGGGAACATCACACACCGGGGGCTGTCACGGGGTGGGGGGCAAGGGGAGGAAGAGCATTAGGACAAATACTTAACACATGTGGGGCTTAAAACCGAGATGACGGGTTGATGGCTGCAGCAAACCATCACGGTACATCTGTACCTATGTGACAAACCTGCATGTTCTGCACATGTATCCCAGAACTTCAAGTAAAATTAAAAAAAAAAAAAACATTTGCCTATGGTTGACATAAAATACTTTATAAATATACAATGTAATGGTTTTCTTCCTTTAATATTAAATGTTATATCAGTAACATATAATATCACTTTTCTGGCTGAAAAAATTAAAATATAATTTAAAAAGCAACTAAATTTCTAATATAAAAAACACAGTCACCCTTCCTTTAATATTTAAGGCACCGATGAGAGCGGCTTTTAAAAATGAACAGCATTAAAAAAAATGATGCTCACATTTTTGTATTTGCAAGGTATTTTTCCACCTCTTGTTTTAGGGTAAACATTTTAAATGATTGCTGTGAAAAACTCAGCACCAGAGATAAAATTAGAGCTGCAACCTGTACCCTTTCTCTGTCTGGACACCTCCCTACTAAACACACAGTCTGCAAAGGGGAACTGATGAAACAGGATGGCTAAGTGACAGGTAATTTGGTGCTAAGCCATATCCACAATGACATATTTAAAACCCAATTAGCTTATTGCCAGATTTTCTCTTTTACCTGCATCTTTGTTAACATTTATATGGAGAATATTTGAATTTCTGCCAGTCTATGCAAATTATAAGGTCAACTGGGCAATTTCAGAGAAGTATTATAGTTGCTCTTTCAATGAAAATTGTGAGTGTATAAATCAACCAAATACATGCATCTTGGCATAGAGGAAGAAGCATAGCTTAGAAGTGAAAGCCGGAATAATTCCCAGAGCTTCTGAGGCAAACTATGTTCCCATGAATTGCTGTGAGAATCATTTTCCTTATCCATCAAATAAAGCATCTCAACTCAGAGACCTCTAAACTTCTTTCCTGCTTTAAAATTATACAGAATTGCATTTAAGCAGTGAAATAGTTAAAATAGCTGTCCTCCTCCATTTTGTGCCTTTGAATATTTTAAATAATGGTGGCTGTAGTCTTCCAATTTCTTTTCCATTTCCTGTAGTCCCCATAGACCACCAAGTATACTATACTTCTTCTCTCAAAAGGCCTCAATCTTATGTCCCTAATTCTGTTTTCACCAATCATCTTAAGTCTTGGTTCCCGGGCTCTTGCTAACTACCTTGAAAATACACAAATCAAGAAGGAAAGTCTGATTGTTGGAGATTTCTGCTAACAGAAGATTGTTTTTTTTGCTGCCTGTCACACTGCTTACCTGTTTTGCATCAGTTCTGCCATAAGTTTCAAGATGGGAGTCGTACATGCTGGCTCTCCATACCACCGTTCAACAGCATTCTGAAGAATGCGAGGATATGTTGGGTATCTTTTAGAAAGACTGTTAAAGAATTTAAGGGTCTAAAGAAATACTGCTCCTGAAAATTAGTGCCACTAAAAAAAAAAAAAAAAAAGGGAATCCATATTTTCTATGTTTATACTAATTTGTTCTATATTTATACTATACAATGGCATTTTATAAATTGCTCTCCCTAACCTGCACAGATATACATACATTCTTGGGGCTGCCAGCGATTTGTTCTTATTTTGTAACATATCCTACATGTTATATTGCTTTGTTCTTAGAATACTGTATAAATAAAATACACACTTTTAAAGTATTATGTAAGCAGCACATTTAAAGAATTACGCCTAATGTTGTAGGAAAGGAAAATAAATTTAGTTAATGAGCATAAAAATATATTTGAGTTATTATTATCAGCTTCCTGGGTACTATACTACTTAAAAATATTTTTATTGTGAAATTTAAAAATACGTAAAAGTAGAAGGAACTAGTCATAATAAACCTTACATATGTATCTCTCGGTTTCAAAAATTACATTCTTCTTTTTTAAAAAAAGTTGTTGAATTGCTCTTTTTGGTCTCAGTGGAGCTCCAAGGAACATCTGGGATGTTGGCTTGAAGAAAACATTGGGGTAACTATTAATCTACTCAACTTCAGTGTCACTAAAGATAGTCCCATGTACACACAAGGAGACATTTTCTAACATCCTTATTAATACTAAGGAGTCTATGCCTGTGCTAAGTCCATGCTGAAGACCATCAGAACCTGGAAAACAGACTCAGCTCCACTGGCCCTTTAATCATCACCGGCCATCTCTCTGCCAAGTAGACACATGAAATAGGACTGAGGTCCCAAACTGCAGCAGAAAAACTCTATGTCACTGCCTTCATTTCTCTTTTCTTTTCCCAATCCTCAAGTCTCTTTCTGATGTTTTCCAACATACTTGTCCCTTGTTTCAGATCAAAATGCTAAACTGAATCACTTAATGGTGTTTCTTTTCGGTGTGGTCTGTGTAGAAATCTCCATGGTTAGGTCATCATAATTTTCTTCCCTCCTCTTAGAATAAATTTCAAACTCCTTAGCATGGCATTCAAGGTTCTTTAAGATTTGGTTCTTGCCTACCTCCGGCTTTATGTCTTAGCATTTCTGCTCTATGATTTAGCTTTCATAACTCCCTGCAAACCCACTAATGCCAGTTCTTGTCTCCATTCCCTTATAAACCACTTCTTCTGTCTAACATATCCCTGTTTTTTCAATACCAAGCTCAAGTTTTACCTCCCCTGGGATGTTTTCTCTATTTTATCCAAAGGCATTAGTCTCTTCCTCATCTATGTTCAATGAGCACTCATGACTGCACCTCTCTTATAACACAGTATGTCAGGGTTGGTTGCTTGTGTTATTAGTCTGCCTCATTAGATAGTGGGTTTCTAAAAGAACAGAGAACTTACTACCTTCCTGCTAATTTCTATTTGAATGTCAGATTTCAATATAGGTGTCAACTATCCCAGGAAGCCTTCTCTGACATCACATGCACTTGCTTCCCACCTCTCCCTAACGGGTTAGAAGTGTCTCCTGTGTATGCTGGTGGAACTCAGTGCTACCACAATCATAGTACTTTTATATCTCTCCTATTATAACCTTTTTGAGGGCATATGCTAAGTTCTTGTTGAATGCATGGCCTGGCACAAAACAGATTTCAATAAATATTCATTGCTATAAACTTGTAACCTAAAAATAAAGTGTAGCTTATGTGATTAGAACTATTTAATTGTGTATTTCACTTTGAAGCTTTAGAAAACAGTTCACATGATGTTCAATGAAAATAAGTCACCTATAACTTTAAGAGTGGTATGCTTCCTAAAAGTGCAAAAAGCAATACTTTCTCCTATTAGACATGCATACCATGTTAAGGTTGCATTTGTATATGCTGAAACTGTTTTCTTATCAATTATTTTCTCAAGTCCTATTCTATAACAAGCATTGTTTGACACTCTCCAGAAACACCAGTTAAAAAAAAAAAAGAAGAGAATCCGCCCCCCCATGGAATTTATATTCTAATAAGAAAGAAAGTAAATAAGATAAATATATATTAGAAAGTACTACAAAGAAAGACTGGCCTGGTGGCTCACACCTATAATCCCAGCACTTTGGGAGGCTGAGGCAGGAGGATCACTTGAGGCCACGGGTTTGAGACCAGCCTGGGCAACATGGTGAAATCCTGTCTCTACTAAAAATGCAAAAATTAGCCAGGCATGGTGGCACTCGCCTATAATCCGAGCTACTCGGGAGGCTGAGGCACGAGAATTGCTTGAACCCCGGAGGCAGAGGTTGCAGTGAGCCATGATTGCACCACTGCACTTGAGCCTAGGTGACAGAGTGAGACTTGTCTCAAAAAAGTAGTGCTACAGAGGAAAATAAGGCAGGGAAGGGGGATAAGAAGTGAGTGTATATGTGAGACTAAGGTTTCAGTTAGATGAAAATAACAGAAATAAATCAGTCCACTTGATTAACTTTATTTTGACTGTTGTCAGACAACTTACTCTTTTGTTTCTACGGACTAGAAAAACTGTTACTTTTGATAGCTGTAGATACCATGTGCTATGTACTATGCTAAGGGCTAAGAATCCAGAGTTAAGGACGATATAACTTTTTTGTTGTTGTTGAGATGGAGTCTTGCTCTGTCACCAGATGGGAGTGCAGTGGCATGATCTTGGCTCACTGCAACCTCCGCCTCCCAGGTTCAAGTGATTCTCCTACTCAGCCTCCTGAGTAGCTGGGACTACACGTGTGTGCCACCATGCCCAGCTAATTTTTGTATTTTTAGTAGAGATGGGGTTTCACCATGTTGGCCAGGATGGTCTCGATCTCGTGACTTTGAATTTGCCTGCCTCAGCCTCCCAAAGTGCTGGGATTACAGGTGTGAGCCACTGCTCTCAGCCAGGAAGATATAGCTTTTAATCTCGGGGAACACATGCTCAAATCAGGGTAGCAGACATAGAATAGGGACGCTTTGAGTACAGAAATTCTGAAGCAGTGCCACTGGAGCATAGGTGAGAAAATATTCCACCAAGGGACCTCCTGAGTACAAATTCAGGGATCATTAGTGGGAATGCATTTGGAAGGCTCATGAGAATATGGATTCAACTCAAACCTCAGAACCTAAGAATACCAGAGGCACACACAGGTCTCTCTGCAAGGCATTCTATAATGGCATTAGAACCATGATATTTTTCAGAGCACACAGCATTCACTATGGGATAAGGCCAGGAGAGATAAGGGGATGCTCCTTTTTCTGTGTTGAATCAGAGTGGTGCCAATTCTAACATGCTTCTGACAGAGGTGACTGCCACAGAGAAAATGAATGATCATTGGAAAGCAGAGTAGAGGTCTACTCAATAGAGAGGTTAAAAGGGCTGCAGAGTGAGAGTGCCAGGCTCAATTACAGGGTGAGAACCAGAACACCCTCTAGGAGTTTAATTTTCCAGTGGCCTTGTGAGGACTATGTATACATTAGCAGGAAGAAGAGAATAGGAGCCCTTAGGTAGAAGATGCCCAGATCTAACTGCTTTCATTGAGACTTTCTCAATGAATTTCTAAGGTCCACAACAGATAAATTAAAAATCAAAGGCATTAATGATATGACATTGCCTTATAGGACAGCAAAAATGAAAATGTGAAAAATACCAGGTTTGCTTCTTTACAACATCCATTCATCCGTCCATCCATCCATCCATCCATTCATCAGTTGTTAGTACCAGAAGGCAACAAAGTTTTCATTAAAAGTGTTAGGAGATAAGGGTTGGGGATGTGGCTCCAGAATAGAAACAGCCTGCCAGTTCAGAGCTTAAAGGTAATCCATGTATATGTAAACATCTGAACCTTTGTTCACAAGGGACTGCTGCTGGAAGCCTTTCCTCTCTTGTGTCTGGCAAATGCAATCTTGCAAGGCTTAGCTCAACTTTCACTTCTCCTGAGAGCCCTTCTCTATCTTGCAAAAAGCACCGCTCTTTTTCTCATACATGCTCATATTGTCCTTTGCATGCATCTTTGTTATAACACACTGACATTTTATTGTTTATTAGTCATGTGTAAATCCACTAGATAGTGGGCTTCTAAGGAGTAATCACTTTGTGCTCGCCGTGGCAGCACATATACTAAAATTGGAACAATACAGAGAAGATTAGCATGGCCCCTGTGCAAAGATGACATGCAAATTTGTGAAGTGGTCCATATTTTTTAAAAACAGAAAGCCAAATCATGAGCAAACTCCCATTCACAATTGCTACAAAGATAATAAAATACCTAGGAATACAACTAACAAAGGACACGAAGGACCTCTTCAAGGAGAACTACAAACCACTGCTCAAGGAAAGAAGAGAGGACACAAACAGAGGGAAAAACATTCCATGCTCATGGTTAGGAAGAATCAATATCATGAAAATGGCCATACTGCCCAAAGTTACTTACAGATTGAATGCTATCCCTATCAAACTACCATTGACCTTCTTCACAGAACTGGAAAGAACCATGTTAAACTTCATATGGAACCAAAATAGAGCTTGCATAGCCAAGACAATCCTGAGCAAAAAGAACAAAGCTGGAGGCATCATGCTACCTGACTTCAAACTATACTACAAGGCTACAGTAATCAAAACAGCATCGTACTGGTACAAAAACAGAGATATAGACCAATGGAACAGAACAGAAGCCTTGGAATTAACGCCACACATCTACAACCATCTGATCTTTGACAAACCAGACAAAAACAAACAATAGGAAAAGGATTCCCCTGTTTAATAAATGGTGTTGGGAAAACTGGCTAGCCATGTGCAGAAAGCTGAGACTGAACCCCTTCCTTACACCTTATACAAAAATTAACTCAAGATGGATTAAAGATTTAAACATAAGACCTAACACCATAAAAACCCTAGAAGAAAACTTAGGCAATACCAATCAGGACACAGGCATAGGCAAGGACTTTATGACTAAAACACCAAAAGCATTGGCAACAAAAGCCAAAATAGACAAATGGGGTCTAATTAAACTTAAGTGCTTCTGCACAGCAAAAGAAACAATCATTAGAGTGAACTGGCAACCAACAGAATGGGAAAAAATTTTTGCAAGCTACCCATCTGACAAAGGGCTAATATCTAGAATCTACAAAGAACTAAAACAAATATACAAGAAAAAAACAAACAACCCCATCAAAAGTGGGCAAAGGATATGAACAGACACTTCAAAAGAAGACATTTATGTGGCCAACAAACATGAAAAAATGCTCATAATCATTGGTCATTAGAGAAATGCAAATCAAAACCACATGGAGATACCATCTCACGCCAGTTAGAATGGCGATCACTAAAAAATCTGGAGACAAAAGATGCAGGAGATGACTGGGAGAAATAGGAACACTTTTACACTGTTGGTAGGAGTATAAATGAGTTCAACCACTGTGGAATACAGTGTGGCGATTCCTCAAAGATCTAGATATAGAAATACTATTTGTCCCAGCAAACCCATTACTGCGTATATACCGAAAGGATTATAAATTGATCTATTATAAGGACACAAGCACATGTATGTTCACTATGGCACTGTTTACAATAGCAAAGACTTGGAAAAAAATCCAAATGCCCATCAGTGATAGACTGGATAAAGAAAATGTGGCATATATACACCATGGAATACTATGCAGCCATAAAAAAGGATGAGTTCATGTCCTTTGCAGGGACATGGATGACTCTGAAAAGCATCATTCTCAGCAAACTGACGCAAGAACAGAAAACCAAACACCGCGTGTTCTCACTCATAAGTGGGTGTTGAACAATAAGAATACATGCTACAGGGAGGGGAACATCACACACTGGGGTCTGTTGGGGGTTGGGGGGCTAGAGGAGGGATAGCAGGGGATGGGGGAGATTAGGGAGGGATAACATTAGGAGAAATACCTAATGTAGGTGACGGGGGGGGGGGATGGAGGCAACAAACCACCATGGCATGTGTATACCTGGGTAACAATCCTGCAAGATCTGCACATGTATCCCAGAACTTAAAGTAAAATTTAAAAAAAGAGAGAAATCATTTTATTCATTCTTGCATTTCTTTTGCCTGGCACAGAAATGAAATGAAAAAAACAATGCTTGCTGAACAGTGAATTTTCAGCTGTACTTTTCTATTTCAGTTTGCCCAAAATGATATTGCCAATTACTTTCTTCTTGAAAACAATTCTGATTTTGTTAGTCAATAAAAACCATTAGCTGCTTTACAATTTAGACCCCTATACCTATGGAATAAGGGTCGACATTTCCTGAGACTGATATTCAAGAGCCCCAAACAACCTCCATTTCCAACCACGAAATGAGTGGTATCTCTAGCAAAATATCTTCACTACTGACTCCCTAAACCTGATGCTTAGGTCAACTGAAAACCAGTGCTCCTTCCTTTTTCCATATGGTCCAATCCTACTTATTTGGTGAGACCCAGGGAAACACTTTCACCTTTCCAGAGACGTTCCTGATTCCCCAGCTAAATGCATTCACTGTCCTGTTTATATCTTTGTTATGGCTCGCAGCACTTTCTATACGTTATTATAGCAATTTATGTAAACATCAAACTTTGTTTGGGGTAGGATCTGTATTCCTCATGAACCTAGCCCAGTCCTTAGCTCATTTTGCCGAATAAGTGAGCGAATGGGATTCTTTTGTCTCATTACATATCAGGGAAAGGAACTAACAATGACTGTATTTACTTGATGACAGCCACTGTACTGGGCCCTTTACAGAATAACAGAGTCATGACACTTCTCACAACACACCTGTGAGTTAGGTATTATTAGTCTTGTTTTATGGAAGGCAAAATTGTGATTCTGAGATGTTTGGTAACTTACCCAAGATCCACAGTTTAAGTGGTGAATCCAGCAGTGGAGTCTAAGACTGTCCTATTCCAAAGTTTGTGCTCCTCTCCATACCTTGTTATCTTGCCTTGCTGTTGCATAACGTGTTTATGCACATTAATAAACAGCACTGACTTCCTATCAGTGAACTCAACAATCAGATTTTAACAATTAAAAGACCGTGTATGAGAAAATAATGTCGTACAAATTCCTTAATGTTTTTCCCAACTTCCCTCTGGATTTTTGATACGTCAGTTTAAGTACGATCTAGGAAAAGTTTAAACAAGGTGATTAGATGCACTGCAAGATAAGGTGTTTTCTTAATGTTGCGTTCCCATCACAGGGACAAGAAGTCTGTCAGTGATCCTCCTTCAATTCTCCAGCCCTGGAAACCATTTATCAAGATGGTTGCTGTGTAGTTTCAGGCAATTTAGTTTTGGAAGGACAGAGTGAAAAGCAATGTAGTTTGTGTAGCAGTTAATGCAGTCAGTGTTTATAGAAATGTTTTTGAATTAAATAGCTAACCACTAAAATAGCATTTTATCAAATAATCGCCATAAATAAAATGCATTTTGACTTTAAGATGACATGTGCTCTTACAGGATGTTTCTTCTGCATGCTAAGGATTGTATAACAAATTAAAGAACACACATTTATGTGGATAAAAGGCAAATAAACTTTCCCCAGCAGTAATGTGGAAATCATCACTGACGGTTTGACATATCAATATTTCAGGAAGAATAAATGACTTTCATATCCATGGCATTTTTAAAATCATACTTATTCATTTTTGCATTACTTGAATACTTTGGAAAGAATCTGTACTTTATCACCTGAAACTGCTTAAAGTATTTAAAAATATTTTAATAAAGCTTTTTGAATTATCAAATAATATAACTTTTAAACAAATTTTACTATTATTATAAATATTTGCTCTTCATCCCTCGCCCAAAGGAAAACTATAAATCTTGTCTCAACTGAATGAACACCATTTATCATATTCATTTTGTTGTCAATACAATTATGAAAAGCCCTTGGCCTTTTCCCAAGGAAGCTGATTTGCTACTGAAACTCAATTATTATAAGCAACGCCAGTACCAAACCACCCCATTTGGCAATGTGACACAGCTTCCGGCATAACTGACATTTCTCTCCGCCCCTGACCCTGATAACTTCAACATCTATGGTCAAATGGAGGAGACAAAGGTTTCTAGTCAAAACAAAACATTAAGTCCCAAGATTTTCCATTTGCTATTTTCTGCCATCTGCTGGACAAAAGTTTCATTTCAGAAAGGTTCCCCCCCCCCCACCCTCAAAGGAGCTAAATAAGGAAATGGAAAACAATTAAAAATGTAAATTATAGTATCGTCTCTAAATATTGGGCAGTATTAATTATGGCAGATAGTTCTTTTTTGACAGTGAGGGGAAGGTTTCTGACCTTGACTCTTGGTTGAAACTGTTGAAGAGAAAAACATGAAATGTTAATCACTAGATAGCCTAGAGTTGTGAACTGGTTTCAAGATCACCATCGATATTACAGTGCCCAAAGTAGACTTTTATTATTTTTCAAATAATGAAAATTTTGATTCTGAGAGTTGCTATTTAGAGAAAGAAAAGAGTCAAGCTGGGTGCAGTGGACCACACCTGTAGTCCCATAGTCCCAGCCAGTCGAGAGGCTGAGGTGGGAGGATCACTTGAGCCCAGGAGTTTGAGTCTAGCCTGAGCAACATACAAGTCCTTGTCTCTTAAAAATTTTAAAAAAGACAGAATGAAAGGGTCATATATAATTCCAGTTTAACTGTCATCATTAAGAGAATTTTAAGACTTTCCATGTTGAAATTTATAAATTCTATACGTATTATATATTGATGTAAAGCATGTACATGATTACTACATTACGTAAAAAGCTGTAACCCTTCTCTGGGTAAATAAATGTTTAAAAAATTTTATAATATGTAGAGTTCTCCCTAAAACATGCCTAGATCCCCTGTTAGTTATATGTTTGGCCACAACTGTGGCGTAGTAGTTGAAAGTTGCTTTTAAGAAGTGTCTATTGCAATTTAATTTACAGGAAAGTTTGCTAAGGGTTTAAACAAAGCAACTGTAGAAATAGTTTAGATTAAAAAGTAAATTAGCTTTGAAATTATATGATTTTTTCATATGCTCTGATGGTTTCATGTATAAAAGACATAAAACCATTATATAACACTTATATGACTTGCATATAATATCACTTCCTGTTGGGATCAAAGATAAGTTATACAATACTATTAGAACAATATTAATGGCCACTTACAACTACCAAAAATGTGCCAGACATTATACAGAGTACATTTTACCTATTTTCATGGTTACAATAAGCCATGATACTGAATTACATCTGTTTTCAAAAGAGAAAACCAAGACTCACACAGGTGAAATGACTTGCCAAGGTTCACAACACAGTAAATGAAGAGCTGGGATTTTAAGCCTGGTCTGTCTATCACCAAACTCCATGCTCTTTTAACTCTTACATGATAAGGCATTTCTGTGGGGGATTTTTTTTTTTCTCTGTCTGTACTAACCCTTGGCAAAGGTAAATTCAAATTTTACACCAAATGACAAATCTTGACTGTTTTTCCCTTCTTACGTCCATTAATGATTTTCATGATAATGAAAAACTGTGGCATGATGAGTTAGGCCTTGAAGAGATAAAATGATCTTCGCAGCTTTGCTAATTGAGATGGAGATTCAAATCTCCCCTCAAAAATGCCAAATGGTAGGATTCACTGATCCCTAAAGATGTTAGCCAGATCATCCTTTCAACTCCAACATAAACAATCATTTGGGGGAAGTCATTTTTAAGTATCAATATTTAACTGCACCAAAAAAGTGACCTCTCTGAGCTGGGTCTCCAAATACTGTGCTCAGTTATCTGCACTGCTGCCACTGTGCTGTAATTTTTAGCTGATTACACATTAGTTCATTTAGCTTTGTTTCCTCTTCCCTACTGTGCCATACTATTAAACGAAAGCGAGGGGCCTGGCATCCCTCTGTGCACAGAGCTGGTATTGTCACAGTGTAATAAGGATACATCCAGTCAAACAGCATGGTGTAGCTGGTCTTTGTGTTCAGTGCAAAGGCAATCCCTCGAAGATCTCTTGCCAGCCCGATCAACATACGCTGTCAGTGGGAAAGAGACACAGTAATTGATTTTCACGTTAGCGCAGAGCAGATGGAGTAATAATCAGGCAATAATGACCACATATCTGATTTTGATTCATTAGCTAAAATGTCTCGTTCAGACCTCTTTCTACAGAAAATCATAGACTCTCTAAACAAACAGACCATCAAATCTGCTGATCAACTCCACTTTGCTTCTTACAAATTTAGCTAAGTCATAATTTCAGTAGCATAGCTAAGCATTTAGATTCTTAATATAGTTTGTTTCTGAATAAAGCCAAATCAGAAAAAGAGATTAGGATTGATAATTACACAAAACAGATACGTACAGGGTCTAGATATTATTTAATAACAGTAAATCTTAAACATCGGCTTGTATGCAATCGCCTCTACAACATAATTTAGAGTCTATCCTAGAAAGGCACTGACATTTAAAAACTCCTAATGAATATCTTTAATAACTTTAGGACAAAATAAAACTGGCCAAGTGACCTACTGGTACTTTGATACACGCAGAATGGCAGTCACATTCCCCAAGCGAGGAAGAGGTAAGAAAAAGAGTTCTATATTTGATGTCCTAAGACTTGAATTTGAATCCCAGCTTTAAGACTTAAGGCAAGACAATTTATCAGGCTCACTTTTGTCATCTATAAAAGGGGCTAATAATACATTTCTCACAGAAGCACTGTGACAAATAAATAATGTATGCGAAAATGCCTAGCAGAGCCTCATATACAGTAAATGTTCCATAAGTATTTAGTTTTAGAGGAAAAAACCAAAAAGTTGACTCTTGAATAGAAGAGATCTGACTTGTACCCCCGGACTCTTAATTAAGCTGTCCTTAGGTTGATACTTGGGAAGAGAAAGAGAAAACCCATGAACAGATGCTAGAATGTCAGAACAAGGAGCACAAATAAACATAATTACAAAACAAGGGGGTGGGATAATTGAGATATACAACTGTGACTTCTGAAGATACTGTTTCATTGCAAATACTCAGCTAGAAATGGTCTCTGAACTTTTTTTTTCTACCAGATTTTCTTTCTCACACTTTGGCAATAAATGAAAACCTCTTTACGAAGGAGTTTAAATTATTATTAAGCAAACAGTGAATCTTGACCCTCATCTTAATGGCTGATTTAATTTAATTTCAAAGTAGTAAATAATAGTTTAACTCTCAGAAGCATCTGGAATTTCTCATCCTCTCCACTCTTTCTGCCTAAGAGGTGACTCAGTATAACTGGATGTTATTTATAGGAATATTCAGTTTCTATACTGTCTAACAGTTCAGAGAATGATGGTAACCTGAATTTCTAAATCTGAAAACTCTGAATTTTTGTTTCTGCTCCTTTAAATGACTTATTCCTTTTTTTCCTCATACTCTCATCAGTTCTCGTTTTTCTGTAACCAGCTGGCCTCCTTGTAGTTCCCTCATGTAACCTGCAATTAGTTTTTAAGCATTTTGCCTTTTCATGTAGCCTTTTTTTTTTTTAAACCACCTGGAACCTGTTCCTCTCTTTCTCAGCTTTTCACATTCCTGGAAGCCTCCAGCACAAAATACATCTTCAAAGAAGCCTTCTTCAAACCATTCTATTCTGACTCCTTAGCTTTGCGGTCTTTCTATTAAATTAGGCTTTTTGTTCTGTTTTTATTAGCTACACTTACAAGTTTCAGGCTACGCTTCAAATAATTTTAAGTTTCCACTTACACATGAGATATCTACCATTCAAGTCTAAATTAGTCATCAAGAACCATGAGTTTTGCTTTCTTTGTGTCTAGTACAATGGGTTCTTAAAATATTTTAGATTATCCTCATTATACAAAAGGATTAATTTTTATTTTATCACAATTTTTTCCTTCCTTAAAAGATGTCAAATTAATAGAAGTGGTCTACAGAACTAAAATATATGGTTTTTTTTTTAAGTGGCAGAAATGTGGCTATGAAATTATATCAGTGTTTCATTCTAGAAAATGTTACTACAGAGAAAGCATATAATAACTAAATGTATGTTTTAAATGAGTTCAACTGAACAGAAAAATGCAGTGTTAATGTGAGTCAGAAATAGATTTCTTATGCTCAAACAATATCTTTTATCTCAAAGCAGCAGAGGATACTATAATAATCTACATGGAAGCACAACACTAAAGAGAGCGTTTTCTCAATAGCCAAAACATATGCAGCCCCGATATGAAAAAGAAAAAGCTGCTAACTAGGAGCTCAACCAGCCTACTAAGTAATTTGAGAATGAGAGGTGATCTTATTGAATTCGAGGAAAGGAGGAGCTACCGTTTACCATCTCATTTAAAACAGTGCAAACAGTTTTATTTTAAAAGTTGCTTTTGTCCTACAGTTGGTCAACACAAGATTGATCTGGAGAGTGAGAGGCTCTTGTATTTTTAGTGAGACTGTTTTTGGGAGCGGGATAGGTTTAGGGATCTAACCCTATGGATTCCTTTCTGGATAGTTACAGAGAAACTGCCGAGTTCTTCAGTCTGCTGCATGGTGAACAGTTGTCTGTGTGCCAAGCGTGAGACGAATGGGCTGGGAAACAGCTGAAACGAGGCTCCTTCCACCCTGACCCCCAAAACAGGGTTTCTAATGGAAAGTCTGACAGACCCTTTACTGTAGTGGCACTACTGGGGGCAGCTATAATATTATCCTCATAATTCTACTATATAATAACAACAAAGAAAAAGAAGGTGAAGGGTCATTGTGCTTTGTCTTTAGAATTAAGATGGCTGTCTTCATCCTTACAGCATACTCTTAATTCTGAAGACACATCTTAATAACCTCTAAATAGTTCCAACAAAAGAGCCGTGTCAGAGGAATGAGCAGGCCCCAAGGTGTTTCAACTGGAGTGTTTTCATCTGCCTTTATTGCTCTATCCCTCTCCAGAATTAAGGCAATAACCTGTGATAAATTATTCAGGAACTGCTACAGGGATCAAAGCAAAATCATTCTGTTAAAGTGCTGTTTGCAACATTTGGCACTTAGTGCGAAAACTTTTAATGTGCGCATGCTGAAAATCAAGGATTTTAAATAATTTAACATTGTGGAGTTTTTACGAAAGGACTAAAGATAGTAGGTTCCTATTTAACTGCTCTTCTTTCTCTGGGAAGTTTTCATTCATTTTCCTTGAAACTGATGATGTCATGACCAAATCGAAAATGATGCATGAGTCAGGGGAGTACTGGACTATATTTTACCATGGATACAATTATAGGGGAAAACATATATTCTGAAAGAATACTCGAAAGCCAAGATTTGTCAGAGTATTTCTTCCTTTTCCCCTTTACTTGGAAGAGAAAAACCCAAGACAAAATTTCAATATTTTCTTCAATTTTATTAAGAATAAGTAAGAAAACAAAGCTATAAATTTAGGACTTTTGCTGCATCTCCTCCCCTCACAACTATATTTCAATTTGGCAACACAGGTCCTTAATATTTAAGTTTATCCTGAAATCTGCATTTGAAAATATCTATAAATAGGGAGTCAGAAAATCCTGGTAAGAGTTGCAAATTAAATGAATTTGGCAGTCCTGCGGCATTTTCATAGAGATATTTTAACAGCATCACCTCCTGTGGATTGGAATACTAAATACTTTATTGAAGAACAAAACAGAAATGTTTTTATCTCTAGTACTTGCAAAATGAAGTACCTGAAAGCACTTTTGCACGTATTATTTATTCATCATGATAGAAAAATAGCCTTAACCTAATAAATTACATTTAAAAGCATTTAGTGCAAAAGTTTTGTTTATGATAAAGCAACAGATTTAGTTTTTTATCGGTAGCTTAAAGCACCAAGTTTTCTTTATACAAATTAGACAGATGGTGCTTACAGTAGAATTTACTAAAGGTCTGTCACAACAAATGCAGCCAAGCTGCATATTTAATCACTGCAGAATCTTGTCTACCTGCAGCTGCCAACTGCTAATCCAATTTCCCTGATAAATGTGGCAAGAGACACGATCAGCAATAAAGAGCATCTAACTCCATTTTCCTGCAGGGCGTCTTTTGATGAACATTTAGGACGGAAGCACGGAGTGCACTGTGTGGCCTTGGTTCGTGGCAGCTGCATGCATTCTGAGGCACAGTTCTCAGGTTACTCACTTAATTCTGCCACTATCATTACGTTGCTATTGATCTCAGTAGCTGTTGCCTACACAGCATTACTCTAGATGAAGCTGAATCAGGCAGTTATCATGCATCAAACTTGCTCAAAAGCCTGGAGATTTCCCCTTAATTACTTGTGATTTTATTTGCAAATACCGTTAAAGTGTAATCAAGCAGTCACTTTCCAGGGTCGTTAAGAACTTGCTGGTTTAGGGATATATCACTGGAACTCCATTAAAAATGACTCTAGGAAGATGGTTTCTATCAAACTAGATGGGATTACAACAAAAATGATCTTGGAATATAATGAAATCTTCAGATGAGAGAGACGTAATTTTTATAAAGATGATGTTTTTCAACTTCACTGCTTCTTTTTGATAAAGGGCAGCAATAGCAACCTAAAAGCTGCAAAGATTTTGTTGGGCACTGAAAATATTTGGAAGACATCTGTAAGATACAGCTAACCTGAGTGGAAACTCTGGTGAAGAATTTCAGGAAGACTATAAACACAAAGAGAATCTGTAAGATCCTTTTTTTGGTTTTAAAATTCTGTAACTATAGCATGCTGATAAACATTAATTTCAAAAATTCTTTTAAGTTAAGAGGTATAGCATTTGGCTGATTATTTTTTGATAGGAGAATAACCTAAAGGTAATTATCAAAGGCCATATCATTTTTCTATTTGGCTTTTTACTGCTAGTTTTTGTTTTTGTTTTCTTTTTTTTTTTTTGAAGAGACGCAATGCAAAAGATGGTTAATATTTCCAACATATTTCAAATAACTATGAAATATATGCCTCAGCTGTCACCAACAAAGGTGTCTACATTCTCTGGAGTGCATTTATTAGTCTGTTAAAAAGAATAATCAGTGTCAATTTATTTAATATTGCCCTAATACATTATAATTTCAGAAGATACTATTTCTATTGAGCAGAGCTTGTGCTTCCCATCCCCCACCTTAAAATATGGGGCTGTTTTGTCACAGACAGCTTGCTACACTTAAGGATTTTACTAATAAAACATAATGTTGTCTTAGATATTATGACTGTTGCCACAGCTGAACTGACTTGTCAAATCAATCCTAATATGGCTCCCACAGGCACATAAAAACCTTATTTAGCTATCAGTTATCCTAATCACTTTGTTCCGTTTAAGAATGCAATACTTCAAGACCAGTTCCTATTTATACATATATGCCTAGCCATTTAATAAAGTCTTGATTTATATAAATTCTTGTTTAAAAAATATTTAGAGATGTAGTGTTTTAGTATGTGTATATTTGTGCATTCCTCCATATAGAGATGTTGAAACATACAGTGCAGGGCAGATGACGGAATGGGGGTGTTTAAAGTGGTGTACTCACAAGAAATGTTCTATTAAAGACAGGAACTGCCACAGGAGACAAATCTATGTCATCTAATCATGAACTGACTGTCCAAAACTATTTGCTAACCTCAAAGTCCATTTGTATAAGAAACTAGAAAAGTGCTGAAATAAAAGTACAACTTAAAGACATGCAATTGGGAAAGGAGGTCTGAAGAGGCAAACAGCACACACAGATACGCAAAACCCTTTTTGGATCTAGATAGCCCAGAAAAACAAAATTGTCATTCCTTATATTTAGAAACAAACCCACCTTTACGTCTTCTTGTTTAAAGTTGTTGAATATCTGTAATACTGTTTCAAAAGCAACTGTAAGAGGCAGCATGAAATTCTCAAATTCATCCTCATCTTCGCCTATCAGAGAAACAAAAGGGTCATTACGGTTTAAAATGCACAGAATTGTACATTATCCTCAGCACTGAGTGCTTCATTTAGGCTTAGAAATATTCCCAAGAAGGGGTCAGCCTGCATTCACATCCATGCTACATTTTCTACTTTTGGTCATTGAATATTCTGGTGCTTTGCCTTCTCTTTTGCACCAAATGAAATAGCAAAATTATTTACCAGCCATTTTTTTTTTTCCTGGTTCTTTATTGGATCTAACAGACTCATGCCCCAGGCAACTCAGTCCTTTAGCTCCTAGGGCCCCTAGAGCTTCTCTAATGCCTCAAGGAAGGCCACTTTCAAAGCCTCAGAGACGCTGACCTGTTTTTTCCCCTTCTCTTTGGGTGCCAAGGCCCTAAAGGGCTCATAGACTCAGGTGCCCAGATAGCTCTAAGTTATTATTCTCTTTTATTTATGTTCTTTTTAATTAATTTATTAAATAAATGGCAGCGAAACTTTTATCTGCCAAAAAGGATGGGGTCTCTTATGGGTCATTTGGATTTTAAATACATTCTCCATGGGTACACTTCTTACACTAAGCTTCCTTCCTTTTTTTTTTTTTTTTTAATAGAGAAGAGAGAAAAGAGACATTTCCTATTAATTTTTTTACTTTAAAGGTAGACCGTAGTTTCCTCAAGGATTCAGTTAAAGCAGAATCTTCACTTCACACATGGATATGCACAACTGATTATATAGAATTCTTTTCAAAAGGGGTTTCTTTTAAATGAGAGATTGAGTTCACTCATTCATCCTAAGTCACAAGGAGCTATGAGCTGCACTTTACTGAAGACACAGGCAGAGAAAGGTTAAGTGTCTTGCTTAAGGTGGAATGCTTAGTTGGAGACAGAATTACAGGGTTCAGACCTCCTAATTTCTATGCTATTAGTAGAGTTTTAAAATAGAGTATTAGAGAGGAAATGAGCTCTCAGAGAAGGGACTCGTGGTCCTCAACATTTGGTCCTTGACCAGCAGCATCAACATCACTTGTGAACTTGTTAGTTATAAATGCCCAGGTTCCATCCCGGATCTGTTGAATCAGAAACTCTGGGGGTGGGTCCCAGCAATTTTGTTTTAATGGACCCTCCAGATGATTGAGAATGTTTGAGAAGCACTGGCCTATAGTCATTTTTCAGATAAAGAAACGGAGATCCTGTCAGGATCAAGACCCTGTGACTCTTAAGGAGTGGCTGATCTGACTGACTCTGATTTTCTGTGATTTATCTCTTTCCTTCAATTTCACATTGTTTCAGGAGTACAACAGAATCAGGGACTTAGCTTTGTTACAAAGAGATACCAAAAGGCCAATGAAGCTTTACTGGTGTGCTGTTCTAAACGAAGGTCAGTGTCCTGGGTGAAGAGTAAGGCAGACCAAATTATAATCTCTTCTCTGTCAACTGGCCATGTGGCCAAGTTACTCCTCTTAGATACACCCTTCTCTGTTAACTGGTGATAACATAGACCTATACAGGTGTTATTTTTCAAAGCCCAGGTGAAATGATACCTTTCACAATGTCTAAGCTAAGCTTTCCTAACTCCCAGTCAGGTTATCTCCCTTCTCCCTTTGGATTCCCATAGCATTTTGTCTGACTCTTAACTATTATACCAGTCTGCCTTGAATTGCAGATATTTAAGCATATATCTAATAATAGCAACAGCAACCACCTACATTATACCATAACTACCATTTGAGCCGGGTTACTGTGGGGGATTAAATGAGATAAAATTTATAAAGTGTACATGTAAATTATTAGCTCTACTAGCCTAAACTGATAGTATCTCCAGATTAGCTTCAGAGCTAAGACTGTATTTATCTTTGTGTTTCTCAGTGAAGGAGAATTATGTAGGGCTCTGTAGTACATAGGCCCAGGTGTCTGACTCCACCGTGTATTATTTAACTTTGGATATCTTACTCATCACTCCGAGTCTCAGTTTCTTCATCTATAAAATAAACATAAAAATACTTATCTTTGAGGGTTACTGTGAAGATAAAATGTTACAATACATGGAAAACAGAAGCTGCTCAATAAATAGTAGTGCTAGTACTAGTATTATAGTATTAGCACAGAACGGAGCCTAGCATTATTAGGGAAATACTGTGTTTAGATGAAAAGTAACTTCTCAATAAAGGTGAAATTTTAGAACGTCTTTATTTTCTTAACACCTGACATAGAATAATACAATAAATAATTGAAATATACATCATCAAATTTTAAATACATAAAACATATGTACATTATATTTAAGGCATGTAATTTTACTCTTCTAAGATAAAGTATTTTCTAAGTGTGGAATTATTAATGAGAACAGTGGTAATTATCACTGCAGGCAGATAACGGTGCCAGAAAGAATGGATGCTTTGAAATCAGAAAGTTTATCTAAGTTTAGCTGAGAGCAGTGGTGAACGCCTATAATTCCAGTTACACGGGAGCTGGGGTAGGAGGATCCCTTGGGCCTAGGAGTTTGAGACCAACCTGGGCAACATAGTGAGATCTCATCTCTTAAAAAAAAAAAAGAGAGAAAGAAAGAAAAAAAGTTTATCTAAGCTTGAATCCTGGCTCTGCTACTGTTAGCTGTCTGGTTTTGGGTAAAGTCACTTCAGTCATCAAAGCCTTAGTGTGCTCACCTGTAATTAAGAGACATAATATTTACTTCATAAAGTTAGCTGTGAGAATTAAGTAAATGACAAAACATCTATACCCCCCTTGCTCAGTGTCTGGTACTTAATAAATGACAGCCATTAGCACTATTGTTGTCTTGAGTCTAACATGGACTTAGAGAGGTGATTATGGTAATCAAAAAAAGTATAACTGCAAGATTGCCAGCCCAGTGCCCTTCCTTTGGGAACAAAGTTTTCCAAGGTAAGGATGTTTATTCAGAACAAAGACAAATTCCAACTTTTAACATTTCAACTCCTAACTTAATATTTTGAGCTACAGATCAAAAAACTTCCTGATTCCACCTTTTTCTCCATTCAGATTTTAAGGCAAACAGGGATACTGGGAGCACATGAGACAACCAAAATGTGCAGGGAGAGGTCAAGCAGCAAATACTATAAACACAGTAATGTGAGCAGGAATTCTACTTAAACGTCACTTCCTCAGAGAGGTCTTCCCTGACCACTCTATCTAAAATGGTACCCACAATTTCCCCTCCCCCCATATCACTTTCCAACCCCATAACCTGCTTTACTTTTCTTATTGGACTGACTATACTGGCTATTCATTGACATGTTTATTCATTTGTTGTTTATCCTATTAGGATGTAAGTTCCTCGGGAAGGAACTTGGTCTATTTCCATCATAGAGTATTCCCAGTGCCTTGAATGGAGTCTGGCACTCAAGAAATATTTGTGGAGTGACTGAATAACAGCTGTTATTCCTTGAGTGGTTATGCAGGCAATAGATTTGGTACTTTACTTGCTTAAAAAACACTTATGTGGCTCTTACTATTTTCAAAGTACTGCTGCAAGTCATTAATGGTCAGAATAATCTCATGAAGTTGTATGATTTTCTTCATTTTACATGTGAGCAGAGAGACTCAAAGGAATCAGGTAGCTTGCCCAACATCCTCCAGCTGGTAAATGTCAGTGAGCCAGGATTCCCAATCAGGTCTGCTTTACTCCCAAGCTCATGCTTTTCCATGTCTCTGATAAGGTGGAAGGCATCAGAGACGGGGACTAATGTTAGTGTCACTGAATCCTGAATACAGAGTTGCATGAAGTCAGAAGACAGTGAAGATCAGCAAGCTTGGTTCTGATGAGGAAAATGGAATTCCTAGACAATCACTTGGGTTTAAAGTAGACAAAAATAAGACACTGGTGCATTATACTATAGAAATGTTTATGTTTTCGTTAGCACGGTTCCTGTTATTGCAACGTGATATGTTGTGCCACCTAAGCTGGAGAACTGAACATTTCTGTTTATATCATGCAAACAACTTTATACAACATTACTATTAAAGATTTTGCCTAATCGGTATTACTTACCTCTATGTAAATGATACCCATAGAGGTATCATTTACTATTTCTGATGCAAAAGGAGAAAACATGAGCTCACTCTCTTACAACTTCATATTCAAGTATGTAGTCATATATTTAGTGTTCCAAATGTGTATGTGGTTATTTTATGAATAATAGTTGAAGCCGTTAGTTTTTTTTCTTAATAAAACAAAGGTCCAGAAACCAATATGATTTGAAGGTAAAGTGTCAATTCATAGACTAATATTTTCAATGCCATCAGGAAAAGTAAATGTTAATATGACATTGTAAGTTCTCAGTCATGCACAGATAAAAATAATAAATTCCTCAGTTTTTATGTAAAACCCAAAGCTAATCACTTCCAATGGGTCTCGGAGAATATGTTTAAGCAGAAGGTCATTCATTTTGTAAGTTCTACACTTTTTTTTTTCCTTCAGAGACATCACATGAAAATATAATAGTAACTGTTTTAGTATGTTGGCTGGCAGACATTTTATCTGCAGGACATTTCATTTATTATTTTGTACAATCTAAAACCTCCAGTGGTGGAAATGTAAAATGGTACAACTCATGTAATATGGTGTAGTCATTGTGGAAAACAGTTTGGCAGTTAGTTACTCAAAAGGTTAGAGTTGCCAGTTGACTCATCAATTTCACTCCTAGGTATTTACCCAAGAAAACTGAAAATACATGTCCACACAAAAAGTTGTATGCAAATACAGCTGTATTATTTCATAACAACCAAAGGTAGAAAAAACTTAAATATTTATCAACTGATGAATGGCTAAACAAAATGTGGCACATCCAAACTATGGAATATTATTCAGCCATAAAAAGGAACAAAGTATTAATACATGCTAAAACAGGAATGTGCCTTAAAAACATGCTAAGTGTAAGAGGCCAGATACAGAGGCCACAAATTGTATGATTCTATTTATATTAATGCCCAGAACAGGCAAATCCACAGAGACAGAAAACAGATTAGTGGTCTCTGGGGTTTAGGGGAAGGGAGAAGAGGAGTGATTATTTAATGGTTCAGGGTTTTTTGGGGGGTGATGAAAATGTAGAATTAGATAATTGTGATGGCTGCACAACTTTATGAATATTCTGAATATACTAAATACCAATGAATTATATACTTTACAAAAGTGAATTTGATGGCATGTGAATCTAAAACAATAACAACAACAAAAATCTGGGTTTGCTCCCCCTCTGAAATGTATACAAAACAGTGAAAGTTCTCATTTCCTTAAATTTGAATGCAAACAGCAGCTGGATTACTGGGGAGGTGGAGAAAATGGGCAAAGAGAAGCAAGTAATAGAAATGCTGTGGTAACTGTTAATGATGGTAGCCAACAGTGACTGTGGATTTACTTATGGTAAGTATTGTAGGAAACACTTTGGCAATTGTGATAGACCAATACGGCAGGCAGAATACAGAATAATTATCCTCTCAAGATAACCGGTCGAATTCTTAGAACCTGTGAACATATTAGGTTATGTGATAAAGGGAAATTAAGGTTGCCAACCAACTGACTTTAAAACAGAAAAGTATTCTGGATTATCCAGGTAGGTCCAATGTAATCACAAGGGTCCTTAAAAGTAGAAGAGAGAAGCAGAAGTCAAACTGGTCCCTCAAACTTGGGCCACGATTGGTTTTCATTTCAGTTTCCCTCTAACTTGCCTAGGAGTTCTAGCTAGTTTTGAAATGACTTGTGGCTTCGGGCAGAGCAGGATATTTTAGCATGTGCCGGGAAGTGTCATCACATCTTGCTTCTATAGGAAAATAATAGCCCCAGATACTGAGGGCAGAGTAGATGGCATGAAGAGCACCAAGCTTGCCTCATTTTAAGGTCCCAGCAGCAGTCCATGCTTCTTCTAATAGTGCTCTCCATAAATGTTTCTTAATATTTTCTAAGAACTTGTTTTGTGATAGCAATGGCTCTAGGCCCTTTTACATATGTTTATCTTATTTAAACCACATGACAACTCTTTTACATGGTTTTCTCCATTTAATAGATGAGAAAACTGAGGCTTCCTGTAATTCCTCTCCCTAGGGAACCAGAGTGTTTATTTTAGTTCCCAGGAAAAAAAAAAAACACTGCCTACTGCAGACTATAGCTACCCATTTTCAAAGAATCCCACCCTAAAAGTCTCATGAAACATCTCAATCCCTGGGGTGCTCTGGACTGTCTAACTTCAAAACCAGGTAAGTTATTAAAACTGGATCTGGACTTAATGGGCTGCTTTCTGCCTACAGGGCCAGCTAATTAGTCTTAATTATCTCATTATAGATTTTAAGTATTTCCAGCTGCTTCTTTACCCCTTATTGCCCACTTCCCCATCCCCCCCCACGTCTATTTTTCAGATAATCTCTGCCAAGTCATAGACACAGTTAATATATTGATGTATTCGTCCTATCTATAAGCTATTTTTGATCAAGCCCTTCACATGCTAAATCTTCCTGGGATATCCACCTCTGTGTCCCTTTATCCACAAGAAGAAATAGCTTTGGCCAATCCTTAGACATAAGAACAAATTTTAAAAACTGCATTTGACTTTCACTGACCATCAAACTGTTATATACCTATCTAGCACAAGCAATAAACATACATCTATCTGTTTATTTCATAGGAGCTTAGAAAGTAATCCTTTCTCCTTTTCTTTCACTGCCCCCAAGCCCCAAATCAATCATTCGTATCAAATAGTTCAAATAAAAACGAAGGAAAAAAGTTATGTTTCTTAATTGGTTGATAAGGTGAAAGACGAATAGTTTACTAAAAGTGGATGAAAATATGTGGTCAGAGGGCTACCACTTATATGACTGAGCTTGGGCAAGTCATTTAATTTCCCTGAACCTCAATTTTCTTTCTTTTTTTTTTGTGAGATGGAGTTTCGCTCTTGTTGCCTGGGCTGGAGTGCAATGGTGTGATCTCGGCTCACCGCAACCTCCACCTTCTGGGTTCAAGCGATTCTCCTGCCTCAGCTTACTGAGTAGCTGGGATTACGGACATGTGCCACCACGGCCAGTTAATTTTGTATTTTTAGTAGAGACAAGGTTTCTCCATGTTGGTCAGGCTGGTCTCGAACTCCCGATTTCATGTGATCTGCCTGCCTCAGCCTTCCAAAGTGCTGGGATTACAGGCATAAGCCACCATGCCTGGCCTGAACCTCAGTTTTCTAGCAGATAAACAATGGAATATCAAAAAGGATAATGCCTGTGAGAGTGGTTTATAAACTATATATTCTTAAACAGATGTTAACTGTTATTACTAAAGAAAAAATTTCCTTCCCCTGTATTTTTACTTCTATCTTTAGTAGCTAATTCTAGAATACTCTTCCCATGTTATTCATTTGTTATTTAAAATTTCTTCAATTTCAGGTAGTGATAGCTTCAGATGCCAATTACCTCTTAAAAGTCAAAGTATATGGATACTATGCTACCTTCACCCCTAAAGATAGAACTCTCTCTTTACATCCATAAACATTATTTTAATATTAGTATCCCCCCTAGTAATTAAAAATATGACTGCTTCTCAGAGTTTAAATACCTGAGGAATGCACTGCTGACTCAAATCCTATCCATGTGCTTCTCATCTAAAGAGTACAATAGAAGATGCAATCACGAAATGTCCAAGGAAAATCAACCATTGGTGACACTGAGCACTTCCAAATTTGTGGCTGGTAAAAACTTAATTTGCAAGTAATAAGTTTGGTTCTTCACAAAATGAAAAGTGTTGTTACAGCACGTTGCCACACTTCCCCTCTTTAGTATTTGTTAACTAGATTCACCTGCATTCAAATTAAACAAAATAGAAGGTTTTTATTTATTCCAGTATTTTATATTGAATAGCTCCCTGGAGGTTCTCCATTTACTGGCTCGGGTAATACTATCTTTCCTTTGGTTTATTAGATCGACCAAGTTAATTTTAAATAACCTAGAGAACTTTAAGTGATTCTTGGAAGAGCTAACATGTACGCACATATGGTTGGTCACCCATTTTTTTCTGCATGTGAAGGGATTTTCTGCATTCATTTTGATAATATCTTGGAACACCAAAAGAATTTGCCAACGATTCTCACATGTTTTGAAACACCACCATTCTAACGATGAAATGCTTTCAGTTCTGTTCTTTATGCAAGTGAACATTTTGTCTAGTTTAGCTAAAGCAATTTGATAAAATGGTACAACTGTTTATTGCCAACTACCAACACCCTCCCTCCCCCGCCGCCCCACCATTTTCATCTAAAATACTACCTGGGGCACATGGCATCTAATTAAATTCATACAAAGTGCAAATCATTGAGTAGAAACCAAAATGCATTTCAAAGTAAATACCAATTAATGTGACACCCAATTTCTTTCCCCCTTTCTAATCACTCCAATGTGTATGGCTTATACACAAGACATATTCAATTTATTTTTGTAGGATTCAATTAGAATGTTTTATATTTCCATCCAAGATACACATCCAATACTTTTGCAAGAAAGTAGGTGGTTTTTTTCTATGTGATTCTTATCCCCCACTCCCCCCTTTCCAAAATCAGGGATATAAAAAGTTTGCCTTCATTTTTTTTTTTTTGAGGATGATTCTCATTATCTAATATTTTTATTTTTTTTCATTTAATATATGAATCTGTGCTGCTCTTGACAACGGCACTATCTTTTTCTTTCTTGTTTCCATGACAATGAACACACAATAGAAAACTATCAAGCTATATATACAGAAATTCTGACAGCCATGTTCCAGTCAACCTAGTTTGTGAGACAAGGCTTCAAATAATAAAAACTGTGTTCAACAATACTCAACAAATCATCGTCTATAAAGTAATAACGCTTCGAACAGAGAGCAACAAGAGACTAATCGGGCACAAGAGTGGTCAAGTGTAGCTAATCACTTGTGAAAGTAATCAGCCACTGATTTGTTTTGTCTTGGAGGGGCCAATGATCAGAGCTACTTCCAGAAAGAACCTGGCAGTCAGAGCTGATTCCAGGAGCCACAATGACGGCATCTTGGTTACCGCACACTTGTTTGTTATTCATTCAACAAGTATTTACTGAGCATCTGCAATGTAAAGACTCTGACTGGCTGGTGCTAGAACATATAGAATAGATAGTCCATACGCTGAAGGTGTTCAACATATTTTGGGAAGAAGAACTCTGGTTTTTAACAAGAGAAAGCAGCTCTGGTAATTATACAACAAATCATACTTGATGCTTTTAATCATAGTTTGATGCTTATCATATACATTTCATTATTTTAAAAAGTAAAAATCACTGATAAGGAAGGAGTTTCTTTTCAAACACGCAGAAGTTCTATGAGGGTAGCTACTATGATTTAAAATTTTATTTATATCCAGATTCAACTGACTTACATTGTGCACCTACCATGCACCAAGCACTTTCACCACAGCCTGTCTCTTTCTGTTTCTCTCAAGGTGTCTAAAAAGTGCTTGTAATGCAACAGATATTTACATTAAAAAAAACCTTTGAACTAAAAGCATGAATTTATCCTTTATAATGTTATGGGTTAAATATTCCAAAGGAATAGAATCTTGGGAAAACTAATAAAATCCAATTATTCAAATCATATGTGTTTATTTCAGTTTCCTATACCTCATAGTTTTCATTAAGCAATACTAAATAAGAGCAAATTTGCTTTCCAAAAAGTGTGCCATGTCTTTCTGGGCATCATCATGAATATCAATCATCAATGCAGTAATAAGCACAGTAGTACCGTGAATACCGAGGTGGGGCTGCGTGCAGGCTCTGATAGTGCTATCCTGTTGTTTAATCTACCACAGATACATAGCAGGTTCCGTATCTGTGATGACCATATCAACAAGGAAAGGTTAACTCATTCCATTTCCAGGTTCTGAAAATGCGAGTAACATGGACCTAGTTTTAAAAACTCTCCTCCAGATATTTCTCTTTAACTTCGGTCTCCCCACTTCTTTCACTCTGTGTGACAGGGTTATTAAAAGAGCATTTTTGAGGCCTGGGAAATAAATTAAGTCCAGACAAGTGTTTCAAGGTCTCTTTAATGCTTGCACAACTGGAAAAGCAAGAAGACAAGCCCTTTGAGGCCAGGACCCAGTAAGCCTGGTTATCTTTGTCTTGCCCTCAGAGTTTAGCACATTGTGCTTTCTAAATGATCGCCAAGGACAATGACAGAGTCTGGGGCTGCTCCTCTTCTCTCCACCACAGCAGCCAAGAGGTGACACAGGCCAGCGTGCAGTACGAAAAGCTGTCACTCAGTTGCATCTCCCACTTGCCTAAGGTAGCAGATGATTGGGTTTTGCATGCCTGGTTTACACTCTTCAAATATTTATAGACAGTTCTCTTTGCCTCCAGCCCTAGTTGTCACTTAGCCAAGTTATACATACATGGTTCTTTTAATCTTTCCTTAGAAATCAATCACACTAAGCTCTTTAATCATTCTAGTTGCATTTCTCTCAACTTTTGGCAGTTTGTCTTTTTGATGATTTATTCTGTGGAATAGCATGAAAACGATACCGGTGTGAAACATAGAGGGGGTTAGCCCCCTTTACATTTCAAAATTCAGTGCCTTTTATGTGCAAAATAAAATTATATTTCTTTTTTCTGTTTGTATGAATATGTTTTTAAAAATTCATATTTAAGTTGATGTATTAATCAACTGATTGCAAGAGAAAAAGAAAAAAGTATTATTGGCATTATATTATCTAAGGATGATATTGTCACTGGCTGAACCCTCTCATATGTAACTGGTCTAACTTGCAGTATTCAAATATGAGAAATGGGAATCTACAGTAACATAGTCACTACGAAGAAGCTTAAGTGCCCATCCTAAGGTACTGTCTATCTGTGAACACTTCTCATTAACTTTAGCTTTTTAGTAATAAATTTTAAAAATATGTTAATTTTTACCATTATAAAATACACTGAAAATTCAAATGATCAGAAATAGAAAAAATTACCTACATGCTACAACCCAATGTCAACATTTAGCATTTTTAATTATTTTTTAAATTTACAGATAAATTTTATGTTATTTATTGTGTATAACATGATGTTCTGAAGTATATAGACGGGCCTAGCTTGTTTGACTGTGCTTCACAGATACTGACCTTTTTTTAAAAACCAATTAAAGATTTGTGGCAAACCTGAGTCAAGCAAGTCTACTGGCATCATTCTGCCAACATCATGACGCTACTTTGTGTTTCTGGGTCACATTTTGGTAATTTCCTAATATTTCAAACTCTTTTCATTATTATTATATCTATTATGGTAATCTGTGGCCTTTGATGTTACTGTTGTAACTGTTGTGGGGCACGACAAATTGTGCCCTTATAGGATAGTCGACTTAGTTGCTAAATATTGTGTATGCTGACTGCTCCATAAACCAGCCATTCCTTTGTATCTCTCCATCTTCTCAGGCCTCTCTATTCTCTGAAACACGACAATATTGATATTGAGCCAGTTAATAACCTTGTAATGGCCTCCAAATATTCACATGAAATGGAGAAGAGTTGCACATCTCTCACTTTAAATCAAAAGCTAGAAATGATTAAATTTAGTGAGAAAGGCAAGTCAAAAGCTGAGATAGGTCAAACGCTGGGTCTCTTGCATCAGTTAGCCAGGTGAACAATGCAAAGGGAAAGTTATTGAAGGAAATTAAAGTGATTAAATTAAAATGCCAGCAAACACACAATAAGAGTGTGAAACAACCCTATTGCTGATATGAAGAAAGTTTTACCTGTCTGTATAGAAAATCATACCAGCCATAACATTTCCTAAGCCTAAGCCTAATGCAAAGCAAGGCCCTCACTCTATTGTATGAAAGCTGAGAGGTGAGGAAGTTGCAGAACAAAAGCTGGAAGCCAGCAGAGGTTGTTGGTTCATGAGGTTTAAGGAAAGACAATGCCTCCATAAGAGTGCAAGGTGAAGCAGCCAAGTGCTGATGGAGAAGCTGCAGTGAGTTATACTAAAAATCTTGCTAAGACCATTGATCAAAGTGGCTGCACTAAACAACAGATTTTCAATGTAGATGAAACAGCCTTTCATTTGAAGAAGATGCCATCTAGGACTTTCATAGCTAGAGAGGAGAAGTCAATGCCTGGCTTCAAAGCTTCAAAGATCAGGTTGACCCTCGTTAGAGGCTAATGCTGATGGTGACTTGAAGTTGATGCCAGTGCTCATTTGCCATTTTGACAATCCTAGGGCCTGCAAGAATGATGCTAAAGCTACTCTGCCTGTGCTCTAAAAATAGAGCAACAAAGTCTGGATGACGGCACATCTGTTTACAGCATGGTTTACTGAATATTTTAAGCCCACTGTTGAAGCCTACTGCTCAAAAAGAAAAAAAAAGGTTTCGTAAGGCTAGAGCTGCCACAGATAGTGATTCCTCTGATGGATCTGGGCAAAGTAAATTGAAAATCTTCTGGAAAGGACTCACCATTCTGGATACCACTAAGAACATTTGTGATTCGGTGGGGAGGTCATAATATCAACATTAACAGGAATTTGGAATAAGTTGATTCCAACCCTCACGGATGACTCTGAGGGGTTCAAGACATCAGAAGAGAAATTAACTGCAGATGCGGTTTAAACAGCAAGAGACCTATAATTAGAAGCGGAGCCTGAAGATGTGACTGAACTGCTGCAGTCTCGTGATAAAATTTGAATGGATGAGGAGTTGCTTCTTCTGGATGACCAAAGAAAGTGGTATCTTGAGATGGAACCTACTTGTGGTAAGGATGCTGTGAACACTGTTGAAATGACAAAAGCTTTAGAATATTACATAACCTTAGTTGATAAAGTAGCAGCAGAGTTTGAGAGGATTGATTTCAGTCTTTAAAGATGTTCTCCTGTGGGTCAAATGCTATCAAACAACATCGTATGCTATAGAGAAATCTTTTGTGAAAGGAAGTCAATTGATGCAGCAGATTTCATCGTTGTCTTCTTTTAAGGAATTGCCACAGCCACCTCAACCTTTGGGCAACTACCCTAATCAGTCAGCAGCCATCAACATGGAGACCAGACCTTCCACCAGGAAAAAGATTACAACTCACTGAAGGCTCAGATGATTGCTAGAATTTTTTAGCAATAAAGTATTTTATTTATTTTAATTTTTTATTTTTTGAAATGGAGTTCTGCTCTTGTTGCCCAGGCTGGAGTGCAGTGGCATGATCTCAGCTCACTGCAACTTCCGCCTCCGGGGTTCAAGCGATTCTCCTGCTTCAGCCTCCCAAGAAGCTGGGATTACAAGGCATTTCCCACTACGCCTGGCTAATTTTGTATTTCTAGTAGAGACAGGGTTTCACCATGTTGGTCAGGCTTGTCTTGAACTCCTGACCTCAGGTGATCCACCTGCCTTGGTCTCCCAAAGTGCTGGGATTACAGATGTGAGCCACTGCACCTGGCCGCAATAAAATATTTTAAATTAAGATATGTACATTGTATCTACATCATAATATTACACACTTAATAGACTACAGCACAGTAAGTTTAACTTTTATATGCACTGGAAAACAAAAACTGTGACTTGCTTTATTGAGGTATCGCTTTATCATGATGGTCTGGAACTAACCTGCAATATATTTGAGGTATATATTGGCATATTATAACTAATTGACAAATGTATTACCTCTATGGTTATCATTTTTGTGGTGAGAACACTTAACTTCACTCTCTTGGTATTTTTCAATACAATATACTGTTATTAACTATAGTCACCACTTAAATACAACAGATCTCTTGAACTTATTCCTTCTATCTACCTGAAACTTTGTATCTTTTGACCAGTATTACCCCAAAGTCCCCAGTTCTCAGTAACCACCATTCTACTCTATGAGATCAACTTTTTTAGATTTCCCATGTGAGTGATATCATACAGTATCTGTCCTCTGTGCCTGGCTTATTTCACTTAACATAGTTCATCCATACCATGGCAAATGGCAGATTTTTTCTTTTTTATGGCCGAATAGTATTCCATTGTGTATATATTCCACATTTTCTTTATCCATTCATCTGCTGATGGACACTTACGTTGATTTCATATATGCTGGCTACTGTGAAGAATGATGCAATCAACATGTGGGAATGCAGCTGTTTGGTACAATGATTTAATTTCCTTTGCACACATATATACCCAGTAGTAGTATTGCTGGATTGTACAGTCATTTTATTTTGAATTTTTTGAGGACCCTCTACACTGTTTTTCATAACGGCTGTACTAACCATTTTTGAAGAATTCCATTTAAGCCTTTTCTGAAGTATTGTCCCTGCCATCCCCAAATACATGCTCATACCATTTGCACCAGTGTAACACTTTGCCTTTTCACTTGATGTTATAATACAAAATTTCATGTATTGCATTGTCTTTAAATCTTCATTTTTTTTGAGTGCCAATCATTCCACAAGTAAATGGGTGTGCCATAAAGAATTGTAATTGTAATAATTTTACAATTCCCTACTGTTAGACAGTTACATCATTTCCACTTTTTCTCTAGCTTAGACATCACTAGGATGGAAATCTTTGTGTGTAAAGGTTTTCTGTTTAAGATTATTCCTAGATTCATAGTAGTAAAATTAATGTGTCAAAGGACAGGCAGAAAGTAAATTGTGAGATTAAAAAATCAGTGCAAGTGTTAGGTGAAGTGAAAAATGCCACTTTAAGTAAAAAGATTTGTCTTTCGGCTCTATTGCTAATAAGTGAACACTCAAATCTCAGAAGGTTGTAGAAAACTGTCCAGAATGGCTAATTCTAATAAGTTAAATGTTGTACCAACTAGTATTCCACTTCTTTACTCACGCAAGCATATTGCTGATCCCTTGTTAATTAAGCTTAAATTCTTAACCTTACCTAGATCTACCATCAGAAGGCGAGTGAGCGCTGTGTAGAAGGTTGTTCGACACCTGAAGTCACTGAGACTGTAACTCTCACTGATGCCAAGAAAAGGGAAGTGTTCACTCTAATGAAAGCAAAAGAATAATCAAAGTTACTAATGCTTTACCTAAACTATTTGTAAAATTCTATTCGTTAATTAAAGAAATAAGACTTACTGTGTGGTTTTTTAGCATGAATTTCACAGCATCTATCTTCACAAGTTTTTTTAAAAGGATATAGGTAATAGAAGTTAAGGAATCTAAGGAAATATATTTGTCATATCAGTATGTAATAAATCACAGAGTAACAGTGAACTGCAGTGACATCAATTTCTACTTATAGGGAATAAATATAATTTCTAAAGAGCATTCCTATAGAAATGTCTTTCCTTCTGTTAAGAATGATAATCTATTATTAACCAGTGCAATTACTTTTTCTATCTTATACATAGTCTAGTTATGGAAAGAAAGAATGAATTTTATAATTAAGACAAGAACTCCTTTACTATTAAAGTCTTGATAGTAGAAAATTAAAACTGACCCCTTTTTATATTTTGGGTGCAACTTGTGAACTTCTACTTACTTAATGTTATTTCATAATGAAATAATTATAAACGACCCATAATAGGCTATCAAAAAAGATAAAATTATTCAATTCTGAGAAATAGTAATCTCTGTTAGTAGAAATCTAAGATCGGAATATAATTAGGAGGATATAGCAGACTGTATGTTATCAAGTATAGAAGGACGGCTTAAAGGAACTAGTATTTCTCAAGTGCCTAGTATGTAAAAGGCATTTTCCATGTTAATTCACCTAATCTTCACAATTATACTGCTAAATATTATTTATTATTTTTAGTTCATAAATAATGAAACAGGAGCTAAGAGAAATTAAGTTGCTTGCCCAAGATTATACAGCCATGGACTGACAGTGCTGAGACTGGAACTGTAGCTTGACTCCAAAGGCTATGTTCTTTCTACTGTACCACATTAGCACCTTAACAGTTCAACTTAGAAGGAGCATAAAGTTAAGAAATCAGAAATATGAATACAAGGCCTAAATAATTTCAGGTATGATGTGAATTCTAAACACATCTACTCAGTAGGCAAACACCCTCTTCTCTTACTCTACCACAGTCATGTGTTTTCTACCACAGCTAGGGCATCTCTGGCCATTCCCTAATACCTACTCATGCCTTTCTTGAAGGCTGTAATAATCTCAAATGGCTCTATGCATGTTACAAGGAAAACACCGGCTTTCTTTTTCCTTCACATCATCTCCAAATATATGATTCAGTCTGTTGCCTCTGCACGGGGGCACTGAAAAGCCTAATTCTAAATTTTAATCATTCAGACGTGGGTATCAAAGAGTGGAAAACACACTGGAACATGAGTCATGAGACCTGGGCTTGACTATATCATTCAATGAATCCAAGTAATAAACTTAGCCTGTCTTAGCCTTAGTTTCCCTCTCCAACGAATGAGGATGAAACCTATGCCCAAGCTACCTTACAGGATTGTTTTGAGGATCAGATAATGCAAATATCTTTGCCAATTGCCAATCAGGGAAAAAGACAGAAAGATGCAGATAATTTACAAGAACGTGTGCAACTTGCAAGGCTAACTTTCACAATTTCATGATAGTATCACTCCTATTTTGCATATAAGAAAATAAATGAAAAAAATTAAATTATTTTTCAAAAGATAAACAACTAGTATGATTTAGATTCAAGTCCTCTGATTCCAAAGCAACCATTCCAGTTTTATACAAAACATGTATGTTTGGCTTAGTCATATACATACTTATTTAAAATATACATATATATTTTAGCATGTATCGGTATCAGTAAACTTTCTAAGGGCAGGGACTACATCCATGCATTTTCCTTATTGCACTGCTTTCAGCAGGTGCTCAATGCACTGTGTTTTTCTTTTCTTGAGATGAACTCTTGCTCTGTCGCCCAGGCTGGAGGGCAGTGGCACAATCTCAGCATGCTGCAACCTCCACCCCAGCCCTGGGTTCAAGCAATTCTCTTGCCTCAGCCTCTCAAGTAGCCAGGACTACAGTCATGGGCCACCAGCCTCGGCTAATTTTTTGTATTTTTAGTAGAGATGGGGTTTTACCATGTTAGTCAGGCTGGTCTCAAACTCCTGACCTCAAGTGATCCACTATGCCTGGCCATGATGTACTGCGTTTTTCTGGCAGGCTGCAGGGCGACAAGATCAAGGCTGACAGGTAACAAGTTTTTCCCTGCCTCCAAAGATGCGTATTTGATGATTATTCCCAGTGTCAGTCACTGGGCTGAAGACCTGCCACTCAAACTTCACTCAGTTAAACAGGGGGTGGGATCAATAAACTTGGAAATATCTTAAGTAATTACCAAATAGAATTCTCTTAAAATTGCAAAGTTAAAAGTGACAGGGTCTATGGGTAATAAGAATGCTGCCATTAATAGGAATATTCCTGTCAGTGCTGTTAATAAACAGCAAGTCATGTTTTGACAATAGAATATTTATGAAAGCAATAAACAGAACATTCACAGGAAGAATCTCATCTGTCAAAGACACATTTTCTGCAGAACGGCATCTGTGCACTTTGCACCAAAGCCAGCCTCACTCCCTTTTAATTACATTCTAAAGAAAAAAATGATTAAGAATGGATTTTTATATTTTTCAATAAAGAAAAAAATGAGAGTTCACCTGAATATTTATGTTCTCTTATAGAAATTCAATTCAAAGCCAGTTATAGCTCTTAAGAGGGTCTGTAATGTTAAAAAAGGCAAATGAACACATCAACTTTATGATCTTTACACTCTGATCTTATTCTTCTCTAAGAGACTAGGGTTCTTCTGAGTTGTGCCATTTTGGCTGGGTGGGAGCATTAGATAAATTATGGCAACACTAGGTTAGATTTCAGAGGTCTATTCAAAACATCTCTTAGCAGTAAACCTGGTAATGATGGTAACAGTAATAGCAGCAATAGTACTAGGAGTCTTGAGTGTGAGTAAAATTAATAGAGGAAATGTCACACATGGAACATGTAAACAGAAGAGTCAAGATTCAAATCCAGATCTGTCTAGCTCTAAAGCATAGGCTCTTTTCACTAGGCTATATCAGATCCACTTGATTTTAAAGGGTAGTTCTCCTCAGAGATCATTTGCTTCTTGAAATACAATTGAAATTGGAATCGGGTCCCAGAAGGGACAGGGAAACATTTTATTTTAGGAAGGACCAATTCATTAATAAGCCAGCATCACATCCAGGATTGAGCAAACTCTATAATCTGGCTGGTAGTAACCCACTAAACAAAATTCTCAGAAAATCCCTGTCTCTAGCCACGTGGTTACGAAAACACTGAAGACAGTGAAGACAGTCTTATTGGTAGCTAGCATGACACATGAAGAAAACAAGAAAAGAATGGTGTAGCTTATAGATGGCTGAACATTCTGAAAATCTGTATCCTTTCAAAAGGAGGATAACAAAATGGAGAATAAACTGCTTTCTTAGGTTACAGAAGCACTACACACTTCAGTAGCTGCTTGACACAGTAAAACCAAGTATGACTTCAATTCACAGTATCAGGCCTCTTCTGAGTATTTACTGTATTTCATCAAATCTAAAACACCACTGAATGTAAAAAAAAAAAGAAAACACTATTTTATGTACTACTAAGAAAAAGTACTTAAAAATACCATCAAGTATAAGATATATCCTATTTACAAAGGTGTGAAGATGTGAAAAAATTTGATTTAGAATTACAGTAGTGTAGTAGATACATGATATTCACTAAATACAAGAGGGTGGGTAATCATACTGGATCTGGGCAAATACTTAAGAGCCATACATGTTCATAGATACTGTTTGCAGACAGAGTTAGATCCTGATGACAGAAGAAAGTTCACAGATGACAATATTATATGTCAGAAATTGTTGTACTTAGGTTATATGTACAAAGTATAGTAACTGAAATTAAGTTTAGTCATTTCAAAAGCAGAATTTTGTTCACGAACCCTACTAGACTAAAAAAATCCAAATAGGTACAACCAAGGTGAAGCATCTTAAAGGACACTAATAATCATCTACAAGGAACAAGACTTAAGGCTTAGTCACTCAACAGAAGGGGTAACAGTGAGTTCTAAATGCCCACTGTACAAAGTTTTGAAACTATAAAAGAAGGGAAAAAAGTCTTAATCTCTAATCATTTACAATCTAATAGGAGACAGGACCAGCACATACTAAACTATATTACATTCATACCCAGATATACAGATTGAAAACAAAGTATTCACAAACATTAAGAAAAATAAACAATGACTTGAAAGAAAATGAAGGGAATTAATACTGAGTGAACATTAAAGGACTAAGGATTAAGCTATTTCATGATGGCTTTGCTAAGTCTTTAGCCAAGACTGAGAAACTGAAGGAACCTAGTTGAGTTACAATGTGTCAAATGAGGGAGAGTGGCATATGTGGTGATTCAGTGAAAGATAATGAAGGGTGTCAAGGGGTAAGTAAAATGTTTCCTTGGCCCAAGTATAAAGTACAAACTGTGGTTGAATGGAAGATCAGGAAATTAGCTATGGGAACTAAGTAAGTCAAGTACCGTCAAAGGACTCAAATTCAAGTCAATAATTTTGCTTGACCTAAGAAGCAAGTGGAAGTGATTGTGGACTTTTGGGAAGAGAAATGATCAGATCAAAATAATACTCAAGGTAGGTAATTTTGTGAAACAAAAATCTAAAGAACTTGGTAACGGTCTAAATAAGGGGGCTACAGAAGAGGAATAGGAAGGATCCTACACCTGGTTCTGGTATACGAAGAAACAGAGGAGATAAATTACGGGATGACTTTTCCATAGCTGATAGAGACAGAAAACAATGAAAGAAATCAACATTTCTTTCAATAAAAATGTTAATGGAAGCATGCCTGAGCGGGGTAAGCTGAAACCAGTTTTATTTAACATTCTCACAAACCATCTGGAGATGGTGGTATTCACTAAAATAAAGCAATGCGTTTTAATATTGTTTCACAAAAACAGAAATATTACTGTTTATTGCTAAATAGTTCCTGTAACAGACATAAACTATTTTACTTTCATCCTTCATGCTTGTTTCATTCTTTCCCTTTTCTTCATTGCTCATCCTCTACCCTTTCCTGACACCTACCACATTCAGGATTTGTACCCCAATGGTGAGAAGGTCAGAAACAGATGAGGATGTCTGGTTTACACATTACTTGGTAAGTTTAAAAGTTGCATACTTAATGGTTTATCTATAAGCTTATGTCTAAATTACCTTGAATAAAAGGGGCTCCCTAAAATCAGCCATATCACGATATCACATGCCCACATTATTTTTAATGTGTAGATTTTCAGAAAATTAGTATGTAATTTATTTGAGTTAAATTTAAACAGAAAAAAAGAAACTATATTAATAAAATAATTGACTTTAAGTTCTTTGGAGAAATATAGAAAAGGAAGTTGGAATCCATGTCAATTCTGTTAGAATTTAAAATCCATGAGGTCAGTGTCTGTGTTTTATTTGTCATTTTGCCCTGTACTTAGCAAATACTTAATAAATATTTGCTGCATTGAAAGAGGCCAATCAGATTCAAGATGAGTATGGAATTAAATTTAAAAATCACTATTTTAGTCTTACGAAATGTTAACTCTAGATAAGGATGAAGTTCTGAGTATTGTACTTAAAAAAAGCGAGCAGAAAAAGACACATGAAGCTGGGAAAGGTTTGGGGTTGAAAAATAAAATTATCATGGTCATCAAATGACTTTGATAGAAAATGGATTCTTAAGGGCTTGGCGCGGTGGCTCACGCCTGTAATCTCAGCACTTTGGAAGGCCAAGGCAGGCGGATCACAATGTCAGGAGTTCGAGACCCGCCTGATCAACATGGTGAAACCCTGTCTCTACTAAAAATACAAAAATTAGCTGGGCGTGGTGGCGGGTGCCTGTAATCCCAGCTACTCAGGAGGCTGAGGCAGGAGAATTGCTTGAACCCAGGAGGCCGAGGTGGCAGTGAGCTGACGTCATGCCATTGCACTCCAGCCTGGCAACAGAACAAGACTTTGTCTCAAAAAAAAAAAAAAAAAAAAGAAAAGAAAATAGATTCTTTGGCTTGCAAAAATGAAAATGACTAGAAAATAGATTCTCTGGCTTGCAAAAACAAAAATGACTGAAATAAATTAGTAGATAAATAGATTTATGATGCATATGGATGAGACTTACATTCACCAAATTCTGGTATACAAGAACTTAAGGGGATAATCTTAGAGAGTCAGTCTGAAGTCAAATGGAAGGAATTATTTCTTTATATCACACAAAAGCAGAGCCAGCTCCACAGCCATGCGGGCTGTACACTTGCATAGGAGGTCCTGTGCTTGGGAGAGCCTGTTCATGGTTTAATGCTCTGCTGCTGAGGTCTTGAAATTCTTAATAATTTTTGAATCAGTGACCCCACATTCTTCTTTATGAGGTGGGCCCTGCAAATTATGGGCCTTGCAACATGGAGAAGTCATTAATCTTGAGAACTGTTGAGGTTAACAGTATCAATAAGGTAAAAAAAAAGTTTGGATAAATTCATAAACTAATGGGGAACACTCTTATACAGTCTGATTTTAAAAAGCTAGATATTTTTAGTTTTCTCGAAATGTTCGATGATTATGTAATAAAGGCCAACTACCAACAGAGGGCCTGATAGAGAATGAAATTTCCTTTCTGAAACCCAAGTGGAACATGTTAACTGCTACAAATCTGAGTAAATAATGAATTGCAGTAGAAATATTGATAAATTATCTTTCAAAAGAATAAAAACTTGAAATAACGATTAATGAACAAACAAAATTTTGGATAAATTCTCCTTTTTCAGCATTTAAAATAAGTAAGTTTACGTGATTGCTCTGTATGACCCTTATTCTCTCTCTAGTTTTCCCAGGAGCTGCCTTGTTCCAATCATTTGAACAATCTCACCCCTTTTCCATTTAGACAGAAACTAAAATTTCTGACCAGAAAACATTCAAAGAGAGGGAAAGATCCCCAAGTACTGAACTTGACTACAGAGGGCTGGCCCTGTATAGAGCCATTTCAGCTCTGTGCCTGTTCAAAAAAGCTATTTAGAATCAGAAATTCTTGGAATGTAGTCTTGAAAATATAAGGAATATGTTAAACAGTTACTCAAATGCATTTGCTAAATTTATTATAAATATGTAATGAAGGTGAAAGGAAAACATAAACTTTCTGTCAAAAAGGTCACTGGATTTTAAAATAACAATAACCTTACCAATTTGAAAAATTTCAAATTTGGTAAACAGCAATTCTGTGGTAAAATGCAACAGGCCATCCAGTTACTGTCTGGGGACTTATGTAATGGCAATCTCCCACACGCCCCATATCATTATTTAGGAACCAGTCTATCTCTAAAAACGCAAGTCTAGTGAGTCTTATGAAGTCCTATGAAAAAGTGTCTGTGAGACAAGTACCAGACTTTTCTGCTCAGGGAATACAATGCAGTTCTATTTTCCAACTACCTAAAGGCAGAAGTTCTCAAAGTATGGTCCTGGAGCTACCAAATTCACCTGAGGCTTGTGAAAACTGCAATTCTCAGGCCTAGGCCTAACAACCCTTGAAGAGAAACTCTGGGGAGTGGGGCCTAACAATTGTGTTTTAACAAGCACTCACATTCTGATGCTCACTAAAGTCTGAGACTATTGCTTTAAGGCAATCGAAGGCTTTTTAATACTTCCTAAAAATGGGGGTCTTCTGTGATTTCAATTTCCAACAAGTGGTCAGATAAAAAAACACCAAAGTTCAGAGACTGGCTTTGAGCACCATAAACACTGAGTAAGCTTCATCTGAAGCGGATTAAATAGAAAAAAATAAAACAAAAAGTATCTGAAGACATGCACTCTAAATAAAGAACATTAAAAAAACCTCATAGTAAGATAATATGCTTTTCATTTATTTCTGAGATCTTAAATAAAAACATTTTGAATATTAATATCTAAACAGATTTCCATTCACAAGGGCCTACAGGTGATGATTTTGATCTTGCATAAGTGTTTCTATTGCTGAAGAATGTCATCTTATTCCTAATATAGAAATAATATATTGCTTTAAAATCAAGATTGAAAAACACATTATCATAAAGAAATCGACCGGAAACAACAAAACATGCATTAGGTAACCAGTAACTGCACTACAACAGATACACCACTCACATATTCCATTATGTAAATGAATTCAAGATATTTCATGACTGATCAGCTAGAAGGGACATAATGATTTATAATTCAAATAACTGAGCACTGAAATCAAATTGAACTAATATATATTTCTAAATATGCAAACCTGAAATAATTGCTAAAAAATATAAATCAGTGTACCCATGTTGAAATCATTCCTATCTCCCGGTTTAAAATACTATAGCTTTTAAACTTTTATCTAGTAAATTTTCTGAAAATATGATTTTTTTATTCACTTCAAGAAGAACTCAAAAGCAATAAACAGCATGTAAAATAAAAGGCTATAATATTTGAATTAAAGAATATATAACAGGTTAATATGATAGGAAAAAGATCTTAAATAGCAGATACAAAACAAATTAGGCATTATGCAAATTACACGACAATAATACAAATCAATTTTATACTAAATATCAATTTCAACCTAAAAAACAGGGTAAATCTAAACAATAGATATGTGCTATAAAATAACTGAGGCTTCTTTGCAGATAATATGCTCTCAAAGTAATTCATTGTGAAAAGGCCAGAGTTTGCAATACGAGGAAGTACTTATAAACCACTTCATATGTTAGAAATAAAGAGTATTTCAGCATTATTATTAGAAAAAAATATGGGTAGAGTTTTTTTTAATAAGAAAAATACGTATCTTAAAAAGCCAAATGACCATTGGAATTGGGTTGTACATCACTTTCCAGTAAAAAGGAAAAACAGCCTGGACAGGTGTAATTTATCATTTTTCTGATTTAATATCAAAGAAATATATTAAAATAATAAAAAGAATCCTGAAATCCTCAAAATTTGCAGTGATAAATAGCCCTCCCTGTCTTTATTGCATTATACCTACTAACAGAAATATTGCATGGTGGATTTTGCCAGACAAGGACGATTATTTTCCAATAAAAAGTTGCATATTAAATTCCAGCACAAAAGTGGGTGTCTAATACTTTGGAAATCTTTTATGGTTTACCAAGGAATACAATTTTAAACTTAACTAACATAAACATATTCCTGGAATGAACCTACATTAAAGGTTTCCATACAATGCCACCATTTTCAGAATTTGTCCTCATATTAAAAGATCAGCTAATCTTAATGATTAACTAATTCAACAGTTATCTTTCCCAAGTCCTATATATTTGATAGCTAATGGAGAAAAGACGATCTACATAATTCTCTCTAGTTGTTAGAGATATGACAATACTGTCAACTATAATTTCATAAGAAAGGATGATTCTTGGTTTTAGAATTTTAAAAATCTGCTAGACGGAGAAATCTAAACATTTAATGTATAATGGGAAATCTTATTTTAGATTTGATTAGATGTTGATTTGGTAGGGCCAATAATCAAAGAAATGGTCAAAAAGCTTATCATTTTCTTAGTATTACTCCGTTGTGCCTTTCAACTAATGAAAATGATGCTCTTTTCAACTGAAGAATATTAGAGATATATTTACTTATAGGAATTCAGTTTTTATAAGGTGGTATTTTTATAACGTTTGACCTTCTTATAATTAAGTTACATGCTTTCTTTGAGAACAAGAATTTCCGACAATTACAAATAAGCATAAACTTAAATACATGTGGTTGCATACTTTCTTATATAACCATTTATTAGCCTGGGTGAGTATAAATATAACTGTAACTACTTAGGAATCTATATGTCCATATAAATTCAACCGGGATTCTGACTAAATGCTTCATAGTATATAACTAAAACCTTTCAAAAACATGCATTTACAGATAAGGCTAAATAAAAAGCCTTTTTATTTAAAAAAATACAAAAATTATAAACAAGGAAAATACATGGCTAATTAAATGCACTTGCTAGGTTGTTTATACACAATGTCAGATGTACAGTGAAAAGGATATCCAACAGAAAGGTCATTTAGGAACTGAAGAGTCCTTGAAATTACAGGCTCACATCTTCCCCAGTATTTAAGGTTTGTAACACTAAATATGAAAAAAGTCTTTAATTATAAGTAAGATATTTGCTTGTCTAGGGAGAACCAGAGAATACATATACATTTAGGAAAGTTTGATTACCTAAGTCACAAGTATTTTGAAAGTGAAAAACAGGCTCAAAAACATTTTCTATTCTTTTATAGCATATTCAAAATTATATACAATCTACAATGAATATTGCTCTCCAAATGATATATGATTCTATATATTTAGTTTTGTAAATTAAAAAGTTGTCTAAGTGTTTCACAGGGAAACATCAAGTTTGTACTCAAAACATATTAGGGAGGAAAAGCAGGAGTTACAGAGAAAGCCAAACAGAGGCTCACCGTTACTGCCAAATAATGAACCATCAATTTGTGGCTCCAAAACTCACTTCTTATGATCATGATTGTTTATCTAGCTTTGTTCTCTGCAATCAAGACAGTGTTGTCTGTTATACAGATACAGTGGGGTGCCAGGTGGAGGCATACAAGTCTGGCTAAGTGTACAAAGTTATGTCCATGACTAGAAACTAGTTTATTCTGCTCATATTATAAGTCCAGTATAAGGCCAGTTTCCATGAATATGTCTCTGCTAGCCATAGGTTCCTTTTAGAATTAATGAATGTCCTATCAGACCTCTTTCAATGATTTCAATTTGCAATAATCTCTTCACGTGGTCTTTGAAATTGGGTGTTTTCCTTCTTAAAGTAAAAAAAAAAAATATTGCCCAGTTGATCTGAAGAGTGAAGGTCTGTAAATCTATTAAAGTCATCATCTGATGCTGCACACTGCAGTTGTATGGAAACCTGACGAATTACAATGTCCTTTGGATGATGAGTTTTCAATATGTGAAATTCAGTTTCAATGAAGAACAATGCTAACATTGTAACAATTAAAGCATAATTTTAAAAGTCTTTTATTTAAAAAAGTATATATATATAAAGACTTAAATACAATAAAAAGATCTATAACATTTAAAACAACAACAGAAAAATTAAAGACCAAAACAAGAACTCACATTTTTGTCATGAATGTTTCTAGAACATGGCTGTCATCTGTTATCCCTAAGACTTCCGACATACGAGCATATACCTGCATTAAAACATTTCATTGTTAAAAGCTTTGTTATTAATGTATATTTTCAAAAGACTATTCAAATTGAACAAACATAAGATTTAATGCACTGTTGTATCCACACTGAAGCAGGGAGTGGGTGGGAGAGCAAATGAATTTTTTTCAAAGAATCTTATACTTTTAAAATTTGCTTTTTCCTCCAGACCTCTCCTGTTTTGAAATAGATAAACACTTACACACAAACACACTTATATATCCATTTTACTCCCACCACACCACACACATTTTTTTTCCTCAAAGTGGTAGACCACCCCTTTCTTGAAGATGGGAGTAGGTATGCAAAGGGCTGGAAAGTACAGTACTGCAACAAAAGGCTCTAACACTTAAAAATTTTCCATCTATTCTAGATTTCAGCAAAATATTAACCATTTCAGGATTATTTAAGGCAGTTATAAGAATAAAGATTTAAAAATCAAAGGAAGTTAAAGAGCTTATAGAAATTCTCCTCAAATATTACCTAATTAAGCTTCCCCAAATACAGAGGAGGGTCTTACTTTTCATGCTGACACTGAAATCCCAAGCTCAGGGATTCTCTGTTGAAAACATCAGGGCCTGGGAATCCACTAAGCTTCCAATTAGGGAGTGTTGGTTGCAGAGTTTGGGGTGCAATATTTCAGTCTCAATCCAAGCCACACTGAGCTTATAAATACATATCCCACTTCAAGTGGGAAAATGCCACTAGCAACCAATGGAATACTCCCTATTAGCCTGGCAAAGCTGAGAGGTGGGTTGACACCTCGATACTCCCTGATGCTCTGGTGTGATTCCAGGTCATCCCTGCCAGACACCAGCTGTATGGGATTTCTCTTCTGTGATTTGATCTTCTGTGATTGTGTTCTCTCCCTTTCTCCTAAGCTGCCTATTTCCTATGTAACAGCAACATAGCTTCTACTCCCTCCCTTTTTTTTTTGTATCTGAACACCAGCTTGATACACCACCATAGGTCATAAAGGTAAGATAAAAATCACAGGGGCAACATAAATCACCCAGAGTTATAGGGTCATAGAAGTGAGGAAAGCTGCCATCGTAGAAATTTCTTATCTGAATTTTAAACACCATCTGAACCAGCAGGTTGTGTTCCAGGATTTCAACCTGAGTCCTGTGTCTGGAGGTCAGACATAGCGTGTCTCTCTGGCTGATAGAGTGAATCAGAGGGAGAGAAAAGAGGGAGAGAAGGAGGGGTTGGGTGTAGAGGGTGAGGGAAGGAAGGAAGGGCTGACAGTGGAGAGGAGAAGCTGGGGAAGAGAGGGGAGAGAGAGAGAGAGAGAAAGAGACAGGAAGATTGAGATTCAAATTCCTTCTGCCTTTCCCACTAACTTCTGAGCCCCACAGAAAAGCATTTCAATGATTATGTACATGTGACTTTGTCCATGAGAGTAGGACTTCCTCTCTTGTAAGATTAAAGTGACCACTGTTGCTTATAAGATGTCTGGGGGAAAGAGGGAGCTAAGGAGAGAGAACCTAGAGAACTTAGTTACCAATAATCCTCAATAATCACAAATCTTTAAGCACAAAGAGGTCTCAAAAGAATGATGATATGTAGAATGGAAAGTTTCCCTAAGCTCACCATGATGCAAAACCTCTCTCATATATAGATGTATACAAATTGGGTCCCTTGGAAAATCTGGTATCAACATGATTAATGGCACACAAAGCATTTCAGAACTTGGCTTCAACCTACCTCATCTTCCACATTTCCCTTAACCTCAAGCCACATATAAAATGCTGATAGATCACTGAGGCATCTCATGCAATTTCGTATTTTTATATGTTCATGTGCTGGCCATTTTGCCTCCATCAGCCTTCTTTGTCTTTTTCTCCTCATAGTCATTCAAAAGTCATCTCCTCTGAAGCCTTCCTAGGCACAGTGAGTTGCACCCTCTTTATGTTGCCAAACAACTGGTCCATTCCTCTATCATGCTGCTTTTCACACTGTAACTGTTTGGACGTCAATCTCCCTCATTACACTGAGTGCTTCTTGAGGGGTGACACTATGCCTTGTTCTTTGTGTCCCTAATATTACACCTCAGGCAATATTTGTCAAGTGAATACTATTTTTAATGTGCAGTGGCAGAAGACAGGGTCTGGATCCACTAGGACTATATTCTAACGTGAATATTACACAAAGAATGAAAAATGACTCTTCATATATATTGGATTCCATGGAAAAAATACATAGAATCATAAATTACAACAGAAAAAGAAAAGTAGCTAGAGAGAGCAGCTTGACTATCTAGTAATTGATTCTAGCAATTAATTTTATTTTAGTGACACCCTTGTCAAAAGCAATCCTTAAAATAAGCCCAGTTTTATAAAATCAACTAACAGTAGGGATCAGATGCCCTATTGTGTGCCCTGCTTTGCCCACCTGCTTGGTTTCAGGGCCACAAACTGTGTGCCCTTAACTGTGACTAGAATGTAAAAGGCACATTTGTTTAACAAAGATGAAAGCATGAATGGATATGTTTAAACGAGCTCTACTACAACTCAAAGCACAAGTTTTTTGATGGCATACAGGGTCATTTATATAGATAAACGAAATGAATAATAAATTCTATGACATATTGGTTTTGGAAAGGATGGGGCCATGGCATTATCTCAAATCACCTATTTTCTTCTTACTTACATCTGTCCTGGTTACTTTTCTGGTTTTGGACAACATGATAACTATAGTGTACTTTTGTAAAATCAAATTTTACATTTTCAAGACTTTATAAATGCCGATTTTTATGGCAAAACTCAGAAATAATATAATTTTTGTTTTAATCATTTTATTATACATTTGAGAGTGAATAATAAAAATATAAAAACTAAAATGTGACTTTAAGCATTTCAAAAGTTTTAACATTAAAAAATGTACTTTCTAATTCAACGGGTCCTACAAGGAAGTTTTCCTAACATTTTCCTGGCATTCAAGAGAGGAGGAAGCTAGGCAGGCAGGTCTGTTGTGCTCTGCTGTCAAAACAGTTTCTCAAAGCATCAGATCTGACCCAATAATATACTAGAAAAACAGTCAACATTGACACATGGCAGTGCTTTAATCCACAATTATCCTTGTAACTTGCACCATTCCTTTTATCATCCATTAGCTTTGATTCCCATTATCCCATCTAGAACTGTGTCAACGCTTTTGTCCTTGGGGATTTCTCTCCACTACCAGGATCTGACAGTCAAGCTTGAGTACTAAACAGGATCATTACCTCTTAAATCCACTTATCTGATCTACTGAATAGTAAATTGAAAAGCTCATTAAGAGCAACAATCTGATTTGTTTTCACGTGTGACAGGGTCATTTAAAATCAATGTATGATTGCAGCGTTTCTTTTAAAAGACTGTTTCTCATTTTCCAAGGTACCTTATCATTCAGATAACATGCAGATAACATGAAAATGTCTCCAAACATTTGAAATTTAATTATCCCATAAACATGGATAATTTGGGAGTGGGAAGTAGAAGTAATTTGTTCAGTGAGGAAATACCTACAAAATTGTTTATCATCAAGCACAAGTCAATGAAAATCTTCTATAGAAAAATGCTCTAACACAGTATTTAGAGTTTTCAACACTTTCTACAACTTTTATCATTTCACCTGAAATAATTTTTATGACACCAAGAAGAAACTGTATTGCAATATCTATTTTAAGGAAGTATATAGGAGTTGGCATAGGAATGCAAGAAAAGAAAAAAAACTCACTTTCAGTACTCAGATTCCTTGTCTCTTATTTCAGAATCTATTAAGATAATCTCATCACAATAAAAAATGAGTAAAAATCTCAGAAATAACAGACTAAATCTATCTGTGTGATCATTCTTCAGAGAAGGATGGGCAATACAATGACACTGAATATATGGTTATGCCTTTGGTTATGTGTTTGATATAGTCAGAGATGGACATGCTGTAACCAAGTTTTTGCCTTTCTGAGCCCTCCTCCCTTCTTTCCTTCTTCTGCATTTCAAAATATGCCTGTATAATAGACTGTAAGCTCCCTGAGAGCAGAAATGATGCTCTGTTTTTTTTTTTTAAATCTCACATGCCTTCTACTCAATAATGTTTTTTTAAATGAATAAAAAGAATATAGTGTTAAAATGTACATTTTGGTCAATCCCATTTCATACATGATTCTTTAACAAAGGAAAACAACCCATAAAAGGCAGGTATTTTTCCCCGTGTAAAATAATATACCCAAAATCCTACTCATCAGGGATGAACATTAGTAAAATGCTGTCATTTTAAAAGGTGTGGTTTTAATGTTTAAAATAATATTTCTGGGAGAAGCTCTCCCTGTAGATTCAGTAAGAAGAGTTGCCTAGGGGCCAGGCGCGGTGGCTCACGCCTGTGAGCACTTTGGGAGGCCGAGGCAGGCAGATCATGAGGTCAGGAGATCAAGACTATCCTGGTCAACATGGCGAAACCCCATCTCTACTAAAAATACAAAAAATTAGCCAGCCTGGTGGTGTGCGCCTATAGTCCCAGCTACTCAGGAAGCGGAGGCAGGAGAATCGCTTGAACCTGGGAGGTGGAGGCTACAGTGAGCTGAGATCGTGCCTCTGTACTCCAGCCTCGGTGACAGAGTGATACTTTGTCTCAAAAAAAAAAAAAAAAAAAAGAGTCCCCTAATTTGAAACCTTAGAGCATTCATTGTTGCCAGTCTATTACTAGCACTTCTCAAAACATAATAACTATAATATTTTTGTAGTATTGATTTCCATGTGAATATGTTTCCTCCACTATTTTAAGCATGTACTCCTGGAAGGCAGGGGAAATGTCTATTTCTCTTTACATCTCCACTAGTATATTGTCTTAGAACACTGTTGTGATAAACGTAGCAAAGTGGAAAAACCATAGACTTTGGTCCCAAAGATATCTGCATTTGAATTCTGTATCTGCCACTAAGTAGGTGTTTCTTAAAGTCTCTGAATCTTGGTTTCTTACCTATTAAACAGTAATAATAGTAATACTTACTTTAGGCCGTGCAAAGTGGCTCACACCTGTAATCCCAGCACTTTGGGAGGCCAAGGCAGATGGACTGCCTGAGCTCAGGAGTTTGAGACCAGCCTAGGTAACACAGTGAAACCCTAAACTAAAATACAAAAACTTCACCAGGCGTAGTGGTGTGCGCCTGTAATCCCTGCTTCCCTGGAAGCTGAGACAGGAGAACTGCTTACCTGGGAGGCGGAGGTTGCAGTGAGCCAAGATTGTATCATTTTACTCCAGCCTGGGTCACAGAGTGAAACTCCGTCTCAAACAAAATGAAAAAAAAAACAACAAACAAACAAACAAAAAAAACCCTACTTTATGGGCTTTTGAGAAGATTAAATGATGATCCCAAACTCAGAGCTTGACATTTAGGAGTTACTCAACAAATGCTGATTCCCTGTACAACCTTTCACTGAGCCTTCTGCATAGCAGATGCTAAAATGGTCAGTTAACACCTTTTCAAGAGAAGGCTCTTCACGTGAAAAATAACAGAAAAATCAGGAGGTCCTTACCTCGAAGATTTTCACACAGCATAAAGATGGTTAAAATAAATAAATGAAATCTTCAAATCTGTATCAATAACTCTAATTTTTACATGCATGTTCAATTAATACCTTCTAGTCACACTCAGAAATTGCATTTGTTAAAGGCATAAAGCAACTGCTTCAAAATTTCAGGATACAAAATCAAATTCTTTCTACTTCTAAATGGTTATTGTCTTAGAAGCTAGAAAAATTACCCATTTTAACCAGTTACCCATCTCTCTAGCTCCTGAAATACAGAAAGTGATTAGAAATGTAGGGAGTTATCATTATGACAGATTTCAGAAGGCATGCTCTTAAAAACCTGTTTTAACATTTTTGTTTTCTTAGCCCTTTAGATTTTACTGCAAAGGTTCTTATAAATTTGAGAAAAAAGCATTTGGATAGTACATAATGCTTCAATGAGCCAATACATTCTCCAGCTTCTCAACTAATCAAATGACAAATATTGCCTGCAGAATTTGCAGGTTGCTTAAAGATCTTATATATGGTTTTAAAAAGGGAACTAGGTAAGAAAAACAGATGAGGGCATAAACTACAAATAGCAACATAATTTTGAGTTGTAAATTTAATAAAGAATAAACGCATGTGCTGAGATAAGCTTTAAACTTTCTTTTCCAGTACTAATCCTTGGTCTTGGGTATCGGCAGCATTGTCTCTAATATTCTGGTTATAACTCTGAGGAAACTAATTATGTCAATCTTTAAATTTGAAGTGGATTACAGAACTGGGAAACCCAGAATATTAGTTCCTAAAGGTTGTATGGATATATAATGACAGTCACAGAAATTCAATAACAGCCCTCTATGAAATGTACTCAAAAGCACCACATGAAACAAATTAAAAAGAACAATGAATCTCTCATTCTGTGCAAATAAGAAAATAAGAGAAAATACTGGTTCTATAGGTTTTCAAAAGAGTTTTTATAATGACTTAAGATTTTGGATAATGAATCTTCAGAAAATTACAGTAAGTTAATACCCTTAGGCCTTCTATAAATGTTTAAGATGTTATAACTTCTCAAAGAGCTTTACTGCATTGTTTAAGCAGCCTCAATGAAGAAAATTAACAGTGCTGTAGAAGTCAACAACAGAGTATTCTGCCATCAGATGACAAACTTTCTTTGAAGCAATTTAGTCTCAAAAACATATCAGGTAATATAAGAGTGATATCACAAAAGATCCCCCCAAACATCACTGTAAAAATTCACTGGAATGAATTGTTATTGAAGGTTTTTAACTGGTTGTAAATGGGTAAAACAAAACCTGTCACTGGAAACTATCCAATACAATGAAAGCATTAATGTTCCTTAGGAAGAGAATTTAGGTACACAGTATGAAATAACTTACTATGAATAAGAAACCAATTTTCATATTTTTGTTTTAGGCTTCAAGTGCCTTTGAGGTCATTTCAGTGCTTTCCATAAGAAAAACCTCATCAATGTGAAAGGCATTAGTAGAGGAGGAAGAAGGAAAGGTGTAAGAAAGAATAGAACATTTAATTACTTGGATCTAAACCATTTGAACGAAAGGTACTGAGCTCTTTCATTAACACCTGAAGCAGGATAAAATATAATAATCACAATTAACTTATCAGCATAACTAGAGAATTAATGGTACAAACATCATTGCTGTATATTAAATACACAAACTTAGTGACACTGAATAGATCCATATTAATCTTGGGTGGTCAATTTTTCCATATCGTTTAAAATAACATTACTAAATATAAGCCTGAAATTAGACAGAAAAATCTTTTGTCAGAATTTAATTTTAAAACCATAACTGATGTTGGAAACCAGGTAGCAAAAGGTGAATAATCCTGCTCACCTCACTCAGTTAAAGAAAGAATGGCATCTGATAAAGAAAAACTGCTTATGGAAGTATAAAATAAATATGAGTGTTAAATATTTATTTCAATTAGAATATCTGAACCCACCATCTGTGGTGGCCATTTTGCTAAGGGGACATGTACCTAACAAATCTCTTAAGAGGCATTCCCAGTCTGCTTGAATAAGCTATTGTATAAGAAAACTTGGAGTGACCACTCTGGCCTCACATTTCCTTCGCTCCACATCCTGTGGCACAAAGCATGAACTCAGCAGGCTGGGGTGCAGGGCTGCCTGCTGCCTTGTGATAATCCCCCTCTCCCAGTAGGGGCCTCCACTGATGCATGGCTAAGAACATGCTTCCTCTTTTGCTTGCACCCCAGTGGGGGTTTCCATTTCTAACTTGGGCCCAAATCCAGACTGCTAAGGAAGGTGGAAAAGTTAGAAAGCTCCAGATGCTGTCAGGGATATTTCTGAGTCAGTTTCTAAACAATAATGTATTAGAAAGAGTAAAGGTATAATGTGAAAACCAGCAAGGCTGGTAATTTTGGAGAGATTCTTTCCCTCCCACCCCCGACCAGATCTAGGGTCTAACTACCACCTGTTCAACAGAAGCTGGCAGTTTGCCTTACTTTCCTTCAGGGAGCCACTGACTAAGGATCTCCACCAGCATGAACCTAATGCCTCCCGACAGGCCTTCCCTAGCCAAGTGGGACCTGGGTTGAGTGCACCAGTTACTGGTCACAGGATATGCAGTCCACAGAAAGACTCCTGTGGTGCAACCAGCTGAAAGCCAACTAGAGAAAATGGAGAGTGTGCATTTGTCCTGACACAGCTTTGCTCCTGCCGGCTGCCAACTCACTCCATATCTGGAGCCAAGCTTCTGTTAAACTAGTCTTCTATGGATAAAGCCATGGTAAAGCCCTGGGTAAATATATTATCTCCCCAAGCCCATTCAAAAAGAAGCTAACTATGGCTATGGCACCAGATGCTTGGGAAAAAGGCTTGATTTTAGTAGAGGATTTTGGGACTATGGTTTGAAAGAGCATTTCAGACATTTAAAGGAATATTTACAATTCTTTGCAATAGCACGTTTATAAGATGACATGATTAGATTTTAGGGCAAACAAGCTGATGCTGGATGAAGTTTGTGAGAGGGTGATAGTAGAAGCGGGGAACTGGGAAGTAAAATATTTTGTTTAAGCTGCCGTACCTCCTTAAGGTGTCAGCCAGAAACATTCTGGCACAAGGGATACATGTCCTCTAGACATTGTTCAATAACAGATGCTATTCAATGTAGCCAAATAAAACTTTCTGCTTTCAAGTATTAATAACTGATTAGAATTGGTTACTCAACAATGTTAACATCAAAAATTCTAGGGTGCTTTTGTACTGTGCAGCCACATTAAATACAAGCTTTGCAGTTAATACTGCTTATTAGACTACTGAACCTTTGGCTATAAAATATGCACTCTGTAGAATTATACAGTGCATACAAAGGAAATTAAGACAATGCACACCTATACTTAATCATTGTGTGCATATGCCTGTTTTACTAATAAGAATCTGAGGCTGTAGTGAGACAAGCATAAAGATTACTGGTCCACCACCATCACCAGCAACTCAACTCACCTTAACTATTTTCTAAGCCTTCTCTGGAACTCTGGGTACATCACTCCTCAGGCATACAACCTAAAAAGCACAAAGTTGAGGGACCTGCCACCTGGCACCAGAAATAAGAGAGGAACAAAAGGTCTTCCCAATCTCAAATACGAGGAGAAAGTGGCTGCCAATCATTGTGGTTGTTACTTATCATATTCTTGGGACTTTGATTTTATTCTGGAGCACATGAGCAGAGACATGGTTAAATCCTGTTCAAATTCTGGATATTATATGAATGGCAGTGGGTTTGCTTCAAAGAGATAATTCCAGAAACCAATTACTAAAAGCAAGTCCTAAAAAAGAATAAATCATAAATAATATTTGACAGAACTATTTTTAAGAATCTTCGCTGGGTGCGGTGGCTCATGCCTGTAATCCTAGCAATTTAGGAGGCCAAGGCCGGTGGATCACTTGAGTTCGAGATCAGTCTGGTTAACATGGTGAAACCCCACTTCTACTAAAAATACAAGAAATTAGCCAGGCATAGTGGCACACGCCTGTAACCCAGCTACGTGGGAGGCTGAGGGAGGAGAATCACTTGAACCTGGGAGGCAGAGGTTGCAGCAAGCTGACATTGCACCATTGCACTCCAGCCTGGGTGAGAAGAATGAGATTCCATCTCAAAAAAAAAAAAAGAATCTCTTATTACCGTTTCCCATGAAGCACTTTCATTATACAAGTGTGGCAACTGAGGCTAATGACTTAAGTAGGCCAAGTAAACTTCTGATGGGTAAAAGTACATCTTTTAACTAGGGTTGCAAAGAATAGTATCACAAAATAGGAGGCAGTCTAGTGAAGTAGTTAGGAGTAGATTCTGATGCCCAAGACTAGTGAGATTCTGCTACTTACTAATTCTGAGCAAGTTGCTTACCCTTTAAACCTTAGTTTCCTCAAATATAAAAAGGATGAGAGTAGTAACTAATCTGTGGAATTTCTGAGAGCATTAAAGTGGTTAATTTATGTGAAGGACCTATGACAGTCCTGGTACATAGTAAAATTTTCACAAGTGTTATCTATTGTTATTATTGAAATGTCCCTTTTCTTTGTGCTTTATCTGGACTAGATACTAGAAAATAGATATACGTCCTAAGAAGGTATGTGAGTAGCTTTAGCAGTAGTTAGGGGGAGAGGGCCTTAATGAAAGGTAACATAACTTCTAATATTGAATAATGGGTCTAGTTTGAATCTTGCAAATAAATAAAGTAGTAGGAAAAGTGATAGAAAAGGAGTCAGGAGGAAAATAGAATAGTCTGTGGTATTTGGTGATACTTTATCTCAAGAACTTATCTGTATCACCTAAATTGCCAAATTCAAAGCTTTCATCATCATTTTTTGACTCAATACAAGTTCCTGCTTCCTATCTCCAAGGTAAGTTTTCAACTAAGTAAGTAGATGATTTATATCACTGTGTCCAATAAATCATTAATGTTTTCCCCACTCACATCAATAGGTCCATCCAGTTGCCCAAATTTTCTTTACTAAATTAATGTACACAGACATGGGGTTCCAGAACACCATCATTAATTTTAAATTATTAGAAGAGTTTTTAGGTGATGGGCTCCCAAGGGACATTCTTTCACAGTAGGAACAGAAAGGCACTACCTTTCAGAAATAAATACACCATTACTGATCTCTGACACTAGACTATGGGTTCTGGGTTGCTTCTCCCATTGTAGGATATCCAATATCAAGGATCTAGCTTAGTTCTCTTGTGACTGATGGCTAGCCAGGACTAGAGGTCCAATCTTCAGTTATAGAAATGAATCTTTCCTTGGGAAATAAAACAGCTAGCATGGAGATGAAACTTATGATGTTGGTATTATCAGTCATCATACTCTGAAACTGATCGTTCCTGGACTCATGCCTAAATATATACATAGCCAATGTGATACAGTGAAAAGCAAATTGGGTTTACAGTAAGATAATCTGGTTGAAACCCAGAGTCTGCCACTAAACACGCTTTTAATTCTGAAATTGTTTCATATTTCTGCAAAACGATATTCATATCTATTAAACAGAACATTGTTGAGAAGACTGAGAAAACGTAATGAACAATTCAGCAAAGTGGTTAAATGCAAAGTAGAAACCCATTGCAGGTTAGATTAAGGTTGAAGATAAACTGTATTCTCAAATGATATTTCCTAGATACTTCTCATTCTATATTACCTGAAAATACAGAATTCATAACTTACAACATGGATAATGTTTTAATACTCAACACCTTCATCTTTAGGAAGGTTGGAGAGTGTGATGTGTTAGGCAGCTGCACCTGCTGGAAAGTGTGGTATGACAGCCCATGGCTCATGAATGCAAATGACCAGATAAAAAAGGGCAGTTGAGAACTGGTATCAACAAGCATGAAAACATTTCTAATGAGTCAGAAAAGTGGGCCAAGAGGGAGCATGAAAGGAAGTGACGATGAAAATTTAGAGATAGAAACGGGCAATAAATGGTCAAAAGGCTTAAAAAAAAAAGAGAGAAGTTACAACAAAACCTGAGAATTGCAATTCTCAGCAAATGGAAAGCCACCAGTACTAAGGTGTTTAGCACATTTTGAAATTTTCTATCACGTTATAATTTTTCTTGTTAAAAGTTTCCAGTGAAACTTACTAGGCATAGGAGATTTTCCATGGAAATGCATTTCCAATTTTGTAATGGGTGTCAACCAGAAAATGCAATTCACATAGGAGAAACTTGTGTCAACGCCAACTTGCTTAAACACATCTATTCAGTAAAGCAAGGGATACTGGCGCTGGGGGAGCCACGCAAGGCCTAGGGGGAAAACAAAATTCCAGTAAGTATGCCAAATGTGCTTTTATATTTCAAGACTCCTTCTAAAGAAACATTATGGGGGAGATAAAAATTAGGAAAACACAACTTAACTAATTTAAAATGTTGAAAAAATATTTTGCATTTATGTTTTATAACCAAGTGCTTTTCTCACATTTGTCCCAAGGCGGCAGATAAAGCGCTATATTCACCATTGCTAATACTAGCAATTGGAACATGCTCTTTGGCAAGGCAGAAATAAGATAATTGTTCAACATAGGCTGGCTTTTCAGAAATACTGGAAGCATTGCCTGTAATTATAGACATCTGTCACTGCTAGCCACTCAGTACTAACCCTGACATCAATATACAACCATAGCACTAAACTGCCTGCAGGCATAGCAATGGAGACCAGATACGCTAGGCAGGCAATCATCTGCTTCATCCAAACTATCTGTCAAAGGTTCCCAACCACAAATAGCTCTTACATTTTGTATCCTTAGGATAATATGTTGATTTATTTGAGATTCTCTAATATTTACAGTCTAGACCATCTACTAAAATAAAGAAACAAAACTTATGGCTAATGGACGCAGTTACTGTTCACAGTCATCATAAAAGGTCATAGCTCAACCCTCAAATGTTAAAAATTGATGGCAGCTTTAACCATGCGCTATCATACAGATGTTTCCTTTTGTAGAGGCAATTATTTTCAAAAGCAATTCAAAATCGTAAATACAATCCTTCATCAGCAAATATGTTGCCACATTGTTTTAGTAGAAATGCTCATATTTTAAAGCACTTTTTCAGAAGTAAAGACAAGTTTCAATGTTGAGTACTGTAGAGTCCAGATCATCAGTTTGGGTTTAGCTTTACATACAGTACCTTATTTGGCAATATTTTCCCTGCATAAATGATATAATATCAAAAACTAGGAAGTGATATTGATATGAAAAATAAAATACTTGGTTAATGAATGAGTCAAATGATATAATCTTGCAGGGTGTAAAACTTACTGAAATATACATGCACATGTACATTCATATTTTTAAGACCAAAAAGACACACTGTAGCTTTAAACATCGCCCTCTGTTTTCTTTTAAACAGCCAGAAAAGCAAGCTGAAAATTATTAGACATTTAGACTAATTAGGAATAAACATTCACAGTTATCATAATGTGTTACTAAAAACCCAGATATTTCTTGGTCTGATCACAACAGCCAATGCTGAAGAAAAACTATTAATTACTGACAGACAGTTAGCTTACAAGTGAGCTGCATTTTTAAAAACCTCCTTTAAAATACAATTGCTAAATGCCTTACAGTGCTGTAATGTGAGACAGGTTCAAATCTTATTACTTCACTGAAATTAAAACCTAAGTTTTAATACTGTTCAAGTCGAACAATGATTCCACACTTTATTGCTTTTGAAATCCCTTGATGATCATAGGGAAAAATGCCCCGGAGAAAAAAAGACTGTTTTCGATAAACAGAAAATACAGTTTGCACTCTTAGCCTCTTTGTCATCACAAAAAAAGGATTTAATGCCAATTCTTTAAAAAAAGACTTTTCTTTCCCACAAAATGTGCACCTTGTGTGCCATTTGTAAAATCAGTTCACTTTCTTTTATTTATTACTGCAGCGCGGCAAGGCAATAAAGAAGCTACCGATAGCTAATAAATTACATGCCTTTTAAAACAATTCTCTTGCTACAAAAACATGTAACTACAAAGGTTTACATTTACATGGTACATCATATGAAATGTCTATATTTGTGTCCTATTAACCATTTTGGCAAATTGTGGACTTTTACCAAATAGCTAATAGGAAAAAATATATAGTGATTTATACATTTTCACATGACATAAAATCCGTTCTAGAAAACTACCCATGTATTTGCACTTTATAAAAATACTCCAAAATTTATTTTAAAAAACATTTTAATAAAGTATTTCATGCATCAAAAAGGTACTCAAGGATCTTCTAATCAGGATTAAACCATACTTATTTACTGAAAACTAAGAAAATATCTTTTTTCTTCTAATTTATGTTCCTAGTATCATATAGTCTTTTAAAAATCATAATTCTAGCAGTTACTGAAAATAAATTACATAGAAGGCAAGATCGCTGGAATGTAACCCAGAATGTACCAATTCTTATAGTACTTTTAGAAAGATGTAGAAAGTAGGTAATTTCAGAAACATTAAGAAACATCTTCTGCTTATAATCTTTCTTTTAAAAGAATATTATCTTCACATTGCCACAAGAATTGCGGATTTAAATCCACAAGATTTAAAATCTTATTTAATGAAAGTAAGTTATTTTGTGTCTCTGGTTTGTCTATGTACAAATGAATTCTAAAATATCTATACTCCAATGTTCAGGATTAAATTGTTAAATTAACCAGGGTATTTTCTTAATGCTTTCATGCTCTAATCTTACGATGAAGATATATTTATGAGGTAGTGTATTGTCTTTTATTATTAATTTCCTCCATTTCCTGTAATAGCTCTCATAGCTGTGGCTCTTTTGTGTGTGATTCATACCTACAAAATTTCAACTTGTTAATTATGCATGACGAACAATGCTTCAATGTTCAAAGCACAAACAACTTTGTTTCATTTCATCTTTACTTCAAGATGACAAGCCACTATACAAATGAATGAAAATTTTATATTCTGTAGCATTCTATTTCTCCATTCAGATCTACATTTTCTCCTTTCTTTTGAAATCAGTTTGATTAGTCATTTGTGGGAGATATCTTTTTTAAAGAGTTCACTGAAATAAGTTTATTTCATTTTCATAGATTACTTAGAGGGGGAGTTATTATCATAATAAATCATAATTGTATAACATATATCAATGTATGTGGACAACTCTGCTATATTTCATAACTTATTTTTGCTTCTTTTTAATAGTAAATGCTTGTTTACTGAAATCATTATTGCCTTTCTCCATACTGTAGTTGATATGAAATACTACCCTCAATTAGTGATCAAGAAAAATAACTGACAAAATGTCTACTTTTTCTATGGCTACTTTCTCTATCTCCTATATCTCATTCATAAAATTTTATTTTAAATCTCTAATTACTTGGATTATCCTCTTTTTGGCTGGGAGAAGGCTAATCACATTCTCTCTCTTGCATCACTAAGAATGTACATTCAAAATAGGCACAAGACTCTTGAGTTGGAGTCTTGTCGCCCAGGTGAGTACAGTGGCGCGATCACTGCAACCTCTCCCTCCTGGGTTCAAGCGATTCTCCTGCCTCAGCCTCCTGAGTAGCTGAAATTATAGATGCCCACCACCATTCCTACTAATTTTTTTTTTTTTTTTTTTTGAGAGGGAGTTTCACTCTTGTTACCCAGGCTGGAGTGCAATGGCGCCATCTCAGCTCACTGCAACCTCTACCTCCTGGGTTCAAGCAATTCTCCTGCCTCAGCCTCCTGAGTAGCTGGGACTACAGGCGTGCACCACCATGCCCAGATAATTTTTGTATTTTTAGTAGAGACGGGGTTTCATCATGTTGACCAGGATGGTCTCAATCTCTTGACCTCATGATTCGCCCACCTCGGCCTCCCAAAGTGCTGGGATTACAGGCGTGAGCCACCGCGCACGGCCCCTACTAATTTTTTTGTATTTTTAGTAGAGATTGGGTTTCATCATGTTGGCCAGGATGGTCTCAAACTCCTGACCTCAGGTGACCCACATGCCTTGGCCTCCCAAAGTGCAGGCATTACAGGCATGAGCCACCGCTCCCAGCCTAACTCCATATTTTAGATGGTAAAATCAAATAGTGGTTACATTTCTCAAAGTTATACAGTAGAATGGTTTCCCCACCTTCCTATTTTCACTGTTTGACAATGCTGCTTCTTAGCTGCTAGGGAAAAATATGTATTCACTGACATTTGTTCTAGTAAATCCAAATTAAACACTATATTAAACGCTATTTCATTCAATGCACATAAAATAATCTTGGCTGGGCATGGTGGCTCATGCCTGTAATCCCAGCACTTTGGGAGGCCGAGGTGGGCGGATCATTTGAGATCAGGTGTTTGAGACCAGCCTGGCCAACATGGTGAAACTCGTCTCTACTAAAAATACAAAACAAAAATTAGCCGGGCGTGGTGGCGCATGCCTGTAATCTCAGCTACTTGGGAGGCTGAGGCAGAAGAATCACTTGAACCTGGGAGGCGGAGGTTTCAGTGAGCTGAGATCGTGCCACTGCACTCCAGCCTAGGCCACAGAGCGAGACTCCATCTCAAAAATAAATAAATAAATAAAAATCTTGATTTGCACATAAAATAATCTTGGCACCTATCAGACAGTGGAAATAGCAGGTAGTTCTTGGTGTCAACTGAGGAGTAGGTCAAATTCATTTGTTTTACTCATTATCGTCTTAGAAAATATGGAACATTGACTCTGTCCTGAACCCCCTTAATTTGGTAAACAATCTCAAGTGAACTGTTATTTAGATTTCTTGGTCTTGTTTGCAATCTTGAATGGAAAAGTGTAAAACGGGAAGCTGAACACTTCTGTTCTCTTTGTGCACCAATATACAACTCTTACTCCTGTCTTACCTGTTTATGTTATATACAGAAGTGAATGACACTAAAAGAAACCCAAGCACCCACTGAGTGTCAGTCTTCTCCTGTCTTCCCCAAGATCTCATCAGGTATCTTCCAATATGTTCCCAGTGTTCCAAATATCAGTCATGGGCCTCATTATATTGAACAATGATTACCTATTATTAACTTTGTGTTCTCCACCAATCTGTGATGGCAGGAGTATCTTTCCCTAGGCAATATTGTGTCCCACTGTTTAGCATATAATAAATAAACAGATTTGTAATTATAAGTATTTGTATAATGAATGAAAGAAAAAAAAAGCGCCACTAATCTAGCCGAAAATAACATTCTTACAGACTCTGTATAAATCTTTTTCTAATGTACAATTCTTAAAAAACCGAATACTGGCTGGTTCCAACCCACTGTTTCCTAATAAGACGCTGCTCTAATTAATAACACCTACTTCAGAAATATGACTAGGATCAGAATAAAATTTCTCTCCTTCTGTCACCATAAAATCTGACCATGTCACTCTAATCCATATCCAATCAACCAATGAGAAAATAGCTGATAATCTAGCACTGTCCTAGTTGTATGACAGATGTAAGATATGTATAGACATCACCCTTTTCCTCAAGAATCTTAAACTTTGTTAAGAAAATAAGGACACAGAGCATAAAATGCTCTAGGAGCAAGATCAGGGATTACACTTCACCATTTAACGGATTTAAAGTTAGAAACACCTAAGGTGAAATCTTGTGAATGCCACTTCCTACCTATGTACTCTTAGCTGAGTTAGTTTACTGTAGAAATGAGGTTAATGACACCTTTGTCATAAGATTATTTTGAGGCTTACAAGATATAATGCATGTAAAAAGGTATCATCATAGTGACTGGCATATAATAAACAATAAATGAATACGAGCATTGCCATTTTATTTAACTAAGTTTTAACAACAAATATGACCCAGGTACTAAGAACTGTAAGTGTGAATGATTGAATAGAATTTTAAAGGATGGGGATCATGTGTGTGGGCAGAAGGAAGAAGAGAACAGTATAATCCAAGTTAAAGATGGGAGTCAGCAAGATGGAAAAGAGCTGTGGAAACTAAAAATTGGACAGTAGATGGAGCTAGATTATGGAGAACCTTAAAAGCCAGAGTGCTGGCTTGATTTTTAAGTGGGAAGAACCCTATGACAAGAATGACGGTTAAGATTTGTCTGATTACACTGTACATGATAATTTGGAGTCAGAGGGGGTAAGGGTTTTATCTTTCTGTCTCCTCCCCAACGCCGCCTTTTTTTTTGAGACAGAGTCTCATTCTGTTGCCCAGGCTGGAGTGAAATAAGCATGATCTTGGCTCATTGCAACCTCCACCCATGGGGTTCAAGTGATTCTCCTGCCTTGGCCTCCCAAGTAGCTGGGATTACAGGCATGTGCCACCATGACCTGCTAATTTTTGCATTTTTTTTTTTTTTTTTTTCAGGAGAGATGAGGTTTCACTGTGTTGGCCAGGCTGGTCTCGAACTCCTAACCTCAAGTGATCCTCCCAGCTTCAGTCTCCCAAAGTGCTGGGATTACAGGTGTGAGCCACCGTGCCCCGGAGGGACTCTGTAGCCCTTTATTGCCTCTGTTACCATGTGTTCTTTCTCCTCCATATTCTGAGTTTCATGGACATCTTACTCTGGTTTCTCACTTTTCTAATTATTTATTTTCAGGTAGAAATTTCTATTCTTCACATTCTTGAATTGAGACTGACCTCCACCCTTACATACCCAGTTCCTTGGGGGGAGTTCATCTGCTCCCAAGAGTTCAATGAAATATACACCAAAATGACTCTAAATCCACAGTTCTGAATGCAGAAAAACCACTCTTCTCTGGTTTAGTTGTATTACTGAAGAAAGGTAGTTAGGTTTGGAAATTGAAATGTCAAGGCGGCAAAATGCTAACAATTTTGGCTCTTTTTCCTTGAACTAGAGTAAGGCTCCAGGAAAGCTAGGAACTTGAAGGAGGTGATTACTACTCCCTAGGTTAATTATATAAGAATACAATGCATCAGCTCAATGGCTCACCTACTTCATAACTGTCTGATTAAGGCTTCAATGAACTACCTTCCACCAATCACCATCAACCTCATAGGGTTAGAAATACAGCCCAGATATTTACATCTTTTCATAACAACTTGCTAAGAATCTTTAATTCATGAACTTATTAAGCCTATTTATATTTTTAGTTTGTGCCATTGCTTGGGACAAGTTCTGTAAATTTTATTATCGACCAGAGAAAGTGGAATTGCTTCTTATTTTTCCTGAAATTAATGTGTATTTAAGGTCTTGAATTTAAATATTTCAGAAATTTTCAAGTCCTTCCAATATCCTAACTAAAAAACCAAAAACCTGACCTTCCAAGTGTTTAAATTCCTAGGCCAAAGAGGCCTGACTCTTTCATAATGTTGATTTCTACGGTCTTTATGTGCGCTTTGCCCTAGGAAAGTGAAATATAAATATGGATTATATCTACTAACACTGTGCTTTTAAATTATTTGAACTGAACCTCCACTTATCGCATCTTTAAGGTCTGTTTTGCGAAGACCACATTTCTGGGTAGTGACAAAGGTCATAAAAATGTTAACAAAGCCATTGTATTTTGACCACAATCTTGAAAGGTTACTAGAGGCCCCAGTAGACAGATATAAACTTTAGGGAAAAAGCAAATTCGCTGCTGTAATTTTTTATAGAGACCTCAACTAGTTCCTTTTCTTTTTAAGTAAAAGCGTTTTGAAAAACCCTGCAAAAAGCAAAAGCAGAGGACCAAGTGCCAACAGTGTTCTCAACGACAAAAGGAACAAAATGTCTGCAGACAATCACAAAAGAGCTAGGAATTTAACAAACCAAATGAAGTCTGCTCACTTCCAAATAAACAAAATGCACCACCTCTGATTTCTTATGCAGAAACCTTGTATTACATAATCATCTCTCAGATATGACAGAATTTTTGAAAAGCAATGTAAATTTTTTTTTTTTTTTTTTAAGAGATGGGGTTTCAACATGTTGGCCAGGCTGGTCTCGAACTCCTGACCTCAGGTGATCCACCCGCCTCAGCCTCCCAAAGTGCTGGGATTACAGGCGTGAGCTACCGCACTCGGCGAAAAGCAACGTAGAAGAGCTGAAGAAACCAGAGTTAATGTCCAGTCTCAAATGTGAGGACGAACAATTTCCTCAACTTCTTGGAGAATCATTTTCGTCATCTATAAAAATGAGGACAATAATACCTACCACGCAAGGCTGTAGAGAAGATTTGCGATAATGTGTACAAAATGCCTATTGTAGTATCTGGTGCAAAATACTTATAAATACTATAAATTTTTATTGAGAATATCACTTGCATATCATCTAGTAGGTAAGCTTATAAAAAATTACTGCCTTTCATCAAATTGTGTAATGCTTTTTTCTTTTCTCTCTTTTTTAATGAGAAGGGACAGGCAAACCAACATTTACATTTAATCACTATGAATCTGTTATTAGTGTTATCAAACTATGGCCAAATATCTATTTAGGCAATTTAAACTTTGATTTCTAAGAATGAGTCATTGGGATGGGGACAAAAACATTTTAATTATGTAACATTTAACACATTGCACCTAAATTAAAAAGTAATTATTCTCTGGAGGATTAAATGGGAATACCCTAAAAACATAAGGTTTTTAAAGAGTGGCATAGATTCCCAGCTTACTGTGAAAAATTATCAACTATTTTCAAAGCATTTAACAATTCCAGAATGGCTGACAGTAGGTAAAGAGAATATAAAAACACACCGTTCGGACAATCTGAATATAAAAACAGCAGGTGCTCAGCAAAACAGAAGCATTTGTTGGTTTGCCAACGCTGCTGCCTCCTGCTTCAACACTCTGCTTGCCTCCCCCCTACCCCCACATCTGTTCACTGGTACTTATGTGATCCATTCCATTGATACAGAGGATAGAGACTAACAAACTGCAAACCAAGAATCTACACGGGAGATCGCTGTTATTTTAAAATAGGATTTCCTCTTTTTGAGGTTTCTCTCACTATTTTAATCTTAGAGGGGTGGAAAAATTTATCTTTCTTCAAAATTAAGGCATGTTCCATACATTTAAGAGAATTATTTTCAAAAGAACACAATAAAGATATATTAAGGCCTGGCTTACAAAACACATTAATATAGATAGATACAAACTAATTCAGAGCTTAAACCATGTCCTGCAGAGTATACTCTATGCAGCTCAAGTACAGTAAACAAAGAAAGTACCATAAATTAGCTTCTAGAAACTGAAAGAAGGCAATCACAGCGTGTCTTTACCGCATATGGAACCAAACTATGCATTTCTCATAAAATCTTTCACTTTTGTTTTGCCTCTGAACAAACTAATCTAGGGACTTCAAAGGAGATTATGATATAATTTACAAGGAGGCTGCCACAGTAAGTGAAATACGGTAAGTGAAAAGAATAAAAGTAACGGTCATGTGGTGAGATAACCCAAGATAGGAAACAGTTCTCCTGTTTAGATTTTTTTATTTGTGGGATGTGGGATTTTTTGGGAAAATATATATAACTACGTGGATCAGTGGACACATGAAAAATGAGCCGAGCTCAGAAAAACGGAACAGTAAAAAAGATCAAGGGTATCTCCAGAAGAGGTTAGGGATGCTAAGAGTGGACACTGGTAGATATCAGATGAGGAAAGGGACCTTTGTACAGTGGCCAGGGAAGTTGAGGTGATTTTATGGAATGGGTGAAGACAGTGTGTAAAGTTAGACAGCTTGTACGTGGTAGCTACAGAAGCTATGATTAGGTTTACTTTATTAGCAATCAGCCTCTTAGTTGGCTATCCTAGTTTTTACCACATCACTCGTACTGAAGTTTCAGGGACAGGGATGATGACGATAATATGAACAGCTATTGTTTACTGAGTGCTCATTATGGGGAAGCACTATGCTAAGCACTTTATATACTTTATCTCATTTAATCAACGTGGTAAGTCTATGGCGCAGGTAGATGTTAATATCACAATTTTATCACTGAAGAAATCACATTAATATCACATCAATCACATTAGCATCACAATTTACCACAAAAGAAATTGAGACCCAGAGAAGTTATGTGTCTATTGAGTCACATATCTGTGTGTGACAGGGACTTAAACCCAAGTCAGAATAGTGTCAAAGCCCATACTCTTAACCAATTACTTTTTTATATATGATTATGAAATGCATGCTCTCTCTCTCTCTCTCTCTTTATATATATATATATATATGTATGTACATCAATACTAGATAGGATTAAACTATAAACTATTTACAAGAATCTGATAGCATCAAATATGGTTTCACATTCATTTATACCATCAAAAATTCATACGTTAAACAGGTTTTTCCATATAATATTGAAGTTCTGACTACAAATTAAAGTTTGATATCTGAGATTAAAAATTTTACTTCAGTTGCTTAGAAAAGATGATTATATAATAATTTTACTTGTTCTTCCATGTTTTTCTTAGATTTCAGCACAAAATAATAGCACATGTTTATAAAACTGTGTATGCCACTCATTGTGCTAAACCGGGGCTTCTCAACTTCAATACTACCGACGTTTTAGGCCAGATAATTCTTTGTTGTGGGGCTATCTTGTGCACTGTAAAATGCACTGGACTCCATCACTAGGTGACAGTGGCACCCTTCTCCCAAATTGTGACAATCAAAAATATCTACAAATATCATCAAATGTGCTCTGGAAACTGCTGTCTGCACTAAGTAATTTACACACATTTACTAATTTAACACTCACATATACCATAAGATAGTAGTATTACTATTCTACTTTTATAAATGAGGAAACTGACATAGTATAATTAGGTATATTATTTGACATAACAGAATGAGTAAGTGGTAGAGTTAGAGTTTAAATTTAAAACATTCGACTCCAGCAACTGTCCTTTCACCCAGTACACTACACCTCTTCTCCAACAAAATCAAAGGTAGGCTTCTTCGCCCTAAAGGATTGTGAAGGATATATGTATTTTCTGGTTTAACTTGCTACTGTTACCTGGATAAAAGTTATTATAAAAAGGGGACTATAAAAACAAGGCTCACATAGCTCCAATTTCCGTGCTCTCTACTGCTTATCTTAAGGTGGCATCATATAGAAGTTGTTCTATTTTAGGGGGTTAAGAACCTCTTTGTGAATCTGATCAAAGATATTTACTCTCTCCCAGAAAAATGTTTCCCAGAAAAAATACAACATATTTTACAACATATAAGGAACAACTTACCTTTTTTTGGTCTTAGAGGATATTACGTGCAGAACCTGAGTTTAATTTCTGTCCTAACAATTACCAACTGTATGACTTTGAAAAAGTTACTTAACCATGCTAACCCTCAAGGTCCCCCTCTATGAAATGAAGAAAACGCATTTACCCTATATGATCGTCATGAGGCTTAAAATGATTACATGTGTGAAGCACCTAGCAGAATACTGGCACATAGAAGTTACACAATGAACAGCATCCTCCTCTTGATAATTACATTTTCTTGCTCTGCCATTTCTACAAAGAAAGCCTCATCCACTTTTCAATATGCTGTGAGACTCTGGGGCACGCTGCTTTTCATCCATGTCTGTCTTCAACTCTCATATGCATGGAAGATAAATTTGGTCTTTATCCTTATTTGTTAGCTGTTATTATTATTTGGTCACCTCACCCCAATGCTCAAGGCTTAAGATAAAAAGGAAGGAAAAGAAGGCATACCTCCTTTGCTATGTTCTCTTACCAATGTTAGAAGTAGAATTTTATGGGATTGTTCCAAGGCACAGAAAAAATTTATGTAAAATGTTTGGGATTGCCTATTATAGGTGATTAACAAATGTTTATTCTTCTTCCTGGGGCCTATTACACACAACGTGTGGTTTCCTCTAAAATGTTATCCTTTGAGTATCTAAAAACCCACCTTATTAATTAAAGTAGTACATTTTTTTTCTTACTTTTGGCAGGGGATTAGTTTTTAAAGAAGAGTTAAGCCACTACACGACCTCATAGAACCACTATTTTTGGGGAATGAAATATGGATCCCATTGTGTGGCTTCTCGGAGACTAGGCATGACATACACTTTGGGCCTATTTCAATTAACAATTTCATTACTGTCATGAGCAACTTTTGTTGTGAGACTTCTTGAAGCTGTGTAATTGGTTGTTGCTTGTTATGCAATCTTTCTCTATTGCTCTGATAAAAATATTTCATTATTTTTGCCAGTATCTAAATATTCAAAAATCTCCAAAAGGGCTGCTGAGAAAAATCTGGAGGACCAGGAGGCAGAGGAACCTTGGAATGAAGTAAGGGCAAGTCTATCCTACAGCCTTTAGAATATGCATTGTTCCTAAGAATTTATACCAAAGAAAAGTTTCTGCTTCTCTTCTGTATTTCATTTAAAAAAAAGACAAATAAATCTTGCTTAGGACAAAGTGTAATACAGATTTTATTTTAAAGCACAGGTGATCTAAGGTTTGGAGACAGAGGATGCTAAGATATTAGCTTACCCAGAATTCTGATTGAGTCTGGAGCATAATGCCAAGAAAAATGGCCCCCAAAGACCAACTGTTGGGGGGTTTTGATGAGAAAGAAAGCCTTAGGTTTCTTAGGAGTCATTGCTAAGGTTACTGACTAAAATAATTCAAGATAAGAAATCTGGCTGGACTTTTCTTTATACACAGAAGCCGTGGTATTTAATATCTAGCCTTCATAGTATATGCTAAAGCACTTTTTGATAAAACAATAGCCTCTCAATTTAATATCACGCAACCATCACACAAATCATTTAACACTGTATTTAGTCACAGAATAGCCGAGTGAAACATAAAATTATCTCCCAACAGGCTGCTTCTCCATATATCTTTATGCCTGGAGCCAAAATCCATCACAAGCAAGAATACTCAAGAGAAACAGTAATATAAAAATCTTGTGTCCTTCCCATTCTCAGTTCCTCTGAACCACTGCAGAGTGCTCCATGGTCTATGACATCTAAAGAAGATCATGACAAAAGAAACTACAAATTATCCTGTCTCACAGTAAGACATAATGTCATTTCAAGGGAAGCAAAACACAAAAAAGGATTTCACAGATAGTCAAACACTCAGTTTTAAAAGGTCCTCCAAATCTGATCTATGCTGCTGTGGCAGACAGAGACTATAAAGGACAAAACACCTTTAACAAAACAAGACATAATGAACACTTATTGCCATTGGGGGAAGGCAATGGGGGCACCATTTGCAGACAACAATAAGTAAAAGAGGCAAGATGGCTGAAGGGAAACCTGCAGTTTGTAGTTTTTTTCCTTCTAGGACCAGGCAACTGCCAGAATAATTCTTTTTTTGAAATAAATAAATGATAAATCACTTCTCTTACCTAGTTAAAAATATTCAGTGGCACCCTATTTCCCTCCTTCCCCTCCCCTCCTCCCTCCCTCCCAGTCTCCCTCCCAGCCTCCCTCCCTCCCTTCCTTTTTTTTTTTTTTTTGATAGGGTCTTGCTCTGTCACCCAGGCTGTAGTGCAGAGGCATGATTTTGGTTCATTGCACCCTCTACCTCCTGGGCTCAAGCAATCCTCTCACCTCAGCCTCCTGAGTAGGTGGGACCACACCACCATTCCCAGCTAATTTTTTGTATTTTTGGTAGAGACAGGGTTTCACCATGTTGCCCAAACTGGTCTCAAACACCTGAGCTCAAGTGATCTACCCGCCTTGGCCTCCCAGAGTTTTGGGATTATAGGCATGAGCCACCACACCCAGACGGCAGCCTATTTCTTACAGGGTGAAATCTTCCTTTCTTAGCTTGCAGTGGAGCATCCTTCCTGTTCTGGCCTTTCTCAACTATAGTAATACCCTCCCCTAATGGCTATTGTATCTGCCCAGATTTTTACCCCCAGCCCCTCTGATGTGGACTAATCATGCTGTGCTCTTCAATATTCCCATGGCTTCTGTCTACTGTTCCCTCAGCTGGGAATATCATTCTCTCCTTTTCAACCTGGCAAAATCATCTGCATCTTTAAGACCTAGTTGAAATGTAATTTCTCTTAGGATGCTTCTCTTGACCTCTTTCATATGGAACTTAACAATTTCCCTTGTCATTCCTTGCTGTCAGTTATTTGTTCGTCCATCTGTCTCTTCCACTAATCTGTGAGCTCTAAGCATAGTGACTGGGATACAGCAAATATTCAATAAATGTTTACTGAAGAAATGAATAAACTACAACACTGAAAGACCTAGTCCAGCAAGTGAAATGATCTTGGAAAGGTAATTAGTATCTCTAGGCCTTAAACTGCCATCTGTAAAATTAGTTAATGTTGAAAAAAATTTTTTTAAAGATGTGAAACTGTTTGTTCAAATAAGGGCTTCCCTGGAAGACCAATATCAGAAAGTAAGTGATAAAGAAAGTAAGCACTTAAAGGTAAAGTGCTCTGTTTCATGGAAGGAAAAGATAATTTGCCAAGCTCCTCCTCCTCCCCTCCCTGCCCCAACCACAGAGCAAACTGAAAAACTACTAGACTCTATATTATATGATCTCTTTCAGTTCTAATATTCTATGATTCCATGATGTTATTCAATAGTGTTTCATAGCAACACACACAAGAATTATTAAGTGGAAAATTCCTTTGTTCTATCATCCTTTAGAAACAAAAGCTTCATATAGGGAACAAAATATAGTTCCCTCTATTTTCCTATGGTGGATTATTTTGTAGAGGTATGAAATTTGGACTGACTGTGCTATATAACCATAACCATGGAGCTGTTCATCCCACTAGCTTATCAGATAAAAGCAGGTGATTTGTGACAATGACTAATTTTAGGTACGAAATATTGCCATGAACAAAACAGATTTTAAAAATAAAAAACAAACTGTCGATTAATCTTCTAAGAAACTCAGCCTTTATTACTTATGCCTGGAAAAAAATGTAAATGCCTATAATTTCAATCTTTATGTGCCTCTGTAGTTAAAAGCTCAAGGTCTGAAATACTGGTCTATAATTCATTAGCTATCATCGACAGCCATTTATTCTGAGGCTTAATTTCCTCATCCCTAAAACTGGTCTGATACTTGCTTTATGTAATTGTTATAAAGACCATGGTAAATAAAGTAGCCAACATACCCGTACATGGTAGGCCTTTGAGACAGTCTGTAATTCATTCCTTATTGAATACTAACAAATACAGAGACAGCCTTCTCCAGTGTTCTACTAAGGAAAAAAAAAGTCATGTTTTTGGACAGATAGCATTCACAATCAGCCATCTTACTACGGCAATTTATTAAGATGAGAAGACCATGCTTGAATATACCCCAAACTTGAATGATATCTGAAAAAGCAAATTTGGAATAATTCATATTGTGATGGGTATAAAATCTTATCTATAAAGGAATAGGGGAGAACATTTGGTTCAGACTGTATCACCAACAGCAATTAATAGTCTGGATTCCAAGGCCTCACCACCTAACAAGAGCATTTATTTACTGAACATCCAGTTAGGACCTAGAACTATACAGTTGTACTTAAACAATATTTTTCCTTCAATTTACCATTTAAATATTTGAAACCATATTTTAGCAGAAAATTCTAAGAGACCAGTCTTACTTTTAAGAATCACCTTTCATCTTGAGAGAGGGGCTCTACCAACATTCTACTAAAAATATAAACCACAGAAACCAAAAATGGCAGCTCTATTATCATTAAAAACCAAAAGTAAGCTCATGTCCATAACAGGTAGAAATTTAACACCTCTATTTCTAATATAGCATACGAAAAAGATTTGAAACTAATGATAGGACCTTGTATATTTCAAGCAATCTGCATCTGTTGGCATTTCACCAAAAGGTTTGAATTTCTTAGTCTTAATTTTACTTTGAAGTCACGCAGTTTACACATTTTTATATGACATACTAAATAGGTAGAAAAGAAAACAAAGAGTTAACCAAAAAATAAAAATATATATAAAACCCAAGATGGATATGCCAGTGATTCTGTGCTACAGGTATTATTCAGCATTAGGTCATCAATCATAATGTTTTAAATGAACTCTTGAATAAGGATGGAATCATAAAAAAATTGAGTGACTGAACTGAATGTTGGCAGTAGCAAAAGGCAGAACAGATATTCCTGTCAAACAAGCACTGTGATTTTAGCCTCCTTTTACTTAATTTAACCAGTTCTCCAGTTTAGGCCCTTTACTTGATCAAAGTATGTATCTTTACATTTTTTAACTTCATCCTTAACAAATCAACTTTAAATATTAACTTAATTGAACTTGTAGGTCTGAATATACTTTGTTTTCACTGAGAAAGAGATCTTAACTTGGCCTGGATTTAGGAAACCATGTTATAGTGAAGGGTCCTCTCTGAAACATTTATTTTTTGTAAAGAGCAGAGAAAGGAAAAACGAAACATTTTTAGGGATTTTGCAAATGTTTCTTAAATGAATGGTATGAGGAAGACTCAGGTGGAGATGAGTAAGAACAGCCTATCCTGGGAAAAGAATGGCCTCAGAGCTGTCCTTACATGATCAAACAGCCAAAGATACTTTCTGCTTTTCATTAATTCATTCCATTTTCATAAAACTTGATTGGATTAAAGGGTGGGAGTAAGACACAGGTAGTGTGGAATATTCTGGACTTGCAATAGCTTTTCACGTCTTCGTGACACATGGATCTACTTCTCATGGACATGTAAGGGTAGGATGAAGAGGTCCTTGGATACAAAGCAGGTGTCTACCTCAAAATACTAAGAATTTTTTTTTAAGTTGGGTACAATTTACATATAATAAAATTCAACCTTCTCAAAAGCATCTAGTTTTATGAGGTTTGACAAATGCATATAGATGTGTAACTACTACCACAATAAAAATTTCCATTACTGCAAAATGTTCCCCTGTGCCTTGCTGTACAAACTTCTCAGCCCACTCCCTCCCCATACTCAGGGATTCTTAAGTTTGGCAGGACCTGTTCTCAAATAGACAAAGAAGACTGAGCATCACAAGGACTTGGGGTGGAGTTTCATAAGCTGGAGTATGACATGATATCATCTGCTCTTTATAGCCCAAACTCTGCTCACAGAAGAAATGGCTAATCTAGTGTTGGCTATATGAACTCAGTTTTCTAGTACCAGCTCCATCACTTAGCACAGTATAGCTTGTTCTTTTAGTAAACATTAAACTGAATTTGATAAATGTGAGCTTGATAAACATTCCAACATGTGTCAAGTACTGTGCCATGCTGGAATGGACAAAATCAAACATGATCCTTATCCTCATGGAGGTTACAGTTCTAGTGAAAGAGGCAGATATTAATTTAATAGTCACACTAACATTACTACAAACTGGGCAAGTTGCTATAATGAAAAAGTACAACGTGCTCTGAAAGTATATAAAAAGATAATGTCACCTGGTCTGGGAGATCAGGGAGGACTTCTATGAGGAGGTGAAATTTAAGCAGAGAGCTGAGGGATAAGCAGGAAATAACTGGGTGAAAGGGGAAGGTTGGGAGAAACAGAAAAGAATGTTCCTGACTGAAGAAGTGTTATGTGTAAAGGCCTGGAGTTATAAGAGAGTTTGTGCTTCTGAGGGTCTTAAAGAAGACCAGTGAACTGGCTAGAAGAGTGAGGTTTACATGAAGTTAAAGAGGGAAATTGAGGATAGGTCAGTAAGGGCCATACACCTATGTAAAGTTGGGTTTTATCCTAAAAACAACAGAAAGTTATTTAAACAGGCAGAAAGACAAAATCGGGTTTATATTTTTGAAGACTACCCTGGCTACAATGTACAATATAGGCTGAAAGCAGGGGGAAGATGAGAATACAGTCAGGATTCAAGTTAGGAGTATAATGCAATATCCCCAGTCAAACAGATGGTCGCTTGGAGCAAGGCTATCGCAGAGACAGAAACAGATTGGTCGTATATTTATGAGGTAAAAAATATATAGTAGAACTTGGTGGAGAGTAAGGAAGAAATGAAATAAAAATGACTCCTAGGTTTCCGGCTTATACTAGAATGGTGCCATTCACCAAGACAAGCAACAGCTGAAGACCAGGTTTATTACAACAAATATTACTGAGTGCTACCGTGGGCCAAGTACTGAGGATTCTGAAGGAAAGATAAATATGTAGATAAGTCTCATATAATGGGATAAAAACCATGACAAGGATAAGCACAGAAAGAAAGGATGCCCACGCCATCAGTGGGGGAGAGTGGGGAAGAGATGGCCGGAGAAGACTTTCAGGATTTTGTAACTATGTAAAATTCTTTTAATAAGAAAAGAATCCTAATCTTCCAAATGAGGCAACTAACTCTACTTCAAAGGAATGCTACTCCAAAACGGAGTGGGGCTACAGTTGCTGCCTAGGTTTTTAAACTTTTCATTTTGAAATAATTTTATTTTTAAATTTTTATTTATAATTTTTTTAAATTACAAATTTATTATTATTATTATTTTTAAGAGACAAGATCTCAGTCTGTTGCCCAGGCTGAAGTGCAGTGGCATGATCATAGCTCACTGTAGCCTTCAACTCTTAGGTTCAAGTGATTCTTCTGTTTCAGTCTCCTAAGCAGCTGGTACTATAGGTGCATGCCACCATTTCTCAGCCAATTTTTTTCATTTTTTTGTAGAGATAAGGTCTCACTGCGTTGTCCAGGATAGTCTTGAATTCCTGGCCTCAAGTGATCCTCCTGAGTATCCTCAGCCTCCCAAAGTGTTGGGATTACCAGTGTGAACCTCAGGCACCTGGGCCTGGCATAATTTTAGACATACAGCAAAGTTGCAAATATAGTACAAAGAATTCCTATATATCCTCCGTTTAGTTTCCCTAAGGTTAACATCCTACATAACCATGCGATATTTGTCAAAAATCCAAATATTTTCCAACTGGGAAAATAGGAAGCAGCATTCAGGTGGAGCTTTGTGTCCCTTTCACTGTGCTTTCCTTTCCTAAGCCTGCACTATGCGGGGTGCTTTCTAGGACTACTGCCTCTTTTCTTTTCTTTTTTTCTTTCTTTCTTTTTTTTTTTTTTTGCAGTGGGGGAAGGGTAGGACAAACTGCCTAGTGGGACTGTGATAATAGAGCCTGCAAGAGGGTATAAAATCTCCGTATCTCTAAGGCTACCAGGGGCTCCTCCACTTTCTCTTGCTAGACCACACTCAGCCTCTACCAGTTTATTAACTATGCAGCCCAGTTATTCTTATGGCATTCATGAGTCAACTTCAGGTAAGAAAGTGCTCATGTTCCTTTTTCCTAGCAAGCATCTATCTCTGCTTAAATTTCTGGCTATTTGGTTGCCCTTCCACTTCAGTTCTCTGGCAGGTTAAAGAAAAGTCATAAGCTTGCAGTTTTCCTAGCTTTATTGTTTGAAGGGTAATTTTTAATTTTCCAGCTTTCTAGGCTCCAAATGGAAAGCAGAAGTCCTCTGTTATTCTTAATTCTAGAATTTGAGTCTAAAGAATTCTCAACTGCAATCTACTTCATTCTTTATTTTACAAGTGAGAATACTAAAGCTCTAAAAGAAAAAACTGACTTTTGAATATTCAGGGATAGAGTCAGAGCAATTCTACTTATTTACAAAGTGACTCAGTATATATACACATATATATTCTATATACACACATACTACTTATAGATGTAGATATAGAATAGATATATATCTAGTTATTTACACAGTGACTCGGTATTTGGGGAGACATATAGGAAATCCCGGACATTCAAAAAGTAGAGATGAAATAAAACGAGACGCAAGGACCAGGTATAGTATAAAGTTGAATCAGAGTAGGAGGAATACAAGGACCAAAATTCATGAAAGTAGGTTATAAAGGTTACATGCAATTGTATAGTTGAACCATAAATTGGCACCAAATTTTCAGATGGCCAAAATGAAAAGGGAAAGATTATTATTTTATAGTTATTATCAATTAGGGGAAGAAAACACACACACACACACACACACACACACACACACACACACACACATCTCTAAGTAAACAGAAGCATTTCCTAGTGCTAAATTAAGAGGTTTCTCTTATATGACTTCATACAGGGACCACTAAGAAATATAATGAGCCAATATTTTCAATGGCACCCCTGTAGCAAATATAGTCACCAGGTTTTATACAAATGTTGGAGTTAGACGACTCTGGATGGAAGTGTTCAGTCTTCACATCTAAATCTATTTACCCCACCATGCAGTCTATACTATAGCAATTCACTAGCATAGATGTCTATTATGCAAACTGCTAATGAGCACTGGTGACTCAATTACTATCAAAATAGTATGTCTGGAGTTACAAAACTTTCAAATTAGAAGAGACCTCATCAACTTGTGCCATCATCTCATTTTAGAAATGATATAGAACACAATAAATACTTTCATGTGGAAAATACATATGTGAGTATAGGCAAGTTACATTCCTATCCAGTTTTAAAAAACCCAGTCAACATAATAAGATATTCTCTCTGAGGATGCTATTGATGTCAATAATAGAACTTTATAAATATTTTAAAATAATTCTTAGGAATCAGAAGCAGAAGAAAAGGGAAAGAAAAGACATCCACAAGTCTTCCTGCACTACTGACAATTTACTGGAGTGAAAAAGGTCAAGATCTGGCCAAAAACTGAGAGAAACCATGAAGAAAAGAAAATGAAGAGTTACTCTAGGGATAGGATTTCCTACAATGACTCAAACGATGTAACTTCACAGTTTCAAGTTTCAAGTCCATGATGCATTTTTATTTAATTCTGTACATCAAGTGGAAAATTAATTTCTAAATCTCTAGTTAGCCACCAAAGGCAGAGTGAGCTAGAACAGACCTAAGCTAGGAAGTAATACATATCTACATATACCAAAAACATTTAAAGAGGCTGTAGTTCACCAGACTGTAATTAGAAATATGGGACTCTCTTTAAGACAATACTCTGAGTCTTACTTTTAAAGAGTCCGGACAGCACAACATCTGAAAAGATACAAGAGTCATTTTTGATCCCATTCAAAATGTGTTTGCTGCTAAAAGTCCTGGAAAGATGACCTTTTATAATACTGTCTTGCCTAAAGTGAGTCCTGCATTATGAAACCAGGAGACAGAATTAAAGAGACTCTAGCTTTTCTCTTTCAAGAAAAGAAAAAAAAGGTGAGAAAATCCGAGTAAAATGAAAATTTTAAATAAAATATGTAGATATAACACACACAGACATATATTATAAACATGAACATCCAGTTGATATTCTTGGGTATCTTGAGACAGAGAAAATAATTTCACTTCCCACTTGGCATAAGTGATCTCATGTCTGAATAAAAAAATTGTTAATACTCCTGTGAAAATACCCTTATACAAAGTAAAAAGAAAAAATATTATTTCGAATCTGTAATACTGCATCCTTTCAGTTGGGATGCTGGTTGATCTTAATGAGAGAAATTATTTGATTCAAATATCAACTAAATAGTAATTAAGATGAACATAAATGCATAAAAACAAAATTAACTGTATAAGGCAAGTGCATGCCTCATAGCACCTGTCCTCACATGTAGAAAAGAACATCAGCCTTTGACTGATTATTTCTTTTTGACATGATTTATCACCCAGTATTCTTTAAACTTGATAAAGCAAATTAATCTTTGATTGCAGGCAGCACTGGAGGTTGCCATTAGTCATGTAGTTTGGTGAGGTTCCTTGTGTTTCATTTACCAGGCACACAGAAAGAGAGCCCAGAAGCAATTGCCTCAGCTATGACTTCTTTCCCAATCCACCCAGGAGAAATGATCAAAGAATTCAATATACGGTATTTTAAATTACTTCGATAGAACTGACCAGTAAGGAAAAAAGAATTTTCTCTTTATTTTTTTTATAATTATTTTTTAACCAAGGACAAAGGAACACTTGTAACTTGTGATTTCAACATTAACAACTCAGAGATTTTTGTTCGTTGTAGGGCAAGGGGTGAGGGTGGAGGGTAATTATAATTTTTAAAACTGCTATCTTAAGACAGGGCATTTAGGAATTGACTATGCGGGAATACAGAAATAGCAAATAAATATTCCATACTGAAAATATTCCCATAGGTTCAGGTACCAAAATACTCCAGTTTACTAAAACCATTGTCACCATCTTTTAAAATACTGAAGAAGAAATATTTTCTAGATTAGTGAATATTCCATCCTAAGTATTATCCAATTTTAAGTCAGTAAACAATGATAAGAAATCATAACTTTTTAAACTTATTCTTTTTTTTTTTTTTGAGATGGAGTCTCGCTCTGTTGCCCAGGCTGGAGTACAGTAGCACAATCTCAGTTCACTGCAACCTGTGCCTCATGGGTTCAATTGATTCTCCTGCCTCAGCCTCCCAGGTAGCTGGGATAACAGGCATGTACCACCACACCTGGCTAATTTTTTTTTTTTTGTAGTTTTAGTAGAGACAGGGTTTCACCACGTTGGCCGGGCTGGTCTCAAACTCCTCATCTCAAGTGATCTGCCCGCCTCAGCCTCCCAAAATCATCCCTGGGATTACAGGAGTGAGCCACCATGCCTGGCCTTCAACTTTTCTCTTTACTTACTTACTTTTCTTTTTTGGGCTTTTTAATTTAATTTAATTTAACTTAATTTGAGACAGGGTCTCACCATGTCTCCCTGGCTGGAGTGCAGTGGTGCAATCTCAGCTCACTACAACCTCTGCTTCCCAGGCTCAAATGATTCTCCAGCCTCAGCCTCCCCTGGAGCTAGAGTCCTAGCTCCAGGCGTGAGCAACCAACACCTGGCCAATTATTGTACTTTTTGTAGGGATAGGGTTTTGCCATGTTGCCCAGGCTGGTCTTGAACTCCTGAGCTCAAAGCAATCGATCTGCCTCGACCTGGGCTTCTTATTTTATAATTTAATATTCAAAAGAACATTACATTGGCCTAACACTCACTATTACTCACCCTAATACCTCAGTGTGCAAAAGCAAGATTTATTTGACAAAATAACTATTAGGCAACAATATCTGAGTTAGAACTTAGGGCTTTCTACTTTTGGTCCTTTACTTAACTGATAGTGCCTATCAGAGACATTTCCCACAATTTCCAAAACAGATTCTTTGACTATGCCAACCATTAATAAATCATCACTTCATATATAATCTGATTATTTCAACGAAAAATTTCTTCAGTCTAGCCTTAAGTACAGGATTGATATTTGATCACTATGAGAGATGATAATCCTTATTAGGCTAAATATTGTATCTTCTAAAATTGCTGGAAAAACAATATGAACGAACTACTAGAAGACTTAACAAAATCCCAATATTTATGATCATCTCAATTCCCAGTTAGTCTGCATGGAAGGCATTTCTACACCTAAAGGGGAAGAAGAGCCCCCTGGGTAATATATATCCACCTTTTAAAAATGGTTTACTTTTAGAAAGGAATCCAAAGAATACTGAACAACCATTAAAAATAGCATATTCCATTTAGGACTTAAGCAAAAAGTATTCATTTTCAAAAAATAATATTTCATGAAAATTAACTGAGGTAGGCTTAACATCAAGTTTCAAGTATTTATCTTAGATGGTATCATTTGTTCACAGAACAAAATTCATTAAATGATCCAAATGTGCAAATAAAGGCAGTACATGTATAGATACTTAAAAGACCTTTCTCCTAAACAAAATGTAAAAGCAGCTCCTAATGCATTACAATGCACAGCCACAACCTGAAAGCTCAAGTACAATGTTCTTTTTCAAAATAACAACTGTTAGTGTTCCTACTCCAGTGTTTGGGAAATCACACTCACCAGACTGCTGGTCATATACTTAAGCGCAAAGAAATACAATAACTAGGTTTCTGTCAATTTTCCTACCATCTAACTATGAGCTGAAAATTCCGGGGTAGCCTATGCACACACGGGTTTAGCAATTCTATGATCTTTTCAAGCATTTATGAAAACTTTCACAAAAATGTAATTTCCTAAAAACAATCCTCTATTTTCTCTTAGTATACATGAAAGTTGGTTGAAACTATAATTTTACAAATAAATAGTAAAGAATTAGGAATAAATCTTTACATAATGATACCTGAAATGCATGGAGTTGACATATACCGTCTTGTCACTAATTGCAAACAAAATGTATCCAGTGATTTGGCCTTTTTAATAGAAACTTTAAAAAGCTAATTAACTATTAACAGTAATATTCACACCAGAGTTCTGAAAACTATATATTTCTGATAATAAATTGTGTCAGATATAAGCAAACAGTATGTGTAAATGTATTATTTTTCAAAAAATGTAACTCCACACTATTTTAACATGTTAGCCTAATTTATTAAAAGACAAACATTCTGACTAATCGCAAGAGTTATTTAACAATTTAGTTGAAACATTTTCTTCTGGAATCATAAATTATTATAGTTTAGAAAATCAGAATACATGAAAAGAATTGAAAAATTGTCAGTACAGAGTGAATGAAAGGACTCCAAATAAAGCCTTTTTTTTTCCTTGAGATAGGGTCTTGCTCTGTTGCCCAGGCTAGAGTACAGTGGTATGATCAGGGTTCACTGCAGCCTCAAACTCCAAGGCTGAAAGGATTCTCCTGCCTTGGCCTCCTGAATAGCTGGGACTGCAGGCATGCACCACCACACCTGGCTAATTTTTACATTTTTTGTAGAGATGGGGTTTCCCTATGTTGCCTAGACTGGTCTTGAACTCCTGGGCTTGAGTGATCCTCCCATCTCAGCCTCCCAAAGTGTTTGGATTACAGGCATGAGCTATCCTGCTCAGCCCAAATAAACTGTATTAAAACAAATTTTAGTCTTGTCCCTGCAGACAATTAAAAAAAAAATTAGAGTCCGAAAAACAACTTGCTCCATAATAAGAATTTAAGCCAGCCTTCAGTCTTTTGTTCCTTCCCTTCCCTTCCTTCTTTTCTCTCCTTTCTTTTCTTCTTCCCTCCATTCTTCCCTTTGGTAGGGGGGTAGGGCTTGGAATAGTAAGAAAGATATTTCAGGAAAGAATAATTTTAGTAGGACAATTAAAAGTGTCTTTCCCTTTATAAAAACTTTGGTTGTAACTCATATGTTTATTTAAAGCAAGTTCACATGTAAGAACCTATTATTTATATATGAATATACATATACTGCTTGGCTCCATTGAGAAACTATAAATTTCATCTATTGAACATTAGCAAAAAATTACATGTGTTTATCATCTGGATTATTCTCAGATTAATAGAGATAAATGACAAAACATAATCAGTAGCAGCTCTGCAACTTAATCATTGCATCTGAGCTATAGGAAGCACTTAATTACTCTCATTTACTAGGTTCAATCTAATGAGAAAGCATTAGCCAAATGAAAAGAATGCAGTACAAACAAACAAAATAGTTATACCATCATTAAAAAGAAACTCTGACAGTGCAGGTGACAGCATAGGCAGGATAAATTACCATAATGTTCTAAATGCTGAGCTGTCAGCATGCTAATGCCATGAGCAGATACCCTGGGAATCTCTGCACTATAGCTGTCAGAAACAGGTATCATAAATCACCACTCTCTACTGTACTGCTCATTATCACAGCTATAGTATACACGTTTTTCAGCACACTTCAGTACAAATTTGAAGGCAACACTTATTCTTATGAGTGGGTCTCTTTACTCTTGCAGACACTGTAGACAATCCTTGCCTAATAAATGGATATTTTATTTTTCGATAATGAACTACTGGATCTTAGAACATGATAGGCCTCTGCTTTTAATTCATAAGCCATCTGAATGAACAGACTGCAAAAACAGCACATTTTCCCAAGTTGTATGATACAGCAGCAGTGAGCTAGGTAAATTAACATTATTCCATCTAAAGGAATCTCATTATTTGCAAGCTATTCCTGGATCTGGAAAGCAAAAGTAGCAGATACAAATAGGAACCATTTGCAATGGTTAGAAACCTTTATGATATAATCTTAATATTTTTAAGGAAAATTTTATATTTTATATGGAAAAAGAACTAATATTTTGAGAGCTTACTATAGGTAATCTCCTTTAATCCTTATAACAGCCTTGTGAGTTAAACATTATTGTTGTAAATTTGTAGACAAGAAGATGAGGAACTGAAAAGTTCATGCCCTTATGACTGGTAGAGTTAGCAAAGGAATTCTGCAAAAGTCTCTGAACATGTGAAACGTGACAAATTTCTTTAATCATATAAACATGTATACTATATTTTCATTATAAATAAAATGCTATCACACTCCTAATTTCTATTCACCAAAAGTAGTAGCTGAAGGAAAACTAGCTTTTCATCTTCACAATGACATCTAATACAATCATACAAAGGTAACAGTCAATTTGATGATGTATCTGTATTCTCAAAATACTTCTTAATAAAAAGCACCTGACATATTTTACAAATAAAATGGTGTTTCTACACATATATAAAAGTATTTTTAAAGTATTCTGATTGAGCATATTTTAAAAATGTGAGAAAAAAGATTATAATATATTTAGGGGGAGAAAAGCTAAATTTCCAAAGAAAATGAAAGCGATGCATGACATTTTCCAATAATGTTTGTAATTTTTTCTCCTTTGCTTATTCCAAGAGAGTGATATTTCTTACTAACATCTTGTATTTTGATGGGTGGTTAGTGATGTGGGAGGACAGTGTTCCAAGAATTGTTTTGGTGCTCTTTTTAAAAATTTTCTTTATTTTAAAATTTTTCTTTCCCTTTTTTTTCTTTTCTGTTTTAGTGTTCTTATGCAAACTACAATTTAGTTGTATACTGAAACCTCAGTCACTTTTACTTCAATAATGATATAGTGCTACCATGCTGTAACCAGAATACTTATTAATGTGAATTTAAGTTCTTCCCTGATTTACATATACACCACAGACCATGATTCTTCTTTTAAAAAGTAGAGCCCTGACACCAAATAGATTTGCAAAAATGTCCACTTTCTTTTCTCATATTGCACAAATTAGTTTCATTATTATTGTAGAATTTTTGTTATTTTCTGGCTCCATCTAATACTATCCATATGATTGTGAAAGGCAACAACATGACTGACTTCTTTCTTTTTGTTTTGTTTTGTTTTTTTTTCAACATGGAAAGGAGAACAAACATGACTAACTTCTGGGGGCCTATCCTGTTCCAAGCATTCTGCACATTAGAACAGAGAAACTCTACAAGCCGAGAGGTGGAACTGGACCTAGGTCAGTCTAGGACAAAGCCAGTATGATAACTATGCATGGTAGTGTGTAAAGTTGATTCCTTAGATTTCATGAAGAGAAAATTCTCTATAAATCTCATACTAGTTTATTTCTGTGACATAATTTTGCAGAATTGCTAATTGGAATTGGTAGTGTTGCTGGCCACTGGTTAACAGCCCCATTCGACGTGATTTAGTAATGAAGAGGAGTTCTGACGCTGCAATGCCTAGCTCAATGGCTAGGCACAGAATGCCTAAGGTCACCTCCTCTCACCCACAGAAGTTGCTCTGGGCTTGACTACAGTGCCAGATTGACGCCAATGATGGCTATATAGGAATGGGTTGGGGCATGCAGTGATCAGAAGGAAGAGGAAACTGTTTTCTAAGTTAAAAGTCCACATAGCTTTCATTAATTATAACTTAGCTATCTGAAATATCACCTGAGTCAGGCAGAAATAGAAACATTCATTTTTGCAACAAATGTGTGGCAAAAGAATTGTGGTAAGTTGAGTCCTACTGACCTACATTGTAATTTCAGAAACTGATAAAATTATACTTTCATTTTTATTGATTTTCAGTAACACTGACTAGACTTGTTGCTTTGCCTCTCTACCCATTCTTCCTTATTTCCCCTTCAACGTGACGTTAATGATTTAAAAAGCCTTTAGGATACAGGGCAGGCTCTGTGATAGAGAATGGTGATGGGCGTTGGGGAGAGAGACAGGATACAGTGCCTATCCTTGAGGAGTTCACCAACTAAAGTAGAAACCTAATCTCTTCAACTGTATTATACACTCATTAAGGGCAGGGCCAGAACTAATTTATTTATATTGGTATTCTTTATAAGTGCTCATTAATATTTTTTGAAAGAATAAAGAGGCAAATATATTCATTGCTATTTATATAAGTTTAGAGGGTAGAGTTTTTATTACTGCAATTCATGCCCAAACTTTTTTTTTTGGGGGGGGGGTCTTGACTATTTTATTTTTTTAGTAATAAATAATCATTGTATATATTTATGAGGTACATGTGGTATTTTGATACATGCATACAATATGTAATGATTACATCAAGATATTTAGGATACCCATCACCTCAAATATTTGTCACTTCTTTGTGTTGGGAATATTTCAAATCCTCTCTCTTTAGCTATCGTGAAATATAGCACACATTGTTCGGAGTTATAGTCACCTTATTGTACTATTAAACACTAGAATTTATTCCTTTATATAATAGGTTTGTACCCATTAACCCTTCTTTTCATCCTGTCCCCTCCCTTTCCAACCCCTGGTAACTATCATTCTACTTTAGACCTCGATGAGATCAATTTTTTTAGCTCTCACATATATGGAAGAACATGAGATAAGTATCGTTCTGTGCTTGCTTACTTGACTTAACATAATGACCTCCAGTTTCATCCAGTAATGGATGGATGCTTCAATGACATGATTTCACTCTTTTTTTTCATAGCTGAATGACAATTCATTGTGTATGTATACATTTTCTTTATTCATTCATTGATGGATACTTAGGTTGATTCCATATCTTGGCTATTGCTAGTATTACTACAATAAACATGAAGATACAGATGTCTCTTTGATACACTGATATTCTTTCCTGTAGATAAATTCTCAGTAATGAGATTGCTGAATCATATGGTAGTTCTATTTTTTATCGAGAAACGTCTATACTATTTTGCTATAATGATTGTGCTAATTAACATTTCCACAGTGTATGAAAGTTCCCTTTTTACCTCTTCTTTTTCAGCATTTGTTATTTATTGTCTTTTTGATAATAACCATTGCAGCTGCGAAGAGAAGACATTTCATTATGGTTTTGATTTGCATTTCACTGATGACTGGTAATACTTAAGATTTTTTCATATACTTTTTCGCTATTTGTATGTCTTCTTTGAGAAATGTCTATTCACATCCTTTGCCCATGTTTTAATGAAACTGTTTTTTCTTTCCCTGTTGTTTGCATTCCTTGTATATTCTGGATATAAGTAACTTGTCAGATGAATAGTTTGCAGATATTTTCTCCCATTCTTCAGGTTTTCTCATCTTTATCTTGTTCCAGTTATTAGAGAACAGGCATTCAACTTTTCCCAGTTCAGTATGTTAGCTGTGGGTTTGTCATATATAGCTGTTCTTATGCTGAGATATGTTCCTTCTATGACAAATTTATTGAAAATTTTTATCATGAAGCCATGTTGAAATTTATCAAAGGCCTTTTCCGCATGTATTGAGAGGATCATATGGTTTTTGCCCTTCATTCTGTTGATGTGATTTATCAGGTTCATTGATTTACATATGATGAACCATCCTTGCATCCCTGGGATAAATCCCACTTGATTATGGTGCATTATCTTTTTGATGTGCTATTTGGTTTGCAGTATTTTCTTGAGGATTTTTGCATCTATGTTTATCAGAAATATTGGTCTATAATTTTTATTTTTTCTTGTGTTTTTGTCTGGTTTTGGTATCAAGGTATTGCTGAACCTTATACAATGTCTTAGGAAGAATTCCTTCCATTTCAATTTTCTGAAATAGCTTGAAAAGCATTGGTGTTAGATCTTCTTTATAAGTTTGGTAAAATTCAGTACTAAAGCCATGCAGTCCTGGGCTCTTCTTTTTTGGGAGACTTTTTATTACTGATTCAGTCTTCTTAATTGTTTTGGTCTGTTCAGGTTTTCTACTTTTTCTTGGGTCAATTTTGGTAGGTTCTATGTGTACAGATATTTACCCATTTTGTCTAGGCTTTCCAATTTTGTTAGTGTATATTTGTTAATAGTCTCAAATGATCCTTAGCATTTCTGTGGTATCAGTTGTAATGTCTCCTCCTTTGTTTCTGAATTTTACGTGGGTTTTCTCTCTTTTGTCCTTGGTTAGTTTAGCTAGCAGCTTATCAATTTTATTTATATTTTCAGAAAACCCTAGTTTCTATTATGTTTACCTCTGCTCTGATCTTCATTATTTCTGTCCTTCTAATTTGGGGTTTGGTTTGTTCTTATTTTTCTAGTTCCTTGACATGCATCATTTGGTTGCTTATTTGAAATCTTTCTACTTTTTTGACATAGGAGTTTATTGCTATACAATTCCTTCTTAGACTGCTGCTGTCATATCACATAGGTTTTGGTATGTTGTGTTTCCATTTTCATTTGTCTCAAGAATTTTTTAAAATTTCCTCCTCAATTTAGCCATTGACCCAGTTGTTATTCAGGAGCATGATGTTTACGTTGCATGTATTTGTACAGTTTCCAAAGTTCTTCTTGTTATTAATTTCTAGTTTTATCCCATTGTGGTCAGATATGATACGTGGCATAATTTTAATTTTTAAAAATTTATTGAGATTTGTCTGTGTGTCTTAACATGTGGTCAACCCTGGGAGAATGTTCCACATGCTGATAAAAAGAATGTATACATACTTAATGTGTTGGGCTAAATGTTCTATAAATGTCTGTTGGGTCCATTTGGTCTACAGTGCAGATCAAGTCCAATGTTTCTTTGTGAATTTTTTGTCTACATGATCTGTTGAATGCTGAAAGCGCAGTGTTACACCAATTACAACAATAGTTGGGGGACTTTGTTGGTCTCCTTAGCTCTAACAGTATTTACTGTATATATCTCAGTGCTCCAGTGTTGAGTGCATATATAACTATTATATCTTCTTGTTGCCCTGTGCTCTTTATCATTTTATAATGACCTTCTTTGTCTCTTTTTGTTTTTTTCTCCTTTGTTTGATATAAATATAGCTTCTTGTGGCAGGTTTTGGTTACTGTTTGCATGGAATATCTTTTTCCATCCCTTCGATTCCTGTTTTTTTTTCCTATAAGAGTCTTGCTCTGTCACCCAGCCTGGAGTGTAGTGGTACGATCTCAGCTCACTGTAACCTCCACCTCCCAGGTTCAAGTGATTCTTGTGTCTCAGCCTTCCGAGTAGCTGGGATTACAGGTGTCTGCCACCACACCTGGCTAATTTTTGTATTTTTTCAGTAGAGATGGGGCTTCGCCATATTGGCCAGGCTGGTTTTGAACTCCTGACCTCAGGTGATCTGCCTGCCTTGGCCTCCCAAAGTGTTGGGATTACAGGCCTAAGCCACCACACCTAGCCCATTCCTTCACTTTCAAGCTATGTGTCTACAGGCGAAGAGAGTTTCCTGCAGGCAGCATACAGTTGGGTCCTACTTTGTACATCCATTCAGCCAATCTGTACCTTTTAATTGGAGGAATTTAAACAGTTTATATTCAAGGTTAAAATTGACAGGTGATTGTTTTCTGACTGTTTTGTATATCCTTTGTCCTGGTCTTCCTTACATTTATGATTTGGTGGGGCTTTTTTTTTTAGTGATAATGTTTGACTCTTTTCTCTTTTTAATTTGTGTATCTACTCTACCAGTGAGTATTATGCTTTCATGTTTATTCATAACAGTAGATACCATCGCATATAAACATTCCTTTGTATGTAACAGGACACTTTTGCTGTTTTTTGTAATTCTCTTTATGTCTTTGGCTTTTGACAATTTGACCATAATGTGATTTGGAGAAGACTTTTTGGGTTGAATATATTAAGAGGATCTTTGAGTTTCTTGTATCTGGAAGTCTACATCTTTTGCAAGACTGTATCTTTTGCAAGATTAGTTTTTAGCTAGCATTTTGTTAAATAGGTTTTCTATGATTTTCCCATCTCTTCACCTTCTAAAAATTAACAAAATTAGGATATCCGGTTACTTTATGGCATCTCATATGGTACACAGGCTTTCTTCATTAATTTTTATTCTTTCATCTTTTCTTTCTCTGCCTGTATAATTTCAAGCAACCTGTCTTCAAGTTCAGATATTCTTTCTTCTGCCTGATCTAGTGTATTGCTGAAGCTCTTGACTGCATCTTTTAATTTCATTCACTAAATTCTTTGGTTTCAGGATGTTTGTTTCCTTTGTATACCATCAATCTCTTTGATAAATTTCTCATTGAGATCATGAATTGTTTTCTTGATTTCTTATTACTGTTTATCTGTGTTCTCTTGTATCTTAGTGAGTTTCTTGAATATCATTATTTTGAATTCTTTTTAAGGCATTTTATAGATTTCCTTTTCTTTGGGATCTACTACTTTAGAATTATTGTGTTTCTTTGGAATTGCCATGTTTCCTTGCTTTTTCATGCTTCTCATGCCCTTATGTTGATATCTGTGTATCTTGGGTAAATTGCTTCTTCCAATTATCTTCCAATTATATAGACTAGCTTCCACAGGGAAATATTTTCTATAATGCTGGCTAAGTAGAGTGCTTTGGCTTTTGATTCTGAGTGGGTGCAGTAGCCAATTCCTTTGGCTGTTCCTTACAGTGGTGCCTGTAAGTTCCTCAGTGGTTTAGGCCACAGTTGTTAGCAGAGGCTGTGGTGAGAGCTTTGCTTAAGATGGGGACACCAGATGGGTTGGTCCTTAGGTACCCATGTAGTAGCAGGCCATGCTTGCCAGTCCTTGGGCCCCTAGGCAGTATACATGGGTGCCAACGTTGGGCAGGTATTCACAGGCCAGTCCTCGGGCCTTCAGGTGGTATGTCTGGAAGCTGGCAGTGGCAGTGGGGTGGGCAGTTTTTCAGCTCCCTAGGCAATGTCTATGGCATCAGCAGTGGCAGTAGCAGTGGTAGGCCAACCACCTACCTTAAACCCTTAAGCCCCCAAGTGACACACATGTGTGCCCACATTGGCAGTGGCAGTATGGGTGGGCTGGTTCCTGGTAGCTCTGTGTGGGTGCTGGCATCTGGTATACAAGGAAGGCCAATCTCTGGATGGTACACATGGGAAGCAGTGATGGTGAGCAGGGCAGGTGTGTCCTCAGGTCCCTGGTTGATGTGTATGGGTACCAGCTGGTGGCATGTGCCTATATTCAGGTACCTTGGTGGTGCACATGGGTGCTAACTCTGGTGGGTCAATCTCCAGGGCCTCTGAAGACACATACAGGAGTGCCAGCACCCTACCTGTAGAAGGGGCAGGATTACTGTCTATGGCAGCAGCACCAGGGAGGCAATTCTCAGGCTCTGGGGAGTGCATGCTTTGGCTCCCTTTGTCTCAGAGCCATCCTCCTCCTCTTGGTGTGTTGCACTGCCTGTTTTATATGGTGCAGAGGACTGCATTGGCTAGAGTGTTGGGAACCTGGTTGCACCAATGGGTTCAGTCAGCATCACAGCACTGAAGCCCTCTGAGTGGACATGGGAGGAGGCCAGTGGGGCTCCAGGTGTGTGGAAATGCAAAGGCTGCTGCGCTCCAGGGCAGAATGTAATCTGGCAGTGGTTGGGCTCTCAAAATGACACTACGCTGTAGCTGCTTGGGGTGTGTGTGTGAGAAACAGTACAAACTCCCTCTCTAGAACAATGCCACTGTGTGGACTACAAGTAGCTTCTTATACTAATCTCAGGGCATCCAAAGGCAAATGGGCACTCCTATGGCTAGGACTGCAGGAGTCTGCAGTGGGAACGTGGACTGCTAGGGATCTCTTGCTTGCCTTTTACTTGCAGTGTGGAGCTCCTCCTGGCTTTGAGCCAATCCTGGCCAGCCTGGCTGCTTCACTTCCCCTTGCTGTACCTCAGAGGTTCCCTGTCACTTCCATGTGTTTTTTCCTAGACGCTCTATTCAATGTGTGTTTATACTTGCTATTTTGGTCCCTTATTTGTGGAGGAGGCAAGTGTTGGTCACCTGTAGTCAGCCATCTTGGTCACACCCAAAGCACACTTTCAAACTTTCTTGAAATACACAAGCAAGATGTCAGCAAGATTGTTGACTAGAGATACCTGATGATCACTGGCCCCAAAAGAAAAAAAAAAAAAAACAACAAGGCAACAAATAAACAGATGAGATTTGAGTGGAGTGATGAAAGAGAGTGCTAGAGTACAGCAGGGGAATGGAGACAGACCTATGGTGACTGGAAGTCCAGAGGGCAGCACTGAGCCAAACCCGTGACCTCTGCACTCCATCTTCCCTGTGTGTACTGGATCTGCCTAGAGTCAAGAGGGAGGTCCTATTGCAGGGGAAAAAGTAAGCAGAAGAACCCCACCAACCCCTAATGTCACCAAAAACAACTGCAGTCCTTACTACAGGAGAATGCAACAGTCCTCTCAAGCCCTGAGCCAGGTTTAAGGTATTGCTGGAAATTCATGCAGCTGCATTGCCTTGAGTAAAGAATACAACCCTCCTGCCCTCTACTCACCCTACAAATCAAGCTGCTATAGCACAGTGCCATCTTGAGATCAGAGGCACCTGTGGAGTGTGCCCTTCTCAGCGGGGGATGGGGTGAGTAGCTATTGCACTTATCCAGCACTGCAGCTCCCATCTTTTTACCAAGCCCACACCAGTGGCTGAACACCACCAACCTAGCTGCATGGAGCCTGGGCCCAGGAGTAGCTGCGACTCTGGTCCTGCACAATTGGAAAACCACCTCCCATTGCCCTCACTTCTACCCAGAACTGGCAATCTCACCTAGTGTGAACCCGCCCTTCAGCCTGACAAACTGCTTCATGTTCTGCCCTGAGTGGGAGATGCTCTCAAGCTTCTGAATAGCCAACATACTACTGGGCCAGCAGAACAGCTAATCAGCCAACTCAGAACCTGAGAAGCAGCCCTGTAGTACCTCACACTCTGCAGATTAAGTTCCTATCTGTGCAACGGTCCTGTGCCTGCAACAGGTCCTGAGAAACAGCTCCCCAGTCCGCTCTTGGAAGACACAACCCTGTCTGGAAAGCAACCTCGCACTTGCTTTCCAGGCCTGAATAACAGCGCCACAGGCTGCCCCTGGCACACGTGCACCCAGGCTGGTAGAGCAGTTATGTACCCATGTCCCAAGCCTGAGAAATAGTCCCAATGGCCACTCCTGGCAAGTACACCCCCAGGCCAGCTGAGCAACTGTGTGCACACGCTCCTGGTCAGAGTAACAACCCATAACCCCAATGCCAGCTCCAAGTTGGCAGACCCACTGTGGCACACATACACTCCTGACATGAGAACAGCCTTGTGAGTCCACCCTCAGCAAAGCTGGACCACCACCACCATAAAGTCTATCATTTTTGGCCACTGAGACACTTGCATACATTAATAGCATGGATTATAGCTGAAGAAACTACACAGAATTCACTGCTGCATTCACATAAAACCAAAGCCACCAAACCACACCAAACCCATTCATACGAATAAATCTCTATCAATGAAAAATTGATTCATATGAATAAATCGTTGTCAAACCTACTTCATAAAATTGGAAGACACAATTTTCAAACCAGATGTATAGAAATCAACCTAGGGACACACCAAACAGGAAAAAGTAAGAAAACATAACATGTCTAAAGGAACATAATAATTCACTAGTAACAGACCCCAATCATAAGGAAATGTATGAAATGCCAGAAAAACAATTCATAGCAATATTCTTAAGAAAATTCGGTGAGATACAAGAGAATACAGCTAGACAATTCAAGAAAATCAAGAAAACAATTCCCAATTTGAATGAGAAATTCAATTAAGAGACAGAGAGCCTAAAAAGAACTGAACAGAAAGACTACAGCTAAATAAGTCAATGAATGAAATGAAAAATACAGTTGAGAGCTTCAACAGACTAGACCAAGGAGAAGAAAGAATTTCAAATCTTGGAGATAAGCAAAGAGAGGGAAGGGCTTTTTATTATGACTTGAGTGCCAGCTTAGCCACAGTATACTAGAACAGCAGGTAAATTGCTAAAGTTTTTTACTCCAATTCCTGGCTCCCAGACAGCATCTCCAGATATGCCTAGAGAAATTCACTGCCCTGAAAAGAAGGGCCTTGGGGAAGGTGGAATGCTGTGCTGGCTTCAAGTCTGACAAAGAGCAGTTCCAGTGGTGGTCCAAGAGGTCCTTGCATCACCACATTCCCAGTTCCAGGTGGCTCAGTACAGAGAGAGAGAGAGACTCCATTTGTTTGGAAGAAAGTAAGGGAAAAGAATAAGAGTCTATGCCTGATAACACAGAGAATTCTTTGGGATCTTATCCAAGACCTCCAAGGTGGTACCTCTCTTTACACATCTGCAAAAACCACAGCATTACTGGGCTTGTGGTCCAAGTCCCTTTGAATATCCAGAAAGCCTTACCAAGGAGAACATACCTCAACATAACAAAAGCCATATATGACAGACCCATAGCTAGTATCATAGGGAAATGGGAAAAAAGACTTTCCTCTAAGATCTGAGACACGACAAGGATGTCCACTTTCACCACTGTTACTCAAAATAGTACCAAAGTCCCAACAAAGAAAAGTCCAGGAGCAGATGGCATCACTGCTTAATTCTACCAAATCTTTAAGGAAGAATTAATACCAAGTCTTCTCAAACTATTAAAAAAATGATGTGAAGGAAATTTTTCCTAACTCATTTTATAAGGCCAGTATAACTTTGATACCAAAATCAGGACAAGAAAAAAATGAAAACTACAAGCCAGTATCCCTCATGGACATAGATGCAAAACTCACAAATACTAACAAACTGAATCAAATAGCACATGAAAAAGATAATACATCATAATCAAGTGGGATTTATCACAGGTATGCAAGGATAGTTCAACATATGTAAATCAACAAATGTGACATGTCACATCAACAGAATGAAGGACAAAAAATTCAGCATCCCTTCATAATAAAAACTCTCAATAAATCTGGTATAGAAGGAAACTGCCTAACACAAAAGAAGACCGGGAGAAACAACGAGGACCCCCCCAAGCCCGAGGGGAGAAAAAACCTAAAGACTCTACCAAAAAACATTTAGAACTCATCAATGAATTCAGTAAAGTTGCAGGATACACTATCAACATGCAAAAATCAGTAGCATTTCTACACACAGTCAACTAGCTGAAAAAGAAATCAAGAAGGCAATCCATTTTTTGTAGCTACTATTTACACCACCTGCAGTTTGGTTGGGTTCCTTGATTACAGTTATGCTGTACATATGCCATATGGGGAAGCAGGAAGAAAGAAAGAAAACCAGCTTTTATTAACTGTCTACTTTTAGGCCAGACATGATTTTGAAGTAGGGATTTTTATCCCCAAGTTTTAAAGGGGAAACCAAGACTCAGGCAAGTTACATGATAACTTTGCTCGTGGGTATAGAGCTAATACTTGGCAAAGCCAAGATGGCCTGGATTTTTCCTACTTTGCTTCTTGCACTATCTCTAATTTTTTTTCCACAGCTTTGTTTTATTCCTTGCAAGTTATGTGTCTTCAATAAATGTTTACAGGATAAAAATGGCAGGTTGTGTCCCAACAACAAAAGGCGGATACTTAAAAGGAAAGTAAGATTACACCATGGAAACAAACAATATTATGCTGCAAGCAGGTCATTGTCATCACAGACAGACAATACTATTTTGGCTACATGAACTCTTTAAGAGAAGTTAAGTCAAAATCATTTCTTGTACTGCTGTTCCTTTCCCAGATCTGTCAATCAGTGTTTCCTTTTTCATGAGTCTGGTGACAGTCGATAAGCCTCCTTTTAAAGAGACAACAAAATAGAGATGATTTAAGTTATGTGAGAGGATGTGCACTGGTGAAATGTAAATTCTACACCATTCTATACAAGGGACCAAGGCACTAATGGGTTTTGGTATCTGTGGGGTGCCCTGGAACCAATCCTCCACAGATACCGAGGGATGACTCTCATTTCAAAACAATATGCACAGTCAAATTACAACGGATAAAACGTCAATAAATAAAACCTCAGTGCAACTTTTTTTCTAGAATAACTTCTAAGACATATTTGATTTTAATATAACATTATTTCTAAAACTAATAGGATAAGTTAACAGAATAAACAACTGTAGCTTAAAAACAAATAGCTGCTTCATTTGGACGTTATCTTTAAACTATAATAGATAATTTGAAATTCATAAAAATGGCAAATTTCCCTTCATTTAGACTGGCAATTAATATTTTCAGTTTTACCTAATTAACAAACATTCTATTAAGTTTTTCCAAAATAAGCAAAACTCTATCAGTCATTTTTCTGATAGACACTATTTTATTTGAGTGAAATACTATATAGAAAAAGAAGACACAAAAATTTTAATGTCTGGCGTGGTGGCTCATGCATGTAATTCCAGCATTTTAGGAAGCAGAGCTGGGTGGATGATTTGAGCCCAGGAGTTTGAGACTAGCCTGGACATCACAGGGAGTCTCTGTCTTTACAAAATATTAAAAAATCAGCATGGCATGGTAGTGCATGCCTGTGGTCCCCAGCTACTTGGGAGGGTAGGTAAGGTAGGAGGATTGCTTGAACCCAGGAGTTTGAGGCTGCAGTGAGTTGTGTTTGTACCACTGCACTCCAGCCTGGGTGACAGAGTGAGACCTTGTCTCTAAATACATACATTATTTCAGTTTAATTTTTTAAAATTATTTTTAAAGCATGCTATGCATTTTTTTCTAGTATAATTTGACATATGTAATTCTAAAAGGTCCCTTATTAGTGGCACTGCTACATACATAGGAAACTGAAAACAATACTGAAAACTGAAAACTCTACCCCAAGAAAAACCCAAAGAACAGCTGTTTTTTATAGAACTGTCTGGCAAAAATCTCTTTCCAAAAGCAAAAAATAAAATTATTTGTTGTGCCATTTCTATTTGTTAAGCACTTAATGGGAAGATGAGTAAATTATAATATCTATCACTAATAAGCCTTCTTTGAATATCAATCAACTCTAACCATAATTGATAACCTAAGCCAATAGTACATTCTGCTACAATTCCAAGTTCAAAAGGTTAATTATGGCCTGGCCACAGGCTCATCCAGAAACCTGAAACTGATTGCTATATGCTTTCCTAATGAAGATGTACTGCATGTATTATAACAGCACAGTGGTAAATGATTGGGACCTCCAACATCAATGCAGCAAGCAAGCATTAACCTTCACCATATCAATTTAACTGTCATTCTCACAGTTTATATCCTACAAGGTCTTTTTATTCTATGAGAAAGCAAGCATCTGATAACCATATTTCCCTTGTAAGGCAAGATTTCCCTTTTCATTCTAATGAATATAGGAATCAATAATAGTAAGCCCATTCAAACTATGTTATGAATTAACAATACCCAGGAAAGCTAAGAAGAGACTGCAGTCATGATAGGTGTTCTCATTTATCACCAAAATCTTTAATTTGCATGTAGATTTACTGCCCTAGCACAGAGGGCATGAGAAAAGTATCAGCATCTTTTCTTTCTTAGAGGCACTTACACTTCCTGCTTTCTTACAGGCCAAGAAAAAAAAATGGCAGGCTGAACTATAAGCACCCACTCACAAATAAGACCAATTTAGCAAACTTTGTTGCTTGCACTCAACACTCACTGCCAGTCTGAGGAAGAACAGGAACTAGGGAGGCTCCAGAACAGTGTTGTAGGGACTAAGATATCTTCAATATAGTATAGTTCTGAAGATACCGTGTGACACTAACCAGCAAGAAAATAATTCCTTTGATAGCAGGCAACAGAGAAGCCGAGCAGTGAAATAAAAGGAATATAAAAATGTGAGGCTGATAATGTAATGACTATGTTCTTTACTATCTGTCTGTGGCCTTTTAACAGAACACATATCCCTTCTGTTTTTCTCCTGTAAAATGAGAGTAATAATTCCCGTTTTGTCCATCTTATAAAGTAAAAGTTTTCAACCATGGCTAAACACTATAAAGATGTTGAACTTAAAAAAAAAAATACACACACACACACACACACACACGACACACACACACACACACCAGGGTCCTAAACCCCAAGGCATTTTGATCTAACTGGTTTAGGATGGGGCCCAAGTATGGGTATTTTTTGGTGGCTATTCGAAAAATCTTCTAATTTTACTTTTTAAACTTTTAATTATGTGAATGCTCAAACATATACAAACATAATGGAAATATATTGCCAAGTGTCAATGATGAGCAATATTTTGCAAATCTTATATCATCTATTTCCCCACCCCTAAGATTAAAAAAGTTCCCAATGGGACATTTTATAGCAAATCCACATTGTTATTTTTACAAAATTTCCTCATGTGATTATATTGTGAAACCAGTATTGAGAACCATGTGAAGATTTTGAAAAAATTTTTCCAAGTTACAAAGTAACAATAAAAACAAATCGATGCCCAAATGGATTATCAGGCTCAAGAGTTTTTACTGAAACTGACTGACCAAGTCAATAGAGTAAAATATTTAGTTTAATAAATACTACTTCAATCATTTTCCTCCTCTGAGCTGACTAGCTTCTTCATAAAACAGACCCTCTAAATGATAGGGTATATAGTGCAAAAAAGTTACATCTAGAAAAATCTCATTCTTCTCTAATGCCAGTATTATCATCCTATTCCCCTATCTTATAGTTCCTCAAATGTGTTGCTCTGTGAAACTGGAATAATTTACCCCCTTTCCCTCCTCCCCCATCTACATAGCCAACTCCCACTTCATCTTCAAGACCCAGAATAGATATCAATATCATGAAGTCTTCTGACTCCTCTCTCCTGTCTGCCCCACCTTCCCCAAGCCTGAGGAAGGGCTGGGCTGCTACAACCTTGTGTTTACCTCAGTCACAGCACTGTTTTTTTGTCAGTCTTACTAATGAGCACAGAATTCTTAAAGGTAGTGGTTATTTCACAATGGATTTATTCCACCATAGTCACCCAATTTATGAATATTTCCATTTTCAAAACTGTACATCAGCCACTTTCTCTAGGAAACAAATTAGGTGTGCTCAACAATTTGCTTACCCAGTTTACTAATGTGTAGAACAATTTACCCCTTGCAGTGCACCTCAACTGATGGCCTAAAGCAACAATCAGGGGGTGACTGCTTCACTGAAAAAAAAACAAAGAAATACAAGAATTTGTAATAAATCCTAATTACATTTTTTCCAACAATACAGCCACAACCTCAGAATGGTCTGCTGCAGAGAACCTTGGTTTCTGTATCAGACTAATGTCTAAAATAACTAATTCTAAAATACATGTTTTTGCAAGTCAAAGATATAAGATAGAAGGATTTTTTTTTTTTTTTTTTTTTTTTTAAGACAGAGTCTCACTCTGTTGCCCAGGCTGGAGTGCAGTGTGTGATCATAGTTCACTGTAACCTCAAACTCCTGGGCTCAAGTGATTCTCCTGTTTCAGCCTCTTAAGTAGGCAGTACTACAGGGGGTGTGCCACCACACCCAGCTAATCTTTTTCTTTTCTTTTGATTGATTTATTTATTTAGAGTTGGGGTTTCACTATGCTGGTCAGGCTGGTCTTGAACTCCCGACCTCAGGTGATCCGTCTGCCTCGGCCTCCCAAAGTGCTGGGATTACAGGCATGAGCCACTGCACCTGGCCAGCTAATCTTTTAAGCTGGTTTTTTTTTTTTTTTTTTTTTTTGGTAGAGACTGGTTTTCACTATGTTCCCTGGGTTGACCTTGAACTCCTTGGCTTATGTGATCCTCCTGCCACACACAGCCTCCCAAAGTGTTGGGGATTACAGGCGTGAGCCACCATGCCAGTCCCAAGAGAATTTTTTAAATAAAGAGAATCTTTTTTCCTCTCGAAAAGTTTTAGTTTAAAGGGACTCACAATATGCTAAGAAGCAAAGTTTATTAATGTATAATATACAACAAAGGCCATCATTTATATAAGTACACTCCCTGTAATTATTTCCCAATGACTTTTCCTTGGTTTAGGGGACCACTGGAAAAATGAAAGGACCGTATTCAATGATAATAATAATACATGTAATAGCAATAACAACATCATCAACAGAAACATCTGGTTTTAACTAACTCTTAACAAGCATCTTCTATATGTGAGTTACTGTGTTAAACATGTTATCTCTATCCTCATATTAGCCCTATAAGGTAAGTATTATTATTCCACTTTTATGGCAAAACTGAAGCTTAGAGAGGTTAAGAAATTTGCATAAAGAAAAAGAGCCAGCTAGTAGCATCACTGAGACTAAGTTTGTCTAATTCCTCAGTTCAAGCTCTTGACCACTATCATTACTCAAAAGCAAAGAAAATGCTAACAGGTCATTTCTGTTCTGTGAAAAATAGTTCAGAGGTATAACTGTTACTCACCCATTTTATATAAGGTGGCAATGAAGCAGAAATAAAAAGGCAACATTGTGGATAGTCTATTTCACCCTCAACATGAAAACTATCTTGACTATTATGTCTATGTTCTCTTTCTGAGTGAATGAATTCCAGGGTGCTGAAAAATCAAGCTCATAACTGACATATGTAAGATAATTAAAGAGTACAGGCCAGGTATGGTGGCTCATGCCTATAATCCCAGCACTTTGGGAGGCTGAGGCGGGCAGATCATCTGAGGTTGGGAGTTCGAGACCAGCCTGACCAACATGGAGAAATTCTGTCTCTACTAAAAATACATAATTAGTCGGGCATGGTGGTGCATGCCAGCTATGCGGGAGGGTGAGGCAGGAGAATTGCTTGAACCCAGGAGGCAGATGTTGCGGTGAGCTGAGAATGAGCCATTACACTCCAGCCTGGGCAACAAGAGAGAAACTAAGTCTCAAAAAAAAAAAAAAAGAGTACATACAACCAGGCAAGATGGCTGAATAGGAACAGGTCCCAGGAAGACCAATGCAAAAGGCGAGTGATTTCTGCATTACCAGCTGAGGTATCTGGCTCATCTCGTTGGGATTGGTTAGACAATGGGTGCAGACCAAGGAGAGTGAGCCAAAGCAAGGTGGGGCGTTGCTTCACCAGGGAAGGGCAGAGGTCAGTGACCTCCCTCCCCTAGCCAAGGGAAGCCCTGAGGACTGTGCTGTGAGGAACAGTGCATTCCAGCCCAGATACTACACTTTTCCCACTCTCTTCGCAATCTGCAGGCCAGGAGATTCCCTCAGGTGCCTACACCACCAGGGCCCTGGGTTTTGAGCACAAAATTGGGATGCTGTTTGGGCAGACATCTAGCTAGCTGCAGTTTTTTTCATACCCCAGTGGCACCTGGAACGCCAGCAAGACAGAACCATTCACTCCCTTGGAAAGGGGGCTGACGTCAGGGAGCAAAGTGGTCTAGGTTAGCAGATCCCACCCCCATGGAGCCCAGCAAGCTAAGATCCACTGGCCTGAAATTCTCACTGCCAGCACAGCAGTATGAAGTCGACCCAGGAAGCTTGAGCTTGGTGAGGGGGAGGGACGTCCACCACTACTGTGGCTTGAGTAGGTAGTTTTCCCCCTCACAGTGTAAACAAAGCCAGAAAATTCAAACTGTGTGGGGCCTACTGCAGTGCCACAAAGCCAAGGTAGCCAGACTGCCTCTCTAGATTCCTCCTTTCTGGACAGGGCATCTCTGAAAGAAGGCAGCAGCCCCAGTCAGGGGCTTATAGATAAAACTCCAATCTCCTTGGGACAGAGCATATGGGGGAAGGGGTGGTTGTGGGTGCATCTTCAGCAGACTTAAACATTCCTGCCTGCCAGCTCTGAAGAGAGCAGTGAATCTCCCAGCACTTCACTTGAGCTCTGCTACAGGACAGACTGCCTCCTCAAGTGGGTCCCTGATCCCCATGCCTCCTGACTGGGAGACACCTCCAAGTAGGGGTCAACAGACACCTCATACAGAAGAGCTCTGGCTGGCATCTGGCAGGTAACTCTCTGGGACAAAGCTTCCAGAGGAAGAAGCAGGCAGCAATCTTCGCTGTTCTGCAGCTTCTGCTGGTGACACCCAGGCAAACAGGTTTACACCCCGAGCAGACTCCAGCTGACCTGCAGCAGAGGGGCCTGACTGTTAGAAGGAAAACTAACAAACAAAAAGCAATAGCATCAACATCAAAAAAAGGGATGATCAAGCAAAAACTCCATCCGAAGTTTACGAAGAGCAAAAACCAAAGGTAGATAAATCCACGAAGATGAGGAAAAAACAGCACAAAAAGGGTGAAAATGCTAAAAACCCGAATGCCTCCTCTCCTCTAAAGGATCACAACTCCTCAACAGCAAGGGAACAAAACTGGATGGAGAATGAGTTTGCTGAACTGACAGAAGTAGGCTTCAGAAGATGGGTAATAACAAATTCCTCCAAGCTAAAGGAACATGTTCTAACCCAATGCAAGGAAGCTAAGAACCTTGTAAAAGGTTAGAATTGCTAAGTAGAATAACCAGTGTAGACAAGAAAATAAATGACCTGATGGAGATGAAAAACACATCACAAGAACTTTGTGAAGCATACACAAGTATCAATAGCTAAATCAGTCAATCAGAAGAAAGGATATCAGAGATTGAAGACTGACTTAATGAAATAAAGTGTGAAGACAAGATTAGAGAAAAAGGAAAAGAAAGAAAATCACCAAGAAACATGGAACTATGTGAAAAGACCAAACTTATGATTGATTGGTGTACCTCAAAGTGATGGGGAGAATGGAACTCAGTTGGAAAACACATTTCAGGATATGATCCAGAAGAACTTCCCCAACCTAGCAAGAAAGACCAACATTCAAAATCAGGAAACACAGAGAACACCACTAACATATTCCTTGAGAAGAGCAACCTCAAGACACATAGTCATCAGATTCACCAAGGTTGAAATGAAAAAAAAAAAAACGTTAAGGGCAGCCAGAGAGAAAGGTTGGGTTACACACAAAGGGATTAACAGCAACTCTCTCTGCAGAAACCCTACAAGCCAGAAGAGAGTGGGGTCAATATTCAATATTCTTAAAGAAAATAATTTTCAACCCAGAATTTCATATCCAGCCAAATTAAGCTTCATAAGTGAAGGAGAAATAAAATCTTTTCCAGACAAGCAAATGCTAGGGATTCTATCACCACCAGGTCTGCCTTACAAGAGCTCCCGAAGGAAACACTAAATATGGAAAGGAAAAACCAGTACCAGCCACTGAAAAAACAACCCAAAATGTAAAGACCATTAACATTAGGAAGAAACTGCATCAACTAATGGGCAAAATAACCAGCTAGCATCATAATGACAGGATCAAATTCACATATAACAATATTAACCTTAAATGTAAATAAGCTAAATGACAAATTAAAAGGCACAGACTGGCAAATTGAATAAAGAGTCAAGATCCATTGGTGTGCTGTATTCAGGAGAACCATCTCACATGTAAAGATACACATAGGCTCAAAATAAAAGGGATGGAGGAAGATTTACCAAGCAAATGGAAAGCAAAAAAAAGCAGGGGTGGCAATCCTAGCCTCTGATAAAACAGACTTTAAACTCCCAAAGATCAAAAAAGATGAAGAAGGGCATTACATAATGGTAAAGAAATCAATGCAACAAGAAGAGCTAACTATCCTAAATATATGCACCCAGTACAGGAGCATCCAGATTCATAAAGCAAGTTCTTAGAGACTTTTAAGGAGACTTAGACTCCCACAAAATAATAGTGGGATAATTTAACATTCCACTGTCAATATTAGACAGATCAATGAGACAGAGAATTAAGAAGGAGATTCAGGACTTGAACTCAGCTCTGGACCAAGCAGACCTAATAGACATCTACAGAACTCCTCACCCCAAATCAACAGAATATACATTCTTCTCAGCACCACACAGCACTTATTCTAAAATTGACCACATAATTGGAAGTAAAACACTCCTCAGCAAATGCAAAAGAAGGGAAAATCATAACAAACAGTCTCTCGACCACAGTGCAATCAAATTAGAACTCAGAATAAAGAAACTCAGTCAAAACCACACAACTACACGAAAACTGAACAACCTGCTCCTGAACGACAACTGGGTAAATAACAAAATTAAGGCAGAAATAAATAAGTTATTTGAAACCAATGAGAACAAAGACGTAATGTACCAGAATCTCTGACACACAGCTAAAGCAGTGTTTAGAGAAAAATTTATAGCACTAAATGCCCACAAAGAAAAGTTGGAAAGATCTAAAATTGACACCCTAACATCACAATTAAAAGAACTAGAGAAGCAAGAGCAAAACAATTCAAAAGCTAGCAGGAGACAAGAAGTAATAAAATAAAAGCAGAACTGAAGGAGATAGAGACACAAAAAACCCTTCATAGAAATCAGTGAATCCAGGAGCTGGGTTTTGAAAAGATTAACAAAATAGATAGACTGCTAGCCAGACAAATAAAAGAGAGAAGAATCAAATAGACACACACACACACATACACACACACAAATCATAAAGGGAATAACACCACTGATCCCACAGAAATACAATCAACCATCAGAGAATACTATAAATACCTGTATGCAAATAAACTAGAAACTCTCAAAGAAATGGATAAATTCCTAAACACATACTTCCTCCCCAGACTAAACCCGGAAGAAGTCAAATCCCTGAATAGACCAATAACAAGTTCTGAAATTGGGGCAGTAATTAATAGCCTATCAACCAAAAAAGCCCAGGACCAGAGAGATTCACAGCTGAATTCTACCAGAGGTATAAAGAAGAGCTGGTAAAATGCCTTCTGAACTATTCCAAGCAATAGAAAAAGAGAGACTCCTCGCTAACTCATTTTATGAAGCCAGCATCATCCTGATACCAAAACCTGGCAGAGACACAACAAAAAAAGAAAATTTCAGGCCAATATCTCTGATGAACATTGATGTGAAAATCCACAATAAAATACTGACAAACTGAATCCAGCAGCACATTAAAAAGCTCATCCACCACGATCAAGTCAGCTTCATCCCTGGAATGCAAGGCTGGTTCAACATATGCAAATCAATAAACATAATCCATCATATAAACAGAACCAATGACAAAAACCACATGATTATCTCAATAGATGCAGAAACAGCCTTTGATAAAATGCAACATCCCTTCATGCTAAAAACTCTCAAGAAACTAGGAACTGATGGAACATATCTCAAAATAATAAGAGCTATTTATGACAAACCCACAGCCAATATCATACTGAATGGGCATAAAGTTGGAAGCATTCCCTTTGAAAAGGGAATCCTAGCACAAGACAAGGATGCCCTTTTCACCACTCCTATTCAACACAGCATTGGAAGTTCTAGCCAGGGCAATCAGGCAAGAGAAAGAAATAAGGGGTACTGAAATAGGAAGAGAGGGAAGTCAAATTATCTCTGTTCACAGATGACGTGATTGTATATTCAGAAAACCCCACTGTCTCAGCCCAAAAACTCCTTAAACTGATAAGCAACTTCAGCAAAGTCTCAGGATACAAAATCAATGTGTGAAAATCACAAGCATTCCTATAAACCAATAACAGATAAACAGAGAGCCAAATCATGAGCAAACTGCCATTCATAATTGCTACAAAGAGATTTTCTTCACAGAATTAGGAAAAACTACTTTAAATTTCATATGGAACCAAAAAAGAACCCATATAGCCAAGACAATCCCATGCAAAAAGAACAAAGCTGGTGGCATCACACTATCTGACTTCAAACTATACTACAAGGCTGTTGTAACCAAAACAGCATGGTACTGGTACCAAAACAGATATATTGACCAATGGGACAGAACAGAGGCCTCAGAAATAATGCAACACATTTACAACCATCTGATTTTTGACAAACCTGACAAAAACAAGCAATGGGAAAATGATTCTCTATTTAATAAATGGTGTTGGGAAAATTGGCTAGCCATATGCAGAAAGCTGAAGCTGGATCCCTTCCTCACACTTTATACAAAAATTAACTGAAGATGGATTAAAGATTTAAACATAAGACCTAACACCATGAAAACCCTAGAAGAAAACCTAGGCAATACCATTCAAGACATAAGCATGGGCAAAGACTTCATGACTAAAACACCAAAAGCAATGGCAACAAAAGCCAAAATTGACAAATGGGATCTAAATAAACTAAAGAGCTTCTGCACAGCAAAAGAAACTATCATCAGAGTGAACAGGCAACCTACAGAATGGGAGAAAATTTTTGCAATCTATCCATCTGACAAAGGGCTAATATTCAGAATCTACAAGGAACTTAAACAAAATTTACAAAACAAAAACAAAAACAAAAACAAAAACAACCCCATCAAAAAGTGGGCAAAGGGTATGAACAGACACTTTTCAAAAGAGATTTATGTGGCCAACAAACATATGAAAAAAAGCTCATCATCACTGGTCATTAGAGAAACGTAAATCAAAACCAAAGAGAGATACCATCTCATGCCAGTTAGAATGGCAATCATTAAAAAGTCAGGAAACAACAGATGCTAGAGAGGAAGAGGAGAAACAGAGATTTTTACATTGTTGGTGGGAGTTTAAATTAGTTCAACCATTGTGGAAGACAGTGTGGCAATTCCTCAAGGATCTAGAACCAGAAATACCATTTGACCCAGCAATCCCATTACTGGGTATATACCCAAAGGAGTATAAATCATTTTACTATAAAGACACTTGCACACATATGTTTATTGCAGCACTATTTACAACAGCAAAGACTTGGAACCAACCCAAATGCCTGTCAATGATAGACTAGATAAAGAAAATGTGGCATATATACACCATGGAATGCTATGCAGCTATAAAAATCAATGTGTTCTTGCCCTTTGCAGCGACATGGATGAAACTGGAAATCATCATTCTCAGCAAACTAACACAGGAACAGAAACCAAACACTGCATGTTATTACTCTTCAGTGGGAGTTGAACAATGAGAACATTTGGGCACAGGGAAGGGAACATCACACACTGGGGCCAGTCGGAGGGTGGGGGAAAAGGAGAGGGGTAGCATTAGAGGAAATACCTAATGTAGATGACGGGTTGATGGGTGCAGCAAACCATTATGGCACATGTATATCTATGTAACAAACCTGCACACTCTGCATATGTATCCTATGACTTAAAGTATAATAATAATTATAATTATAAAAAAGAGTAAGGTTTTGTCACTTAGTAGTTATGGGACTAAAGATAAACTGAACTTCTCAGACACCCATTTTATTTTCTCTAAAATGAGGACAATAATTTATAGACTTTTTACTCATTAATTCATTAACTCCTTCATTCATTCATCTAACTGTACACATTTATTAAAGGCATGATTAATTAGAGAGATGATACAGATAAAGACCCAAAGCTGTGCTCCAAGGAGCTTATAGTCTAACAGACCTTTCTGAAGATTAAATTACATGTTAACATCTATAATTTGATATGTAAGAAGCATTCAATGACCACTATTTCCTTACAAACTTCTCTTGTTTTCTCTGTGAGATTATTAGGTGAAAAATTACAGGAATATCGTATTCTAAATTTTTATAAATCTAACAGACACCTTGACTAAAGGAATGGAAAGCTAAAGAGAGACAGACACTAAAAACGAAGGTAACGTGACTCACATTTCTTCCCTCCACTGCTTACTCATAGCCTGGAACAATTTCAGCATTAGATTTAGAAAATCATTGAGGGGAAAATTCTTTAGAACCTCCTTAAAGAAGAAATAAAATCTTTTTATAAAACATAAGTATAAAAAATACAAAGTCAAGAATCACAAACTTTAGTTACATGGTCATGATCAACACTGAATAATTTCAACCAAAACCATTATAATTCTTTTTGTACTAATGATGATTTCTTAAAGTTCTACCATATACTTATAAATTTCTCTAAGATCTTAGAAACATCCCTCCTCTCCCTCTTTCACAGAGAGTTTTTCTTGTTGTTGATAAACTAGGCTTTAAAGTACATACCAGATCTTCAGAAAAGTTAGTAAGAACTAGCCCCTTCTTTACATACAGATATAAAAAATTCAGGCCCTATCCTGGTTACATTATTATTTTCCTAAATTTATTCTTTCTTGGTAAGTTGTAACATTTCCCCCAAATACTCAAAGTCAAATTAATTTGTAATTTCTTATCCTAATCTTTTTCTCTTACCCTTTGGTAGACTGTATCTCTCTAGATCTACTGTGTATTAACATGTTTTAAAAATCACTCTTTGCCAACAACAATCAAATTTGCATATTTTATTCCATCTATGAGGATGTGCTATCTAAATATTTATTGCCTATGCAGCAAATGAATTCAACATTCTTCTAAAGCATTTCTCCTTGATTTCCTCTCACTTCACTTCTATTTCCAATAACACATTCAATTCAATGACTTCATTAGTGACTTTTGTTTCAATTCCTTTTTGGAAGAAGACAGACAAAAATAAGTTAATAAATATGACATGGCAACACAGTCTCTTTCCTTAAAGGATTACTTGGTCATAAACACTTTATAATCATAAAGTATATAATGCTTTGATGATGGACACAATCTTTTTATGTGTGTTTTGCATTACAGTTGACTTTTTCTTTTTTTTTTCTTTTTTTTTTAATGTCCTTCTCATATGCAAAATACATTCATACAGTTGACCTTTTAATAATGCAGGTTTGAACTGTGCAGGTCCACTTATATGCAGATACTTTTCAATAAAAGTTACACCAAGTGTGCCTGCCACTCCTTCCTCCCCTTCCACCTTCTCCACTCACTCCTGCCTCTGTCACCTCTGAAACACTAAGACCAACCCCTCCCCCTCCTCCAGCACACTTGACATAAAGATGATGAGGATAAAGATCTTTGTGATAACCAACCCACTTCCACTTAATGAAGAGTAAATATATTTTCTCTTCAATATTTTTTTCTCTAGCTTCCTTTAGTATAAGGGCATAGTACACAATACATACAACACTAAAATGTGTGTTAATTGTTCATTTTATTGGTAAGGCTTCACTTTCAGTTAACAGTAGGTTATTAGCAGGTAAGCTTTTGGGGAGTCTAAAGTTATGCTCAGATTTTTGACTACGTGGGTGTGTGTCGGGGAGGTGTCAGTTCCCCTAACTTCCGTGTTGTTCCAGGGTAAACTATATTTCATCTGATCTTTATAGAATCCATTGAAATAGAAAGGGCAGTTAATATATTCATGTTGTACTGAAGAAAACTAAGGCGCAGAAAGCTTACGACCTGCCAAAGCTCACTGGACCCAAAGCTTACTATAACCCTTCTGAATTTCCATTCGTTTATCAGCATCAATGATGAAGTTCCTTTGGTAGGGCATAAATATAATACAAGATTGAAAGAACTGTCCTTTCTTTTTATTTGATTCTTTACAGTAGCCAGTAATGTCCTACATAAGTTCAACTCCAAGATGATAGAATAGAAACAATTGACAACAGTCATATAGAGTCTATAGCCTATTTCTGTTCTGTCGTGATCTTCTCTTCTCCACAAACCAGTCTAAACATGATTAAAGTTGTCACAACAAATACATCAAGGGGATAAAGACAAAAATATAGAGTAAAATAATATAAGATGGCATTACAAACTATTCAGTGAGAATGGATTTAGAATAAAATTTAAAAACTATTAGGGAAAAGTAAAATTAAATCATCATAAGTGTCTTAGTTTGTTTTCTCTTGCTATCACACACTAGGTTATTTATAAAGAAAAGAGATTTATTTGGCTCACAGTTCTGGAGGCTGGGAAGTCCAAGAATACGCTATCAGCTTCTGGCAAGGGCCTTTATGCTATGTCATAACATGCTGGAATGGCAAGCAAACACCAAGACAGACCAAGAGAGAGGCACCAGGGATTGAACTTACCTTATTCAACCCAATCACCTCTTATTAGTTCCCACCTCCTAACACTACTGCATTGAGATGAAGTTTCAAACACATAAAGTTTTGGGGAACATTAGTCAAAACACAGCCAACAGGGAAAAGAAAAAATGTAAGGGACAGAATACTGAAAATTTGCCAATATAAGTAAATTAAGACTGGGAATTACATAGAGTCTACACTAAATGAATGCATTCCTCTTGGGAGAATTGCAGCTACTACCATATAGCAAGATCAGCCAGATAGCAAACTCTTCCATAACTCCTTTACATGAAGAGAACATACTTCTCAAAGATCAGAAGAATCAATGTTTAAAGACAAGTTTAGGTGAGAATAGTAAAAAGTTACGAGCATTTTTACTCTCAGATGCATAGAGAGCCTCTATTGTTATTTAAAGGATTTGTTTCTAAGGAACTGGAAAATATTGGGAGGATCCTCAAAGGGCAAACCCACCTTAAATGCATAGATCATTATATAAAAAAGATAACAATGATGATAATAATGAGAAAAATTAAAGGTTCAATTTATAGAGGCATTTTGAAAATGCCAGGCACTGGGCATTTTACTGACGTAATCATCAATCTTCATAAAACTTTGCAACACAAATATTATTGGCCTTATTTTTACTAGAGAAAATGTACTTTTAGAGTTGAGCTCATCTAATGACTTGCCTAAGGCATTAAATCTCTCATCATGCAATACTCCCAATTAGAACACACACTAGTTGGCTGCCACCATTAGACACTGCCCCAATCTGATGACTATTATCTTCCATTAAATAAAACAGCACAAGGCCTCACAAAAGAGTTAGTTGGTTCTTTCATTCTTAGTCTGTTTCAGAACCTGAGTCTCCTTTTTAGGTAGGCATGCTTCCACAGAGCTAACAAATATGATATATTGCATGCTGGTAAACTGTACTTTCAAGGCAACAGACTTCACTTTAACACAGTCTTTCCTACCTAATGATTATTTAAAACTATGTACTCTTTAAAGTAAAATAACATTAGCTACCATTTATGGGGTAACTTACTAGGAGCCAGGCACTGTGTTCAGTATTTTATATTCATTATCTCAATTAATGGGAATCCAGGTCTATCTAATTACAAAGCCAGGGATCTTTCCAACTCATCATCTTGGCTCATATCCAGCTTTGATTTAGTCTGCATTACTCTGTTGCACAAAGCATTAAATTAGACTGATGCAGATAGGGGATTACTGCTATAAGTGAAAAAGTGTCTGATACATACATTTTTAATATGATTACTTTGCCAGACTTCATAATACTAAACTGAAAATAACCAATAAGTTTCTGTAGTCATTAAAAAAATACACAACTGTTTAGAGGTCATGAAAATTATACCAGTGATTGGGACTATATTTGTCTTTCGTCTCTAAAAATATAATAGACAGTGACAATTGGCAGGTGCTTTTCCAGAAGCTTCCCTCTTACATGAGCTACCACATACAACTGGGTTCTTGATTGTTTTTCTTGTAGAGAGGAATCATTACAAATAAACATTTTTTTGATTAACAACTCAGCTATTATAACATGTGTGATTTCTTATAATCATCAACTGAGTAAATGCAACTGATTGTCCCATATATGCTAAGCAGTAGTAAACAGTGGAAAGACATAAATAAATAAAGTAGAGCTTTTAACCGCAAGTAGCTTACAGTCCACAAGAGACAATATCATACATAAAACATGACTGTAGAAAAATGTCAATCTTTTTTTTTTTTTTTTTTTTTTTTTTTTGAGACTAAGTTTCACTGCTGTTGCAGGCTGCAGCACAATGATGGGATCTTGGCTCACTGCAACCTCTGCCTCCCGGGTTCAAGCAATTCTCCTGCCTCAGCCTCCCAAGTAGCTGGGATGACAGGCTTAATAACAAATTTGGGGCAGTAAAGCACAGTTGTGAGGACCTAGATGTTGTTAGAAAATTGGAGTGGCATGAAACTGACTTTACAATACACTTGTCTTCCCACAGATTCAAAGGCAAGGGTATAGACATTAAATATAGATAAGTGCTTTCCATAATATGGAATGCAAACCAAACTAAATATTAGTGGACATCCACTAAATGCCAACTACAGAGGTTAAGGACTAGAGATCTAAGTTGAATAACAATTATCAGAACATAAGAAGCTCCTTGTAGTGTACAGGACAGGTTCCTTCATTACTATGGGGTGAATAACAGCTTTGTTTCCTAAATTTTATTAGAAGCTGGATGGGCTTCATCAGACTGATCATGTCACTATAATATGAAAAAGATCTCTTAGGGAAAATAAGAATAGGTGACAAATACCATTAACTTTTCCTGGTTGATAATTTCTCCAGATAGATAGAACTTTAGCAATAATCCAGTGTCACCCCTCATTTTATAAATAAGACCTTAACAGGGTAAGGTCACCCAGGTAACTGAAGGCATAGCCTTATACCTGGTTTGTCCTAATGGTTGCAAGAGAAGTTTCAGTAGATCCTCTTTATCTTAGTATATTATGCTGACACTATTATGAAAGGTGACTATATATTAGGGAAGTAAATATGACACAGAGCATCACTCACAAACTGGGACCATTTTTGTTATATGAGTCACTGCAACAGAATTTGTCTTTGTAGTCATAGATCAGTTTGGCCAAGTATTCTTAGACCTGCAACAGTATTTGAAGTATCACTGAATAAATTATTAGGGGTTCACTAAACACCAAATGATAAGCATAAGAACTAGGTATCAAAGGCAAATAAGAATTCTCAGAAAGAAAAATTATTTCCTTTGTTTTACTGCTATTTCTTAAATATTAAATCACATTTTCCTATTGACTTCCATAAATTTAAGTCATGTCCTTGGGTTACCAGAAAGAACAATTAAAGACCACTTCATCAAAACAAAATGTTTAACCCACAGCCAATATCATACTGAATGTGCAAAAACTGGAAGCATTCCCTTTGAAATCTGGCACTAGACAAGGATGCCGTCTCTCACCTCTCCTACTCAATATAGAATTAGAAGTTCTAGCCAGAGCAATCAGGCAAGAAAAAGAAATAAAGGGTATTCAATTAGGAAAGGAGGAAGTCAAACTGTCTCTATTTGCAGACAACATGATTGTATATATAGAAGACCCCATCGTCTCAGCCCAAAATCTCCTGAAACTGATAAGCAACTTCAGCAAAGTCTCAGGATACAAAATCAATGTGCAGAAATCACAAGCATTCCTATACACCAATAACAGACTTAAAGAGAGCCAAATCAAGAATGAACTGCCATTCACAATTGCTACAAAGATAATAAAATACCTAGGAATACAACTAACAAAGAATGTAAAGGACCTCTTCAAGGAGAACTACAAACCACTGCTCAAAGAAATGAGAGGACACAAACAGATGGAGAATCATTCCATGCTCATGGTTAGGAAGAATAAATATTGTGAAAATGGCCATACTGCCCAAAGTAATTTATAGATTCAACGCTATCCCCATCAAGCTAGCTATGACCCTCTTACAGAACTGGAAAAAAAACACCTTAAACTTCATATGGAAACAAAAGAGACCCCGCATAGCCAAGTCAATTCTAAACAAAAAGAACAAAGCGGGAGGCATCACACTACCGGACTTCAAACTATAATACAAGGCTACAGTAATCAAAACAGCATGGTACTGGTACCAAAACAGAGATCTAGACCAATGCAACAGAACAGAGGCCTCGGAGGCTACACCACACATCTACAACCATCTGATCTTTGACAAACCTGACAAAAACAAGCAATGGGGAAAGGAGTCCCTGTTTAATAAATGATGTTGGGGAAACTGGCTAGCCATGTGCAGAAAGCAGAAACTGGACCCCTTCCTGACACCTTACACAAAAATTAACTCCAGATGGATTCAAGACTTAAACATAAGGCCTACCACCATAAAAACCCTAGAAGAAAACCTCGGCAAAACCATTCAGGACATAGGCATAGGCAAGGACTTCATGACTAAAACACCAAAAGCATTGGCAACAAATGCCAGAATAGACAAATGGGACCTAATCAAACTCCACAGCTTCTGCACAGCAAAAGAAACAGTCATTAGAGTGAATCGGCAACCAACAGAATGGGAAAAAATTTTTGCAATCTACCCATCTGACAATGGGGCTAATATCCAGAATCTACAAAGAACTAAAACAGATTTACAAGAAAAAACAAACATGCAATCTATGATAGTAACCAATGTAAAATATAAATGCAAAGTAACTAGGGAATTCCTTTGGTATTTATCAAGAAGATTAAAAGTTCAAAGTCAAACAAGAAATGACAATGAATTAAACCAAATACTTTATTCTGAAAAGCCCTCTTTCATTTGTTCAATTTATAATCCCTGTTGGGGGAGTTGACTGTCTTTTTAAAAATGGACATGTTTACTTGATAAGAGAGGCAAGGAAGAAAACTATTAAACAGGAAGTAAATAAATTCAGTTTTCCTTTTTTTTCTTTAAAGACGTTATATCTGATCATACCCAAAATGTTACAGTATATCTGAGGTTATACACCAAACCTAGGTTACAAAAACTTGTACTAGCAAATTAGATACCTAAATAAATTGTCTGGCAAAGCAGAAGTTATGTAAGAGTTTGAATGCTTTCACATATGTTAACTAAAACAATAACTCTGCTTAATAACTCTGTTTAATAGGTACTATCACCCTTATTTTACAGACAAGAAAGCTCAGTCCTCAAAAGGTTATGTGACCTTCCAATTTATGTGACAGAAAATTTGGGGTAGAGTCACACTGGAACAAAAGCTTCTTGATTTCTACTCCACTCTCTTTTAGAGGTAGTGGGTCAGTGTGAAAATGTTGAGCGAAGGGTAGATGAGACTATAATTTTATCTGAGATACACACATTGATTATAGCTTCTCCCACACTGAGACTGCCTAAGGATCATCCTCTCATCACAAGTTGAAATGTTTCTTACAAGCTCAGCAGTTAATTACCTATTCAAATTGATCAATTGGCTCTTTTATCAAATATAGAATTAATCCTCACGCACCTGAAAACTCCAGCCTCCCAGAAACACAAGAAAATGGCTGATTAATCATCATTCCTTTACTGACAATGCCGTGTGTGTGTGTATGTGTGCATGTGTGTGTGTGTGTGAATGAGAAACAAAGGTAAGATACTCTACTTGAGGTGAGTGCAAATCAGGTGTGTAATATAGTATCACCAATTCAAAGAGGGCAACTGGATATTAGAAAAAGATCTGCTTTAAGGGGTAGGAAGAGGAACATTTAGAAATGCTATAACAAAAAATTACTTTTAAGGTTGTTTTATTAATTAGAAGTAGGAAAAGGAAAAAATGATGTCAAGTCAAAATTGTAAGACTAAAAAGTTATACAATTTTACAGTTAGAAGGATTCGCAGGTCATTTCATTTATGTCAGTTTTAAACAAGGAAATGAAAAATGACAAACATTAAGTAACTTGTTCTACAACAGATTAATGAAAATAGGAAATGAACTGTTTATCTGATAGTATTTGCATTCAACATATCTAATATATTACATGTATTATAATAAACTGGTAAGAAGCTATCTTATTTCCTTTACAAAAATTCCAATTAAGTAATGTACCTTTAAATCTAAAATAACATCAAATCAGGAGATTTTATGTGAAAATTTTTATTTACCAGTATATGTTTCATATTTATTAAAACAAAACTGAGTTGATTTTCTTAGTTTGAATTACAAAGACTATTTCCAAGTCACAAAATAAATACCTTACTTTCTCCGAGATAACAGTTGTACAATAATATGTACAAATTAAACAGCTGGAAAGTTAACTATTTTGTAAAGTCAAGATTATGTTTTAAACAAAGGATACTACATGATATGTTCAGTTAATACTTGAACACTTGGCCTTAGATTGCAGCTGATTGTGAAGATACTGCTAACTACTATATAGCAATGTAATATCTCATAAATCATTCATAATAAATCAAATCTGCAGAGTATATTGGGAAGCAGTTCTCAACCCATATACTTTTATTCAATGACCATGATGTAGCTCTCATCCTCTTATTAAATGATGTGAAGATCCATCACTTCGGTTAGTTTTACTGACTAGAGGGAAAAGGAGAAAAAAAATAAGAGATACCACTACTGAAATAATAGAATCAAGGGTGAGAATACCTATTCAGTGCCTGTCCTCAGAGACACAGTTGGAAAGCAGTAAAAGGATAAGCTTTAAACTCAGATGGATCAGAGTTTTAAATATCAGTTCTGTCACTAGTTAGATGAACTTAAGCCTCTGGGTCTCAATTTCATCATTTATAAAGTGGAGTCAAATAATCCACCTTAAAACATCACCCGGTCAATGCCCAGTACAAAGGAGGTGCTCAATGTATAAAAACTGTTATTATTTGGTTGAGGAAGAAGTTTGGCATATAAATTACACTTAAGACAAAAACAAAAGTGTAAGATATGGTCCTCTCTTTCATACAAAAATGCCCCAAAAGGCTGTAAATTACCAAGGCCAGCCTTATACAGTTTCTTTCTTATAATAATGATGAAGAGTGTTCTATGCAGAATGTTCTATTTGCAGCAGCGATTCATTGTGTGCATGGAAAAAACTGCTGACACGTAGAGAAGATATTTTCCCGTAAAAGGTTGAAGTCCTTAAGCAGCAAAAAACACCAACGTCCATCATCTTTAAACCCTATTGATTTCTGGTGAAGATTTAAAAGGCTGTTTACTTATTTCCCATCATTTCTGTCAGAGCTGTAACAGTTCTCTTCCCACCGAATAAACCTCACATGATCCTCCTGGTGATTAAGGTCAGACAAAATGTCAAACTCCTAATGCTAAGTGCTTTCACATTAAAAATTCATATCAAATCACCAAGTAAAATCCAAACAAGAAGTCAGACATGTAAACAATTCACACAAAAAAAGAGTTGCACTGACGATTACAGAATATAGGTGCACTGTAGATGTGGAAAAAAAGGTTTGGCAACAGGTCAGGGCACTTTGCCCTTTATCCTGGCATCTACACTGTCATTTCTTATTTTAAAATTAGTAGGCCATGCTGGACTCAAGCTGTGTGTGTGTGTTGTGTGTGTGTGTGTGTGTGTGTGTGTGTGTGTGTGTGTGTGTTTGTGCTGTGGGTTGTGTGTGTGTGTAAGACAATGTGTGTGTGTGTGTTGTGTGTGTGTGTAAGACAATATATCCCTAGTATCACCGCAAATAATTAGCAATCATTTGGTTCTACAAGTTCAGCATGGCCTTCTGTTTTAAAGCAGGAATTGTGTGGGTGGAGGGAGAATTTGCTCAATATCTTAAAAACAAAACAAAACATTGACAGGTTTTCTTCCAGGCATGAGTGAATACAAAGGGTAAAAAAATGTTATCAGGTTCTGTTTATCTCCATCTCTCAGTGTTTCTTTCATCCTCTTCATTCACTCTCAAGCTAGCTACTTGAATATGGTAGCCCCTAAATAGCAATCAAGACTTGTATTTTCCAAGCTACAAATTCAGTGAAATGAGAGCTTCTCTTCCCAAATACAGGCACACTTTAAAGATATCGCAGTTTCTGCTCCAGACCACTGCAATAAAGCAAGTCATACAAATATTCTTGTTTGCAAAAAAAGTTGCATTTACAAGTTATGTTTACATACTACTGTCTATTAAGTGTGCAATAGCACTATGTCTAAAAAATAATGTATACACCTTAATTAAAACATACTTTACTGCTAAAAAATGCTAATCACCTGAGCCTTCCATGAACTGTAATTTTTTTGCTGCCAGAAGGTCTGGCCTTGATGTTGTTGCCTTTTGATTGATAAGGGTGGTAGTGGCCAAAGGTTGGGGGGCTTATGGCAATTTCTTAAAATAAGACAACATTGAAATTTGCTGCACTGATTGACTTCCTTTCACAAAAAGTTCCTCAGCAGGATACAATGCTGTTTGATAGCATTGATAGCATTTACCCACAGGAAAACTTCTTTCAAAACTGGAGTCAATCCTCTCAAACCTTGACATCACTTTATCAACTAACGTAATTTTCTAAATCTTTTGTCATTTCAACAACGTTCACGGCATCTTCACCACAAGTAGATTCCATCTCAAGACACTGTTTTCTTTGCTTATTCATAAGAAGCAACTCCTCATCTGTTCGATTTTTATCATGAGATTAAAGTAATTCAGTCACATCCTCAGGCTCTACTTCTAATCATAGATCTTTTGCTGTTTCAATTACATCTGCAGTTACTTCCCATCCTGAAGTCTTTTTGTTTTTGAGATGGAGTCTCGTTCTGTTGCCCAGGCTGGAGTGCAGTGGTGCGATCTTGGCGCACTGTAACCTCTGCCTCCAGGGTTCAAGTGATTCTTCTGCATCAGCCTCCTGAGTAGCTGGGACTACAGGCGTGTGCCACCACGCCCGGCTGATTTTTGTATTTTTAGTAGAGACGGCGTTTCACCATATTGGCCAGATTGGTCTCTAACTTCTGACCTTGTGATCCACCTGCCTCAGCCTCCCAAAGTGCTAGGGTTACAGGCATGAGCCACTGCACCTGGCCCCTATCCTGAAGTCTTGAACCCCTCAGAGTTACGCATGAGGATTAGAATCAACTTCTATTAATATTAATATATTGACCTACTTCCATGAATCACAAACGTTCCTACTGGTATCCAGAATGGTGAATCCTTTCTAGAAGGTTTTCAATTTACTTTGCCCAGATCCATCAGAGAAATCACTGTCTATGGCAACTGCAGTCTTATGAAATGTATTTACGAAATGATAATACTTGAAAGTCAAAATCACTCCTTGATTCACGAGCTGCAGAATGAATGCTGTGTTAGCAGACATGAAAACAACAATATTCTACCTGTACATCTCCATCAGAGCTCTTGCGTGACCAAGTATATGGTCAATGACCAATAACCTTTTGAAAAACAATCTTTTTTTCTGAGCAGTAGGTCTCAACAGTGGGCTTAAAATATTCAGTGCTATAAAAAAGATGTATTGTCATCCAGACTTTGTTGTTCCATTTCTAGAGCACCAACAGATTTAGCATAATTTTTAATGGCTCTAGGATTTTCAGGTGGTGTAAGTGAGCACTGAAAATGAGAGCTTCTCACTTAAATTGGCTTCAACTTAAAGTCACCAGCTGGATTAGCCCTTACTAAGGGAATCAGCCTGTCTTGGAACCTTTGAAGCCAAGCACTGACTTCTCTTCTCTAGCTAGGAAAGTTCTAAATGGTATTTCTTCAAAGGAACAGTTTCATCTACATTGAAAATCTGTTGTTTTGAGTCAGGTGCGGTGGCTAATGTCTGTAATCCCAGCACTTTGGGAGGCCAAGGCAGGTGGATCACTTGATGTCAGGAGTTTGAGACCAGCCTTGCCAACATGGTGAAATCCCATCCCTACCAAAAAAATTAGCTGGGTGTGGTGGTGGGTGCCTTTAATTCCAGCTACTCAGGAGGCTGAGGCATGAGAATCATTTGGGAGGCTGAGACGCAAGAATCACTTAAACCTGGGAGGCACAGGTTGCAGTGAGCCCAGATTGAGTCATTGCACTCCAGCCTGGGCGGCAGAGCAAGACTTGGTCTCAAAAAAAAAAAAGGAAAAGAAAAGAAAAACAAAATCTGTTGTTTAGTGTAGCCATGTTCATCAATTATCTTAGCTAGGTTTTTTTGGAAAATGTGTTGCAGCTTCTCTAGGCATGAGTGGATACAAAGGCAAAAAAATGTTATCAGGATCTGTTTATCTCCATCTCTCAGTGTTTCTTTTCACCCTCTCCATTCACTCTCAAGCTATAAAAAGATGTCCTGTCATCCAGACTTTGTTGTTTGGGTATATACCCAAAGGATTATAAATCATTCTCTTATAAATCTGATGAAGATGGCTTCTTTCCTTAAACCTCATGAACCAACCTCTGCTAGCTTCCAACTTTTCTTCTGTAGCTTCCTCACCTCTCTCAGCCTTCACAGAATTGAATAGAGTTACGGTTTTGCTCTGGATTAGGGTTTGTCTTGAGGGAATGTTATGGCTGGTTTGAACTTCTATCCAGACAAGTACAATTTTCTCCATATCAGCAATAAAGCTACTTCCCTTATCATTTGTATGTTCACTGAAGTAGCATTTTTAATTTCCTTCAAGAACTTTTTCTTTGTAGCCACCACTTGGCTAACTGTTTGGTGCAGGAGGTCTAGGTTTTAACCTCTCTCATCTTTTGACATGCCTTCCTCACCAAGTTTAATTAGTTCTAGCTTTTGATTTAAAGCGAGAAATAAGCAACTCTTCCTTTCACTGGAACACTTAAGAGGCTAATTTAGGGTTATTAATTGGACTGATTTCAATATTGCTGTGTCTCAGAGAATAGAGAGGACTGAGGAAAGGGAGAGATGGGATCGGACAGTCAGAATGCACACAACATTGATCAATTAAGTTTGCTATCTGATAAGGACAGGCATGGTTCATGGCACTTCAAAACAATTACAATAGTTATATCAAAGTTGATGATCACAGATCATCATAACAGATACAATAATGAAAAAGTCTGAAATATGATAATTTATCAAATATAAGTACATGTAAATATAAGTACAGTATATCTATTTTCTCAGTAATAGTGCAATTTGTTATTGTCATTTGCCCTTTTACAAATCAAGCACCTCTATTGATATTATTCTTTGTATGAATAATCACCTCAGCGTATTGTAATATCGTAGCACTGTAACACTGGATAGGTTCTCATAGTGGATTTCAGGACAGCTAAGAAATTTTCTACATTCTGCCATCGAAGCATACCAGTATAGAAACTTTTGTTTGAATAGTAGACTATACTCTAGGGTTGTCAGTGCTTCATTTTCCTCTCTTGAATATTCACTGAGACTTTGGCTATGGATCTAGAAATAGACATACCATCATTTGACCCAGCAATCCCATTAATGGGTATATGCCCAAAGGATTATAAATCGTTCTCTTGTAAGGACATATGCACACTTATGTCCACTGCAGCACTGTTTACAATAGCAAAGACTTGGAACCAACCCAGATGCCCATCAATGATAGACTGGATAAAGAAAATGTGGTACATATACACCATGGAGTACTATGCAGCCATAAAAAAGATGAGTTCATGTCCTTTGCAGGGACATAGATGAAGCTGGAAACCATCATTCTCAGGAAACTGACACAAGAACAGAAAACCATACACCACATGTTCTCACTCTTAAGTAGGTATTGAACAATGAGAAGACATGGACACAGGGAGGGGAACATCACACACTGGGGCTTGTTGGGGGTAGGGGGCTAGGGGAGGGATAGCAGGGACTGGGGGGGATTGGGGAGGGATAGCATTAGGAGAAATGCCTAATGTAGATAACAGGGGGATGTATGCAGCAAACCACCGTGGCATGTGTGTACCCATGCAACAATCCTGCATGATCTGCACATGTACCCCAGAACTTAAAGTATAATAAAAACTTATATATATATATATATATATATATATGAAGTCTAAACACAAGTAATATTAATCTATGATGATAAAAATTAGTGTTTGCCTTGTGGGCTGGAGAAAGATGGACACTGAGTAGAAAGAGAAATGTAGGAATACCTCAGACAGTGGTTACACTGGTGTATATAGTTGTTAAAAACATCAAACTGAACACTTAAAATGTGTTCATTATATTGACAGTAACATACCACAGTAAAACCAAAAATAGTTGCTATACCTACTTTTGTAAGAAAAAAACTCTGGCAGACATAGTCTAGAATTAAAATATGATGACAGTCACCTTTCCTGAGTGTCACTGTCCATCAGGCAGGCAATAAAAGAAAGACACAAATGGAGAAGAAAGTGTAAGGAAGAGGAAAGGCAGAGAAGAGGAAAAGCCCTAAGGATAGAGATTCCAGCAGAGAGAACACAAAGGAGTAAAGTATAGGTGGATTCAGACTGTACAGAACAACTAAAAATGCAAAAAGGAGAAGGACTGAGAAGGGATTACAAAGAAAGAAGGCAGGCCAGGTGTGGTGGCTCATGCTTATAATCCCAGCACTTTGGGAGGCCAAGGTAGGTGAACTGCTTGAGGTCAGGGGTTTGAGATCAGCCTGACCAACACAGCAAAACCCTGTCACTACTAAAAATACAAAAATAAGCTGGGCATGGTGGCAGGCACTTGTAATCCCAGCTACTGAGGAGGTTGAGGTAGGAGAATCACTTGAACTTGGGAGGTAGAGGTTGCAGTGAGCTGAGATTGTGCCACTGCAATCCAGCCTGGGAGACAAAGCAAGACTCTGTCTCAAAAAAACAAAAAAGAAAAAAAGGAGAAAGAAGACAGAAAGTACCCTAAAGAGAAATAACACACACACACACACACACACACACGAAGCACTTAAGGGATGATGATAAAGCTTTTCTTGGTTGTTCCTGATGGTTAGGTACTGTTAATGCAAAGATTAAAACTGTTTCAGGCAGATGATATGATCTTATACATAGAAAATTTCAAGAAATTCAGTAAAAAACTATTAGAACTAATAAATGGGTTCAGCCAAGTTGCAGAGTACAAGATTGATATATAAAAATCAATTGTATTTTATAGCAATGAGCAAACCAAAACTGAAATTAAGAGGATTTCATTTCAACAGCATCAAAATGAACAAATACTGAGAAACAAATTTAACAAAAGAAGTGTAAAACTCTACTGTGAAAATGATGGAACATTGTTAATAGACATTACTGAAGATTTAAATAAGTGGAAAGACATCCCATGTTCAGGGACTGGAAGAAAATATTGTTAAGGTGGCAATACTCCTCAATCTACAGATGCAGCATAGTCCCTAGCAAAATCCTAGCTGACTTTTTGGCAGAAATTCATAGGCTGATCCTAAAACTTACATGAAAATTCAAGGAATCCAGACAGCCAAAATATTTTGAAAAAGAAGAACACTTCCTTCCCAGTTTCAAGGTTTACTATAAAGCTATAGTAATCAAGACAATGTGGTACAGATAAACAGGTATAAAGACAGATATATAGGTCCATGGAATAGAATTCAAAGTTCAGAAAAAGGAATTCACAATTACTGTCTATTGATTTTGTCAAGACCATAAAAAGGAAAAGAATACTCTTTTCAACAAATAGTGCTGAGACAACTGAATATCCACATGCAAAAGAATAAAATTGGACCCTTACTTCATCCCATATCCAAAAATGAAGTCAAAAGGAGTCAAAGACTTAAATGTATGCAGCCATAAAAAACGACGAGTTCGTGTCCTTTGCAGGGACATGGATGAACCTGGAAACCATCATTCTCAGCAAACTGACACAAGAACAGAAAATCAACCACCACATGTTCTCACTCATAGGCGGGTATTGAACAATGAGAACACATGGACACAGGGGAGCGGAGCATCACACGCTGGGGTCTGCTGGGGGGGCCTAGGGGAGGGGCAGTGGGAGGTAGGGAGTTGGGGGAGGGGATAATATGGGGGAGAAGTGCCAGATATAGGTGATGGGGATGGAGGCAGCAAACCACATTGCCATGCATGTACCTATGCAACAATCCTGAATGTTCTTCACATGCACCCCAGAGCCTAAAGTGCAATAAAATATATATATTAAAAAAATGTAATATTAACACTATAAAACTCTTAGAGGAAAACATGTTATACATCTTCATGACCATGGATTAGGTAGTACCTTCTTAGATATGACACTAAAAGTTTGAAAAAAATTACATAAATTTAATTCATCAAAATTAAAAACGTTTCTGCTTCAAAGGATACTATCAAGAAAGTGAAAAGAAGCCAGGTGTGGTGGCTCAAGTCTGTAATCCCAGCACAAGTTTGGTTTATGTTTTATTTCTCTTGAGTATAAACCTGTGGGTAGAAGTGCTGCATCATATGGTATACTAGTTAGTTCTCATAATGCTATAAAAATACTACCTGAGACTGGGTAATTTATTTTAAAAAGAGATTTAATTGACTCACTGTTCTGCCTGGCTGAGGAGGCCTCAGGAAACTTAGCGTGTGCGAAAGTGCAAGAACTACCATTTATAAATCCATCAGATCTTGTGAAATTCATTCACTATCATGAGAACAGCATGGGAGAAACTGCCCCCATAACCAAAAAGTGGAAATAACTTTAATGTCTATCAAATAATTAATGGATAAATAAAATGTGGTGTATTCATACAAAGGAACATTACTCAACAGTAAAAGTAAGTAAAATATTGAAACATGCTACAACATGGGTGAACTTTCAAAAAATGATAAATGAGATAAGTCACAATAACCCATATGTTATATAGATTCCATTTATATGAAATGTTCAGAGTAGGCAAAACTACAGGAAGAGAAAGTTGATTATTGATTGCCAAGGGTTGGATACATGGAGGCTTGGAGAATGATGGCTAGGGAGAGTGGTGTTTCTTTTGGGGTGATGAAAACTGTTCTAAAATTGATTGTGGTGACAGATGCACAACTCTGTGAATACACTAAAAATCACTGAATAAACACTTTCGGCCGGGCGTGGTGGCTCACGCCTGCAATCCCAGCACTTTGGGAGGCTGAGGCAGGTTGGATTCCTTGAGGCCTGGAGTTTGAGAACAGCCTGCCCAAGACAGCAAAACCTTGTCTCTACTAAAAATACAAAGTTTAGCTGGGTGTGGTGACACACACTTGTAATCCCAGCTACTTGGAAGACTGAAGCATGAGAATTGCTTGAACCTGGGAGGCTGATGTTGCAGCGAGCCGAGATCATGCCACTGCACTGCAGCCTGGGCAACAGAGTGAGACTTGTAAACAAAACAAAACAAAACAAAACAACAACAACATCAAATATCCAACACTTTAAATGGGGAATTATTTGGTATGTGGATTATATCTCAATAAAGTTGTTTAAAATAATTGAATTGTAGCCAAATGAGGTGGCTCACGCCTATAATCCCAGCACTTTGGGAGGCCAAGGCGGGTGGATTACCTGAGGTGGGGAGTTCGAGACCAGCCTGGCTAACATGGTGAAACTAAAAATACAAAAAATAGCCGGGCGTGGTGGCAGGTGCCTGCAATCCCAGCTACTTGGGAAGCTGAGGTGGGAGAATCACTTGAACCTGGGAGGCGGAGGTTGCAGTGAGCTGAGATTGTGCCACTGCACTCTGGCCTGCGTGACAGAGTGAGACTCCATCTCCCCCGCCCCCCTCCAAAAAAAAATTAAATTGCATCAGAAGACAAAAATGCACATATGACTATATTTACTGAAGCACTACTTGCAATAACAAAATACCTGAAACAGTCCAAATGCTCAACAATAATTTAGCTCTTGTGTGATATAGTAACATAAAAACAAAAATAACCTTTAAAACTGTAAACTGCTTTCTGTTATGACACTGTGGATAGTAAAAAGTGACTCAATCTAAGATTACAGGATTTGTATTTTGTGATAAAATAATAAGTAATTATGTTGGTATAGCAAAACTGGGATTTTGCGTTCTGGGGAAAGAAGAAACAATGAAAGATATCTGAGTTTCGGGCAATACCCTGAAGGGCTAACTTTCTATTGGAAATATCACTATAATCTTATGTTGATTTTGCCTTCAAAACAAGTGTATATATCCTAGCTCCATCCACTGAATAGGCCTAGAAGTAAGACCCACTTCAGCAATAATGATATGTGGTCTACAAAGGTATTTATTTTCCACTTAAATGAACAAGGGCTCCTGGGAGAAATGGCTGATTACAGATCTGAGGCAGGAAACAGATAAGTCTGTATAATCTTGTCATACCAGATAGCAAGAAAGAAGTCAAAAACTACTAGGTTTGGGTACAAAAAGATTCAGGAGAAGCTGAATCCAACTTGAAGAGACTTCCAAAGGCCAAAGAGGGGATGCAGATGATATCATCTTATATATAGAAAAATCTCTCTTGATATTAGTGAGTATCAATACTAATATCAACAAACATGTTTAAATCCATGTGTTCATGATCATACTAAAGAAAAACTCACTTGAAAGATATTAGGGAAAAAATCCACCATTTATATCCAATTTGACTGTACCAGCTATACCTTGAGATAAACAAGTAATTGAGTAGAGGAATGTTTTCTCTGTGGATGTATCTAACAAATAAATGAAGGAGGAAGGAATGAGAATTAGAGTATTACCATTTTTGTAATACTTAATAAAATATAATCATTGGCAATGTAAAGACAACCAGCCATTATCTGGCTCCTAAGAAAAGTGTACAACCTAAGTTATGAAGTAGTCTTGACAGAAAACAAAAAGCAAGACTGAGGTCTCCAGGTCTTACTAGTAAGATACAGGAAATACAGTGCCAGAGGAACATGTTAAAATTTACAGAACAAGACAGGTTATTCAGTAAATATAAATTTAAAATTCCCTTAAAGAGAAGACACCATAATTGTGTGCTCATTTTGAGCACACAATTATGCAAATATTTTAATGTTTATTAATGTTTACAGTGGAATTGTGAATAAGTTTTCAGTGGACTATCTTATTCCTTGACAAAAATATTTTGTCTTTTTTCTATGTAATTTCAGAGTTTTTATTTTGTTACAAAAAGACAAAAATGAAATATATAACAACAATGAAGTTATTTAACAAGATTTCTAAAGCTGAAAATTTTGTGTAAAATAAGGTATTATCTTGCAACTTGTTAAATATATTTATTCAGACATTGGATGTTGTATTTTTATGTATTTTTTAAAATATTAATAAAATTGAAAAAAAGAAAAAAAAAAGAGAAGACACCACAGCTAAGTTAGAGACAACATGAACATGCATAAAACAGTATAACAGTTCTATAAAAAAACACAACAAACTGATAACTGTGGTTTCTAAGGGTTAGAATTTGAGGCTGATGGGCAGAAAAGAAAGGGCAATTGCTTGTTAATACACATTTCTCTCTGCATTTTGCATTTTGTACCATATTACTTTTTTAAAAAACATGAATTTTTAAGTCACAGGAAAAGCACCACGATAATATGTTGAAATTACAAAAACGAGCACGAACTCTTATTGGAGTGACTGCTGGTAGTTGGTGAACTAGGATTTAGCGTTTATGTAAAGTTACTTCTGTCTTTAGCCTCACATTATCCAGTCAAAACATTACATTGCTCGTTTTCCAAAGTTACTTAGGTCAGCTCCTTTCCCTCTACCATTTTCGTTAAGATATGTCATACATTTATAATACAGTTAGATTCATCAGTTATAGTCTCCATTTCATCCTAGGTTCTCCTGACGTCTTGGTTGATTTTTTAATTTACACCAGGAAAGTTCATTCTACAAATGAAGGCACAGAATCCATCTATTATCCCATTACTGTACAGAGTAACAGTTCTATCACACCCCTTTTGTAGTTGACCACTCCCACACCTCCTCATAACCACACATCTGTTTTCTGTTCGTATTAGCTTTGCCTTTTCCAATATGTCATGTAAATGGAATAATCCAATACACTGCCTTTTAGTTCTGGCTTTGCTCAGCAAAATGCATGTAATATTTATCCATGCTGTTGCAGGAATAACCAGCTCACTCCATTTTATTGTTGAGTAGTATTCTATTGTACCACATACTGAAAGACATCCTGGCTGTTTCTAGGTTTTGGTGACTTATAAATAAAGCTGCTACAGATTTCTGTGTGAACAGAAGTTTTCAATACATTTAGGTAAATGTCCAGGAGTGATATGTAAGAAACTACCAAACTGTCTTACAAAGGGGCAATACCATTTTGCATTCTCACTACCAATCAATGAGAATGCCTGTTCCTCCAGATCCTTGCAATTATTTATTTATTGTCTGTCTGTAACAATTCTAACCCAACCATGCATAGCATCTAATTATGATTTTAATTTCCATTCTGTAATGATAAATGATGTTAAGTATCTTTTCATATCCTTCTTTGCCATCCATACATCTTCTTTGGAAAAGTACCTATTCAGATCTTTTGTCAGTCTTTTTTTTTTTTAAAAATTAGCTTGTTTTCTTCCTGTATTAGTTTCTGATTGCTGCTGTAACAAATTGTCACAAATATGGTGTCTAAAACAATCCAAATTTACTACCTTATAGTTCTGTATGTTAGAAATCTGTCAGAGGTCTCCCTGGCCTAAAATTAAGGTGTCAGTAGGACTGTGTTCCTTTCTGAAGGTTCTAGGGGAAAGTCCATTTCAATGCTTTCTCTAGCTTCTAGAAATCACGCATAACCCTTGGCTCATATTTCTCTTTCTTTATCTTCCAAGTTAATAACACTGGATTGAGTCTCTTTCACATCATATCTCTGACTTTCTCTTCTACGTCATCACTCCATTTTGGATTAGGATGTAGGTAACTTTGGGTGATGGGGTGGGGGACATTATTCTTCCTATCACACTTACTGGCAAGTTATTCAGAGTTCTTTGTATATTTTGGCTAATCCAAGTCACTTGTTGGACTTGCATTTTCAAAATGTTTTCTCCCACTCAGCACTTGAGTTTTCATTCTTGTAATAGCACCTTTCTTAGAATATAAGTTTAAAAGTTTAAACTTTTGATAATAAAGTCCAATTTATCAAAACATTATTAATGAATTGTGTTTTTGGGGTCAATTTTAAACACTCATTACCTAAGTCAAAGTTATGGAGATTTTCTCAAATGTTTTCTTCTAGAAGTTTCATAGTTTTATGTCATACATTTTAGGTCTATGATGCATTCTAAGTTAATTTTTGTACAGGTTGTGTGGTATATGTTGAGGGTTTTTTTTTTTTTGCATAGAGATGTTCAATTGTTCTAGTACCATTTATTGAAAACACTACCCTTTTTCTATGGAATTTCTTTTTAGCTTCTGCCAACAATCAGTTGATAATATTGGTGTGGGTCTATTTCTGGGCTCTCTATTCCATCTAACTGAATTATATGTTTACCCTTTGCCCAGGAACCACTGGCTTGACTAATGCAGCCTTATGTTACAATTGGGTAGTGTGAATTCTCAACTTTGTTCCTCTTTTCCATTTCAAATTTTGGGGGCTCTTCTAGTTCACTTGCCTTTCCACATTTAGAATTAGCTTGCCAATATCTACAAAAAAATATGCTGGGATTTTGGTCACGATTGCACTGAATTTATATGTCACAATGGGGCAAATTGACATTTTAACAATATTGAGTTCAACTGCACTAATACTTAATGAAATACAGATTAAATAAAAGTAAGATATTTTCAATTACCGGACTTGCAAAGATCACAAAAGAAGGGTTAAAAAAATGGCAAGGTTATACAGAAACATGAACTATATGCTTTGCTGGTGATGTACAAATTACTTCAGTCTTTTCAGAAGGCAAACTGTAATCCATACAATTTTTTTTTGTGTTTACTCTTTCATCCAGCAATTTTATTTCTAAGAATTGTTGGCACATATACTGGCAGAACAGTTATGTACCAGAATGTTTACCATAGTACTGAATACAAAAATACACATATGGATTTTAAATTTAAGCTTCTATATTGGAGACAGGTTAAACAAATGGTGTTTTCATAAAATGGAAAATAATGCATCGTTAAGGCAAAACTAAATGTGTAAATAAGAGTAAAAATCATGTTCTAACCATGATGAGGATACACTGAAGAAGTCTCCATGTAGGAGAGACCATGCAGATTAACTCAAAAGACTGATACTAATATTGTAAAGTGTAGAGGAGGAAAGGCCAACAGGAAAGAAAACTATCTTATTAATTTATTATAATTTGAAGAACTTAACTATTAGGGGTAATGTCTGAGTAGATCATTCTAATTTCTCCTACCATTGACGTATTTTTGAATCTTAAAAAAAATTACTATCTCCTGGTCTTGGGTTTTTCCATCTATGTTATAAATTATTACATACCTACACTAGTAGTCTATGGACAGGGCATAGCAAACAAATTTTATCCGATTCTCAAAATGATCTTTGATCCAAAAAAGAGGAAGAACAGCTAATTTTTATGAACTTTTTCCGTGTTAACATTATATTTATTCAGACTATATACAGAAACAAACAGCAGAATTAATTCCAAGTAAGAGCATATATTGTGTGCATCAACAGATGAATGGATAAAGAAAATGTGGCATATATATATATACACACACATATATATAGTGGAATGCTATTCAGCCTTAAAAAAGAAGGATATCCTGTCATTTGCAACAACATGAATGAACTTGGAAGACATTATGTTAAGTGAAATAAGCTAGGCACAGAAAGATAAATATTGCATAATCTCACATGTGGAATTCAAAAAAAAAAAAAACTTAACTCCTCATAAAACTGGAGAGCAGAATAGTGGTTACCAGGGACTGGAGGAAGGTCAAGTTGGGAACAGACTGCTCAAAGGATACAAGTCCATGGCCTGTGAGGAACTCAGCCACAAAGCAGGAGGTGAGCGGAGGCCAAGTCAACATTACCGCCTGACAGCTCTATCAGGTCAGCGGCAGCAATAAATTATCGTAGAAGTGGAAACCCTACTGTGAACTGTTCATGGGAAGGATCTAGGTTGTGTGCTCCTTATGAGAATCTAACTGATGCCTGATGGTAATAATAGCATTCAAAAGGATAAAATATCTAGGAATAAATTTAATAAGGGAGGTGAAAGATCTGTACACTGAAAATTCTACATGGACGGAAAAAATGAAAACAAGAGACACTGGGGGACTATTAGAAGGGGAGTAGGGGAGCAAGAGTTGAAAAGCTACCTCTTAGGTTTTATGTTCCCTACCTGAGTGATGGGATAATTTGTACACTGAACCTCAGCAACACACAATTTACCCAGGTAACAAATCTGCACATGTACTGCCTAACTTACAATAAAAGTTGAGAAAAAAAAAATCTACAGCATTGCTGAAAGAAATTAAAGAAGGACTTAACTAAGACATCACTGGGCATGGCGGATCACGCCTGTAATTCCAGCACTTTGGGAGGCTGATGCAGGTGGATCACCGAAGGTCAAGAGTTTCAGACCAGTGTGGCCAACAGGGTGAATCCCGTCTCTACTAAAAATACAAAAGTAGGTCAGATCCAAGATGACCAAACAGGAACAGCTCTGGAGTGCAGTTCCCAGCAAGAACGCAGAGGGTGAGTGATCACTGCATTTCCAAAATAATTTTTACTGCCCACAGACCAGGATATTTCCCGGTGGAAAGGTGCCACAAGTTTCCACCATGGCTGTTTCAGCCAATGCAGCAGGTCTTCGCACAAAAACTCACACAAATCTGGGGCACCGTTTCAACTGGCACCTGGAATGTCTAGGAGACAGAGTCGCCCATTCGACCGAAAAGAGGGGGCTGAAACAGGGGAGCCAGGTGATCTGGCTGGGCAGGTCCCACTCCCACAAAGACCAGCAATCTGAAACGCTCTGGACTGAGAGTTTCACAGCAAGCACAGCTGGACACGGGAAGGTCCAGTTCTGTGGGTGTCCGCCATTACTCGAGGCAGTCCGCCATTACAGAGACAGTCCGCCATTAACAAGGCAGTTCTAACTATACTTCTATAAACAAAATCACAAGGAAGTTCACAGCAGCTGGGCAGAGCCACGGCAGATCAGCCACGCCTCTGCTGGCAGACTGTGACTAGGCTACCTTCTCGCTGGGCAGGACATCTCTGAAAAAAGGAAGCAGCATGTCAGGAGACTTATAAATAAAGCCCCACACTCCCAGGACAGAGCACTTAGGAGAAAAAGGCGGTTGTGGGCTCTGCTGCAGCAGACTTAAATGTACCTGCTCAGCAGCTCTGAAGGAAACAACGGAGCTCACAGCTCAATACTTGAGCTCCTATAAGGGACAGACTGTCTCCTCAAGCAGCTCCCCCGACCCCCATATATCCAAAGAGACTTCTCATAAAGGAGAGCTCAGGCTGACATCTGGCGGGTATCATTCTGGAACAAAGACAATAGAAGAAGAAATTGGCAGCAACCCTTACTGTTCTGCAGCCGCTGCAGGTGATCCCCCAGGCAAGCAGTGTCTGGAGTGGACCTCCAGCAGTCCTACAGCAGAGGGGCCTGTTAGAAGGAAACTAAAAAATAGAAAGAAATAACTTCATCATCAACAAAAAGGACATCCACTAAGAGACCCCATCCAAAAGTCACCAACTACAAAGACCACAGGTAGGTAACTCCACAAAGATGGGAAGAAACCAGCCCAAAAAGGATGAAAACACCCAAAAGCAGAATGTCTCTCCTTCTCCAAGGGATCATAACTCCTCACCAGCAAGGGGACAAAGCTGGATGGAGAAGGAGTCTGATGAATTGACAGAAACAGAAACAGGCTTCAGAAAGTGGGTAATAGCAAACTTCTCTGAGCTAAAAGAACATGTTCTAACCCAATGCAAAGAAACTAAGAACCTTGAAAAAAGGTTTGACAAAATGCTAATGAGAATAAACAGCTTAGAAAAGAATATAAATGAATTGATGGAGCTGAAAAACACAACACGAGAACTTCGCGAAGCATACACAAGTTTCAATAGCCAAACTGACCAAGTAGAAGAAAGGATATCAGAGATTGAAGATCAACTCAATGTAGTAAAACGAGAAGGCAAGATTAGAGAAAAGAGAGTGAAAAGAAATGAACAAAGCCTCCAAGAAATATGGGATTATGTGAAAAGACCTAATCTACGTTTGATAGGTGTACCTGCATCTGATGGCGAGAACGAATCCAAGCTGGAAAACACTCTTCAGGATATTATCCAGGAAAACTTACCCAACCTAGCCAGGCAAACCAATGTTCAAGTCCAGGAAACACAGAGAACACCGCAAAGATATTCCTCAAGAAGAGCAATCCCAAGGCACATAATCGTCAGATTCACCAGGGTTGAAATGAAGGAAAAAATGCTAAGGGCAGCCAGAGAGAAAGGTCAGGGTACCCACAAAGGGAAGCCCAACAGACTCACATTGGATTTCTTAGCAGAAACCCTACAAGCCAGAAAAGAGTGGGGGCTAATATTAAACATCTTTAAAGAAAAACTTTCAACCTAGAATTTCATATCCAGCCAAACCAAGCTTCGTAAGTGAAGGAGAAATACAATCCTTTACCAACAAGCAATTGTTCAGAGATTTCATCACCACCAGCCTGCCTTGTAAGAGCTCCTGAAAGAAGCACTAAACATAGAAAGGAACAAACAGTACTAGCCACTCCAAAAATGGCCAAATGGTAAAGAGCACTGACACAATGAAAAGACTGCGTGAACTAATGGGCAAAACAACCAGCTAGCATCAAAATGGCAGAATAAAATTCACACATAACAATATCAACCTTAAATGTGAAAATGTGAATGGATTAAATGACCCAATCATAAGACACTGACTGGCAAATAGGATAAAAAGTCAAAACCCATCACTGTGCTGTTTCCAGGAAACCCATCTCATATGCAAGGATACACATAGGCTCAAAACAAAGGGATGGAGGAAGATTTACCAAACAAATGCAGAGCAGAAAAAAAGAAAAAAAGGAGTTGGAATCCTAGTCTCTGGTAAAATAGACTTTAAACCAACAAAGATCAAAAGAGACAAAGAAGGGCATAATGGTAAAAGGATTGATGCAACAAGAAGAGTTAATGAATGTATACGCACCCAATACAGGAGCACCCGGATACATAAAGCAAGTTCTTAACGACCTACAAAGAGACTCAGACTCCCACACAATAATAGTGGGAGACTTTAACACTCCACTGTCAGTATTAGACAGATCAACGAGACAGAAAATTAACAAGGATATTCAGGACCGGAACTCAGATCTGGACCAAGCAAACCTAATAGACATTTACAGAACTCTTCACCCCAAATCCACAGAATATACATTTTTATCAGCACCACATCACACCTACTCTAAAACTGACCACATAATTGAAAGTAAATCACTCCTCAGCAAATGCAAAACAATGGAAATCATAACAAACAGTCTCTCAGGCCACAGTGCAATCAAATTAGAACTCAGGATTCAGAAACTAACTCAGAACCACACAACTTCATGGAAAATCAACTGGCTCTTGAATGTTGACTGGATAAACAATGAAATGAAGGTAGAAATAAATATGTTCTTCAAAACCAATGAGAACAAAGACACAATGTACCAGAATCTCTGGGACACATTTAAAGCAGTGTCTAGAGGAAAATTTATAGAAATAAATGCCCAAATGAGAAGGAATGATCTAAAATCGACACCCTATAATCAAAATTGACAGAGCTAGAAGAGCAAGATCAAAAAAACTCAAAACCTAGCAGAAGACAAGAAATAACTAAGATCAGAGCAGAACAGAAGGAGATAGAGACATAAAAAACCCTTCAAAAAAATCAATAAATCCAGGAGATGGTTTTTTGAAAAGATCAACAAAATAGACACCCACTAGCCAGATTAATAAAAAAGAAAAGAGAGAAGAATCAAATATATGCAATAAAAAATAAAGGGCATATCACCAGAGATTCCACAGAAATACAAACCAAGATCAGAGATTACTAGAAACAACTCTATGCACAGAAACCAGTAAACCTGGAAGAAATGGATAAATTCTTGCACACTCGCACACTCCCAAGCCTAAATCAGGAAGAAGCTGAAACCCTGAATAGACCAATCATAAGGGCTGAAGTTGAGGCGGGAATTAATAGCCTACCAACCAAAAAAAGCCCAGGTCCAGATGGGATCACAGCTGAATTCTACCAGACATACAAAGAGGAGCTGGTACCATTCCTTCTGAAACTATCCCAAATCATTTTATGAGACCAACATCATCCTGATATTAAAACCTGGCAGAGACTCAACAAAAAAAGAAAATTTTAGGCCAATATCCATGATGAACGTAGATGCAAAAATCTTCAATAAAATACTGGCAAACTGATTGCAACAGTACATCAAAAAGCTTATCCATCACGATCAAGTAGGCTTCATCCCGGGGGATGCAAGCCTGGTTCAACATACATAAGTCTATAAATGTAATTAACCACATAAACAAAACCAAAGACAAAAACTACATGATTATCTCAATAGATGCAGAGAAGGTCTTAAACAAAACTGAGTAGTCCTTTATGCTAAAAACTCTCAATAAACTAGATATCGACGGAACGTATCTCAAAATAATAAAAGCTATTTATGACAAACTCACAGCCAATATCATACTGAATGAGCAAAAACTGGAAGCATTCCCTTTGAAATTTGGCACTAGACAAGGATAACCTCTCTGACTACTCCTATTCAATATAGTGTTGGAAGTTCCAGCCAGAGTAATCAGGCAAGAAAAAGACATACAGGGTATTCAGTTAGGAAACGTGAAAGTCAAATTGTCTCTATTTGCAGAAGACATGGTTGTATATTTAGAAGATCCCATCGTCTCAGCCCAAAATCTCCTTAAACTGATAAGCAACTTCAGCAAAGTCTCAGGATACAATATCAATGTGCAGAAATCACAAGCATTCCTATACACCAATAACAGACTTAAAGAGAGCCAAATCAAGAACAAACTGCCATTCACAATTGCTACAAAGAGAATAAAATACCTAGGAATACAACGAACAAAGGATGTAAAGGACCTCTTCAAGGAGAACTACAAACCACTGCTCAAGGAAAAGAGAGGACACAAAGAGAAAAACATTCCATGCTGATGGTTAGGAAGAATCAATATTGTGAAAATGGCCATAACGCCCAAAGTAATTTATAGATTCAACTCAATCCCCATCAAGCTACCTGTGACCCTCTTCACAGAACTGGAAAAAACCACCTTAAACTTCATATGGAACCAAAAGACAGCCCACATAGACAAGTCAATTCTAAGCAAAAAGAACAAAGTGGGAGGCATCACGCTACCTGACTTCAAACTATACTACAAGGCTACGGTAATCAAAACAGGATGGTACTGGTACCAAAACAGAGATCTAGACCAATGGAACAGAACAGAGGCCTCAGAGGCAATGCCACACATCTACAACCATCTTATCTTTGACAAACCCAACAAAAACAAGCAATGGGGAAAGGAGTCCCTGTTTAATAAATGGTGTTGGGAAAACTGGCTAGCCATGTGCAGAAAGCAGAAACTGGACCCCTTCCTGACACCTTACACTAAAATTAACTCCAGATGGATTAAAGACTTAAACATAAGTCCCAACACCATAAAAACCCTAGAAGAAAATCTAGGCAAAACCATTCAGGACATAGGCATAGGCAAGGACTTAATGACCAAAACACCAAAAGCATTGGCAACAAAAGTCAAAATAGACAAATGGGACCTAATTAAACTCCACAGCTTCTGCAGAGCAAAAGAAACAATCATTAGAGTGAATTGGCAACCAACAGAATGGGAAAAAATTTTTGCAGTCTACCCATCTGACAAAGGGCTGATATCCAGAATCTACAAAGAACTAAAACAGATTTACAAGAAAAAAACAAACAAGCCCATTCAAAAGTGGGCGAAGGATATGAACAGACACTTTTCAAAAGAAGACATACATGAGGCCAACAAACATAGGAAAAAATGCTCATCATCGCTGGTCATTAGAGAAATGCAAATCAAAACTACATTGAGATACCATGTCACGCCAGTTAGAATGGCAATCATTAAAAAATCTGGAGACAACAGATGCTGGAGAGGATGTGGAGAAATAGGAACACTTTTACACTGTTGGTGGGAGTGTAAATTAGTTCAACCATTGTGGAAGACAGTGTGGCGATTCCTCAAGGACCTAGAAATAGAAATTCCATTTGACCCAGCAATCCCATTACTGGGTATATATCCAAAGGATTATAAATCATTCTACTATAAGGACACACGCACACGAATGTTCATTGCAGCACAGTTTACAATAGCAAAGACCTGGAACCAACTCAAATGCCCGTCGATGATAGACTGGACAGGGAAAATGTGGCACATATACACCATGGAATATTATGCAACCATCAAAAATGATGAGTTCATGTCCTTTGTAGGGACATGGATGAACCTGGAAACCATCATTCTCAGCAAACTGACACAGGAACAGAAAATCAAACACCACATGTTCTTACTCATAGGTGGGTGTTGAACAATGAGAACACATGGACACAGGGGAGGGGAACATCACACACTGGGGTCTGTTGGTGGGGAAATAGGGGAGGGACAGTGCGGGGTGGGGAGTTGGGGGAGAGAGAGCATGGGGAGAAATGCCAGATACAGGTGATGGGGAGGAAGGCAGCAAATCACACTACCATGTGTGTACCTATGCAACAATCTTGCATGTTCTTCACATGTACCCCAAAACCTAAAATGCAATAAAAAAAAAGAACACTTAATAATATAGCATGTGAATTTCACCACAATAAATAAAGAAAAAAAGGGATAATGACAGATTCTCATATTTGACACAATACATAAACTTTCAGTCTCATGAAAGGTAAACAGAAAGAAATCCAAACCCAGAGAATTTTAACTGAATTGCTGTAAACTAAGGCCAAGAAAAAAAAAATCCTGAAAGCAGCCCAAGAAAAACAGCACATAACATAGAGGGGAATGACAATTGAAATGAATGTGCAATTTCTATCAGAAACCACCCAGTCAGATACATGTAGAACATTTTTAAAGTGATGAAAGAGAAAGAACCATCAAATCAAAATCCTATTACAGAATTAGATTCTCTAATTCTAATTCTATTAGAGAATATATTCTTCATGAATAAAGTTGAAATAATGACATTCTCAGATGAAGGAAAACTAAGAAAATTCATTGTCTGTGGATCTGCTCTTAAGAAATGCTAAGGAAACTTCTTCAGACAAAAGGGAAAGGATGTGAGAGGAAAACTTGGAGTATCTGGAGTGAAAGAAAACAAAGACAGTAAATATTTTAATAAATGTAATAATATTTTCCTCTTACATTGTATAAAAATTTCTTTTTCTTTTCTTTTTTTTTTTTTTTTAAGATAGAGTCTCACTCTGTCACCCAGGCTAAAGTGCAATGGTGTGATGTCGGCTCACTGCAACCTCCACTTCCTGCACTCAAGCCATCCTTCTGCCTCGGCCTCCCAAGGAGCTGGGACTACAGGTATGCAGCACAATGCCTAGTTAATTTTTGAATTTTTTGTAGAGATGAGGTTTTGCTCGTCTTGAACTCCTGAGCTCAAGTAATCTGCCTACACTGGTCTCCCAAAGTGCTAGGATTACAGATGTGAGCCACATAACATAGTATTACAGTTAAAAGCAAAAGTTATAACATTATCTGATAGGTTTTCAATGTATGTAAAAACATATGTAATATGTTACATACATTTGTAATGTATGTAATACATAATGCAACTATGATACAGAGTGAAGAATAAGGGGACTTACATTCTACTTTAAATGGTAAAATATTAATTCTAAGTAGATTGTGAAAAGTTAAATATGTATATTATAATTTCTAGAGCAATCATGAAAAAAATCCATTTGAAGATAGTGATAGTAGTTTATATAGTTTATAGTAATAATCTCAACAGATAAAATGGAAAACTAAAATATTAAGTAATCTAAAGGTAGCAAAAGGAAAAATCAAAGAGAGGAAATTGTTCAAAGAAATCAGAGTGAGACAAACAAATGGAAAAACATTCCATGGAGTACTATTCCTATCAAACCACCAATGTGATTACTCACAGAATTAGAAAAAACTATTCTAAAACTCACATGTAACCAAAAATGAGCCCAAATACCCAAGGCAATCCTAAACAAAAGAAACAAAGGTGGAGGCATAACATTACCAGACTTCAAACTATAATACAAGGCTACAGTAACCGAAACAGCATGGTACTGGTACAAAAACAGACACCTAGACCAATGGAACAAAAAGAGTGGGCAGAAATAATTCTGCATACCTACAACCTTATCTGATCTTCAACAAAGTCAACAAAAACAAGCAGTGGGGGAAAAACTCCCTATTCAATAAATGGTGTTGGGATAATCAGCTGGCCATATGCAGTAGATTGAAAATGAACACCATATACAAAAATCAATTCAAGATTGATTAAAGCTTAAATGTAAAACCTAAAATTTTAAAAACATTGGAAGCTAACCTAGAAAACAGTATTCTGGACATAGGCCTTGGCAAAGATTTCATGACAAAGATGTCAAAAGCAAATGTGACAAAACCAAAAATTGACAAATGGGACCTAATTAAAGAGCTTCTGCACAGCAAAAAGAAACAATCAACAGAATAAACAGACAACCTATAGAATGGGAGAAGACATATGCAAACTATGCATCCAACAAAGGTCTAATATCCAGCATCTATAAGGAACTTAAACAAATTTACAAGAACCTCATTAAAAAGTGGGCAAATGACAAAATGACATGAACTGACACTTTTTAAAAGAAGACATACATGCAGCCAAGAAGCATATAATAAAAATGCTCAGCATCACTAATAATCAGAGAAATGCAAATCCAAACTAAAATGGGATACCTCCTCATACCAGTCAGAGTAACTGTTATCAAAAAGTAAAAAAATAATAGATGCTATTGAAGTTGCAGAGAAAAGGGAATGGTTATAAACTGCTCTTGGGAATGTAAATTAGTTCAGCCATTGTGGAAAGCAGTGTGGCAATTTCTCAAAGAACTTAAAATAGAATTACCATTCCACCCAGCAGTCCCATTACTGGGTATACACCCAAAGGAATATAAAGTGTTCTACCATAAAGACACATGCATGAATATGTTCACTGTATCAATATTCATAGTAACAAAGACATGCCTATCGACCTAAATGCCCATCAATGGTAAACTGGATAAAAAAAATGTGGCACCTACATACTGTGCACTACTATCCAGCCATAAAAAAACAATGAGCTTATGCCCTCTGCAGCAACATGAATGGATCTTGAGGTTGTTATCTGAAGCAAACTAACACAGGAGCAGAAAACCAAATGCCCCATTTTCTCACTTATAAGTGGGAGTTAAACACTGAGTACACATGGACAGAGAAGATAACAACAGACAGCACAGTCTACTGGAGGGTCGGGGGAGGGGAGAAAGCAGAGGACTGGAAAACTACCTATTGGGTACTATTCTTATTACCTGGGTGACAAAATAATCTGTACCTCAAACCCCTGTGACCCACAAATTGCCTATATTACAAACCTAGATATGTACCCCTGAACCTAAAATTAAAAACAAAAAAGGGTAGACCTACATCCAAGCATCAGTAATAATTAAATGCAAATGGTATAAACATAGCAGTTAAAAAAGATTGTGTGAATACATGAAAAACAAGACCTAAAGATATGCTTTTGGGCTAGGCATCATGGCTCACACCTATAATTCCAGCACTTTGAAAGGCTCAGATAGGAGAAATCACTTGAGCCCAGGAGGCCAAGGCTATAATGAACCATGATTGTGTCACTGCACTTTAGCCTGGGCAACAGGATGAGACCCTATCTGAGTTATAAAACAAAATCGATCAGAAACTCACATTAAATGTAAAGATGCAGGTCAGCTAAAGCAAAAGGAAAAAAAAACAGCCTAAAAGACTTATATAAAATTCTACCACTTTTAGGAGAAAATATTTGTGACCTAGCATTAGTCAAAGATTTCTCAGATATGGTATCAAAAGCAGGTTCCATTAGAGAAAAACAGCAATAAACTAGATTTTGTCAAAATAAAAACTTTTTAAATTTAATGGATACTTTAGAAAGTGAAAAAACAAGCTACATACTTAGAGAAAAAATATGCAAATTATATATCCAATAAAAAACTTCTACTCAAAATCTATATTCTCAAAACCCAACAGCAAGAAAACAAATGATCTCACTTAAAAATGAGAAAGCTGGGAGGCTGAGGTGGGCGGATCATGAGGCCAGGAGTTTGAGATCAGCCTGACCAGCATGGTGAAATCCCATCTCTACTAAAAATGCAAAAATCAGCTGGGCATGGTGGCGCGTGCCTGTAATCCCAGCTACTCAGGAGGCTGAGGCAGGAGAATCGCTTGAACCCGGGAGGCAGAAGTTGCAGTGAGCTGAGATCACGCCACCGCACTCCAACCTGGGCAACAGAGCGAGACTCTGTCTCAAAAAAAAAAGGTAAGACTTGAACAGATGCTTTTCCAAAGAGGATATATGGAGGCAATTAAGTTCATGAAAAACTGTTCAACATCATTACCCATTAAGAAAATGCAACATAAGGCCAGGTGCGGTGGCTCATGCCTGTAATCCCAACACTTTGGGAGGGTGAGGTGGGTGGATCACCTGAGGTTCAGGAGTTTGAGACCAGTCTGGCCAACATGGTGAAATCATGTCTCTACTAAAAATATAAAAAATTAGCTGGGTAGAGTGGTGGGTGCCTGTAATCCCAGCTACTTGGGAGGCTGAGGCAGGAGAATCGCTTGAATCCAGGAGGCAGAGGTTGCAGTGAGCTGAGATCACACCACTGCATTCTAGCCTGGGCAACAAGAGAGAAACTCCATCTCAAAAAAACAAATAAATGCAAAATAAAACTACAATGAGATGCCCTACAATCCCATTAAAATGGCAAAAAATCACAAATAAATTTGTTGAGATTTATAAAAAGTAAGATCGTGTTGAAACAGTGCTCAAATTGGAGAGAAATGATATATTAAGAATACTGAGTTCAAATGTCCTAATATTTAACAAAATATAAATTAAAGTAAGACAGTTTCAATTACTATACTTGCGAAGATTACAAATGACATTGATGGCAAAATAATGGAGTGAGGTTCAAACTGCTTCAATATTCTTGGAAGGCAAATTGCAATCCATACAACCATATAATTTTGTGGTTTTTTTTAAAATCCAGCAACTGCTTTTCTAGAAACTGTAGGCAGCTATTCTTACATAACAGATGCTCATAAGCATATTTACTGTAGCACTGAAGATAATTTAAAAATATCTAAGCATCTGTGTTGGAGACAAGTTAAACCAAGCATGGTACATCCATAAAATTACAATGCAGCTGTTAAAAAGGCAGAACTACAGGTACAAATAGGGTAAAAAAATCAAGTTCCAGTTCTTTTGGGGATAGAATGAAGGAGAAAATAAGTTTCCATATGCGGTAGATAATTTATATTCACTTCAAAAACTGATATTAGTATTGCTATATTTAATTTGGGGAGGAGACAGAAAACAAACTATATTGTACAAACATGGAGGATTCTCAAGGCATTGTGCTGAGTGAGAGAAACCAGTTTCAAAAGGTCAAATTTTACATTATTCAATTTATATACCATTCCGCAAAAAGGCAAATCTGTAGTGAGTAGGAACAGATTAGTGGTTCCCAGGTGTTAGGAACAGAGGGAAGATGTGATTCCATGAGGGAGGTTTGTTGTTTGTTTGTTTTCAGGTGACAGAACTGCTCTGTATCCTGACTATGATAGTGGTTACATGAATATACACTTGGGTTAAAACAGAACTGTACACCAAAAAAAAAAAAAAAAAAAAGGAAATGTGAATTTTCCTATATATTAATTTTAAAAAGAAAAATGATTTATATTGCATACTGTTTTGAAGGCTATTTTGCTTTCCTCCTAGAAAGTCTAAACTAGGAATCTGTGTTTTTTATTGCTAAAGCCTTTGTTCTCATTTATTTCTGATTTAAAGACAATTAGTCTGTTAAGTAAAAGTGATTAAGAAGCATATTGTTTTTGACATCCACAATACATTATTAATATAAATCTTGCTTTCTGAGAATGAGGCTAGAGTTCTTCACTCTCTAGATATGGCATGAAGAAAACTCTTCTTTCAAGCTTTAAAAGAACAATTAATCAGATCTCTTACGCTATACCATATTTTAAGTTAAACTAATGAATCACTGGCTTATCTTCTCTTGAATGAAATCTATTCATTCTTCTCATTCATATAGTAATATCAAGTACTACCTTGGATATTGAGAGGTTTTTCTTCTCTACTTACACATATATTGCCATGTGAATTTGTATCAAATCTTTATTTTCATGCAAACTAGAAATAATATTTTCTTTTGCATAAGAGAACAATATAAGCATTACAAAACTGCTCAAATTGTTTGTTAAGTTATACATTATAATTAGTTTGGCAGAGTTAATACAAATCACATTTACAGACAAACAATAATAAAATTGAAGTACCAGTTAAATATCCAAAATAATTAAAGGAATCATTTTTAGCCTGGTATAATTAGCTAATTCACTTTACAAGCATTTATTAAAATGAATTCACATGTTATTATTCCATAGGTAGTTACACAATAGTGTTTATACAGGAAAAAATAATGAACCAAACTCTTTGTATCCAGCACTCCACAATTAAAACGAAGACTCCCCAAGTAATATCAATCTAGGATAGACTAATTAAGTTTGGTTTGATAACCATTCATTTCTTCTATTGCCTCTGAGCAAATTGTTTATTAGAGAAAGTTATTTTACACAAATCAAATCAAACTGGGTAAACCATTATATTTGAGGGAAACTTTAGCCATCAGTCAATTAATCCATCATTTTCTCCAGACACTATTGTTTAACGAGCAGATCATATTATCAACAATTTAGATATCATGTGATTCAATTATAACAGTAAATTTATTGACAGTTTCTCTAATATTCTTATTATGAGTAAATTTGGAATTCTCTTTACCTTTGTGAGCAAAGCAAAACCAATTTGGGTATTATAGTCAAATATCAAATAAATATAATATTCTGTATAAAATTTACAATGGTTTGAAAATATATTATTACAAAAGTAAAAATAAGCCTTAATGAATTAAAATTGCTAATAAGTGAAATAAGTTTCCAACATAAAAATTGTTACTGATTCTTTAATATGCTGAAATATATATGACCTTAATGTTATATTAAAATTCATTTTAAGAACAGCCTTGTGAAAAAATTAATTTGTACTCATAAACAGTATGATCTATGAAAGCTGAAGAATTCAGATTTCTAGTTCTTTAAGATCCAGATTTCACCGGAGGCATTAAAATTAAAATGTAATATATATTAATACTTTTAGGCAGCAGGGGAAAGAAAGCAACTAATACCTTTCTACACATGTTTAGGAGATCATATTTAAGATCGTACTAGTGCAACAGGACTAATTTCTAGTTCTTAGTAGGAAATACTTATGTGTATAATTTGTTGGTTCACCAAATTAGATGAAATATCAAACAGGCACTTTTATTCTAAATGTAAGAATTTTAAAATAGATTCTTTCTATTTGCCTCTTTATAAGTTTAGGTCCTAGAGTGCAAAACAATTTATTAAGACTTTAATAGATTATCTCTAATAGTTTCATGTTGGCTAGTTTTCTCTCTCCAATCTGAGACCATGGCTTAAGACTTTTTCTTTAGTCTCATAGCAGAAAAGTTCTAGACTCTTCATTGAAGGTCAATAAATATTACCAGAACAATAGAATGGTAGGTACCAGGAGCTTCTGCTTACCCTAGTCCCATTCCTTCTAGTTACGTACATATAAAGAAATTGAGAATTGGAAGTTTCTGACCCCACATCACACATATAATTATCAGTGTCAATTAGACAATTTCACTAATAATAACTTTTACATGCAATAAGTATATTCCTATTTACTGCTGGCTAGCCTATGTGATCTAACAATGACACTGAGGCTGTGTCATCTAACACCCAAATGAATAGCATATGGCCTATGAATTACAAATTCCTACATATGTCCACAGTTCTCAAAATGCACTCCTTAGAGGCTTAGGATGACAGAGAGACACCCCAAGGGCGCCACAGAGAGTAAGAACTGAACCATTAGAACATCTGGCTTCTTGCAACCTCACATCCTCATTTCAGTCTGAGCCATTTGCTTCTGCATAAAATTTCATTTGAAGATACAGTTCCACTGATGGTAAACCGGTTTGAAACAACTGTCTTATCCTATGTATGTTCCTTCAGAACAAAATATTTTAAATAAAAAAACAATGATCCTAGGTTTTCTTCTTAAAGAAGAATATTTCATTTTACATATTTATCTCAAAAATAATTACTGATTACAAAGGTAATTCAGGACTATCTGCATTAAAATATTGTACTCAGTCACTTGATACAGGTCAATATTTGCAGTGTGAGCTGTTTAACATTAAGTACAGGAAAGCAGTCATCAATCAACATATAACATAAGCTATGCCTCTTTTTTCTGAAGTTATTCTACATTCAGCCACTTTTGTGCCCACTCAGTACAATCTTATCATTTATTTTTAACCAAATTACTTTTTCTCTTAGAAAATACTTCAAGAAATGATAGTGTCTGAAATATATACTCCCTTTGTAAAAAGCACAAATTTAAGAGCAGGAGCTTATCTGTAAACCTGATTTTCCTTACAAAAAGATGATGACCCCCTCTAGAGTGGGTTATTACAATCATTAAATGGGTCTTAGAAAACATTTTACACATTAGTTTTACATGTTTTTGATTTATAGTTATAATTAAGAAAAGCAATGCAAAGAGGATACTAGTTAGAACCTTCTAATCCAAAGATGATTCAAATGTGACTGCTACTGTAATAAAAATCTATTCTTGATGTTCCTGATAATCCTCAAAATATTAGCAAAAGAAAAATTTCCTCTTCGATGCAAACACCACACCAGCATTAATTAATCATGTCTTTCACCACACATATTTCCCTAACAGTGAAAACAAACATATTTAAATGTGGCCATGATATACAAAAGCCAGGCACTATATAACAGCATTTTGATCAACAATTGACTGCATATACGATGGTGATCCCTTAGGATTACATGGAGTTGAAAAATACCTATCATATAGTTAGGATAAGACCTAATTATATTAGTTCCTCTATAGTTAGGTCCTATTCTAACTACATGATAGGAATTTTTCAGCTCCATAGTTAGTAGTGCCTTGCTGATCCTGACCCTTTATAGACCTAGGGTCTATTTTTCAATAGCAAAGACATGGAATCAACCCTAATGCCCATCAATGACAGACTGGATAAAGAAAATGTGGTACATATACATCATGGAACAGTATATAGCCATAAAAAACAATGAGATCATGTCCTTTGCAGGGACATGGATGGAGCTGGAAGCCATTATCCTCAGCAAACTAATATAGGTACAGAAGACTAAACACCGTATGTTCTCACTTGTAAGTGGGAGCTGAATAATGAGAACGGACATAGGGAGGAGAAAGATGCACACTGAAGCCTGTCAGGGGCACGAGCGGAGGGAGAGCATTAGGATAAATAGCTAATGCATGTGGGGCTTAATACCTAGGTGATGGGTTGATAGGTGCAGCAAACCATCGTGGCACACGTTTACCTATGTAACAAACCTGCATGTCTTACACATGTATCCTGAAACTTAAAATAATATTAAATTTTTTAAAAAGTGTGCCTTTTACTGTGCCTCTTCTATGTTTAGATACACAGGTACTTACCATTGTGTTACACTGTCTACAGCATTCAGTCTAGTAACACGCTGCACAGGTTTGTAGCCTCAGAGCAATAGGCTACACCATGCAGCTAGGTGTGCAGTAGGCTATACCACCTAGGTTTGTGTAAGTGCAGTTCATGATGTTCCCACAACAACAAAATCGCCTAACAGCCCATTTCTTAGAACGTACCCTTGTTGTTAAGCGATGCATGATGGTACTTCAAGAAACGATTTCAACTAGAATATACATAACTTCCTTCAAAAAATAATTTTTTTTTTTTGCATTTTATCACAAGTTGGTAGTGGTAGCTTGGTTTGTTTTGGGAGATTGTTATTTTGTGCCCAGAGATGATCAAAAATAATTAGGAATCACAATATAAATGAAGAAAATGAGTGCTATAAATTACTGAAATGGTTCACTGCTTAATAAATAGTAATAATAAACAAATAACAAATAATTAATAACATAACCCTGAATTTTTATGGTAGCTTTCCCACCCTCTCTCTTATATCACTCACTTTGGGGAAATTAGCTGCCATATCATGGAGACAATCAAGCAGCCCTATGGAGAGTTTCATGTGGCAAGGGGGTGAGGCCTCTTGCCAACAATAGGCTAGAACTGATGAGGTCTCCTGTCAACAGTCATGTGAGCAAGCCATGCTGCAAGCTGATCTTCCAACCCCAGCCAAGTTTTCAGCCCGGGATGAGTATTTTGACTGAAACCTCATAAAATACCTTAAGTTAGAACCACTCAGCTAAGCCATTCCCAAATTCCTGTCCCTCAGCAAGTCTGTGAAATAGAATAAGTTTTTTCCTAAAACTTCTAAGTTTAGGGGTAATTTGTTCCATGGCAATAGAAAACTAATGCAAGATGCAACTAGGAAGAACTTCTTCTTCACTAGTTTTCTCTTCTTTGCTTCAAAAGTTAACTTTTACAGATTTTTAACTCATTTCCTGTCTTTGAACCTCAGGCTTCTCCTAAGGCCTTCTTTTCCACCTCAGTTTTACCATGTTTGGGATCTCTACTCCATCTTCTTCTTGGGAAGAAGGCAACTGGTTCTCAAAACTTTTTTCAATTCAAGGACCCATTTCACAGCATTAAAGGTCCCCAAAACCTCGTATCTCACCTATTTCTAAATTATTAATTTCTAAATTAATACAAGAATAAGACTTCACTAACTTTAGCAGAGTCATATACTACACTGGAAGAGCAACTAAATGAAATAATATGTGTTTTTACTGAATGCTAGAAATAAATGGAAAATCTATTTATGCTGGCAGTAAAAACAGAGACATTTTACAACTATAAGCTCTAAAATTATTTAAGAAAGTCCCTGGCTCAGACTTTGAGACTGTCACATCTTATCAGAAACAAAAATCAAAAGCTTTTCCCTCATCTATTGAGATGAACATTTGGTTTTAAATTCTGTTTATATGGTGAATCATATTTATTGATTTGCATAGGTTGAAACAACCTTTCATCCCTGGAATGAAGTCTACTTGATGATGGTGAACTAACTTTTAGATGTGACGCTAGATATAGATTGCTAGCATTTTTTTGTGGATTTTTTGGTCTATGTTCATCAGAGATACTGGCCCATAGTTTTCTTTTTTTTGTTGTGTCCTTGCAGGTTTTGGTATCAGGTTGATGCTGGCTTTATGGAATGAATTAGGGAGGAGTACTTCCTCCTCAGTTTTTTGGAATAGTTTCAGTACAGTTGGTACCAGCTCTTCTATTGTGGTAGAAACTGGCTGTGAATCCACCCGATCTGGGCCCTTTATTGGTTGGTAGGTTTTTTATTACTGATTCAATATGAAATGGCAATATTGGTCTGTTCAGGGCTTCAATTTCTTCCTGATTCAAACTTGGAAGGTTTTGTTTCCAGGAATTAGTCCATTTCCTCTAGATTTTCTAAGTTTGTGTGCACAGAGGTGTTCATAATAGTCTCTGATAATCTTTTGTATTTTTCTGGGATCAGATGTAATGTCACCATTGTCATTTCTGATTGTTCTTATTTGGATCCTCTCTTTTTTGTGTGTTAGTCTAGCTAGCAGTCTATCAATCAACAAAACAAATATTGACAAATAGGAACTAAGTTTCTGTAGAGCAAAAGTAACCGTCAACAGACAGTCTACAAACTAGGAGGAAATATTCGTAAACTATGCATTCAACAAAGGTCTAATATCCAGAATCTATTAGGAACTTAAACAATTCTACAACTAAAGAACAAATACATCTCATTAAAAAATAGACAAAAGACATGAACAGACACTTTTCAGAAGAAGACATACAGGTAGCAACAAAGATATGAAAAAATGTTCAACATTATTAATCATCAGAGAAAAGCAAATCATAACCATCTCACACCAGTCAGAATAGTTACTATTAAAAAGTAAAAAAACAACAGATGCTGACAAGGCTGTAGAGAAAAAGGAACTCTTCCATACTCTTGGTAGGAAGATAAACTAGTTCAGACACTGTCTCCACAGTTTGGAGACTTTTCAAGGAACTTAAATCAGAATTACCACTTGACCCAACAATCCTGTTACAAGGTATATAACCAAAAGAAAATAAATCGTTTTACCAAAAAGACACATGCACTTGCATGTTCATCACAGCAGTATTCACAATAGCAAAGACATGGAATTAATCTGGGTGCCCATAAATGGTGGGATGGATAAAGAAAATGTGGTACATCCTGGCAAAGAGACAATAAAAAAAGAAAACTACAAGTCAATATCCCAGATGAATACAGACACAAAAATCCTCAACAATATATAAGCAAACTCAATCCAGCAGCATATCAACAATTAATTCACCAGGAACAAGTAAGCTTCATTCCTGGGATGCAAGATTGGTTCACTATTTGCAAATCAATAAATGCGATTCACCACATAAACAGATCATCACTTTCAATAAAATCCAACATAGTGTCATGATAAAAACCCTCAACAAACTAGGCATCAAAGAATCAGACCTCAAAATAATAAGAGACTTCTATGACAAACCCACACCTGACATGATACAAAATGGGCAAAAGCTGGAAGCATTCCCCCTGAGAACTGGAACAAGACAAGGATGCCCACTTTTACCACTCCTATTCAACACAGTACTGGAAGTCCCAGCGAGATCACTCAGGCAAGAGAAAGAAATAAAAGGCATGCAAATAGGAAAAGAAATCAAACTATCTCTCTTCACCAACAATACGATTGTATTCCTGAAAAACCCTTAAGAGTCTGCCAAAAGGCTCCTGGAACTGATAAACAACCTTAGTAGTTTCAGGATACAAAAATTAATGTACAAAAAATTAGTAGCATTTCCATACACCAATAATATTAAAGCTGAGAGACAAATCAAGAATAAAATCCCATTTATAGTTGCCGCAAACACACACACAAAATACCTAAGAATACATCAGAGCAAAAAGGTCAAAGATTTCTACAAGGAGAACTACAAAACATTGTTGAAAGAAATCACAGATGACATAAACAAATGGAAAAATGTTCCAAGCTCACGGATTGGAAGAATCAATGTTGTTAAAATGGCCACCTGCCTAAAGCAATCTATAGATTCGACACTACTCCTATCAAACTACCATGCTATTTTTTCACAGAAGTAGAGAAAACTATCCTAAAATTCATATAGAACAAAAAGAGCCTGAATACCCCCAAAACAATCCCAAATAAAAAGAACAAATCTGGAGGCATCCATAATATTACCCAACTTGAAACTACACTATAAGGCTACAGTAAACAAAACAGCATGGTAATGGTACAAAAACAGATGCATAGACCAATGAAACAGAACAGAGGAGCCAGAAGCAAAGTCACATACCTACAGCCATCTTATCTTCAACAAAGTCAACAAAAATAAGCAACAGGGAAAGAACTTCCTATTGAATAAATAAATGGTTCTGGGATAGTTGGCTAGCTAAATGCAGAAGAATGAAACTGGACACCTATCATTCATCATATACAAAAATTAACTCAAGATAGATTAACAGATATAAATGTAAGACATAAAACTATAAGAATCATACAAGAAAACCTAGGAAACACCATTCTGGACATCAGTTAGGGGTTTATGTCCTCAAAATCAATCATAACAGAAACAAAAACTGACAAATGGAACCTAATGAAACTATAGAGCTTCTGCACAGAAAAATAAACTATCAACAGAGTAAATAGACAGTCCACAGAATGACAGAAAATATTTGCAAACTATGCATCCAACAAAAATCTAATACCCAAACTTTGTAGCAAACTTTTCAGCAAGCAAAAACCAGTTCCATTAAAATGTGGCCAAAGGACATGAACCAACGTTTCTCAAAAAAAGACATATAAGCACCAACAAACACATGAAACAATTCTCCACATCATTAATCATCAGAGAAATGAAAATCAAAGTTACAATAAGATACCATTGCATACCAGTCAGGATGCTGATTATTAAAAAGTCAAAAAGCAATAGATGCTGGCAAAGCTGCAGAGATAAGGGAACACTTATACACTGTTAGAAGGAACGTAAATTAGTTCAGATACTATGGAAAGCACCTTGGAGATTTCTTAAAGAATTTGAAATAGAACTACCACATGGGCCAGCAATCCTATTACTGGGCATAGATCCAAAAGAAAATGAATTGTTCTACCAAAAAAACACATGTACTCATACGTTCACTGCAGCATGCTTCACAATAGCAATGACGTGGAATCAGTCTAGATGCTCATCAATGGTGGACTGGGTAAAGGAAATACAGAGGATACACATACACCATGAAATACTACACAGCCATAAAAAAGAATGAAATCATGTTCTTTGCAGTAACATGGATGCAGCTGAGGTCATTATCCTAAGCAAATTAACACAGGAACAGAAAACCAAATACCACATGTTATTACTTATAAGTGGTAGCTAAACAGTGGGTACCCATGGACATACGGATGGCAACAAGAGACACAGGGGACTGCTAGTGGGAGAAAGGATTGAAAAACTAACTATAGGTACTATGCTTACTTCCAGGGTGATAGGTTTCATCGTACTCCAAACCTCAGCATCACACAATATACCCATGTAATAAACCTGCACATGTACCCCCAACATCTTAAATATAAATGCTGAAATTATACAGAAAAAAAAATAGAAAATTTTAAGAAAAAAAGAAAAAGTAGCATATACACACCATAGAATACTATGCAACCATAAAAAGAAGGAACTTGTGACCTCTGCAGCAACGTGGATGCAGCTGGAGGCCATTATCTTAAGTGAATTAACACAGGAAAAGAAAACCAAATACCACATGTTCTCACTTATAAGTGGGAGCTAAAAATTGAGTACTCATGGACAAAAGAACAGCAACAAGAGACCCTGGGGGAGAGGCACAGAGGTGGCTCACATCTGTAATCCTAGCACTTTGGGAGGCCAAGATGGCTGGACCACCTCAGGCCAGGAGTTTGAGACCAGCTTGGCCAACAAAATAGCCTGAATACTTTGTTGTATTTTGTAAAACTACAAAAATTAGCTGGGCATGGTAGAAAACACCTATAGTCCCAGCTACTCAGGAGGCTGAGGCACAAGAATAGCTTGAACCTGGAAGGTGGAGATTTAGTGAGCTGAGATCACACCACTGCATTTCAGCCTTTGCAACAGAGCAAGACTCTGTCTTGAAGGGGAAAAAAAGAAAGAAAGAAAAGAAAACCTACTGGGTACTATGCTCACTACCTTGGTAACAAGTTCATTGTATCCCAAACCTCAGCTTTATATAATATATCAATGGAACAAACCTGCACACATACCCCTGAATCTAAAATAAAAGTTGAGATTACTTGGCACATATACACCATGGAATACTATGCAGCCATAAAAAACGATGAGTTCGTGTCCTTTGTAGCAACATGGATGAATCTGGAAACCATCATTCTCAGCAAACTGACACAAGAACAGAAAATCAAATACTGCATGTTCTCACTCATAGGCAGGTGTTGAACAATGAGAACACATGGACACAGGGAGCGGAGCATCGCACACTGGGGTCTGTTGGGGGGTGCCAAGGGAGGGGACAGTGGGTGGGGAGGTTGGGGAGGGGATAACATGGGGGAGAAATGCCAGATGTGGGTGATGGGGGGATGGAGGCAGCAAACCACATTGCCATGTGTGTACCTATGCAACAATCCTGCATGATCTGCACATGTACCCCAGAACCTAAAGTATAAAAAAAAAAGAAAAAATAAAATAAAATAAAAAAATAATAACAAAACAAAACAAAGAAAGAAAGAAACAGAGCAACCAATGGCTAAAAGTTCAGAAGCTGGGTTACACTTTCTGAATTTGATTCCTGGCTTTAGCACTTACCAGCTATCAGCCACTGGGTTAATGCCTCAGTGTCCTCATCTGCAAAATGGGGAAGATAATAAAGCCTGTATCATTAAAAAAAAAAAAAAAAAAAACCTAACAAAACAAAACAAAAACTCTACATCTCCACAAAAGATACATATGATCGGGTTAATATGTTCAAGCATATTTAAATGCTTAAAAAGTCAGGTCATTTCCAATATACTAAGAAAAATATTAGAAGCCTCTTTTGACTTAGAACCACCTCTCTAATAGCAAAAACCTAACCAAACAAAAAAATTTTAATGTTGTTAAATTCATTAAAAAAATTACTAAGGTATCATGTTTAATTTATGTTTTCCTCCTTTATCTGCTGAACAATAGCAGTCTTGCTGTTCTGCATATACACCAAATATGCTTCTCTCTCAGAACATTTGCACTCACTGTTCCTGGGATTTTTTTTTTTACCATAAATATCTTGGCTTGTCCTGCACTTTATTCAGATTTTTGCTTAAATGCCACCTCATCAGAAAGGCCTTCTACAAAAAAAATTATATATAACAATCCCATCTAGTACTTCTTATACTGTACAATTTCATTTTATTTTTCTTCTTAGCACTTTTTAAAATTTTCTTGTGTATTTTTATGGATAGCTATATGTCCAACCTGACTATTAAAAAAAATAAACATGTGGTGGCTCATGCCTGTGGTCCCAGCTACTCAGGAGGCTCAGGCAGAAGGGTCACTTGAGCCTGGAGGTTGAAGCTGCCATGAGCCGTGATGGCAATCCTGCACTCCAGCCTGGGCAACAGAGCGAGACTTTGTCTCAAAAAAAACAAAGAAAGAAAAAAACCTCCAATTTATTCATGGTCTCCCCCTTTTTCCCCAAAAGATGTTGAGGCAGGTAAAAGTCACAGAGGATTTTAAAGATTTAAAATGCATCTTTCTCTAACTTTACCTCTCACTATTATTTTTGCCATCCTGCTTTTGCACCGCATCTCTGTTTTTAACATGCAAGGTGCTTCCACGAAGTGATGAAATGAACCCAGTTACAAAAACATTCACGTAACTCAAAGTGACTATAGACTCTGGCAAGCATGAGAAGAAGTTGGTTGATTAGGATGTTTTACAGTTTCCTTCATTGAAGAGTATACTAGGTAGGCTTGGCTGAGGCATCATGTAGGCCTAGTCCCCTCAGCCAATTCTAAGCTCTCCTTTTATACAGCACGTCTCACTGCAGTTCTTACTTGGTAAGCAAGCATTCAGGTTTTATACCACTACAACTACAGTATGTGTTATAAACCAAAAACATGCTTTACAAAGGGAATGGTAATTACATATGATAACCATAAGAGTAATGTGTAAGTGGCTTTTAACTATGACCTGGGACCAAGCTGTCCTTTTTGGAAGAATATGTTGCCTTTTCTAACTTAACAAGAGGTTATTATTGCTTTGGCAAAGTATTTACATGTAAAGTGTTTCATAATCATGAACATATGCTAATTTCTGGCTTTCATTTTATATTCTTATTTGATATTTATTCATTTATTTATTATTTTAGAGACGGGTCTCACCGTTGCCCAGGCTGGAGTACAGTGGCATCATCAGGGTTCATTAGAGCCTCGAACTCCTGGGCTTAAAGGATCCTTTTGCTCCAGTCTCCTGAGAAGCTGAGATTACAGGAATGCGCCACCATGCCCAGTTCATTTTTTATTTTTATTTTTAGCAGAGACAGAGTCTCACTATGTTGCCCAGACAGGTCATTGTTTGATATTTAAATGGTCATGGTATCAAATCACAATGAGACTGAGATCAGAAAACCACTCTGCACTGAGCAGAACTTTAAATCCATGCAATCTTATCTCCAAAGTCAGTACACTGGGCTTCATACTGTTCAAATTATGTTCTCAATGTTGTAACTCATAAACAACACTCAACAGAGAGTGAGTGAACATATGCACAATTTAACTAATAAGTTCCAGTTATAGTGCCACTGCCCTTCAGCCTGGGCAAGAGTGAGATCTGTCTGTAAAATATAATAATAAATAAATATCAAATAATAATATAAAATAAAAGCCAGAAATTAGCATATGTTCATGATTATAAAACTCTTTACACATAAATTCTTAGCCAAAGCAATAGTAACTTCTTGCAAAGTTAGAAAAGGCAACAAAGGCAACACGTTTTTCCAAAGAGGACAGCCTGGTCCCAGGTTATAATAAGTTCTACTGTTGTAGGATTTTCTTCTTTAATATGGATGCAATATATTTTTTCTATTTTTGTCTTTGAAATATCAAAAGTCTTTTGCAATCAGGCCCTAAACAGTTCCATATTTTAAACCTGTATTCGTTGCTTAGAATATTGCTGCATTCATACTATTTCAACTGAAGAGCCAGAAGACCACTAGCCTATCCACACTATAAATAAAATGTATAGTGTGCTGAAAATAGCCTAAAGTTTAAAAGGTTCTACCCACCCGCAGAAATGGTAGGCTTAGTAGCAGTAAAACATCTCATCTCAAAAGAGGAAAAACACAGATTCCAAGTCCAATCCTAAGCATTCAAAGTGCATCAGGCTACAGACTTTGAAAGGATATAATTTTTTTTGGTGGCGGGGGAGTAGCGGTGGTTTAAAAAAACCAATCTTTAGAAAATATTAAAAGGCTATGATTCATGTAATACATAAACAATAACCTAAGCATAACAAATATATTTGACCTTTAAAGTAATAAAAACAAATGTAAAAAAGAGTCTCCAGTTTTCTATTACTGCCAAGTTTATTTTCCTCTTAAGTTTCACCCCATTATGGTACAATAATCTCTCATTACTGTAGCACAATAATGCACAGTCTCTACTCCACCTATAGTTGTCTTGTGTCTATTTAGTTTTATAGCAAGCAAGCAATTTGAGAATATGGTAATAAAGCCTCAATCACAGTAATGATGTATGATGGGTTGTAATTTCTCTGTGCTAATGGGTTACAAACAGTATTACAGTGATGACGGGAATCTCATTGATTCATTATATGACTGCAATAATATCAAAATGACTTAATATAGATCACTATTAAGTCATGCACATGCTACTAACAACCTCTATATTTCACTATATAGATATATAGGGGAATAAAATTAATATTAGTCTTCCTATATAAAAGTTCACACAGCACAAAACATTTTGTGTTGAGTCCTCTAAATCAATGTTTAAAGTTGGAATTACTGCATTGAACTGGTTCTTTGAAAAGAAAACCATTGATTTTAATCTGCTTGAAGCAATCAATTACTCCCTGTCCTCTTTATTCCAAACTGTAATGAAAACTAAACTGCGTTGTCTTGAAAACTAAATGTGAAGATGATCATAAACAGAATTTAAACTCCATGGATTATTCATATCTACCCATTTAGATTTGCCATTTCCATTATGAGTACATTTGCCACGAGCATTTAATGGACATCTAAAAGGGAATTCATTAAAGCAGGAGCTGTTGGCAGCACTTATGGGCTTCAGACTGCTTTATGCTTGCCTTTAATAGCTCACTATTATAAAAGTGATATATTGTGTTCATCCCATTAGTAGTTTGCAGGAAGGTCTGCAAGAGATAACAAATCCTTCTGAATATTTTCAGAACTGAAAGTAAATCACTGTTTGTTTGTTTTAAGTGGCATATTCTAACAATATACAATTTTACTCGCTCGGTCAACTAAATTTAGTTGTTTCTAGCCAAATAAGACTTTAGCAACCATAGACACATTTTATAAAGTGGGTGCCACCTTTTGGAAATATTCTGTGGCTATTAACTTGAGACATCAGTAGCCATCGGGCAATCTAACCAATGACATGAAGGTATGGTAGAGATAATAGTAGGATATATGTTTTTATGAGTTAATGGCAAGACATCACCAAAAGAAAAGCTAGGTGGAGTATTTCTTCCTATACCATTGCATGCTGCCGCTACTCAGGAGGTAAGAAAGGGTTATTTCTGGCATCTTAGATGCATTTAAAGAGCTTCTTAGAAGAAATGGCATTCACTGGTCTTTTTTGTGTGTGTCTTACAGAGGCCAGAAAACGAACACAAAGAAATTTAAAACATGATTTGAATGTTAATGTGTATTATAGTACTGCAATCAAATCCTAATTGGAAAGGGAGAATGAGGAAAAGAACCCCCAATTTCAGCATATCACCTCCATAATGCTTGGCTCTAGGCTATGCTATATTCCAAATACAACATATTTTATTAAACAGGTAAGGCTTATGGTGGGGTCCAGCAGTATGCTCTTACGTAAGAAAAGGCAGATCAATCCAACAACATATAGAATAGTCCAAAAGTCACATATTTGGTTTTGGAAATCATCAATTCCTTATTTTTCATAACAAATTTGCTTTTCTAATTTTTCTTATAGTAAAGTACAATCAGTTAGTATGTTCCTTAATACACAACATTACAACCCTTTGAGGATGTAGTTGATTCACCCAGCCCAAGAGCATAATGGAAGTCTTTGCTACTTCCTAAGCCTTTGAAACATGCCCACTGAGTTCATTACAACACAGATTCAAATATTTAATACACACTTTAATGTGTATGACATTCTTGGTTTAGTAATGTTATTGAGATTTCTGAATATTTATATTACTTTGTATATCTATAAAATTGGGTTAGGATATGTTTACATACTCATACAATGGACATACAGGCACCTAATCATCTTAAAACACTTATGATCTAGTGGGAAATAATTTTCTATTAGAATCTGATGCAGAGTTAATTAATGCCTTTTCTGTTCAAGAGATGTATCACTGGAAACATTTTTAAATATCCAATAAATATTTTGATTCTTCTGCACATATTACACAAACATAATGGGATAGAAACAGAGGGTTTGTACTCAACAATTTCTAAGTCCATACTAACTTAGTTGTCCTAATATAGACTCAAGTAAACAATTTCTTTATTTAGGTTCCAATGGTAAAACGGTTCCAAATAATGAATGCTTTAAAAAGTTGCCTTTCCAGTAATTTAGGTCTGTGGCTATGAGGCTATTTTCTGGACAACTTATTTTAAAAGTTTGCCTTTTTAATTGTGGAAAAAAATCTACCTTATATTCTGACATAAATAATCCTTCAAAATGCACTTGTGTATTGTATGAAATTCGTTTCATAGGTGGCCATTTTAAGTAAATTATTTGTAAGTCTTACAAAACATTAATTTGTTTCATCATGATAATGACATGGTATGCATTTGATCATGAAGAAAACAGAAGTACTTCAACATATCTTGTCTCTGACTTTCACCCACACATAGTAGATAGGAATAAAGTGGGCATTTGTTTCTCCTATTGGCTAATTTTCATTTATTTCTTCTATTGGCTAAGAAATGTTCTCTTGCTCAAAACTAGTACAGATGTTTTGCGTAATAAACACAAAACAATGTATCTCAAGAAGCCAACAGTATTCTTACAACCCATTTAGCTTCATGGTTGGAAAAATTTCAGAGGAAGACAATCTCTCTTCTTCCTAGTGACCTGGAGTCATTACTATAGCAAACTTGCTGAAGTGTATTAACTTCAGTTCATAACTTAAGAGTCACTTGGAAAATTAGCCAATAGGAGAAATAAATGCCCAATTTATTCCTATCTACTATGTGTGGGTGAAAGTCACAGACAAGGTATATTAAAGTACTTCTGTTTCTTCATGATCAAATGCATACCATGTCATTATCATGATGAAACAAATTAATGTTTCGTAAGACTTATAAATAATTTACTTAAAATGGCCACCTATAAAACAAATTTCACATAATACACAAGTGCATTTTGAAGGATTATTTATGTCAGAATATAAGGTAGATTTTTTCCACAATTAAAAAGACAAACTTTTGAAAAATAAGTTGTCCAGAAAATAGCCTCATAGCCACAGACCTAAATTACCTCCCACGTTGTAAGATAGCATCAGGGTACGAACCGAATTTCAATTAACTATGACCACTTGTGTGAGGCACGATCAGAAGTTTCTTATAACTAGCACATGGAAGTGGGACACACAACAGGGAAATTCTTGTCTCTGCCTTAGTAATTTTGACATTAAATGAAAGAATTCATGGCAAGCCAACAAAGACCTTCGTGATGACCATGGGTGCAAATGTTAGCTCTAATATTCTCAATCAGCTTCTGGTTCCAAACTATCTACAAACATAATTAAAAGTTATGAAAATTACAAAGATATAAGATCATATATTCTAGACTGATTTTAAGTTGTTCTAAACTCTTATGAGTAAAATAAAAATGGAGGTAAGGATCGATATTAAAATTGCAACTAGAAACACCTGTCTGTTTCAATATTTCTCTCCCTCTCACCATACACATATACTCCTTTTAAGATTTCTGGAATTTAAGATGAAGAAGTATGTTGAAAATGATCACATTACACAGAGAATGGAATTAATTAATAATGTGATTAATCATCAATAGTTTAGGTGCGTCCTAGAATAAATGAATAGATAAACTATATTATCTCTCTGCAGACTAGGAAACCTTTAAAAAAACTAAGGCTGACTGATGCTGAGTGAGTTCATGCCAGAGTGTGACTTACCTGACCAGAAAAGAACTGGCTTAAAATATACACTGACTTGCCCTCACCTGGACCCTTAGACTGTGATCCCCGGTTCAGATGATGATGGATCAGATCGTTCTCAAGGAAGAAGAAACCCGAGTTGCATAGGTTTGCCACAAGCCCTTCACAGGAAGATGTCAGTCTTCTGTGCAAGACAAAAAGAAAAGAAAAAAAAGGTACAGTGGCAGTGGATGAATTCTCCTTTCTTAGGAGAGGGTAAAGAGGCAGGTTTGCACATTCTCCATTCGCTTCTAGCTCTTTTCTATATGCAAGCAAAGAAAGTCTCTGCAAAAGTTGGAAGAGACAAAGGTATCAAGGTATCAAAAGTCTAAAACTATCTTTGAATGGATATTATAATAATAAAGATGCTAATCACAACTGATCATGATGCCTTACAAATCAATTCTGAGAAGATCAATAATCAAAAATTGCTTTTTTGGACAAAATAATTAGTCCTAAAATATTTTTTAAATGCTTAAGGTTAGATATGGAATATGTCTACATTCAGCATCAGTCCAAATTAATAAGTTATTTTCACATATTATAGCTATGCTAGCAGTGATTTATAAGACTGTATATCTTCACAGCATTTAACTTATCTGGCATTCCAAACACCAGTGCCTGATAAGTCTCTAATGTGTTTCAATCAGGTTTTCCATTGGTATAAAAATGTTCTTATTGAAGTTTCCATATAGGATTCCTAAAAATGTGTTTCATCTTCAAAACTGATGATTTTCTTCTTTTAATATTAGAATCTATATTTAAAATATAATGTGTCTTTCTTACATATATGAACAACTTTTGTTAGTAAACTTTAGGATTCTACAGTATCTATTCCACCCCCCATCAACACTCTTTGTGCTTTTTAAATTAAAAATTTATTAGTTTTTTTTTTCTTTTTTTGCAGTGCCTTATAAATCTAGCATTAACTGTTTTCCTTCAGGGGAAAGCCTGGAATTTCAATGTTATTGGTATGCATGGGTATCAATTCTTATGTAAAAAATCAGTAAGCAAAAAATTCCATTTTGCCACAGTAAGATAATATGGTGAGATGATACGAAAAGCTAACAGATGATACTTTAATAAAGTACTCAGAATAAAACTGGTTGCAAAAGTTCAATAGCTATTCGAAAAATTTAATAGGTCAACTAATTAATAGCAGAAAAATTTATATAAAATTGAAATCACTTCCTCAATTCCAGTTCCCAATTTCCATTCTACAAAATAACCAGAAAAACTAGGTCTAGTGGTCTCTGTTCTTATATCTAGTTCAAGAGGCAAATAAAAAAGTTGATCATTGTGATGAAAATCACTATATTAGCCTACAAAGCTTAATAGTTAAACTTCAGTGTAAAGAAAATTATTATATTTATTATGCAAGCCCTGGTGACACTATTATTATTATTAATTATAATAGGATGCTACTGGGGCTAGTTCAAATGCTATACAGACTCTTTCTGAATATACAAGTCAATGAATTTCTTACAAAGGCATGTTGTAAAACAAAAAATTTCAGAAAAAGCTATAATGCAATCTGCAAATCTCACAAACAGAAAAAGGCACAAAGTGTTTAGTTCTACCAAACTATCATAGGTAATTCCACTTATATTAATACTTCAAGAGCATTATAAAAAGATAAATATTCCATGACAAAAATGAATGCCAACGCTGAAAGAAAAGACAAAAATTAACGCTTTAAGACACTGATTTAAAGTAGCTGAATCTTTAAGAATCTTGAACTACACACAGTAATAACAGAGTAAAATAAGCTGCACTTTTTCAAAGCAATGCCTGGTTTTATGTGATAAATTCATTAAAGAAACAGACTCTTAAACAACCCATTTAAGTTTTACTGCATGTTCTAAAGCACTGGTCCCCCAGTGTTTTTGGTATAAGGGACCAAATTTTTCCCTGGACGGAGGGCAGGGCAGTTTCAGGATGAAACTGTCTCACCTCAGATCATCAGGTATTAGTTAGATTCTCATGAGGAGTACACAACCTGTATCACTTGCATGTGTTCACAATAAGGTCTGTGCTCCTTTGAGAAGCTATTGTTGTCGCTGACCTGACAGGAGGTGAAGCTCAAGCGGTAATGCTTGTTCACACGCCGCTCACCTCCTGCTGTGCAGTCCAGGTCCTAACAGGTCATGAACCAGTACCAATCCGTGGCCTGGGCATTGGGGACCCCTGTTCTAAAGTAGAGAAAATATGAAGTATTCTAGTATTTAATTAAAATTTGTGAATAATTTCTCATCTTCAGGTCAAAACTTGTTAAGGACAATGAAGAAAAAAATTGTAAACCAGTTGTAACTTTTGCAAAGCAATTCCACAGGATATCTTCAAAGATCCAAACCAAATTACTAAATTTCAATATTTCTTCACGATTTCACAGGTACTTGGTAATCTAAGAAACACTTGTATTTCTACAATCATTGTGTGAATATAAATTATTAATGAATATATGAACTGGTATATATAGACACTAACTTTAACCTCTTCTGTTAAAGCAGGAAAAGGGGGGAAAATTAATGGGAGCCTTGTGATAAAATTAGAAATTTCAGGAATTTTCACAGTAACTATCTGGTTAGAAGACAGTAGCATACAGTGGTAGAGTATAACGGCATTTAGAGAAAGATCAATTAGGTTTGAATCATGGCTCTGTCACTAACTGTGTTACTAACACAGTTAGCCCACTAACACTAGTCAAGTGAAATAACTTCTCTGAACCTGTTTCCCCATATAAAAATGGGAATAAAGTCAACTACATTGTAGGGGTGTTCTAAGGGTTAAAATCAGATTGTGTATGTAGCCTAGTGAATAGCAAGCACATGGGAGTTTCTCAATAAATGGTAGCTATTATAATTATTCTTTACCAAATTTCTCCCAAGGAATTTAAAAGCCTCCCAAAGAGAAATAATAAATTACAGCATTTTTGTGATAATTAAAAGACATAATATACTCCTTTATTGTTTCATTTCACAAATATTTAGTATCAGAAAATGTGCTTGGTGCTGTGGATGCAATGGTGAACAACAGATACAAAGTCTTCTTTTATGGAGTTTACAGTTTTGTGAGGAAGACAAAGAATTACACTAATTATAGTTGTGATTAATCACAGATGTAATAAGTGCACGTAAGAGTAAAGAAAGGCTGGGCCCAGTGGCTCATGTCTATAATCCAGAACATTGGGAGACCAATGTTATACAGGACATTACTGGGACAAACAGAGAAACAACTAGAAACTATGTAGTAAATAAAACTCGTATATCATTAATACGGTTGAGTGTAATGATAGCATTGTGTTTGTGTATGAGAATACTCCTGCTCTCAGGAGATATATAAAAAAATACTAGGGGTTAATTCTCATGATGTTATATAACTAATTTTCAAATGGTTTACCAAAAAAAGGTTATATATCATATGTATGTTTAAATGTATATGTAGATGTAGAAAGAGAGGTAAAACAAATGTGGAAAAATGTACAGTATGAAGGCATTTGTTAAATTATTAAGTTTTCTGTGGCTTTGAAAGTTTCCAAAATATATCACTGGAAAAAATAATTTTCCATAATTATGAAAAATGGGTTAAAATTTAATTCCTTTTAAACAAATACAAAGAAAAGAACAGAAAGAATTATAATGGGACTTTAGAAGTCCCATTATAAAAGTACTAAGGGAGAGACTAAAAACTACACTAATTGGTTATCCTCATATGATACCTGGCTATTTCTGATAATAAATTGGGTAATAACATCAATACTTATTCACATTATTATGTGATTGCAAACTAAACAAATATAAGCAGTACAATATATACTGTTAGTTGAATTAATCTTAAAAACTGATGAATTCTTTTTCAAACCTAATAATTTGCATAAACTTGAAAATTATTGGGAATTTTTGTGTCTATGCTCATGAGGGATGTTAGTCAGCAATCTTTTTTGGAAATGTCCTTGTCAGGTTTTTGTATTGGTTAGATTAGACTCATTTAAAAAACTGGGAAGTTCTTCTCTTCCTCTTTTTTGTGAATGTTTATGCACGAGTGGTATTATTTTTTCCTCCAATGTTTGATAGAATTCACCAGTGAAACCATATAGGCCTGCAATTTCCTTTGCATGAAGATTTTTAATTACATATTAAAATTCCCTTTTTAAAATGTAAACCCATTTAGATTTTCCATTTCTTCTCTTACTAGTTTTGGTAAGTTCTTTTTTAAAAGATTTTGTCATTTTTCTCTAAGTTATCAAATTTACTGGTATAAACTTACTCATCAGGTTCTCTAATAATCCTTTTAATGTCTGTAGGATCTATACTGATGTCCCCTCTTTCATTCCTGATATTGGTGATTTGTGGGGGGAGAGGGGAGTTTCCTTCTTTTTCCCCTTAGATTCTTCAGCATATTTAGTATAGTTAAGGTCCCTGTCTAATAACCCAGCATCTAAGTGAACTTCTAGTCTCTTTTTGTAGATGTTTTCCCAATGAGTTGCCTTTCCTTGTTTCATCACTTGTCTATTCATATCTGGCTGGGTACTACATACAATCTTGAAACTCTGTATTATATTAGCTTCCTCCAGAAAATAATGAATTTTATTCTTGCAGACAACTGAATTAATGGAAGATCACCTTAACCTTGTAAGGGCTTGCTTAAAGGTTAGAACATATTGATAGCTATTTCAGTTTGGCTTTGGTTTTATCACAGAGATCTTAATCATAGGATAAGATCCATACTATGATGGCCATTTCAGGTTTTCAGTACCAAGCCTGAGGTGTTCACCAATTTTTTCTATTTTACCAGGGCTATAATTCTAAAGGGCATCTCCAGCAACTGCTAAGATCTCTCTTTAATTCTTTAAGCTTTCTGACTATTGTTCCTTCACTGCATCTGGGTTTCTTGGAATCTTGCCCTGCAAGGATTTGGGGGAAACTTGCACACAAATTTTGGGGTTCCCTCACTTTGTGGCTCCTTCCTTTCTGGATAACTCTGAATTTTCACCTGCTCGCATTGCCCTAAATAACATCTTCTAACTCCTCAAAAAGACGGCTGATTTCTGCTTGAGCTGTATTTCCAATATACTACACAAACTTGTGCATTTCTTTAAAGAATAAGTCAGATAAATGTAGACCTCAACCAGTTTGGCTCCTTTCCATAAAGGTGCATCTTACCTCCAATTTCTGCCTACTTTGGGTCACTCTCCATTGCCTTCAAACAGTGTTGTTTTTTTTTTCTTAATTTTTTGTCCAGAGGTTATAATTGTTATCAGCAAGATGGTTATTTGATACAAGTGCTTCCATCATTACCAAAAGCTAGAAGACGACAATAATTACTTTTAACAGCAACAAACATTTACATTCTAAGGTCTTGATTTAAAAATGTTTTCAAAAATAATTTCCCTAACTTCAGTCACACTGAGGCTGACTACACAGCCTATAAGCAGAAAATTTTATCATAAGAAAATAACTTGGAGATCACTTAGTTTAGAATTTACCCTTTTAATCTCACAAAAGTGTACAAATAAAAATATCTGTATATTATCAAGGGTCTTAAGACCCATTTATCCTAATCCAATTCAGTCCTTTCATTTTACATGAAGTAAATCTAAGATTTAGGTTATAAGTAACTTACCCAAAGTTACAAGTAAAGCAATGTTAATAGCTATGATTTAGTGAACACAAATCTTGTTTGACACTTTATATTTATTACCTCTAACTGTCAAACAATCCAGCAGTGTTTTATTTAGGAAAACTGACATGCAGAAAAGTTAGGTAAATTGCCCAACTGCCACAAACATACTAAATGATAAAGATTGGCACTGAAATCAAGTTCATCACATTTCAAAGCCAAAATAATTTGCACTACAAGGTGCAGCCTAGTGGCAGGGACAAAATGAGGCAGGAAGTCTCTTGACTCATTAAATGGCTTGGAGATATATAGCCAAGCCAACTGAAATGAAAATTTAGCAGTCCCAAATAAATAAGTAATGTCATATAATAACATGTAAGTTATACAAACTGAAAAGGAGCATTGTAGAAAATTGGGAAGCATCTATATTTAATAATCATCAAAACACCCTTCCAAATGTGATAACAGTAAAGAAAGGTGGTACATTTAATTGAAAATACAAGTCCAGTAGATTTTTTTAAATTACATTTTACGTTTTGGGGTACATGTGAAGAACATGCAAGATTGTTGCACAGGCACACACATGGCAGTGTGATTTGTTGACTTCCTCCCCATCACCTATATCTGGCATTTCTCCCCATGCTATCTCTCCCCCCCCAACTCCCCACCCCCTGCTGTCCCTCCCCTATTTCCCACCAACAGACCCCAGTGTGTGATGCTTCCCTCCCTGTGTCCATGTGTTCTTACTGTTCATCACCCACCTATGAGTGAGAACATGCGGTGTTTGATTTTCTGCTCTTGTGTCAGTTTGCTGAGAATGATGGTTTCCAGGTTCATCCAGGTTCCTATAAAGGACACGAACTTATCGTTTTTGATGGCTGCATAATATTCCATGGTGTATATGTGCCACATTTTCCCTGTCCAGTCTATCATCGATGGGCATTTGGGTTGGTTCCAGGTCTTTCTATTGTAAACTATGCTGCAATGAACATTCGTGTGCATGTGTCCTTATAGTAGAACGATTTATAATCCTTTGGATATATACCCAGTAATGGGATTGCTGGATCAAATAGAATTTCTATTTCTAGGTCCTTGAGGAATTGCCACACTGTCTTCCACAATGGTTGAACTAATTTACACTCCCACCAACAGTGTAAAAGTGTTCCTATTTCTCCACATCCTCTCCAGCATCTGTTGTCTCCAGATTTTTTAACGATCGCCATTCTAGCTGGTGTGAGATGGTATCTCAATGTAGTTTTGATTTGCATTTCTCTAATGACGAGTGATGATGAGCATTTTTTTGTATGTTTGTTGGCCTCATGTATGTCTTCTTTTGTAAAGTGTCTGTTGATATCTTTCACCCACTTTTGAATGGGGTTGTTTGTTTTTTTCTTGTAAATCTGTTTTAGTTCTTTGTAGATTCTGGATATCAGCCCTTTGTCAGATGAGTAGACTGCAAAAATTTTTTGCCAGTCTGTGTCTTTTGATTGGGGCGTTTAGGCCATTTACATTCAATGTTAATATTGTTATGTGTGAATTTGATCCTGCCATTTTGTTACTGGCTGGTTTTCTTTCTCATTAGTTGACTCATTTTCTTCATTGCATTTTTGGTCTTTGCCAACTGGTTTGCTTTTGCAGTGACTGGTACTTGTTCCTTTCCATGCTTAGTGCTTCTTTCAGGAGCTCTTGTAGGGCAGGTCTGGTTGTGACAAAAATCTCTCAATAATTGCTTGTCCGTAAAGGATTTTATTTCTCCTTCACTTATGAGGCTTAGTTTGGCTGGATATGAGATTCTGGGTTGAAAGTTCTTTTCTTTAAGGATTTTGAATATTGGTCCCCACTCTCGTCTAGCTTGTAGACTTTCTGCCGAGAGATCTGCTGTGAGTCTGATTGGCTTCCCTCTGTGGGTGACCTGACCTTTCTCTCTGGCTGCCCTTAGCATTTTTTCCTTCATTTCGACCCTGGTGAATCTGACAATTATGTGCCTTGGGGTTACTCTTCTTGAGGAATATCTTTGTGGAGTTCTCTGTATTTCTTGAATTTGAAATTTGGACTGCCTTGCTAGGCTTGGGAAGTTCTCCTGGATAATATCCTGGAGTGTGTTTTCCAGCTTGGATTCATTCTCCCCATCATATTCAGGCACACCGATCAAGTGTAGATTACGTTTTTTCACATAATCCCATATTTCTTGGAGGCTTTGTTCATTTCTTTTCACTATTTTTTCTCTTTTATTGCCTTCTCTTTTTAGTTCATTGAATTGATCTTCAGTCTCTGATATCCTTTCTTCTGCTTGATCGATTCGGCTATTAAAACTTGTGTTTGCTTCACGTAGTTCTTGTGCTGTGTTCTTCAACTCCATCAAGTCGTTTATGTTCTTCTCTAAGCTGGCTATTCTAGTTAGCATTTCGTCTTTTTTCAAGGTTTTTGGTTTCTTTGCATTGAGTTAGAACGTGTTCTTTTAGCTCTGAGAAGTTTGTTATTATCCACCTTCTGAATCCTGTTTCTGTCAATTCTTCGCACTCCTTCTCGGTCAAGTTGTGATCCCGTGTTGTTGAGGAATTGTGAACCCTTGAAGGAGAAGAGGTGTTCTGGTCTTTGGTGGTTTCACCTTTTTTGCACTGGTTTTTTCCCATCTTTGTGGATTTACCTGGCTGTGGTGTCAGAGAGCTGCTTGATGAAGTCACTTGTCTGCCAGTGGGGGCGCTACTGGGTTTCTAGGGACTCCTTCAGTTTACTAGGGAAGCTTCCTGTGTCTTTTTCGTTTATACTGGGAGATTAGGCCCGCCTCTTCTGCTGACCTGTAGGTGCTGCTGGGTTGTCGAGAATGCCGTCCCGTTGCTAGGTAGGCTTCCTGTGTTTTTTGTTAAAACATGTAGCCCAGTCCCACCCCTCTAGTGGTGGGTTGTGCCCTTCCTCCACTGGGCTGGATCATTCAGGGTTCATCTCAGACTGTGGCACTGGCTATGCAACCCACTAGAGTCAGAGCTTCAACCCTCTGGGGTTTGTGGGGGAGGTTAGGGACCCGCCCAGCCACACCTGACAGTCTCCCCCTTTCAGCTTTCTCTCTGGTCATGGGGTAGGGGCCACCTGGCTGCTCCCACTTACAGCTCCCTCTCTCTCCAGGCAGGGGGAGGGGGCGATAGCTCAGTCTGCAGACTCTTATTCAACTCCGCACTTGTAATTCCTGGCATTTGACTGGCAAAGATCCCCTGTTCTGTGTATTGCTGAGGCTTTCGGGGGGAGCGCTGTATCTGGACCGGAGCACCAGAGGTGCAGCCTCTGACTCGCCGGTCAGATGCACTTTCTGGGTGAAGCAGCACCCCTCCCCGCCTCAGTCTGCCCTGAGTGGGCTTTGCTCACCCTCGGACCAGACCCGTTGAAATGCACCTGGTACCTCGGTTGGAGCTAGGAGATCTCTGGGTTTCTGCATCTCTTTTGCTGGGTGTTGTGTGCTGGAGTTGTGTCTAATCTGCCATCTTGGATCCTCCCCCTCAGCCTTGTGCATTTTGTACGGAGAACCGCCGTGCTGGGGCGCCGGCAAAACAGCCGCGCTGGGCAAACCAGCTGTGCTGGTGACCCGTGGGGCTCCTCTGCTTGGGAATCTCCTGGTCTGTGGGCAATAAAAATCCATCTGGAAATGCGGCATCCACTCACCCTCCGTGCTTTCGTTGGGAGCTGCAATCCTGTGCTGCTCCTAACTGGCCATCTTGTATCCCTCCTCTCAAGTCCAGTAGATTTTAATAGTCAATATATTCAGATTTAAAAGCAACTTTGCATTGACAGGCCCAAAAAGACCCTTTGTGTTAAAAAGCTTGATTATAGCCACTTTAGCTTTTTTGTAAATCGAATTTATATGTATTTTATTTTGTCTGAATAAAAGACTTCAGTAAAACAAAGTAGAAAATAAGTGTTGGTGAGGATGTGGAGAAACCCTTGTGCAATGCTGGTGGAAATATTAAGTGGTACAACTGCTGTAGAAAAGAGCATGGAGGTTCCTCAAAAAAGTAAACACAAAATTACCCATGATGCAACAATTCTACTTCAAAAGAATTGAAAGCAGGTTCTTGAAGAGATATCTGTATACCCATATTCATAGCAGCATTATTCATGATAGCTAAAACATGGAAACAACCCAAGTGTCTACTGATGAATGAATGGATAAGCAAAATGTGATATATACATATAATGGAATATCATTCAGCCTTAAAACAGAAGAAAATTCTGATCTATTCTACACTATAAACTACCCTTAAGGACAATAATGTAAAGTAAAATAAGCCAGTCACAAGAACACTAATACTGTGTGATTCCACTTATATGAGGTATGTAGGGTTGTCACAGTCATTGAGACAATAAGTAGAATGGTAGCTGCCAAGGACTGATGGAAGGATGGAAATTACTGTTTAATGGGTATAGTGTTTCAGTTTTGCAGATGAAAAGACTTCTGGAGATGAAGGGTTGTGATGTTTGTACAACAATATGAATGTATTTAATATTAAACTGCATACTTTAAAATAGTTATGATAGTAAATTTTATGTTGTATATATCTTTCCATAATAAAAAATATGGAAAGAAAAGACTTCAGAAATAATGATAGGTATTAGGTTATAGCAATTATATTAAAAATTCATCTATCTCAAGTCACATATTTCAATTATCTTTGAGAATTCCCATATTTTTCTAAGCACATAAAAACAATCAAACTAAATGTATATAGCATTCATGTTTAAGTCTGCAAAAATATTATATCAATTCTGAATTATTTAATTATTAGTTTACAAATATTGTTTATAATTTAATAGCATTATAGGTACAGCTTCACAAAGATATTGGCTCTAGATAGTAATTATATACTCAGCCTAATGTTTCAGTTAATGGACGTGCATTTCAGTGATAATTGCAATGCTTGAACATAATGTGCCTTTATTAGCAGTATAAAATAAAGCCAACTTATACCAATTGAAAAACTAGGCTATTTATTTTTATAATTGCTTAATTTTTATTGTAAAAATACAATAAAAAAAACCCACTCTGTACCAAATATCAGGGTTTTATTTACAATTATAAAAATATACTTAAAAAATTATTGCAAACACTGACATCTGTGCTACTTGTGAAAAATGTATTAATGCAATGATTTAAGAAAATAAATAATAATTAGATAAAATCATTACATCAGGAAAATAAAGGCTAGATTCTAATTTTCTCTCTAATACTACCAGTATCAGACAGTGGGTAAGTCACACACTTTTTAGTGAGCCTCAAATTTTTTTAACCGCCTCACGGTTGCAGATGATTTATCAAGATATATTCTTGTTATAAACTTTACAATGCTATTATAGTATATAAATATAACATAAAAACCTGCAAGCAAAATATCCTAAAATCTGATCATCTAGGTTTATGAATATTCATTTTCTATATCTAGAAAACAGTACTCACAAACAAAAAATCACTAGAAAAAAGCTGAAATTTCCTTTCCAAAATAAAAAAAATTACACAAATTAAAACTCACAGCCCTAAGACCTGTACCCTTCTAATATATATATTTTTAATTGAAACTATAATAGATTATTTGATTTCTCAACAGCAAAATTATCTGAATGAACATCCAAGACACAATAAAGCACAGTAAACAGACTAGTCAGTAGGTCTATTTTTAATTAATAGTGGTTAAAATGCCTCACAAACTTCAATAAGACTATTACACTGTTTAATGAGAAGGGCTTAACGATGGATTAATATTGCTATCAAAGTCCTCTACTACTTTTAGTACTGACGCTACTTCTAGGTACAACTACATTTTTGATAATGTATATATTTAAATACTGTGACAATGTAAAGTCTAACCACAATCATTTTGGTAATTTTACACGGATAAGTCTCAGAACAAAATAAATTTTTAAAGAGCAAACCAAGATTTATAAATGGCTTCTATGTCTTTTACAAAACAGCTCCATGCCAAAGTGACCTGAGTGCTCCTAATGATTTGAAATGGCAATTGCTCCAACGTGACCATTATGTTCAAAATGCTACATTCAAAAATCTACATACATAGCAATAAAATACTCCAGTCAATGAGAAACGTACATGCATTTCACAGACTCACAGCATACATGAAACTAAGTATAAAACAAATTAATGTGAAACTGTTAGACTTTCGGATGGACACAGTGGCTCACACCTGTAATCCCAGCACTTTGGGAGGCTGAGGCGGGTGGATCACAAGGTGAGGAGAGTTTAAGACCAGCCTGGCCAAGATGGTGAAACCTCATCTCTACTAAAAATAAAAACTTAGCTGGGCATGGTGGCGAGCACTTGTAATCCCAGCTACTTTGGAGGCTGAGGCAGAGAATTGCTCGAACCTGGGAGGCAAGGTGGCAGTGAGCCAAGATTGCGCCACTGCACTCCAGCCTGGGTGACAGAGTGAGACTCCATCTCAAAAAGAAAATTGTTAGACTTTTATCTTTATTTTCAAGTTAACTGTGAAGATAGAAAAAGGGTTGTTTTGTTTGTTTGTTTGTTTGTTTTCCAGTAGAGATGGGGTTTCTCCATGTAAGCCAGGCCAGTCTCAAATCCCTGGCCTCATGTGATCTGCCTGCCTCAGCCTCCCAAAGTGCTGGGATTACAGGTGTGAGCCACTGCACCAGGCCTAAAAAGGGTATTTTTAAATTAATATGCTTCTTTTTATAAGAAATAATACTGGAAAATACAGAAGAGTAGAGGAAAATAAATTATCTGTGTCATGAGAATTAAAGAAAATGAACATTTTGATTCATTTCCTTATAGTCCTTTTGTTCCTCTTTGTATATAGTTGAGATCTTATTACATTATTTAATACTGTGTACTGTTTCTAGTCACTACATAAAGAAAACATTTTCTAAAGTAATTTCAAAAATTCCCTTAATGATAGATGTGAGTCTCTGTTCATACTAAATTAAACAGATATAATGGATTAGTATATGCTTTTCGAACAGTTTGGAATAACATAAGAATGGGTATGTAATATTTAACTAAGCCAAATAGGCAAACAGAAACCTAAATCAAGCATGCTAGAAAGACTTTCTGAGAGGACTTATAAAGAAATCCTTCAAAACTTGGGCGTACATTCACTATGCGAACTGGGAGGAAGAACTTTTGGACCAGTTTCTTCAAGAGTAGTTGAGGGATCATCTATCTCGAAATTACCAGAATGCTTGTTAAAACACAGATTTCTGGGTCCTACCTCAGATTTACTGCATATGAATCTCTGAAGGATACAGGACTCTGTATTTGACAAACTCTCTCCCCCACCCTCCATGTATTAGTCCATTCTTACACTGTTATAAAGAACTGCCCAAGACTGGGTAATTTAGAAAGGAAAGAGGTTTAATTGACTCACAGTTCCACATGACCAGGGAAGCCTCAGGAAACTTACAATCATCGCAGAAGGCAAAGGGGAAGCTAGGCACCTTCTTAACAAGGTGGCAGGAGGGAGAATCAATGCAGAAGGAACTACCAAGCACATAAAACCATCAGATCTCATAGGAACTCACTCACTATCACAAGAACAGCATGAGGGAAAACTGCCCTCATGATCCAGTTACCTCCACCTGGTCTCTCCTTTGACACATGAGAATTATGATTCAAAATGAGATTTGGGTGGGTACACAAAGCCTAACCATATCATTCGGGATTCTTACCTTTCTAGACACATCACACTGAAGATCTGGAGTCAAAATGCAGCTTTGGGGACTTAACTGTAATTGGGTTTTCCCCCTTTTTGCTAGCAGTCCACTTCAATTTTATAGAAACTAATGCAAAATGAGTCGGAACACAGAGAAATGTTCTTCTTTTTAATATAGTTGAAAAAGATAAATTATTCTTTTCTAAAAGGAAAAGTAGTAATGATGACAATGTAACTTGATACATTTTTTCTTTCCACAACTGAAGCAGCACATCTTACCCAGAGAGCAAAATGCTAAACATCATGTACATCTACAGCAAGCGCTTTTGAGTACAAACATCCTAGGTCTGAATTCTGTCTTCGCGACTTTTTATCTGCAAAAACTTTTTGGCACATTATAACTACAAAATCAAAATGCTGCAGAACAGAAAACTTTCATCATATTCACCCAGTATAGTAGCTGAAAAGCTATTTTACACAGTATGGATAAAACAAATCCCAATTTCAAATGATCAAGATACCCAATCTCATGAAGACTAATTTTTGCTTCCTCTGAAGTTCATTCCAGGTATTATGACAATCTCTCCAAGTCAAATTTCCATTAAAAATTTTTCAATTTCTCATTTTACTTCATTGACATTATTGTCTACTACTGTCCTTATCTTTTCCTTCATTGCCTTGCTTTTTAGGGAAAAAAAATAGCTTTAACTAATACTTAAATTTAATAACAATGACAAAGGAGAGAGTCCCTCAAGCATTCTCTGTCTCAGACCTTTGGATTTCTAGCCCTTTTGGTGTATAAAGATTATCCTTTTTCCATGAGCTTTTTGAAAAATAAAATTATTTGAGGGGTCCTGGAGGATAACTGAAGGTATACATCAGACCCTGAGATGAGCATTAACTTTTTTTTTTTTTTAAGAGACAGGATCTCCTATGTAGCTAGGTTGGAGTGCAGTAGCTATTCTCATGTGTGATCACAGCACACTGCAGCCTCAAAATCCTGGCCTCATGGGATCCTCCCGCCTCAGTTCCCCAAGTATCTGGAACTACAAGGCACATGCAACTGTGACCAGTATTAATATTTTAAATATATTTTCTTCTAATCTTTTTAGTGATGTTTAAAAATTAGGTATATGTTTATAATTTGTTTACTTCCTCCCCTTTAAATGTAATATTATATGCAAAACATCATACCATGTAAAAAATTTTTCATAAAGGAAAATGTCTGGAGTGATACAGTATGTCTGGAGTGATACAATGGTTATGCCTAAAAAGAGGGAATACAATGGGGTAAAGAACAAAACTTTACATTCAGTAAACAAATTTCATTATCTGCCTAATAGTTCATCATATGGCTGTATCATACTTAATCATCTACTCTATTAAATATCACTGGGATTAATACCTTGGTATACAAAGCTTTGCCTGCATTTCAAATTATTTATTCAGGCTGTACTTCCAGACATGAAACACTGGGTCAACAAATATGAATATTTTTAAGGACCTTCATATTATACTTTATTTGGTTTGGTTTCTCTGAAGTCAAAACATGAAGAAAAAGTAGGTTGCAAAATAAATTGGAGAACAAAAGGTAACAGTATTAGAACTTTGAAAGTGAAAACTACACAAACCCATCTTTAACCTAATATATAGAGAATACACGCTAATTGACAACTTATTTTTTAAAAAGTGCTAAATGCAAAAATGTATATGTAGCTTGGCCATGAATGTCAAGATCTTAAAGATATGCAAACAACATGTCTCAGAAATGTTTTAACTGTAGCATATAAAATCACCATGTAAGATCATAAAAATCTTAATCATTTAATTAATGCAATATACAGTACTTTCTTCAACTGGCTGGTTTAACTATGAATATTTGAAAGCAGATATCTGAATATACACCAGAACTAATTCTCATTTTATTGGGAATTCTTACTGTCTTTATAGGACTTGAATAGGTATCAGTTATAAAGGCAATGTTATTATTCTAAATATTGTCAACATTTACCAGTTACAAATTCTTAGATGTTTTCTGACATAAGATCTAGATTTAAGTTTAAATTATAGGCATCCTATCCCTTCAGGGTAAATCAACAATGTTGTGGTCTAAAAGTAAAAGTGAATACAATGAGTCATTAATTTATACAAAGAGTGCTTAATATAGCTTACTGATATTCTGTTAGATTGATTAAAATGTATAGCTTTAAATGACTTTACAGCTACTTTAATAGACAGATTTCTATAACTGCATTAGGCACTAACTACTAGAAGGTATTGAAAGAACAAATAAGGAAGTAAACTAAATTCTTTCTTTAAGATGTAAGTGTACATGAAATGAGCTTAATTAGCATTTCTTGGGATAGAATTGGGTCCATATTTAATCATCTTTCTGCTAATGCAGAAAGTTAACAACAATTATCCAGTCACTCAGAGTCATAAGACACATTTTATAAAGATCAAACTCTGAAAATCTTGGACCTTTTCATGTATGATACAGCAATGATAACCTACCCCATCCCTACAAATCAAAATTTACAGGAGTCTAAGAATTTGTGTTTTAAACAAGTATCCTGGATTCTCCTACAATCAGGCAAAAATGAGAACCACTGTATTAGAATTATCTCACATTTCTCTTTCCTTCTACATAATAGAACGATCTCTAATTTTCTACCAATTCAAATAATTTTCCTTTCTGTATCTGAACTTGATTAGATAAACAAGTGAACCAAGACTAGGAAAAGCTTTGAGTTCCAAACTGAGTCTACAGCTGTATGACCTAAGGCAAGTCATCAATTTCTATGGAGTGGGGTGGGGGAGACGCTTCTTAATAAAAGAAAGTGCCTGGTATAGATAGCATTTCCCAGACTGTATTTTGCAAAACATAAGTAGGTGTTTCCCACAGAAAATGTTTCTATGGTTAAGTAATTTTGATAGCTACTAAGGATCATTTAATGTAGGAGTTCTTTAAAGCCTTTAATATGCCAATATGCATTATAAATTTCCAAGAGAGATATAATACACTGGTTTTGCCAAATTTATTTTGAAAAAAAAAATCATTAAAAAAAAAACTGCTGTTAACTTGTTCAATTCTGTTTACAGGAGTCTTGTGAGCTATAGAAAACAGCTTGGAGAGTGCTCATTTAAATTACATCTGTAGCTTCTTCAGGGCTCTAACATTTTGTAACTCTAAAAACAGTGTATATTGGTTAAATTGAACCAGAAAAGTGACAGTCATGCAACGGTCATCATTACAACAGTTAATATTTATTCGGCACTTATATGTTAGGCACTGTGCCAACTATTTCATATACACTCTCATTTAATGTCTAAACTTTCCTAAAACATAGGTACTATTGTTCTCATTTTCTAGATGAAGAAAGAATGGCTTAGAAATATTACCTATTTGCCTAAGACACAGAACAGGGAATTAAATCCAAACAGTCTGATTCTAAAGCCAAAATTTTCATAACAAAGCGTGACTGCTGACCTAAATTCGCTAGAGTGTCTCAAGTACTTTTCTTAAAAAATATTTATTTTAGAAAGTTAAAGTCTAAAGATAACCAGCAATGTAATACATGTAAAATGCCAGGAACAGGGAATAGTTACATTTGAGAACTAAGATCGGTCAGACTGTAGTTTTCTGAAAAGTCACTAGGAGAAAATTTAAAACAAGTTACATAAAAACTGTGTATAACTGTACACATTATAGTTCTTGGAACAGGAGAACACAGATCCTATTCACTTATACCTTCCCCCAGAGTATTTTAGCACAATGTTTAACATATAATGGACAAGTGGCTTTTTCCTCCTTCCCTTCTCTAGATCACAGGTTAAAAGAAAGAAAGGATCAGGTTGTCAGGTTAAAAAGGGGGAGGGGAGGTGGATCCAAGATGGCTGAATACTAACAGCTCCGGAGTGCAGTTCCCAGAGAGAACATCGCACCGGGTGAGTGAACACTGCATTTCTGAACGAGTTATTACTGCCCACAGAGCAGGAGACTCCCGGGCTGAAAAGCGCCACGAGTTTCCAGGATGGCTGTTTCAGCCGGTGCAGCAGATTTCTGCACAAAAACTCACACAAATCTGGGAGGCCATTTCAACTGGCACCTGGAACACACTGACAGAGGCGCTTATTCAACTGAAAAAAAGGGGGCTGAAACAGGGAACCAGGTGATCTGGCTCAGCGGGTCCCATCCCCCACAAAGACCAGCAATCTGAAGTGCTGTGGACTGAGAGTTTCGCAGCAAGCGGAGCCAGGACGGTGCAGCTCTGTTGGGGGAAGGGCGTCCGCCATTACCGAGGCAGTCCACCACTACCGAGGCACTCCACCACTACCAAGGCACTCCACCAATACCAAGGCAATCCCATCACCCAGGCAGTCTGCCATTACCGAGGCAGTCCGCCATTACCAAGGCAGTTTTAACTACACCTCTATAAACAAAACCGCAAGGAAGTTTACACAGCAGAGCCCACAGCAGCTCAGCAACACCTCTGCTGGCAGACTGTGACTAGGCTGCCTCCTCGCTGGGCAGGGCATCTCTGAAAAAAGGCAGCAGCATGTCAGGAACTTATAAATAAAGCCCCACCTTCCCAGGAAAGAGCACCTGGGAAAAAAGGCGGTTATGAGTTCTGCTGCAGCAGACTTAAACGTACCTGCCCAGCAGCTCCGAATGGAACAACAGAGCTAACAGCTCAGCACTTGAGCTCTTATAAGGGACAGCCTGTCTCCTCAAGCAGCTACCTAACTCCTGTATATACAAAGAGTCACCTCATAAAGGAGAGCTGAGGCTGAAGTCTGGTGGGTATCCTTCTGGGACAAAGAAATCAGAAGAAACTGGCAGCAACCCTTACTGTTCTGCAGCCACTGCAGGTGATCCCCAGGCAAGCAAGGTCTGGAGTGGATCTCCAGCAGAGAAGCCTGACTGTTAGAAGGAAACTAAAAAACAGAAAGAAATAACTTCATCATCAACAAAAAGGACATCCACTCAGAGACCCCATCTGAAAGTCACCAACTACAAAGACCACAGGTAGATAAATCCAGAAAGATGGGAAGAAACCAGCACAAAAAAATGAAAACACCCAAAACCAGAATGCCTCTCCTCCTCCAAGGAATCACAACTCATCACCAGCAAAGTAACAAAGCTGGATAGAGAATGAGTGTGATGAACTGACAGAATCAGGGTTCAGAAGGTGGGTAATAACAAACTTCTCTGAGCTAAAAGAACGTGTTCTACCCAATGCAAAGAAACTAAGAACCTTGAAAAAAGGTTTGACAAAATGCTAACGAGAATAAACAGCTTAGAGAAGAATATAAATGATTTAATGGAGCTGAAAAACACAACACGAGAACTTCGCGAAGCATACACAAGTTTCAACAGCCAAATCGACCAAGCAGAAGAAAGGATATCAGAGATTGAAGACAAACTCAATGAAGCAAAAAGAGAAGGCAAGATTAGAGAAAAAAGAGTGAAAAGAAATGAACAAAGCCTCTAAGAAATATGGGATTATGTGAAAAGACCTCATCTACGTTTGATAAGTGTACCTGAATGTGATGGAGAGAATAAATCCAAGCTGGAAAACACTCTTTAGGATATTATCCAGGAGAACTTCCCCCAGCCTAGCAAGGCAAGCCAACATTCAAGTCCGGGAAATACAGAGAACACCACAAGGATATTCCTCAAGAAGAGCAACCCCAAGGCACATAATTGTCAGATTCACCAGGGTTGAAATGAAGGAAAAAATGCTAAGGGCAGCCAGAGAGAAACGTCAGGGTACCCAAAAGGGAAGCCCATCAGACTCACAGTGGATGTCTCAGCAGAAACCCTACAGGCCAGAAAAGAGGGGGGGGCCAATATTCAACATCCTTAAAGAAAAGAACTTTCAACCTAGAATTTCATATCCAGCCAAACTAAGCTTCATAAGCGACGGAGAAATAAAATCCTTTATGTACAAACAATTGCTCAGAGATTTTGTCACCACCAGGCCTGCTTTACAAGAGCTCCTGAAAGAAGCACTAAACATAGAAGGGAAAATCCAGTACCAGCCACTCCAAAAATGTACCAAATGGTAAAAAGCATGGACACAATGAAGAAACTGCATCAACTAATGGGCAAAACATCCAGCTAGCATCAAAATGGCAGGATCAAATTCACACATAACAATATTAACCTTAAAGTAAATGGGCTAAATGTCCCAATCAAAAGACTCAGACTGGCAAATTGGATAAAAAGCCAAAACCCATCGATGTGCTGTATCCAGGAAAACCATCTCACATGCAAGGACACATATAGGCTCAAAATAAAGGGATGGAGGAAGATTTACCAAACAAATGCAGAGCAAAAAAAGCAGGAGTTGCAATTCTCGTCTCTGATAAAATAGACTTTAAACCAACAAAGATCAAAAGAGACAAAGAAGGACATTACATAATAGTAAAAGGATCAATGCAACAAGAAGAGCTAACGATCCTAAATATATACACACCCAATATAGGAGCAGCCAGATACACAAAGCAGGTTCTTAATGATCTACAAAGAGACTCAGACTCCCACACAATAATAGTGGGAGACTTTAACACTCCACTGTCAATATTAGACACATCAACGGGACAGAAAATTAGCAAGGATATTCAGCACTTGAACTCAGATCTCGACCAAGCAAACCTAATAGACATTTACAGAACTCTCTACCCCAAATCCACAGAATACACATTCTTCTCAGCACCACATCACACCTACTCTAAAAGTGACCACATAATTGGAAGTAGATCACTCCTCAGCAAATCCAAAAGAACAGAAATCATAACAAACAGTCTCTCAGGCCACAGTGCAATCAAATTAGAACTCAAGATTAAGAAACTAACTCAGAACCGCACAGCTTCATGGAAACTGAACAACTGGTTCTTGAATGTTGACTAGATAAACAATGAAATCAAGGCAGAAATAAAGATGTTCTCCGAAACCAACAAGAACGAAGACACAACGTACCAGAATCTCTGGGACACATTTAAAGCAGTGTCTAGAGGAAAATTAATGGCAATAAAGCCCACATGAGAAGCAAGGAAAAATCTAAAATCGACACCCTATCATCAAAATTGAAAGAGCTAGAGGAGCAAAATCAAAAAAACTCAAAAGGTAGCAGAAGACAAGAAATAACTAAGATCAGAGTAGAACTGAAGGAGATAGAGACATAAAAAACCCTCCAAAAAAAACCAATAAATCCAGGAGGTGGTTTTTTAAAAAGATCAACAAAATAGACCGCTAGCCAGATTAATAAAAATGAAAGAGCATAATAAAATAGATGCAATAAAAAATGATAAAGGGGATATAACCACCAATTCCACAGAAATACAGACTACCGTCAGAGATTACTACAAACAAATCTATGCATACAAACCAGTAAACCTGGAAGAAATGGATAAATTCCTGGACACTTGTACCCTCCTAGCCTAAACCAGGAAGAAGTTGAAACCCTGAATAGACCAATAACGAGGACTGAAATTGAGGCAGCAATTAATAGCCTACCAACCAAAAAAACCCCAGGTCCAGATGGGTTCACAGCTGAATTCTACCATACAAACAAAGAGAAGTTGGTACCACTCCTGAAACTATTCCAAAGAATCCAAAAAGAGGGAATCCTTCCCAAATCATTTTATGAGACCAACATCATCCTGATACCAAAACCCAGCAGAGACTCAACAAAAAAGAAAATTTCAGGTCAATATCCATGATGAACATAGATGCAAAAATCTTCAATAAAATATTGGCAAACCGATTCCAACAGCACATCAAGGGAAGTTGGGGAGGGGATAAAAGGGGCAGAGATGCCAGATGTGGGTGACAGGGGGGCTGAAGGCAGCAAACCACATTGTCATGTATGTACCTATGCAACAATCCTGCATGTTTTGCACATCTACCCCAGAACCTAAAGTAAAATTATACATACATACATATATATATATATATATATATATAAAAGGTGGGGGGGAGGGTATATTACCAAACAAACAAACCTAGTTTTTTGTGATGATAAAAAGAAACAAGACAGAGTATCTGACTTCAAATAACTATTCAGTAGTTCTCAAATTTTGGTGAGCATCAGAGTTACCTGAAGGGCTTGCTAGGCTTACCTCAGAGATTGTAATTCAGAAGATCTGGAGCAGGGCTTAAGAATTTGCATTTTTAACGTTTCCAGGTGGACTGACACTGCTAATCTGGGACCTCAGTTTGAGGCCACTAGTCTAATTCAACATTTCTAACCTTTTAAAACCCCATCCCTTTTGATAAACATAAAAATCTTACCTCCTTTCTTCCTCTCTGACATTCTCTTCCACTCTCCTATACCCTCCACAGAAACAAACCGATTCATTTTCCTTCTCTTCGGATTCACTGCTTTAATTGTTCTTTTTGGTCAGTTTGTAAGCAGGTGAAAGGTAGTATGCCCATTTGACATGTACCATGGAGACGAACAATGCTTTATAGTTTACAACTTACTTTCACATACAGTGTATTTGTTAAGTAGACTGGGCAATGCTTTTTCTTTTTTTAAAGGTAGTACAGTATTCATATCTTGATTAATTATAAAATGTCTTTCCTGCTCTCTCCTTTCTATTCAAATTATTTTTTGACTAAAGCTGCAACATAACTAATGAAAGGATGTTGGCATACATAACACACTGATTACACTGATTCAATTACCAAAAAGAGCAATGAATATTATTATTTTACTTTATCAGCAAGGGAAACAAAGGAGAGGATTAGTGTCACAGATACAGTTAATAGCCAGTTCATTTCATGACTACTTCACCCAAAAAGGATAGCAGAGGAGGAATGGATGGAAACACAAATGCAATACAAGCATTGAAGGCAACTGAGGGTGGAAGTTTGAACTAATTACAGATTTCATTAGGTCAGAAGTCACAATTTTATCTTTTTCTAGAGTCTTGACTTTAGAATCAAACTGTCCAGCTTTAATTCCAAGTTCTGCCTGGCATTAGGAGACAAAATGTACAATCACCATAAATACTTGCCACAAAGACCAACTGTTTCTAAATTCTTCAACAACAAACAAAATCAATCTGTGATAAATTGGTTGGTTTCCAACACAAATTTAGAATTAACCTTAGATGTTCTAAAGATTACACACATAATTCTTTCAGACAATTTTTCCATTAAATGTAAATAGTGGTAAATTAAAAAAAACAGTCCTTTCTTCTTATTCTTATCAATAACAGAAGCTATTTTTTTGAACATCTGTATCGTACTAAATTCTATGCTACGTATATTTGCCACATTTTACTTAATCATCCCAACATTTCTGTAAAAGGTATCACTCCTGTTGATAGGTGAGGAAACTGATACTCAGAAAATGTAATGAGATTTCCCAGGGGTAGTAAGAGCTAGTTGAAGCTCAGAACAGGCTGGAGATCTACTTGACGAAAAGGCCAAGCTGCTCCCACTGCAACACCACATCTTTATTCTAAACAGATAAATCCTTTCTTAACTGGATTGTTGATAACTACCTTATTTGAGGAAAGAAAAGGAATCACAAGCCAAGTTTCTAGAATTTATATAGCTTCTAATTCTCCACACTGACTACCAGAAACTACCTTTACAAGCAACAACTGGGTTGCTTTTTAAAAATTCAAAATATATAATCATCATTGTCTTATTATAACAAATAACAGAGGCTATATGCAGTTCTCATTACGATGCTTTCTTAAATCCTAACTGATAAACTTAAATGAGAGGCATTTGGTACAATCTGAAAAATATTCAGTTCAATTAAAAATAATTGATGCATGGTGAAATAATTCTTCCCAAAGCTGCTGTAAAATCTTCAAAAAAATAAAGCTACTTAATAATTTTCATCTCCTACAGGCTAGAGAGAAGCATTATTGCATATTAAAAATTGGAGTGTAGTTTTCCCAGAGGTAAAAGAAAGTTATTAAAACAACCTATTTATTGTTGATATAACTATCCATTTGTGCCACACAAAAAGTAACAAATTTCAGTACATTAAAAGAAAAGCTAATTAAGGCATAATTAGTATTTTCTGTATTTTGATAATTAGGGGTTAGTTGGCTATTCCTTTTCAAATTTCTATTTGATGCACCCCGACAATGCCTTTAATGAGCAACGAACACTATTGAATCCCTCATGGCAGAGGAGTTCAGTGACCACCACTACATTACTTTCATTTATCACTGCCTCTTTACCTATAAATTAATCTAGCCCTGTAGCTATGTTGATCTACTTTATATCAATTTCTTCATCCATATCAGCTGAATATGTATGGCATTAACCTCATTTGCTAGTTGAGAAAAGCAGAATTAAAATGAGATCTAATTTCTCGTGCACAGCACAATTTCAAAACTGCCTGCTAATTTCCACCACCTGTCAGTGTGAAGCGCCTTTACTTTCTTATAATTAAATAAAACAGTATATTTTTTCACCAGCTCTGAAAAATGCTAATCTTTCAAAAGTGTTCAGTGATCATTAATCATTAGGACAGTAAAGAAGGCTTATCCAGAATGCTCATTTATCCTTTGTTTAAGCTGAAAAAATTTGTTGGCCTTTTCAGAGGAAGGAAAAAAATAAACGTACCAGCTAGAATATAGAAATAAACTATTATATTCCACTCTACTAAAGTTCCTATTTATCTGGTTTACTGCCACATGGTGGCAAGAGGCTTAACATTACATAACCAAGAGGTAGACACTTTGATAAAATAAGCAGAAATAAGCCACAACTTTCTCTGAAATCATTGGGAATCTAATAAACATACATTGCATTCATCTATGTGTAATAGAACCTAAAGTTATAAGACTTAAAATCTAGTATAATTGGAGAATAATTATTGATACCATATTTTAAAATTTTTATTCAATACACTGAAAACTATGCTATGAATTAAATTGTTGCTTAAAAGTATCATCTGAACAATGGCAATACCATTCAAACTTAGACAATTATAGTTAAACGCTTTAACTTGGTCTTTACTGATTTTCCCAAATGTATATAACAAGTAGGGAAAATGTGAAAATATAAAAAACAAGAAAATAAATGCTCATTGTTTTAATACGAGAGACAATAAATATTTTGTCATATTTCTTCTGTCCTTTTGCTAATGTTTTAGCTTTTATTGTTTGTTTTACATCTTTGTAATCATACTGTATACATGTAAATTGATAGTCTGCAATTCTGGCTTAACAGTCACATATATTTTTCGATAAGCCCAACTTGTTAACTTTTCTTCCTGGATATTAGAGAAGAATATGAGTTAGCAAAGAACGGTATACATTTGAGGAAAAAATACAAAAACACACACACTCCAATACATTATTAAGATATTTAAACTACTTAATACCAAGCTCTCATGCTAAACATATCTGTTCTCCAAATACTAATTTGCTTGGGAATAATATCCAATGATTATCTTCTTATACTTACCCTACCAAAACAGTATAACATATTAGTACAGAAGTGATTAAAATAAATGATTTAAAAATGAAATAATCCACAAGATTCCTCATTCAGTTTTGCAGGAAATATTTGGCACTACAGGATCACTATCTTGAAACTTAAAATTTTTTGGAAATATTTCAATCATTTTTATTTACAAACTTGTAGCTGCTATGACTTATCTTTCCAAGTGATGCTCAAGCCATCATAATATATCGATGTTAAGCATTCACGGAAGAAGCAGCAAAGATGTGGGATGGATTATTTACATAGACTGAATAGCTTCAGCCTTTTTGCAACACAAGTAGGATAGATTGTATCTCATCCTGAGTCCCTTCAAGCAAGATACTTAAAGCAATTACAAACAGAAAAAGATACTTTCAGGTATGTAGTGTGAGATTCTCACTGCCAACTATTTTGACAAATAATAAAGATAATTTTAGCACGACCAGTACAGGTGAACGTATTTCTAGTAAAAACTTAGTAGAAGGTTTGCCTGACTTTATCACTGAAATACCAAAATTACTGATGTGTATTCACACATGATCTTACTTTAAGCAACCTGAATATTTCTAAGACAGCAGATTCCACCCAAGACTCCAGTAAGGAAGGTTTCCCATCTTCATTTTACAAACTCATTGCCAGTAGCTAAGACTACTACATTGCCACCATGCCTGGCTAATTATTTTTCTAGTCAAATAACAGTATATTTAATTTGGTATGAAAATAATAAACAGTAAGAGGTATCTGGCAGAGACTGAATGTTCAACAACATCCATCTTTATCCCAGAAGCAAGAACTATCATATAAATGCAAAGATAATATATGTATAATACATATATAAGGAACTGCAGACATAACATTTTAATTACGAAAATCTTTTATCAGGAAAAATATGCATATTCGTAGGCCTCCCCTTTAATTTGAGGAGGAAGATTGACTTACTGATGATTTCCACAAGATCCAATGACTATTAAAAAAAATTACAGACTGATGGGGGACAGGTTTTTCAAGTTGTAAAATTTAGTAACTAAAACCTCTTTCAAATTGAAAGTCTTCTTTAGTGCTGACAACTCTTCAAAGCACATCTTAATCACATACTACATGGCATTTCATTTATCATTCTTATTTCTAGAATCACTATAAAAATTTCAAACAATAAAAGATAAGTGGAATACACAAAACTTTTCTCTACCAGAAGAAATTATCACCTTTGCCCTTACCTTAAAAAAAAAATCAATTATCAAGCTATAATTACTTAAGAGAACAATCCAAAAAATGTCATTCATATGAGAAGGCACATGGAGTTTACTTCATGCATTTATCCACAGATAGCAAATTTTATAAATGCTTTTGCATTTATAATCATTAAAATTAGAAAAAATGTGAGGAAAAATAGATTAATCACGAAAAATTGTCATCTTTGAATTCTTCCAGAGTCTAGCACAGTGCTTGACACAAGGGAGAGAATAAGTGTTTAATGTATATATAAAGAATTACATAATAAAATATAATTCTCATAAGATTTGATGTCAAATAATGGTATATTTGATGTGATAAATAAATAGCAAAAGTCAGCTTATTTAAAAAAAATCTAAGCCCATCTTTTTCCAATTTACTTCTTGTATTTCTCTAACTTACACCATAATTTTAATTATCAGTGGTTGCTAAGATTTTAAGTAAATTTTTCTGCCCCAAACATCCTCATCTGGTGCTTAATGCTCTTGCATGAACACTTAAATGCACTTATGGAATTCATTCTCAAAAGTATAATTTGGCACATCTATTTATACATGAAAGACATTTTTTAAAATAAAATAATTAGGCTTTTAGTCTGCTTTGCTCAACTTTCTGTTATGCAGGTATAAAATGTGTGTTTTTAAAAATAGTTAATATATATTACCATGTAGGATAAAAATGTGGGAAGGGGGTATAGAGAAATTATCTTTTTAAAAAAAGGCCTATCTGAATTCTGATGTATTATATATGTATTGAGCATATGACATGACTATTGAAATAACAAATCTCTCAGCAATAAAACTATCTAGCAGTATGTACATTAACTTGAAATATAAGCACTAACCAATCACCAAGAAGGAAAACCTAACTAGGTCAAATTGCTGTTATCTATTACAAAAATTGATAATGATATATTTATTCTGTATATGGTAGTCAAAAAGCAGCCCAGAAATAAAATCTGAAAAGCTTTAAAACACTTAACAGAAAAAAAAATCCCCAAATTCACTAAGCAACAGTCAAGCTTCAAGATTCTTAAAGACCACAGGTACCTTTTCCCCTATAATTTATATGATATATCTGGCATGCTGAAATACTTAAAATGTTTCAATGTTTAGTGTTTAAAATGTATTAAAGCTGCTACTTATTTTTCACCAAAGTGAAAATTCTATGTATGAAAGTTTGTTTTGACTGAATTTTCTAAACACTTTTCCCCCAAATCGTGTATCAAATACAAGCACACATGTTGCCAATAACCAAAATATATCCAAGTACCAAGAAACAGCAGCTAGCATATCATTTTAACACTGGATTGCACTTACAGTTGTAGCAGTCCATTGAAGATACTATTATGGTATGTTTCTCTATTTCCTTATTCAAGTGTTTTCCTACTCAATTTAACAGTAACTGTTATTATAGTAACACACCATACAGGAAGATGTAACAATTGCAGGGAAAGAATGCCATCTGCTGCTTCATATGTGTACTCAACAGTAGGAAAAAAGCTGAATAATAAGTAATTACACAAAACAATTTAGAAATTCACATACAGATAAAGCTTGAAAGTTTAGATAATTCCCATTTTTATTTTGGACAATTTGAAAAAACATCAATGAGCACTCATCTTTTAAAAAAATTCTAGATTTGTAATTATTATGGGTACATAATAGGTATATATGTTATGGGGTTCATTTGATGTTTTGATAAAGGCATACAATGTGTAATAATCACATCAGGGTAATTGGGGTATCTATCACCTCAAGCATTTGCTATTTGTGTTAGGAGCATTCCAATTCCACTTGTTTAATAATTTTAAAATATACAATAAATTATTGTTCACTACAGTTACACTATTGAAGCACTTATCAGCTTAATACAAATTTCAAGTTATTCCACAAAAAAGATACTAAACGTGCTTATATATCACAAGTTCATGACACTTACGAACAAGGCTTTTACTCAGGTACTGAGAGTCACAGAGTCAAAAGGAAAGGCTCACTTCCCTGGCCTTTACAAACTTATCGATGAATTACTATGATATCCTCTTTAGAAACATGTGCTTTATATGTAAATGTAAGGTGATCATATAATTTATCACCCAAACAAAGACATTTTTGAGAATGAAAGGTGAAGCTATTAACTAACAATTTGCCAAGACAAGTGTGAGCTGGGGAAATCTTAGGTAACTCCGGAAGTATAGTCACCTGATTTATAAATTACTATTCTGTTTTTTCACTCCCTCTGGCTTCATAAACTTCCCAATGCCTTGAAAATCTTCCTGAAAAGCAATTCAGAAATTTTTAGGAAATATGTAAATTCAGAAGAATGAAGGCCAAAAATAAAAAAGAAGGAAACTAGCATAGGTGTGCATTCCCAGACAAGATGGTGCCCCTACCCAAGCAGCTAACTCAATGCATACTGATTTTTTCACTTCACTTTGTTATACCATTGAATTATTTGACATTAACAAGTTTTTCTTTAGGAAGGGCAATTCTTTCTAGGAGAATTCATTTATACAATACCATGACATCCTTCAGTTGGAATGTTTTCCAGTTGACATCTGGCAGATGCAAGGTACTGGAAAGAAAACAGATTTGTGCAAGTGTGCGTGCGTGCATGTGTGTGTTTTCCTGTATATGTAGATGGTGATGAACAAAAGAGCTACAGATCATTCTGGAGGATGAAAACCCTTTGGTGGTGAAAGACTGAATGGGATATCAAAACAAGGAATCAAGAAAGAGAGCAAAGATTTCTAAGACTAACTTGTCTGTTTCAAAATTTAAATCCAAGAGAGAAAGGGAATTACTTCTTGCTGAATTTCAGGTATCCTGTTTTGGGAGGACAGAATTCAGGCAAATTCTGTTTTACTATGCTTGATCAGTTTCACTGTTCATGGGTCTATTTTTAAATAAAAATACCTTCCAGGATCTTAACAACCACATATTTATTAATTTTTGGAATTTCATTCACTGATAAGGTTTCATAACCAATCAAGACAAAACTGATGGTTATGGTAGGGTCAGCTTGAATAAGTAAAGGGATTTAAGAACAAAGTTCAAACCTTCTAACTTTTGGTAGATATTCAAAAGCCAAGATGCATATGTGTGTGTGTGTGCACATGTCTGTGTATGTTTTAAAAGGACTCCTCCTTATCCAATTTTAAAACTTAAAATCACATTTTAATTGAATTAAAAATGAAAATGGACCTTTTCCTTCTTTTTAAATTATACTTTAAGTTCTGGGGTACATGTGCAGAACATGCAGGTTTGTTACATAGGTATACACATGCCATGGCGGTTTGCTACATCCATCACCCCGTCATCTACATTAGGTATTTCTCCTAATGCTATCCTTCCCCCAATCCTGTCTGCTATTCCTCCCCTAGCCCCCATACCCTGACAGACCCCGATGTGTGATGTTCCCCTCCCTGTGGAAAATGGACCTTTTCTAATAGATACCTAGTATAAAAATGTACTACTTAAAATTGTTATCAATAAACTAATTTATAATTATAGTAAATGGTGACATACCAGGTAACAATAGATACAAAATAAAAAGGAAATACTGTAAAATTCTGATATATCCTAAGAGTTTAATGTTGTAAATTATACCCTAATAAACAGGTGATCTATTTACATATACAGTTTATTGGCTACACTTTTGTTTTGTTTTTTTGAGACAGGGTCTCACTGCCTCATCCACGCTAGAATAAGGTGGTGTGATCACAGCTCACTGTAGCCTGGAACTCCTGGATTCAAGTGATCTTACACTTGAGCCTCACAAGTATCTAGGACTACAGTAGCGTGCCACCACACCCAGCTAATTTTTTTAAATTTTTTGTAGAGATGGGCTCTTGCTGTGATGCACAGGCTGGTCTCAAACTTCTGGCCTCTAGTGATCTTCCTGCCTTATCTCTCAAAGCACTAAGATTACAGGGGTGAGCCACTGCGCCTGGCCAAATACACTTTTAGCTATATTTTTATTCCATGAACATGCTGGAGTACTCTAATTATATGTTACTAAACTCCTGGGTGAATTATTTATGTACCTCAGAAAGAACCCATATACCTGGATGACAAACTGGTCAGTTGGTAGACACCTGCATTTGTTATACTTTTTTGACTAAAATTCTGGTGTTCTAGATACAAGGTAGGCTGCACGTGACTGCTATGCGTCTGCTTTCCCAGACTTCCCACTCTTAAAAACTCATTCCCTACATCAGCTATTTATTTATTCAGTATTTGCTGAGAATCTAATGTTGGGCTCTGCAATGGTCACTGGGAACACTACAAGCCTTAGCTATACTAATCTACCTGGATTTCTTCCAGTGTAGAGCTTTAAGGCTTTGCACATTCTGCGCTACCTCCTACAGAATGCATCCCACTTTCCTTCCTTTTCAGCAGGTTCAAGTAATTCTTCTGGATTTCATTCAGGAATCTTCCCTCCCAGAAGTCTTTTCTGATTCCCAAAATCTGGGTTAAATACACCATCCCCTGTGTTTCCATGACACCAAATGCTTAACATTATTTACTGTATGCATAAAACTATATTGCAATTGTCCAAATTTGTATTTCTACTAAAATTATACGTACATGTAATTTAAAAAGTAAAGTAGTAATAAAAAACTGCCATCCTCTGTGGGTCTCGCTCCAGCGTAGAGACCCCCAAGAGTGCCTCCGCCATAATGTGAGCTTGAGCCCAGAAGCATTTTCCCCCTCCTGGAGGCAGTCAAGCTATGGGAAAGCAGGAACTAAGGATGAGGAATCATGTAAAAGGGCTATTTTGATCTCCCAGGCGCTTACACAGTGGCCTGGTGATGGCTGTGTGGTTTTACTAAGACATTGTGTTTTGTCTTGGTTCCTGCTTTGGACTAGTTTTGTGACTCTATTTATCAAGTACTGCTTGAACCCTGTTATTATTCATGTAATTCTTTAAGATTACTGTTCCTGGAATTTATGGTGGGCCTGACCTTTAAAGAATGTTACTTTGATAAATATAAAACTCTTTAACAATAGATAATAAGAAGAGCATCTGCTTGTTTTGCATCATTTTGTGGTTATTTTGTGACTTCAGTACTGTTCTCTTTTAACTTGTATTTTATCTACTTTACCAAATTTTGTAACCTTCTGTTCCCTTTAATGTTTAAGCTAAAACAATGTGGACTGACGTCAGTGTCTAAAAGCTAACAGTATATATTGGGACCCTATGCACAAATAAAATTGCTGTTTAGGCATTGCCTTTCAGCCCTCCAGACCCTACTTTTCTGTCTACTTTGATTTCCTGCGCACTCTCTCTTCCAGGTATTGGGACCCTCTCGCTGGCCGAGAGCTCCCTGGCAGACGTGCAGTCCCGACAGTCCTCTGACATACTCCTCTGCATATCTGATCCCAATATTCTTCTAGCTATCTTTTACTATTTTCATTCATTCTTCTAAATAAACATGTAGACAGAGCTATTTCCTGATTTTAAAATTTTTCACATTCTTTGACTCAACATATTTATGACAATGTGTTCATTATTCATAACTAAGTTACATAGTACTATGACTCAATTTCCTTTTGTGTACAAATGTTTAGTTTGACTTCCTTTTCATTTACCTCATTTACCTTTTCATTTATTACTAATTGATCCTAAAACACTATTCCAGATCTGTAAAACTCAATTCCTCTCAACATGGACCAAGACAGCAAGTAATCTGTCAGAACAAAACAAAACACCCATGACCTCTCATCTGCTCCAGTTTGAACTGGTTGCTCTCAAGGTCTGAGGCACAGCTGTTATCCTAGAGCCTCCCTTAGCCTCTCTCCTGTGTTTGATCCTCTGATTCTCAGATCCCATGTCTCCCTTCATCAGCTCTTTTCTGGGCTTACTTTTCAAATTTAGTATATAGTCTCCAGCAACTTCCTGGTAAAAGATGTAAGAGAAGTAAAGTTTGAGGCTTTGTCTGACTGAAAATGTCTTTATTCTATTTTCATACTTAACTTTTACTAGATATACAATTTTAAGTTGAAATTCATTTTCTTTCTCAAAATTCACAAGACAATGTTTCACTATCTTCCATTTTAGTACTGCAATTAAGAGGACCAATATAATTTTCATTCTTAGTCCTTTGAATGTAACCTGTTTTTTTCTCTCTGAAAGCTTTAAGGATCTCCTCTTTTTCCAATATTGATGCTGTGAATTTCTAATACTATACCTTAAAATGGATCTTCTTTCACTCACTTTGCTGGACCTCTGGATAGTCCTTTTCAATATGGAACCTGTTATCTTTCACTACAGAAAAATTTCTAGTATTCTTCCTTTTTCTCTTACTGGAACTCCCATTAATCCAATGTTGGATCTCCTGGATTCTCTAATTTTCTTTTCTCTCCTATTGTCTAGTTTTATTTTAACTTTCTGTTCTGCATTCCAGGTGATACTGGCTACTTTATCTTCCAGACCTACTAAGTTTTAATTTCTTCTATCATGTCTTAATTCCAAAGAGCTCTTCTCTGAATCATCCTTTTAACAAAATCCTGTTCTAGTTTCATGATTTCAATATTAATTTTATTTTCCTCCAATTTCCCATTTTTTGTTTGTTTTTCTCTTTGGTTTTCATAAGAGGCTTTCTTCAAGAGGTTAGCTGCTGTCAATTGCATTATCAGAATGAGAATAGGCGGTTTTTGTTCACAACAGGGCTTCTCATCCAGTAAACCTCATTGTAGGGTCATAAGCAGTTAGGCTGATTTTAAAATTGAGGATCCTACATATCTGTATCTGTAGGTCTCTCTTAAATAAGTTTCTTCATCACAAAACACTTCCCTAATTTCCTGCTTTGAAGTTTATAACCCTAGCTAGCAGTTCACGACAACTAAGAGTTGTAAAGTGTCTAGCAATATTTTTTGGTCTAGTGTCTTATTCTTACCCCCATCCATTCAAACTGCCATAAAAAACTTTCTATCTCTTGCAAGAATTTGGAAAAGACAATCTCTAGTTGTTCTGGGATTATACTTAATCCTAAGTAAATCAGTTATCTAATTTTTAGCCACACCCTGAACTACAGCATTCAAAGGTATCTAGTATCTCCAAGTTCTACACTTTTCCAGGGTTCTTAGTGCAAATCGTCTAACTACTGGCTTTCTTCACTGCAGGAATTTAAGGTTAGAATCTCTGAGGTACATTAAGACAGATACCACAACTAGTTGCTAGTTTCAAGTCTCCTAATATCTTATATTAGTCCATTTTCAGGCTGTGGATAAAGGCATACCTGAGACTGGGCAATTTACAAAAGAAAGGGGTTTACTTGACTTACAGTTCCACATAGCTGGGGAGGCTTCACAATCATGGCAGAAGGCAAGGAGCAGCAAGTCACCGCTTACATGGATGGCAGCAGGCAAAAAAAGAGAGCTTGTACAGGAAAACTCCCCCCTTATAATAACCATCCTCTCTTGTGAGACTTACTGTCACAAGAACAGCAGGGGAAAGACCTGTCCCCATGATTCAGTTACCTCCCACCAAGTCCCTCCCACAAAATGTGGGAATTCACGATGAGATTTGGGTGGGGACAAAGCCAAACCGTATCATTCTGCCCCTGGCCCCTCCCAAATCTCATTTCCTCACATTTCAAAACCAATCATGCCTTTCCAACTGTCTTCCAAAGTCTTAACTCATTTCAGTATTAACTCAAAAGTTAATGAACCTATAAAATCAAAAGCAAGTTAATTATTTCCTTCTGCCCATAAGCCTATAAAATTAAAAGCAAGTTACTTATTTCCTAGACAAAATGGGGTATAGCCACTGGATAAATACAGCCCAAATGGGAAGCACTGGCTAAAACAAAGGGGATAAAGGCCCCATGCAAGTCCAAAATCCAGCAGGGCAGTCAAATCTTAAAGCTCCAAAATGATCTCCTTTGACTCCATGTCTCACATCCAGGTCACATTGATACAAGAGGTAGATTCCTTCGGTCTTGGGCAGCTCCACCCCTGCCATTTTGCAGGGTACAGACTTCCTCCTGCCTGCTCACAGGCTGGCATTGAGTGCCTGCAGCTTTTCCAGGTGAGTGGTGCAAGCTGTCAGTGGATCTATCATTCTGGGGTCTGGAGGACAGTGGCCCTCTTCTCACAGCTCCACCATGCAGTGCCCCAGTGCACATTTCCCTTCTGCACTGCCTTAGCAGAGGTTCTCCATGAGGGTCCTGCTTCTGCAGCAAACTTCTGCCTGGGCATCCAAGTGTTTCTATAAATCCTCTGAAATCTAGGCAGACGTTCCCAAACTCCAATTCTTCACTTCTGTGCATTTGCAGGCTCAGCACCACATGGATGCTGCCAAGGCTTGGGGCTTGCACCCTCTGAAGCCATAGCCTGAGCTCTACAATGGCCTCTTTCAGCCACAACTGGAGCAGATGGGACTCAGGGGACCAAGTTCCTAGCCTGCAAACAACATGGGGACCCTGGGCCCACCCTACACAACACCTTTTTCTTCCTAGGCCTCCAGGCCTGTGATGGGAGGGGCTGCCAGAAAGGTCTCTGATATGCCCTGGAGACATTTTCCCCATTGTCTTGAAGATTAACATTCAGCTCCTCATTACTTATGCAAATTTCTGCAGCCAGCTTGAATTTCTCCTCAGAAAATGGGATTTTCTTTTCTATTGCATTGTCAAGCTGCAAATTTTCCAAACATTTATGCTGTTTGCCTTTTAAAACTCAATGCTTTTAACAGCACTCAAGTCACCTTTTGAATGTTTTGCTGCATAGAAATGTCTTCACCAGATACCCTAAATTACCTCCCTCAAGTTCAAAGTTCCACAAATCTCTAGGGCAGGGGCAAAATGCTGCCAGTCTCTTTGCTAAAACATAACTTTTTGCTATGGGTCCCAGCAAGTTCCTCATCTCCATCTGAGATCACATCAGCCTGGATTTCACAGTCCATATCATTATCATCATTTTGGTCAAAGCCATTCAACAAGTCTCTAGGAGTTTCAAACTTACCCACACTTTCCTGTCTTCTTCTGAGCCCTCCAAACTGTTCCAACCTCTGCCTATTACCCAGTTCCAAAGATGTTTCCACATTTTTGGGTATCTTTTCAGCAGTGTCCCACTCCCAGTATCAGTTTACTTTACGGGTCCGTTTTCACGGTGCAGATAAAGACATACCTGAGACTGGGCAATTTACAAAAGAAAGAGGTTTATTGGACTTACACTTCCATATGGCTTGGGAGGCCTCACAATCATGGTGGAAGGCAAGGAGCCGCAAGTTACATCTTACATGGATGGCAATGGACAAATTAAGAGAACTTATGCAGGAAAACTCCCCCTTATAATAACCATCAGATCTCGTGAGATTTAGTCACTATCACAAGAACAGCACGGGAAAAACCTGCGGCATGATTCAGTTACCTTCCACCGGATCCCTCCCAAAATATATGGGAACTCAAGATGAGATTTGAGTGGGGATACAGCCAAAGATATCAATCTCTAATTTTTTCCATGCAAGTGTATTATCTTTCATTCCTCTATTCTCATTATAGTACAGGTTCAAGGAAAGAGGAAGGTAAGTGTGAAAATTTAATTTGCTATATTTAACTAGAGTTCTTATAATTATTTCTTTTGCAAATTAAATATTTCAAATACAGAGAAAAGGCATAAAACATAATAAACATCCACCATAAAGACTAAGAAAATATTGCAGATATAGTTGAACTATGCCTTTTTCTCTAATCCATTCCTCTTCTCAACCAGAGATAACCATTATCCTTAATTTAGTGTTTACGAATCCCATGCACATATATTTTTGCCATAGGCAGAATTCATTAGCATATAATATTCTTAACATATTTGACATAGGAGGGTCATTTGTATCTTTGTATGACTTTTTCATACCATATTGTGGATGCTTTTATAGATTTATCCCAAAATAATGTAGTGTTTAGATCATTCATTTTCATTGTTCTACAAAATCCCACTGTGTGACTATACCATAATTCATCCATCCTTCTATTGATGGACAGGTTTCCTCTTTTTCCACAATTACACACCAACTGAGGCACAATATGAAGTGCACAAATCATAATATGTACTCAGTGTGTCTTTACATATGTATATACTCATGTAAGCCCCATCAAAATAAGATATTTCAAGGTTCCCAGAGGGCTCCCTTGTTCACTTTCCCAGTCAATATATTCTCCCTACCCAAAGGTAAGCACCACTCTGACTTCCATCACCATAAATCAGTTTTGACTGTTATAGAAATTGGTAAGTAGAATAAAAAAATATGTACTCTTTTGGTCTGACTTTTTTATTCTTTATCACAAAGTGATTATTATAAATTCATCATAAATTCATCCAAATTTTTGCATGTAGTTTTTTTAAATCATTGTACACTACTATTACAGTGTATGACTATACATTAATTTATTTATCCATTTGACTGCTGACAGACGCTTGGTTGTTTCCAGTTTCTTGAATATTATAAGTAAAGTTGCTATAAATATTCTTGCACATGGCATTTGGTAAACATATAAATTCATTTCTTCTGGGTAAATAAGAGTAGAGCTGATGAGTCATAAGGTAGACTATATTCAGCTTTAGTGCATATGACCAAATAGTTTTCCAAAATAATTTTATCAATTTACATTGCCACCAGCAACAAATGATATCATGCATTCCACTCATCAAATCACCAAGGTTTGATTTTATCATGTTTAAAAATTTTTAGCCATTTTGCCAGATATACAGCAATATTTCACTTAGGCATTTAAATTAGTATTTCCCTGATGATGACTAATGATACTGAACAACTTTTTATATGCATATTGGTCATTTAGATACCTTTTTCAGTGCTTGTGTAAATCTTCTGCCTATCTGAAAAGTGAGTTTTTTGGTCTGATTTTTTGGTAACAAGTTGACACATTTACCTACTGTATAATTCACACATTTAACGTGCACAATTCAGTTTTTTTTGTATGGATATGTGCAACCATCACCACATCAATTTCAGAATATTTCAATACCACAAAGGTATTTCATACCTTTTGTCCATGACTACCCAATCTCCAATAACCCCAGCCCTAGGCACCCAATAATCTACTTTCTGTTTCTATGGATTTGCTTCTTCCAGATATTACAAGTCATTGGAATCATGCGGACTTTGTTTTTCTGTGGCTGGCTTATCTTAGTATAATGTTTTCAATTATCATACATGTGGCAGCATCTATTAGTACTTAATTTCTTTTTATGGCTGAATTACACTCCATTTGGGAAAACACCAAATTTTATCTATTCATTCATCAGCTGATAGACATGCAAATATTTTTCTACTTTGTGGCTATTGGGAATAATACTTCTGTGAACATGTGTGCAAATTTTTATGAAGAATGTAGTTTCCTTTTCCTTAGATATATATATATATATATATAGTAGAACTACTGAATCATATGTAACTCTATGTTTAACCTTTTGAAGAACTGCCAGACTGTTTTTCAAATTAGTTGCAATATTTTAAATCCCTTGAAACAGTGTATGAGGATTTCTATTTCTCCACATTCTCACTCACACTTGTTATTATCTGTGTTTTTCTCATATTCATCCTAGTGAGTGTAAAGTGGTATCTAATTCTGGCAGTGATGTAAATTTCTAGGATAACCAATGATGCTGAAGATCTTCCATGTCCTTATTGGCCATTCACAGATTTTCTTTGGAGAAATGCCTATGTAGATTTTTTGCCCATTTAAAAAACTGGGTTATCTTTTTTATTATTGAGTTATAAGAATTCTTTATAGATTCTAGATGCAAGACCTTTATCAAACATATGATATGCAAATACCTTCTCTCATATTTGTGGGTTGTGCTTTCATTTTCTTGATGATGTCCTCTGAAGTAAAAATGTTTTTAAATTCTGAAGTCCAATGTATCTTTTTCTTTAACTGCTTGAGCTTTTGGTGTCACAGCTAAGAAACCACTGTCCAAAGTCATAAAGACTTACTTCTGTGTTTTAAGCATTTTGCATTTTTCTCACATTTAGATGTGATTCATTTTGTGTTAACTTTTGTGTATGGTGTGAGAGAGGGGACTAACTGCATTCTTTTGAATGTGGATATCCAGTTGTACCAGCATCATTTGTTGAAAACTATTCTTTCACCAATGAATTATCTTGATGCCCTTATCAAAAATCAACTGACTGCAAATGTGAAGGTTTTTACCTGGACTCTCCATTCTAGTTCATTCATCTATATGTACATTCTTATGCTAGTACCACACTGTCTTATTATGATTACTGTAATAAATTAATATTATTACAAGTGATAACTTACTGCTGCTTTGTAGTAAGTTTTGAAATTGGAAAGTGTGAATATTCCAACTTCGTTCTTTGCCAAGATTGTTCTGGTTATTCTGAGTTCTTTTAATTTCATATGAATTTAAGGATAAGCTCATCAATTACTGCAAAGATGACAGCTAAGATTTTGGTAGAGATTGTGTTAAACCTGTAGATTGATTTGAAGAGTACTGCTGTCTTAACAATATTAAGTCTTGTGATCTGTGACCAAAAGATATCTTTCCAGTTATGACATCATATCCCCTTTAATTTGTTTCAAGAATATTTTATGATTTTTAGATTATAAGTTTTATACTTCTTTGTTAAATTTATTCCTATTTAATTCTTTCTGATGCTATTATAAACAGATTTTTTTTTTTTCATTTTGTTTTTGGGTTGTTTATTGCAAGTACACAGAAATTCAGTTCATTTTTTGTATTGATCTTATATCCTGCAATCTTACTGATGTGATTAGTTCTGACACTTTTTCAGTGGATCCTAAGGATTTCCTATATATAAGTTCATGTCATCTGCAATACGAGTTGTAATTTTTTCCTAGATTCCTTTTTTTAAAATCTAGGTGCCTTTTATTTCTTTTTCTTTTCTTTCTTTTTTTTTTTTTTTTTTTTTTTTTGCCTACTTATCTGACTAGAACCCCTAGTACAATATTTAATAGAAGAGAAGGGAGTAGCCATCCTTGTCTTACTCTTAATCATAAGAGAAAGCACTTATAAGATGTTGGAATCCATTTGCTTTTTTTTTTTTTTTTTTAGCTTTTACATCTATATTCAGACCCTAGCACTATTCAAAGAACACAGAGAAAAAAAGAATAAAAAACAAACAGAGCTGCAGAAAAAGTGTGGGAAATTTGTATGTTGAAAAAGTGATGGTTTTAAGAGACAGGGCCTTTGGGAGAGAATTATAAGGGGGATTAGTGCCCTTATAAAAGATGCCCTTATAAAAGTGGTAGAGAACCTAGCTGAATTATTGTTTGTATCCTACTGTTTTGTCAAAAAACAATCTTGTAAGGAATGATACAGAATATTTGACTGAATAATTTTTTTTTTTTTTTTTGAGATGGAGTCTCACTCTATCTTCCAGGCTGGAGTGCGGTGACACCATCTCAGCTCACTGCAACCTCTGCCTCCCAGGTTCAAGCAATTCTCCTGTCTCAGTCTCCCCAGTTGCTGGGACTACGGGCACCCACCACCATGCCCAGCTAATTTTTGTATTTTTAGTAGAGACAGGGTTTTACCATGTTGGTCAGGCTGGTCTTGAACTCCTGACCCTCACCTCGGCCTCCCAAAATGCTGGGATTACAGGTGTGAGCCACCATGCCCAGACAACTGAATAAATTTCTAAGCAAAGTGGTGGCTTGGCTTCCCTGAATGTTTATAGTAATAAAATGTGAGAATAAAATGATTTAAAGACAAAATGTTTAATCAAAAGGAAAGACAACTTAAAGGTTTGAAAAATTATCAGCCTGTCCATGCTGTAAAAGATGAGAAAGTGTGTTCAGGAGGGAACACAAAAGGTGTGGCTGGACTGGCAGGTGCTATTCATCAAGACAAGGAAAAAATCACCCTGAAAGCATATCATAGATCCTTGGGGCTATCTCCCATTCTGTCTCCCAAGCCCAGAATGAAAGGGCCTGGAAGGGAGAATGATTTCAAAGGAAGGGCTGTGGGTACTCACCAGGACCTTAGCACTTGCTGCCTGGCCCTGCCTTAATACTTCCCTCCCCACATTCTGGTGCAGTGCTCCTTGGCTGCCCCAGATGCAGTTCCATAGGACCAACTGCAGCCTAGGCTACAGTGATTACCCCTTCAGAGGGCACAGATAGTAAACACTGGTGGCATACATGCAGTACCATTTCCTCCAGTTCGCAAAATGGGGGTGTGGCCACCTCCACTTCCAAAAATAGAGCTGCCTGGAGCTTCAGGTGTACAACTCAGGCAGAGGGTTGCTGTGAGGAAAGGGTCACCATAGAACGTCCCCAATATGGCACTGCCTAGTGGAGTCATGGGGGCAAGGTCATCTCTGGGACTCCAGACTGAAAGAGCCACGGGCATGTGATTCCATCCTGGGAGAGTGGCAGGCACTCAACTACAACATATGGGAATTCTAACACCTAGAGCCTTGGGGGCCTAATACCTACCCCAGTGTGGTCAGAAGGTAGGACAGTAAGTCAAAGAAGATTATTCTGGAGCCTGAAGATTTAACGCTGCCTTATTAAGTTTTGGACCTGTTCGAGACCTGTCATTTCTTCCTTCATTCCTGTTTCTCCCTTGTGAAATGGCAAGGTCTACCCTGTGCCTATCTCACCATTATATTTTGGAAATGCATGACGTTATCTGATTTAAAAGGCTCACAGCTAGAGGAGTAATTTGGCTCAAAATGAGTCATCATGGAGTCTCAACCATATCTCATTTAGATAATATTTACATGAGATGCTAGACTTCAGACTTTGGTGCTGATTCCAGAATAAACTAAGACTTTGGGGACTAAACTAGAAAGGAATGGCGTGTTTTCCATGTGAGAAGGACATGCATGTGGGAGTTCAGTCAGGGTGGTGGAAAAGATTTTCAAGGAAAAATTATAAAGATAGTTATAGGAAATAGTCACAAACTTTCTTTGAAGGTCATAGGTTTGTCTTAGCTTCAGTAAAGAGTTTGGCTGAAGGCAGATGAATTCCCTTAAAAGCTTAGGGCAAAAATATGTAGAAATGTAAAGGAGTTTATCGAAATAGCTTGTTTACTCAGGTGGTCCTAAAACCAACTTTTAATCTTACGTGTGGGGAACTACTGGGGGGGTTGGCAAAGTTAATTACCCACTAGTGGTGTTTACTCAAGACCTTTGTCATTTAATCTGTACTGATAAATGTGAACTTCACTGGGTGGTCAGGGCCATGGTTGCTAACTCTTTACAGGACCCTTCTCAGTACTGGTGAGTGCCTTGGCCACCTAACCTGCTCTTTCACTGGATATCTGTGTCTGAGTGTATTTATTCATCTGTCATTGGGTCAGGGTGTGCTCCTCAGACCCAGACACATGCAAATTGTGGGGCAAGGGTGATATGTTATGGTCTGAATGTTTGTGTTCCTGACAAAATCATATGTTGAAATCTAATTCCCAGCATGATGGTATTAAGGTAGGGCCTTTGGGAGACAATTAGGTCATGAGGACAGAGCTCTCATGGGTGAGATTAGTGTCTTTATAAGAGGTCTGAGTTTGTATGCCCTTTTCACTATGTGAACACAGAGAGATGGCACCAACTGTGAAAATGAAAAAGGGCTCCTACCAGACACAAAATCTGCCAGCCTTGATCTTGAACTTCTCAGGCTCTCAAACTGTGATAAACAAATGTTTGTTGTTTATGGTATTTTTTAATAGCAGCCCAGAGGACTGAGACAATGTTTACTGGCCATTGTGATTTCTTCTTCTGTGAACTGTTTATTCATGTATTTGGACCACTTCACTCCTAGGTAGTTTTTCTCTTATTTATTCATAAAATTACATAACTGAATATTGATTCTCCGTATGTTACATGTATTAGGAATATATTCCTACAGTATTTCTTTATTACTTTGTCTATTGTGTCTCCTGATTCACAGGAGTTTTTACTTTTAATATGGGTAGAAGTTATCAACTTTTGAGTTTAGAGCTTAGCCTTTTTATGTCTTAAAATTCTTCCCTCTCCCTAAATCATAATATTCGCTTTTCACATTTAGAGTCTGTCCTCTAACCTAGTAGAAATTGATTTTTGCATAATATGAAGTCATAATCCAAATTTTCACATACAGATAACCAAAAATCCCAGCAGTATGTATTTAACTGGTCCTCATTTCATCAGATGTTGCTTGAATGCATACACAAAAAATTTTATAATATTTTCCCTATTTGCCCATGTTCTCTTTAACTAAAAACTTACAGGGGGAGATGGATGATCCTATTCACTTTTGTATCCCTGGTACACAGCGGTTACTTATTAATAGTCACTGAGTAATGAACAGGAATAGACCAAAGGGAAAGAGGCGGCAGCACATAGGAATCATGTCATAAAGTGAAATGAAAAGAAACAATTTCAAAGGTAGGCAAAGTTTCATCATAAGCAAGAATTCCTTTTACAAATAATGAGAAACCAATAAAAAATTTTAAGCAGAAAAATGGCACGGGAAGAAATGTTTCTTAAAGACTGGCAAAACTTAAAGTCTGACAAAAGCACATATAACGACAATAGAAACAGACACCAACCCTACTGGAGGAGAGAAAATAAACTGTTATAACACTTAGGAAGGCAAACTAATAGTATCTAGTAAAGCTTAAGTTATGTACATTCTACAGCCCAGCAATTCTAGTATTTATTGTCACAAAACTCCTACATATACATGAGAAGGCAGATACAAGAATATTTACTGCAGTATTGTTTGTGAAAACTGAAAATCTGCAAACAATCTAACATATCAACAGAAAAAGGAACATATAATGGCATAGTAATATACTGTAATACCACTCAATAATTAAAATAATTAGAACTATATGTGTCATCATGAATAAATCTCAAAAATAGTGATCAAAAAAAGATGAATTCTGGCTGGGTGTGGTGGCTCACAGCTGTAATCCCAGCACTTTAGGAGGCCGAGGTGAGTGGATCACCTGAGGTCAGTTCTAAACTAGCCTGGCCAACATGGTGAAACCTCATCTCTACTAAAAATACAAAAAAATTAGCCTGGCGTGGTGGTCCATGCCTGTAATCCCAGCTACTTGGGAGGGTGAGGCACGAGAACCACTTGAACCTGGGAGGCAGAGGTTGCAGTGAGCTGAGATCACGCCATTGCACTCCAGCCTGGGCAACAAGAAAAAAACTCCACCTCAAAAAAAAAGAAAAAAAAAAAAAGATGAATTCCTACTAACGATCCAAACTACATAATACTTTTATATAGTTAACAGTGCTGTGTTTTATTTATAAACACACAGAAATGTGAAAAAAACACAAAACGATGGATAATACTAAATTTAGGACTGTGGTTACTTTGGGGTAAGAAGCTAGAGAAATGAAATCAGAGCAGTAACAGAATTATTAATATTTAACTCAAAAATATACAGATCTGAAAAATATATAGCAAAGCATTAAGACTTGACAAAACTGAATGATAGGCATGTGAGTGTTCATTACATTATTCTCTCTGGTTTTCTAATGAAAAATACTCTGGTGGCCTTATGGAAAATAGACTGGAGTGGGGGAGAAGCAAAATGGAAACAAAGAGGGCAACTAGAATACCTTTGAAATCCCATGGATATGACAAGCAGTGAGAGGGAGGCTAAAAAGAAAGGGGCAGAAGAAAGGAGTACACCTGAGAGATACTCCAAAAATAAAATTTGCAGGATTAGGTGACTGACTGGATGCAAGAGGTACAAAAGGAAAATTCAATGCCATTCTTCTTTAAAACAGGGAAAATAGGAAGAGAGAGTTTTAAAAGATAGTGAGTTCCTTTTTGGAAATAAGTTTGAAGGGCCCATTCCCAGTGGAAAGATCCAACAGAAAGGAAGCAATATACCAAAGCGGTCAGCAGCTCAGGCTCTGCAGTCAGGTTTCTTGGGTTCAAATCCAGTTTGAACCAATTAAACACATTAGTTAACCACTCCAAGCCTCAATTTCCATGTCTACAGAAAGGGAGGATGTTAACAAAATCGCTATTTTCATAGCATTTTTGTGAGTATGAAATTATATAATGCCTTTCAAGTTCTGAGCAAACTATCTGACACAGACTTATCACTCAATAAATGACTTTGGCTACTATTTACACACTCTTTCTCAAGTATAAGACTTCTATCACATACATCACTTAGGACACTTCAGTAATTCAACCTTGGTCCTCAGGAACTATTTCTATAAATTATATTCTGTTATGTATACAGGCTTTTATAAAATTTTCAAGATGCTTAATTTCACTCAAATCAGCATCACTTTCTAACTCAAGAATATACCCTTTATTATCTGAAAGTATTATACATGAGATCCAGGCCAAATTCCTATAGAATTCTACTAAATATGCACATTCATCAGCAAGTTGAAAGCATACAAACAACACATACATGCCAGGCTCTTTTCAGATAACAATAAACAAGGCAGAAATAGTCCTAACCAAAACTATAGTCTATTTACTAATAAATAATTACAAAGCAGTGTAATAAATACTAAAACAAGGAACAAGCAGGTGCTGCACAACACAGAAAAAAGAACACTCAGAATTTGAGAGTTAAAAAGGGTATCCTAAAGAATGGGGTCTCTAATGAGAGTAAGTAGTTGGCAGAATAAGGCAGAGAAGTGAAAGTTGGATTTAAAAAAAAACAGTATCTTAACCCATTTATGCCTGAGGTTGGAATTTTTAAAATTTTTGCAATCAGATCATGGCGATGACCTTGAGCAGTAGGATATAAATAACTCCCACATGCTTAGTGTTCCAATAACGGAACACTAGACATAATTAAGCGGGAACATTTTCTTCTAATACCTAGAATTAACAAAGAGCACAGACTGTTGAAGAACCTGAAAAAAGTCTACCCACATATGAAGTATGCAGTGCAAGTATGGTGTATTGAAGTATGAAGTTGGTGACATATGCAGAAAAGACTCTGGGAAGAACCTTGAAGTCATATTCTTTATGATGCAATTACATGAGCCTGCTTAAAAGTGCTTAGCACAGTTCCTGGTAAAAAATAAGCACACACATTAACTGTTAAACATTCGTTTGCTATTATCTAACACTCTCCCACTTTTTGCCACAATTTAGAATCAGACAATATACCCACCAAGAAACATGTTCCAACCACTTTTCCTTACCTAGTTGGTTGCTAAAAAATTGTATATATAGTACTTATGAAATGTCTTAGAGAGTCTGTTCTTTCATTAGTAAAATGGGAACATTAATACCAACCTTGCAAGCCTACTGTAAGAAATAAAGCTAGCATGAAGAGTTCCTAGGAGAGTGGTGGGACACATAACTAAGGACTTCTGAAAATGATTTCCATTCAGACAGATTGGCATAAGCCAGAGAAACCGAAAAGAAGGAAGATTTATTTACACTTTGGGGTTATGCAATAGCAATGCCTTAGAAATTCTGTCACCCTAGGACTAACTTCCTTTAATAGGGTAAGATACACACACCAACAATGTTAAAGTGACAATAAGGGAGTCAATACCATTCTGATGATGTGTTTACTTTTTCCTAATGTGCAAGCTTTTTCAAAAAGGAAAAACTAATCTATAATTTGCTTTTTTCACAATTACCTTATAAGAAAAGTTTTGAAACAAAATCTGAAATCCCGTAGTCCTAAAACAACTAGTCTCATTTTACATATTTCTTTCCAGGTGCCTTCAAAACAATAATTAGAAGGCTTTTCTACTCCATATTATACTGTTCTGATTTAAGACCTACACCAAATGGATATAGTATTAGCAATGTTTTGAGAGTAGTCACTTTTGCAAAAGCAAAGAAACTCTCTGGACACATTAAAGAAGACAATTTATCATAATTTGATTTATATTCAATCTTCAAGTATCACATCTGGGATTATTAAAAAGGCACCCTGTTGTATAAATTTTATAGTATGTAATTTTTGTCTGATTCCAATTTGACTTCCCTAAAACATTTATTTCTAGCTATTCTTCTTCTTCCAAATGGTGCCACTTGGTGGCAACTGAATTCTAAGAGAATTTTATTGATATTAATCCTAAGTGATAGTATCACCGTATATTTGAGAAAAAAAATTATCAAATGGCATCACTTCCTTAAAAAGTAAAGAATATTTTACCAGAAATAAACTAAAGAATAATCTTAAAATCAAACAAAATATTTTTTCACATTACTACACAATTATTATCACCAGAAAATCCTAAGTGAACTGAAGGTTAAGTTAAATTTCCTAAGATAAAAACAGCTAAAATGAGTATAAACAGTTTATTTTAGGATTTTGAAACAAAAAATCCTACAACATCACTAAAACAAACTTTAAGTTCAAAAGAAATGAGAATATCCTTAGGACTTCTTACAGAGAAGATTTTACTTAGTGTCAGTATCTAATGCTACTAAATATCTGCTTAGGGCTCACACCCTTAACAATCTTTCATTATACTTCAAGATCAAGTCATCTTAACTTGCTGATGCTGAACACTGAATTATCATACTATGAGTATTCCTAACAATAAGGTTATTTAATTGCAGTCTCTCAAGGACACATCTAATTTTCCTAGTCCTCGTTATTTAACCATGTAAAAACGCCAAGAAATTAGTGAAATATACAGGAAGCCACATAAATAAGTATCCAAAAAGGCCCGAAACTACTAATACAGCAAATCTTATGCTTTCAGTCTTGAAATACAGTAAGGCAAAATTCATTAGTGTTTAAAATACTCTCCACTATTTAATGACTATCCACGTAAAACATATTCACTACCTCTCTGCCACTCAATCTTTAAAGAAAATGGTAAATTAGGTATAAAACTAGCAGCTTAATTTTACATTGCATTTCAATACCAATTTAATAACTAGATTGATCAATTACATATCTTATGTAGAAGTTTCCCAAATATATCATCCAGTTATATAGGTACATCTTTCTTGATCTCCAATAACATGTTTTAAACTCTCTGGTAGTAAAAAAACCTACCTTTGAGGTTCTTTGAAGTTGATCACCAACGTATGTTTTACGAAACTGATCCAAGAACCACAGAACTGCAAGCTCTATTTTCTCATTAGAACACCGAGGCAATCCGGCATCCATTAAAGATATAAGCTGAAAAACTCTTTCATGAAGGAAAAAAAAAAAAAAAAGCTTCAGTACAAAACCTTAGAGAAGCAACATTAACACATTTACCATAAATGTAATACAATATATAATCACTAAAAAGTGGAAAAATACAAAAGTATATAAAGAAACTATTTTTTTAATCAATCTGAAATTCCACTGCTGAGAGATATAACTTGGTCTAATTCCTTCTAGTGTTTTTTTTCTAAGACATACACATACATGCACATAAATGCAAAACTCTGTATGTATATACAGATATTGTTTTACTAAAAACTGATAAATGCATGGCATACACACAAAAAAACCCTATACATATAAATTTTTAGTAAAAGAAGAACAATATTAAATATGTAGTTTTTTATTTCACTTTTTTACTTAATCTTATATTTCAAAATAATTAAATATTTTGAGGTCATGACTCAAAGTTCAAAAAAATATCGAGTGGTACATCTATCAAAAGTTATATTCCGCCTTCCATGTATTATAAAATTTTACCTTAAATAAACTACAAGGTGATCTTAACAAAATCAAATATTTCTAATACCAATTAAACTATTATTAAGAGAAAATGATAAATTTTCTATTTATTATTATTCAAAACTATTATTATTAGAAAATTATAAATGAACTGAAGGTTATGTTAAATTCCCTAGAGAAAAAGCTTAATTCAATATAATGAAAAACTTACTGCAGAATCTCAAAAAAGAAATCCTTCAATATTATCTATGTTCATTAAAATTTTCTGGTGGATGACTGCCAAGTACCTTGTGCTAACGAAATCAATATAACATAATAATTTTTTAAGAGACAGAAGTAGAAGTTGTTGAGGAAGCAGTACCCTTTACTTATCTGCACAAAGGCAGCGCTGCCTAGCCTGACACACCCAGTTTCTTCCATATATGCACATATACACATATATACACACATTATTAATAGTTTATATGTCCTTCCAGAGAACGTTTTATATATGTTCAGGCAAATATGATTATATATTCTCCTCCCAACCCTTCTGAACACATAGAACATACCACCCATATGGTTCTAAGCTTAGCTTTTTCCATTTAACCATCTATCCTAGAGCTCTTTACACATCAGACATAAAGAGGTTCCTCATTCTCTTCTGCAGCTGCTTAACATTCCATTATATGAATACACCATTATATTTTCAAACATTCCCCTATTGAAGGACACTAGGGTTGTTTACAAGTTTTTTGCTGTTACAAAATTCTGCAATTAACAATCTTGCATATGTCATTTCACACATGTCCATCTATAACATACATTTTAAAAAGTCAAGCTACTCACTCAAACAACATAAATTATTGTAATTGTGATAGCTATTACCAAAGCACACTCCATAAAAATTGAAATAACTTATACTCCTACCATCACTCCATAAGTGTCTGTATACACACAGACAAGATAATTCAGGATGACAGAAAATTAGAATTTCTGGAAAGCTGAAAAACGGCATTTCAGTATATTGTGATTTGTATATCTCTTATGTATGTGAGGTTAAAATTTTTCCATGTCATTTTCTGTGACGTGTTTGCTCATATCCTTTGCCGATTTTTTTCTATTTGGTTGTCATTTTATTACTGAGTTTTACAAATTATTTATCAGAGGGTTGCCCCCTTTGCCTATAATTAAACCATAAACAATTTTGTGTTTCATTTGTGTCTTGACTTTATGACAAGGATCCCCCACCACTGGGCTGCAGACTAGTACCGGTCCATGGGCTGTTAGGAACCCAGCTGCACAGCAGGAGGTGAGCAATGAGCAAGCAAGCATTATCACCTGAGCTCCGCCTCCTGTCAGATCAGCTGTAGCACTAGATTCTCACAGGAGTGTGAACCCTATTGTGAATTATGCAAGCGAGGGATCTAGGTTGCATGATCCTTATGAGAATCTAATGCCTGATGATCTGAGGTGCAACTGAGGTGAACCAAACTAACTCCATCTTAGATGTAAGCCTGACTGACTCCATCTTGGCTTCTCCCCCACTGCCATTTCTCCCTTGAATGCATACCTGGGCCACACTGTGCTGGGTCATGTTGTGCTTAGAACTATAGAAACATAACCTCTGTAACCATATCCAGCTTGACAAGCCCACTTGCTATTGTGACTATCCCCTTGATTGATTATATGGAAAGTACAGAATGCCCCCCCTTGGTAACGCAATCATGGGAACCGCTTGTGTATATCCTCCTTAGTTAATCAACAATCATGGGAGCCTCCTGCCTCCTAGTTACCAGCCTCTTCCCCTAACTTGCTTATCCTGCTTCTGTAAAATTCCGCTTTGCCCCCCTTACCCTGAGCAACATATAAAAAGAAATCAAACCCCGAGAGATTCTGAGTGTGATCCAAGTATAAGCATGCCATTTCAAACACAATGAAATGAATTTTGGATAACCGTTTTGAATTCTCCTAGGTATCCAACTGAATAAGTATTTATTCAATCAACAAATTTGGGGGCCTATTATATGCCAGATTCGTGTGAGGCATTCAAAATACAACAAAGTATAAGACATATATATACTCAGTCCTCCAGAAATCTATAGTCTATCAAGAGGAAGATAAAACAAGCAGTTAGAATAAAAAATGACAAGTGCTATAGCAAATGCTATTTCCTAATGTTCTAGGATGGAAGGCGGCAAAGCCACAGAGTGCTGCGACAAAGAGGAAAGCATGGGTAGCCATCTAAAGGGGCAGGGGACTGGGCACAGTGGCTCACGGCTGTAATACTAGCACTTTGGGAGGCCGAGGCAGGTGGATTAATTGAGGTCAGTAGTTTGAGACCAGCCTGGCCAACATGGTGAAACCCTGTCTCTACTAAAAATAGATAAATTAGCCAGGCGTGGTGGCAGGTGCCTGTATCCCAGGTACTCGGCTGTATAATGTTCAACATGGCTACAATGTAGTGAATGGCAGAAAATGAGGCTAATGGGACAGGCAGGAGCCAGATCCTGAACAGCTTGATAAGCACATATCTCAAAAACAATGAAGTCATTGCATAGTTTAAGCAATGCATTGACACAATCAGATCTGTCCTTTAGAAAGATTACTCTGCTGTGGAAGTAGGGATTCCATTTAAAAACTGTACCATTTATCCAGGTGAAAGGCGATAGTAGCTAAACTGGCAGAGGAGATAGGATAGGTGGACTGAGATAATTAGAAGGTAGAACTGACAGGACTTGATGACCATATGAATGTTGGAGAGGAAAGAAGGGTAAAGTTAGGGGTAACTCTCAAAATTCAGGCTTGGGAAACTGAGTGTACAGTGATGAGACACATGAAGAGAGTCAGGGCTGGCTGTGGATGAAAATGAGTTTCCTTTGAGTCACTGAATTAGAGGTGCATGTGGGATACAACGTCTCAGTGAAACAGCCCATTAGGTGTCTGGAAGTCAGAAGACAAGAATTACTAAAACTAAATAGAACCACTGAGCAATGTTGAGGGCCTAGTTGAGGTTAACAACAACCTATCAATTGACAAAGGCTCCTATCTACAGAAGTATGCAATTCCTTTCACTATCACTCAACAAATTAGAGAAAACCCTAAATTCCCTCAGGGTTAAGGTTTGGCACACAGAGGAGATAAAATATAGCTGTAAACAAAACAAAGCTTATTCCTTCCCCTCACTCTAATAAAGAACATCAAGAGATAATAAGTACTAGCAAGAAAAATAAAGTGGAATAAGGATGTTATTTTGGATAGGGAGGTCAGTGAAACTCTCTTTGAAAAAGACATCTGAGGACAGACCTGACTGAAGTGAGGGAGAATAGTCTGCCCTTGAACAACACAGGTTTGAACTGTGCAGGTCCACTTAAATGCACCTTTTCTTCCGCCTCTGCCATCCCTGAGACACGAAGACCAGCTTCGCCTTCTCAGCATTTAAGCCTACTCAATGTTTAAGATGAGGAGGATGAAGGCCTTTATGAAGATCCCCTTAATGAACAGAAAATATATTTTTCTTCCTTATGATTTTCTTAATAACATTTTCTTTTCTCTAGCTTCCTTTGTTAGAATACAGTATATAATACATTTAACATGAAAAATATGTTTTAAGCAACTGTTTATGTTATCAGTGAGGTTTACAGTCAGCAGTAAGTCATTAGCAGTTAAATTTGGGGGTAGTCGAAAGTTATAGGCAGATTTTTGACTGTGTGGGAGGTTGGTGCCCTTAACTCTCACATTGTTCAAGGGTCAAATATACTATATAAACATCTGGAAGAAAGTATTTTTAGCAGAAGAAAGAGAAGTGCAAAGGCCCTGAAGTGAAAACATACTGGTAATACTCAAAGGACAGCAAGGAGGCCAGTGCTGAATTAAATGGGAAAGGGTAGGAAATGAAGTCAGAACTAGCACAGGATACTCTGGGCCATCATAAGGACCTTGAAATTTGTCTCAAGTGTGATAGGAAGCCAGTGGAGGCTTAAGAGTAGGAAAAGGAGAGAAACAGTATCTGATTAGAAAGCAGTTGAAGTTATCTATACAATAATAGGGTTTGAGAGAGAGAGAGGAAAACTCTGAGCTAGTTATTAAAGTCTTGATAATGAGGGATGACTGTGAGATGAGTAGGTGAGAGCAATGAGAGACAGAGGATGGCACAACTAAATATAATAGGTCTGAAAGAAGCAAGAACTCCACTAGCACTAGCAGATTTTATGCCTAGTGTTCCATTACTGGAAAGCAGAGCATGTGGGAGTTATTTATACCCTACTGCTCAAGGTCATCACCAAGGTCTGACTGCAAGAATTAGAAAAATTACAACTGCAGTCATAAATGGGTTAAGAGGACACACGATGAATAATACAAAATCCCTGGGGAATCTCTGAAGTAGTTTTCATTTTAGTCATGATGAATGAAACTAAAATGACTATAGAGTGTCTTCATTTAATTAGAATTATGTGGCCTGAGTGTAAACGTATTTATTTGCTATGTTTAAAGTTGCATGTTTCAATCGTAATTATAAATCATCACAATGTTAGGAGCTTTTATGACTACCAAACTTTTCATGCCAAAATAGCACATAAAGTTTTGGCAGGAGCTTCACGATCTTCTACTTTGGTAGTGTTCTCCAAGGAGCTGGAATGCAATTATATACAACATATGTACTGTAGTTCCAACTACTTGGAACATCTTCATATGAAAGTGATTTTTTGTAATTTTACATAAGACGTCATTCTTAATTTAGAATATCAATATTGTAAAATGCATATTTGTTTCCAGACTGTTGTGTAAGTCCTAGAACATGCCCCACCTTGAATTTGCTTGGCCCTGCTTGCACACCAACAACCCCACTATCGCCTCTCAGCTCACCCCTGGCTTCAGCCACTTGCCTTGTAGCCCCAGAAAAGATACACACAGTTTCTGCAGTTATAAATCTTCCCAGAAAACAGAGACAAACCATCATTCCAGTTCATAGCTCCAATAGGACCAATTAAAGCTATCTCCCCCAACAGCTCCTCAAAGAGGCCGGGAAACACAACTAAGAAGTGTGGAAAAGTTAAATACCCCAGGAGTAGACATTAACCAATAAGAAACAAGACATAGAAAGAAGCCAAAAGATATACTGCTTGCCCTTACGCCTCCAACCATGAGCTGTTCTGAAGTTCAAGTGGTTTCATGTGGCCTCTGGGGAAAATTCCTACAAAAGCAGGCAAGCAGTTGTATTTTCTCAGTAATACACCACCTTACATAGTTGGTTCTCATTATTCACAGTAGTTATGTTCTAGAAAGTCAATGTGAACACTGAATTTGTGAATAATGAACCACTGCTCCACAGTAAAATACAGAATTAGGTTCCTGAAAGCCTCTGGCGACAACATTTTGGTCAGTGGATCACAATCTTGTTTCATGTGTGTTTCTGTTTAAAGAGGCTTTTTCAGATAGATTGTTGATTTGTTAACACTGAACTCACAGCCTACTGTAGTACTCACAGTACTCCCACTGGTGCCCAAACAAAGCTTATCTAACCCATGTATGGCCCATGACAGTCTTCTTGTATTTAAGAACACTTAATAGCACTTTAACAATACAGCTGGGCTATTTTAAACACGGAAAGCACCAACAAAAAGCACAAAAGTATGAGAAATGTGGCTCTAAGAATACAAAAGGGACAATTATTTGCAGTATGAGAGCTGAAACAAGAAGGCAGAGTATCACCTTGTTCAGCCTCAGCTGGGAAAGTGCAACACAAAACTCAAAAATTTTCATCCCTATGCACATGTCTGCAAATGACCACAAAAGCACCGTGAGTACTGATTCTAGGGTTGGAAACAAATTTTATCAAGTAGGCAAATTCACAAAAAATAGAATCCAGGAATAAGAAGGATTGATTGTATTTGTTTTATTATCTCACTTACAATTTTGTCATACCTAGTTGTGATATTCTCCTTCATTATTATTCTCAAATATATTTCTAAGTGAAAATGTACTCTTCTCCCTTATCTCCAGGAAAATATTAGCCCATGAACTTCACCCAAGGCTCTGTTTTCCAGGGAATGCAGGCTAAAACACAAATCTTAGTTCAGTATGTTCAATATGTTTGCTGCTTAAATAAAAAAATAATTTTTTTTTCTCATTGGCAAATATATACCTACTTTATTTCCTAATATACATTTTCTCACGAGATAGTGGCAGTATGTATTTCTCTACTTAATGATTAAAACTTTTTTAAAAATTAAACTATAGCAAAAAGTATACTTAATTTCCACTTTATTAAGTATGTAATGTTGTCTTAAAAGATAGTACAGAAGCAAATTTTTTGCTTGGTTGAAAATTAACTAAAGCATTTTAAGGAGGTCCCAAACACCTATTATTCATATTTTCAAGTAATTTAATTTGATATAGAAAATAATAAATCTTAGAAAAACTAAAAATATCCATGGTCCATGCAGATTCACATTTTATTGAAGAAACAGTTTAAAGGTTGAAAAGGGCCATAGAACAAAATGAATCTTTTTATCCAAAGTACAACAAATTTGTTAAGCCCTTAGAAATATATTTGAGAATAATAATGAAGGAGAATATTACAACTAGGTATGACAATTTTAAAGACTTTAATAGGGTAAAAATATATAACAATATACTTCTAAGATCAGTTGGAAAAATATGAAAGGCCTGAAAAAAGATGTAATAATTTTGTATAAGCTATAAGTGGAACTTTAAATTAGTAGAGGGTAGGATTGGCATTCATTGGAAATTTTGGGAAAAAAATATGAAACTAAATAAATGTCAAGATATATTAAAAATAAATATAAAAAGCTATTGATAAAACAAAAGAGAGCTGGGAGAAATACAGGTCGATATTTTTATTAACCAGAAGTGGGAAAAAAATCTTTCTAAATATAAACAGCAGAGAAATATGAAGGAAAAAGTCCACAGATCTGAATACATAAATATTTAAAGCCAGTAAAGAAGAAATTTCTGAACTAAAAATATGGAGAAAACATTTTCAAAATAAGGAGCAAAATATTAAGATCTCTGATACATACATACATACATATATTATATATATATATATATATATATATATATATATATACTGAGCTCTTATAAATAAGTTAGAAAAGATCATCACAAAAGAAAAGCAGGCAAATAACATAATCAATATAGATATAAAAATCACAAAGATGAAACAAAAATGGCAAAGCTGGGAGTGGAAAAGAATGTTCGATATCACTAGACACCAAAGAAATACAAATTGAAACAACTCCTTTGCTACCTATAAACTAGCAACAATATGAACCCTACTATCTGGCAGTCCAATGACTAAAAAATGGTAACTATCATACACTTTGGGTTCAGCACAGTGGTCCCCAACCTTTCTGGCATCAGGGACCAGTTTCCTGAAGGACAGCGTTTCCATGGATAAGATTTGGGGCGGTGTGGGGTGATGGTCTCAGGATGAAACTGTTCCACCTCAGGTCATCAGGCATCAGTTAAGCGTCTCATAAGGAACATGCAACCTAGATCTCTCACATACGCAGTTCACAATAGGGTTCACACTTCTATGAGAATCTAATGTCCCCCGCTGATCTGACAGGAGGCGGAGCTCAGGCGGTAATGTTTGCTCACCTGCAGCTCACCTCCTGCTGCCCAGCCCAGTTTCTAAGGGACCTTGGTTCGGAGGATAAACAGTCCTTTTTCAGAAGACCATGTGGTAATGAGTATTGAAAGTCTTTAAAATCCTACGTAAACTTTGACCAGCTATTCTGCATTTAGGAATGAACTCTAATACAATTATTTCAATCTACATAAAGATATAACTAAAAAAAATTTAGTTATACCTAAAAGTAATTTATAATAAGAAAAAATTGAAGAACAACCTAAAATTCCAGAAACAAGAGTCTATTTAAATCGCTGTACAGCTTAGAAAATTTAATGTCCAGGTTAAATGTTCATATTGTATTTGATTTTAAAAAGTGGTGTGTATGTATGTAATATATCACTAATTGCCAGGCACTCTTCTAAACATTTAAAAAAATAAATTCCTTACAATAGCCCATAATGAGTCAGGTATTGTTATTAGCTCCATTTTACATTGTTTTGTAATGCTTAAAAAAAGTCGGAAAACATGCAGTAAACATATACCCATACACATTAATTAAAAAGACTCAAAGAGACTTTACAAAATAATAGCACTGGTTATCTCCAGATTAATATATGATTTTTATTTTCATTTGAATTTTTAAGTCTTCAATAAAAACATGTATTACTCTGTTATAAGGAGATTTGTTATTAAAAATTAATTAAAGGCCGGGCGCGGTGGCTCACGCCTGTAACCCCAGCACTTTGGGAGGCCGAGGCGGGCGGATCATGAGGTCAAGAGATCGAGACCATCCTGACCAACCTGGTGAAACCCCATTTCTACTAAAAGTACAAAAAATTAGCCGGGCGTGGTGGTGTGTGCCTGTTGTCCCAGCTACTCGGGAGGCTGAGACAAAAAAAAAAAAAACAAAAAAAAAAAACCATAAAAATAATCCTCAGGTTGGAATAGAAACTTTAAGGAAATAATTCAACTGCTTTTTCCTAAGGTTGTGGCCAATAGGTGACAAAGCTTGCAATGGGTAATTGACTACTTAATACTTTCTGACCAGATATATGTCATCCAATTTTGCCACCCAATTTTGCAACCTTCCCAATGCACACCAACCATATGTGCTTTCTCAGATCCTAGGTAATAAAAAGCAACCTAAATCTTTATCACATTATTTGCACAAATATGTACAAAGTATTTTGAGTCTATCACTTACTAGAGATTTGACTTCTACAAGTCACTTAACCTTTGAGCCTTGGTTTTCTCACCAATAAAAAGGGAAATAATACCTGCCTCAAAAGGCCATATACAAAATGTCTTAGCTCATAATACTAGTTCAGTAACTAAATTTTTTTTAACTATTTAGTAAATTTCTGTAAATTACACAGCTCTTACTTACCGACAGGATAATTCTCCATCCATAGCATCATGCTCATCTGTACTGGTATATGTTAATCTTCCTCCTACAACTGTCCCAACTAAGTATACCAGCCATGCAAGACGTCCTAATATAGAATAAGAAAGAAAAAAGTTTAAGAAGTATTCATAAAAACATAGCTTATTTTGGGGGGAAATTCCAAAATTAGCACAATGATTTAGTCTTCCAAACAAGTGATAAATTATTGTGAACTCAGTTCTTGATAGAAAGCAGATGGGTTTTAAGTTTATCAGGGCAGAACAGTGAAAATGGCACAGAATTTAGAGCCAAATAAAACTAATTTGAATCCCAGCTCTACTAATTTGCTATGTGATCTTGCATAAGTTACTTATCTCTTTAAGTCTTAGGGTTTTCATTTGTACAATGGCAAAAACAATATCTACAACAAAGACATGATTGAAAATAAATCTGATTACAAAACACTAAACTGTCTAGGACCAGATCTGTTATTCAATCAAAACGTACTCTTATGATCCAAGGACCAATGTCTTTTCTGAATGGTCAATGTCATGATAGTACCAATGTGATCATTTTAAATATTTCTCCTGCTTGCAACATAATAGATAGTAATGAATTTATTCCTTCTGTATTTCTATGCATGATGTATAAAAAAATCCAAGATTTCACATTGTTTGACAGTAGGTTAACTTCACAGCTGACAGCAGTAGAGGATTAAATAGCTTTAAAACAGTGGCACAAATGGCAACATCTAGAGTCTTCATAAATCTTACTTTCGGGGCAGCTGAAATTGACTAGAAATGGAGGTATTTATTGAATGATTTTTGCTTAACGTATATTATTTTACATCTCTGGATTTATTGATCTAGGTATTAGATCCTCCAGTACTTCTGAGACCTTTATAAATAATTAACAACATAAAATTACCTTGCTAAAAACATATTTTTTGCTCTTCTTAGAGAATGATTTTTCAAAGATGAGCGGCCTATTTCATAATACTGAAATCAACCATTTCTAATTAAGAAACCTTTTCAAGTAAAAATGCTTTTTTTAAAGTTATGGAATTGAACAATGAGGAGGCTATCCATGCTTGTTAGAAGTCTCCAAAAGGATATAAAAGGCAGAAAAAGAACACATTCTTTCTGTTTTCCCATGGATACTAGCAGTCATTATTATACTACAACTAATCAACAACTCTTTTATAATTTCTGGAGAGACACATCAACCTATTAGGGTGACAAGCTTCCTGCAAATTAGAAATTTAACCTGGCAAGTATTCACATCCTTTATTCTCTCACAAAACAACAATAAATCAGAATTGACCAGTTATGTAGCCTTATACATTAGGAATGTGAAACAGATTAGGAGAACAAGAACACTAATTTGATGAAGTAATCCATTAAAAAACAGACTCAAGTTTCACGACATATAATTCATGAAAAAGGTAACAGAACAGGAAGTTCATGTAGGGAGCTGAAAGTATCCAGAAAGCTACCTTATGAATTTCAAAGTGTTTTAGGATCAATGTAAAAGTCTATCACATAAGGTCTACCTTGATGATCCTGCTTTCTCTGTAGGCTCTAGCAAGTGGTAGCTGCTTTATCTTCCACTTCTCATGTATCTTGGGCCTTGAATATGGAGTAGGTGATCTTCATGTTCCTCATTTCTACTTAGGGAACATTTTCTCTTCCTCATCATGAAAGTATTCACCTTTACATCTTCAATCATTAACAACACTAACAAATATCCCTTCTTATTGCAATTATCTACTCTCCGGCAGATTATTTTCCGTTTTTTGAAAGTGTTGGTTTTTGGCTGTCACTCTTTCCAACAATATTTATGTCATAATCACTAGTGATTTCAACATCTGCAAAGATGAATCTTACAACTCCAACAATCCTTTGTTCTACTGGGAATCTTCAATCCATGAGCCCATCACTTTTTGAATAGCTTCACTGAAATATAATTCACATACCAAACAAGTAACCCCCTTAAAGTACATAATTCAATGTCTTTTAGTAAATTAACAGGGTTATGCAAGTAGCGCCACAATCTAATTTTAGAACATTTTCCTACTAGCTGTCATTCTTCATCCTATCCCTCTGCCCCTAACCCCCAAGCAATCACTACATTGTTAACTATAGTCACCCTACTCTATCAAACATTAGAACTTACACCTTTTATTTAACTGTATGTTTGTTTATACTCATTAACCAACCTCTCTTCATCCTGCCCCCTCCGGCCCACCCACACACCATTCTCAGCTTCTCCTATTACTCTACTCTTTACCTCAATGAAATGAACTTTTCATTATTATTATTATAAGTTTTGGGGTACATGTGCAGAACATGCAGGTTACACAGGTATACACATGCCATGGTGGTTTGCTGCATCCATCACCCCGTCATCTACATTAGGTATTTCTCCTAATGCTATCCCTCCCCAATTCCCCCATACCCTGCTATCCCTCCCCTAGCTCCCCATCCCCTGACAGGCCCCAGTTTGTGATGTTCCCCTCTCTATGTCCATGTGTTCTCATTGTTCGGCACCCACTTATGAGTGAGAACATGCAGTGTTTGGTTTTCTGTTCTTGTGTCAGTTGGCTGAGAATGACAGTTTCCAGCTTTATCCATGTCCCTGCAAGGGACATGAACTCATCTTTTCTTTATGGCTGCATAGTACTCCATGGTGTATATGTGCCACATTTTCTTTATCCAGTCTATCATTGATGGGCATTTGGGTTGGTTCCAAGTCTTTGCTATTGTAAACTGTGCTGCAATGAACATTTGTGTGTGTGTATCTTTATAATGGAATGATTTATAATCCTTTGGGCATATACCCAGTAATGGGATTGCTGGGTCAAATGGTATTTCTATTTCTAGATCCTTGAGGAATCGCCACACTGTCTTCCACAATGGTTGAACTAATTTACACTCCCACCAACAGTGTAAAAGTGTTCCTATTTCTTCACATCCTCTCCAGCATCTGTTGTCTCCTGATTTTTTAATGATCACCATTCTAACTGGCGTGAGATGGTATCTCAATGTGGTTTACTGTTGTTTTGTAGTAAATTCTGAAATAAAAAAAATATGAGTCTTCCAATTTCATTATTTTACAAGATTATCTTGGCTATTTTGGATCTCATGGATTTCCATATGAACTTTAGGACCAGTTTGTCAATCCCTGCAAAAAAAGTCACAGGATTTTAACATGGATTGCACTGGATTTGGAGATCAATTTGAAGAGCACTGCCATCTTAACAATATTAAGTCTTCTGATCCATGACCATGAGAAGTCTTTCTGCTTATTTAGATCTTTAATTTCTTTCAACACGGTTACAGTGTCAGTACATAATTCTTACACTTCTTTTTAAAATTTATGCCTATTTTATCCCTTTTGATACTATTTTAAATGGACTTCCTTTCTTCCTTACATATTCAATTGCTGATTGTTAAAAAACAGACATACCATTGATTTTATTTATTGATCCTGTATCCTGAAAGTTTGCTGATCTCTTTTATTAATTTTTGGGAATCTGCCATTTCTTCACTCTCTCTTATACCCTTCACATATTCTCTACTCTATGTATCTAGCTTAAATTCTATTGTCAATTATTATAAATCTCTGCCTTGCATTTACATTTAGTTCCTCCTTTGCTATGACATACTCATCTTACAAAACCATAACCGTTTATGTCCAATACAGCACTACTCTTTGCCAATATTCACACATTTAATATAACTGGGGAAAGATATAACTATGCTGACCAGTCTTACCCTTGATGTCACCTTCTCAGGCCTTACCAAGATATCCTATCAATTTTCAATACCTACCATGGTAGTCTGCCTTCAAATACTCATCAACGATTCCTTCCTTCCATATATGTATATGCCACCAAGAGGTGGAGTTTATTCCTCTAATCTTTGGAAATCTGGGCCAGACTGTAACTGCTCTGACCAATAAAATTTGGTGAAAGTGACACCATCCCAGTACGGTGCCTAACCTTTACAAGAACTGGTAGATTCCTCCAGAATCTCAGAGAATGCTCACTCTGGGGAAGCTATCCACCATTTAAGAAGACCATACACCCCAAGACCATTATACTATTGAGAGGCCCAAATTAGTTATCTGGAGAGACTCGAACAGAGAGAGAAATGCCCAACTAGATAGAGTATACACCCCAAGCATTCCAGGTCACACACCAGACTAGTGAGTAAAGAAGCATTCAGGCAACTCCAGCCCCAGCTGTCCTCTGATTACAATGACTGAAAGACCCCTAAAGACAACCATCTGAGACTTATCAACCCCCAGAACACAGAGATAATAACACAGTTGTTATCTGATAAGCCATTAAGTTCTGGGAATGGATAACACAATCCCCCTCAACATTTCATATCCTCCTTTCTTGCTTCATTAGTTTACATTTTAGCACTTAACATTTCCTAACATATTTTATGTATTGTAAACTGCATGAAAGCAGGTGTTTTTGTCTGTTTTGTTCTCCATTGCATCTCCACAGCCTAAAACAATGCTCTGTATATTGTACATTATCAACAGATATGGGTTACTGAATTAAGAAATCATTATATAGAAAATATAGCATGAAAAAGGAAAGAAAAGGTTAACATTACCAATTTAGTAAATGCTTTAAAATGCAGACCCATTATTAATGAATGGTAATGGTAATTATATTTCTATTGCTTAAATTAAATTAAAGCAATACAAGATATGATACAGCTGATCCTCATTATGCTATAGATTCCATTATTTGTGAATTTGCCTACTTTGTAAAATTTATTTATAATCCCAAAATCAATACTCACAGTCATCTGCAGATGTGCAGAGTAGTGAAAATCTGTAGTTGTCCAGTACATGTTTCAAGCCCAGGGCAAACAAAATGAAACTCTGCCTTCTTGTTTCAGCTTCATAATGTAAACAAGTATGCTTTTAATGGTCTATCTACTGCCACATTTTTTGTTTTTTGTTAGTGATTTCACTGTTTAAGATGACCTAAGCATAATGATGAAGTGCTATGCAGTGTTCCTAAAGAAAAAAAGCTTGTTATGTGTCTTATGTAGAGAACGCACGTTAAATAAGCTTTGTTCTGGCATAAAAAATAGTGCTGCTGGCTATGAGTTCAATGTCAATGAATCAACAATATATATTAAATAAGGTGTCTTTCTACAAAAACATGCATAAAAAAAGGTTATGTGTTGGTTGGCTGATGAAAATGTTGTGGTCAGAGGCCCACAGGAGCAATGGTTTGGTATTTGCTAATTTATTGTTCACAGTGACTTTATATAACATAACTATCAAACAACAACAATTAGCAGTATTTCTCAGAATTTTACGGAGGTCACTATTAACAGACTATGCTCCAACTCTGTGTGGGATACGTTATATGCTTCATGTAATGGATGTGAATCTGAAACATTGCAAGCATGACTTTTGGTGAATGCAAATGTAACATTTTACCTGTTCTATGGGAGTCACTCTTTTACTCTTTTTAAAATACCCTATTGTAAATTATTTCTCAAAATGAAAAATACTGAAATGTAAATAATTATCTTCCTTGTATGTTTTATCAGTTTAGATTTTTAGATACTGGTTTCTTAAAACAAGCTTTATTATTATTAAAAATAATAGCAAACATTTATATAGTAGTTACTTTGCACTAGGCACTGTTCTAAACATTGCGTATGTTTCTACATTCATTTAACATTACAAATCCTTATTTAAAAGTGCAGAGTTGTGATTGAAATCTAGAGAATGAATTTCTAAAAGTTCATTCTCAAACTATTATACGTCTCAAGACTGGTAAAAGGGAATGCTCCAACAATACAGTTGTCAATTAGCTAGACAGACCTTCATGATCCAACAGTATCTTATAATCCAACAATCCCTTAAGTGTTTAACACATTATGAGTCCTAACCCTGAATTGTTCTCTTGCTGTCTCCTAAGTCTTAACCACAGATGAGACTGCATATGCTTTGGGGATCATTACCAGGGAAACATTTCACACTTTTTTTGATTCCAAAAACGAGACACATAAAATGAATATTGGTTGATGCAGGTGAATTTAAAATAAGCAAGCTTAATTTTGGGGTTTACCAATAATGTAAACACAGAAATATCTGCCTACAAGTCCTTAATAAAACATATCTACCTGAAAATAGAAAGACTTCACCACGCATGTAATTTGTTTATATTTCCCTATTGGAAGATAAATTTTTTTTTTAAAAAAGAAGCAGTACAATTTAGCTAATAAGAGCAGAGCCTAGGTTCAAATCCTGCCTCTAGTACTTATTTACACTGGCTACTTAATCTTACAAGGATAATAATACCTGGCACATAGAGTCATGACAAGCACCAACTGGTATTCTGCATATAACATATATGAATAAGTGCTGTAAGTGCTCAGTAAATGTTAGCTAGTATCACTATTATTAAATTGTCATCCCCTTTTAACATGGTTCTGTATCAGACCTACAAAAAAAATAAGACATACTAATATGTAACATTCAGGTTCTTCCTGTGCCTTACTTCAGATGCTGCTCAAGAAAATGAAGTCATACAATAAGAATTTTTAAGTTCTTTCCTCTCTACCAAGTGGCTTATTACTAAAGCTAATTACAATTAGCCATATACATATTTTAATGCTGTTAGTAAAACAAACACCCTGCAAACAGAAAAAAAATTTTTTTTTTCCAGATAAAAGACATTTCAGGAAAACATTCACTAAGTATCTACTTTGTATCATGTTCTATGGTACGGATATAACTAAATATACAAACGTATGGGAGACTGTGGGGCAGAGGAGAGACTCCATGACCTGGGAACTGAACCTAATGAGAGGCAGATAAGATAGAAGAAAAAATCAATAATTTTTGCTATGCAGTATGATGAGCACCACTGACTAATAACAGAACGACTAAATACAACGAATATCTAATAACAGAACATCTAAATACAAAATGTGAATTTCTCAAAATTTAAACTTGTACTAATTTCTTTAGCCTTGAAATCAAACTTTTTAGATCAAAGAATGCCTTCCAAAGATAGCATGTGATTACGAGCATTTTCTTCTAAAATTACGGTAAATTTTGAATATTTATTCTGTTTTAGAAAGCAATGATTTCTATTGTTTAAGAAATAGAAAAGCAGATTATTTCTTAAACGTTATAAATCAAACAAGTACTGGATGAGTTAGGATTAATGTTGGAAATAAACAGTGAAATATAAAGACATTATTATTGGCCAGTCATGGTAACTCAATGCCAGTAATCTCAGCACTTTGGGAGGCCGAAGCAGGCAGATCACTTCAGGTCATGGGTTTGAGAACAGCCTGGGCAGCATGGCAAAACCCCATCTCTACCAAAAAATACCAAAATTAGCCGAGTGTGGTGGCATGAGCCTGTAATCCCAGCTACTCAGGAGGCTGAGGTGGGAGAATAACTTGAACCTGGCAGGCAAAAGTTGCAGTGAGCCAAGATCGCACCACTGCACTCTAGCCTAGAGTGACACTGAGACCCTGTCTCAAAAAAAAAAAAAGACATTATTATTAAGCTATCAAATATAATTTTGGTACTTAGGTGAATGAAAAACAGTATTTCTCATAAATATTAAACTATTTCCTAAACCTGAACAATTTTAGACTCACAGTGTTCCAAACAGTAAATGTTAAGAAGTTACTTTGGGAAATAAGCTACTAACTGAAAGAAAAATACTGTATGGTCTCATTCATATGCAGAATCTAAAAAAAAGTAGGATACATAGGAACAGAGTATAAAATGGTGATTACCAGAGGTAAGGAAAGGGAGGAAATTAGGAATTAGGTGAAACGGTACAAACTTGCAGTTGTATAGCAGGAGGAAGTCTACTGATGCACAGCATGGGCACTATAGTTAATAATACTTTATTTGCTAAAAGAGTAGATTTTAAGTGCTCTTACCACAATAATTTTAAAGACGGTAACTATGAAAGGTGATAGGATAATCTGGCTGACTGTAGTATTCATTTCACTATGTATTTCAAAACATCATCCTGTATACCTTAAATATATACAAAAAGTTATTTTGGTAACATAATTACATTCACAAAATTTAAAGAACCATGTAAATACACGTATCTAAATTGCATTTAGAGAAAAATATCTGCTACATGAGTTTCATATCTATAAATTTTTAAAAATCTCATTTTCTAATAATACTAAATTTCCATTATAATTTTCCATTTTTCTATTTATTCTGAAATGTTCAGGGTACTTGTTTTAGCAGCTGTTCAAACATAGAACATTTTTTCCTTAACAAAATAATTATTGCTATAATAACCTGTAATTATGGTTTATAACTGCAATAATCCCAAAGAAATCAGTCATTACCGTAGATCACAAGCAATCGTTAACTACTGTTAATGACCTATTTCTTAGGGATTATTGTTTTGGTAAACCATGACCATATCACCGCAAATACAGAAGAGCAAGACAATATAATACAAATGAGATCATAATATAATAATAAACTTATTTTGTAACATTAAAAGCCATTAAGCATCTAAATTAAAGCACACATAACAAGAGCATATAATTTTCTTTGTTCAACACTAACTGAAGTATTTATACACCAAAAAAAACTGAATACTACTACACATAGTGTATAAAAAATACAGCCACATTAGGCATTTTTCATCATATAAAACAATCAATTTTGAGCAGACCACAAATATCTCTAAAAGGGCAGACAGATTCCTTCCCACTGACCTTTTGACTAATACTGAGAAACTTTTCTAAGTACCAGGCATTATATTACAGACTTTGAGATGTTATTTTACTAAAACTGCATAGTATATCCAACTATAAAAACTCCTTCAGTTTATATTAACAAAGAATGATGTTTGACATTTAATTCAAGAGACAGTCCTATTTAATACCACTAAATTATTTCCTTTCAACTAACCGATTCATGTATTTTGAACATTTAGACTTTCATTCAATATCCTTTTGAAGAAAAATAGGTCTTTTCCAACGGAATCTCTTTACATTTTAATGTAATAATTGATATATATGAAAACATATTTGTAATGCATATGAAGTGTAACAAAACAAATACCTACCCAATAGAACAATCAATGCATTACCAATACTGTGACACCTACCTCCATACCCTTCCCTGAGCTTGTCCTCTTACCTTCCACCCTAGAAATAACCACGATCCAATATTTACTGCTTATTATTCTTTTGGTTTTTTAAAAGTTTCATCACATATGCATATATTCCTAAACAATACACTTCAAGTCTCATTTGTTTGGAATCTTTATTAAGTTTCATGCTGTACACAGCTTCCTGAGAGCTGCTTTTTTTTCCCATTAAACACCTTATCTCTGACACTCAACCTTACAAGGTATAGTTCATTCACTTTTATTGTTATATAATATTGTATAATTACATTATGCTGTATTTATTTATCCATCTTCATACTGATGGGCATCTGAGCTGTTTCCACTTTTTGCCATTATAAACAATAACGCTATGAACATTATTGCATGTCTTGTGTACAGATTTTCTAGAGCCGCAATCCCCTGCCTTTTTGGTATCAGGGACAGGTTTCGTGGAATCCAGTTTTCCACAGACTGGTTAGGAAGGGGAGGTGATGGTTTTGGGATGAAACTGTTCCACCTTAGGTCAGCAGGCAATATATATATTAGACTCTTATAAGGAGAATCTAACAAGGAGCGTGCAACCTAGATCCCTCGCATGAGCAGTTCACGCTCCTATGAGAGAATCTTAAATGCACTGCTGATCTGACAGGAGGCAGAGCTCAAGCGGCAATGCTTGTTCGCTGGCTGCTCACCTCCTGCTGTGCAGCCCAGTTCCCTGGCAGGCCATGGACCACTACCGCTTCATGGCCTGTGGTTTGGGGGACCCATGTTCTAGAGGACATATGTAAGGGGCGCAAGTGTCAGGTCAATAAGTATTCAAATGTTTCACTTTCCAAGATAACATCAAATTCATTTCTATTTCATTTCCAACTGATTCCACTTTATACTCCTACCAGAAGTCTGTAAGAATTCCTTCTGACTCATATTTTTCTGTAAGATTTCTTATGATTTTATTCCCAGTAGACTGGAAAATATATTTCATGTAGTCTATTTCTTTTATTAGCAATGAAGTTGGGCATTTTTTGAATATATGCACCATTTAAGTTTTTCTGCCAGATGCCTATTTGCTATTGATCATTTTCCTAAATAATTGTTTATTTTACTGATTTGTAAGAATTCTTCTTATATTCTTCCAAATGTTGAAAGAATTGCTTACTGTGTGTTGCAAATATCTTTTAAGTTCTTGTCTCTTTCTTTTTTAAGTCAGTCAATTTTAGTAATTATTTTTTCTAGAAATTTATTTCCTCATTTATTGACCTTAGAAAAAAGCAAGAATGATTTTACCTTTTAAATCTTTGCTGTATCCATTATTGCATATCTTCCATTTGTTCCTAATAGTATATATTTGTGAATTATTTCTTCCTAATCACGAGAGGTTTATCAACCTTGTCTTTTTAAAGATCTAACTTCTGATTTTTTAATTCTACTGAATCTTTATTTTTGAGTTCATTTTTAGTTCATTTTTTAGTTTCCTTCTTTCTTTGTTCTCAGGGTTTAACTTGCTCCTGTCATTCTAACTTCTCAAGTTAGATGCTTAGGTCTCAACATTCTGGCCTTTTTTCTTTTCTACATAAGCTTTTTGGCCAATAAATTTCCTTTGGATTAAGTCTTTCACTATATTCCAAAAATGCTGTATTTCTTCTGCATTAGTGTTCACTCTATTTTTAAATTTTCCTCAATATTTCTTTTACCTCATATTTAGAAGTATATGTTTTAAATTCCCAAATGTATGGGGTTTTATGGGGCTTTTGTTTTGTTTTGCAATTTAGTTTTTTTTTTTAACCAATCTGCAATTTAAACTACATTGCAAAAAAAAAGTGGTCTCTATGACACTGAGTCACTGAAATGTGTTGAGATTCACTTTATATACTAATACTTAGACAATTTTTTGAAAATACGCCATGTGTCCTGGAGAAAACTAGTATTTTCAAATTGTTGGTTCCAGTGTTTTATACATATCAATTCATTAAAGTCTGTTAATCATACTGTTCAAATCCTGTCTAAATTAACTAACTTGTTACTCATTTTTTATACCAACAATTAAGAAGCACACTGCAACCTTCCATTATGGTGGTAGGTCTGTCCATTTCTCCCTGTAGGACTACCAATTTTTGCTTGATATGTTTTGAGCCGACTTCATTAAGTACTACATATCTAAAACTGTTATACAGGTTGAGTAACCCTGATCTGAAATGCTTGGGACCAGAAGTGCTCTCAATTCTGATTTTTTTCGGATTTTGGAATATTTGCATGCTTGGATGAGAATACCAATTCCAAATACCCAAATTCTTAATGCTTCAATGAGCATTTCCTTTGAGCATCATGTCAGTGCTCAAAAAGTTTTATATTTTGGAGCATTTCAGATTTTAGATTTTTGAACTTGCGGTGCGCAACCAGTACCTTTCTGGTACACAAACCATTAGCTCTAGTTGTAATAATGCTTTTTATCTTAAAGTCATTTTTGTTTAACAATGACCCTAGCCTCCTATAGGTTCATATTTGCATAGCACATTTAAAAAAATCCTTTTCCTTTCAACTTTCCATGTTTTAATGTTTTGAGTATGTAACATATAATTAGCATTTGGCTATTTTAAAAATATTCTAATTCATGATCTGGTTTAACTATAAATTTAACTCATTTATGTTTATTGGATTAATAACATTTCTGGAACAGTCCTACCATTTTTTTTTTAAATTTTTGTCTATTGTTGTCCTATTGTCTCTGGTTCTTTATTTTCCTTCTTTCTTGGCTATAAAAAAATTGAATTTGCTTATTTTTCTATTTTATTATTTTCCCTTTGCTGGGTTATGAAAGATAATCATACAGTTTCTACTCTTTTAGTTGTTACCCTTGAAGTGCTGTTATTTTCATTCCCTTCCTAAATTAGACAAGGACTTAAAATAATTTTAATTCTCATCACTCCCCCTACTCTCTCTCTAACATGCTTGGTCTTTTGGTGTTTTTATTCTGTTCTTTTTTAATTCCACAAATTAAACATAATCTTTTTTTTATACAGACTATACATGTTAAAATGTATGTGTTTACAGTCAGGTGCAGTGGTTCATGCCTGTAATCCTGGCATTTTGGGAGGCTGAGGTAAGCAGATCATTTGAGGTCAGAAATTCGAGACCAGTCTGGCCAACATGGTGAAACTCCATCTCTACTAAAACAATATAAAAAAATTAGCCAGGCATGGCACATGCCTATAGTCCCAGCTACTTGGGAGGCTGAGGCAGGAGAATGATTGAACTTGGAAGGCAGAGGTTGCCATGAACGGAGATCACACCACTGCACTCCAGCCTGTGTAACAAAGCAAGACTACATCTTATTTTTATGAGTTTACCAATTTCCATGTACTCCTTTTCTTCCTTCTGGGATCATGTCCCTTTTTCCTCAAAAATAACCTTTAAAATGTTTCATGAAAACCTTTAATGAAAGATCTGCTAGTAGAAAATTTTGTTTTCATTTGCCTGAAAATCTCCATTGTTCATTCTTGAAAGATACTTTTACTGATATATAATAATAGGATGGGGTTTTTTTTTGCTCAGTTATTTGAGAATAATATTCTAACATCTTATGGCTTCCATTTTTACTGTTGAGAAGTGAGATATTGGTCCAGTTTACATTACTTTGTAAGTGATCTTTCTTCTCTAGCTGCTTTTAAGAGTTTGTCTTTGGGGTTATATAGTTTGGCTAAAGTGTTGTTTTTGTTTCTTATGGGTGTATGTTGGGCTTGCTGTGTTGATGAATTCATGTCTTCTATTAAATCAAAAAAATTCTCAGAATTTTTTCAGTTATCACCTCTCCTCTTTCCCCTATTGTGTCTTTCTGGGACTCATTTTGACATACCTGACCTTCTCATTCCATCCTTTAATATCTCTTCTAATATTTTCATTTTCCTTTTATCGTGTAGTCTTGAAAATTTCTTCAGTTCTTACTGCTAGTTTGCTAATGCTTTCCTCAGTTGGGTCCAATTTACTGTTTAACACATCCATTAAATTTTACATCACAAAGTTTTCAATAAAAAAAGTTTTTTGAGGTCCTTTTCATATCCTCCTGTTTTTTTGTTTTTTTTCACACTCCTGCTATTTGCTCATTTGTGATTCTATTTTTTATTTGTTTAAACATTTCACATATAATTGCTTTATATTCCTATCCAATTCCAACATCTTAAGAGTCCTTAGGAGATAGGCGTTCTACATCAAATAGATAACTTATATTATTTTTGTTAGTGCTCACTCGTGCCAGCTTATTTTGTTGTTTATGTACTGGCTTTCATTGTTTTTGTTTATTATGAACACTTGCTTATCTTAATCTACAGGATTCTCAAGGCCTAAATTATGGTTGCTATCCTTTGGAGAAGATTTTAATTCACTTCTGCTGGAAGCCAGGCTATCTACCAATTTAGAACCATTTTATACCCTTTTGAGGGTTCAACATAATACAAGAGTCTCAGGTCTGGCACACCTATCTTGCTACCCGCCTAAGGCTTTGTCACCAATTTTATCATTGATATTGATAATCTGTCTTTGACAGCAACCCTACCTTTTGCCCTTGTTTGCTGTTTGATCACTCTAATTAAAGTTCACTTCTTGATCTGGGCGATGGGAGAGGTTGGGAAGGAAGAGGTCAGAGAAAGGAGAGACAGAGAATCATAGAGCAGAGGAGTGGGAAGAAAAAAAAAACTAAGAAATTTCATGTATTTACTGTAAGCCCAGGATCTGATTGTTTTGCAGCTAAAAGGCCTTTCAGAGGATCTAGTTGACCACACTGAAGTTATTACTAACTCTTTACTTTTGAAGAACCAAACACTAATTGTCTGTGTTACATACAAAAAAAAAAAAATGTGACTTTATAGGTAGTTGGCCAAACACAATCCAAATTATAAAATAGCACAATCCAAACTAATGTCTGCACACAGAACACAAATCTGAAATGATAAAACACTGCCATTGTGTCATCAAAGCAAAACCAGCAACACTACAACAGAAGCTTACAGAGTCACGTGTAAAGATACTCAACTGAAAGGACAAGTTGGGACTGAAATCTGGCCTGTATTCTACTCACCAATCTATTTACTCTAGCATACTGTTGCACTGGCCTGGATGAAATGGAATGCATTTCTAATTTGCACAAAGGTACCAAATGTACTACTGAGCTGGTGGAAGAGTAAAATAATCCTCAATGTCCAAAAATAATGTGAGGGCTGAAATTTAGAGATAAGCACAGATACAACTAGACAGTTTGAGCTTCTCCACTGATGGCCAAAGGAAAAAGCCTAGGACAGGCCCAATGTGAGAAGTCCAAAAAAGCTGATGCAAAGAGTTACACCCTAAATGAAAATACAAACTGGGGGAAAAAAATGTGCCCTAAACAAAGAAAGACAACACAGAAGCCTGTGTGACTTGACCTCAGTGCTAAGTGTAGAGGAGGAAAACAACCTTTAAGTCAGACTTCACATGGTTTGTGGCCTAAAAACCAGTGTGATATGAAATTTTCTTTCTAAGAAAATAATTTAAATGGAATTAAGTTGGTGTCCCCCACCTCCCCCACCTCCATCTACCAAATGAACTAAACACTCCAGTTAAAAGACAGAGACAGTCAGAATGGATTTTTAAAAGAGAACAACTATATATCACCTACAAGAGACACACTTTAAATATAAAGACACAGACAGATCGGAAGTAAATGGATAGAGAAAGATATACTACATAAACAGTAAGCATATGAAGACAGTGGTTACAGTAATATCAGAAAAGACAGATTTCAAGAGAAAGGTCAATTAATAAGGAAGACATAACAATTACAAATGTTTACATGATATAAAAATTGATGGAATTAGAATATAAATAATTCCACAATCATATTTGGAGATTTTAACAACCCTCTCTCTGTAAACAACAGAAGTAGACAAAAATATCAGTAAAGACAAAGAATATGTGAACATTATCATCTTAATTTACATTTATATAATATTATACCCAACAATAGCAAAATACATATTCTTTTTAAGTGTATATGCTATGTTTACCAGGACACAGCCATATTCTGGGTCATACGACAAGTCTTAATAAATTTAGAAAGGCTAAAATCACACAAAATGATATCTGACCAAGGTAAAATTTAAAAATCAGTAACAATAACTAGGAAAACCCCAAATATTTGTAACTTAAAAGCACACTTCTACATAATCCATAAATTCACAAAGAACAAAGAAATTATCTTTAAGTGAAAACAAAAATAAAACAACAAAACTTGTGGGATGCAACTAAAGTAATGTTTAAAGAAATATTTATAACTTTAAATGTTTCTATTAGAAAAGACCAAAAATCTAAAACTCAAAGATCAGGAGTTTGCACCCAGAATTAGAAAAGGATATTAAATAACATCCAAAGTAAGTATAAGGCAGAAAATAATAAAGCTGGAAAAAAAAAAAAAAACCAATGAAATAGAAAATGAACAAAGAATAAAGAAGATCAGTGAAACTTTTTAAAAATGGTTCTCTGAAAAGATCAACAAAACTGATGAAATTCTAGTTGGGTCACTCAGAGCAAAAGAAAATAACAAAATTATTAATTTCAACTTCAACTTCTGAAGATACTAATAACAATGGAATATTAAGAATAATTTTATTCCAATAAATTAAAACATTGAGCAAGTTCTTTAAAAGACACAAATGACTAAATTCAACCCCAAGGGAAATAGAAAATTTAATAGGTCTATGCTGATTAAAGAAAATGAATTCACAACTGTAAACCCTCTTGGCCCACTAGCTTCAGAGATGAATTCTATCACTCTTAAAGAAGAAATAAAAGCAATATTACACAAATTCTTTCAGAAGCTAGAGGAGGAAGAGGGAACACTACCTGACTCATTTTATGAAGCCAGTATTACCATGTTACCCAAACCAGGCAAAGTCACCACAAGAAAACTACAAACCAATATCCTTCACAAACATTGATATAAAATAACAAAAGTGTTGCAAATTGAATTTAACAATTTCTAAAGAAACATTACATTATGACCAAGCAGGATTTATTCTGAGAATGCAAAGCTGGTTTAACATTGAAAAATCAATTAATATAATTCACTACATCCATAAAATAAAGGAAAAGAGTCATTTGAATAGATGCATAAAAAGTCTTTTTTTTTTTTTTTTTTTTGAGATGGAGCCTCGCTCAGTCGCTAGGCTGGAGTGCAGTGGTACGATCTCAGCTCCCTGCAACCTCCGCCTACGGGATCCAAGTGATTCTCCTGCCTCAGCCTCCTAAGTAGCTGGGACTACAGGCATACACCACTATGCTCAGTGAATTTTTGTATTTTTAGTAGAGGCGGGGTTTCAGCATGTTGGCCAGGGTGGTCTCAATCTCTTGACCTTGTGACCCACCTGCCTCAGCCTCCCAAAGTGCTGGATTACAGGCATAAGCCACCACACCCAACCAAAAAGTCTATTTTAAAACCCAAAAATAATATGCTATTCATTATAAATACCCTAAGGAATTGAAGAGAACGTCCTCAAACTTATGAATATCTTCAAACAGCATACAGATAACATCATACTCAACAGCAAAATGTTCAATGCTTCTATTTACAAGGCAAGAATGTCCCCTTCTTAACACTCTTATTCAACACTGTACTGGAAGTCTTATCAGTAGAATAAGACAAGACAAATAAATAAAAGACATGGAGACTGGAAAGACATGAAACTATATTTGCAGACAATATGATCACATAGACAATCCTAAGAATCTATAAAATAGTTATCAGAACTAATAAATTTAGCAAAGTTATAAGACACAAAGACAAAATTCAATTCTGGCTTAATAGAGTAGTAGAGAATAATCAGGAAATTTACAATAGCATCAAAAATGCATAGAAATAAACTCAGTGAATAATTTCAATAATTGTACACTGAAAACAAGAAACCATTGCAAAGAAAACTAAATGTCCATGAACTGCAAGACTCAATATTATTAAGCTGGCCCAAACTGATGTATAGGTTGAGGCAAACACTACCAAAATGCCAGCACCTACTTTGAAGAAACTGAGAAGGTGATGCTAAAATTAATTAGTAAAGGAAAAAGACCTAGAAAAGCCAAAACTGCTTTGAAAAGAAAAATAAGGTTAAAGAATTTGTATTACCTGATTTCAAGAATTATTAAAGCTACAGTAATCAAGACAATATAGTATTAGCATAAGGATAAGCATACAGATCAGCAGTACAGAACAAAAAGTCCACTAACAGACCCTAGCATTTTATGTTCAGTTGATTTTTGACCAAGATGTCATGGTAATTCAATTGGGGCGAAAGACAGTCTTTTCTACAAATGGCATTAGAACAACTGAATAACTGTAAGCTTTGACCCTTATCTCACAACATTCATAAAAATGAACACCAATTGATTATAGAAATCATAGAAGTCTTCACAGCATTAGGTTAGAAAAGATTTCTTAAACACAACAACCTCAAGCCATAAAGAAGAAAGTGAAACAGTAGACCATCAAAATTAAAAACGTTTCACCTTTGAGAAACAGTTAAGACGACAAACCATAGACTGAGAGAAAATGTTTGTAAAACACATATGTGATAAAAAGATTGTATATAGAACTCTTACAATCCCATAGCACATACAAAGAGCCAACAATCCAATTTAAAAATGGACAACGGACTTTTCACAAAATAAGAAATATGAGTAGCAAAAAAGAATAGAAAAGATGCTTAACATCATTAATCATTAGGGAAATGCGAATTATAACCACAATGAGATAACACTAGACACCCAGTAGAATGCCTAAAGAAAACAGATGACAGCAAATGATGGCAAGGATGCAGAGTAAGTGAAACTCTTATACAGTGTTAATTGGAATGAAAAATGATATATCCACTTCATAAAACTGTTTAGCAGTATTTTATAACATTAAACATACATTTACCATATAAGCCCGCATTCATCTTAGTTATCTATCCAAAAGAAATGAAAATTTCTTCTACATACAAATATTTCTCTAAAAATGTTAATAGCATCATTATTTGCAATAACCAAAAACTGCAAGTGTAATTCAATGTCCATCAGCTGGAGAACGGATAAACCATGGTAAAGTCAAACTATGGGAATACTATGCAACAACGAGACCAAAATAAGCACAACACATTTGAATCTCTAAGACATCTGCCACGCAAAAAGGAAAAAGATATTTGCAACTCTGATCACAGAAAGGGGCTCACTTTCCTAACTATAAAAGCTCTTAGAAATCAACGAGAGAAAAAAAAAGGACCAACAACCCAACAGAAAAATGAGCAAAGGAAATGAATAGCTCATTTACAAAAAAAAGACCAAATGGCTCTTAAACAATGTACAACCTCACTGATAGGAGAAATGCAAAAGTTAAATTACACTGATAAACCATTTTTCACACATAGGATTGCCAAGAATTCAAAGAAATACCTAACGTAGATGATGGGTTGATGGATGCAGCAGACCACCATGGCACAGGTATACTTGTGTAACTAACCTGCACTTTCTGCACATGTATCCCACAAATTAAAGTATAGTATATACATTGTCCTATGAAGGATACATGGAAATAATCTCATACATTTCTAGTGAACAAGTAAATGGTATAACCCTTACAGAAAACAACTGGGCAACATTTGCAAAATTACAAATACATTAACCTTCCACTCAACAGCAATTCCACCAGGAGAAACTTATCTTATAAACTCACATAAACATAAAATGACATGTACAAGGATTATCTGAACAGAAATACTTTTAATAGGAAAAGATTGTAAATCACTCAAATCATTGTCGACAGTGGATAAAATGGTTAAAAAATTATGATATATTCAAAAAGTAAAATATTATGTATGCATATATAAAAAAATAAGAGTTCTCTACATATTAGGAAAATAGCTATAAAACACTTTAAATAAAAAAAGCAAGAAGTAGAGGAGTGAGTATGGTATGCTGTATTCTATGTAAATAAGGGAGGTAAGAATTTATATATTCATAACTGTTTATGCATATAGAAACTTTGGAAAGACATGCAAAACTATAAGAATAACTACTTGCTAGAGTGAAGAAAGGGAAGACAGATATATCACTGGAACAGAACACATTTTAATTTTTTAAAAATTTTTGCAAAATGAAATACATTACCGCTTCAAAAAAAATTTTGGGAATTAATCAAAATCAAGTCGGATATGAAAATAACTAAGAATATCACACTATGCAGCAGACAGGCTGCAAACCTGATATTATATTCACAATTCAAAAACCTAAATGATTAAATGTCAAAATACATAAAAGACTCCAACCGATCAGTAAAAAAAGCAATCCGGTGGTGGGGTGGAAACGAACAAAAGAGATCATGTACATTTCACTGATGATGACCCAACTAACAATCAATCAACGTAAAACAATACTAAACTTCATAATCAGCAGAGTGAAAAGTAAAATACTCATGAGGTATATTATTCTCAACTAGATCATCAAAAATGTACGTCTAGTAATATGAGCTGCTGGCAATAATCTAGGTCCAGGTCAGCAAACTACTGCCTATAAGACAGCCTCCTGCTTTTGTAAATAAAACTTTACTGAAACACAGACACCAGTATGGTCTATGGCTGCTTCCTACCTACAAAGGCAGACTTGAGTAGTTGCTCTGGAGACCTAAAACATTTACTATTTGGCACTTTAAGAAAAAGTTTGCCAATTCCTGATAGAGGTTGACGGGAACACTTGAATACTATTGGTAGGATGCCAAGTAATATAATCACTTCATAAAACAGTTTAACAGTACCACAAAAGCTGAATATATAATGGATAAACACAACAATTGTTACAGGAGCACCGATTTTATTAGCAAAAACCAGAAAACAAATGTCGAGTAACAAGAGAATGCATAAATAAACTGAGGTACATTCAAAGAACGTAACAGTACATGACACTGAAAATGAAGGAACTATAGCTATAGTCATCAATATGAGCTGTCATAAATAAAATGCTGAGGAATTATAAGAGCAAAGTTGTCAAAGAATAAATACAGTATGATTTAGTTTGTATAAAGTTGAGAAATATGCAAAATCATGTATCATTTTCAGATTGCATATGTATGTGGTAAAACTATGAAGAAAAGGTATGAATTGATAAACACAAAATTCAAGATTGTTAAGTATTTTCTGTTGATAGGAAAGAGGATAGATATGGAAAGAGGAACAAAAAATGCTGCAAAGATATTGACAATGATGTGTTGTCTGAGCTAGGTAATAATGTTTGTATTCACTGCTATTCTCTATGTCTCAATATATAAAAATATCCTTTTATATGAATTTGATATTTCATAATTTTCAAAACTCTACTAGAAGAATAAACCAATAACGAAGAGATTAAATGCTGTAAAAGTGTTAGTTCTCCCCTAGTTAATTTGTAAATAAGATACTAATAAAAGAAAAAGAACACTGTAGGAAAGAAGATTATCTCACACTATCTAGCCCCTCAGCAGTATTGTCTGACTTAAAGCAAGATGGACAGATAATAAGAAAAGGCATTTTTCAAATGTAAGGATACATTATTCAAATGTAAAGGATAATCTTTTAAAGACTTTTTTAAAAGTTAAGATGGGAAATCACGGGAAGTAAATTTGATTATGATCCCTTACTAAATTCACTTTTCAATACAAGATAAATATAAAAAACAACTTCAGAACTAAAATTATAAAATGCTTTCTACTAGAAATTTCCATTCCCATAATGCATCTTATCAAGGACATCTGAAAAATGTACTAATTTTACTCCCTATGTTCCTGAAAGGACCTAAAATGATATATAGAAAGAAACACCTCCTCCTTTGATAAAGGATTAAAAACAAAATAATGAAGAAATTGAGGAATAAAAATAATAGTTAAGCCGTAATGAAGGTTAATACATAAAAGCAAAATCATAATGAAATCTAATATTCTTTTTTATTGCTTAAATTGGGTTCTGAGTTTGCGATCAGGCATAGCAAAGAAGAAAACACAAAGAGTTCAAAGATAGTTTATGTTCATAAACTATCTGCTCAAGGGCCACTAACAATTTTTCTTGATATTGATTCCAGAGAGAAGTATATCCTCCTATGAATCTTATATAAAGGAGAACTGAAAAAAAAAATCAACGATCAAATTACCAATATACCCAGGAGGTTAATAAAATGAATGTTTATTAGGGGACCAGGAATTGGGGAAAATACATCAAAATAATTTGCAGTAAAACTATTAATGTGATTAATTATGCTACTTAATATTCAACATAATACTTAGTAGTCAAGCTCACTGACCTTCCTGAATTGTGATGTCCACAGTTATACCAGAAGCTGAATGCAGAAGTTTTTGGTAATTCTGTGCATTTTGGTCGAATAACTGCACAAGAAGAGCACATGTCTTTTCATATTCGCATCTGCTGACAGTGCACAACTGCTCCAATTGCTGAAACACAGTAGCAGTATCATCCAGTGGATCATCTAAGTGGTCTCTGCAAACACACAGTAAGTTTGCAGACAACATTAGAATGTGAAGTACTTTTATTCATCACAAATAAACTTTAAATAAAAATTATTTCATAAAGGAATAAAAAAAACTGAGGCAGGAGGATCATTTGGGGCCAGGTGTTTGAGACCAGCCAGACCAACGTAGCGAAATCCTGTCTCTAAAAATGCAAAAATTAGCTGGGCATGGTGGCACACACCTGTAATCCCAGCTACTGAGGAGGCTGAGGCATGAGAATTGCTTGAACTTGGGAGGCAGAAGTTGCAGTGAGCCAAGATCACACCACTGCACTCCAGCTGGGGTGACAGAGTGATAATAAAATAAAAATAGAAATGTATTAGAAGGTAAAAAATAAAACTGTCTATATCTGAAGATGGCATGATTATGTAAATAGAAAATATTTTTTAAAACACAAAAAAGCTACTCAAATTAATCGGTAAGTTTACTAAGGTCACAGCACACAAGGTCAATCTACAAAATGACCTGTATTAGTATATACCAGCAGTGAACAATTAGAAATTGAAATTTCAAAAATAGTATCATACAAAGGCATTAGGAAACACAAACTATCAATTAAATCTACCTAAATGTATGTAAGATCTGAAGGCTAACAATCATAAAACACTTGATGAAAGAAATCAGAGAGGAGCTATATAAATGAAAAGATAGACATGCTCACAGACTAAGAGACTCAATGTTATTGACATGTCAATTCTTCCAAGTTAATCTATAGTTTCAATGCAACCCCAGTCAAAATCCCAGCAGAACTTCTTTGTAGAAACTGAGAAACTGATTCAAACATTTATATGAAAAAGCAAAGAAAGCAGAATTGACAAAACAATTTTGAGAGAGAAAAGCAAGTTAGAGAACTCATACTATCTGGTTTCAAAGCTTATTATAAACCTACAGTAATCAAGACAGGGTACTGGTGAAAGAACAGACACATAGATTAATGAGGACAGAGTCCAGAAATAGAACTACATGTATGTGGTCAATTAAGTTTTGACAAAAGCGTAAAAACAATTCAATGAAAAAAGGATAGTCTGTTGTACAAATGACATTGAAATAACTGGTCATCTATATGCCAAAAAAAAAAAAAAAAAAAAAACCTCTAGCCTTACCCCAGGTAATATACAAAAATTAGCCTGAAGAAGATCACAGACTAAAATGTAAATTCTAAGACAATAAAACTTCTAGAAGAGAAAATAAAAGAAAAATCTGTGACTTTGGATTAGTTTCCTTAGGTATAACAACAAAAACATAATACGTAAAAGAAAAAATAAAGAATTGGACTTTGTCAAAATTTAGAACGTCTGCTCTGCTAGCGACTGTTAAGAAAATGAAAAGGCAAATAATAGAGAAAATACTTTGAAAACACGTAATAGAAAGACTTGTGAAGAAAATATACAGACTGCTCAAATCTCAATACAAGAAAATATACATCCCGATTAAAAAATGAGAAACGGATTTGACTAGCACATTACCAGTGAGTACATACAAATGGTAATAAGTGCATGAAAATATGCTCAACATTATTAGTCATTAAGGAAAAACCTCAAGGAGGTACCACTACACACCTATTAGAATGAGTAAAATTTTTTAAAACCAACAACATCAAGTGCTAGTGAGAACACAGAGCAATTGAATTTTTCATACATTGTGAAAGGTAATGCAAAATGGTACAGCCACTTTGGAAAATAGTTTGGCAGCTTCTTATGAAGTAAAATATATACTTACCATACATCCCAGGAATGCCACACCTAGGTATTTACCCAAGAGAAACAAAAACTTACGTTCATACAAAATCTGTGCAGGAGTATTTACATCAGTTTTATTTACAATTGCCAAAAACATAACTCAAATGTCCAGCAACAGGTGAATGGGTAAACAAACTGATATATCCACAAAAATGGAATAATACTCAGCGATTAAAAAAAAGTTCTAACACAACACAGAGGAATCTCAAATGCATTATGCTAAGTGGAAAAAAAAATCAGACTGAAAAGCTGCATACTATATGATTTCATTTATACAACATTCCAGAAAAGGCAAAAAAGTTACAGGGACACAAAACAGATCAGTAACTGCCAGAGATAAGGGTGAGGAGGGGGTTGACTAAAAAGGGAGCTGAAAGAATTTTCTGGGCTGATGGAACTATTCTCTATCTCACTTGTGATGGCAGTTATACAACTGTATGCACTTGTCAGAAATCATGTAACCGTACACTAAAAAGAGTGAATTTTAAATTTATACCTTAATCTTAAAGAAATTCCAAGACGCAAAAGGAAATACAACAAAAACATTTAGTTTTTCAATACCTCACAACTATGGCAACCGATTCCAACCGAGAAGTGATAAAGGCCTTCGTAATTTCTGGTGCATAAGTGTCTAATAGGTGGGGTTCAGTTGATTTCACAAAAGGAACTGATGCTACCATCCTTTGCCACAGAGTTAATAAATAATGAACACTGTTGGGAGCAAATTCCCAATGCTACAAAGAAATAAAGCAGAAGTTATTTAAAATATTACATCTTCCTACAGTAAGAATTACAGAACAAAATTACTAAACATACATTTTTAAATTTTTATTCTTATCATATAACTAATGAACACTTAATATAGCAAATTTATAAATGCAAAAAAGTATAAAGAAACCAACGTCTCTATTATTCTATAACATCTCTATTATTCATTAAATCTCTATTCAACATCTCTATTATTCATTAAAATGTTACTCTACTTCCCTCTAATCATTCCATGAATGTTTTTCAGAGCTGACATCATGTGAAATATATGGTTTTGTAACCTCACCCTTAAACTTATAAAAAGAACTTTTCCATAATATAATCTGCAAAAATTTTATTTCTTCACATAGATTTTATTATAGTTTCTCAAGGCACTCTTCAGTTATTAAGTAGCATCTCAATTTTTGTTATATACATTGCAATGAACTTTACCTAAAACTGCAATGAACATTTCCAGCAATGTAATCAAATGAATAGATATTTTTAAAATACCCCCACCAACCCTTACCAAGAAGTTGTTTAACAATTGGCTACAGTTTAACATAATTACACATTTTTACCTACCTGTAGGCTAGTAATGGTAAAATTTGCAATCAATCTAATAACTTCAGGATATTCCTTCACTGTAACTAATTCTCCCAGCTGATAATTTGTCTTTAAACGAGCCAAAAATCGACAAAATTCATGGTAATTATCTGGATCAGACAAACCCTAAATTAAGAGACAAAAAGAAAGGCTTAAAAACAAACCAATCTACTGATAGTAACATCAGTAAAACCCCAAAGCATCTTAAGTCTCCCAATTTTCATGGGTACTTACTTAAAATACTCTGTGTCAACTGGGTAGTTAACAATGTAAAAAAAAAATCAAGGGATTCCTGCTAGGTTTAGTTTTGTCATCAATGATTAATAATAAGGAATCTAAAGTAGAGGTCTAGGAAGAAGATCTGCAACACAATGACTAAATTATAATGTTTGAGAAGCTATTATAGTATAGAGAGAGAGAGAGAGACAGAGAGAGACAGAGAGACAGAAAGAGAGAGAGGAAGTGTGTGTGTGTGTACACTGTGACTTAAACAGAAGTCAACAAAGGACCTGAAAAATAGGATTAAAAGTAAGAATGAGTACTTGAAACGCTAGGAAAGAACAATACTCACCAAACTTAAATAGTGTGTATGAACACACAAAATAACAGAACTTTTCTTAATTAAATAAATATTTATTGAGTATCTACAGGCACTGTACCCTCAAGCAACTCCATGTCTCTCCATATCTCTAGACAGTAATTCAAAGAAATTGCTGCAATATAAGGAATAAAGTTGAACAAATAACAAAAGTTCAGCAAAAAACCCAAAATTTACACAGGTAAATTTTGGAGGAGGATAGATTAAAAGTAAAGAACAAAAAAGGTCTGCCCAGTTGTCTGCAAGCTCCTTGAAAACAGTTTTAGTATGCACTGTAGCTGGCATGAAACAGAATTTAACAAGTATCTTTGTAAAACTGAAAGTCTCTAAGCAATTTCATTTATAGGAGCTCCATGAAATATATAGAAAATACTATCTATTAAGGACAAATAACAAAAAAAAATTTTTGTAATCATATCTTTAAAACATGTTTGTGATTCTAAAACAATCTAATGCTCATATCAACTTTTACAGCCATGAAACATCAACATGAGGATGCTGGAAAATCATTTAAAAGAAATTATCAGGCATTAGCATATTATCTTCCACCTACTGGTTGGTGATATTGAGTTAAACAACTAAAAATTTTAAAGTATATTGGTAAAATCCTCTTTATCAGCAAAGCAGGAAATTTCACAGCTATACTAACATTGAAAAGATAAAATAAATGCATAACCCATAAAATACTTCTGAGAACTTGCAAAAACAACTGCTTTTCATAGAACAAACATTCTTACTGAACAAAGATATTGTATGTCACCCCCCCCCAAAATTTATTAATAACCAAGAAAATTAGATAAACCTTCTTTTTAACCTTTAAAGGTCTGTATTTTACAACTATTTTAAATCAAAAACAAAAGTAAAACAAAATATTTTACCTAAGCACCCAAAATCATTCAATAATAGCAGCTTTGCAATTCTCTGAAATGAATATTGGCATTGAAGCTCTAAAGTTAACGCAGAAAAGATTTTAAAACCTACAAACTCTTACTTGTCCACAAGAGGGCAAGAAAACATTATTTCATAATTTAAGGCCACTTGCTCCAATATTAACATTCAGATTTATATTAAGTCTTCTAGTTCAGAAGGTGGACGAACTAAATCAATCACTTCAGTAGTTTAAGAGGTGCAAGCAAAGAAATGTAATACAATAGTAAAAGACAGAAGCATAATAAGATAATTTCTAATCATATATGCTTAAAGAAAAAAGTAAGAAAAACACAGAAGTCAGCCATGGAAACATCCCATTTTTTAAAACTACTCATTTCTACTACAACTGAGATCTAACGGCCATGCACAGTGTGGCTCAGGTCTATATTCCCAGCACTTAGGAGGCCAAGGCAGGTGGATCACTTAAGGTCAGGAGTTCAAGACCAGCCAGGCCAACGTGGCAACACTGCGTCTCTACTAAAAATTCAAAAATTAGCAGGGGTGGTGACGCACACCTTAATCCCAGCTACTCAAGAGGCTGAGGCAGGAAAATCACTCAAACCAGGGAGGCAGAGGTTGCAGTGAGCCAAGATCACGCCACTGAACTCCAGCCTGGGCAACAGAGCAAGACTCCACCTCAAAAAAAAGAAAAAGAGAGAGAGAGCTCTAAGGAAGATAAATATGATACTAAATATTTTCTTCCAGAATCATAAATTCATGATGAGTTTATTATGTGCCTTTAGCAGAAAAACTGTATCTCTATATGCTAAATATTAAATTACTTCATAAATACCTGAGGGTTTTCAAGTATCCTTTTTACTCCCTTAATTAAATTACCAAGGTACTTGGCACGTTCGGGACTGTTAAATAGGGACCTTCTTGTCGAAGCAAACTGAACTAAACATGAAAGTGCCTAAAAAAATACCAAAAAAATTTTCATTTCAATTTTCAAAGTAACTGTGGCCACACATAAGGAATACTAGTCTTTACATATAAAATGAATTTAATTTTAATGCATTATAAATATAATGCCTTATAATGCAATATAAAAAGCATTATAGAACATAAAAATAATGAAAACTAAGTATCATCAACCATTCTCACCACCCACAATTCTTCTACCCCATCATTAAAATTCCTATTTGTATATATTCACCTCTAATGTTTTTTCATTAAAAATATCTGCCAGTTCAGGGCCTGGACATGCTATACATATAATAGGCTCTCAATTGTTTATGATGCCCAGTTCCATTTTCTAATGAATGAGGTCTAATATCAAAAAGAATAATATGGTTTTGTGGTACAGTATGTTTGGGAAATAGTGCACATTATGTACTGTGGTATCCTACGGGAGGGGGTGGGGGGAACTTGTAATTTAATCCAGCATATTCCAAATTTAGTCGGTCAAGGAATATTTCACACCATGCATTAGCATCTTAAAAAGTAGTCTGAAAATGGTGCTGGAACAGGTAGGTACTTCATGGTGAGAAAGAGACAAAAATCAAATAATGCCCTTTAGATGTGCTCCAGTTTGCCACAGCCCCTACCATTAGAACCTAAAATCCAAATTAAAAACTCCTTAGAAAACTCAGAAATACAAGTATGGGAACCACTAGTATATTAAAAACACCTGGGGTTTGGGGGCAAAAAAGACCTGTGTTTGAATCTCAATGCCAATATTTTCTTTGTTGCCCTGGAGGAAGTCATTTAGTCAATCTGGGTCTGTTTTCTGTTTCTCTTCATCTATATGGCGAGGATTTTATTATTTACCTTTCAGGGCCACTTTGAGGATTAAGTGAGATAAGTATCATACAGTAAGTAGGACACGCCCAATAACATTTGTTACTATCTCTCCAAGTAGTTGTTTTCTACCTTATTATTTAAGCACTGGTACCTTTTTTGTCTTATTCTAAAATACAATTACATGAAACCATGGTTTTGAAACAACTAAAAGCAAAACTGTTGTGACTGAAAGACAGAGGCTATGGCCCCAACCAGAAACATGAGGTACCCTGAGAAACCCAGTATAAAAAGCACCTTAAACTCTACATTCAAGAGACATTTTTTTTTAAAGGATATTTTTGTGAATACATTCCTCCCTTTTAGGCAATAAGATATCTAAACAAACAAACCACAAATATATACTTTAAATCGGGAATATCTTTTTTCAGAAAAATGGCAATATTAGAACTCCCCACCTTTACTTCTATTAGTTTAAAAATTAAACTTAGAATTTTTAAATAACCTATGATACTAAATATTTTCTTCCAGAATCATAATAAATTCATGAAGAGTTTATTATGTGCCTGTAGTAGAAAAACTGTATCTCTATATGTTAAATATTAAATTACTTCATAAATACCTGAGAGTTTTAGACTCTGCTATATGGAGCTCAGAGTTTCAAAGTTCTATATAACTGCAGAGTATCAAGAACTTTTTGAGCACACAATAGAATTTACACTGATTCAAAAAATAAATAAATAACTGGCTTGAGGCACAAAATTCAAGTGAGTAGATCCCCCTTCGTTTCTTATTCAGAGATCTGGAGGGGGCAGCCTGTCAAACCTAAGACATGGAGCCAGGCAAGGTTGAGCAAGAGTTAGAGAAGGGTAGGAGAAGGGAAAGTCCTCATGTGGTGGTGGACTTAGGCCCTGTGGGAACTGAATAGGAAAAAAATATATATTTAGAGACTGGTATGTTGTCCTGGCTCTGGGCAAGAGCTAAATCAACAATTACTAGTTCTAGGCTCACCCATGAAAGAAAAAGTAATGCTGACAAAATAAACAAAATTTGACAAATAGTTTAAGTAGTATACATCCCAGAAAACATATGAACTTATCGTGAAAAGTAAACACAATTGAATATATAAACAGAATTTTTGAAGTAAATATATACCACCCCTTACTTAGATAAAAATCACAGGTACTTTTAATGAAGCAATGAATGACTTTTACTTACTAACTGAGACAGCAGCGGTGGAAGTGAGTGATACAAATTGAAGAAAAGATCCAATGTTTCTGGTTCCAGAAAAACTGGGGGGAAAAAATTATTTTCTAACACCATTACTGTCAATTCAGTGATCTTAAAAAAGTAAGACAATATACAAACTGAGAAATCCAAGACCTCTGCAAGTGGCCACTCCTTCCAGTTAGGCCTATTTTTAATTTCTAGCTATTGTCCTTTGAAAGATGAAATATTACAGAGAGAAATTAACTAGCTAGGCTATTCCTCATCTCTACGGAGCACACAGTTTGAACTGGGAGAATCTCCTATTTTCATTTGTATTAAAGTAATATAAACACTGAGAATTCAAACAGTATCAAAAAGTAAACAGTACTAAAAAGCTTATATTAAAAAAACTGTACCCTATCCCATTCCAACTGCTTTTCAGCTCATTTGTTTGTTGCTTGTTTGCTTGAGACAGATTCTCATTCTGTTGCCAGGCTGGAGTGCAGTGGCAGGATCCTGGCTCACTGCAACCTCCGCCTCCTGGGTTCAAGTGATTCTCCTGCCTCAGCTTCCCAATTAGCTGGGCAGGCGCACGCCACCACACCCAGCTAAATTTTTTAGTAAAGGGTTGGTCAGGATGGTCTCGATCTCTTGACCTCGTGATCTGCCCACCTCGGCCTCCCAAAGTGCTGGGATTACAGGCATGAACTACTGCATCCGGCCCAACTCTTTTAGCTGTAATTACATTCATGTTTCCAAATAATAGCCTATACTACTATTCCTTCATTTGATTGTTTTACTTTAGATGTCAACTGCGTTCCTGTTACAGTGTGTAAGGCTTTTTAGCTGTCTAATCACCAGTGCCACATCCCTACCATGCCTACCACTCTCTCCACCATCAATCCTCTCAAAAACATCCACTATTATCACAATTTCTGATTAAATCAATTCTATGTGTTTACATTTATTATGACCATGTAAATAATATTAACAACAAAGGTGTAATTACATCACATTTCTACTTAGTCATAGCATCTTTTCTGTGCTTAGTTATGTATCTGTCACTAATTCTTTCCGAATATCTCACAGATTGGCACAATGTTCTCCATGACATGTTCCATACTATCAATAGCATCAAATAACCCATCATTTGGACTCACCCACCCCTACCTCCCAGAGCCTTCAAATTGAACTGGTTCCTCCTTAACTTTGTTATACAACTGTAGCCTTTTTATGTCTGTCCACTGTCATCTTGTGTTGAAGTGCCCATTTCCCAAATTCTATCATCTTCCACTCTCTTGGCTTGCACATCAAGTAGCTTCCTGAGAGCAAGACATAGGGGATAAATTCTGGAAAGGCTCGCGTATCTGAAAATGTCTTTATTCTATCTCAGACTTGATAAATTTGGTCTAGTTTGAAAACAATTTTCCCTCAGAAGTCTTAAGATACTACTCTATTGTCCTCCAGCTTTCGGTGCTGCTGTTGAGAAGTCTAATACCTTCTTGACCCCAATCCTTTGTAGGAGAAGATTTAGTTTTTTTTCTTTCTGGTAGGTTTTAGAATTTTTTTTTCTTTATCCTTCCTATTCTAAAATGTCATGATTATAAAGCTTAGTGTATATCTTTTTTCATTCATTATGCTGGGAACTTAGCGGGATCTCTCAATCCAAAAATGCACACCCTTTAGTGCTGAGAGCATTCTGGGGTACTATCTGTTTGCAAATTTCCTTCTTTCTCCACCCTCTCCTTCTAGAACTCCTAACCATTATACCTCCTAATTTCATCTTCTAGTTTTCTTATTTTTTTTCCTGCTATCAAATATCTCTTTGCTTTTCTGTTCTACATTCTAGGAGGTTGTGTTAACTTTGTCTCCAACTTTTCTACCGGATGTTTTATTTTGGCAACTGTCCTGTAAATTTGGAACATTCTCTCAACTTTCCTTTCTAAAACAATATCCTGTTCTTCCTTCAGGGACGCATTATCTCTCTGAGCACATTCATTACATCTTTCTGAAGTTTATTTCTATTCTTCACCTTATCTCTGTTGCTATTAACTACCCTCCATTTTAAAATTAAACTTTTTGAGATAATTGTAGATTCATACGCAGTTGCCAAAAAAAAAAAATACAGAAAGACCCCATGAACTCTTTACCCATTATACTACAATGGTAATTTCTTGTAAAACTACAGTATAATATCTCAACTAGGAAACTCATATTGATACAATCCACAATCTTATTCAGATTTCCCAGTTTCACATGTACTTGTGTGTGGAGATATATGTGTTTAGTCTGTGAAATTTTTTATTACATGTGTTGGTTCATGTTTCCATCACCATAGTCAAGATACAGAACACAAAGTCCCCTGTTGTTGAAGTCTCTCATCTCCATGTTAGAAGTTTTCACAAAATTAATGCTGTTCCTCTATTTTATCTGGTATCCATGAATATGAGGCCTCTCCATTTTATCTGGTATCCATGAGTATAAGGCCTCTCCAATTTTATTTCTTGAGGAAAAAAGCTCTGGTCTTGGAAAGTAAAGAAGTAGCACAGGTAGAGAAAAGGGAGGAAAAGGCAGTCATCTAGCTGCACAGGTGGTAGAGAAGATCCTGGAGAGTTTAACTGTTCAGAGTACAGACTTTTTATCAAGCCCCATCAGCCCCAATTCCCACTTCTGACTTCAGAGGTACACCTTAGGTGCCACCATTTTTCTGGGACACGAGAGAACAAATTAGCTTCCTTTTTCTTGGTATCCCTTTCTATAAGCAAGTTGCAACTCTGCTCTTCTAGGTCACTTACTCTAATTCATTCTCCTTATAACACTGAAAAATATGTTGACATCTCTTGCTAACTCTTCATGCTAAACTTTTTTTTCTCACGACGACCCTTCACACTAAACTTTTTTCTTATTTGATCTCCAAGTGGGATCCTGTCCCACTCTGTTTATCTGAAAGTTTCAGAGTGCTTGATTTTCTTCCCAAACCTGCTCTCCATTTAGCTCTAGTGCTGTCCTTGTTTTTGCTTTTTTCCAAAATCAAAATATGGAAGTTACTATAATATGAATTGGAGAAAAAGTTTCAGTATCAGCCATCAGCAGCTACTATGGGTTACAAATCCATTTGAACTCTTTTGTATTTCCTAGCAAAAGGTAACTATATATAGGAAAACTATATTCCTTAATATTGTGCCTTTTATGTTGATGATCCTTTATATCAAACTTTTTTCTTACTTGTTCTCCAAGTTGTTGGAATCTGCACTGTGCAAAGATCATCTGCAGATTCATCTGCTGAACTGCCAATGAAGTCAAAGTTAAGGCAGTTAAGGACCAGTTTCAAGACCTGCATTACCAGATTTTGCTGACAATGATCCTGAAGATTTAAAGGTTTGGCCAACACCTGAAAAAAGTACAAAATCAAATAAAACACTGTGAAACACATCAATAAATTTTCACTTCATGAATTAAAATAATTTTCCAACGTCAAATGAAAACTAGTAAGAGTTTACAAAGTTATACTATTCCATATATGGGAAAGTAATGTTACTTTCTTCAATAAAAACTGGGTTAACCTCATGCATAAAAGAACCACATTCAGCTAATAAAGGCAATCAGAACTGTTTGAATGTTGGAGAACACTCACAAAGCTTCTGGAGAACAATCCTATTTCCAAAATAATGCCCATTCTCAACAAACCGAAAACAAGCATACCTTTTAGAGATATATTATGAAATATTAATGGAGTAAATTATATGAAATTTGGGATTCTGCTTGAAGAATAATATAAAAAGAAGTGGGTAAGTAGGAATAGAGAGGAAGCAAGACTAGCCATGAGTTGCTACTGTTTAACTGGCTGATAGGTTAACTGGTTATACTATTCCATCTACTTTTGTGTATGTTAAATTTTTCCATGCTAAAAAAAAATTTTAAGGTAATAGAATGTCTTTGGGTCTGACCCAGTGTGGCAGCTGTTATGTTACTATACCAAAGAATTGAAATAATCGGAAAGTAGTGCTTACTGGAGCATACTTTTGGGAAATGCTATATTACACCAATTATCAAGCTTGAACAGCATGATGGAGTCCCTATATTATATAAGAGAATACAATATCATTATGAATCATGCTATCACTAATGTTCAATAGGGCACTAAGTAGCTAATGGGGAAGTATTATTTCCCAAAGAAATTGTTAAAGTCAACGATCTTGGCTAAACTATGAATAAATTTTGATAGCTGATGAATCAGGAAAGTATTATTTCATTTTTCTTCTGCATCCTATGAAAATATAAGCAGGCAGATAAAGAAACTAATACTCAATTAGCTTCTTTAATTAAAGAATCTATGCTGGGAAGGCAATGAAACTACTATTTAAAGACGAGTTACTGGATTCCCGTTGGATTTCACCTTACCATATGTCTAGAGAGTAAAAGTGGATTTTTTGGAACTGCTTACAGATGTATGCAAATTTACTCTACTTAAGTATGTCCACAATAATTCCTTAAAAGGCAAAATTAGGGGGGGAAATCCAACTGAAATTCTTTTGAAACTTTTAAAATTTCCCAAATAATCTAACTAGGAAGTTGAATAACTTACCTCTTTTAAAAGAGAGCATGCTAGCACTAAAATGTCTTTGAGAGAAGTATCACGAAATGAGGTCGCTATTTTCCTGTGTTTTGCTGAAGGTCTGGAATAATCAATCTAAAAAGATAAAGATGAAATTAGTTTAACCAGACCTATAAAAAATCAAAGCAAAGTTTACTAAGAAAAAAAATAAACGGAAATAAACTTGAGGAGAATCCAAGTTTCCAGACTGTTTCAATTTAATGCTCTTCCTATAACCCATACTGATCCCAAAATTAAAAGCCAAAGTTGATCAGTTTTAGAGGCAGTATAAACAACACAGATTATAAAATAAAAATAGATACTAAGACTCCTGAACCATGTACCGTATTTCACACCATGCAGTAACAATCTCCCTATTCCTCAGATTCCACCTGTAAAATGAGGAATCTCCAAGATAATCTCCAAATTCTAACTTTGTCTATGAATGAGCAAACTGAATTAGCCACAGAAACATTCTTCTAGTTGAAAGTGGTATTTCTATAACTACCATATATGTCATTGGTTCATGATCTTTGATACTATGAAAAGAAACCAAGGCAGAAATTATAAATAATCAGAAATCTGATTTATTATATAAGCAACAGTATGTTCCCTCTGAATATTTTATTAGCTAATGACAAATAATTTTTAAGAGTAAACTAAGACCTAAGAGCTTAGGCCTCTAACCTAAAATGTAGTATATTCAAAATCATACTATTAATACCATTAATATTTCCATTTATCAACAGGAAACAGGCAAACAAAGCTGAAGTCTGATACTCATACTAACACTAACACTACGGTCTACGGTTGGTACAGCATTACGATTTATTCTTATTGCTATCTGGAAGAAGAAAATAAACCATTTTCCTTGCTAATGTTTATAGATTTGAAAGAAGCAATGGGTTCAAATTTGATTATGTGATATTTCCTAAGCTCAAACATATAATTTAGACTACAATCAATTGCCACATTTACTTATGAAACATGAAACATAACAAAAGGTCAAATGATTACACAAAGTAGTTATGGAATCTATACCCAATGTGCAAGATTTAAATTAGCACTTTCAGTGTTCCTTTTTTCTTTTCCAACTTTCATTTTAGCTTGAGGGGGTACATGTGAAGGTTTGTTGCCTGGATATATTACATGATGCTCAGGTTTGGGGTATGAATGATCCTGTCACTCAAAAGTTACTTTTTCAATCCCTGTCCCCTTCTCTCTCTCTCCTGTCTAGTGGTCCCTAGTTTCTATTGTTGTCATCTGTATGTCCACAAGTATCTAATGTTTAGCTCCCACTGGCAAGTAATAACATGTGATTTTTGGTTTTCTGTTCCTGCATTAATTTGCTTAGGATAATGGCCTCCAGCTGCATCCATGTTGCTGCAAAGGACATGATTTCATTATTTTTTATGGCTGCATAATATTCTATGGTATATGGGTATTTTCTTTATCCAATCCACTATCAATGAGCACTAAGGTTGATTCCATGCCTTTGCTGTTCTGAATAGTGCTACAATGAACATATAAGTGCATGTTTATTTTTGATAGATTTGGGGTTTAGGGGATATATACCCAGTAATAGGATTGCTGGGTTGAATAGCAGTTCTGTTTTAAGTTCTTTGAGAAATCTCCAAACTATTTTCCATAGTGGCTGAACTAATTTACATTCCCATCAACAGTATATAAGAGTTCCCCTTTTGTCCACAGCCTTGCTAGTACCTGTGATTTTTGACTTTTTAGTAATAGCCATTCTGACTGGTGTGAGATGGTATTTCATTGTGGTTTTGCTTTGCATTTCTATGATGATTCGTGATATGGAACACTTCTTCATGTCTGTTGCCTTCTTTTGACAAGTGTCTGTTCATATCTTTTGCCTGCCTCTCTTGATTAATTTAAATCAAACCTCAAAGTCTGTCTCTCCTACAATGCTTCTCTCAATATATAAAAATATTTTTTCCTTAATACAAATTAAAAGCAAACAGCATTATCATTGCTATTTATAAAGTACTCTTCACATATTATTTTGCCTATTCATCAAAACTAATCTGTGAGATACATTTTATCTTTTTAAAGCACATGAATTTTGAAACAAAGGATGATTTTTACAAGATGAGAAATTCAAGTTACAGGCACACTATCTTAGACTAACTTCTCACTCTCATCCATATTATGGAAAGAAACTTAGGTGTACTGAGCACTTCCTACGCACTAAGTCCTGTGCTAGTTAATATAGTCTTAGTAAGATCCATGTAAATAGTTGTCATTCTCATTTTACAGGTAACAATATGTAAGTTTTAAAGAAGCTAAGAAGTTTGTAAAAGGTAACAATAGAGCTAAAATACAACTCCATGTCTTATCCCAGAGTTATATTCAAGGATTGAATGCTTATTTTACTTGGGTTACTCATTTAGATACCCAATCTTTTGAGAAGGATTGCACATCCATTTTCTATTGCATATCTATGCCTCTACCACGGAGACACAGAATATTTTACTTCTTAATGACTAGATGGTGAATGTACTCCAGGAACAGAAAATCTAGCTTCTAAAACAGCAGGATAACTTATATAATCCCCCTGACTTTTAGGAAAACTCAAGTGTAGATCTTTTCTTAAAAGACACATCCTATATGGATACTACATGAATTTAACTGGCTTACATCTGATAACTAGAATATTTAATTATCCTCATGCATTATAACTCTCCCTACTTCCTGCTTCAGAAATGCTTAATAAATGGTAATTATAATTGTAAATGTCATAAAATATGGCTGAATGAAATGTTTCCACAGAAGCCATATATATTTTTCACCATATAAAGCCAAAATCACACTTCAGATTTTAAAGCTTTTCTTAAAAGGTACTTGGTTTAATGCAAGAAAAGCTTGGACTATCTTGTGCCAGAAGGTAAGAAAGCACTCAAAGAATGGTGAGGAAAACGTCAAATGGACACGAAAATCAGCTTGAAAAAGGTCCTATTGGCCAAAGCTTGGAAAAATCTGAGCAACAAAACAAATAATGTTAGCAATGAATTGTAACTGTTAAATAAAAATGAAACCAGGAATTCACATTAATATAAATTAACAAATAAGTTGAAAGTCTCATAAGGAACAAGATATTTTCAGAGTCTTAAGTACCTCTTCATAAAATATGAATTAAATACAAGAGGGAAAGGTATAAGTCTACAATGGGGGAGCCTGGAGGAGTTCATCTTCATTAAGAAATCAAACTGTGGGAGGGGATCCAAGATGGCCAATTAGGAGCACCTGAGGATTGCAGCTCCCAGTGAAAGCTCTGAGGGTGAGTGGATGCCGCATTTCCAGACGGATTTTTATTGCCCACAGACCAGGAGATTCCCAGGTGGAGGAGCCCCATGGGTCGCCACCGCAGCTGGTTTGGCTGGCGTGGCTGTTTTGGCTGGTGCCCCAGCACGGCAGTTCTCCATACACAATACACCACTCTGGGCACCATTTTAGCTAGCGATTGGAGCTCCAGGAAGGCAAAGTCAATCATCTGATTAAAAAGGGGACTGAAACAGGGAGCCAGGCCAGGAGATTCCCAGGCAAAAGAGTGCCACAAATCTCAGCACCGCTGTTACAGCCGGCGCAGTGGGTCGCCGCATGGGAAATCACACAGATCCCGGCGCCTTTTCAACAGGCGACTGGAACACCTGGGAAACAGTTGACCGTTCAACTGAAAAAAAAAGGCTCTGAGGCAGGGAGCCAGGTGATCAGGTACGGCTGGTCCCATCCCCACAAAAAAACAGCATTCAGAAACGCTCTGGATTGAGAGTTTCACAGCAAGCACAGCTGAACCCGGGATGGTCCAGCTCTGTGGGGGAGGGGCAACCGCCATTACCAAGGCAGTCCACCACTACAGAGGTAGTTTGCCATTGCCGAGGTAGCCTGCCATTGCCGAGGCAGCCCGCCATTACAGAGAGAGTCCGCCATTATAGAGGTGGGCCGCCACTGCCGAGGCAGTTCTAACTATACCCGTATAAACAGGACTGCAGGGAAGTTCACACAGCAGCTGGGCGGAGCCCACGGCAGCTCAGCAAAGGCTCTACAGGCAGACAGTGACTAGGCTGCCTCCTGGCTGGGCAGGGCAGCCCTGAAAAAAGGCAGCAGCACAACAGAAATTCATAAATAAAGCCCTAACTCCCCCGGGACAGAGCACCTGGGGGAAAAAAAGTGTGCTGCAGCACACTAAAACATACCTGCCCAGCAGCTCTGAATGAACAATGGAGCTCACAGCTCAGCACTTGAGCTCCTATAAAAGACAGACTGTCTCCTCAAACAGCTCCCTGACCTCCGTATATCCAAAGAGTCACCTCATAAAAGAGAGCTCAGACTGACATCTGGCGGGTATCCTTCTGGGACAAAGATAGCAGAAGAAGAAACTGGTAGCAACCCTTACTGCTCTGCAGCCACTGCAGGTGATCCCCCAGGCAAGCAGGGCCTGGAGTGGACCTCAGCAGTCCTACACCAGAGGGGCCAGACTGTTAGAAGGAAAACTAAGAAACAGAAAGAAATAATTTCATCATCAACAAACAATGTCCATTCACAGACCCAGTTTGAAAGTCAACAACTACAAAGATGACAGGTGGATAAATCCACAGAGATGGGAAGAAACCAGTGCAAAAAGGATGAAAACACCCGAAACCAGAACACCTCTCCTCCTACAAGGGATCACAACTCCTCACCAGCAAGGGAGCAAGGCTGGATGGAGAATGAGTGTGATGAATTGACAGAATCAGGCTTCAGAAAGTGGATAGTAAGAAACTTCTGTGAGCTAAAAGAACATGTTCTAACCCAATGCAAACAAACAATGAACCTTGAAAAAAGATTTGACGAAATGCTAATGAGAATAAACAAATTAGAGAGGAATATAAGTGAATTGATGGAGCTGAAAAACACAATACGAGAACTTCGCGAAGCATACACAAGTTTCAACAGCTGAATCGACCAAGTAGAAGAAAGGATATCAGAGGTCGAAGATCAACTCAATGAAATAAAACAAGAAGGCAAGATTAGAGAAAAAAGGGTAAAAGGGAATGAATAAAGTCTCCAAGAAATATGGGACTATGTGAAAAGACCTAATCTACGTTTGATAGGTGTACCTGAATGTGACGGAGGAATGAATCCAAGCTGGAAAATACTCTTCAGGATATTATCCAGGAAAACCTCCCCAACCTAGCAAGGCAGGCCAATATTCAAGTCCAGGAAATACAGAGAATACCACAAAGATATTCATAAAGAAGAGCAACCCCAAGGCACATAATCATCAGATTCACCAGGGTTGAAATGAAGGAGAAAATGCTAAGGGCAGCCAGAGAGAAAGGTCAGGTTACCCATGAAGGGAAGCCCATCAGACTCACAGCAGATCTCTCAGCAGAAACCCTACAAGGAGAAGAGAGTGGGGGCCAATATTCAACATCCTTAAAGAAAATAACTAGCCAAACTAAGCTTCATAAGTGAAGGAAAAATAAAATCCTTTGGTAACAAACAAGTACTCAGAGATTTCATCACCACCAGGCCTGCTTTAAAAGAGCTCCTGAAAGAGGCACTAAACATAGAAAGGAACAACCAGTACCAGCCACTCCAAAAACATACCAAATGGTAAAGAGCATCAACACAATAAAGAAACTGCATCAACTAATGGGCAAAACCACCAGCTAGCATCAAAATGGCAGGATCAAATTCACACATAACAATATTAACCCTAAATATAAATGGGCTAAATGCCCCAATCAAAAGACACAGACTGGCAAATTGGATAAAAAAGCCAAAACCCATCGGTGTGCTGCATCCAGGAAAATCATCTCACATGCAAGGATACACAAAGGCTCAAAATAAAGGGATGGAGGAAGATTTACCAAGCAAATGGAGAGCAAAACAAAAGCAGGAGTTCCAATTCTCATCTCTGATAAAACAGACTTTAAACCAACAAAGATCAAAAGAGACAAAGAAAGGACATTACATAATGGTAAAAGGATCAAAGCAACAAGAAGAGCTAACGATTCTAAATATATACGCACCCAATACAGGAGCACCCAGATACATAAGGCAATTTCTTAATGACTTACGAAGAGACTTAGACTCCCACACAATAATAGTGGGAGATTTTAACACCCCACTGTCAATATTAGACAGATCAACGAGACAGAAAATTAACAAGGATATCCAGGACTTGAACTCAGACCTGGACCAAGCAAACCTAATAGACATTTACAGAACTCTCCAACCCAAATCCACAGAATATACATTCTTCTCAGCACCACATCGCACCTACTCTAAAATTGACCACATAATTGGAAGTAAATCACTTCTCAGCAAATGCAAAAGAACAGAAATCATAACAAACAGTCTCTCAGACCACAGTGCAATCAAGTTAGAACTCAGAATTCAGAAAGTAACTCAGAACTGCACAGCTTCATGGCTCTTGAATGTTGACTGGATAAACAATGAAATGAAGGCAGAAATAAAGATGTTCTTCGAAACCAATGAGAACAAAGACACAACATACCAGAATCTCTGGGACACATTTAAAGCAGTCTCTAGAGGAAAATATATAGCAATAAATGTCCACATGAGAAGCAAGGAGAGATCGAAAATCGACACCCTATCATCAAAACTGAAGGAGCTAGAGGAGCAAGATCAAAAAAATTCAAAACCTAGCAGAAGACAAGAACTAACTAAGATCAGAGCAGAACTGAAGGAGATAGAGACACAAAAAACCCTTCAAAAACTCAATAAATCCAGGAGCTGGTTTTTTGAAAAGATCAACAAAATAGACAGACCCCTAGCCAGATTAATAAAAAAGAAAAGAGAGAATAATCAAATAGATGCAATAAAAAACGATAAAGGGGATATCACCACAGATTCCACAGAAATAAAAACAATCATCAGAGATTATTACAAACAACGCTATGCACATAAACTGGTAAACCTGGAAGAAATGGATAAATTCCTGGACACTTGCATCCTCCCAAGCCTAAACCAGGAAGAAGTCGAAACCCTGAATAGACCAATAACAAGGTCTGAAGTTGAGGCAGCAATTAATAGCCTACCAGCCAAAAAAAGCCCAGATGCAGATGGGTTCACAGCCGAATTCTACCAGACATACAAAGAGGAGCTGGTACCATTCCTTCTGAAACTATTCCAAACAATCCAAAAGAGGGAATCCTTCCCAAATCATGTTATGATACCAACATCATCCTGATACCAAAACCTGGCAGAGACTCAGCAAGAAAAGAAAACTTCAGGCCAATATCCATGATGAACATAGATGCAAAAATCTTCAATTAAATACTGGCAAACTGACTGCAACAGCACATCAAAAAGCTTATCCACCATGATCAAGTAGGATTCATCCCGGGGATGCAAGCCTGGTTCAACATACACAAGTCTATAAACATAATTCACCACATAAACAGAATCAAAGACAAAAACCATATGATTATCTCAATTGATGCAGAGAAGGCCTTTGACAAAATCTCAGCAGCTTTTTATGCTAAAAACCCTCAATAAACTAGGTGTTGACGGAACGTATCTCAAAACAATAAAAGCTATTTACGACAAACTCACAGCCAATATCATACTGAATGGGCAAAAACTGGAAGCATTCCCTTTGAAATCTGACACTAGACAAGGATGCCCTCTCTCACCACTCCTATTCAATATAGTACTGGAAGTTCTAGCCAGAGCAATCAGGCAAGAAATAGAAATAAAGGGTATTCAAATAGGAAAGGAGGAAGTCAAATTGTCTCTATTTGCAGATGACATGATTGTATATCTAGAAGACCCCATCGTCTCAGCCCAAAATCTCCTGAAACTGATAAACAACTTCAGCAAACTCTCAGGATGCAAAATCAATGTGCAAAAATCACAAGCATTCCTATACACCAATAACAGACTTAAAGAGAGCCAAATGAAGAACGAACTGCCATTCACAATTGCTACAAAGAGAATAAAATACCTAGGAATACAACTAATAAGGAATGTAAAGGACCTCTTCAAGGAGAACTACAAACTACTGCTCAACGAAATAAGAGAGAACACAAACAAATGGAAAAACATTCTATGTTCATGGTTAGGAAGAATCAATATTGTGAAAATGGTCATGCTGCCCAAAGTAATTTACAGATTCAATGTTATCCCCATCAAGCTACCAATGACCTTCTTCACAGAATTGGGAAAAAACCACCTAAAACTTCATATGGAACCAAAAGAGAGCCCGCATAGCCAAGTCAACTCTAAGCAAAAAAAACAAAGCTGGAGGCATCACACTCCCGGACTTCAAACTATACTACGAGGCTACAGTAATCAAAACAGCATGATACTGGTACCAAAACAGAGATATAGACCAATGGAACAGAACAGAGGCCTCAGAGGCAACACATCTACAACCATCCGATCTTTGACAAACCTGACAAAAACAAGCAATGGGGAAAGGATTCCCCTGTTTAATAAATAGTGTTGGGAAAACTGGCTAGCCATGTGCAGAAAGCAGAAACTGGACCCCTTCCTCACACCTTACACAAAAATTAACTCCAGATCAATTAAAGACTTAAACATAAGACCTAACACGATGAAAACCCTAGAAGAAAATCTAGGCAAAACCATTCAGGACATAGGCATAGGCAAGGACTTCATGACCAAAACACCAAAAGCATTGGCAACAAAAGTCAAATAGACAAATGGGACCTAATCCAACTCCACAGTTTCTGCACAGCAAAAGAAACAGTCACTAAAGTGAACTGGCAACCAACAGAATGGGAAAAAACGTTTGCAGTCTACCCATCTGACAAAGGGCTGATATCCAGAATCTACAAAGAACTAAAACAGATTTACAAGAAAAAAACAAACAAGCCCATTCAAAAGTGGGCGAAGGATATGAACAGACACTTTTCAAAAGAAGACATACATGAGGCCAACAAACATAGGAAAAAATGCTCATCATCGCTGGTCATTAGAGAAATGCAAATCAAAACTACATTGAGATACCATCTCACGCCAGTTAGAATGGCGATCATTAAAAAATCTGGAGACAACAGATGCTGGAGAGGATGTGGAGAAATAGGAACGCTTTTACACTGTTGTTTGGAGTGTAAATTAGTTCAACCATTGTGGAAGACAGTGTGGTGATTCCTCAAGGACCCAGAAATAGAAATTCCATTTGACCCAGCAATCCCATTACTGGGTATATATTCAAAGGATTATAAATCGTTCTACTATAAGGACACATGCACATGAATGTTCACTGCAGCATAGTTTACAATAGCAAAGACCTGGAACAAACCCAAATGCCCATCGATGATAGACTGGACAGGGAAAATGTGGCACATATACACCATGGAATATTATGCAGCCATCAAAAAACGATGAGTTTGTGTCCTTTGTAGGGACATGGATGAACCTGGAAACCATCATTCTCAGCAAACTGACACAAGAACAGAAAATCAAACACCGTATGTTCTCACTCATAGGCGGGTGTTGAACAATGAGAACACATGGACACAGGGAGGGGAGCATCACACACTGGGGTCTGTTGGTGGGAAATAGGGGAGGGACAGCGGGGGGTGGGGAGTTGGGGAGAGATAGCATGGGGAGAAATGCCAGATATAGGTGATGGGGGAGGAAGTCAGCAAATCACACCGCCATGTGTGTACCTATGCAACAATCTTTCATGTTCTTCACATGTACCCCAAAACCTAAAATGTAATTTAGAAAAAAGGCTAAAAAAAAAAAAGAAATCAAAGTGAACATCATGAGTAATGTGACAAATCATCATGTGTTTCCTGACAGAAGGCAAGGAGATGGCCACAGTATCATTTCTGTGATATTCCTGATAAATTCACATAAGCTGAATCTAGCAATGAGGAAATATCAGACAATCCCAAATTGAGGGGCATTTTACAAAACAACTGGCCTGTAATCTTCATAAATGTCAAGGGTGGCTGGGCGCCGTGGCTCAGGCCTATAATCCCAACACTTTGGGAGGTCAAGGCAGGCGGATCACGGTATCAGGAGATAGAGACCATCCTCGCCAACACGGTGAAACCCTGCCTCTAATAAAAATACAAAAATTAGCTGGGCATGGTGGTGCATGCTTATAGTCCCAGTTACTCAGCCTGAGGCAGGAGAACTGCTTGAACCCAGGAGGCAGAGGCTGCAGTGAGCCGAGATCACACCACTGTACTCCAGTCTGGGCGACAGAGTGAGACTCTGTTCCAAAAAGAAAAAAATGTCAAGAGCATGCAAGTGAAAAAGACTGAGAAATTTTTCCAGATAGAAGGAGACTAATAAAACACAGGAACTAAATGTGATACATAATCCTAAACCGGTTCTTTTGCTAGAAAGAGCATTTTGAGGATAACTGATAAAACTTGAATGGGGTATTAGGATTAGATAGTGGGAATAATTCCAGTGCTCATTTTTTGATTTAAAGGTTGTATTGTGGTTATGTAGAAGAATATTCTTGTGTGTAGATAAAACACTAAATTCCCTGGTGGAGGAGAATCATGTTGGCAACTTAGCATCAAATAATTGAGAAAAAACTTCTCTGTACTATACTTACAACTTTTTTGTAAGTGTGCTAATTTAAAAAAAGTTACCCTGCTCCTCTCTAAACTACACATTTATTAGAACTTCACATTAACTAGCCTTATTTCAGTGATATTCTAAACACAGCAAACTCTCACTTCCAGGGCAGACTATTTTTTATTATGCTGAGAAGCAGGAAATGAATCAAATTGCTAATTTTAAAATTAGCAAAAAGTTGTATAATGAAGATGATAGACACATCAGGTTATACTATTCTCTTCACTTTTATGAAAATATTTAAATATACTTTTTTTAGAAGGAAGCTACAGTTCTTTAGACCTATTTAGGGTTCAATAAGATTATACCTTTCATAATATCTCTACTGAGATAGTATTAGTTACAGATACCTATGTACACACAAACACATAGCACATACTCTGGGGTGGAGAAGTTAGGACGGTGATGGCCATGATAAATTAAGAGATCACTTTAAATTTTAGAAATCCTTCCTAAAAATCTAAAAATACTTTCTAATTCCTGATTGAGCACAAGTAGAAAATGATGATTTGGGATGTTTTTATGCACATGGCTAAACTGTTACTCCAAACGGAGCTGGCAAGTGGTCCTGGGTATCCAAGCTCACCTACATATATACACCTATATGTATGCATGGACATGCACGCACATGCACACACATACCACTAAACATGACAGTTTTTAAATTCAAACACTGCATTCCTCTTTATCATAAAATTATTCCATATAGAATCCAACTTCTGCTTTCATTCTGTTTAGAACCATGTTACGTGCAAAAGGAAAAGGTGATAACATGTTCAGTTCATAAAAGCACTGTTGGGGGAGAAGTACAGCTTCTGAAAACTCCCCCTGTACAGCGTAAAAATCCAAACTAGAAGTCATAAAGGGCCAAAAGATCTGTTTTTTTTTAAAAAAATCAACATTTATTATTATAAAAATCAACTGGTTTGATAAGAAAGCAATTATTTAAAAAATTTAATACAAATAAATGTTAAGTGTACAAATTAGGATTCTTCTGAGCAAACAAGTTGTTATCCAAAGAAGAAACAAAACGTCCTTAATGGATATAATAAAACCTATCCCTCAGTAGTTAGTGGATATTACACAGAAATATTTATATTGTGTTCCTCTACACCCAGTACCTACTTTTACAGAATCAGGAGAATTTAAATAGAATATCAAAATATAAATGAATAATTATCAAAATACATATGTACAAGATGTTTATTGGAGATATGATTATTAGTGCATAAATGCCTAAGTATGAGGTTATAAATATAGCAAAATATTGAAGAACTCCATTCTCTCAATTTTAGAAAAGGGGACTTTTCTGAAGACAAATGTTTGAAGTTCAGGTACTAGGATTTCACTAATTTCACACACTGATATTACCAACAAATTGTGATTAGACAGAAATAACTCTTTCAGACAAAAATATTTCCTAATACGAAAAACAAACTGGACTTTCTGAATTCAGAAAAATGCTGAAACAGAAAGGTGAGAAAAAAAATAATGTGAAATTAAGAAACTATTTTGGAGGGTTTCTTTTTACACAGATATGCTTAGGCTAGGTAAATCTTGCACAGTTATGTTTTTTGTGGCATCCAATTGGTTATATTCCTGCATGAGTGCTGACAAAGACAACACAACTTCTGTCAAACAGCTTTCTTCTATCCCTTCAACTTGTAGACAGTGATGAAGATGAGCCTTTTTCTTGTAGAGCCTCATGAATCTCTCTTTCACGAATGTGGGCTTCACACGTGTTATTTGCTAAAGCTAATAATGAATAAAAATGGCCCACAGGAGGTACAGAACACAGGCTGGTCTTCAACCTTCTTGATTCCAGGAGACAAACTCTAGAGAGGGTTTTAATCTTTCAGTATTTCTGTGAACGTCTAAATCTGTACATTTCCTCTAACCATGGGCTCACAGGTGAGGTAAAGACTATCTCTGGAGTCTGCCCAAAGCAGCTGGTGACCTTTACTAAAGGCATCTGAAAACATCGGATCCAGTCTTTTAGTAGGAATGTTAACATCTACCAGTGTATATAGAGGTGTTAGGCTTGACACAAGATAATGAAGTTGAAGAAAAGGAACTAAATTTATGTTGATTTCATTAAGGTCCATATTAAGGAACCCTTCAAATCTTGCAGAGCTTGGTAGGTTGAGCAAATCTGCCACAATGTTGTTCATTGAAACAAAGGGGTTCTTATGCCACTGTTTTAAAGCCACAGCACTTGAAGTGCCTCTACAAGTCGTACCCAACTTTCCAGAATTCACTATGAGGTCAATTTTGCTATGGTAACACACAGTCTGCATTCTCATTAAGTTTCTTCACCGCCAAGATGCCATTATGAGGTAAGGTTATGATATCCTTCTCACTGGAAGGATAAATGGAGGTCATAAATCTGTATACTTCTGGGAATTCATCTTCAAGCACCTTTAAAAGAAATGTGCCCAGTGGTACCTGGAATGCCAGCTACACAGAACCATTCACTCCCCCTGGAAAGGAGGCTGAAGCCATGGAGCCAAGTGGTCTAGCTCAGTGGACCTCACCCCCATGGAGCCCAGCAAGCTAAGATCCACTGGCTTGAAATTCTTGCTGTCAGCACGGCAGTCTGAAGTTCACCTGGGACTCTCGAGCTTGGTGGGGGCAGGGGCACCTGCCCTTACTGAGGCTTGAGTAGGTAGTTTTCCCCTCACAGTGTAAACAAAGCCACCTGGAAGTTCTGAATGGGCAGAGCCCACTGCAGCTCAGCAAAGCCACTGTAGTCAGACCACCTCTCTAAATTCCTCCTCTCTGGGGAGGACATCTCTGAAAGAAAGGCAGCAGCCCCAGTCAGGGGCTTACAGATATCAAACTCCCATCTCCCTGGGACAGAGCATATGGGGGGAATGGGCGGTTGTGGGCGCAGCTTCAGCAGATCTAAACGTTCCTGTCTGCCAGCTCCAAAGAGAACAGTGGATCTCCCAGCACAGCGTGCAAGCTCTGCTAAGGAACAGACTGTCTCCTCAAGTGGGTCCCTGGCCCTCATGTATCCTGACTGGGAGACATCTCCCAGAAGGGGTCAACAGACACCTCATACAGGAGAGCTCCAGCTGGGATCTGGTGGGTGCCCCTCTTGGACAAAGCTTCCGGAGGAAAGAACAGGCAGCAATCTTTGCTGTTCTGCACCCTCTGCTGGTAATACCCAGGCAAAGAGGGTCTAGAGTAGACCTCCAGCAAACTCCAGCAGACCTGCAGCAGAGGGGCCTGTTAGAATCACAAACAGAAAGGAATAATATCAACATCAACAAAAGGACATCCACACAAAACCCCATCTGAAGGTCACCAACATCAAAGACCAAAGGTAGACAAATCCATGAAGATGAGCAAAAACCAGCACTAAAGGCTGAAAATTCCAAAAACCAGAATGCCTCTCTTCCTCCAAAGGATCACAACTACTCAACAGCAAGGGAACAAACTGGATGGAGAATGAGTTGGATGAACTGGCAAGGTCAGTAATAACAAAATCCTCAGAGCTAAAGAAGCATGTACTAACCCAATGCAAGGAAGCTAAGAACCTTGAAATAAGGTTAGAGGAACTGCTAACAAGAATAACTAGTTCAGAGAAAAACATAAAAGACCTGATGGAGCTGAAAAACACAGCACGAGAACTTCATAAAGTATACACAAGTATCAACAGCCAAACCAATCAAGCAGAAGAAAGGATATCAGAGACTGAAGATCAACTTAATGAAATAAAGTGTGAAGACAAGATTAGAGAAAAAAGAATGAAAAAGAATGAACAAAGCCTCCAATAAATATGGGTCCATGTGAAAAGACCAAACCTAAATTTATTTGATTGGTGTAACTAAAAGTGACAAGGAGAATACAGCCAAGTCAGAAAATAATCCTCAGGATGTTATCCAGGAAAATTTCCCCAACCTAGCAAGACAGGCCAACATTCAAATTCAGGAAATAGAGAGAACACCACTAACATACTCCTCAAGAAGAGCAACCCCAAGACCCCTAATCATCAGATTCACCAATGTTGAAGAAAAAAAATGTTAAGGGCAGTCAGAGAGAAAGATTGTGTTACCCACAAAGGTAACCCCATCAGACAAAGAGCAGATCTCTCTGCAGAAATCCGACAAGCCAGAAGAGAGTGTGGGCCAATATTCAACATTCTTAAAGAAAAGGATTTTCAACCCAGAATTTCATATCCAGCCAAACTAAGCTTCATAAGTGAAAAAGAAATAAAATCACTTACAGACAAGCAAATACTGAGAGATTTTGCCACACCAGGTCTGCCTTACAAGAGCTCCTGAAGGAAGCACTAAACATGGAAAGGAACAATCAGTACCAGCCACTGCAAAAACATACCAAATTGTAAAGACCATTGACACTATGCAGAAACTGCATCAACTAATGGGCAAAATAACCAGCTAGCATCATAATGAGAGGATCAAATTCACACATAAAAATATTAACCTTAAATGTAAATGTGCTAAATGCCCCAATTAAAAGACAAAGACTGGCAAATTAGATAAGGAGTCAAAACCAATCAGTGTACTGTATTCAGGAGATCCATCTCACATGCAAAGACACACATACGCTCAAAATAAAGGGATGGAGGAAGATTTACCAAGCAAATGGAAAGCAAAAGAAGCAGGGGTGGCAATCCTAGTCTCTGATAAAACAGACTTTAAAACAACAAAGATCAAAAAAGACAAAGAAAGGTATTACATAATAGTAAAGGGATCAATGCAACAAGAAGAACTAACTATCATAAATACATATGCACCCAATACAGGAGCACCCAGATTCATAAAGCAACTTCTTAGAGACCTACAAAGAAACTTAGACTCCCACACAATAGTGCGAGACTTTAACTCACCACTGTCAGTATTTGACAGATCAATGAGATAGAAAATTAAGAAGGATATTCAGGACTTGAACTCAGCTCTGGACCAGGTGGATCTAATAGACATCTACAGAACTCTCCACCCCAAATAAATAGAATATACATTCTTCTCAGCACCACATTGCACTTATTCTAAAATTGATCACATAATTGGAAGTAAAACATTCCTCAGGCAAATGAAAAAGAATGAAAATCATAACAAACAGTGTCTCAGATCACAGTGCAATCAAATTAGAACTCAGGATTAAGAAACTCACACTAAACCTGAATAACCTGCTCCTGAATGACAACTGGGTAAATAACAAAATTAAGGCAGAAATAAATAAGTTCCTTGAAACCAATGAGAAGAAAGACACAACTTACCACAATCCCTGGGACACAGCTAAAACAGTTTTTTGAGGGAAATTTATAGCACTAAATGCCCACAGGAGAAAGTGTGAAAGATCTAAAATCGACACCCTAATATCGCAATTAAAAGAACTAGAGAAGCAAGAGCAAACAAATTCAAAAGCTAGCTGAAGACAAGAAATAACAAAGATCAAAGCAGAACTAAAGGAGATAGGGACACAAAAAAAAACCTTTTAAAAAAATCAATAAATCCAGGAGCTGGTTTTTTGAAAAGATTAACAAAATAGATAGACTGCTAGCCAGACTAATAAAGAAAAGAGAGAAGAATTAAGACACAATAAAAAATGATAAAGGGGATATCACCACTGATCCCACAGAAATACAAACTACCATCAGAGAATGCTATAAACACCTTTATGCAAATAAACTAGAAAATCTAGAAGAAATGGATAAATTCCTGGACACACACACCCTCCCCAGACTAAACAAGGAAAAAGTTGAATCCCTGAATAGACCAATAACAAGTTGTGAAATTGAGGCAGTAATTAATAGCCTATCAACCAAAAGAAGCCCAGGACCAGATAAATTCACAGGCAAATTCTACCAGAGGTACAAGAGGAGCTGGTACCATTCCTTCTAAAACTATTCCAAACAATAGAAAAAGAGGAACTCTTCCATAACTCATTTTATGAGGCCAGCATCATCCTGATACCAAAACCTGGCAGAGACACAACAAAAAAAGAAAATTTCAGGCCAATGTCCCTGATGAACATCAATGCAAAAATCCTCAATACAATACTGGCAAACCGAATCCAGCAGCACATTAAAAAGCTTATCCACCACGATCAAGTCAGCTTCATCCCTGGGATGCAAGCCTGGTTCAACATATGCAAATCAATAAATGTAATCCAGTACATAAACAGAACCAACGACAAAAACCACGATTATCTCAATAGATGTCAAAAAGGCCTTCGATAAAACTCAGCACCCCTTCTTGCTAAAAACTCTCAATAAACTAGGATCTGATGGAACATATCTCAAAATAATAAGAGCTATTTATGACAAACCCACAGCCAGTATCATACTGAATGGGCAAAAGCTGGAAACATTCCCTTTGAAAACTGGCATAAGACAAGGATGTCCTCTCTCACCATTCCTATTCAGCCCAGTAGTGGAAGTTCTGGGCAGGGTAATCAGGCAAGAGAAAGAAATAAAGGGTATTCGAATAGGAAGAGACAAAGTCAAATTGTCTCTGTTTGCAGATGACATGATTGCATATTTAGAAAAACCCATCGTCTCAACCCAAAATCTCCCTAAGCTGACAAGCAACTTCAGAAAAGTCTCAGGATACAAAAGCAATATGCAAAAATTGCAAGCATTCATATGCACCAATAGTAGACAAACAGAGAGCCAAATCATGAGTAAACTCCCATTCACAATTGCTACAAAGAGAATAAAATACCTAGGAATACAACTTCCAAGGGATGTGAAGGACCTCTTCAAAGAGAACTACAAACCACTGCTCAAGTTAATAAGAGAAGACACAAACAAAAACATTCCATGCTCATCAATAGGAAGAATCAATATCGTGAAAATGGTCATACTGCCCAAAGTAATTTATAGATTCAATGCCATCCCCATCAACCTACCACTGACTTTCTTCACAGAATTAGAAAAAACTACTTTAAATTTCATATGGAACCAAAAAAGAGCCCGTATAGCCAAGACAATCCTAAGTGAAAAGAACAAAGCTGGAAGCATCATGCTATCTGACTTCAGATTATACTACAAGGCTACAGTAACCAAAACAGCATGGTACTGGTACCAAAACAGATATATAGAACAATGGAACAGAACAGAGGCCTCAGAAATAATACCACGCATCTACAACCATCTGATTTTTGACAAACCTGACAAAAAGAAGCAATGGGGAAAGGATTTCCTGTTTAATAAATGGCGTTGGGAAAACTGGCTAGCCATAAGCCGAAAACTGAACTAGACCCCTTCCTTACAACATATACAAAAATTAACTCAAGATGAATTAAAGACTTAAGTGTAAGACCTAAAACCATAAAAACCTTAGAAGAAAATCTACACTGTACCATTCAGGACATCGGCATGGGCAAAGACTTCATGACTAAAACACCAAAAGCAACTGCAACAAAAGCCAAAACTGACAAATGGGATCTAATTAAAGAGTTTCTGCACAGCAAAAGTGGCCAGCAAACATATGGAAAAAAAGCTCATCATCACCGGTCATTAAAGAAATGCAAATCAAAACCACAAGGAGATACCAGCTCACGCCAGTTATAATGGTGATCACTAAAAAGTCAGGAAACAACAGATGCTGGAAAGGATGTGGAGAAATATGCTTTTAAACTGTTGGTGGGAGTATAAATTAGTTCAACCCTTGTGGAAGACAGTGTGGTGATTCCTCAAGGATCTAGAACCAGAAATACCATTTGACCCAGCAATCCCATTACTGGGTATATACCCAAAGGATTATAAATCATTCTACTATAAAGACACATGCACACATGTTTTTTGCAGCACTATTCACAACAGCAAAGACTTGGAACCAACCCAAATGCCCATCAATGATAGACTGGATAAAGAAAATGTGGCATGTGTACACCATGGAATACTATGCAGCCATGAAAAAGGATGAGCTCATGTCCTTTGCAGGGACATGGATGAAGCTGGAAACCATCATTCTCAGCAAACAAACACAGGAACAGAAAACCAAACACTGCATGTTCTCACTCATAAGTAAGAGTTGAACAATGAGAACACACGGACACAGGGAGGGGAAAATCACACACTGGGGCCTGTCGTGGAGTTGGGGGTGGGGGGGCAGGAGGAGGGGATAGCATTAGGAGAAATACCTAATGCAGATGACAGGTTGATGGGTGCAACAAACCACCATGGCACATGTATACCTGTGTAACAAACCTGCACATTCTGCACATGTATTATACAAGTTAAAGCATAATTAAAAGAAAGTAAATATGGTGTATATATGCACACACACACACAATGGAATATTAAAAAAAAAAGAAAATTGCCAAGTCCAGATCCTGTTCCTCCTCCCATGGAATGTATTATAAAGAAACACTTCAAGCAATCACAGTGCTTTGCCAACTTTCTGAGCTTCCCTAAAACCTGGTCTTAATAAAGACTGCCAAAAACTTTGTGACCCACAGCCCAATTATTTCCTGAGCCAGAAATATCAGTGATGAGCTGTTTGGTATCAAATACATCTCTCAGTGGACCCTGCAGAATTTCATTCACTATCCCTTCTTCCATATCAATCAAGACAGCTGGTAACCACATTTCTAAAGAAGCTGCTTATTGCCTCATAATAAATTCCTTTCTGGTTGACCGCAGCATGCTCCCTGAAGGCCAGGTCCAAGAAGCAGCAGCCAATCTGGTTTCCACACTGGCCAACCTGTAGGACCACCAACTGGGTCATGCTGGTGTGTAGCCAGCTGGGGGCGCTTGTGAGCCATGCAGGCCTCTGCATTCTGCCAACAACCCAAAAAGCCTGTTTTGTTTTGTTTGAGACAGAATCTGACTCAGTCACTCAGGCTGATCTCAGCTCAATGCACCCTCCACCTCCCAGATTCAAGCAATTCTCCTGTCTCAGCCTCCCCAGTATCTGTGATTACAGGCGCTGCCACCACACCCAATTTTTGTATTTTTAGTAGAGACGGCGTTTTTCCATGTTGGCCAGGCTGGTCTCCAACTTCTGACCTCAGGTGATCCACCTGCCTCAGCCTCCAAAAGTGCTGGGATTATAGGCATGAGCCACTGCACCCGGCCAAAAAAGGCCTGTTTTTTGATGAGTCCTGCTGCGAATCCATTGTTGAGAATCAATCCTTCAAACCAACTTTTATTTGTAAGTGAATAAAGGTTTGTTTCTCTTTGCACATATTTCTTATGGCTAGCATATTATGAAATATATAAGTAAAAGGACAATTCTCCAAGTGCCCATGGAACAAGAACCATGTCTAATTCTCTGTTCTTTGCAGTACTCTGCATTATTGCAGATATTTTCAATGACAATGAAAACATTCCACCACTTAATGACCCCACCAATAAAACAGACACACAACAAATCTTGATTATCCAGAGTTTTATGCCACACAAAGACGACTGTCTATTTTGCCACAGATAAAAGCAGAAAAGAAACAGCATTACTTAAGCAAACACAGGCTCCTGTTAGATGGAAAAGCTTGCTTACCAGGTTCATTTCCTGAGTCAATTCAGAAAGGATTATTACTCCTATTACGCAATGTTCCACAGTACCCTTTGGAGAAAATAACAAAGTTTAGCCTAAGTGAAGACAAATGATTGGTTCTTAATGTGTAAACCAGGTAATATTTACAAATAATTGAAGACTGAAATGCCAGATTTACTTAATAATAAAATAGAAACAAAAATTTTAAATATAAATAAAAATCACTATGAGTTCTATAAACAAAAGAATTTCAAACCCACTTTTTGAAGGATAAATTTGGGTACACAGAGCTAAATGGGGGAAAAGTTCCTACCTTATAAATGCATGATATTCTACAAAATGTTTCCAGCACTTAGGACAAATAATAAACAAAGTTTCAAAATACAAGAATTTAGCTCAATACTTTTTATAAGGCCAAGAATAAGAATAAGCAAAAAATACTTTTCCCTCCATAATATGCTTGAAGGCTATTGAGATAGAGGCACTCAATAAATAAATAATAAATAGCTTAGGAACAAATTCAAATCTCTTGTTCTAACATCAAATAGGATCGCTTAGGCTCTTTTAATATTAATAGTGCATGTGTATGCAATTGTTACATACCTATAATGATGACATGTAAAGTATACAATGCAATGGGATAAATACATGACTATCTCTATAATGTTTTTAATTTATTCAGCTTCCAATTTAATCTCAAATTTTCCCTCATTAAAATTCAGACTTTATATGCACATTACTAACAAACTACCCTTGTGTGAAATCATACTGGAATTATGAAAATCCTAAATGTGGCATCCAATTACAGTGCAATCATTTAAAAAAACTGACACAGATGATACATACCCTTTTCAAATCTTAATTTTATAGTTGGTCATCCCTTTTAAGTACCGCAGAATGCCAGTATAACTAGGTATAACTGAATTCAAATTATCTCAGAACAAAAAAATAGTCCCAAAATTTTGGCATTTTAATTATTTACTGCCTTTCAGGACAGTCTGAGTGTCTGAACTGAGCTCCAGATTCCCTATGCACTGAAACATCCATCCTCTGTGTGCACCAGATTAATGTTCCCCAAAGTGTGGTACCTTGACCAATTGCTAGAAGCAGCTGATTGATGATCTACAAACTCAATTCTAATCTGAAAATAGTTTGGTACTGGTCTGTGACAAAATAAAGAGCGTGTAACAGGTTATAACACAGCTAAGTCACAAAGTACACTGTTTAAGTCAGCTGGCATTTTTTTCATAGTAAGTCTTTCTCAATGAAGAAGGCACTATGTTCATTTATAGTCTTATCTAAGCTCTTTATCTTGCTGAAGATCAGTAATTTGAATAGCACTGCCCTAGATGACAGTAGGATCTCCTGAGTATGTAAGTAGAAAGGAGACACATACGTATGTTTGGAGTGTGGCAGCAATAGAGATGCAATAATAGAAAAAAGAGGATGCACAAAAGTTCAGGCTGTTAAAGATGTGATTAACTTAAAATAATTTTTAGGACAAAAATCACAAAAGCTGCTAATACTCAAAGGAACCATATGATAATATTTTAGAATACTAAAACACTAAAGCCAATTGACTTTCTCATGATGCAGGGTTAGGTCAAGCCATAAATATATATATCTATCCAGAAAACAAGTGCTAACTATTCTGTGGTGATACTATTATGTAACAAATTTTCAAGCTAAAACATTTTGTTTCTTTTGGTCTTACAGAACTGGTAAAAAGGCCGGGCATGGTGGCTCACTCCAGCAATCCCAGCACTTCGGGAGGCCGAGGCAGGTGGATTACCTGAGGTCAGGAATTCAAGACCAGCCTGACCAACATGGGGAAATCCTGTCTCTTCTAAAAATACAAAAAATTAGCCAGGCAGGGTGGCACATGCCTATAATCCCAGCTACTTGAGAGACTGAGGCGGGAGAATCACTCGAACCCAGGAGTTGGAGGTTGCGGACTGCACCATTGCACTTCAGCCTGGACAACAAGAGTGAAACTCTGACTCAAAAACAAAAAAAACCCAGAACTGGTAAAAGCACATTAAAGCCCAACTTAAATTATGCTTACCAGCCACTAAAGAGGGAACTTGAGAAAAGTTAGCCAACAAGAATTTCCTTCAATTTCAACCTTGATTTTATTTAGAAAAAAAACTGCATGGTCGATTCTTGTCTACTCCAGTAAGTCTTGATGAATAATCTTAGTAAAAGACAAAAGGGGACGCTACTGTGCTGGCCAAAATTACAAACCCAGCTCTGAAGTGTGAAGCTCATACTTGTCCTGAATAAACTATCCTTACGCCCTGGTATAAACTCATCTCCTCAGAGCTAAGAACACTTCTTCCTGGGAAGTTTCAAATGATCAAATATTTGTTAACCAGGTTTTGGCAATATGGATAAGACAGAAGCAGCAAAACCTAACATTTCACATTCTGAGGTTTCCAGCACTGCACTATATGATGAAGTTATATTTTACATAGGGGTCGAATTTTAAAGTTACTGCATAAAAGTAAAATCTCCGAAAGTCAAAACTGCCCATACTCAACCATGAACCAAAAACTGAACCATCTCTCTCTTAATCAAAATTGTCAATTTTTCTTCAAAAATACTAATAGATCATGTTTCTTTAGCTGGATATCAGATAAAATAGTTTTCTTCTATTTAGGAATTATGTTTGTATGAAAAATATATACATATATCTTCAAATGCCTGAATCATACTGAACAAGGCATGACACTCATCCTAGGTAAGAGTAAACAGGAAACAAGACCAGATTCAGGTTTCCCTGAATCATCACAGGACATATAATCACTGTGTGGAACAGCAGCTGGAATCACTGGCACAATTTAGTTTAGTGTTTCCTCGCTTTGGTTTATTCTTACTTTTTTTGTTGGTTTTTTTTGGCAGTCATATATCTGAATTTGTGTAAGTTAAATGTGCACATGCTATTTTAATCACTTAGGTTAAATTGTTTTTAAAATAACCATTCTTTACTGATATATAATAGTTGTACATATTTGATACGTATACACAATGTGTAATGATCAAATTGAAAACATTCTTGAGAAACTGATATAGTCCATGTGGTATAGTGTAAAAATTACAAATTTTACCATAAATTACAGGCTTGTTAAAGTGCTAGCTGTATGCTTTACTTGGTCACGATGCAACCTATGGAAATTATTTAACCCCTCTAAGCCTGTTTTCTTATTTACAAAATAAAATCCATTTCATTTTAGGTTGTGATGAACATTTAATTACCTAATCTATAAAAAGCATTATATACATGTTATATATATATATATACACACACACACACACACACACACACACAGTACATGGACATACATGTCATAAATGAACATACATTTTGAAATTAGAAAGCATGATTATTTACATTCTTCTGGTTTGGAAATTATATAACAGCATGATCCTCATTTACTGACAATAAATGACAATAAATTGATCCAGAGGATAAATAACAAATCATAATTAACACGGTACTGATAGCCATAAAACAAACCACACAGCTTTAAGAAGAGCAGTATTCTAAACCAAAAAAGCAAGTAGTGATGTCCTCACAATGTAGTAATGACTTCTTACCTGGAAAAACTTCTTCACATCAGCAATAATTTCTCTGAAGACAAACTGATCTTTCTGAACCTCAAACCACCCCAATTTAGTGATTTTAGCAATGACTTGAGTAAGAGTTTGGGTGACAAAGGGAGCCAGCTTGGGTTGTGATGCCACATAATTCAGAATGTAGTTTCCTACAAAGAAAACATTCCATGATCATTTCAACTTTTCAGAAACATAGTGTAAATCATGTGAAGAAAGAGAGTTGGGGGTGAGGGGAAAGGGGAGGGAGAGCATTAGGACAAATACCTAATGCATGCAGGGCTTAAAACCTAGATGACGGGTTGACAGGTGCAGCAAACCACCATGGCCCATGTATATGTAACAAACCTGCATGTTCAGCACATGTATCCCAGAACTTAACGTAAAAAAAGAAAAAAAAAGTCTGTGAACTTTAAACAAAAAAGTTGTAGTATTTGTTAAAAAAAAAAAAAAGAAGTGGCAATGACATGCTCTGACAAAAATTTAATCACTCTCCTCAAGATATATATTTTATTTATATAGTTCTTTTATAAGACTTGTTTTGAAAAAGCAGATTTGTTCCAATGTATTTGATATATTAGGGAAAAACTTGAACATAACACTTTTGTTGAACATGTCACTTTGTTTCTGCATGATTTTATCAACCAAAAAATGCTAGGTGAATGCAGAAAACTGAAACCAAGGTGATATGATTTGGATTTGTGTCCCTGCCCAAGTCTCATGTTCCCAGTGCTGGAGGAGGAACCTGCTGGGAGGTAACTGGATTATGGGGGCAGACTTCCACCTTGATGTTCTCATGACAGTAATTTTCTCAGATATTTCTTTATAGCAGTATGAGAAACAACTAACACACAGGCCAAAGTGAACTAAGCTATCAACAAAATGAATACACCTCAAACATATACAATGTATTATCAACCCCACCCATCTTTATCTGGTGTTATAATTTTCCATACTATTTCAGATAATCTTTCTTCGCCACTTTACAATAACTCCAAGCTGCAACCCTTCTGAGACCCACTTCTACAAACAAACTTCAGGTCTTTCCCAAGATAGCGTGTCATATTTATTGTACTATGTACTATATATTTCTTCACCATTTAACATGTGTAAAACTCTACTAACCTTTGATTTGTATGTTTTTAAAAATATGTCACTGATAAGACTTAAATTTTATTTGCATAATCTAATTTCTCTCATAGGTCCTGTGCTTTTTATTATGAAGCACTGCACAGCACAGTCACTTTTAGGAACATGTCATGTTATAGCAAAACTGACTGTACACTGTCTTCTTGAAGTGGCATCAAAAATACAAATGAACCCCATAACTACACAAAATTTTAAAAACATTAGTTTGGTATTGTGACATGCCTAGCTACTCGGGAGGCTAAGAATGATTGTGCCACAGCACTTCAGCCTGGGTGACAGTGAGAGCCTGTCTTAAAAAAAAAAACAAATGGTACAATATGATAAAATAAATATATAAATTCAAGAAAACATAAGTAGAATAGTAAAGCCTGTAATAAAGTTAATACACCGCAACTGTTAAAAGTGGGTAGCAAATTCAGTTATGAGCTTTCTAGCTGACTAATGTTGGCCAGATAACAAATACACCAAAAAGTCTCTTGGAAAAACTACAAGAAGAATTTTCAAAAGAGAAAAAATTCCATTTCCACTTTGGTTTGAAAGGCCAGCATGCCATTTGGGAAAAGAGTAAAGAAAAAGTAAATGCCTCAATATTTAATTAAAAACAGCTTTGATGGAAACAACTCCAAAATCCAAGAATGTATTCAACAAGCGTTCTTGATAATTGTAGTGAGATTCCTGATACTTAAAAAAGTTCTTGTAGCTGTTATATTGCAACCTTAATTGTATTAATATTAAAATATTGTTATACAATAAAAAGATAAAATACATTTTGAAAAAAAGCATAATTTCCTTAGCATTAAGACAGATTTCAGAAAGGTTTCTCCTGTGAATCACAGTAACATGGTTCTAAGCTTTGTTGCATGTAAACTTTTGTTTCAAAAATAAAACTTAACAAGATTACACTGCTTCCTGAATATAAAAGAAAACCCAGTGAATTTACTTCAATTACACTTTTATTTTTAATTTCTTGAAAATGTTTATCTTGGAGTGGGTACAGGCAAACCATATGTGGGTAGTGGTAACCACTAGGAGGAGGGCAATCTCAAAATAATAATAAAACAAACAAATGGGCCTTCATCCTGGAAAGCTGCCAGCCCCTGAGGCTCTCAGCTCCATAGGCTGCTGGCCAAAGCGAAAACAAAAACAAACGAAAAACAAATGAAAGACAACCCAAGTTTCACATTTAAAGCTAGACACCAACAAGGACACCTTCCCAGACTGCCCAAACAAAGGTACTGGGGCTAATAAATTCATTATCTAAGGCAGAAAAAAAAAATCACTAGAATATGTTTCTGTTACTTTAGCTGAATGTTTTACACAAAATATTCTCATTATGTTTTTTACACAAACTGTAAGATTGTTCCAATTTAGTAAGCACCAACAATAACAATCATTTAAAACATCAGCAATCTCCTCCTCACTGGTACAAGTAATACGGAAAAGCCATACTAAGAAGCAAAGGGAATGTTCGGAAGATACACAGGAGAACAACTACAACATCGAACAGCTGGAAACCCGCAGACAAAAGTCAGTAGAAAGCTGGAAAGCTACACACTAGAAGTCCTTTGCGTGTCAAAAGCCTATATGACATTAACAACAACATTTCATGCTTATGAAGCATGTTTAAAATTGTGAAGTGCTTCCCATCAAATACTTGATGTGACTCTCATAGCAATGTGAACATACTGCTATTATGTATTACTATTATTCTGTTAAAAGCCAAAAATATGAAGGTCAAAGAGGTGAAATGACTGGGACTCTGAGTCAGGTTATTTTGGTTCATTTTTTGTTTGTTTGCTGTTTCCAAATATTGGACAAACCATATATTCTAGTAATAATTCATAATTCAAAACTCTAAATCCAAACTTGTAGATAGTCTTTTAGAGTTTGCTATCACTGGACTTAAGATACTTTAGGAAATCAGCACATTATGAGAATTTAATATGAAATAACTATTTAATTGACTACTTGAGGCCAGGTAAAACAATACAATATGTCACAAAGTCCATCAAAAAATATATATATAAAAATAACATAAAAGAAAGGAGAAAGATTTCATTTTTTGGTCCCAAAAGCCAGCATGTCATTTGGGAAAGAGGGAGACAATAAACACCTCAATATTTAACTAAAAATGCTTTGATGGGAACAACCTTAAATTCTAAGAACACTGAAAAGTATAAGCTATAATCTATGTCTAGAGAGTTAGCTTATGAACTATTTGGAGAAAGACAGAGTGTGAGAGAGAGAAAGAGAGGGGCAAGCAAAAGAAAGCAAGCAAGAGACAGAGAACATGGAAAAAAAAGAAACTACCACCAAAAAGAGAGAAAAGATGCATGAGGCTGAAATATGGAGAAACTGAAACCTCAACATTGCTGATGAGAATGCAAAATTGTACAGGCACTTTGAAAACAGTGTGGCAGTTTCTTAAAAAGTTAAGCATAAACTTACCTTATGACCCAGCAATTCCACTCCTGGGTTTCTACTCAAGAGAAATAAAAACATACATCTACACAAAAACTTGTATGTAAATTTTCAGAATACCATTATTCACAGTGGTCAAAAAGTGAAACAACCCCAAATATCCATCAACTAGTGAATGGATAACAAATGTCATGTATCTATACAAGGAAATATTATCCTACAATAAAAAGAAATGGAATATTGATACATGCTACAAAATGGATGAATCTCAAAAACATTTTGCTAAGTGAAAGACGCCAGATACAACAGACTACATATTATATGATTTTATTTATATGAAATATCCATAAAAGGTAAATCTATCGAGGCAGAAAACACATTAGAAGTTGGGAGTATGGAAGCAAGACTGACTGTAAATGACCATGAGAAATCTTTTTGGGGTGATAAAAAAAAAGTTCTAATACCAAATTGTGATGTTCGCCCAACTCTGTTAATTTACTAAAAACCATTAATTGTATATTTAAAACAAGTCAACTTTATGGTATATAAAGTATACAACAATAAAGCTGTTTGAAAGGAAGGAAGAGAGGGAGGAAACACTGATTTATATAGGTAATTAAACTTAAACTACTACACTTTCTTGATCAGAAAAAGAAAAGGATACCATTCCAGTCTAGGAAAACAATCTAAGAAAAGGCATCAAGGCAGAAATAAGATGGCATAAGGGGAAGACCTTCCAGCATAACTAACAGACAAGTACCAATAAAGATAGAAGGCTACCTAAATAAGGGTGGTCCTTCTATGATAAACTTATGAAGGGACTTCATGGTATTTCACTGACAAGCAACAGTAAGCAGTTGTTAATTATACTAATAAAGGTAGACAACAGTGCGGTGGACACAGAGGAACTGGCAATAGTTTATGACAGGAAATGACGAGATATGTCGAGTGGGACCATATTATAAAAGACTGAGGATTTTGAAGTTGATGTGATAAAGGCTATGTGACTGCTGAGGCTATTCTTCCTCACATTTTCCATTTTAACTCACATGTCAATATTCTACTGACACATGTCAGTTAGACATATCACGTCATGACAAACATTCTAATCTACTTACAGAAACAAAAGCAGTAAGTCAAACTACAGAGACTAATAAAGGAAATTAACCATTTGTTTGAAATTGTCTTGTAAATCTCCACTTTCTTCTTTTTCTCCAAATTTCCCTTAATGAGTATTCTTACTTTCTTAAAAAAAAGTTTATGACTATTTCTGTTTTTTTAAAGCTTCCATTTAAAAATATGTCAAATAAACAATCTGGATATGCTTACATGTATTAAAGAAACTGAATGAATAATTAATAACCATCCAAAACAGAAAGCACCAGGCCCAGATGGGTTCACTATTGAATTCTATCACACATGTAAGGAAGAAATTATACCAATTCTCTCTAATATCTTCCAAAAGACAGAAGAAGAGATAATTCTTCCTAACTCATTCTATAAGGTCAGCATTACCCTAATACCCATAACAGACCAAGAAATTACAAGGAAAGGAAGCTACAGGCCAATAGCTCTCATGAACACAGATATAAAAATCCCCAACAAAATATTAGCAAATTGAATCCAACAATGTATAAAAAGAATTAAACACCATGTACCAAGCAGGATTTACACCAGGTATGCAAGGCTGGTTCAATATTCAAAAATTAATTAATGTAATCCATCACATCAATAGGCTAAAGAAGAAAAATCACATAATGTAAATAGACGCAGAAAAAGCATTTAACAAAATTCAGCATCCATTGATGATAAAAACTCTCGGCAAACTAGGAATAGAGGAGAACTTCCTCAATTTGATAAAGTACATCCACAAAAAACCTATAGCTCAAATCATACTTAATGGTGAGAAACTTGAAGTTTTCTCACTAAGATTGGGAAAAGGCAAGTTGTCTCCTCTGACCACTGCTTTGCAACATAATACTGTAAGTCCTAACTAATGGAATAAGAAACAGAATGCATACAGATTAGGAAAGAAGAAATGAAAGTGTCTTTGCTCACAGATGGCCTGATAATCTATGTAGAAGAGCTGAAAAAACTGACAAAAAATTATGAACTAATAAATGATTACAGCAAGGTTACAGGATACATGTTAATATACCAAAGTCAATCACTCCACTTTACCAGCAAGTGGAGCTTGAAATAAAACACAAAATAATTTACATCAGCACCCTCAAAAATGAAATATTAATACTTAGGTATAAATCTAACAAAATATGTACAAGACCTATATAAGAAAAATTATAAAACTATAATAAAAGAAACCAAAGAAGACCTAAATAAATGAATACATATTACATGTTAATGGAGAGGAAACTCAAGACTGTCAAGATATCAGTACTTTCCAACTTGATCTACAGATTCAATGTAATCCCAATCAAAACCCCAGTAATTTGTCTATATCAACAAACTGATTCTAAAGCTTATATTGAGGCAAAAGACCCAGAATAGCCAACACAATACTGAAGAAGAACAAAGTTGGAAGACTGACACCACCGCACTTCAAGACATATCGTAAAGCTACAGTAATCGTGACAGTTGGTATCAGCAAAAGAAACAACATATCAACGGCTACAGTTTGAATGTCTGTCCCCACCCATACTCATGCTAAAATTTAACTGCCACTGTAGCATATGAAGAGGCAGGATGTTTAGAGACGATTACGCCAAGAGTGCTTTGCCCACGTGAATGGTTTAATGTCATTATTTCAGGAGCAGATTCCTTTTAGGACAATTTCAGCCCTCTTCATCACTCTCTTTTGCCTTATCTTTGCCCTCCCACCACAGGATAATTTAGCAAGATGGCCCTCATCAGATGCCAGCCCCTTGATCTTGAACTTTCCAACCTCCAGAACTGCTTACAGTTTGTAAGAAATACATTTCTTTCTTTATAAATTACCCAGTCTCAGGTATTCTGTTACAGTAGCACAAAACCAACTAAGATGTCAATCAACAGAACAGAATAAAAAACCCAGAAACAGATCCATATAAATATAGCCAATTCATCTCTGACAAAGGAGCAAAGGCAATAACAAAATATGTTATGAGTCTTTTTTGCTTTTTTTTTTTGAAGCGGAGTCTTGCTCTGTTGCCAGGTTGGAGTGCAGTGGTGCGACCTCGACTCACTGCAACCACCAACTCCCTGGTTCAAGTGATTCTTCTGCCTCAGCCTCCCAAGTAGCTGGGATTACAGGCACGCACCACCATGCCCAGCTAATTTTTGTATTTTTTTTTTTAAGTAGAGACCGGCCATGTTGGTCAGGATGACGAGTCTTTTAAATATGAAAATTTCTTTTCAGCAAATAGTACTGGAACAACTGGATATCCACATGGAAAAAAAGGAGTCTTGACACAGACTATATGCCCTTCACAAAAATTAACTTAAAATGGTTCACAGACCTGAGTGTAAAACATAAAGCTACAAAACTCCTAGAAGATGAAATAAGAGAAAATCTAAGTGACCTTGGTTCAGTGATGACTTTTTAGATGCAACACCAAAGGCATGATCCACGAAGATCCACGAAAGAAAGAATGAATAAGGTAAACTTTGTCATGAAAATGAAAAATGTCTGCTCTGCAAAAGACACTGTAAAGAGAATAAAAAGATATGCCACAGACCAGGAGAAAACATTTGCACAAGACATATCAAAGGAACCGCTTTCCAAACTACACAAAGAACTCTTAAAACTCAAAAATAAGAACAAAAACAACCTGATTTTAAAAATGGGCTGATGACCTTAATAGACACCTCTCCAAAGAAGATAACGGTTCACCCTTGAACAACGTGAGTTTGAACTGTACAGAACCACTTATACGTGGTTTTTTTTTCAATAACTATATTGGAAAAATTTTTGGAGACTTATGACAATTTTTAAAAACTTGGATGCAGCCAGGCATGGTGGCTCACACCTGTAATCCTAGCACTTTCGGAGGCCGAGGTGGGTGGATCGCTTGAGCTCAGGAGTTTGAGACCAGCCTGGGCAACATGGTGAAACTCTATGAAAAAATATAAAAACTTAGCCAGGCATGGTGGTCACGTCTGTGGTCCCAACTAGTTGGGAGGCTAAGGTGGGAGGATCACTTAAGCCCGGAGGCAGAGGCTGCAGTGAGCCAAGATCACACCACTGCACTCCAGCCTGGGTGACAAAGCGAGACTCTGTCTCATAAAACAAACAAAAACAAAAACAGAACAAAAAACCACCTCAGATGAATGGTATAGTGTTGAAATATTTTTAAAAAATAAAAAGTTAGGTATGTCATGAATACATAAAATCAGTGTAGATACTACTCTATTTTATCATTTACTATCATAAAATATACACAAATCTATTATTAAAAAGTTAAAATTTATCAACTTACACACACACTTAGATTGTACATAGTCCCAACCACAGTCAAGGTTTATGTAGTCAGGTTTATGATCAGGACTGCCCTTATCTACAAAGCTATTAATCTTCTAGCCTTGAAGGGAAAAAATAAATACCAGCTGCCAGTCTACTGGCTTTACAACAAGGCCTAGAAGAGAACCTTTTTCTGGACTGGTTCCACAGATGCTTTGTCCATGACCTGAAGTTATTAAGTACCTTGTGGGTAAGGGAATACCATTTAAAGTTCTTTCCATTGGACAATGTCCCTGGCTACTCAGAATCCCATGAGGTTCAATGAGGGCATTAAAGTGGGCTTATGTGCCCCCAAACACATCTCAAATTTAGCCTCTAAATTAGGGGATCATAAGGACCTTTATATCTTATGACACATGGTACTCCTCAAAAAGGACTGTCAACACTATGGAAGAGAACCCCTACAGAGAGAACATCATGAAAGTCTGGAAGGATTTCACCACTGAAGATGCCATCGTTGTTACAGAAAAAGCCATGAAAGCCATCAAGCCTGAAACAATAAATTCCTTTTGGAGGAAGCTCTGTCCAGATGTTGTGCATGACTTCAGAGGATTTACAACAGAGCCAGTCAAGGAAATCATGAAAGAGACTGTGGATATGGCAAAAAAGGTGGAGAGTGCAGGGTTTCAAAATATGAATCTTGGAGAAATTCAAGAGCGAATAAAACTAACAGGTAATTTTCATATGAAACAGTTTTAAAAAATTAAACATATGTTTCAATGGGCACTACTGTTTATAAGCAGTACTAAAGAGGACAAAACAACACTTTAATAAGAACAAATATACCACAAGGTATAGGATCAGTCCAATAAATTCATAAAACTGTATGATAGCTAACTAATCATTTTAAGAATTGTTCCCAAGTAAGTCCCATTTTTGGCCCTCAGAAGTTAATTCCTACAGATTTCAACTACTCTAAACTTTTAGCTACCAAGAGGTTAAGAATGATCATAAGAAGCTTTCTAAGGAATTACAAAATCTTTGTAGACCAGAGATCAACTATCATCACTGCAAGTCTACTCTCACCAACAGCTCTTGCATTTCTCAGGAACAAGTATCCAGGACAAGAGTCAGACACCAGTGTAGTCACCATCTCCTATGCCAAACTTAGGGAACTGAAATGGCCAACATTACCATAAAATGAGAATTTTGAGGTTTATCTTTAAAGGCCTATTCCAATCTCAAAGATTAGTCAGATAAGATTATCTTCTGCTGAAATAAATCTTGGCTAAATATAGAAGACTTTTGTACTTTACTGCTGTTCTTCAAGTAAAAGTCATAGACATGAGTCTTAACCTACTGTATACTGTATTTCAGTCAGCTGAAAATCTGAAATTAAAAGTATGCTAAAAATCCTAAATATAATCTTTTGGAAGTCTGCTATTAAAAAGCCTTGAAGGATTTACTAACTTCAACCCTAAGTACCAGGGGACAAAAGGTCTAAGCCTGTAAGACATTCCTCATTTGAAAGAAAAGCTCAAAGTTTCCTACAAATTGCTAAGTTTTGCACAAGGGAGAAACCTACACCTACTAGGGAGTCTAACATAAGGACCACCAGAATTTATAGATGACTTCATGGAGATGAGTGCTTCTGAACCGGTGCCACATGACGAGGGAGAAGATATAGTAAAAACAACAGTGCCAGAAAAAAAAAAAAATTAACATTAGACAAACTAGCAGAAACATTTCCATTATTCCAGACTTCCTTTATGACATGGACTCTTCCATGATACAGGCCCTGAATTTAAAGTGAACGTAGAAGGACTGGTGCTTTATAGAAACATTTTTAAAGAAATGAAAAAGCAAAAAAGTCAGACAGAAATTACAGGGTATTTCCATAAGGTTACACCCAGTGTGCCTGCCTTTCCTGCCTCCTCTACTTCTGCCACCCTGAGACTGCAAGACCAACCCCCTCCCTCCTGTTTCTCTTCCTCAGCCTATTCAATTTGAAAATGATGAGGATAAACATCTTTATGATGATCCACTTCCACTTAATGAATAGTAAATACATTTTATCTTCCTTATAATTTTCTTAATAATATTCTTTTCTCTAGCCTACTTTATTCTAAGAATATAGTATATAACATATATAACTTACAAAATATGGATTAATCAGCCTGTTTTTATGTTACTGTAAGGCTTACAGTCAACAGTGGACAAAGAGTAGTCAAGTTTTGGGGGAGTCAAAGGTATAAGTGAATTTTTGGCTGCGCAGGGGGTCAATGCCCCTAATACCTGCATTGTTCAAGGGCTAACTGCATAGATGTCAAATAAGCATAATAAAAAGATGCTGCACATCATATGTTCTCAGGGAAATACAAATTAAAACAAGGAGATACCAATATGCATCTATCAAAATAGCCAAAATCCAGAAAACACCAAATGCTGGCAAGGATATATTGCAACGGGAACTCTCATTCATGGCTGGTGGGAATGCAAAATGGTACAGCCACATTGGAAGACAGTGTGGTGGTTTCTTACAAAACTGAACATACTTGTAACATAGAATCCACCAATTGTGCTCCAAGGTATTTATTCAAGGGAGCTGAAAATGTTTGTGCACACAAAAACCCATATATGTATGTTTATAGCAGCTTTATTCATAATTGTCAAAACTTGGAAGCAACCAAGGTACCTTTCAGTACGTGAATGGATAAATAAATTGCAGTACACCCAGACCACAAAATATTATTCAGTGCTAAAAAGAAATGAAGTATCAAGCCATGAAAAAACATGGAGGAATCTCAAACGCATATTACTAAGTGAAAAAGCCAATCTGAAAAGGCTACATGTATGACTGACACCTCGGGCTGTATGATTCCAAGTACATCATATTCTGGAAAAGGCAAAGCTATGGAGACAGTAAAAAAAAATAAGGGTTGGGGGAGGGTGGGATGAACAGGCAGAGAACACAGTGAATTTGGTGCAGTAAAACTATTCTGTATAATACTATAATGGTGGATACATGTCATTGTATTAAGACATTTGTCAAAATCCATAGAAATACAACAGCAAGAGTGAACCCTAAGGTAAATTACAGATGAGTTAATGATGATGTGTCAGTGCAGGTTCATCAACTGTAACAAATGTATGACTTTGGTGCAGGATGCTGATAGCTGGGAAGCTGTGCACGTGTGGCAGCAGGGGGTATATGGAAATTCTCTGTACTTTGTGCTCAGTTTTGCTTGAACCCAAAATGGCCCTAAAAAAATTAAGTCTATTTAAAAGGCGTGTGTGGAAAAGTAAAATAAACAAAATCACAAGTTTTATGACTTAGCTTTATACTATTTGAACACTTATTTTTAAAACTGTAGACTTCTTTCCTTTGCTTTCTTAAGCACACAAGTCCAATAACGGATAAATCCTTCTCTAGGCTTTCTGCACTACCTAAGACTCCAAGTGCTTATAGGAATAACAGTCAACACGGAGGAAAATGACATGTCATTGTGAGATTTTGACCATTCAAATTTAAACTTAAAGATCCATCACATATAACACATTTTAATTTTTCTGATAAAGAAATACAAATTATATTAACCTTGAGGCTGAAGAACAGAAATGAGTTAACAATCTATTTCTAATATGAACAAAGATGACCAATAAAACCTCATACCTCAATTATTACAACTTTGTCCATATGAAATACATGCTACTTACATATACACAAAAACTTAAAATACATTAACTCTGAAAAACGTACTGCTACTTTATGGAATCATTTTTTCAAGTTCCAGGCTCTTTTATCCATATATAAATTATCTTCCTAATAAGAGCCTGCTTTTATTTCACAAATATCCCAAATGATTTTGATTGATATCGTATCCTGAAAAATATTAGAGTCCTAAATTCTGTCCTGTCATTCAGTTGCATACCAAGTTAAGATAATGGCTAAGAGCCTGGACTATCAACAGACAGAGTGGCTTTGAATTATAACTCTATTACTTTCTAGTTGTGTGATCTTGTGCATGTGACAGAGTCTGTCAAATCTAATTTCCTCATTTGTGAAATGAGGATAACTCAAAAATCTTGTTTGGTGGATAAACTGAGATAGTACAAATCTTAACAAATAGTACAAAAAATAAAAGGCTGGTTATTGTTTATTACTAAACAAATGCTTTTTGATTGGACATTGCTTTATGTAACACATCAGTATTCATTAATAGATGAGTAAATGAAACTTGACACTCATGTTTTAAAAAATGACAGACTCAAAAAATTTGCAGTCCTAGTAACAGTTTAGTATATTCAAAAGAAAAAGTTTTTTTCAAGTGTAATTGGTTAAAAAGCAAAATAAACCACTTACTGATGTCCATCCTCTGCTCAACAGGTAAAGGACTGACTCGGCTGACAAGTTTTGAAAGACATGTTGCTGCAAGGAGCTGAGCATAGGATGTCTGTAAAGAATAATTTTATTTATTATTACCACAAATGAATTAAAATAATCAAAGCATTATGATAGAAATGTTCTTCTAAGCAATAACAGAAATTCTTCTGGTTTTCCAAAATGGCAAATTCACAAGGGATAAATATGTCAATTTGAGATACATCTGTAGAGAAAAGGATATACATACACAGGCATACAATCTCTCATAAGAAATCATTAATTGGGGGAGGTGTAGACAGCCATCTCAAATAACAATAAGCAAATGGGAGAAATAAATGACTTAGCAAGTTCAAATAAAATACAGTACTCTTACCATGGTCTACAGCCCTACACCATCTGGCCTCTGATAATCTCTTCAAATTCATCTGGTTCCATTCTTGACTTTGCTCTGACCATGACAGCCTTTAGAGTCCTTTCAATATCTTCCCCACCCTGACCTCCGTGTTCCCATGTCCGACTATATTCTCTGACCCCCCAATTATCTTAATACTATACTCAAACTCTCTAAATGCATGCTCTTCCTTCAAAATTTGGTTTAGGTATTCACTCCATCCCCGAGAAATTCTTGCAAAGATATTCCCTCTCTTTTTCTCCAGACCAGAGGCCAGCAAACTATGGCCCCTGACCAAATCCTGCCTATTTTTGCATGGCTTGTGAGCTACGAATGTTTCCTACAATTTTAAGCAGCTTTTCAATTGTTCAAAAAATCAAAACAATAATAATATTTTGTGACAGAAAAATATATGAAATCCATATTTTGGTGTCCATAAAGTTTATTCAAATACAGCCATGCTCATTCATTTACACACTGCCTACAGCTGCTTTCATGCCATGACAGCAGAATTGAACAGTTAAGACAGAGCCACATGTGGCACTCAGTGCTTCCTACTGCTGCTCAGAGCATCATAAACCACAGTGACTAGAGAGCCATGGGTGTTGCCATGGCATGACACATACCTTTTGTTATTACCAGCACATGTCTATCACATCAAAATAAGAAAAGATAAAAGTGGACTTCAAATATCTAATTTTTAAGGCATAATGGAGTGTGATCATTCTGTTATTGATTACACGACAAAACAATGTGCTTTTTTTTTTTTGAGATGGAGTCTCGCTGTGTCCCAGGCTGGAGTGCAGTGATGCAATCTCAGCTCACTGCAACCTCTACCTCCCAGGTTCAAGCAATTCTCCTGCCTCAGCCTCCTGAGTAGCTGGGACTACAGACGAGCACCACCATCCCCAGCTAATTTTTGTATTATTAGTAGAGTTGGGGTTTCACCATGTCAGCCAGGCTGGTCTTGAACTCCAGACCTTGTAATCCATTCTCCTCAGCGTCCCAAAGTGCTGGGATTACAGGCGTGAACCACCCCTCCCAGCCAACAATATGCTTTTTACGCAATGTTACTATAGTTGTCCTAAAAGAATATGATATACATTGACTATATCAGACCAAGCAATATCCCCATCATTCCCATCACAATAGTCCCAACTCAGGAAATCAAAAGTCAGAAAAAGTAGAAAATTTGATATCTCATTATAGTAGACTATCTTTACAAATATAAAAAATGAGCCTGCAACCAAAGTTTCCAAGTGGCTCATTTGTTAGCCAATCACACAGCCATTTACCAATGATGAGTTAATTAAATCACCATTGTCTTATTACAGCGGCCAAAGTTACATGTGCAGAGAAAATAAGATTATTAGTTTCTGGTGGAAACGAGTGCTCAAAGAGTTGAAGACATTGGAACAACATGAAAAGTCCATTTGAAAACAAGACAAATGATTTGGAAAGGGTCTCCTTAACTCTTGATGAGTGGACAGATGTTTCTTACAATGTTCATACTCGTAATGTTACTATCTGTTTGTTCTAGAAGTCAATGCTGAGTGTGAAGCAACTAAAGAATTGGCCTCTATGAAGACTGTGGGAGGACTACAGGTCAGAATATTTTCAAAGAACTTGAGGACACGTTAATTCAATATAAACTGAGGTAGAATCTAATATGATATGTCACACTAGTGGTAAAAACATATGGAGCAGAAAAGGACTTAGCTGAACAAAATTTACAAAGCTTGTGAAAAATGTAAGATGTTTAAAACCTACGGTTATTCACCGTATTTTCATCTGCAGATACTGTGTAGTAAATATATGACTCTATCATAAGTTAACGAATCAGTAGTGTTAACAGTAGACTTCATACACTTTTGTGAACTTTAGTTCTGTGAATTTCTGCAAGATAAAGAAGCAGTATCTGAATACTCTGTATTGGAAACAATATTCTCACTTGTCTCATCACACAATAGTTAAATAGCTTATCAGCAATAAAGTTTTACTGTGATTTTTTTTTTTTAGCTCAGGGATAAGGCTAAAATTTTTCTGAATGAGACAACCAAGTCACTACTGTTCAACACTAAATGGCTTTGGAACTTACTTTTTGCTGCAAAATTGATAATGTTCCTTAATGAATTCAACCCAAAATTACAAAATTGCCTAAAGAGTGTCTAGTACCTATATGCAGAACTTATCCTGAAGTAAAGCCATTTTGATAACAACTAACATCATTTGAATTGCAAGTAATGTCAGGCAGCTTTATATACTTCCCACATCGTCAAAAGTTAAAATAAGTAGTGAGATCTCTATTCAGAGATATATTTTCTGAGCTTCAACTACAGCTCCAGCTTCAGATCTTGATGTCAAGTATAAAGAAAATTTCCATATTTTAAAATCCATTTAACTGTGCAATTAAGAGCTCCACCTAATCTTCAACTGGAAGTGATTAATCTGCAATATAATGACATACTAAAAGGCAAATATCAAGATTTAACAGAATTCTTTAAATGCCTTCTAAACGATGAATGTGCTTAATTATACTCATAAGCTCATGGACTGATACTAGTATTTGATAGTAACTATGTGAAAAGATATTTTCAAATATAAAATATATAAAATCTCATTATAGATCAGCATTAACATATCAACATTTGCAATCAATCTTGACGATAGAAAACAATTCTGAACTCCAGTTAAGCAAAATGTTATCCCCCCCAAAAATAGCTCTATTCTCTTTAACAGACCTGTATTATTTAAAAATCTGTATTAGATTATTATATTTTGAATCTCCTCCATAAAATTTTGAAGAAATTTGTTTTTCCTCTTACTATAGATGTTCTTACAAAATATCTTCCATTTTGTCTCCTGGCCCACAAAATCTACAATATCTGCTATCTGGCCCTTCACAGAAAAAGTTTGCCAACTCTGCTCTAGACTACACAGTCTCTTACCGCAATTTCATAGCTATTTATATATCTGCCTCTCCAACTAAACAAAGAGCTACTTTAATTCATGTACATAAATCAAGTAGGCAGTACAACGCCTGGTTTTGCATTTAAGTATTTTACTAAATGAATATAAATGTCTAGACTATGAATATCTAGATGGAGGCAGGCAAGAGGTAATCAGAATGTTTCTGAATCATCCTTTCATGTTTCAGAGGTAATTACAATCTGCCTCCCCCTATCTAGATTTTTTTAAGTTGTTATTCAACTTCCCAAAAATGTGGTTTTTGCCCACTGATATGAGACATAAAAAGAGACCAAAAGTAATCAAGAAACTATCTCAATTCATTCGTGTTTCATGTCCTGGCTCTTCCCTAAATTTGCTTTCCAGCTTTTCCTATTCATTTCCTGATTAACCCCTTTGACAGTGAAACGATAGTTTCACAAAAACAAAAAGACCCTGTGGCAATATCTCTCAGTTACCATTGCTAACACACAGGAGTTCATTAACAATGGCATACATCTATTGATCTTTCATGGTTAATCACTGTTATCAAATACTTACTGTTCCTTGTTCTAATAAAAGTTGACACTTGCTGAGACATTCTGGGCTGTCAATCAGTTTCAAGAGTGCTTTCTCAGCTTCTATTCTTTGTGTAAGATCAGTCCCTATGTAGAGATGAGTACATAACACTTCCAATTCGGCCAAACTCTTAAAAAAGAAAAAAAAAAAAATTAACATTTGACTTGAATGAAAAAAATGAGGTAAATATTTAACCACAAAAAACAAGGGATACAAATATCACATGTGTATTCATTAACTTGATACGTGTTTACTGAAATACAACTACTTACTAGGAGATACAGCTGGAAACAAAACAGGCACATCTCCTACTCCCCAATTATTTACTTACAAGTTGATAGTTCTGCAATGGAAGAGTACAAGAATGGGAGAACTTGTCTACAACAAGGATTTGGAAAGGTACGCCTAAAGAAATAATATTTATGCTGAGACCTACAAGGGTCAATCAGATTTTAAAAAGACTAGAAGGCCATCCAGGCAAAGAAAGAACATTTAGCAGCGCCCTTGTAAAATGGAGTTTAGTCATTTCAAAGCATTAAAGGTCAGCGTGGCTGATAAACACAGCAAGGAGATACCAGATGAGGTTAGGGAGATGGATGGCGGAAATGATCATACACAAGTTGCAGATAAGCAAATTTATATTCTTTCTCAAATTTTAAGAATTTAAGGCTAGACGTGGTGGCTCATGGCTATAATTCCAGCACTTTGGGAGGCCAAGGCAGAAGGATCGCCTGAGCCCAGGAGTTCAAGACCACCACAGGTAACATGGCAAACCCCCCTCTACAAATACAACAAAAGTAGCCGGTGTAGTAGGGTGCACCTGTAGTCCCAGCTACTGGAGGGCTGAAGTGGGAGGATTGCTTGAGCCTGGGAGGTCAAGACTGCAGTGAGCCATGATCCCCTCACTGTACTTCAGCCTGGGTGACAGAGCAAGACCCTGTCTCAAAAACACATATTACTTTTATTCTATGCTAATATGGGGCTTCTGAACCAACAACTCAAGTTCTACAAGATTTTCAAGAACTTGGACTTGATCTCATGGTATTTCTAGCAATGTAATAACCAGTTATGTTAAAGCGTCCTAATTCATAAGCACAAAGACTAAAGCATTCTGCTTATAATCCTATCTGATGATATAAATCTAATCTCATCTGACAATATTCAACATATGGAAACAATCTAAAAAAAGAATTTAAAAATGAGTTCAGCACTCCTCTCCAGCTTAAAACATTTTTTGTTAAACACATCTTCTGAAAAAAAATTCTCTCACTTTGAACTTGAATTAGAGAATTATTCTCTGAAAGGAAAAATATTGGCATAGATTTCAATGTCGGGTAGGCATATGAAAATAACAGGACATTCCTTTACAAAATGCCTTTTTGTTGTCTTTCTAGCCTGAATTTTATGTGGCAACCTTATAGCTACACTAGCCCACATATTCCCTCACATGCATATACCTTCTCATAGAAGGAATACACAAGTTACACCAAAATGAGATCTACTCTAGCTCCCATTATTCTTTTTACTTCTTCCTCTCTCCTTCTTAGCACTTTTATAGCATTTTCCATTTCCCTATCTACATAAGAGCCCAGCATCCCAGACTTGGAAATTTCCTGCTAGAGTAAACACCAAAGTCCCAAAGTAAGATTTCAAACAGACTGAACCTCAAATGAACCACATTTTAAACATTTCCCCCACCTAGATTGGCCCAAAAAACCCAGATTACTACTACATACTGTTCACAACAGTAAAATGCATACAATGTTTATGGTTCATGAATACATAAAAATTATCTTGTTTTCTCCAGCATAAGAAATACAAAAATAGGGGACTAGAAGCAGCAGCGATGGGAGGCTCCCACTGAGAAAACCAAAACAGCATGCGAATCCTGCACCTGCAACCAAGGTATCCAGGTTCTGTCAACAGGACTGACTAGGCAGTTGGGGGAGTAACCCACAGAGAGGAGGGATGAGCAAGTTGGTACATCAGCCCACCTGAGAGCCACATGGGGCAGGGGAGCCCCTATTCCCAGCCAAGGAGGCAGTGGGTGTCCCTCAAGGTCAAAAACCCCAGGGAAAGGAAGAGGCACTCATCTCTACTGTTCTCCAGCCTCCTCAGGTGACATCTCCAGGTGCGGGAGCAACCTAGATTAACAGAGCCTGAAGTGAATTCCCAGCAAACCACAGCAGCCCCACAAAGAGAGACCTGACTATTGAAAGAAAAGCAACAACAACAGCATCAACAAAGAGTCCCCACAAAAACCTCATCCAAGGGTCAGCAGCCTCAAAGATCGAAACTAGACAAACTCATGAAGATGAGAAAGAATCAATGAAAGAACACTGAAAACGCAAAAGGTTTTGTGCCTCTTTTCCTCCAAATGATCACGACACCTCTCCAGGAAGGACACAGAATTGGACGGAGAATGAGATGGACGAACTGACAGAAGTAGACTTCAGAAGGCGAGTAATAACAAACTTTGCTGAGGTAAAGAAGCATGTTCTACCCTAATCCAAAGAAGCTAAGAACGATGATAAAATGTTACAGGAGTTGCTAACTAGAATAACCAGTTAAGAGAGGAACGTAAATGACGTGATGGAGCTGAGAAACACAGCACGAGAATTTTGTGAAGCATACAAGTATCAATAACCAAATCAATCAAGCGGAAGAAAGAATATGCGAGCTTGAAGACTATCTTGCTGAAATAAGGCAGGCAGAGAAAAAAGAATGAAAAGGAATGAAAAAAAAAAAAAACTATGGGACTATGTAAAAAGAAGAAACCTATGACTGACTGAAGTACCTGAAAGAGACGGAGAGAGTGGAACCAAGCTGAAAAACACACTTCAGGGTTATCATCCAGGAGAATTTCCCCAACCTAGCAAGATAGGCCAACATTCAAATACAGGAAATACAGAGAACCCCAGTAAGATACTCCACAAGATGATCAACCCCAAGATGCATAATCATTAGATCAGATCCTCCAAGGTCAAAATGAAGGAAAAAATATAAAGGGCAGACAGAAAGAAAGGCCAGGTCACCTACAAAGGGAGGCCCATCAGACTAACAGCAGATCTCTCTACAAAACCCTACAAACCAGAAGACAGTAGGGGCCAATATTCAACATTCTTAAAGAAAAGAGTTTTCAACCCAGAATTTCGTATCTGGCCAAACTAAACTTCATAAACGAAGGAGAAATAAAATCCTTTTCAGACAAACAAATGCTGAGGGAATTTGTCACTACCAAGCCGGCCTTACAAGAGCTCCAGAAGGAAGCACTAAATATGAAAGGAAAAACTGGTAACAGCCACTGAAAAAAACACACTAAAATATAAAGACCAAGGACACTAGAAGAATCTACATCAACTAATATGCAAAATAACCAGCTAGCATCATGATGAGAGGATCAAATTCACACATAACAATATTAACTTTAATGTAAATGGGCTAAATGCCCCAGTTAAAAGACACAGACTGCCAAATTGGATAAAGAGTCAAGTCCCATCAGGTGCTATATTCAAGAGACCTAACTTATGTGCAAAGACACACATAGGCTCAAATAAAGGGATGGAGGAAAATTTACCAAGCAAATGAAAAAAAAAAAGCAGGGTTTGCAATCCTAGTTTCTCACAAAACAGACTTTAAACAAATAAAGATCAAAAAAGACAATGAAGGACATTACATAATGGTAAAGTGAACAATTCAACATGACGGGCTATCCTAAATATATATGCACCCAATGCAGGAGCACCCAGATTCATAAAATGAGTTCTTAGAGATCTACAAAGCAACTTAGACTCCCACACAGTACACACAGTAATAGTGGCAAACTTTAACACCCCATGTCAATATTATTGGATCAACGAGACAGAAAATTAACAAGGATATTCAGGACTTGAACTCAGCTCTGAAACAAGGGGACCCAATAGATATCTACAGAACTCTCCACCCCAAAACAACAGAATATACATTCTTCCAGTGCCACATGGCACTTACTCTAAAATTGATCACATAATTGAAAGAAAAGCACTCCTCCGCAAATACAAAAGAACTGAAATCATAATAGTCTTACAGACCACAGTGCAATCAAATTAGAACTCAAGATCAAGAAACACACTCAAAAACCACACAACTACATGGAAATTAACCTGCTCCTGAATGACTCCTGGGTAAATAATGAAATTAAGGCAGATATCAAGAAATTCTTTGCAACCAATGAGAACAAAGAGCCAACATACCAGAATCTCTGGGACACAGCTATAGCAGTGTTAAGAGGGAAATTTATAGCACTAAATACCCACATCAGAAAGCTAGAAAGATTCTCAGATCGATACCTTAACATCACAATTAAAAGAACTAGAGAAGCAAGAGCAAACAAATCCAAAAGCTAGCACAAAACAAGAAATCACTAAGGTCAGAGTGGAACTGAAGGAGACAGAGACACAAAATATCCTTCAAAAAAATCAGTGAATCCAGGAGCTGGTCTTTATAAAAACTTAATAAAATAGATAGACTCCTAGCTAGACTAATAAAGAAGACGAGAGAAGAATCAAACAGACACAATAAAAATGATAAAGGGATATCACCACCAACCCCACAAAAATACAAACTACCATCAAAGAATACTATAAACACTTTTACACAAATAAGCTAGAAAATCTGGAAGAAATGGATAAATTCCTGGACATATACACCCTTCCAACATTAAACCAGGAAGAAATCCATGATTAGACCAATAACGACTTCTAAAATTGGGGCAGTAAAAAATTAACCAACTGAAAAAAAACCCAGGACCAGACAGATTCACAGCCAAATTCTACTAGAGGTACAAGAGGAGCTGGTACCATTCCTTCTGAAACTATTCCAAACAACTGAAAAGGAGGGACCCTTCCCTAACTCATTTTATGAGGCCAGCATCATCCTGACACCAAAACCTGGCAGAGACACAACAAAAAAAGTAAACTTCAGGCCAGTATCCCTGATGAACATTGATGTGAAAATCTTCAGTAAAATACTGGCAAACCAAATCCAGCAGCACACCAAAAAGCTTATCCAGGCTGGGTGCTGTGGCTCATGCCTGTAATCCCAGTGCTTTGGGAGGCCAAGGTGGGTGGATCACCTGAGGTCAGTAGTTCAAGACCAGTCTGGTCAACATGGCAAAACCAAAACCCTGTCTCTACTAAAATACAAAAATCAGCCAGGCATGGTGGCATATGCCTGTAGTCCCAGCTATCCGGGAAGCTGAGGGAGGAGAATCTCTTGAACCCGGGAGGTGGAGTCTGCAGCGAGCTGAGATGGCACCACTGCACTGTATTCCAGCCGGGGCCTGGGTGACAGAGTGAAACTCCGTCTCAAAAAGAAAAAAAAAGGCTTATTCACCACAATCAAGTCAGCTTCATCCCTGGGATGCAAAGCTGGTTCAACATATGCAAATCAATAAACATAATCCATCAAATAAACAGAGCCAATGAAAAAAATCACATGATTATCTCAAAAGAATAATGCAGAAGAGCCCTTCCCCTTCATGTTAAAAATTCTCAGTAAACTAGGTATTGATGGAACATATCTCAAAACAATAAGAGCTATTTATGACAAACCCATAGCCAATGTCATACTGAATGGGTAAAAGCTGAAGGCATTCCCTTTGAAAACTGGCACAAGAGAAGGCTGCCCTCTCTCACCACTCCTATTCAACACAGTATTGGAAGTTCTAGTCAGGGCAATCAGGCAAGATAAAGAGATAAAGGGTATTCAGATAGCAAGAGACAAAGTCAAATTGTCTCTGCAGACAACATGACCCTACAATCTAGAAAACCCCATCATCTCAGTTCAAAAACTCCTTAACCTGAGAAGCAATTTCAGTAAAGTCTCACAATCCAAAATCAATGTGCAAAAATCACAAACATACCTATAAAACAACAATAGAAAAGCAGAGAGCCAAATCATGCCATTCATAATTGCTAAAAAGAGAATAAAATACCAAGGAATACAGCTAACAAGGGATGTGAAGGACTTCTTCAAGAAGTACAAACCATTGTTCAAGGAAATGAGAGGACACAAACAAACAGAAAAACATTCCATCTTCGTGGATAGGAAGAATCAATATTGTGCAAATGGACATACTGCCCAAAGTAATTTACAGATTCAATGCTATTCCCAGCAAACTACCATTGACATTCTTCAAAGAATTAGAAAAAAACTACCTTAAAATTCATATAGAACCAAAAAAGAGCCTGTATAGCCAAGACAATCCTAAGCAAAAAGAACAAAGCTGGAGGCATCATGCTATCTGACTTCAAACTATACTGCAAGGCTACAGTAACTAAAAGAGCATGGTACTGGTACCAAAACAGACACACAGACCAATGGAACAGAATAGAGACCTCAGAAATAAGACCACACATCTACAACCATCTGATCTTTGACAAAGGCTGGCAAAACAAGCAATGGGGATAGAATTCCCTATTTAACAAATGAAGCTGGGAAAACTGGCTAGCCATATGCAGAAAACTGAAACTGGATCCCTTTCTTATACCTTATACAAAAATTAACTCAAGATGGATTAAAGACTTATATGTAAAACCCAAAACCATAAAAGCCCTAGAAGAAAATCTAGACAACACCATTCAGGACATAGGCATGGGTAAAGATTTTATGACGAAATTGCCAAAAGCAATTACAACAAAAGCCAAAATTGACAAAAGGGATCTAGTTAAACTAAAGAGCTTCTAAACAGCAAAAGAAACTATCATGAGAGTGAACAGGCAATCTACAGAATAGAAAATTTTTGCAATCTACCCATCTAACAAAGGTCTACTATCCAGAATTTACATGGAACCTTAAACAAATTTACAAGAAAAAAAACAACCCCATCAAAAAGTGTGCAAAGGACATGAACAGACACTTCTCAAAAGAAGACATTTATGAGGCTAACACATGAAAAAAGTTCAACATCACTGATCATTAGAGAAATGCAAATCAAAACCACAATGAGATACCATCTCACTCCAGTCAGAGTGATGATTATTAAAAAGTCAAGAAACAACACATGCTGACGAGGCTGTGGAGAAATAGAAACACTTTTACAATGTTGGTGGGAATGTAAATTAGTTGAACCATTGTGGAAGACAGTGTGGTGATTCCTCAAGGACCTAGAACCAGAAATATCATTTGACCTAGCAATCCCGTTACTGGGTATATACTCAAAGGAATATAAATTATTCTATTATAAAGATACATGCACATGTATGTTTATTGCAGCACTATTCACAAGAGCAAAGACATGAAACCAACCCAAATGCCCATTGATAATAGACTGGATAAAGAAAATGTGGTACATATACACCATAGAATACTATGCAGCCATAAAAAGAAATGAGATTATGCCCTTTGCAGGGACATGGATGAGCTGGAAGCCATTATCCTCAGTAAACTAATGCAGGAACAGAAAACCAAACACCACATGTTCTCACTCATAAGCTCAAGCTGAACAATGAAGACATGTGGACACAGGGAAGGGAACAACACACACAGGGAGCCTCTTGCAGGGGTGAGGGGAGGGAGAGCATCAGGACAAATAGCTAAGGCATGCGGAGCTTAATACCTAGGTGATGGGTTGACAGGTGCAGCAAACCACCATGGCTCATGTATACATATGTAACAAACCTGCATGTTCTGCATATGTATCTCAGAACTTAAATTAAAAATACATACAAGAAAAATATTTACAAGAAAAAAACATACATATACATACAAAAAATTAAAAAGGGTCCCTTTTTTCCTCTCATGATCAACCCCAAGTCTTTTCCTTCATGTAGTAAATCTGGAGGACTGAATTTTAGAACTGATAATACTCAGTATAATTAATAAGTTGATCCTGATGGCATGCATTCATCTAGGCCTAAGATTCTTTGAAGTAGACTTTGACGACAATAATAATTAGGCCAAGATATAGTAACAGATCTCTTTAACAAAAGGCAGCAAAAATGAGACTAATAACAGTGCCTATCTCACAGGTTTGGAGGATTAAGAGTTAGTGCCATGTAACTTCTGGCACACAGTTGTTTTTAACATTACCTAATAATATTGCAATGGTTTTAATTACATCCTTTTAAAATATATGTCCAAGTTCCAATCCCAGTACCTATAAATGTGACCTTATTTGGAAATAGTCTTCACAAATCCTTAATTAAGAATCTTGGTATGAGACCAAGATTGGATTTCATTTGTTAATAATTTGAAATATTCAAATTATATTAATTTGAATATTCAAATTGGTATCAAATATTCAAATACCAATCTTGGTATGAGACCATGCTGGATTTAGAGTGGGCCCTAGATCCACTGACTGGTATTCTTATAAGAGAAAGGAAGAAGATTTGGGATGCAGAGACACAGCAGAGAAGACCATATGAAGATGTAGGCAGAGACTAGAGTGATGTTTCTGCAAGCCAAGGAACACTGAGGATTGCCAGCAACTATCAGAAGCAGCTTGGAGAAATGCATGAAACAGTTTCTCCTTCAGGACCTCCAAAGGAACCAAATCTGTATATGTTTCAGACATCCGGCCTCCAGATCTGTAAGAATACATTTGTGTTAAGGCATGGTGGCACATGCCTGTAATCCCAGCTACTCAGTAGGCTGAAGCAGGAGAATCACTTGAGCCCAGGAGTTCCAGGCCAGCCTGGGAAACATAACAAGACTCCCAATTCAAAAAAGAGTGTTGTGAGCCCTAGAAAACTAATATTAATAGTAATCAATTCAATGGTACCTAAGTAAACCTATTTGGAAAGAGTATGGAAAAGTCTGGAAATTATTTGTCCCTTTTGCTATACTGATATAAAGAACCTCAAGACAGAACAGACTTGGGGTGTATTTAACTAGTATTTAAATCAACAATGTTACCAGTCACTTGCTTTTCCCAAAGATAATTCAAATTATTAACAAATGAAAGGCCATACCAGATAAAAAGCGAAAGGTTTGACTTTTCTTTTGCAAAAGATTCAAAGGGAAAATCAAGTTATTCTTTCACTGTAATGACAACAAACACATACCATACCTGGTATATTAGAAACTTTTTTAGAGAAAGGAATACACAAAGACCCTTACCCTCGTGGAAAGGTATTATCTAGACATATAAAGCAATTTAACCCACAATACAGTGGTTACTAACCAATCAAGCAATCTTCTGTTTAGCACTTGATTTTCTAAGGAAACTTTATTTTTCATAGTAAACTAATAAATTTTCATCTTAGTTTTATACATTGTTATCTGAGAATATGATTAATATGAGAATGATTTCAGAAAAATGAATCCCTCCTCAATTTGCTGACAAATCAGATTTGAATTATTAAAGCTTTTACTAGTCTTAATGATAACATTAGAAATCCATATAAATAATTAAGAGGTAAAATAAGGAGAACTGGACATCATTCACATCCCACCAAGAAACTATTAAATAGAAACAGACAGGCCAGACATGGTGGCTCACACCTGTAATCCCAGCACTTTGGGAGGCCAAGGTGGGTGACTTGCTTGAGTTCAGGAGTTCAAGACAAGCCCGGCCAACATGGTGAAACCCCATCTCTTTAAAAAATACAAAAATAAAAATAAATATTAGCCAGGTATGGTGGCACATGCCTGACACATCTCAGCTACTTGAGAGGCTGAGGTGGGAGGATTTCTTGAGCCCAGGAGGCAGAGGTTGCAGCGAGCTGAGATCCCACGACCGCACTCCAGCCTGGGTGACAGAGTAAGACCCTGTCTAAAAAAAACACACACACAAAAACAGACAGCACCCAATTTACATGTCCTAGGAAACAATGATGCAATCCTGACTATAATCTAAATAAGGATCTTCCAAATTATTCTGGACTTATTTCTGGCCTTTGCAAGTGACACAGAATTGGCCCCTAAATGATGACTTCTTTTTATATAGCAAGTAAAAAGTCATACATGTAACTATCAACAGGTGAATGCTGAGTAAAAGCAGCCAGACAGAGTATATATTACACGGTTCTTAAGAAACAAAACAGATCAGTGGTTTCCTGGCTGGGAGGAAGACAGCAGAAGAGTGGGGGAAACAGGGGACAGCAAAGAGAGATTACAAAGGGGCACGAGAGCACAAGGCAACTTCTGGGGGGGATGGATATATTTATTTTCCTGATTTTGGTGACAATTTCACAGATGTATACATATGTCAAAACCCATCCAATTGCACAGTTTAAATATACACATTTTATTATCAATTGAACTTCAGTAAAGCTGAAAAAGAGAATAAACACTTTTGTTTCAGGAAATAAATGTTCCCTAATAGTATAACATATACAGATAAGCCACAAAAATCCACTTCAATTGAATTTAAAGATCTTTTCAATTACTTTCCTGTATCTTTGCTGCCTTCTGAAATCAAGCTTTACAACAAACAGAATCTGCCTTCATTTTGAAGTTACTCATTTCCCACAGACTCTTTTTTCTTCCTCCTACTACCTTTTCCTGAGTATCCCTGAAGGCTTTTATCTGGATCTCTTGGAATTGTTGCTTCTTACAATGAAATAGATAATACTTGTCATAGTGCTTAATAGTTTACAAAAGTTATTTCCATTCTTTTTTCAAACCAATCCTGAAAAATAGGCTCTTGTGGAATACATATTTTCAGCATATATATTCTACAGATTTAAAAAACTAAGGCTGAGATCAAATATATATAAATTGCTCAAGATTACAAATAAATGATCAAATTCTGAGTCAAATACAAGTCTACAGACCTCAAATACATGTTGTCTCCTCCCAACCCGCCCAACTTGCCACTCTACTTCCATCATCATCTACCTGGAGATAATGTCCTAGTCCATACCTCAAGAGACAGGGTCTTACTATGTTGCCCAAGCTGGAGAGCAGTAGCTCTGCACAGGCACGGTCCCACTACAGATCAGCACTAGAGTTTTGACAAGTTCTGTCTCTGACCTGGGACAGTTCATCATTCCTTAGGCAACCTGGTGGTCCCCCATTCCCATACTGAAGGATGTCAATATTGTTGATGTTGGACTTAGTGGAGACACTTAATCGGTGGAGCATACTACAATACAGCCCAGAACCCCTAAGCTCAAGTGATCCCCCCACTTCAGCCTCCCAGGCAGCTGGGACTATAGGCACACACCACCACACCTAGCCGTCCGTAATTTTAGCCCTGTCTGTTCACCATTTTGTACACGTTTTGTATATGTGTACAAATTTCTTGGAAATCTAGAAAGATGTAAAAAATAACCCAAAAATGTCACAAACAGAATTGAACATGCTTTCCACTTTGTGTCCCTTCTTTTCAGTAGTTTCAGAGTTCTAGAGAGGAGTGTAGTTTTACATGCTCAATGTTACCTTTTGCTTCCCCTCTCCTTAGTCTCCTTCGTACCTCCTGTATAGTAACTGATTTGCCATAAGAGACATTTGGCCTTTGCTTTTGGGAGGTAATGTATTATCATACCCGATAGGATGTTTTTATTTAGGAGAGAGGCTGGCCATACCCAACAGCAGCAGGCTGGGGGCTGGCCACATCAGAAACACCAACTATGTGTTTTAGGGTGGGGACTTCGGGTCACAAAGTAGTAGTCAACCTAGGACTGATGTCAAACACGTGGGCAATCAATCAATCATGCCCAAGAACTGAAGTCCCAATAAAAACCCTGTATAATGAAGTCTGGGTTAGCTTCCCCAGTTTGCAATAATTAGTGCATACTGCCATACACTGATGCAGGGAGCACATGTCCTGAGGCCAGTAGAAGCTTATTTTTGACACCTGGACAGATTTTGCCGTGCCAGCTTCCTTTGACCAATTTTAATCTGTATTCTGTCCCTGTAACAAACTGCAACTGAGTATGACAACTTTAGTGAATTCTGAGTCCTTCCAATAAACTACTAAACCTGAGGGGTGGTTTTAGGAAACCCCCAACTTGCAGTTGGTGTGAGAAGTAAGGGCAGTCTTGTGGACTCTACCCTCAAACCTTGGTCTGGCTAACTCCAGAAACATACCTAATTTGTCATAAAGTCTTACCAATTATTCTTCCATAAAGATTCAACTTAACACCTCCACCTGATATTCAGACAGTAGAACAATCAAGCAATATTTTCTAACTGTGGCTGCCAGAGCCAGGGATTTCTCAAGGAGCGGCTCTGGGAATGACAGTGGAAGGTAGTGGGGTCTTAGAAATGTCATGGTTCAATTTGAAAACCACTGGTCCAATGAAGTGGACACAAGCTTTGGAATCTGCCACTCACTTATTAAGTGACCTCAGGCAAGTAATTTAATTTTTCTAAGCCTCGATGTTAAAACTGCAAACAGCAGTATCTACCTTCCAAAATAATCATGAGAATTAAGACAGAAAAGATAGGGAAAGCCTAATCCAATGCCTGCCATACAAACGATCCACAATAAATTATAAATAATCTCTCCAGTTACTGATGAGTATAAAAGACCATACTGATCTTCTATAGTTAATCCCATTCAAGTCCACGCTGTCAGACTGGTCATTCCCATATACATTTTTTTTCATGCTATCATTGCATTTAAAAATAGTTCTCAATCACATCTAGATCAGATCAGGTAGCTTGACTAGGAATTAAGAAGCATGGCTATATTTCCTGCTTCTGAAACAGTCCTGAGCAGAAAAGTTGGATCAACTGAGTCCCCTAAATTTTTCCTAACATTCTCTTGATTCTCATCAAGGTACATCTCTTCTATCTAAAGTGCCTACCTTACTTCTTCTCAGTTCTCGCTCTCTCTCCTCACTCTGCCCTCTTAACTGGATTGCCACCTGTCAGGTAATCCAGACACATTAATCCCTTTGGGACAGGGTATCCTAATTCACAGTTTCCTAACCAGAATGCAACTGCTTTGAATGGTTCACAGGTATGCCTGAGATATTGATCCCTCTGCTCTCCAGGCAGCAGAGGCAGGGCTTGAGACATTGGGGAAAGTGCACACTGATGCCTTTTGGCAATGAGCAGTTTATGTTAATGAGACATACAATTACCATTTTCTATGTATGTCATGATGTGAAAAAGATGTTGACCAGTACCCTCACCTCACTCTACACAAACATGCTCCCCTACTTATCATCTTATAGCATAATTTTTGCCTTAGCTGCCCCTCTGGGTAGATGACAGTAAGCTAGAGGTAATGGGGAGCATGGAACTTATGAGTTATTAGGCCTACTCTAACTCTGTAACCTTGGACAAGTCACAACTGTTTTAAGACTCAGTGTCTTCATATATGCACATTTCTTAAGTTAGCGGCAAGGCTCAATTCTATAATGAGCATACGAAAACTCAAAATGCTAGGTTATCACTATTAACAAATGTTCCTTAACTATTAACGATATGATCCTATACACTAAAAAGAACTCAAAGGGAGAAATTTGTTGTTTTTTTTTTTTTGTCAACAAAACTGTCTGATCTTTTATTTGTCCAACTCCACTTTTAAGCTGTCTATAGGAATGTAATACTAAGTACATTCCTGGAAAACCAATATGGGCAGTTTTGACATCAGCAGCTAATTTTTCCGACACTGTGCCTAAATATGAAGAATTCTTCCAGGGCTTGATTTTACATCATCTTTCCAGGTATGAAAAAATTCCAAAGTTTCACCATACCTTTTAATTCGCTGTCAAGATTTACACGGGCTCTGTGAACATCTGATTACCTATTTACAATCCATAAATCCTCCTTGTGAGATTCTTCCTGTGAAAATTTCCCAGAGGGGCATATTTACTAAAGTGGTAATACATTATTTTGACCTGAGGACCCTCAGAAATGACACGAAGTCAAAGGTAGTGTGTGGGGCGTACTACATAACATTCTGGAACTGTCGATTACTAGACAGTAACTGGTTTTTAAAAAAGACCCTTTGGAAGAATCAATAAATCAGCAAGTTATAAGTCAGTGTGATCACAGGGGGTTCAAAGAAGTCTACAAGGGGAATGAGATTCTTAGAAACACGTCACCGTATTATGAAATTGCTTTACCTCTCCCAGGTCATCTGCCACCCACTGTCTCTCCTGGTCCCACCCCTTTGTTCCAACCAGACTGAACTTTCTGCAGTACACCATATTCTTCCATAATTCTTTGCCTTGGCTCACACTGTCCTTCTATCTCCATACCCTTCTGTTCCTCTTCACCTGTAAAACACCTACGACTCTTTCAAGGACCAGTAGACTGCAAGATCCCTGAGAGTAGAAACCACAGAGTTTTGTTCACAGCTGTTATATCTTCAATGCCTAACATAGTTAGTAGGTGCTCAATAATTAATGGAAGAATGGAGGCTCAAAGAAACTTAAAGCAACTCTTAGCTGAGAGCACAGCATCTCTGCTTCACTCCTTCCCAACATACACACTTGGCTGGCTGCCCACTTTTCTGTGCTCCCATGATACTCTGTGACTATTTCTACCATACATTTTTCAGTTGTACCGTAATTCTCTGTGAACTCTATGAGGGCGAGGACAGTAAGATGTCATCATTTATCCCTAGAACTTTGCACAGTGCTTGAGACACAGTAGGGAGACAATAAATGTTGGCTGAACAACTGAAAGGGGGTGTCAGAGCAGCCCGAGGATATGCAAGTACGCGTCCCATTCTCGTAGCCTCTGCGATCCTCGCGCTCGCACCCGGCCCGGGTTTCCTCCTCCAAAGAGGTGGCCGCGGAGCCCTCCTTCGCAACTCCCCCGCAGACCCAGCCCCTGTCTCCTCCGGCCAATTAAAGTCCAACTGCTGCCGCCGCTCCTTCGGCGGACCCCAAGCCCCAGCTCGGGCTCGGGCTCGGGCTCGGGCTCAACTGTGTGGAGGGAGGCTGACTACAGATCCGCGCCGGCGACGCGGCGGGGAAGGCGGGAAGGCTGGAAGGCTGCTTCTTCGCTCCCGCGGCCGCGCGAGGCGCGCCAAAGCCGACACGGCTGGGACTCCCACCTGCCCGGGCGCCACGAAAGCCGCGGTCCGCGCGCGTGCCGCCGCGTCAGCACCTCCCCGGTGGCGAGCCCTCGGCCTGTCCCCGGTCCCCTCCACCCGCCGCCTCCAACCCAGGCTCGGCAGCCCCTGCACACTCCGGCCCGAGCCTGGGGTATGCAGCCCAGACCAGTGTCCCGGTAACCGGCTAGGGGCGGAGGTAGGGGCTGGGAGTCCGGGGACACCGGCCCGCGACCCTGCGGCCTCCGCCGCTGTCCTCGGCCCTCGGTCTCCAGACCCCCGCGTCCCGCCGGGTTCCCAGGGCGGCGGAGCGCAGGCCCGCGGCGCAGAGCGCACTGACCTGGAAGTGCAGCGCCATCTTCCCGGGAGGCGGCGCCGGCCGGCCAGTCTGCACCGAGCGCCCTAGGAGAGGCAGCGGGGGCGGGCGCCGCGGAAGCCCTAGCCGCCCGCGGGGTCCCTGCGCCGCTCGCCGGCTCGCGCTCGCTCGCTCCTCGTAACCCTAGCCGCCCAGGGAGTCCGCGTTGGAAGCGCTGGAGGGGCGGGGCTGGGAGGAACGGGGCGGGGCGGGGCGACGGGGGCGGCATGCGGGGGCGGAGCCGATAGGGGCGTGTCCTCCGAGAATCTGAACCACCCCTTGCGCTCAAGTTTCCGCTGCTGCGTTTTGGTGGATCATCTCCTCCAACCTCTGCCTTTTGACACAACTACCACGACCCACCTGTCAGCAGTGGACCCTGACTCATAAGTCTTCCCAGGCTCTCTTGACTCCTGACCCTCAAAATACAACTATCGCCCATGGATCCCGACTCCTGCATCTCCACAGATTTTTTTGTCTCCTAACAGCCACTTACCATGGACACGCACAAGCCGTAACCTTTGACTCCCACATGCCAACTGCTGCCCTTGACCCCTGACTCCTGGGACCCAACTTCCATTGCTGCTTAACAATGCTTTTAGCTTCATTTTGGTTAAAATTAAACTGACCATGTCTACATGCTCTTAAGTTGTAAAATTCAAGCTTTACCTCTTATTCCTTGTCTGCATTCCATTTAATATGAACTTATATTTTACACAAAATGATTCCATTGCAATGAGAATTTATTGGAGCAGAAGTGAATCAAAGTCACTGCTTTCTGATGCTGTTTGTTTTTTCTTCAAGTTCAACAGTTCCATTTGGGAGCACTGTACTTTAGTATTTAAGGGGGAAACTCCTTTAAGCACTTCTTATATTCAGGTCTGCTAACAACAAAGTCTCTCAGCTTTTGTTAACATAAAATCATCTTATTTCATCTTCAGTTCTTAAAGGATAGTTTTGCTGGGTATAAAATTTCACATTAGCTTTTTTTTTTTTTAATCTTTCAGCATCTTAAAGATGTCTTTTCATTGTCTTCTGGTTGTCATTGTTTCTATTGAGAAATCAGCCATCAATCTAATTGTTGCTCCTGTCTTCTCCCATCCTCAGCAACTTGAAAATTTTTCTCTATTTTCTTTTTTGTTGTCAGCACTTTGAGTTTGATGTCACAAAGTTTGTATATGTGTGTGTGTGCTGTATTTGTACTGCTTGGGATTCATAAAGCTCTTTAAGTGTGAATCTGATCTTTTTCATCAGGTTTTGAAAAATCTTGGTCAGTATTTCTTTAAATATTGCATTTGTCTCCTTCTGTCTCTCTCTCTCTCTATCTTTCCATTCTGGAACTCCAGTTACATGTATACTAGAACATTTTGCTATGTTCTCTATTTCTCTTTTGTATTTTTTCTATTTGCCTGCTGGCCATTCCATAGAAACTCTGTTCTGCTGTGTCTGAGCTGCTATACATCTCCTCTATTAAATTTTTAGTTTTAGTTATGATATTTTCAGTTCTAGAATTTTCATTTAGAGAATTGAAATTTTCATGCTTCCTCCTCTCCCATTTTAAAAATAGATTCCAATGCTTTGATGAAATTCTTTATTTTCTTAAACATTTTAGCTATATTATTTAAAGCCCTTATTTATCTGATAACTCCAATATCTGAATTATCAAGTCCTCCTAGGTTTTTGGTGTGTGGCCTCCTTTTTTTTTTAATAGGATATCTCATGATTTCTTGTTGAATTCGAATGATATGGAAGAAAATTTGTAGAGGCTCTAGTTGATAACAGGTTTCTCCAAAGAGGGCTAAGTTTTCTTGTTGTAGTAGACAGATAGGAACACTGGTGGATCACTGAGTCTTTTTAATTCTGGTTAACTTTAGTTTTGATCTTACTCCTTGGCCGTGGTCCTTACTAGGTCTTACAACTAAAAGCCTAGTTTGTGGCTGGATGTGGAGGCTCATGCCTGTAACCCCAGCACACTGGAAGGCCAGAGAGGGTGGACTGCTTGAGTTCAGGAGTTTGAGACCAGCCTGGCAACATGGTGAAAACCCATCTCTACAAAAAATTAGCTGGGTGTAGCAGCATGCGTCCATAGTCCCAGCTACTCAGGAGGCTGAGGTGGGAAGATCACTTGGGCCCAGAAGTTAGAAGGTACAGTGAGCCGTGACTGCACAACTGACCACTGCACTCCAGGGTAGGCAACAGAGCAAGAATGTGTCAAAAAAAATTAAAAAGCCTGGAATGTTTACCAAGATCCTTCCACCTTGTGGGGCTTGAACTCTAGTCGCTGTCTCCCCAGCCCTGCGTAGCTGCTGAAATCTTTGTTGAACTCTTTAGGTGCTGTTGTTCTGCTGGATTTCTTGGAGTCTCTTCATGTGCATGTGTGTCTTCGGAACTGATACAAATTTGGGGGCTCACATCTCTGTAGTGTCTTTCTTTCTAGAATTTTGTCCCTCAATTCTCGGTTGCTCTTGTTCCCAAACTCCAGCCTTTGCTCCTAGCCTATTGAGACTGCTGCTTTTTATTTAGCTGCTACTCCTTGCTACCACTTGGAAAGTGCTCTGGGGTGGTGACAGGAAGGAGCAGATGGGGAATCTAAGGTAAATTTGAAGCTTACCTCTCGTGCACTTTCCTTCTTTAAAGATTTGTGGCCACTTAAATTCTCCCTTTTCTATTGCCTTTAGTTGTTAAAGATATTTATCTGTAGTGTGTATGTGTGCGTGTTGCTGTTAAATTCATATTTACTCACAGTTTTATGTACATTTAATATATGTGACAGAATTGTCATACACACACACACACACACACACACACACACACACACACACACACACAGTGTCCTATCTTTATAATAGTTTTCAGTGGGAGATCTAATCCAACATAAGACACTCCATTATTTCAAGCCTGTTTGCAACTTCCATTCTTGACCCTTGGTTTTCATAGCTCATCCACTGTCCATAAATCTGCAATTCCACAACTGAACTCCTATAAATCTTAAAATTATCAACACCATCCCCCTGCCATTTTTCACTTCTGCGTCCCAAAGTTCCTGATTCCCATAGTCATAACTTCCATTTCCATGTCTCAAGACTTTTGTTATCTAATCTCAACTGTGATTCCTACATCCCAACATATCTGATGCCCACATCCCAAACACCCATTATGATTTCTGACCTAAGATGTCTGCTGCACAATACCCCATTATTTTAACTGCCTGTTGCTTTTTGCCTGACTTCTAAAACGCAACTACCTTTTAAAGCTATTGTTTTAAAATGGCATTTTTATCACCTCAAATTTTAGGTCCTTGAGGGAGAAACAATTATTTGAGTTTTGAATCATTTAATTTTATTTTCCTACCCCAGAATATTGTCAGCAGAAATGTAAGGTTGTGATAACAACAATGGAGTTTGCCAACTACTCTGTGGATTCACCAGGCAATTTTGGAAACAAGAAGCCAACTGTTTTTTCCCTTTTAAATTTGAGTGGCTGCTTAAGATATCTGTTTTCAATTAACACTCTCTTCCGTGAGGGTCTATCAACAAAATATGCAGACAACTCCATCTCTTTTATGTCAGTTAATAAATTTTAAGATAGAATTATGTCACTACAGCTATTAAAAGTAGCACAGAAGATGCTCCAGGACGTCAAATAATTCATTTCTATCACAAAACTCAATTAAAGGAGGGACATTTAGAACCCTTAGGAATTATAAAATTATCTTCCTTTGTGGAAACCAGCCTTCTAAAAAAGACAAATGGATCTTTGATCTTTGTACTTTTCAGGAGATTCAATTAACATTTGTAATTCCCGTACTTTAGGAAATTCATCTAACATCTCTGAGTTTTGATGTGTTATTTCTAAGATTGGGATGACAGTAAGTCTGTAATTCAAATAATTTTCTGAACAATAACATGAGATGAAGCAGGAGAGCACAGTGGTTAGGAAAACAGAGTCTAGATTTGGATGTCAGCTGCATCCCTTACCAGCTGGCAAACTTGAAGTCACTTCACCTCTCTATGGTTTCATTTCCTCATCTGAGAAATGGAGACGTAATAATATCTATCTCATAGGTTGCTGTGATGATTAAATGAGTTGTTATATGTAAAGTATTTGGAAGGTACTTGGCAAATAATGAGTGCTATATAAATAGTAATTATTATTATCAAGTACATGTATGTTATTCTCTGAATATAATGTTTAAAATTCTATTTTGATAGCATGGGATTATAAGTTTAATCAAACAGACTAAGTTACTCTTTTTTTTTTTTTAATTTGTAAATTTACCAAACTGGATATTTCCTCATTGCCCTACTCCCACTTCACCCAGCTTCTCTAGCCAGAAAAATTTCAAAAGGTTGTGACATTATTTACATTACCTTTCTGTATGAAATGGAAAGGCTGTTAACGTTAATATTTTCGTAAATTGTGAGACTGAAAGTCTCTATCAGTACTTAAAAAGTAAAATCTATGATCATTTACTTCAGTAGCACTTTTAAACAAAGTACACTAATGTTTTAGTGTACAATTCCCTTAGCTTATTCTACAATTGCAATTTGATTAAGTACATTTAGCAAGATTACTTAATAACTCAGTAAGCTTTGGGAAGCCAGCAGAGGGCAGGCAGGCGAGAGAAACAGGAGGGGAATGTATCCCCAAACTTCAAATTTACATCAAACCCTCCCAAAACACAATGGTTACACATCAATAAAATATTCGCCAGTGTGCTTTCTTTATGCTGGTTAATTTTTGTTTTGTCAAGTCTTTGACCTTAAACATAATTACTTAAATATCCAGTGCAAAACCAGAGTACAGTAATAAAAAATTTTTCTCCACTGTTAATATGAATACGAGTTATTTCATAATCTTGATTATTACATATATACTAAAAAATATACATTCTTTTCTTTAGATGGTTTTACATTTTTAACATACTGGCAATAGTAAAAGTATAATGCTCTGTATTAATAACGCCAGTACTGGCCAGGCACCATGGCTCACACTGATAATCCCAGCAATTTGGGAGGCCAAGGTGGGTGGATCACGAGGTCAGGCGTTCAAGACCAGCCTGCCCAATGTAGTGAAACACCATCTCTCCAAAAAAAAAAAAAAAATTACCTGGGCGTGGTAGCCGGTGCCTGTAAACCCAGCTACTCAGGAGGCTGGGGCAGGAGAATCACTTGAACCTGGAAGATGGAGGTTGCAGTGAGCTGGGATCATGCCACTGTACTCCAGCCCAGGCAACCATGGGAGACTCCGTCTCAAAAATAATAATAATAATGTCGGTATTTTGACAAGTAAAACAAATATTTCTCATTCTGTATATTATCTTATTTGCATATTAGTGCTTCCATATAATAATAAGTAGTTTAAGGAATTGATTATGTATGCAAGAGAATATTATGTTAGTAAGTGTCCTTAAAGTTACTGCTAAGCAAGAATATGATAAAATATCACCTGACAGTCAATGCTATTGGACAAATAAAGCAGTAAAAGCTGTATAAAAATCAGTTTGACAATATATATCAAAAACCTTAAAACTATGCATCCTGGCTGGGTGCATTGGCTCACGCCTGTAATCCCAACACTTTGGGAGGCTGAGGTGGGTGTATCACCTGAGGTCAGCAGTTCAAGACCAGCCTGGTCAACATGGCAAAAACCCGTCTCTACTAAAAATACAAAAATTAGCTGGGTGTGGTGGCAGGCGCCTGTAATCCCAGCTACTCAGGAGGCTGAGGAGAATCACTTGAACCTGAGAGGCGGAGGTTGCAGTGAGCCAAGATCATGCCATTGCACATCAGCCTGGGCAACAGAGCGAGACTCCGTCTCAAATAATAATAATAATAAATAATAAAAAGTACATCATCTCCACCCAAATTCTAGAAAATGATCCTAAGAAATAATCTAAATTACAAAAAATAAAATATGTGAAGATATTTATTACAGCTGATTTATAATAGAGAAAAGCTGAAAAGGCTAAGTGATAGTACAGCATATGGCAAAACTTAATATAGTCACTAAGAATTACGTTTATGTTATGCTAAGTGAAATAAGCTAGGCACAGAAAGACAGATACCTCATGTTCTTACTTACATGTGGAATCAAAAACTCACAGAAGCAGAGAGTAGAATGGTGGTTACAGAGTCTAGGGAATAAGGAAAATGGGGAGATGACTGTCAAAGGGTACAAAATCTCAATTAGACAGGTGGAATAGCTTGAACAGTGTAGTGAATATATTTAATAATAGCATATTGTACATTTCAAAATTGTTGAGAGAAGATTTCAAGTGTTCTCACCATAAAAAATAATTTATATTTGAGGTGAAGGATACGTTAGTTAGCTTGATTGAATTATTCCACATTGTATTCATAAATTATAACATCACTTTGTACCTCATAAATATATACAACTATAAATTGTCAATTTATAATAAAATTTAAAAATGAATTTTTTTATGCATATGGACTGTTTTGTAAAATCGCAAAAAGATGCCACGTTACAAAGTTAAGTGCAAAAAGCAAAATGCAAAATTGGAGTTCAGTGAAAAAGGTGTAGAAAAAAATTAATGGAACAGAATGCAAACAAATGCTAACATTGCTATCTTGCGGATGGTAATGTGGAATCAACAAGTGATTTTTTTTTTCTTCATAATGTTTCTGTACTGTCAAGATTCCCTAAAATGTACATTATTCATTTTTATAATAGGAGAAAAACTATGGTATAACTTAAAGGCAGATCTAAACAGATTACCTAATGCTCATTTAAAAAGTACTTATTTAAGAAACATTGATGGAAGATGTGTAGAGAGCAAGGCTAATCAGAAAAGGTGAACTTAACCAGGTAGCTGGTATTGCCACATTTTTTTGTTGTTTGTTTTTTTGTTTGTTTGTTTGTTTTGTTTTTGAGACGGAGTGACAGAATCTCATTCTGTTGCCCAGGCTGAAGTACAGTGGCACGACCTTGGCTCACTGCAACCTCCGCCTCCTGGGTTGCCAACTTAGACAGAATCCTATTATTAATTTTGCCAATGGTTCTGATAAAAAAAACTGGGGTTTATATGAAAGAAATGCTTTTGTAGTGGTGAAAAATAATTAAAAGTTTGGTTAAGAATGGAATATTTACAGTCTCACAATAACTCCTCACGAAATACTTATTCATTATAAAACAAAATAAAGTAACTTTTCAATACAAAAGTCTGGCATATGCAGCCATAACTGAGTGATTAATGTGGATACCATTAGTAATGGGACAAGTCTAAATCATGTACCATCTGACAGGGTTCAGTAAGAACACAACACCACCTTGTTGATAGCTCATCAAAAGATGCACATCCTGAATCTAATCTTGAGGAAACATCAAACTAAAATTGAGAGACATTCTACAAAATAACTGGTCTACACTGTTCACAAGTGTCAAGGTGACAAAAGGAAAGACTAAGGAACTATCTCAGAATAGTGAAACTCAAGAGACATGATAATGCAGGGCACAGTTCTGAACTGAATTGTTTTCAATAAAGGATGTTTTGCGGATACTTGGGAAAACTTGAATGAGATCTGAGGATTAGAAAGCAGTAATATCTCAATGTTAACTTCCCTAATTTCATGGTCATATTGTAATTATGCAAGAGAATTCCCTTATTTGTAGGAAATACACACTGATGTTTTTGGAAATTATGGTCATCAGCTTGGCAAATTACTTTCCAATGTAATTAGAACTTCTCTGTAAGTTTGTATAAGTTTGTGATTGTTTCCAAAAAGATAATTCTAAAACGCAAGAAATATACCAGGACAATTGACATAAACTAGATTGTTCTAGAAGACTGGATATTATCATCACCCAACTTGAAAGTAGGTTTAATAATTAAATACTTCTTCAAACACATATTTACCTAATATCACACCAAGGTATTAACATGTTACCCAAAGTGGTAGTAAATCTTTGCCTTGGTGGAATGAAAGGATTTATCATCCATAATAGGAATTTATGAAACTGTCACTATTTGGTCTAATGGGGCCTTCTTAGAATGTTTTATAAGGAATTTTACTTTTCACAGCTGGACTTGCATTCTGAATCCTCTTCATCCTACCTGACCCAAGGAAAAATGACTTAATCTCTGGGATCCTTAGGAATGTAATGCCAAGCACACTGCAAGATTGTTTGAAACATCTGATACTATGTGAAAGTTGAAAGTGTCCAGCACACAGTAGTTAATGCCATATTTTATTGATTCCAGAAGCACAGCATCATTTTTCACATTTTCTGATTTCTGAGGTCAGGATGTACCTTACAGTAGAAGGCCTTTCACAGTTGTGAACAGCCAGAGAGGCCAGAAGTACTAGTCATTGTCTACATGTTTGCAGAGTTGGATGTAAGTACTGGCAGCCTGGCTGGAAAACTACAACCCTTCTGTGTTTCAGTCAACAAACTCTTTCAGGTTCATTTAAGGATGGAACGTTCGTATTGGTTGTAGAAACCTTTTTTGGCCTCTTCTGGTAAGATCAAGAAAGTGCCGCCCTAAGAACTTGCAGAATGAGAGTCAGTGGCTATGGTGGAGCCCTCTTTCAAAAAATGCTATGTCCCAAGAGGACATTACTAATTGAAAACACATGGACACCAACAATTCTGAATTGAAGTGACTTGGAAGATTCGAATTTTATGTGCAAAGAAGTTTTAGGGATATCTTAATCAGTCAATTTCACTTCTGTTTTTTTGTTATGTACGTATATGAATGAATAAAGGTGGCCAGGCACCGTGGCTCACTCCTGTAATCCCAGCACTTTGGGAGGCTGAAGCGGGTGAATCACCTGAGGTCAGGAGTTTAAGACCAGCCAGACCAAGAAGGCGAAACCCTGTCTCTACTAAAAATACAAAAATGTGCCAGGTGTGGTGGTGGTGGTGCCTGCAATACCAGCTACTCAGGAGGCTGAGACAGGAGAATCACTTGAACCTGGGAGGTGGAGGTTGCAGTGAGCCGAGACGGTGCCGCTGCATTCCAGTCTGAGACACAGTGAGACTTCGTCTCAAAAAGAAACAAGCAAACAAAATGTATAACGGTAAAATTCAGGTCTAACTAAGTCTAAAAGATATCTTTCAATAAGTACTTAGTAAGAATTCTATGTTATGTTTATATAGTTCAAGTGTCAGAGTTTTTCTTTCTTCATGGTATATACAATAATTAGGCTTACTACAATTGATATGTGCCTTAGATTTGAAGAAGATCAGTCAGTGGTAATTTTTATTATCCTTGAAATGGCATCACTTAAGTAGTTGCCACACATAGACAATAATCTGTGAAAACATGCCAAGGTCCCTGGGATTGGTTCCTTATTATGGCAGAATTCATTTGGAAAAAATATATAACCTCTGAGAGACTGTCTTTGCCTAGGAGAACCAAAGTGGTGCCCATCATGTCTGCATCACTAGGAATATACTTGAATTGCTGTTTTATGTAGGAAAAAATGAAGATATACTCTAGGCACACGTTAGTAATATTCACCATTAATTAACTAATAGGGTCCCACTAAGTGGTTAACTGAGAAGTCAAAATATTGGCCTCAGGGGGCCAGGAAAATCTGTGGAAATATGGACGTATTAATATAATCAAATTTTAGAGTGTTAAAGGAGACCATGGCTGGTTAATCCATTGGTCACATGACTAAGAAGGGAGTTCATGTCATGATAAAAACGACATGGAACCACTCTGTGGACTGATCTATAACTGGCCACTCTGTATAGTAATATTGAAGCCTCCTCTGGAGGAATTCATTAACAAAGGGATGCTAGAATCCATCTGGACAGTGTTTTTTATTTATGGATGGTTTATCGCAACCAGCATATTTGAGACTGGGAAAGAATGTTTGGTATTTTCAAAGTCCCCATTTGAAACCAGATCATTTGAATGTAGGCTAAAGCAGAGGCACTTCGCCAAGGGGCTACCATTGGCCTGACACCTTCAACAAGGACCCAGCATTGGCCGTTTTGCATTTGCCTAGTACTGGACATTTCCCGTGGAGGACCTCTTGGACTACCTCACCTGCAAACAATCTGATATTGACTGTTTTACAAAAGAGATACCAGAATTTTGAAAATGGGCCAGGTAAAGGCATATCTTAAATGAGTTATCCTAGCATTTCCGCTGATCCACACCCCTCCCCACACAAAATTTGGACAATCTGTCTAAAAACTGAATGACTTATGCCATTTATATCTGTCTCTGCTGCCATGTTGACTATAGATGACTTAACCTTAGTTATTTCACAAACTGGAAAATCTTCTTCTGATCATTTGCTGAGGGTGGTCTGCGGGCAACATTTTACAAATATCCAATTGCAAATGATTTTATTGATTCTTAGAGTATTTAAAGATTGCTGTGTTAAGCTATTTATTTGTGAAATAGAGGATTAAACTCATTTAAAATGTTAATCTTCTTCAGTGCATGAATCATGCATTCAGCCTGTTTTAGTTCCTCCATAATAGTTGTCAGAAAGTTTAGCACAGAAAAGTACTTACAGTATCATTGAATTATTCTTGTCAACTAAAGTGATATTTGGTCATCATGTGAGTAAGACAGGCTCTTACATTGGGTGAATACTATTAGAAATATAGATCCTATTTTTTCTGGAAAGAATAATTATACTTAACATTTTGATAGGAAACTGACTTTCTAAAAAACCATCAAAAGTATATAAGTAAATATACATGATATTTTACGTGAAATGTCTATAGTTATATAAATTTGTTTCCTTTCTTATAGTCAACAGGTTCATATTCTTCCTCTTCAATATAGTCTTGAGACTTTTTTTTCTTTTTTCTTTCTTTTATGTATTTATTTTTTTGCTTTTTGAGATGGAGTCTCACTTTGCTGCCCAGGCTGGAATGTAGTGGCGTAATCGCGGATCACTGCAACCTCTGCCTCCTGGGTTCAAGCAATTCTCCTGCCTCAGCCTCCTGAGTAGCTGAGATTACAGGCACCCACCACCATGGTCAGCTAATTTTCTGTATTTTCAGTAAAGATGGGGTTTCACCATGTTGACCAAGCTGGGTTTTAACTCCTGACCTCGGCCTCCCAAAGAGCTGGAATTACAGGCATGAACCACCGCACCCAGCCTGTTCAATGTAGTCTTCATAATCTTTATTATTCTTCGTGACTCAGTTCCATGCAGGAATTCGATATGTGAATGAACAGCCTATACATCAAATAGAATAGAGGTGACATAAGTGAAAGATACAATGTACTTCATAATGTGCTGCACTTAGAGGTTTACTCTCAGGCCAACAGTTATGAAATAGTGCTACCCCACTATTTCCTTACCCTTTGTTGCGGATTGAACGTTTGTGTTCCTCCAAAATACATATGTTGAAGCCTTAACCCTCAAGTGGCTGTGTTTGGAGATAGGACTTGTGAGGAGGTGATAAGGGTTAAATAAAGTGGGTCCTACTCCAGTACAGCTGGTGTCCTTATAAAATGAGGAAGAGCTAGTAGAGCTCTCTCTTCCCACCATGTGAGGACACAGTGAGACGGTAGCCATCTTCAAGCCAGGAAGAGCACCCTCACCAGAAATCAAACGCTGCTGGACCTTGATCTTGAACATTCCAGCATCCAGAACTGTGAGAAAATACATTTCTGTGGTTTAAGCCACGCTGTCTGTGGTATTTCGTTATGGCAGCCCAAGCAGACTAAGGCACTTCTATTTGGACTTTCTTCCCCTAATACACACGTCCTTATAAATGTACTGGTATTTAAAGATTGCTGTGTTAAGCTATTTGTGAAATAGAGGATGGAAATGACATCAAAAGATGACTGTGGTTATAATATTCAGGACCAAGTGAAGGGGAAGGCCCAGAAGGTAGGTACCACAGCTAGGGGGCTTTTGTAAGAACTGAAAGAAAGGATCAGGTGCAAAAGACAGGCAGAGTGGAAGTTAAAGAAAGATCATACTGAAAGGTGGATGCCATTTGCTCTTGAAACATTAACTTTTAAAGGACAAAAGTAGTATTCCATGGTACATATATGCCACAGTTTCTTTATTCACTCCTTGATTGATGGGTATTTGTGTTGGTTCTATGTTTTTGCAATTGCAAATTGTGCTGCTATAAACATGCATGTATATCTTTTTCACATAGTGACTTCTTTTCCTCTGGGTAGATACCCATAGTGGGATTGCTGGATCAAATGATAGTTGAATGAATTAATGGCATTCGCAGTGACCTGGATGAGACTGGAGACTATTAGAAGTAAAATAACTCAGGAGTGGAAAACCAAATATTGTATGTTCTCACTCACATGTGAGAGGTAAGCTATGAGGATGCAAAGGCATAAGAAAGACACATTGGACTTTGGGGACTCACAGGGAAAGGGTGAGGAGGGAATGAGGGATAAAACACCACAAATTGGGTGCAGTGTATACTGCTTGGGTGATGGGTGCACCAAAACCTTACAGATCACCACCAGACAACTTACTCATGTAACCAAACACCACCTGTTCCCCAATAACCTATGGAAATATGTAAATTTAATATAAAAGACAAAAGTAATAAACATTCATTATGCAAGTTTAGAGTATTTATTTGTTAAAAATTAGTGTTGAATTAAAGGTTAAATATCTCTTATTATCCCTTCTCACGCTGTGTAGAGAAAACTACATTTAAAAGTATAGCATGATCTTTCCACCACTTTTCCTGTTGTTGCCTTAATTTGAAGTAAAAAACTACTTACCAGGACTGGTGAATTTTTGTCTTGTGTGTGCATAGGCTATACCATATTCATCTCTGGTGTAGCAAGCATCAATTACATTCACCTGTTTTCCTGATTCCTTAAATTTACAGTCAACACATCAGATCATATTTCAGAGGTCCACCTCTATCTGTTAGAAAAAATTTCCTTCAGCAGTTACTTATTCATTTATGCATAACTTCCTTCAATGGACATTTTCAACATATATAAAAGAAAGAGAGAATAGCATAATGAACTCTCATATACCATCACCCACAATATACATAGGCCAGCCATTTTTTATCTCTTATTCTCTCCTTAGGATCTATCCCCTACTAGCTACTGTAAAGCAGTTCCTAGACATTATACTTTAGGATGGGTCTCTATGAGATAAGGATTTTTTTTTTAAAGTGTAAACACAATTCTAGTATAGCCCTTAACATTTTTTTTTAACAGTTCCTTAAAATCATCCAATGGCCAGTCAGTATCCACATTGATTCAATTAGTTCACATGTATCTTTACATATAATTTGTTTGAATCCAGATCCAAAGAAGGTCCACACATTGCATTTGGTTGATGTGATTTTCTTTTTCTCTTTTTTTTTTTTTTTCTATTTTGAGACAGGGGCTGGCTCTGTTGCCAAGGCTGAAGTGCAGTGTCACAATCATGACTCTCTACAATCTTTGTCTCCTGGGCTTAAGCAGTCCTCCCACCTCAACCTCCCAAATAACTGAGACTACAGACATGTGCCATCATGGTAGCTAATTTTTGTAGTCTTTGCAGAGACAAGGTCTAACCATGTTGCCCAGGCTGGTCTCAAACACCTGAGCTCAAGCGATCCTCTTGCCTCACTGCCTCCCAAAGTGCTAGGATTACAGGCAAGACCCCCCACACACCAGGCTGATACGATTTTCAAGTTTCTTTTAATCTGTACCAGTTTGCTTCCTGCTTTTCTACTTCTCTTGCCATTAGTTTATTGAAGAAAGCAACTTATTTGTCCTGTCAAATATCCTGCATTTTGGATTTGGCTGATTGCATCCCTGTGGTATCATTTCGCATGTTTCTCTAGCGCTGTGTTAGTATTTTTAGAAATACTTGAGTTTAAACTTATTTGATATATTACAGCCCATGCTAGCCATTATGTTTTCTGATGTTTTCATTGTGTTTCTTTGGCCAGTGGGAGTCCCATCAAGTTGGTTCCTGTGTCGTGTTGAGGAGATGCCAGTGGAATGGTAATGCCCTTACTTTCTGGTATGACAAGATATTCAGACTCAACCTATGCATTTGCTGCCTCAGACCTGGAATCAGCCATTTCTCTAAGGAGGCTCCTTTCCTCTTAGTGGAAAATTATATTGAGAAACCATAATCTGGGTGCTGCAGGTGCTCTTACTACAGGGTTGGCTATAACTTCTGGGCCTTTTCATTGCTCAGAGCTGGGAAATGGTTTTGTTTTGTTTCAAAAATAAAATTATATCCCGGATTTATATTGATATTTTTCTATTCAAATTTAAGTTTGCAGAGTTTTCACTTATCCTCTTTCTCTTGTATTTGTACTTCTTTTCTTTGATGCTAAAAATCTTGGTTTCTAATGGCACTAACATAATTACTATTTGACTTACCATGCAATATATATTTATTTGTTTCAAAACTGTAATTCTGGTAATTTTACCAACAGGTAAATGATCACGCTGCCCTTGAGGAAGACCGCAGACAAAATCCAGAGTATGGAGTATTCTGCATGAACAAAGCACCTGGTTTCTGCCATAAGCCAATGACATAAAAAACAAGGATGAGGAAGAGTACTTTTCTAGATTGAGGAGACTTAAGAAACCTAGTGACCAACTATGATGTGTGAACTGTTTGAAGTGTAATTCAGAAAACCAACTGTAAAAAGACTTTTCGATGAAAATCGGGGTGTGATTATGGACAGGCTGATAGACGATGCCAAGGAAATATCACTATTTTTTTAGGTATGTTATAGCATTTTGTTTATGTAAGAAAGTGCAATATATTCTATAGAGTCATACTGAACTATGCAGGGTGATGTAACAGAAAAGCTGGAGATGGCTTTAAGACATTTTGGCAAAAAAAAAAAGTAAAACAAAAAAGGATGGATGAATAAATGTGGCAAAGCACTGATCATTATTGAATCTGGGTGGTGGGTGTAGAGGGCTTCATTATACTGTTCTTCTACTTTTGAGGATGCTTGAAACTTCTTACAATAAAAATAGTCTTTCTATGATTCATGGCTCACTGAGAAAAATCCAACCTCTGTACCCTATTGGATCTTCTCACCTAATCCAATCCAATCCTACTTTTCCAGGTTTACCTGTGAATGCTGCCACTCATGCACACTGCACAGCTGTAGTGAATGACTTGTATAACCTGACTGTCTTTGCTGCTTTGCTTATACTGTTTCCTCCACTTATGAGTCCTCTCCACCCACTATTCTGAGAATGCCCCAGAATTATGGTTAAAAACACTGATTATAGTAACTACCATTTACTGAGTGTTTACACTTGGCAATGGAATGCACTGGGTAATGATTCATATTCTTTTCTTTTTTTTTTATTTTTGAGACAAAGTCTTCCTCTGTCGCCCAGGCTGGAGTGCAGTGGTGCAATCTCAGCTCACTGCAACCTTTGCCTCCTGGGTTTGAGTGATTTTCATGCGCCACCACATCTGGTTAATTTTTGTATTTTTTAGTAGAGATGGTGTTTTGTCATGTTGGCCAGGCTGGTGTTGGAATCCTGGCCTCAAGTGATCCACCCACCATGGCCTCCCACAGTGCAGGGATTACAGGTATAAGTCACTACAACTGGTAAATATTCATTTTTAAACAATCCTGAGATATACCTGAGAAGAGAGGAAACCAGATCAAAGACGTGAAGTAATTTGCTCATAGTGCATTTCATTCTGAGGCATATTATCCCGTTTGTTTGTTTGTTTAACTATATCAGTGGTTGTCAAATTTTGGAGTGGCATTAGGTCATCCGGAACAGTTATTTTCACATGCAGATTCAAGAGGCACACCTTCTGGATCCTAACTTTTTCCAGCTGCACTTGAGTCCTGCAGCTGATCTTTTCACCAAGGTGTCAAGAGGGTGCTGTGACTTGTGGTCTTGAAGCCACACTTTGAGAAACACTGCACTACACCACGCTGTAACCTCCTTTCATTCTTTCTGTCACCACCTGCAGACCTCTAGGTCCTATTAATGAGGTCATATATATAAAATGATTTTGTATATCTTCTATTACTTTGAATATGGAAAGTATTATTATATTGCCTGATATGGCTACAAGGGAAACATTTTAATATTTCAAACTTGGATTGTAAAATGCAATCTGGGAAAGAGAATTCATTAATGTCATCAACAAATATATTGAGTGGCTCTGTGTGTTGTGCAAAAGATTCATGTATCTGAATTGAAATGCAAGTATCATCATCGGGAAGAAATGTTTTATCTGCCTTTGCCTTCCACTCCAGATGTTTTATGGGGTAGGCTGAATTTTCACAAACAAAAATGACATTATTTCCAGTGAAATTCTCTGTATTTTCAGGAGGCAAAGAAATTACAGTAGTTACAAAAGAAGTGAGAAATCTGTGCCCAAAATGGCTCCCACACAGTTTGGAGGCTCCTCAAAAAATTAAAAATAGAGCTCACATATGGTCCAGCAATCCCACTGCTGGGTATAAATCCCATAGAAAGTAAATTGGTATATCTAAGAGATATCTGCACTCCCGTGTTTACAGCAGAGCTGTTCACAATAGCCAAAATTTGGAAGCAACCCTAAGTGTCCATCAACAGACGAATGGATAAAGAAAATGTGAGACATACACACAATAGAGTACTATTCAGACATAAAAAAGAAACAAAAGTCCTGGCACGGTAGCTCACACCTGTAATCCCAGGGCACTTTGGGAGGCTGAGGTGGGTGGATCATGAGGTCAAGAGATCAAGACCATCCTGGCCAACATGGTGAAACCCCATCTCTACTAAAAATATAAAAATTAGCTGGGTGTGGTGGTGGGCATCTGTAGTCCCAGCTACTCGGGAAGCTGAGGCAGGAGAATCTCTTCAACCCGGGAGGCAGAGATTGCAGTGAGCTGAGGTTGTGCCACTGCACTCCAGCCTGGTGACATAGTGAGACTCCATCCCCCCCCCCCCCCAAAAAAACCCAAAAACCAAAAAACAAAACAAAAAAACCTCTGTCATTTCCAATAACAAGGATGGAACTGGAGATCATTGTGTTAAGTGAATTAAGCCAGGCACAGAAAGACAAAGATCACATGTTCTCACTTATCTGTGAGATCTAAAAATCAAAACAATTCAACTCATGAACACAGAAAGTAGCAGGATGATTACCAGAGTCTGGGAAGGGAAGTTGGGGGGATAGTGGGGGGATTGGGGATGATTGATGAGTACAAAAAAATATGAAGTTAGAAACAATGAATAAGACATACTATTTGATTGCACAACAGGGTGATTATAGTCAACAATAACTTAAGTGTACATATTAAAATAACTAAAAAGAGTGAAACTGGATTATTTGTAACACAAAGGACAAACACTTGAGGGGATGGATATCACATTCCCCATGATGTGGTTATTTCACATTGCATGCCTGTATCAAAACATCTCATGTGCCCCACAATATATACACCTACTATGTACCCACAAAAATTAAAAATAAAAAAAATGTTTTTAAATGGCTCCAATGTCGAAGGAAATATTTCTGGAAATAATTTGTGCATATGTAAATGCAACTGGGGCCAGGGGTGGTGGCTCACACCTGTAATCCCAGCTCTCTGGGAGGCTGAGGCAGATGAATCACCTGAGGTCAGGAGTTCGAGACCAGCATGGCCAACATGGTAAAACCCCTGTCTCTACTAAAAATACAAAAATTAGCCAGGCCTGGTGGAATGTGTCTGTAATCCCAGCTACTCGGGAGGCTGAGGCAGGAGAATCGTTTGAACCTAGGAGGTGGATGCTGCAGTGAGCCAAGATCGTGCCAGTGCACTCCAGCTTGGGCAGTAAAGTAAGAATCCATATTAATAAAAATAAAAATAAATAAATGCAATTGGAACAAATGATTGGATCTTTTTTCAGTACTCACATAGCCAGTAGACTTTTAGTCAAAATTTCTACAAAAATGTTGTATAGTATTTATGCAGCATGAAAATGGGAATCCACTAGCAAAAAAGCTTTGCTTAGAAACTCATTCAGAGATCCCTCTCATTTAGTTGAATATGGACTTTTTTTTTTTTCAGAGTCTGTCTCTGTCGCTCAGGCTGAAGTGCAGTGGCGTGATCTCAATTCACTGCAATCTCCACCTCCTGGGTTCCAGTGATTCTCCTGCCTCAGCCACCTGATTAGCTAGGACCACAGGCATAGGCCACCATCCCTGGCTAATTTTTGTATTTTTAGTAGAGACAGGATTTCATCATGCTGGCCAGGCTGGTCTTGACCTCCCGACCTCAAGTGATCTGCTTGCCTCAGTCTTCCAAAGTGCTGGGATTCCAGGAGTGAGCCACCGTGGCCAGCCAAACACGGACTATTTAGAATGAGAAAAAATTCTGTCAAAATTTCCAAAAGACCTGGTGAAAATGGAAGCTGTGAAGAGTGTTTGCTAAGTTGGGGTGGGGGATGATGAAGAAGAAGAAAAGTAGGAAAATGATGTGGAAAAAGAAACGATGTATCTCTTAAGGAACTCGTATCTAAAATACATAAATATTATAATTCAATAAAAATACAAATAACTGTATGAAAAATTGACAAACAATCTGAATAGACATTCCTCCAAAGATGATATACTAAACGCCAATAGGCACATGAAAAATTGACAAAGGATCTGAATAGACATTTCTCCAAAGACAATATACAGAAGGTCAATAGGCACATGAACAGATGCTCAGCTTCGTGAGCCATCTGGGAAAGGTAAATCAAAATTACAATGAGACAGCCCTTCACACACACACTAGCAGGGCTCCAGTCAAAAATACAGATGGTAACAAGTGAGCACCTGGAGAAACCAAAACCCTCACATATTGCTGGTAGGAATGTAAATATTGTGGAAGGAAACCAATCCAGAAGTAACAAAGAGTTACCATGTGAGGCAGCAATTCTACCCATAGCTACATATCTAAAAGAAATGAAAACATGTCCACCAAAAAATTTCTCCGTGAATTTTCATAACAGCATTATTCCTAGTGCCAAGAACTGGAAACAACCCAAATGTCATCAACTGATGGATGGGTAAATAAAATGTGATACGTCCATGCAATGCAGTATTCTTCAGCAATAAAAAGGAATCAAGGACTGACTCATGCTACAATGTGGATGAATCTGGAAACCCTTGTGTTAAGCATAAGAAGTGAGTCACAAAGGACCACATATTATATGTCCAGAAAAGGAAGCCTCTAGAGACTAAAATAGGTTAGTGATTGTCCAGGGCTCGGAAGCATAGAGGCCTGGAGGGCAAGGGCTTATAGGAGTGAGGTTTCTTTGGGGCAATAAAAATATCCTAAAATTGACTGCGGTAATGGACGCAGAAGCCTGTGAATCTACCGGGGTCATTGCATCATACTCTTTAAATGGGTGAATTGTATGGCATGTGAATTACGTCTCAATAAAGCTGTTAACAAAAAACGACCACATCAAAAAATACGAAAGATGTTCTTGATACTACAACACATGGAACAAAAACAGCCATTACTCTAAGATCTCATTTTCACTATGAGAAAGTGAAAATGAGAGAGGGGAAAAATTTGTTTAATACCTATGCAACAAGCTTTATGTAATTCTTATTTAACACGGCCAGCTGGCAAGTTGGTATTTTCCAATTTTACAGATCACTTCAAAGAAGCAGGTCAGTTGTATCCTTAAGTGGCAGAGTACAGATTTAAACAAGGTTTGTCTGTCTACAAAGTAAATTTTTCTTTTTTCTTTTTTTTTTTTTTTTTTTTGAGACAGAGTCTTGCTCTCCAGTCAGGCTGGAGTGCAGTGGTGCAATCTCGGCTCACCGCAACCTCCGCCTCCTGGGTTCAAGCGATTCTTCCACCTCAGCCTCCCGAGTAGCTGGGACCACAGGCATGTGCCACCATGCCCGGCTAATTTTTGTGTTTTTAGTAGAGATGGGGTTTCACCATGTTGGCCAGGATGGTCTCGATCTCTTGACCTCGTGATCTGCCCACCTCAGCCTCCCAAAGTGCTGGGATTAGAGGCATGAGCCACAATGCCCGGCCAAAGTAAATATTTTCTCAATTACACCATTTGGTCTCTGTATTTCAGCTAGTTTTATAATTTTATTTCGATAATGGAGCTAAATGTAAAACAGGGCCTTTATTCTATTTGTATTATTTTTACTTTTAAAAATTTATATAAAAATGGGCTGGGCTCAGTGGCTCACACCTGCAATCCCAGCACTTTGGGAGGCCAAGGCAGGTGGATCATTTGAGGTCAGGAGTTCAAGATCAGCCTGGCCAACATAGGGAAACTCTACCTCTACTAAAAATACAAAAATTACCTGGGCGTGGTGTCATGAGCCTGTAATCCCAGCTACTCAGGAGGCTGAGACAGGAGAATCGCTTGAACCCGGGAGGCGGAGATCACAGTGAGTTGAGACTGTATCATTGCACCCCATCCTGCCTGGGCGACACAGTAAGACTCCGTCTCAAAAAGAAAAGTTTATATCTATATATAGTCAACGTTAGGGAGTACATATATATACAAATGTCCTAAACTTCAACCAGTTGACTCAGAGCACATCTTTATCCATCTAGTAGATAAAACTAAAAATGCATGCATCTGTGGCTGGGCACAGTGGCTCATGCCTGTAACCTCAGCACTTTGGGGGGCCTAGGCAGGTGGATAATTTGAGGTCAGGAGTCTGAGACCAGCTGGGCCAACATGGTGAAAACCTGTCTCTACTGAAAATACAAAAATCAGCCAGACAATGTGGCTCACGCCTGTATTCCTAGCTACTTGGGAGGCTGAGGAAGGAGAATCGCTTGAACTCCAGAGGTGGAGGTTGCAGCGAGCCGAGATCTAGCCACTGCGCTCCAGCCTGGGCAAGAGAGCAAGACTCCATCTCAAAAAAAAAAAAAAAGTATACGAATATGCATATATTTTATTATATGTACTAAAATTTCTTCCTAAAAATAATGTAATGTCATTTTTACATAGCTCAGTTTTATCTTAAGTGATACAGCATCTTGGAAAATTGACTTTGTTATGACCCACGGTAAAATAATCAAGACATTTTTAATCTAGCTATGTGAATTATCTCACCTACTTTTTAAAAATTATTTATTTGTTATAGTCTACATAGCAATTGATGCTAACTAAGACTGTATAATTATTTCATGGCTGATGAGGTTCTATAAAAGTTGATAGATTTTATAAATTTTATATTCCATGGCTTATATTACTGAATATTTAGTATCTTTTTCATTAGTAGTAATCTCAGGACCTAAGAACATGTTCAGTCAATTTAACATTAAAGTAATTTTTCTTTTTATCCTGAGAGAGCAGAAATGTCAGTGTCAAAGGCACACAGTAAAAAAACAGAAATCACATAAATTCCCCCTTTCAAGGGCAAAACTACTGCAAGTGGTCCTTGGACACATTAACTTGTCCACATCAAATCAAAAATAAATGGGATAAGAAATAAAAAGTGGACTAGTATGAAATTGTTGCTTGTCAACATTAGGGAATACATTTTATATCAAGAAGCTCATAAAGAATAGATGGTAGCTTAGCTCTCCTAACCACCAAAATTTTTGTTTTAACTGGTGGTAAAAGCTCCCAATATTTGGAAATTGTTTTTTCCTCTTCTCTTTTGGTGGTATGTTTTGATTGTTAATGATAGTAGCTTTTTCTTGGGCTTAAATGAATCAAATCTGTTTGTTTTTTTATCTCGAATTGCCCACAAATCAATTATGTATTTTGACAAAAGGGCACTCTGATACTGACTCCATCATTCCAGCTAATGTCATGTATTAATCAGGAAGGCTAGCCCTTTAATTTCCCTGTATATTACAAATGTAATAGACTCACAATAGCCTGTACTAAAATCACTCATGATAAATCTGTCTTGTCTATAAAAGGTCTCACAGACTTTCCATATCCCCAGCATGACCAAAGTTCAAATTCAATTCATCATATTATATGCCAAAACCCCAAAGAAAATTACACCCAATGGACTGTTAAACCATATTAGGTTTGTATTATTTAGCTCAAGAACATTGGATCAGATTTAAGTAAGGTGCAGCCTTGAAAGTAGTTTAATGGATTTTGGCTTGTTGTTGCTGATAAGTGTGTATGTGCGTGTATACATATATATGTGTGTGTGTGTATATATGTATACACACACATATATAAAACAATGTGTTAAAATAAGTATAAACTTCATTTTCATATGAATTCAGGAAAATCATAATTGTGTTGGTAAATTGGTCATTTTGCAAAGCATGTGAATTCAGACCATTACAGGAAGGTATTAACATATTATAAATTAACAGAGTAATGGTTAATTATGTTTTTGTAAATGTGATTTTTTTAAAGGCTTGTCATGAAATTCTGAAGGAATCCTACTCACTGAATTCATTTTCCTCCACGTTAACTTCAAATAGTGCTACTCATATCCATGTAGAAGTTAGAGTGTGGAAGCGGTAACCAAATCAAGAACGGTAAGATTCCATACTCTTGAATAACTGATACCATCGGTCCTTTAGACCCACATTCTCAGCCCAAGAAACTCACAAATTACACTGAGGAGTTGTGAATAAATAATTAGAAGTGATGTAGAAGATTTGAAAACTAGCTTTGATGACTTCAAATATGATACTAGAAGAGGTACCCTATTAAATTAGTTTTCTTTAAAAACTAAAGAAAAAGTGGACACTGGAAGGAAAACTTAGTCTTATAATTGTTAATAATAGTTATAATGATAGGCCAGGCACAGTGACTCATGTCTGTAATCCCAGCACTTTGGGAGGCCACGGTGGGAGGATCACTTGAGCCCGGGAATTCAAGACAACATGATAAAACCTGTTTCTACCAAAAATATAAAAAAATTAGCTGGGTGTGGTGGTGCATGCCTGTAGTCCCAGCTATTTGGGAGGCTGAGATAGGAGGATCACTTGAGCTCAGGAGGTCAAGGTTGCAGTAAGCACTGATTGTGCCACTGCACTCCAGCCTGGACAACAGAGTGAGACTTCATCTCAAAATAATAATAATAATAATTATTATTATTATAATCATATCAGGATCACTGGATTTACTTCAAGTGTCACTATTGTTCTATTATTCTGAAGAAAATGACTCTTGTTTCTTGTTTAAAACAGAATACGTACATAATAATAGGCTAAAGTGGATTGGAGAAATTCTTTTGAACACCTGGATCTTAGACAAAAACATTCTCTTTGCTAAACTTGTGTAATCCTCAGGAGTCTTGGATTTCAGCACATCCAGTATCGCAAATGCTCTGCACACCTTGTGATAGAATGGGTTGACATTGTCACGGTGGGGGACATCGCTGGCTAACCCTTATTTTATTCTGATAATCTGCCTCTTGACATATCAGATTTTTACTTGTAAGAAACAAATGTAATAGGGAAAATTATACCAATGGACTTTTGAAAACTAAATGCAATAATCAGACATGAAATACACGTGTCTAGAGTGTGCCCATGCAATAACGTGGATTCTGGGCACTGAGGAAACTGTTGCACTTACACTGTTTCGTGAATGGCTGTTTCCAGATGTATGTTTTGAAGTATTTAGTAAGCCATTTAGAACTCCAGAGAGCATGCATTAGGATGTGGAAAATCTATAAGAAATTGGAGCAACTTGTTTCTGAAGAATGATTTATATTAACATTGAGATGTAAAAACTATCTTTGTGAAAGTTGTGTTGTGATTGCTTTATTTTTCTCCATCTTTCCCAATGAGTAGAGTAGTTTTCTGTCTACATTGGCTTCTTCCTCTACCAAGAACATTGTAGCCTTGTGAGAACTATATTTGTCTTTTTTTTAATTTTATTGCATTTTAGGTTTTGGGGTACATGTGAAGAACATGTAAGATTGTTGCATAGGTACACACATGGCAGTGTGATTTGCTGACTTCCTCCCCCATCCTCTATATTTGGCATTTCTCCCCATGCTATCTCTCCCCAACTCCCCACCCCCTGCTGTCCCTCCCCTATTTCCCCCCGACAGACCCCAGTGTGTGATGCTCCCCCTCCCTGTGTCCATGTGTTCTTACTGTTCATCAACCACCTATGAGTGAGAACATGTGGTGTTTGATTTTCTGTTCTTGTGTCAGTTTGCTGAGAATGATGGTTTCCCAGGTTCATCCATGTCCCTACAAAGGACACAAACTCATCATTTTTGATGGTTGCATAATATTCCATGGTGTATATGTGCCACATTTTCCCTGTCCAGTCTATCATTGATGGGCATTTGCGGTGGTTCCAGGTCTTTGCTATTGTAAACTGTGCTAAGTGAATATTCATGTGCATGTGTCCTTATAGTAGAACGATTTATAATCCTTTGGATATATACCCAGTAATGGGATTGCTGGGTCAAATGGAATTTCTATTTCTAGGTCCTTGAGGAATTGCCACACTGTCATCCACAATGGTTGAACCAATTTACACTCCAAACAACAGTGTAAAAGTGTTCCTATTTCTCCACATCCTCTCCAGCATCTGTTGTCTCCAGATTTTTTAATGATCGCCATGCTAACTGGCGTGAGATGGTATCTCAATGTAGTTTTGATTTGCATTTCTCTAATGACCAGTGATGATGAGCATTTTTTCATATGTTTGTTGGCCTCATGTATGTCTTCTTTTGTAAAGTGTCTGTTCATATCCTTTGCCCGTTTTTGAATGGGCTTGTTTGTTTTTTCTTGTAAATCTGTTTTAGTTCTTTGTAGATTCTGGATATTAGCCCTTTGTCAGGTGGGGTAGATTGCAAAAATTTTTCCTCATTCTGTTGGTTGATGATTCACTCTAATGACTGTTTCTTTTGCTGTGCAGAAGCTGTGGAGTTTGATTAGGTCCCACTTGTCTATTTTGGCTTTTGTTGCCAATGCTTTGGTGTTTTGGTCATGAAGTCCTTGCCTATGCCTATGTCCTGAATGGCTTGGCCAAGATTTTCTTCTAGGGTTTTTATGGTGTTAGGTCTTATGTTTAAGTCTTTAATCCATCTGAAGTTAATTTTAGTGTAAGGTGTCAGGAAGGGATTCAGTTTCTGCTTTCTGCACATGGCTAGCCAGTTTTCCCCAACACCATTTATTAAACAGGGAATCCTTTCCCCATTGCTTGTTTTTGTGAGGTTTGTCAAAGATCAGATGGTTGTAGACGTGTTCTGTTGCCTTTGAGGCCTCTGCTCTGTTCCACTGGTGTAGATCTCTGTTTTGGTACCAGTACATGCTGTGTTGATTACTGTAGACTTGTAGTATAGTTTGAAGTCTGGTAGTGTGATGTCTCCCAGCTTTGTTCTTTTTGCTTAGATTTGACTTGTCTATGCAGGCTGTCTTTTGGTTCCATATGAAGTTTAAGGTGGTTTTTTCCAGTTCTGTGAAGAAGGTCTTTGGTAGCTTGATGGGGATAGTGTTGAATCTGTAAATTACTTTGGGCAGTATGGCCATTTTCACAATATTGATTCTTCCTAAACATGAACATGGAATGTTTCTCCATCTGTTTGTGTCCTCTCTTATTTCATTGAGCAGTAGTTTGTAGTTCTCCTTGAAGAGGTCCTTTATGTTCCTTGTTAGTTGTATTCCTAGGTATTTTATTCTCTTTGTAGCAATTGTGAATGGCAGTTTGTTCTTCATTTGGCTCTCTTTAAGTCTGTTATTGGTGTATGGGAATGCTTGTGATTTTTGCACATTGATTTTGTATCCTGAGACTTTGCTGACGTTGCTTATCAGTTTCAGGAGATTTTGGGCTGAGACAATGGGGTCTTCTAGATATACAATCATGTCGTCTGCAAATAGAGACAATTTGACTTCCTCCTTTCCTATTTGAATACCCTTTATTTCTATTTCTTGCCTGATTGCTCTGGCTAGAAATTCTAGTACTATGTTGAATAGGGGTGGGGAGAGAGGGCATTCTTGTCTAGTGCCAGATTTCAAAGGGAATGCTTCCAGTTTGTCGTAAATAGCTTTTATTATTTTGAGATATGTTCCATCAATACCTAGTTTATTGAGGGTTTTTAGCATAAAGGGCTGATGAATTTTGTCAAAGGCCTTCTCTGCATCAATTGAGATAATCATGTGGTTTTTGTCTTTGGCTCTGTTTATGTGGTGAATTATGTTTACAGATTTGCGTATGTTGAACCAGCCTTGCATCCCCGGGATGAATCCTACTTGGTCATGTTGGATAAGCTTTTTGATGTGCTGTTGCAATCGATTTGCCAGTATTTTATTGAAGATTTTTGCATCTATGTTCATCATGGATATTGGCCTGAAGTTTTTCCTTTCTCGCTGAATCTCTGCCGGGTTTTGGTATCAGGATGACGTTGGTCTCATAAAATGGTTTGGAAAGGATTCCCTCTTTTGGATTGTTTGGAATAGTTTCAGAAGGAATGGTACCAGCTCCTCTTTGTATGTCTGGTAGAATTCGGCTGTGAACTTATCTGGACCTGGGCTTTTTTTGGGTGGTAGGCTCTTAATTGCTGCCTCAACTTCAGACCTTGTTATTGGTGTATTCAGGGTTTCGACTTCTTCCTGGTTTAGGTTTGGGAGGATGCAAGTGTCCAGGAATTTATCCATTTCTTCCAGGTTTACCAGTTTATGTGCATAGAGTTGTTTGTAATAATCTCTGATGATGGTTTGTATTTCTGTGGAATCTGTGGTGATATCCCCTTGATTGTTTTTTATTGCATCTATTTGATTATTCTCTCTTTTCTTTTTTATTAATCTGGCTAGTGGTCTATCTATTTTGTTGATCTTATTCGAAAAACCAGCTCCTGGATTTATTGAGTTTTTGAAGGGTTTTTTGTGTCTCTATCTCCTTCAGTTCTGCTCTGATCTTAGTTATTTCTTGTCTTCTGCTAGGTTTTGAGTTTTTTTGATCTTGCTCCTCTAGCTCTTTCAATTTTGATGATAGGGTGTCGATTTTAGATCTCTCCTCCCTTCTCATTTGGGCATTTATTGCTGTATATTTTCCTCTAGAGACTGCTTTAAATGTGTCCCAGAGATTCTGGTATGTTGTGTCTTTGTTCTCGTTGGTTTCGAAGAGCATCTTTATTTCTGCCTTCATTTCATTGTTTATCCAGTCAACATTCAAGAGCCAGTTGTTCAGTTTCCATGAAGCTGTGCGGTTCTGAGTTACTTTCTGAATTCCGAGTTCTAACTTGATTGCACTGTGGTCTGAGAGACTGTTTGTTATGATTTCCATTGTTTTGCATTTGCTGAGGAGTGATTTACTTCCAATTATGTGGTCAATTTTAGAGTAGGTGCAATGTGGTGCTGAGAAGAATGTATATTCTGTGGATTTGGGGTGGAGAGTTCTGTAAATGTCTATTAGGTTTGCTTGGTCCAGGTCTGAGTTCAAGTCCTGGATATCCTTGTTAATTTTCTGTCTCGTTGATCTGTCTAATATTGACAATGGGGGTGTTAAAATCTCCCACTATTATTGTGTGGGAGTCTAAGTCTCTTTGTAAGTCATTAAGAAATTGCCTTATGTATCTGGGTGCTCCTGTATTGGGTGCGTATATATTTAGGATCGTTAGCTCTTCTTGTTGCATTGATCCTTTTACCATTATGTAATGTCCTTCTTTGTCTCTTTTGATCTTTATTGGTTTAAAGTCTATTTTATCAGAGACGAGAATTGCAAGTCCTGCTTTTTTTTGCTCTCCATTTGCTTGGTAAATCTTCCTCCATCTCTTTATTTTGAGCCTTTGTGTATCCTTGCATGTGAGATGGTTTTCCTGGATACAGCACACCAATGGGTTTTGGCTTTTTATCCAATTTGCCAGTCTGTGTCTTTTGATTGGGGTATTTAGCCCATTTACATTTCGGGTTAATATTGTTATGTGTGAATTTGATCCTGCCATTTTGATACTAGCTGACTGTTTTGCCCATTAGTTGATGCAGTTTCTTCATTGTGTTGATGCTCTTTACCATTTGGTATGTTTTTGGAGTGGCTGGTACTGGTTGTTCCTTTCTATGTTTAATGCCTCTTTCAGGAGCTCTTTTAAAGCAGGCCTGGTGGTGATGAAATCTCTGAGTACTTGTTTGTTACCAAAGGATTTTATTTTTCCTTCACTTATGAAGCTTAGTTCGGCTGGATAGAAATCTGGGTTGAAAGTTCTTTTCTTTAAGGATGTGGAATATTGGCCCCCACTCTCTTCTGGCTTATAGGGTTTCTGCTGAGAAATCTGCTGTGAGTCTGGTGGGCTTCCCTTTGTGGATAGCCCGACCTTTTTCTCTGGCTGCCTTTAGCATTTTCTCCTTCATTTCAACCCTGGTGAATCTGACGATTATGTGCCTTGGGGTAGCTCTTCTTTATGAATATCTTTGTGGTGTTCTCTGTATTTCCTGGACTTGAATATTGGCCTGCCTTGCTAGGTTGGGGAAGTTTTCCTGGATAATATCCTGAAGAGTTTTTTCCAGCTTGGATTCATTCTCTCCGTCACATTCAGGTACACCTATCAAACATAGATTAGGTCTTTTCACATAGTCCCATATTTCTTGGAGACTTTGTTCATTCCTTTTTACCCTTTTTTCTCTATTCTTGCCTTCTCATTTTATTTCATTGAGCTGATCCTTGACCTCTGATATCCTTTCTTCTGCTTGGTCAGTTTGGCTGTTGAAACTTGTGTATGCTTCATGAAGTTCTCGTGTTGTGTTTTTCAGCTCCATCAATTCACTTATATTCCTCTCTAAGTTGTTTATTCTCATTAGCATTTCATCAAATCTTTTTTCAAGGTTCTTAGTTTCTTTGCATTGGGTTAGAACATGTTCTTTTAGCTCACATAAATTTCTTATTACCCACCTTCTGAAGCCTGATTCTGTCAATTCATCCCCACTCATTCTCCATCCAGCCTTGTTCCCTTGCTGGTGAGGAGTTGTGATCCCTTGTAGGAGGAGAGGCATTCTGGTTTCAGGTGTTTTCATCCTTTTTGCACTGGTTTCTTCCCCATCATTGTGGATTTATCCACCTGTCGTCTTTGTAGTTGTTGACTTTCAGATTGGGTCTCTGAGTGCACGTCCAGTTTGTTGATGATGAAATTATTTCTTTCTGTTTCTTAGTTTTCCTTCTAACAGTCTGGCCCCTCTGGTGTAGGACTGCTGAGGTCCACTCCAGGCCCTGCTTGGCTGGGGATCCCCTGCAGTGGCTGCAGAACAGTAAGGGTTGCTGCCAGTTTTTTCTGCTATCTTTGTCCCAGAAGGATACCCGCCAGATGTCAGTCTGAGCTCTCCTTTATGAGGTGACTCTTTGGATATACGGGGGTCAGGGAGCTGCTTGAGGAGACAGTCTATCCTTTATAGGAGCTCAAGTGCTGAGCTGTGAGCTCTGTTGTTCATTCAGAGCTGCTGGGCAGGTACGTTTAAGTCTGCTGCAGCAGAACTCATAAATGCCCCCCCTATTTTTTCCCCCAAATGCTCTGTCACAGGGACTTAGGGCTTTATTTATGAGTTTCTGTTGTGCTGCTGCCTTTTTTCAGGGCTGCCCTGCCCAGCGAGGAGGCGGCCTAGTCACTGTGTGCCTGCAGAGGCTTTGCTGAGCTGCTGTGGGCTCTGCCCAGCTGCCATGTGAACTTCCCTGCCATCCTGTTCATACGGGTGTAGTTAGAACTGCCATTGCTGCCTCAGCAATGGTGGCCCAGCTCTATAATGGTGGACTCTCTCTGTAATGGCGGGCTGCCTGGCAATGGCAAACTACCTCTGTAGTGGTGGACGCCCCTCCCCCCACAGAGCTGGACCGTCCTGGGTTCAGCTGTGCTTGCTGTGAAACTCTCAATCCAGAGCGTTTCGATTCTGTTTTTTTGTGGGTGTGGGACCAGCCGAGCCTGATCACCTGGCTCCCTGCCTCGGAGCCTTTTTTTTTTTTTAGTTGAAGGGTCGACTGTCTCCCCAGGTGTTCCAGTCGCCTGTTGAAAAGGCACTGAGATCTGTGTGATTTCCCATGCGCCGACCCACTGTGCCGGCTGCAACAGCAGCACTGAGATTCGTGGCGCTTTTTGCCCAGGAATCTCCTGGCCTGGCTCCCTGTTTCAGTCCCCTTTTTAATCAGATGAGTGGGCGACTCTGCCTTCCCGGAGCTCCAGGGCCCAGACCCATGTATTTTATATGGAGAACCGCTGTGCTGGCCAAACCAGCCATGCTGGTGACTCGTGGGGCTCCTCCACCTGGGAATCTCCTGGTCTGTGGGCAATAAAAATCCATCTGGAAATGCGGCGTCCACTCACCCTCCACGCTTTCACTGGGAGCTGCAATCCTGAGCTGCTCCTAATAGGCCATCTTGAATCTCTACTCATTTTCTTCTATATTTGTCTTCTTATGGTTCTTTAGTGTACCAAAATAAATGCAAATGAATGAAAATAAATGTTTCATTGACGTAGGAAGTCTTTTCTTCTTCCTTATCAAGTAATGTGGATCTACATTGTATTTTCATGAGATTCTTTCAGAGGATGTAAGTTTTGACTCTCACACCAAAACAGAATTTCATCCAATTAATTCACTAAATCATATTTTTAAATATGTGAAGTTCAGCAAACATATAATTCATAGTTATTAAGGCATTTACCCTTCATTGCTTCTTATTACTTTTAATTCCATTTAGACATCACTAGATAACAATTCTGTTATTGTTATGAAATAAACACAGAAATATTTGCTATTACTCTTGAAGTCACATAAAGTCTACACTTGCTAATTTTTTGATCCTTGAGTAGTTTGAATATAGGGCCCTAAATCAAGCCCTGGACAACTAACTCTGCATACTTGAGTTTTTTAGATCTGCTGGAGGTCAAATAATCTAGACATTAAATCAGATTGTGACCATAGAACAGTTACTAGGCCCTTATGTCATCTCAACACATACAGTCAAGGTCAGAAGTAGAAAAACACATGCAGAGATCTATATCTTTTATCCTTTAATAAGAATTGAATCTTTTACTCTTTAATAAGAATTGAAAAGATATATATCTTTTATTCTTTAATAAGAATTGAATTGAGTGCAGATTCCGTATTACCTGAATCACAAGGTCCTTTATGTTTCATGCCACTATTGGTGTTCATCTGAGAGTTTAGCTTCTTGAACTGGCAGACATCCTTTTAGTTTTTTTCCTGATTCACACAGAAGCACTGTGGCTCAGTGGTTCTCCATCTGTCAGCACCTCTGCATCCAGGACCATGCCAGATTGTTCACACGCTGATCATAGAAATGACTCTTTGGCCAGGCACAGTCGCTCACACCTGTAATCCCAGAACTTTGGGAGGCTGAGGCAGGTGGATCACTTGAGGTCAGGAGTTTGAGACCAGCATGGCCAACATTGTGAAACCCCGTCTCTACTAAAAATAAAAAAATAATCCAGGCCTGGTAGTGGGTACCTGCAATCCCAGCTACTCGGGAGGCTGAGGCAGGAGAACCACTTGAACCACAGAGGTGGAGACTGCAGTGAGCTGAGACGGTACCACTGTACTCCAGCCTTGGCAACAGAGCAAGACTCCATCTCAAAAAAAAAAAAAAAAAAAAAAAAAGCGTTTCTGCCCATATTCCATCCTTCCAAGCAGAGCTGCATTGATCCAACACAGTCCTGGACAGGGAGCATGCAGGCTGGGAGCAAAGTGCTAAATCACATTTTCCACAGCTATAATCTCCCCCTGAATAATCTCAGCCAGCACTCATGACACAAAGGGAGGAGACTCTGCAAACCATGTAAAGGTTGTACCAGGGCTGCAAACACCACTATGCTCACCAGAGGTTTCATTCCAAGCCATTCATTCATGCCAGCTTTGAATCTTTGGTTTTAAGCTGAAAGAAAACAAGTCCCCCATTTTTCATCTTGTTTTTCCTCTCTTCCCCCTCCAGGAAAATTATAAATCTGCCACAGATGATTTCAAGCCAACATCGACATCAGACTCCACGTCTAGGGAGGATAAATAGGATATTTAAAAATCCATAAATGTTCTTCTGGGATGCAATTTTTTAAGACAGCTTTTGGGTTTAAGACAAACTATAATCTTGACAGCGGAATTGTAGTTTCTGCCTCCTGATTGGTTCTGGAAGTTAACCCCGAGAGAGTTATCGTATGAGAATAAAATTGTTTTACAGTGAAGTCCAAGAGGTATTAATAAAGAAAAAGTATAAAGTTTATTATCATGTATGATTTAAAAATTGTTAGGGAACTATTTTTCATTCTTTTTTTTTACCTCCTTCCCTCTCTCTTTCTTCCTGCTTTCTTCCTTCCTTTATTTCTTCTTAGTCATAAGACTAACATGTCCAATACATTTAGGCTACTATTTTATGAAATGCTAGAAAGTATCTATGGCCCAACTTAATTGGCTTTTGTTTATTTGGGGTCAAGTGAGGTTCTGGGCATTATTTAACATACCATGACTCTAAAATAACTACTAGCGAACGGGCGTGGTGGCTCACACCTGTAATCCCGCCACTGTGGGAGGCCAAGGCGGGCCTGAGGTCAGGAGTTTGAGATCAGCCTGCTCAACATTGTGAAACCCCGTCTCTACCAAAAATACAAAAAAATTAGCCAGGTGTGGTGACGGGCACCTGTAATCCCAGCTACTCAGGAGGCTGAGGCAGGAGAATCACTTGAACCTGGGAAGCGGAGGTTGCAGTGAGCTGAGATTGCACTGCTGCACTCCAGCCTGGGCAACAGAGCAAGACTTTGTCTCAAAAAGAAAAAAAAAAAGTAAAAATTTTTAAAAAATAAAAAAAATAAAATCACTATTAGGCAATAATAAAGCATAGGACTTCTTGTTAAACATGGTCAAAGAGTTCTCACATGAATTATGGTTTTCTCCTCAAACTCTCCTAAATTGATATGGAAGAAATTTTAAAAACATAAACTGATAAAGGCAAAGAGAACAGGAGAGGTATCCATGGCAAATGGGGAAACTCAACACAATGTTTGGAAGCTGGAAGGCAAATGAGATAGTAACTGATTTAGCACAGCAGAGACAGGGTAGACCTAGATATCCATCGTGGGAAAGATGACAAGAGGCCAGCCACGTTGCACTGCAGAACCTCAGAATGTCAAGACTTGAAAGCAGTATGAGCCCCTGGAGGCAGGGTTGTGGACTGGGCCTGAAATCGGGGGTATTTTGAAAATTGCCATAAAGAAAAGTTAGCCTTTTGCAGGTAACTTGTTCAAGAGAAAAAGAAAAAAAAGGCAAGGAGTTTAATTTCTTGTAGGATTTGCTCAGTTTTGGCCAGGGATAAGATGCTGGACCAGCAGATTAAGAGGAAGTCAGTGGACTGAACAGAGAGATCTCAGGCCATTTCCCTAGGGGCTCCCAGAATGCTGGCAGCCAGGTCCACATCTTCCAAGTGAGAAACTGAGGTATCCTTCTATGGGGAAACTGACCTATCTGGGAGATATTACCTTCAGATGGTGCACATGTTACTTGGCTAAACATAAGTTTTAAATAATTAAAAGCAATCGTAACAAAACACAATCAGACAATCACTTATGGCTTTGTTTGAATCTTGACTTGCCTGTCACTAACTTGTGACCTTGGGTAATTTCACCGACTGGAACTTAAAATTTCCTTAAAATTGAAAACCTTTCACTGAGTTGTGATAAGGATGAAATGAGATACATATGTAAAAGCTTCTAGAGGATACAAAGGCACTTAATAAATAGCAGGGTTTTTTTTTTCATTAGTTCATAGTGATCAATAATTATGGTAAAAATAAGTGCTCTTGGAATAATTAACTTACTCTGGCACAGTAACCTTTGGCCGAATATTACTCTGGGCAGAATATTATATTGGCTTGCTTTAGACTCTTGCTAAGTGGCTTGGTTGTTGCCTGAGAAACGGTGATTTAAACTAGACATATGGATTTCTGTCTAAGTATGATAGATGAGGCAAGATAACAGTGGGAAAAGAGGGGAGCTTGAAGAAGACGAGGAAAGAGAATTGATTTTGGTTTCCTTCAAAGGGCTGGTGTCATTTTTCTTAGATTTGTCATCATGTCTTGTTTGATCACTCGAAACCTAGGTGTCAAATACTACCGCATGTTTCACAAAAGCAGCAGGTTTTATAGAGGAATTGGAAAGGTTTGCAGATAAAGAGGAAAGGAAGCGATGGTGTTAGACTCTAGGTGCTGTCCTGGAGAAGGACAGGTACCCCAGGACAGGGTGCGTTGAGAGATCCCTGTACAGGAAGTAGAATGAGAGAGACAGGCTGATGTGAGAATGGAGGGGACACATATCAAAGGCCTTCTATGTTCCAAGTATTGGCCATTCAGTTTTCTCAAAACCTTCCAGCTACAACCTTCATCCAAATAGCTAGCTCATGATGCCATAGCATATCCTGTTTGACAGATGAGGAAACATAAGCAAAGAGGCTAATTTGCCCAAGATTGACTTCTTAGCAGAGATTTGTACCCACGTCAATTTCACTCCAAAGTACATCTACCGTTTTTTTTTTAAACTCCATTATTCCATCTCTTTTCAGACATGAACTTATTTTTATGAAATAAGTGCATACAAGTCCTTTGTAAGGCATAAAGTATTACATAAGCTCAGGACATTTTAGCTATTATTTAACATTTGAAAGGCAAATGACACATGAAAATCCGAGGAGCAGCTGTGCTTGTGTAACAATGTATTTAGTTTGCCTTCTGCTTGTGAGGCAGGTTGAAACAGGAGATGGGAATATGAGGCTGAAATGGAGATTAAGTGGAGCTAGAAATAAGCTGAAGGGTTTTAGTATTTCAGAGAAAAAGAATAATAGAATTATTTTTGTGGTAGTAGAAATTGCTCAGCTTAAACATTGTCTCTCTTGTATTACAAAATTATATAAGCACAGTGTGGATTTTCTTGGTGTAAAATTAAAGAGGGATTATTTTGAGGCTGATCCACAAAAAGTTTAGGTTCTTGCTACTGAAAGTGTGGCCTGGAGCCAAGTTTTGGCTCCTCTTGGGAGCTTTTTGGAAATGCAGAATCTGGGCCCCACCTGAGTCAGACCATGCACAGATCTCCAGGTGATGTGTATGCACATTGTGGTCCCTCCAGCACTGTTTTAGGCCAAAAGCTAAAGGTTGTGGATGAAGAGAAAGGGCATGAAGTTGGACAAGGGCTTTTCAGGGTTACAGATTTTCAATAAGCATAAGGATTTTCAGGAAGTATTCTGAGTATTTTTTAAATGAATAAACAGACTGTGAACACATCATCCCAACTACCACAGAAGTGACTGGACTGTGACCTGAAAGGGGGGCTGTGGCCGGCATGTGTGTTATAAATGAAACTCATTAAACAACAACAAAAGTTTAGGTATTAACAGGGATCAGAACATTCAGTGCAGCGTCCTGTTTACCAGCGGCATTTAATTACCCAAAGAAGATCTGAGTGAAATCATGAAATTTTAGCTTAAAAATTTCCCTTTAATATGTAATGTAAGTTACAATAAAACAAATGTGGATTTCTCTCTTGTCAAAGCAATTCAGTATTTTATAACGCTAAGGAGGAAGAAAGAGATATCCAATATGCAACACCTTGAAGAAACTAGCAGAGGGTAAGTCTATGGTGCCCTTAGGTGTCCTGAGTCCCTGCTGGGGGCCAGATCCTATTTCCTGGCAGTCAGTTCTCATCATTTGTGACCCTGCAGTCTGTAGAGCATGATGCTGGGAGCCACTGGTGGGGGACGTGAGGCAGAAACACAGTGATTCAAGGATTCCCAGTGAGAGCTACAGGTCTCTGACCTAAATAAAATTACAATTCCTCAGGTCCTTGGAGAGCAAATTAAGAATTTACATTCTTTCATTCAATTTATCAACATGTATTTGGTAAACATATACTTCTTGAACAGCCCTGTACAAGAAGGTTTATACCAGAACACAAGCCTTAATTCTTTTCTTCCACGATTTTTAAATCTCCGTGCCCAAAATGGCAGAGTGTTTTACGAAGGGGTGGGTGACGTCTGTCGGGATAGGAGAGAGCACTGTAAGAATTCACTCCCTGTATGTAGGACTAAACAGTGGACAAAGCACATTCAGAGTCAGAGGAAAGTAAGCAGTTTTTCTCATTTTAGAGCCATGGAGCACGTTGGGAGAGGTTTAATAACCCAAGGTCACTCCTTGCTATAAATTGACAGAGCTGGAAATGAAATCTAGGCCTTCCATCATTTAATTCCATGAGGAAAGAGTAATCCAGATGATGATCTGATGATAGTGGTGGTGGTGGTGATGGTAGCAGTGACGATGATGGTGACGGTGGTGGTGGTGATGGTAGTGGTGGTGATGGTGATAAGGAAGGGTGAAAGACAGGAAAGGCAGTGCTAGGGACTCTCCTCCTTCAATAAAGAACAGTACCGCTAGCCCTTCTACTAGTGTTTGTTCTGGCTGAAGGAGAAAAGTTGGTGGCTTCAACAGACTGAAACTAGGACAAACGGAGGGACTGGGGTATTCCAATGTGATCTTAGCACATATGGGGATTCCCAGAGCTCCATGAAGTGGATGTAACTGAAGAATCCTCGTTGTAACCCACAACCACGGTTGAAAAAATCAGGAGCTTCACTAAATGTATCTGGCAAGCATTTCGTCTTCCCTTAAATAAAATAAATTCCCTTAATAAAGCCAATGGAGGCAGGGTTGGTGGCGGGGGTGGGAGGTGGAGAGGGTATGTGTGATTTATTACAGAGCAAGAGGACGGCCTTGATGGCTCCAAACTATCTATTTAGAACTGCTGGCTCGAAAACCAAGTTGTACGCTGGTTTCTCTTTTTGTGCCAATCTTACTTTTTTAAAAAATGTAACTTTTATGAATATCATCATTAGTGCTATAAGCATAGGGAAGTATAAGTTAATTCTACAGTAAAGTGATTATTAAATCCATTAGTCATATACAGGGAATCCATAATTAACTTATTCTCCAGCATCAAGTAAATGATTCTACTGTGTGCTTTAAGAAAGCAATTGTTCACTAATATGCAAAATACAGCAGAACTATTAGATCATAAAGCCATGCAATCTTATAATTAAATTATAAATTTTACATATTTTAATAATGCACTTTATATACTTTAATTGTTTTCTATGCAAGATTAAAAGGAGGTGCCATGGTTTTTCTCAGACATATTATATCTTGACCTGAACTGTGCAATACTTAATAATAATTGATGAGTATCTACCAGGGATGACAGCAGTCTTTCAGTAGCATCAGATATTTCTTTGGATTATTGCTGAGGACTAAAATGAAGATATGCATTAGTCTTAAGTGGAGTTGCAGCTATACCCTTGGGCTGTCTTTGTTTCCCCCTGTTTGCTGTTATAATAACCAGGGGGCATCCACATTCTTTCTTCCCAGGCCATGAGAAGGGACTGGCCCTGTTCACACTGCCTTGGTTGTATATGTGGGTAAAGGCAGCATGCACATTAAATTCTCTGCAGGGGACTTATGTGCTCATATGGCAATCTATTGTGGTTATTGTATTTCAGATTAAATAATGATGCCATTTTTTTTTTCCCTGTGCAGAATTAAATGTGTTTGAAAGACCTGGGAAATATTACAGATCTGGGCTGCGAGGATTGCCTCTGTAACCTTGTTTCTCTAAATCCTGATTGCTGCAGGGGGAGCTGGTTTCCTTTTCTCTCCCTCAGAGGGAGCTAACCTTTCTTTTTGATGGTTACGTTAGTTCAGCCTGCTTTTTAGTGGTCATCACATGGGGTGAGGGTCTTCTCACAAAGTAGCAAGATAGCTGCCACAACTCCTGGCTGACATCACGCTTTTGAGGATGCTGTCACTGGCTCTATCCGATCAGCTTGGCCATGTGATTTTCTGTGAAGCTATCACGGTGGCCAATGGATAGAGCAAGCTGACCGTCCAGGCCTCGATCAGCTGTCCTCCTCTGAAGCCCAGCAGGAGCAGGGGTAGGATCAGCTCCATCAGACCACATGGACAGAAGGGGAAGAGCGAGAATCCACCAAGGAAAGCGGGGGGAGCATGATGGTAAATTTTGTGTGTCAATGTGACTGCGTCACAGCATCCCCAGTTGGATTGCTAAACACAATTGCTGAGTGTGCCTTCGATGGTGTTTCTGGTAGATGTTAGCATTTGAATTGGTGGACTGAGTAAAGCAGATGGCCTTCACCAATGTGGGTGGGCATCATCCATCCTCTTGAAGGCCTGAGTAGAAGAAAAAGGTGAATTATCTCTCTGCCAGATTGCTTGAGCTGGGACATCGATCTTCTCCTGCCCTCAGCACTCCTGGTTCTGAGACCTTTAGACTCAGACTGGAACCGGCACCATAGGGTCTCTGGCTCTCAGGCCATTGAACTATACTACGAGTTTTTCTAGGTCTCCAGCTTGCAAATGGCAGCTTGTGGGACTTCTCAGCCTGGATAATTATATGAGCCAATAACTTCCAATACACCTCTTTCTAGAGACAGAGCTATATAAACATCCTATTGGTCTGTTTCTCTGGATGACCCTAATTCATGTAATATCTGCCCCAGCAGATAGAAACAGAAGCCTGAAGGTGGTAATAACCTTTAAGGTGGCCTCCGCTGACCCCTGCCTCCTGCTAGTCACACCATTGTACATTCCCCTCCCACACTGAACCAGGGTTGATCTCTGTGCTGTGACTACAGAATACAGCAGAAGTGATCATGTGTCACTTCCGAGATTAGATTATTAAAAACATGATGGCTCCCAAAAGGAAAAAATAAAAAAGAGGCCAGGCACAATGGTTCATGCCTGTAATCTCAGCACTTTGGGAGGCTGAGGTGTGTGGATCACCTGAGGTCAGGAATTTGAGACCAGCCTGGCCAATATGGTGAAACCCTGTCTCTACTAACAATACAAAAATTAGCTGGGTGTGGTGGCGGGTGCCTGTAATCCCAGCTACTCTGGAGGCTGAGGGAGGAGAATCACTTGAGACTGGGAGGTGGAGGTTGCAGTGAGCCAAGATTGTGTCATTGCACTCCAGCCTGGGAGACAAGAGCAAAACTTCATCTCAAAAAAAAAAAAAAAAAAACAAAAAAAAACCCTCTTACAATAGGGTTTGATACATCGTTAGAGTTATGTCAATCTCAACCAATTAGAAGTCCATTCCTGTATCTGGAATTATTATTCTAACATGTTCTTTCACTTTAATTAAAGGAGGCAAAATTGGTTTTCTTGACTTTGGTCTCTATTCTTTTATCTCCACTTTCTAACTAAAGCTGTAGAAAGACATAGCAAATTAACATTGTATTTTATTCTGTTTAGAGAAGTAATGAAGTATGAGTGAAAGTTTTTCTATTTTTAAACATCCTGCTTTTAAACGTCTCTTTTTAAAACCAAAACAATCATGTTACTTCCGTTACCAGAAAGGGGTCCTGATCCAGACCCCAAGAGAGGGTTATTTGGGGTGTGTCCATAGAGTAAAGTAAAAGCAAGTTTATTAGGAAAGTAATCAGCTGGGCACAGTGGCTCACACCTGTAATCCCAGCACTTTGGGAGGCCAAGGCGGGTGGATCACTTGAGGTCAGGGGTTTGAGACCAGCCTGGACAACATGGAGAAACCCCGTCTCTACTAAAAATAAAAAAGTTAGCAGGGCATGGTGGCATGCACCTGTAATACCAGCTACTCAGGAGGCTGAGGCACAGGAATCGCTTGAACCTTGGAGGCAGAGGTTGCAGTGAGCTGAGATTGTGCTATTGCACTCCAGCCTGGGTGACAGCAAAACTCCGTCTCAAAAAAAAAAAAAAAGGAAAGTGGAGGCATAACACAATGACTCCTCCTCCTCCGGCTGCTCCATAGGCAGAGCCGCAGCATGGGCCACTCAGCTGAATAGACTTATAGTCACTTTTTGATTATATGCTAAACAAGGGATGGATTATTCATGAGTTATCTGGGAAAGGGATAGGCAGTTTCTGGAACTGAAATTTCCTTCCCTTTTTTAGACTGTATAGAGTAATTTCTGAACATCGCCGTGGCATTTATAAATGATCATGGTGCTGGTGGGAGTGTCTTTTAGTATGTTAATGTATTATAATTAGTATATAATGAGCAATGAGGACAACCAGAGGTCACTGTTATTGCCATCTTGGTTTTGGTGCGTTTTGGCTGTTTTTGGTTTTGGTTTCTTAACTACATCTTGTTTTATCAGCAAGGTCTTTGTGACCTGTATCTTGTGCTGACTTTCTATCTCATACTGTGACTAAGAATGCCTAACCTCCTGGGAATGCAGCCCAGTAGGTCTCAGCCTTATTATCCAACCCCTATTCAAGATGGAGTTGCTCTGGTTTGAATACCTCTGACACTTCTCTATTTACAAATCTTAGGCTTGAAAACAATAATCTCGGCTTGAGCTCAGATCATCACACATGTATTAGGTGACTATCATGTTCCAGGCCCTCAAATAGAATATATGAAAAGATTAATAATAGGTAATCCTTGCCCTTAAAAGTAAATTCTATTGATGGTTTCAGACTGTTTAGAGCAGTTTCTCAAGGTGTGATCCACTGACCTCTCATCAACATTTCTGGTATGGACTAGAACTACAGTGGACAGGCTGGGCAAGGTGACTTATACCTGTCATCTCAGAACTTTGGATTCCAAGGATTGACTTGCTGAGGTGGGTGGGTCACTTGAGCTCAGGAGTTCAAGACCAGCCTGGCCAACATGGCAAAACCCCATCTCTACTAAAGTACAAAAATTAGCCGGGTGTGGTGAGGTATGCCCGTATCCCACCTACTTGGGAGACTTAGGCATGAGAATTGCTTGAACCCGGGAGGCAGAGGTTGTATTGAGCCAAGACTGTGCCACTGTACTCCAGACTGGGTGACAGAGTGAGACTCCATCTCAAAAACAACAACAACAATAACAACAACAACTGGCCAGGCACAGTGGCTCACACCTGTAATCCCAACATTTTGAAAGGCTGAGGCTGATGGACCACTTGAGATCAAAATTTGAGACCAGCGGGCCAATATGGTGAAACTCTGTGTCTACCAAAAATACGAAAATTAGCCAGGTGTGTTGGTGCATGCCTGTAATCCCAGCTACTCAGGAGGCTGAGGCAGGAGAATCAATTGAACCCAGGAAGCAGAGGTTGCAGTGAGCTGAGACTGTGCTACTGCACTCCAGTCTGGATGACAGAGCAAGACTCCATCTGAAAACAAACAAACAAAATACCCCAAAACAATAACAACAATCGAAACAAAAAAGAACTAAGGTGGACCAGGCAGGTGTGAGAGAGTAGAGTGACAGCAACACAGGGAAGCTGCTCAGGGAAGACCAGGTTCCTATTTGGTGCTGGAAGTTGTCGATGAAAAGAGCCAAATTCTGTAAAATATTTGGAGATTTATCCTTAGCCAAATGTGAAGACCATGGCCCTGCCACAGCCCCAGGAAGTCCTGAGAACCTGTGCATAAGGTGTTCAGGCTACAGCTTGGTTTTACATATTTTACGAAGACCAAGACATCAATCAATATATGTAAAATGTACATTGGTTCAGTCCAGAAAAGTGGGACATCTCAAAGCAGGTTGTGGGGGGCAGGTGTTCCAGGTCATAGGCCAATTCAAAGATTTCCTGATTGGCAATTGGGTGAAAGAGTTAAATTATTATCTAAAGACCTGAAATGAATAGAACAGAGGGTCTGGTTTCAGGGATTGTGGAGACCAAGGTTTTTATTATGCAGGTGAAACCTCCAGGTAGCAGGCATCAGAGAAATAGATTGTAAATGTTTCTTATCAGACTTAAAAAGATGCCTGACTCACTGGGTGCTGTGGCTTATTCCTGTAATCCCAGCATGTTGGGAGGCCAAGCCGGGTGGATTACCTGAGGTCGGGAGTTCGAGACCAGCCTGAGCAACATGGTGAAATTTTGTCTCTACTAAAAATACAAAAATTAGCTAGGTGTGGTGGCGGTGCACCTATAACCCCAGCTACTTGGGAGGCTGAGGCATGAGAATTGCTTGAACCCTGGAGGCAGAGGTTGCAGTGAGCTGAGATCATCCCACTGCACTCCAACCTGGGTGACAGAGCAAGACTGTCTCCAAAAAAAAAAAAAAAAAGCCAGACTCTAAGTTAATTCTCTCCTGGATCAGGAAAAAGACCTGGAAGACGAAGGGGATTCGCTATAGAATATAGATTTTCCCCACAAGAGACAGCTGTGCAGGGCCATTTCAAAATATGTCAAAGAAATGAATTTGGGGTTAAAATAGCTAAATTTCTTTCAGGGCCTGCAAGCTGTCATGCTGGTATCTTATTGCTACAGGGTCTGTTTTAATGTTAATGCTGGTCAGCTGAACCTGAATCCCAAATGAAGGAGAGTATAATGAGGCATGCCTGACTCCCCCCTTCCCATCGTGGTCTGAATTAGGTTTTCAGGTTTCTTTGGAGTGCCCTTGGCTGAGGGGGTGTCCATTAGTCACTTGGGGGTCTTAAGAGTTTTATTTTTAGTTTTCAAAGTCCAGGGCTCGACTCTGACACAAAGGTGTGAAGAAAGCTTTGGAAAAAGGGGTAGGAGGTGGACACTGGTTGCTCCAGTGTTCTTTCTAAAGAATTGGTCGCATTTGATACCATGAAAGAGAACCACTGAGGTTGAGGGAGGTCTAAGCTTTTGGCAAAAGGGAAATACGTGAGAAATTCAGGCCCTACCGGGCCTCCTTACTTAGACCCTCCTACACTGTGGCTGCCCAAACCAAACTTGGCTTCCCAGAATTGGCTGACAGAGCAAGAGCTTGTTTAATTTGTGAGTACTGGACACCAAATCATTCTCTGTGGCAGCTCTGATATTGGCAGATGGGAGATTTAGCTCTGTCCTGTTTATATAACAGCAGTTGATAGATAGTGACTTCGTAGTTGGATATTTATGAGAGGTTTCATTTCAAATAATATAGTTTTGGCCCGTGGCAATGCTAAGGCTCTTACCCATTATTACTGAGAAGCTAAATCTTTAGGATATTGTAGCTATAACTGCAGGGTCCGTTTGATCTACCCGGAAGAACTGCAAAAGTTAATATTTTTTGAAGTGATGAAAGCTTTATTATAAAAAGTCTCATTAGGAAGTTATCTGTCCCTAAAACATATAGGCTATCAGAAGGTCAGGTATATAAAAAGGCAACTTTTCATACTTTTCTTTCACCCTGTGACTTCCATCATATAACAAGGTGATTAAAAAGAAAAAAAAGTATCCTGCTTTCCATTACAGAAACCAAAGTCCTTTCCATTGATAGAGCAGGAGCATTGCCATCATGGACAGATCTCATTTTAAAATTCACCTTAATCAAAAACTGCCTAAATCCAAGGGCATCAGCCTAATGGCTAAGGTCAGCATGACCATAAATCACAAATAACATCTCCAATCGGAAACATTCCAAACTCCTTCCTGACCAGAGACATGCTAGCCCCCGGATACCCCCCATGAGCTGGGAAGATGCCAGCCTTGAGATAACCCCACTCTGGCTGGAAGATGTCAGCCCCAAGATAACCTCCCTTCTGTCCAGAGACATTCCAACTTCACCATAAACTTCTCCCCCGACACAGAAACATTCCAAGCTTGTGATAAGCCCCCTCACCCCAAAGCCAATATATGCTCTTAGTCTGCAAGAGAAAGTGCTCCTGAATGAAATCAGAGAAGCCCCTCTCAGGTTTATCTCTGTAAAATAAATCTGTCTTTGACTGTTAAGCCAGGATTTCTGTTTCTTCCCTCTTTCTTTAACTCTTACAGCTGTGCCCTCCAGCCAGGTCCTGGTTCTGAGGGAAGTAGGTGAAGTCCATCTTCACTGTTTTAGGACAATAACCATGGCTGTGTTAGGCACTGAGCCTGTTCCCAGTCCTGTAAGCTGTCATCAGATTGTGAGTGCCATGTGTTTTCCCAGTTGTGAAAGAAGATTATCCCCATTGTAACACTACTGGGAGAGATCTTTGGGATTCTGTGGATTTTAAATCTTTATTCAGTGATAGCAGACCTTTTGCAGCAGAGGGAGTGGCAGGATCTGAAAAGGATTAGAGGCGAACAGAAGGCCTTGCAGCTGAGGGAATGACCAGATAGAAGAAATGCCCTGGAAACAGAAACGATAAACCAACCTTCCTACCCTATATTCCCCTCCTACCCTCTCCCCATTCTCTGCCTGTGGATTACATTAAATCTTCCAACCAAAGCCTTGGCAAAGGCTTTGAATAACATCCTGTGGTCTTCCTTACTTTACAAATGCTAAGTCTCGACCCAAAGAGATGTAATTCGTCTTTCTTGCCCACAGTTACTGAACAGATCAAGACTCCCCGGTCACTGCTCCCTAGTCATTAGGAACAAAGTGTTTTTAGTTTTTCCAAGTCAACAAGCATACTCTTTGTCTCTGTAGTGGCCAGTTTGATTCAGCATGTCCAAATGAGGAAAAATGGGATTAAAATTGCAAACTTTCACCCTAGCCAGGAAATGTTGTCAAATACAAAGACAGTGACTTCAGAGATACACTTCTAAACCATCTTTAATTTGAAATTAGGTAAAAATGTTCTAGGCAGAGGGGGAGAGCTAGAGCTGCTGTGGAGGTGAGGAGTGCCTGCCTGCAGGAATTGTGCACTTTCCCCCTTCTGTCCGGCTGGAATGGAGAATGACCCCAGGGCAACTTTGGAATTTCCATGTTGAAGATAGAAGCACCTCCATTATCCTGAGTCCCAGATGGTGGAAGAGAAAAGGCTACCCCTACTGATTTTTTTGCCACATGTTACCGTGAAGTGAGCAAGAAATAAACTTCGTAGTATTTAAGACCCTATGTCTTTGGTATTGGGTCTACTTGTTACAGCAGCTAGTGTTGTGCTAATATACTTGAGCAAGTTACTAAACCTTCTGAACCTCGCTTTTCTCATCTCAACCTAGGATAGAAGCATGTTCTTGTAAAAATGCGTATGTATTGGTTAGGGTCTCTTTATGCAATAGAACTCATGTTAGACAATGTGGAGATCCATTTATCTCTCACATGAGAATCCAGGCATAAGCAATTCTGGGCTGTTATGGTGACCCTTCCCTTCTATATGCAGGCTGGAATGCAAACATGACAGCTAGCTACCTTGGGTCACATGGACAGAGCAATACCTCAGAGACAGCAGAACAAACAAGAGGGAAGGAATCTAGGATCATGGCCCCACGGATCTTTTCAGAGAAGAAAGAAAGACTTCCCTGGGAAGTAAATATTAAGTCTAAAAGTAGTTCTGTAAGGATCCAGCCAAAGTCTTGATTTAGTTTTACTTATCAGAAACTATGAATTTTAAACTTTAATGCTAAACTTTATGTTGAGTGCCTGATTTCTAAGTTACTTATGATGTTAGGCACCTGATAGTTTCATTCTGCTTTCCCACTTCCCTGCCCAAATGTTTTCCATTCTTTATTAATTCCAAGGTAAATGTTTTAATATGCTTTTTTCTTTCTAAGAGGACATCCTCATTTGCTCTTGGATTAAGCTATAAATGGAAAGACTGAAGGTCCAGTAGAGTTTCCTTAAGCAGGAGACCTACCCACATGTGGTCCCTATGTCAGCTCTATATGTTGACAGGCTGCTATTTTATTTTCGATAATATTATTTAGAACAATTTTTCTTTTTGAGACATAGTTTTGCTCTTGCTGCCCAGGCTGGTGTGCAATGGTGTGATCTTGGCTCACGACAACTTCTGCTTCCCTAGTTCAAACGATTCTCCTGCCTCAGTCTCCGAAGTAGCTGGGATTACAGGCATCTGCCATCATACCCAGCCGATTTGCGTATTTTTAGTAGAGAAGGGGTTTCACTGTGTTGGTCAGGTTGGTCTTGAACTACTGACCTTGTGGTCTGCCTGTCTAAGCCTTCCAAAGTGCTGAGATTACAGGCATGAACCACCACACCAAGCCTAGAACAATTTTCTTTAAAGAAGAGTTTGGAAATGGTGGAAATGACAGCTAAAATTTTATTATGTAAAAGTAGAAAAGGGAGGGATATGCAGTTTAGGGACTGACCTGTTCATTATAAATTCTAGAGATTTAACCTCACACTCTTAGCACTACTGATTTCCTGCTTAAACTTGCAGGAGAAATAAAATGGGCTTTGCTTTGGGCTTTCTGACTAGACTTTAGTTTTAGCTGAGCCCAAAAAAGAGCAAATAGAAACTCAGTGTTTGATATCCACTCTTTGTTTTTAAGGCTCTCTTAAATCAAGAGGTGTACAGCCATTAGGTGCCAACAAAAACCAGTGAAGCCAGAAACTGTGAATTTTGTTCTGTTTCAGCAATAACTTGTCTTTTATTTTTATATAGCAACCTCCCAGCAAAAGTTCCAGTAAAAAGAGATAACATTTATGGAGCATGCAACCATCGGCCAGGAACTGTAAGTGTTCTGCACACTTGGTTTCATTGTGTGCACTGCACACATTGCATCATTGGAGGCTATGAGGACATTTTTCCTGTTTTACAGAGAAGGAAATAAGGTTCAAAGTGGTTAAGTCAGGTCAACAGCTAACTGGTAACAGGCAGAGCCAGGGCAGAAACCCAGGCTGACTCAGGTCAAAGCCATCCTCCTAAGCTCTCTGGTATACTCCTTGAATTCTTCACAGGGTCAGTTTGTTTCTTCTCACCACCCTTATAAGTTAGTGACTTTGGAGATGGAAAGTTCAGTGAAAATTTCTAAGGTGGGAAAGCAAAAGGGGCATGATCGTATTCTGGTTTGCATTTCTTTCATTCCTATTATTGTCTAACTTGGATCCAGATTCTGGAGACTTCTAACAACTTGGAAGAGTGAGGCAGTATGGTATAGTGGATGAAGTATAGGGTTTTTTTTTGTTTTTTTTTTTTTTTTTTTGTTTTTAGAAAGAGTTTCTTTTATGTTGCCCAGGCTGGAGTGCAGTGGTACAATCTCAGCTCACTGCCACCTCTGCCTCCCGGGTTCAAGTGATTCTCCTGCCTCAGCCTCCTGAGTAGCTGGGACTATAGGCATGCGCCACAACGCCTGGCCAATTTTTGTATTTTTAGTAGAGACGGGGTTTCACCATGTTTGCTAGGCTGATCTCGAACTACTGATCTCAGGTGATCTGCCCGGCTCAGCCTCCCAAAGTGCTGGGATTACAGGCGTGAGCCACCACACCTGGCCCAAGCACAAGTTCTTGAGGTCAAATAGACTTGGGTTCAAATCAAAGCTCTGCCACTTCCCAACTATATAACCTTGAGCCAGCCATTGAGCCATAATATCTCACTGAATCACTGTTTTCCCTTCTGCAAAATGGGTTAATATTATCTACCTCATAGGACTGTCGTCAGGATGAGAGATAGGGTAGATGAGGTGCTTAGTACATAGTTGGCACATAAAAAATTGTAGCTATTAACTAGCATTTACACACAATGGACTCCTGTCCTTTCATGCGACTAGTAACATCAAGTCTACCTATCTGAGAAAAAGCAAAATAAAAACACCTTTGGTGGACTGCACTGTTGTGATTATTCTTAATATTTTCCCCTGAAAACTGCATAAAAGTTACTTTACTTCTGTGTTATATTTAGAAAACATTATAAAACTTTGAGCAGACATCGGTGCTGTGACAGCACCGTGCTTACCAAAGCACACTATGCTTTTCTGATAAAGATGTAACTGTATTGCCCTTTATGTACTCTCTTTGTTAATATAGTGAGCAAATGGGAGATAATTTGAAATACCTTTACTACCATTTATAGTGTCAGAACATACAACTTACCTTTAAAAATGTGAAAGATTCATTGCAATGGAAGGCATTGTATATGCACACAAATGCATTTTTAAAACAATCACCAGTGTAGTGCTGAGAGGAAACATGAACTGAGATCTCTCACTTTGTAGAGATGAAATAGGATGCTTTGTTAACTCTGTTCTTGGAGGAGCAAGCCAAGCTGCTTCAATATGTATTGTGGGCAGTATGCCAGCTTTTGTGATCTCCTTTGCAGGAACTTTTAGACGGAAGGGGCAAAAGCAGGGTCCTCTAGGCTAACAAATGACTTTAAAAGTCCTTTCTGGGAAAGAATAATCTGATTTGGTGGGAAAGATTCCAGAGATGCCCCTGCCTCAAATTTCTGGGGGGTGGAACAGTCGTGGCTCATTGTGAGAGATTGTCAAGACACAGGCCACAGACAATGCCATTCAGTCTTTATGAGGTCACAGCTTGCTGCTGTATGGTAGATGCTGTAGTCTTGCAGCACTGCTTCTCCATATGCTGAGCATGAAGCTGAGTGCACAGAATCCTTTGAGGAGGCCCTGGGATCAGTGGAAAGATGCTAGGCTTAGGAGATGTGGCTTCTAGTCTTGGCTGCGCCCTGTGTTTGATCTTGGATGCATCCTGTGTCATCTCCCACCCTTATATAGTAACATGCTATATAACCTGGTTGCACTTCACAGTGTCCCAGCTGCTGATTTTCTGGGGTTATGTAATATGTGTGTAATCATGTATCAAATTAATTAGGACCCATTTGTGTGACTGATAATACATGTCCAAAATACTTTCACATTTATAATCTCAATTTTTAACCATACCGCAAACCTGTGAGACAGAAAGTGTGAATGTTTTTGTTCCCTTTGACATATTAGAAAAGTTAGGCAAGTAGAGATTCAGTTAATAGTAGAGTCGAGGTCTCTTGACTCTCATTCTTGGGTTTCTACACTAAATTAAACTAGATTAGTCTTTTGGAATAAGTCTGAAATGGAATGCAACTAGATTCTTTGTGGAAAAATTAACAATAAATTACATTAAATTCCTAAAGGAGTAGATAAAAAAACAAAGTTGGAGTTCCCTTGTTGAGAATTTGCCTTTGAATCCCTCTGTGAAATGAATTAGAATCTTTTGTTAGGATGTAAGAAATACACAAACTCAGAAAAAGCACATCTCACATGTTTTTAAATGGATAATTTCTCCTGGGACTTCTTTACATTCTGAAAATTCACTTTATTATTGCGTTCTAAGGTTTGTGGCTTTAAATGCCACAGCATCTGAGTCTAACTTTTATTGGTGATGTTTGTGGTTATCAGTTTCCACTGTCACCCTCTCCAATTTCCTTTGTTTTGTTCCATAGATATGATTTGATTTATGAATGAGGGCTTTTTGATCCTTTGAGATACATTTTTGTGAATTGGTTCAATAATTTGTTATTGAAAAGCAAAATCCATCAGAGACATATATGCCTACTTCCTCTAAAAAGAAATCTTTTCATAGAGACCAACTGTCTATTCATCATTCATGCCTTGCCTGTATGTTATAAGGACATAGCCACATTTCTTGTTTGTTAAGTGTGTCCACAGAAGTGTTCAACCTGAAAGGCCAGCTTCAAGACTTCTAAAATTTGGAAATTACACAAGTGTCTTAGCCCACAAAGAAATATACACAGTGTAATTCAGATATGCAGGCCTCTGCCTTGGGTGCAGACAGAGATTAAGTTGGCAGGTCAGACTCAAAGAGGCCCTAAGGAGGAGAAAGAAGTCTGAGTTAGAGTTGCCTTTTTTTTTTTTTTTTTTTTTTTGAGACAGAGTCTTGCTCTGTTGCCCTGGCTGGAGTGCAGTGGTACAATCTCGGCTCACTGCAACCTCTGACTCCTGGTTCAAGCAATTCTCCTGCCTCAGCCTCCAAGGTAGTTGGCATTACAGATGTGCGCTACCACGCCCAGCTAATTTTTTTTTTTTTTTTTTGTATTTTTAGTAGAGACAGGGTTTCACCATGTTGGCCAGGATGGTCTCTATCTCCTGACCTCATGATCTGCGCCCCCTTGGACTCCCAAAGTGTTGAGATTACAGGCGTGAGCCACTGCGCCTGGCCAGAGTTGCCTTTTTACGTCACAACTCTGATTATCATGTATTTCTCATCTGAGTGCTCCCTCCTTTTATTACCTTTGAGTGCTCTTAGTGAAGCTTTTGACTCATACCCCTGACCTTGAGGGCTACCTATGAAGTAACATTCAAGCCAGCTGCCCACTCCTACCCATTACAGAAAGCAGGCTCTTTGGTTGCATGTAGTCTAACTTTTTGCATTCCTTGAAGGTTTTTAGTTCGTTTACATAAATTCAAATTAACTTTAACTAAGGTTAAAGTTTAGTGTCTCAAAAACTGGGAGTTGCAACACAGAACTGCTGTATCCTGTTTCCTGCATCACTCTTCAGCCACAAAGTTATTATTGAATGCTTTTTGGTCATGTTATGGCCACATCAGAAATACATGTTGTACTAATTCATTCTTGCGTTGCTATAAAGAACTACCTCAGACTGGGTAATTTATAAAGAAAAGAGGTTTAATTGGCTCACGGTCCACAGGCTGTACAGGAAGCATGGCTGGGGAGGCCTCAGGAAACTTTCAATTATGGCAGGAGGAAAAGGGCAAGCAGGCTTGTCTTACATGGCTGGAGCAGAAGGAAGAGAGAAAAGGAGGAGGTGCTACACGCTTTTAACCAACCAGATCTCGTGAGAACTCATCACCAGAATAGCAAGGGGGAAGTCCTCTCCTATGATCCAATCACCTCTCACCAGGCCCATCCTCCAACATCTAGGATTGCAATTTGACATGAGATTTGGGTGGGGACACACATCCAAACCATATCAGATGTCCTGTTCCTTCTTGGCACTAACATAGGAAATTCAATGAAACAGAGGTATAAATCTGCATTCTACCTGCTCTACATATTATTCATATTCAATAGTTGTATCCTGTTGGACTTTTCCGTGTGGTAGACATACTATTATTTCACCATCCTGAAAATATAGTTTTCATGAAGTTGTTGTCTTTTCCACCAAAGCATGTGGCATCTATCTTTCCATCTGGCTTCACATCTGGAGAGCTTTGAAAAATACAGGTCTTGAGTCCATAAGTCTGAGTTGAGACTCTGGGGTCTGTTGTCTGTAAAGCTCCACCCATGACTCTTATGATCAGCCAGATTCAGGAACGACTGCGCCAAAGCCTGTGTGTCCAGAGTCCCCACAACCACCGGCTGGGTTTGATGATTTACTAGGAGAATTCACATATAGTTGTAGTCATGGCTACAATGTATTACAGCAAAAAGATATACAACATTGCCCAATTCCACAACTCTTTAACCCTTGGCTCTCATCTTCACTGAGAGAGGAATAGCTAGCTGGCTTGTAATTGCAGATGTCCTCAAAGACCACAGAGACATTGGACCAGCAGATGGCTATTTATTCACTTTTTATGTTCTTTTCTCTTTTCTAGTTTTCCAAATGGGATTGCATTTTCTGTAATGTGTGGAAAGGCACAGTTATAAGTAATGAGATTGGATGGTCAAGTCTCATATCATAACCAAGTCACTGAAAGTGAATCACGTGACTCCACCTTAGATCCCACGAAAGAAATCATAATTTTGAAGCTCAACCTAGTGGGCCACCAGGAGTATTCTTAGGTATTCATTTTATGTTAGCAATACTTTGTATGACACTTTAATTTTCTGCAGCCAGAGGCATCTCCCTGTATCTACAACTTCCCAAGATTACCTGGTAAAATAGAGCTGTCTGCTTTCAGGCAGGTGCATGGCAAAATCAAAGGAAGAGATGATTCTTTATTCTCATGGGAAATTTCTAGATGGAGAATCTGAGCATTTCATTATTCAACCTGCACATTTTCTTCTTTCTGAACAATTAGGCTTTCTCTTAAGTATGTTTATGCGTATTTACTTTTATCCAGTTCACTTATTCAGGTGAATAGTGGAACAGCATGTCCCTTGCACAGAATTTCTGTTGAACCTAATAATGACAGTCATACACTCAGCTTACTTTTCAAGGTACAAAAGCTCCTTCTTGTTGGACTTGTTTTCTGTTATTTAGATCACTTCTGTCATTCTTCTCTCTTTCCCCATTTTTGTACATCCCTAAAAGTGTGCCGAAATTGAACTCAATGTTTTTCAACCCAAATATACTACAGTCTGATATATATTTAAATTCTTTACAAAACTGTTGAAAATTACGTGTAATTTAATATATATTTTTTATTATTGAAAAATAGATTAAACATATTTTCAATGTTTTCTTTTAAAAAGTCATTGGTATTACACATAACTTACTTTGACCATGTATTGTAGTGTAATTCCTGGTCTGTTAAGAGACAATTTAAAAAATGTATATGTTTTAAAAGGCAAGGAACTTTGGCAGTAAATAAACTGATAAACATTCACTTTGGGCCAGCACCTGAGAACTGCTCTCTAAGAGTAAGGCACAACACTGAAAAAAAGTTATCTTGATGTCAAACTCCGGCTAACTGCAGACCTCTATGATTCTCACTATACTTGCCTGGTGTATTAATTCATTTTCACACTTCAGTAAAGATATTACCTGAGATTGGGTAATTTATAAACAAAAAAGGTTTAATCGACTCACAATTCTGCATGGCTTGGGAGGCCTCAGGAAACTTACAATCATGGTGGAAGGCAAACGAGAAGCAAGGCATGTCTTACATGGCAGCAGGAGAGAGAGCAAGGAAGTGCCACACTCTAAAACCATCAGACTCTCCAGAGAACTCACTCACTATCATGAGAACAGCTTGGGGGGGAACCACCCTCATGATCCAATCACTTCCCTCAACAAGTGGGGGATTGCAACTCAAGATGAGATTTGCGCAGGAACACAGAGCCAAACCATATCACCTGGCACTGAAAGCCATACTGTACTTCGACGGGAACTCCCCTGCATTGCCTACTCATTTCCAGTTTGAGGTCTCCTGTAATCTCCAGCCCTTTTCTGCTATGCTCATCTCTCTCTCTTTTCTCTTTTTCTCTTTCTTTCTTTCTTTTGACAGAGTTTTGGTCTTGTTGCTCAGGCTGGAGCTCACTGCAACCTCTGCCTCTTGGGTTCAAGTGATTCTCCTGCCTTAGCCTCCCAAGTAGCTGAGATTACCGGCATGCACCACCACGCCTGGCTAATTTTTTGTATTTTTAGTAGAGACAGGGTTTCGCCATGTTGCCCAGGCTGGTCTCGAACTGCTGACCTCAAGTGATCCACCCGTCTCAGCCTCCCAAAGTACTGGAATTACAGGTGTGAGCCACTGCACCCCACCCTCATTTCTACCTTTCATTTGAAATAAACCATCTACCATTAAGTTGCTATTGAGTGTCTTCCTATATTTGTCTTATTTCTTATATTGAGACTATTGCTAGTCTCAATAGCAAGGTAACGAATAATTATATTTCCATGACTTAGAATATTCCCAACCCCAGCTAATTTCGTATCCTTAGGGAATTTGGTGAGGTTGTTCTTGATATTTTTACCCAAGAAGTAAACATTTTGAACGTCCTGAGCCCTAGGACTGCTCTGGGTAGAGGATACAAGGGACAGATCTAGAATATTAGGAGTTTTTACTGAGTTCGCTAAAGTAGTAGCTACACAAAGTGCAGAGTGATACAAAATCCAAGAGTTGATGTTCCCCCGCAAGTGTATTCTCAAACTATAAAAATATCATTCAACAAAAACAAAAAAGATTCCCAAACAATAAAGAATGCTTAGAAGAAAATGTGTGACATTATTTAAGTGACTCTTTCGATATCACCAGGCTCAATTGTTTAACTGCAAGGCAAATGTTGGGGTACAGTGATGTCAAAGAAAACACTGGCTGTGTCACCAGCATTTACTATTTGCTAGGTAAAAGATACTAACAGTAGGGTCAGTGTGTGTGTCGTGAGCATATATGTGTACTGTCTGGGGTCAGGGGAACAGCAGGATAGAAGAATGTGAGCCTATTGGGTTTGCACTGTGATACATATTTTCTCCAAATTGGATCTTATAACAATTATTCTATAGATGACTCCTTGATTTGGTGCGTAGCTAATAAGGTATATGTATTTCACACTTTCACATCTTTATCATTGTTTTTATATAATACTTAAATGGGGTTTAAGAGCAGATATTTCCTTTTAAATTTTTTTTAAAAATTTATTTATTTATTTATTTTGAGATGGCGTCTCACTCTATCACAATCTTGGGTCACTACAACCTCTGTCTCCCAGGTTCAAGTGATTCTCTTGCTTCAGTCTCCCAAGTAGCTGGGACTACAGGCACCCACCACCATGCCTGGCTAGTTTTGTATTTTTAGTAGAGGCGGGGTTTCACCATGTTGGCTTGGCTGGTCTCGAACTCCTGACCTCATGATTTGCCTGCCTTGGCCTCCCAAAGTACTGGGATTACAGGCATGAACCACCGTGCCTGGCCTAAGCTTTTTTTTTTTTTTTTTTTAATCACAAATATGATTGAGTCTTAAAACCACATTTCACCTTATTATTTATTTATTTATTTATTTATTCTATTATACTTTAAGTTCTGGGGTACATGTGCAGAACTTGCAGATTTGTTACATAGTTATACACGTGCCATGGTGGTTTGCTCTATCCATCACATATTTCACCTTTTTAAACCAGCCCTCCCATTCCCATTAGAAACATTCTGTTAAAAAAATCAGGTGATCAAAGTCATAGAAACTGAATTGTGAGAAGTATAATGGGAAAAGGAATGAGAACCTGTGGATATAGTGAGTTACAGAAGATAAATCATCTTTTAGAGCCATGATTTGTTTCTGAAAGGAAGGGTAAAGCCATGAATTAATTAGAACAGGAAGCTAAGAAATTAAAGATGGTGCGATTGTCTAAAATAACTGAGGCTGAACTGGAAGCCTTTACCCTGGCACACTTTTGGTGCTGTTGGCTGAGCCTGGCCAAAGAGCAGGGAGAGATGCACACGTGTGCTTCTTATGAGACTGTCTGGATTTGGAGAGGACAGCTCACCAGCAACCTGAACACAGGTTCTGTAACATATCTCACTGTTACTCAGAAAGTCTGGTACTCAGGACTGGCATGTTCCTGCTCATGCAGGGTAAGCCACTCAGAATAGACCAGCTGGAAGGATCAGGGATCCGAGCAAAGCCAAGCTTACTCAAGCTAAGCCGCTTGTTCCTGGGTCATGCAGTTTGTTTTCTAATAAGCATCATTTCTGATCATTAGAGCAAAAGGATGAATGCTCCTCTTAGAATGATACAGGGGATCTGCCACTGGGAAAGTGTTGCTCAGTGTTAGAGTAGCAGCAATGACAAAATGACAGTGAGTCTCTGAGTCAAACCAGCACTTTTAGTACCCCATCAGTATGTGAATAAAGGCAGCTAGAAAATGGACTCGATTCTGCAAGCCTTCATGACAACGGCCCATATTAAGACTTCTAGAATAAGTAAAAAAAAAAAAAAAAAAAAAATTCTTCTATTTCCATCCATGACGTGGGAAAAAGGCTTTAGTATTATTTAGGATGGGTGTTGTTTAGGATGTATGTATGTATAATAATAAAATGATAAGATATATATAATTGGGGGAATAAAGCTTCAGAATCCTTCCAGTGTGGGGAATCCATTGTATCTTGGAACCAAGGGATTTGTTTGGATAATTGATCTACTATTTCTTCACTTACATGTGAATTTTCAATGATAGAACTTATTGGAAGTTGGGGGATAATTCTGTTGTGGTATTAAATAATATTCATTATTTAAAAACTCATCTTGGCATTGAGTTAGTGCACTGACATCCAGTGAATTGACATAAGCCCACATTTCATTTTAACCAGAAACAAAAACTAGAAAATGTTATTCCCTAAATAGGTAACAATGTATTTTATAAGCACTGCAGATATTTAGTAAATAACATGTATGATTACTTTAGAAACAATTTCTGACACTTGAGGGTTACCCAATGGTCTCCTTTCCATTCTTTATATGAGGTAAATGCAAACCAGGCAGCCACGGAGTAAATAGCCCTGAGTATATTTGTAATCTTGGGCTCCATGGGAATGTCTTTGGTTAAGATGAAAGAGGAATGGACTGATGTTTCTATTACAAGATTCTGTAATGCTAGGACTTCTACACAGCTTAGAACGATGGTTGGGGGTCTATTCTTTGAGCAGAAAGGCTCAAATATTATTTTAGTCACTTGTAGCACCATTGAGTGTGGGTGCACACTTGGTCTAGAATACAATTTACATCATTATCTTGTCCTGTTGACCTATTGCATGCAAGAAATTTAACATCGACTCAAAAATACATGTAGTATGCCCAGTAAAATACATTGGCTAGCATAAAAATCAAAGGAAACAGTAGTTTGGAATACCGATCAACATTACTGGGATTTTGAATTGTGAAATAATCAACGATTCTGCCCATCTTTTCTCGGAAGACAAACTTGAACTTGTCTCTGGTTTTCATTGTCAAGTCACTGTAGTCAACCTTGTCGCTGGAAATTTCAATGCTGGCAAAGCTGATCTTCCGTTTAAAGCTGGAGATGGAGCTGTTGATGATGTTAGTAATACTGACTTCTTCCACTGCCTTCGTTGTCCCCTAGTTCATAGACAATGAAGTTAGCTTAAAAGACTTGACTCAGCAAAATAAAGTAGGTAATGAGCTAATAAAAAGGTTAGAGGCCTAAGTATAGAATAATTAGGCTTAATAGAGAGTGGCATTGAGTGCTTCAGTAATTGGCCAATAAGCCAGACTTTGAGTCCTGTTACCCTGTTTGGAGACATTTATTTGTAGGTCACCAGCATATATAACAGGAGGAGTAACCATGACCCACTGTGAATATGCTGAGCAGTGTGCCGGATGCGAAATGCCCAGGCTTTGAAGTTAGCGGACCTGGGTTCAATTCCATTCGGCCTCCCACTATCGTGAAACTAGTCACCTCAATCCCTCTAAGACTTGATTTCCTTTCACCTCAATCCCTCTAAGACTTGATTTCCTTGTCTGCCACATGGTGATTGGTATTACCATCTTGAGACTGATGGGAAGATCAAATGGTAAAAAATGGAAAGCATCTGGTAGGTGTTCGATGAATTCAGTCGTGTTCCAGGGAGAAGGGAGTAACTGATTCTGAGAGAAAATAGAAATCAGCTGTGTCTTAAAGGCTTTGCCACAAAAGCAGAAATAGTGATGCTCCCTGCAATTGCAAGGAGTTTTCATTCTCCAACATGGCTGGGGTCAACTCTCAAGAAGGTGGGAGTGTAGTGAAGTCAGAGAGAGTGTGGTATGGACCCTTGGCCGGGCCACTTGCTAGGTGTGGGGTCTTATGGGAGTTACCATATCACTGTATAGGACAATGAAATGAGTGCCATTATGATCCCAATTTTACTCTTGAGAAATCTGCCACATCAGGGAGTGGCAGATTTCTCAAAGAGTAAAATTGGGATCATAATGGCACTCATTTCATTCGGTTGTTAGATGAACTAAAGGAGATGCTGATGGGTGTTTAGGTCACAGCGAGTACTTCGTAGTGCAGCGATTATCATATACACAGCAAAATAAGGACTTTCTGGTGTCTTCAGAGGAGGCTGTCAGTATTTCACCAATCTCTATTTTGCCAATCTTGCAAATCCAGATTTTTTTAGGGGGTAGCGGGGGTAATTCAACTTCCTTCCTTCCTCATAAGGAAGCAAAAGAAATGCAAGCCATGTTGCTCTTTGGCTGGCACACATGGTCATTTGCCTTTGGTGCTTGGATGACATGACTGTGAAACATTGCTCACTGTAGCCAAACATGAGGGAAAAAGCAACTGGGTCTTTGGGTCATTCTGATTCCCCATCTTCACTATTAGACCCTGTGTGGTCCCAGCACTTTGCTAAAGATGGACACCTCTTCTGAACTGGATCCCTATGGTTTCCTTGCTTATTATCATGAGCTTTAGTATGCCAATATCTATCCAATTTGGCTTCCAAGTAGCACTAGGTGTCCATGGACCTGTAAAGAGTGGTAGTTAAGAGCATGGTCCAATGCCCATTGCAAGTGGAAATAACGAATAAGTGCCAGGCTTTGGAACCAAGTAGGTTTAGGTTGGAATCCCAGCTCTACCTGTTACTATTTGTACCCCCTGGGGTAAGTCCCTTTCCCTTCTGTTCTCAGATTTCATAAATTTAGAAAGGGGGATAACCTTATTGGGTTCTTATGAGCATTTAAAATGATATAATACTTGGAAAAGGCTTGTTACTGTGTCTGGCACATGTAAATGCTTGACAAGTAATGGCTACTATTATTGTTTAGAGAGCTGGACTACAGTGTTCCACTGTTAAACCAAATAATGACAGTTTTTCTCAATTAGCAGAAAAATATGCTAACCAAGAAATTTGTCACAATCTAATATTTTCCACACATTTTTTCAGCAAACCATTACTTGTATAATTTAAGAATAAAATAATGCAACAAAAGAATTAAATAGTAAATATATATTAATCTGAAACTTGCAAGCAGCTGATCATGTTTTGTTTCATATTGGATTCCTCATGGATGCTTGCTCCTGTGGTTGTGATTTTATGCTGCATACAGATAACACATTATCTGCGGGAAAATTAAACATATTAATATCTCATTATATTTGGTGAAAAGAATGGTCTTTTTCAAGGGGCACCATGATTTTCAGCTGCTCCCACCTGAATGAAGATAAGATTCACTGGAGCACAGGGAATCACTGGGGGGTGGGTGGGGGATAGGAACCAGGTCCAGGCCATGTCCACAGAGCCAGCACATGGCACCAGTGATGGATCACACACAGGGCCCTCAAGACTCTTACCCTATCTTTGGCTGCCATCTGCTGTAAGGAACTGTAGTGAGCGACTGCGTATTCCAGCAAGGCTCCAAACACAAAGCTAAAGCAGATCCCCCAGGTACACATCGATGGCCTTTATGAAGCAGTTGGTGTTGGGAAGAGAGGTGCGGGACCCGATCATCAGTGTGGTCATTGACAACACGGTCGTCACTCCTGGGGAAACAGGCAGGGAGTGTTCCTACAAAGTGACTGCTTAGCCCTTCACCATAGCCTGGCAGAGTGTCCCCATTCAAAACTGGCAGGTTGAGGACAAGACCCAGAAATGGAATGCACTTCATTTTGAAAAGTCTGTGACCTTCTAGACCAGGGTTGATTTGTTCATTTTGTGCAGAAATGAGTGATATGGTTTTTAAAGAGTGTTTCATGTTCCGGCTTCTCCTGGGAGGGGGGTGGTCAGTATGCAAAATAACTGACAATAGACCATCTGAGCACAGTGATCCCTTACTTGTCACTGTAAAACATAAGTTTAAAAATGTATCACTCTTGGCAGGGTGTGGTGGCTCACCCCTATAATCCCAGGCTAAGGTGGGCGGATCATTCACTTGAGGTCAGGAGTTCAGGACCAGCCTGGGCAACATGGTGAAACCCCATCTCTACTAAAAATACAAAAATAAGCCAGGCATGATGGCACATGCCTGTAGTCCCAGCTACCCAGGAGGCTGAGGCAGGAGAATTGCTTGAACCCGGAAGGTGGTTGCAGTGAGCCGAGATGGAACCACTGCACTCCAGCCTGGGCGACAAGAGTGAAATTCTGCCTCAAAAACAACAACGACAACAACAGCACGACTCCTGAAGCAGTCTGTTTCTGACTCTCTCTTTCTTTCTCTGTAGAAGAATCTCCCAAGAAACCAACTGTTGGAACTGCCTTAGGAATGTCAATGAAGACAATGGTAAAAGGAAAAAAAGTAAGTACCTGATAAGCCAGTTCTTAGAAATCTCCTGTTGGAGCTGCTTACCAATGCAGGTTCTTGCAGGGACTGAATCGAGGGGAGATCCAAAATGAAACCCAGGACAACACCACCAGGAAAGTGGAAGGAACGTAGGTTTCCAAAATGAAATACAGAACATTCCTCCGAAGTTCAAATTGTAAGACCAATCTAGTGTAATTTCCTGATAGGGTAAACAACAGATAGGAAATCATGTCTGTTCAGGTAGCAAGTGGTTTCTCTATGGGATGCTTAACTCAGCTATATGCACATTAGGCCCTCTGTCATTGATCAAAATCTGGTTATGTATGAACTGTCATGATTTCCACAGGAGACATTGCTGTTGTATTGAATGGCATTTATAGGGGCTCTGCTCCCCCGTCATGTCTATCTTGGGCTTTTCCGTATCATAGTATTCCTACAGCAGTGCAATCAATACTGGTTTTCTTGATGTCTGCCTCACTAGACAGTGAGTCCCTTGGGGGGCAAACACTGAATCTTTCAATTCTGCACTCACAAAGTAGTTGTTCAATAAATACCTATCTAATGAAGATTACCTGGGACCATCTGTTTCTCAAGGAATGCTATGGAGTAGACCTAATGGACCTATTAAATATAAATTAATTTTTGGTGATTTCAGAGGCACCCCCAGATTTTCCACTACTTCAGGGCCATCCTTAGGAAACTAGCAGTGTATTCTAGATGTGGGAAAGGCATGTGATGGAGGGCTTTCATTAACAGAATTCTGTGTGGCAAATAGGCTACTGTAGCACACATATATCCATGGGTTAGAGTCCCATCCCAAGCTCTGGTCCTGCTGTGCTTCTGTTATGGGGAGGTGAGCAGCAGTGGCCAGCATTGGGGTGGATGGATGAACAAAGACGTTATTATCCTCTGGGAACAGGAAAAGTCTGGCCTAGATGGCACTGGGGAAAAACAGGATAGTGAGTGGGATCTGCTCCAACCACTTGTCACCCTCAAACTAAAGCCTGAAATTAGAAATTATGCCATTAATTAGCAAAAAAACAGACATATGCCTGGAGAAATATAGTAGAGAATAAAAATATGTACTTTTAGAGCTTGATGGGAGCCTAGAGATTACTTATTATTTTACTTTATGGATGGGTACATTGAGACACAGGGAGTTTTAGTGATTTGAAAAGGACCTTGAGTTGATGTTAGAAGTAAGAATAAAAATCAGGTCTTTTGCCCGTTGGTCCAGGGGTGTTTTATCAGTCTACACTGCCTGCTTTACTTCCTTGATTTTGTAAGTCAATGTTTTAAAAACAAACAAAGCAAATCTTAAAATCAGTATTTGACTAAATAACGACCCTCTTTGTACCTAACGGGGATCCTCTGTGCCTAAAGAGAGTCATTACATGCTACATGAGATTAAATAATTTTGAAAACTGAAGCCATTTTTTATATAAATTCATCTTGGGAATCCAGATTTGGTAAACTATGACAGCATAGCCCTAATTTACAAACTTGTCTTTAAAACTAAAGTGTATTTATTTGCCCATTATAAAAATAATACATGATAATTATTTAAAATTTGGAAAATAAGGCCAGGCATGGTGGCTCATGTCTGTAATCCCAGAACTTTGGGAGGCTAAGGCAGGCGGATTGCTGGAGCTCAGGAGTTTGAGACCAGCCTGGGAAACATGGTGAAACCTCATCTCTACAAAAAATACAAAAAATTACCCAGGCGTGATAGCAAACACCTGTAGTCCCAGCTACCTGGGAGACTGAGGTGGGAGGATCACTTGAGGCCAGAAGGTGGAGGTTGCAGTGAGCTGAGATGGTGCCACTGTACGCCAGCCTAGATGACACTAGAGTGAGACACTGTCTCAAAAAAAGAAAAGAAAAAAAAAAAAAGAAAAGAAAAAAGAAAGAAGAATGAAAACAAAAATTTGGAAAATAAGAAAAATAGGGGAAATCATCTTTCCTTCCATTCTAGTCTTTTCTCTATGCGTAGCCCTTAATTTCTAATTTTCACGTAGCCATGATCTTCGTGTGACATATGATTTTTAATGTCATCTAGGCTCAACTAAAATACACAGTAGGCTGGGCGCAGTGGCTCACACCTGTAATCCCAGCACTTTAGGAGGCCAAGGTGGGCGGATCACTTAAGGCCAGGAGTTCGAGACCAGCCTGGCCAACATGGCGAAACCCCATCTCTACCAAAAATACAAAAATTAGCCAGGTGTGGTGGAGCATGCCTGTAATCCCAGCTACTGAGGAGGATGAAGTGCAAGAATTCCTTCAACCTGGGAGGCGAAGGTTGCAGTGAACTGAGATCACGCCATTGCACTCCAGCCTGGGAAACAAAGCAAGACTTTGTCTCAAATAAATAAATAAATAAAATTAAAAAATACACAATAATTTGTTAGGGTGCAAATATTGATGAGACTAAGCATTCTTAATATTATCAGAAGGAAGTGAGAAGAAAATGTCAGCTGCTTAAATATAATATCATATCTTTCAAAAAATATCTATCTAAAATCACCAAAGACCAAGAGATGCATTTCTGGTAAATGAAATGAATAAATAATACTTCCTGCCTCCTTTGCAATAATTAGGGTGTTCATGCTCTCGTTGGGCATTGCTGCTGTCGTCTTCATCTTTGAACTGTATTCTTATTTGTACTCTTCAGTGTCAGAGAACCAGCACTCCGGTTAGAAACAGGAATAAATTTTATGCATGGGGGAGGCATGGAATTTGAGCAATCATTAGAAGATATCTGGAGGTACATAGTGCAATGCTTCAGAGCTGGTTCAGAGGTCTGTTCCTCAGTGGACCATTTTAATACTGTGTGTGGAGCAGGCTCAGCCCAAATTCTACTGTCCCTCTCCACTGCATCCCATAGAGGTAAAGTGAGAAGATGATATTTCTGACTCAGAGAGCAACCCTACACCTTGGTTCACTTATTTTTATTTCATTCAGTTTGTCACGTGAGTTACCTGTCTCCTGCTGCGATCTGGTGACTAAGGTGAAATACCGCTGTATGGTGTACTGAGCAAGCCGCACGTGTTCCAGCCCACGCACAGAGTCGTTCCCTCTCAGCCAGGTGAACTCGACGTCATTTCCATCATAGCCCCCTGGCAAATAAAATGGAGGCCTGGTCAGTGCAAGGGTGTTCCAGATTGAACTGGTCTGGAAAATGCTATAATGTGGAGACAGCATGAGCTCTTTCTTCATAATGATAAGTCCAAGGACAATCCCATGCAAAACTTGTCATGATTTCTCAAGTGTAATTGCAATGTCTGCTCTGAATGAAGTGACCTGCTAGGACGATTTGTCATCAGTTGCGAACTTGTCCTGTGTTAGGTGTATTGTGGAGATCTGGCGGATGATAAGTCATTAGATATGGCCTCTCTCATTATTTGAATTATATTTATTAAGCACATATCTGTGAACACACAAAGATACTGCCTTTCAAGACTGTATAATAGCTCTGACGATATTTTCAGGAACTTAAGAACTGATCTGTTCATATTTCCATATTGGCGTAAATGCAAAACCAAAAAACCTGCTTTGTTAAAGTCTGTAAACACATATGTTAGATAAATCTCAAAGCAGTTTAATTAATATAGTCGATAATAGTAACAATAGTTATCTTTTGAATACATATAGGTACTTTATACATTATGTCGTTAATGTTCTTGTAAACTTGCAAGTTAGCCATTTCTGTATTTCTTCAATTCTAAGATGGACATTTCTTTACATTTTATGAAATTGAAATGGATGTTACAGTTGATTTATATATATATATAATATATATAGTAGTGTATACACATATTTATATATATAGCAGAGCTTATATTTTTTCCTAAAATGTTATTATTCAATAAATGCTGTTCCATAGAACTGAGTAACTATAATGATTTTCCCACATTACTCTTGAAAACCCTCATATTCAGAGGGGTTGCATAACTTTCTCAGGATAACAAGGCAAGCAAGAAACAAAGTGACCTTAGGAAAATTTAATCCCAAATCTATGAGTGATGATGATATATATCTATCATTTAATAAGCAATTGCATTTCCAAGTGCTTTACAACACTATCATCTCAATTAACCCTCACTATATCTCTGAGAAGATATATGAATGGTTCATAAGCAAACAAAAAGATGCTCAGCATTACTGGTCATTAGAGAAATGCAAATCAAAACCACCACAAAACCCCCTCACACCCATTAGAATGGCTGTAGTAAGGAAGACAGACAACAACAAAGGCCAGCACATGGAGAAGCTGGAATATTAGCTAGCGGGGAATGTAAAGTGGTACCACCACTTTGGGAAACAGTAACAGGGTGACAATTTCTTAAAAACTTAAATATAAATTTGCCATTTGATCCAGCATTCCACTACTAGGTATCTCTCCAAGAGAAATGAAATCATGTCCACACAAAGAGTGGCACACCAGTGTTCATAGCAGCCAAAAGGTGGAAACCAAATGTCCATCAACTGATGAATCAATAAAGAAAATGTGATTATGTATCTCACATGAATGTATATGTATATATATTTAGGCATACAAAGAAATAACTACTCAGTAGTAAACAGGAATGATGCACTGATGCATGCCATAACATGTGTGAACCTCAAAAACATGCTAAGTGAAAGAAACCAGATGCATAAGACCACATAGGGCTAGGCGTGGTGGCTCATACCTGTAATCCCAGCATTTTGGAAGGCTGAGGCGGGTGGATCACCTGAGGTCAGGAGTTTGAGACTAGCCTGGCCAACATGGTGAAACCCTGTCTCTACTGAAAGTACAAAAATTAGCTGCGTGTGGCGGCACGCGCCAGCTGCTGGGGATGCTGAGGTAGGAGAATCACTTGAACCTGGGAGGGAGAGGTTGCAGTGAGCCTAGATCACGCCATTGCACTCCAGCCTGGGCAACAAGAGCAAAACTCTATCCCAAACAATGACAACAACAACAGAAAACCACATAGTGCATGATTCCATTTATATAAAATATGAAGAAAAGGCAAATTCAACAGACAGGAAGGAGGTTAGTCATTGCCTGGGAGCTGGTGATGTGGAAGAGGCGTGGCTGCAGAGGGGCACAAGGGGTTTCTTTGGGGTGATGAAAATATTCTAACAATGGCATGTAGTGATAGTTGCACTACTTGGAACTTAAAAATCTTTGACTTGTACCCTTAAAATGAGTAAATTTTATGGTATATAAGTTATACCTCAATAAAGCTGTTAAAAAACAACTCTGAGTCAGATACTGTTATCCTTCTCAAGTTACTGATAGGAAACTGAGGTCCAGAGACATTGGTTACTCACCCGGTGTCACAGAGCTAGTGATGGCAAAACCCAGTGACTTCAGGACTTGTGATCTTAAACACAAAGCTATAAGGCTACCGGGAAATGTGATGCCGGTGTTGGAACTATCCTTTTGTTAAGTCTCACTGTATGTATCCATTGTCTAGCAAGGGTTATCTCTCCCTCCCCAGGGAAGAGAAATATAGTCATGAACTCTTAGGGAATTTCCAGGTAAAAATTATCTGTGTACTTTCCCTTGGAAGCATCCAAACATGTACTAAAGCCAGCTGCTTAAATACGGCTACCATCCCACATTTAAAAAAATCTATGAAAGTGGGTAGTACAAATTTCTACCCGGACACTCTGCCTTTACAACTAGTAAATGCTCACAGTTATTACCTTATGGTCTCTCTGTCCCTGGGTGAATAAGGAAAACTGTGGGATGGTATCAGTTCTTTTCTAGAGATGGCACTTAGGAAAAAACCCATAGTGAGGTTTCTGTACCCAAACGCTGCTAATAAACATGCAGAGAAAGCTCCCTCTGCTCACTGGGGACGATATTTGTGAAACAGAGGCTGAAGTTTCCAGGAGAATCTCTCACCTGGGATTTGAGATGAGTCCAGCCACGATATACGAAGGGTAATTGCTTTTTCCATGTGGGACTGAAAATGAGTTCTCTTTTTGATAACCTCAAGTTTTATTCTGCCACCAAACAGCTGTACTGCTTCAAGAAGTTTCTGCATGCATTTAATCAATAAGATAATTAATCTGTTTGTCTGAGTCTTTAATTAAATGTCTGCTTCTGAAAAATGGCTTCTGCCCCATAATGGTTGTGCTTCTCAGATGTTGCCCACTTGTGACCTTACGTAAGGAGTGTCCACTGCTCTCCGCAGCTTGACTAATTTTCTCCCTTCACACACAAGCCCTGCCTTGATGCCTTAATAAATCATAGCTGCAATGTTGTTTGCCTATCACAGGTGCCCAAGTTTGGCTGGCATTTTGGAGTGGTTTACTAAGGAACAATGGGATTACTTAACAATACTAGGGAGTTCATTCATCGCACATCAACTTAGAGTTAAATCCTCATTCTTCATCACAGGCGAATCCCCAGATTATAGCTTAGATGCCCATTTACTGGCATGATTGTATGAGCTTTGTATCTACCAAGCAATTTCTTTTAAAAGTTGGAAGCACGAATGATAAATGTCAAGGATGGCTTTGCATATTTGCCATTTCTTCTGCTGTGTTCCTTCTTGTACATAATCTGCATCTTAGCAGATTCTGAGTCCCGCTCCTTGTCCTCTTGGTTCATTCCAGCTGATCCCCTATGTCTTATTCCAAATGACACTTTCCCTAGGAAAACTCTGACACCCCATTACTTTTCATTGTTGTAACTTATTCTGTTATACTTATTTAAAATCCCATACCCTCTATTAGACTGTAGAGTTCTTGAAGACTGGAACATTGCTATTTTTTTTTATTATTATTTTTTGAGACTGAGTCTCACTCTGTCACCCAGGCTGGAATGCAGTGGCGTGATCTTGGCTCACTGCAGCCTCTGCCTCCTGGATTCAAGCAATTCTCCTGCCTCACCCTCCCGAGTAGCTGGGATTTCAGGCACCTGCCACCGTGCCTGGCTAGTTTTTTTGTATTTTTAGTAGAGATGGGTTTTCACCATGGTGGCCAGGCTGGTCTCAAACTCCTGACCTCATGATTCACCCACCTCAGCCTCCCAACGTTCTGGGATTACAGGCGTGAGCCACAGTGCCACGCCCATTGTTTTCATCAGTGTATTGCAAACATCTACCGCAGTACCTCAGATAGAATAGTCATTTAATTGTTGAATGGATGTATTAAATGTATTTAAGTGAGGATAGACAAATGGAACCCAACCAGCCATCCAGACTGGCTGGAGGCTTTAGTGGGACAATATATAAAACTAAAGTCTTAGAATGAGAAAAAAGACTTTCCTTAGCATACACAGGAAAGGACGAACACTGGTGTTGGCCCGGAGTAATGCAAGGGAACTGGCACAGGGATACGTCTGGGACCACTGTGTGGTAATCAGGTTGCAATTCAGTTGAACATTCTGGCAGGATTTGGGGGAATCCAACAAAAGCATCACATGGTTACTCAATTTGGGGAACAATGATGATAATAAATGGACACTCGAGAAACTAGAAAGGAGTTATTAAAAGATTTTCATTATCCCCATATTACTGTTTAAAAGCACTTTATGTATACTCAGGAAAAATAAGCAGCTCAGATCACAAACAAACCACTGGAATAAACTCCCTATGTGACTCTCCAGCCCAGTGGAAGGGCTATTAGAGTTTAGGGAACTTTGGACCTTGGCCCATTCTACCTGGGTTCAAGTCCCAGTGTGGCTACTTAACTTTCCCTTGGGAAAATTACCAAATCCTAATGAGCCTCAATTTCTCTATCTGCAAGATGAGAAAAACAATATATATCTCTCAGGATAGTTTGGAAGATATCTAGTATAGTGCCAGACATGGATTAAGCGATTGGTAAATGGTTGCTGCAGTATTTATTGGGAAAATAATTTTTATTACTTTTTTTTTTTTTGAGATGGAGTCTTGCTCTTGTTGCCCAGGCTGGAATGCAGTGTCGTGATCTTGGCTCACTGCAACCTCCACCTCCCAGGCTCAAGTGATTCTCCTGCCTCAGCCTCCCAAGTGGCTGAGATTATAGGCATGCACCACGACACCCAGCTAATTTTTGTATTTTTGGTAAAGATGGAGTTTTATCATGTTGGCCGGGCTTGTCTTGAACTCCTGACCTCACGTGGTCCATCCATCTTGGCATCCCAAAGTGCTGGGATTACAGGCGTGAGCCACAGTGCCTGGCCCATTTATTACTATTATTATTACTATTATTGTTAATAAAAAAGTTGTTTGGTCAAGGAGACTGGGGCAACAGCAGATTGAGGTCATATAGCACATTTTGTTACCTTCTCCAGGAAGTCTTTCCCCACTAGCCTCTCTACCTCCTTTGCAATGGAGAGTGAGGTTTTTCTTGTTACCACAGTGCTTTGCATAGAAAAAAAAATAAAGCCTTTGAGGCTTTCTAGACCTAAAAAGGTAGCCCTGGACATATTTGCTGATAAATGAAGAGTACATTGATGAAAACTCTATGACTTTTTTCATCAGCTTCTACAGGGACCTGTGGCTGATTTGATCTTGGAGAGTAAGGGTGGGTGGGTGGCAAAGGACATGGCCATAGAACTCATCTGGAATCATGGACTCTTTGAGAGTTAGCAGCCAGATAGATGACATAAATTAAATGTTAAAAGTTTAGGTCTCAGGGGCTAGTGTAGATTTGTTGTTACCAAAATGTTTTTTTGTAAAATGATTGTCCCACAAAACACTCATGAAAGAAGATTCCATGGTTTAAAACGTTTGGGAAGTGCTACCACTCCGAATTTCACATGGAAGTAGCTTATTAGATTCTGTTAAAAGCTCTGCAGCAAAGAAGACTGTTAATACTTCAGGCTTTATGAGTCATCTGGTCTCTATCACAAATACTCAACTCTCCCACTGCAGTGCAAAAGTAACCATAGACAATATGTAAGTGCATGGGCATGACTGTGCTTCGGTAAAACTTCCTTTGCAGAAACAGGTGATGGGCTGGATTTGGCAACTGGCTGTTGCTTGCTGACCCCTGGCCTAGACCACCAACTACATTAAAGCATTTCCTTTGCATTTCTTGTCCACTCACAGTAGGAGGTATTTGGTACTAATGCATAATGGTTCTTCCCAAAAGATATTAGACATGTCTTTGAGAAGTCTCTAAATCTGTCTGGAAGCACAGTCAGAAGGGTTGAATCCACAGTGAATCAACATTAAGAAAGAAAGGTCTCTATGTATGAGATACTTTTCATGAATACACAGACCTAAGTCACCCAGGAAATCATCACAGGAGTTTATAGAATGTATACTTACAGCTTTCCAGCTGCAACTTGCATGTCTGTGTGTCCATGGGGTATTTAGACAGATCCATGTTACATGCAACAGTTGTTGTGATCCTAAGAAGGAAAAATGAGTTCAAAAACAGTATTATGAGGAAGCTATAGAAAGTTCACATTCCCTTCCAAGGCTCACTCGAAGAGGACTTTCACCTGAACTCTTACAATGAACATGTAGCTTGGAGCCTGCATCTAAAGCATCCTTGAGGTTCTGTGTGCTAAAGAATGCCCATGACGCTTGGTTAAAACTGGGTCCAGAGTGGAGGAGGTTGGAATGTTGGCCATTCAAGAGGCAAAACTTCTGAGAGTATCACAGAACAGATGGATGCAATGGCTCAAGATGCTTTAGCATCCAGCTTTTAAATTTAATCTTCGTGACAGACCTGTGTAAGCCTAGGACAGTGTTCACAGTCACTATCGTCACCACTTGACAGCAGCTGTAGGGACTTGCATAGGCTCACATGGCTCCGAGTGGCAGAACTGAGGCTGGAGCCCAGGTCTCCTGGCTGTGCTCTTCTCACGAGACCCTGCCTCCTCATGGGAACCAGGATCCAGAGGCAGTGGGGGCCCTAGACACGTGGCTTTTGGGGCTTAACCCCAGAGATGTTCAATTAAAGGTCAGTTAAGCTCTCACAGTGGAGAATGCATTTGCCAGGCCTTTATCTTCCTTTATTCTTCAGTGTCATACATTTTTTATTTAGCACTCTTATTTATTAAGCACTGTGCTAGGTACTTGTTGGAAATGAAGGTGATTATAGAATGGTACTCACCTCCAGAAACCTCACACTCCCTTTAAGGAGACAGAGACTAACAACAGCTATGGTTTACTGAGTGCTTACTGTGAGCCAGTCCCTGGGCTGGGTGCTTTGCACGCATTACCCCTTTGAGAAGCTCTGCTAGGTAGGAAATATATTAATTCTCATTTTACTGTTGATGAAACTGAGGCTCTGAAAGTCAAGTAACTTGCTTAAGGTCACAGAGCTGCTGAGGGACAGAGCAGGGACTTGTACCCAAATCTTTATGATTCTAGAGCCAGGCTATTAAAACATCCCTCATTATTTGTAATCCATACACAATATTGATTGTGCTGTGTGCTATAATATAGACAGACACACATGTATACACAAATGCATGCACAAGCCCACACACCCACACGCACACATGTGCTGTGGGAACATGGAGAAGGGGGACGTTAATGATGATTGGAATTGAGGTCAAAAGGGAAGTCTAGTTATGTTTCATGAAACAAGAATTGGGCTTTGAGGTGGTCTTTGCAAAAGTCAGCACAGTTGAGGCACGTCTAGAAATTCAGTTTATAGGTTAGCTCAATCCTTGATTTATAACTTCAGACTCTCACTTAAGATTAAAGGTCAGCCCCATGAATTGGTTCCTGGCCATGTCTCCAAGGCCTCTGGGAGCTTTGGGTTTGTACAGTCCTTGCACAGGCAGGGATGAGTCCTGTCTATCCAACCAGGCTCCATGAACGATTGGGTGAAAGGAACTTCAGCTTCAGGAATTTGGGGAGAGGACAAAGGGGAGTCCATGGCTGCAGGTGGCAGAGGTTTTGGGGCACTGCACCTTGGTTTTCTGTACAAACATGACTCAGACAAATAGAGCTGTGTTCTGGAGCTGCTGCAGCTCCACTGAGCCCCATGAAAGGAAAATTCCTTGAACACACCTCTCTGTTGGCTCTTGCCATTGCCCTTACTTTTTCCCTTGCCAACTTCCCTTTATCCTTTAAGACTCAGCTCAGAATCCTGTGAAAGCATCCTCTAACATCACCCCCAAACCACTCACCTACTCCCCAACTTGGACCCAGAACTAGGGACCTCCTTTTGTTTCCAGGTCCATGTCCTTGAGGACAGGGCAATGTCTTATTCAGCTCTATCCTGTGTCCAGCATGGGGCTGGGCACAGAGAAGGGATTTGGTAGATGCTGAACTGAGAGAGGGACCTTCTATTATGGGGGCAAGGATCTAAGAAGGCATAGGACCTCACAGTGGCTCTTTGAGTTCTGGTCACAAGTATCCAAGACACATCTGCATGTCTTCTCCCAGCTGCTGCCCTCCAGCCCTGAGGTCACAGGTGTCCGCGTACCTGAGGGCATAAAGGACCGTGCCATTGGAGAAGAGGCGGATAAGCCTGTTTCCCACAGTGACTTCATGGAGAAAGGACTTCTTGGACTCCACAATGTAAGTGTCAGGCACCCAGAGAAACTCCACGAGGCGGGCATCCAGAGTGAAGCTCTTGTTGCCTTCAAACACCAGCCGCTGGTCCATCCAGTGCTGTCGGAGGTATATGGTGGCTGTGTAGTCCTGGGAAGGGGAGGCAGAGTATGGAAATGGATAGGGGTGGTGGGTGAGAAACGCCACCAAACAGGAGAAAAATGGTCAAGCTTTACTCCACCCCCAACCTCCACTTAGAGCAAGAGTACATAGACATTGGTGAATAAAGTTGCTATTCTTATTGCAATATGCCACTACCCAAGACTGGGGTAACTGGTAAGAAGTCATCTGCTGGATAAGTTAACCCAGTTATCCCAGTCTTGGGGTAATGGCATATTACAATAATAGAACAAATTGCCTTATTTATTCTAGATAATAGCTCCCACTGGCAAAAGGGAACCTCATGTTTGAGACTTTAACTTACTTGGCATGACAACTCACATTGCAGTAGATGACAAAGGCCCCACCAAATTGCTGAAGTTCTTGGTAGGCTAAGTGCTTAGGATGTCCACAATTTATCTGGAATGCACAGCATGCCACTTGGCAAGCTGCCTTTAGTTTGCCCTTATCTTGAATGTGTGTGTGTGTGTGTGTGTGTGTGTGTTGAGTCGGATAGAGTTTTACTCTTGTCACCGAGGCTGGAGTGCAATGGCACGATCTCAGCTCATCGAAACCTCCGCCTCCCGGTTCAAGTGATTCTCCTGCCTCAGCCTCCCAAGCAGCTGGGATTACAGGCACGCACCACCAAGCCCGGCTAATTTTGTATTTTTAGTAGAGATGGGGTGCCTTCATATTGGTCAGGCTGGTCTCGAACTCCCAACCTCAGGTGATCCACCCACCTTGGCTTCCCAAAGTGTTGGATTTATAGGCGTGACCCACCACGCCTGGCCATTGAATGTGTTCTCTTAAGGGAGAGAGTCATTGCAGCAGTCAGCAGTCAGGTTTCCTCGGGTTGTCTCTCCCTCCATAAAAGACCACGTGATCGGTAGCCTTGCTTACTACACTTTTACTCCTTTCCCCAGATTTTATCCATTCACCAAGTGTACCCACTTGATTCCCTGATTTCTCTCCTCCTGGTCCTTGAATGGATCTCTTCCCGATACTCAGAAAATCTGTTCTACAAGAATCTTTCATTGTCTTGAGTTTGGAGATAGCACTCCAGCTTCTGCCACTCTAAAGGGTGGAGGGCCATGAGCCATTCTTTTTTTTTTTATTTTTGAGTAGCTAGAAAGGGCATCCCCATTAAACACATGGACAGGGACGCCTTGGGTGGAGTACAAAGGAACAACACTTACCATGTTACTCTCTGAAATGCTGGAGATACTTGCAATGTCCAGAGTCAGCGCTATCTGAACTGGTTCTCCTAAGATGAACAAAACCCAAGAAAGACATGGAAACACAAACATGAGATTTCCCAATACTACGTTAGCACATTCTAGAAAAGACGAAAATTATAAAAGTCGAGCTTGCTTGATGGAAATATTTAAATAATCTATAAATATAAAAAGAAAAAGTTAAGTTTTCTTATCCCCTCTCAAGAGTACCACTGTGTATGGTGTGCCTCCCTTTGGTATGAAAAATGTGCACAAATACATAGGAATTTTAATATGTAAGAGAGACCACACTGTGTAATGAATGCATATTTTAAGGAACATAGTGCTGAGATATTTGCCACTTCTTACATGGAGGGTTTTTCCTATGGCATTTGCAAAGAACTAATCATGTAGAAAGTAACAGATTTGGTAATCTGTGCACAGATGTCATTTTTTCTCCCTTGGCTAAGTAAATTTACCACCAGAGGCATTCAAGACCCATGGCTGAGCTTTTGCTGACCTCCGGACACTTTGCTTCTCTTCCTTCACTCTCCTGGAACCCTAAACAATTTAGAATTTCAGAACTTCTGCACTTGGTCCAGGGCGCAGACTGTTGGGCCTCAATCCTGGAGGCTCAGCAGCCAGATTGAACTTCAGAGAGAGACAGTTCTATCTCTAGAGACTGAGGTGTCAGAGCTACCTTCAAGAAGCCAGGCCAGGCCAGGAAGTTTACTCCTCTTAATGTGGAGATGTGGAATAATGTACCTAGGTCCCAGATCTGTCACCTCCCAGTTCTTTATTCTGGGAAAAGTTATCAAATCTTTCAGAGCTGCAGTTCTCTTACCTGCAATCGAGATCATATTGACCTCATAGGGTCATGGAAAGGGTTAAAGGAGATTAGGCGTGTGACAGTGTCATTGTGGAGGGGCGGCAATAGGGAATGTAAGAGAAGTGCCTGCCCAGCCGGACATCCTGAAGGTGTTCATCATTGGTTGTCTGTACAAAGCTCCCTGCATCATGTCCATCAGTCACATAATAATGGGCACTCGATAAATGGCATTTCCTTCCCTTCCCCTTCCCCCTGTCTTCCGTAATCTTAGCTAATTTTGGAAAAGGGACAACTTTGTTCATCAGGCTAATAGATGCAATAGCATTCACTTGCAATAAAAAACCCCCAGGGTGCCTCAGGGGACTGTGATAATGCATCAACCAGGGAGAGGCCAGGCAGAATTCAAAAGAAGCTCAAAAACATCTGATCTGTAGGAATAGGGCAAAGCAACCTACTTATTAATCTAAGAAAACTAAGCCATAGGATATAGGTGGGAATTCGGAAATGAAGTGTTAGAGCCAATGCAATTAAACAATACTTGAATGTTAATGTTAATATCTGGTGGAAAAGGACGAGAGCTTTTTTTTTTTTTTTTTGAGATAGAGTCTTGCTCTGTTGCCCAGCTGGAGTGCAGTGGCATGATCTCAGTTCACTGCAACCTCCACCGCCTGGAATCAAGCATTCCCCTGCCTCAGGCTCCCAAGTAGCTGAGATTACAGGTGCGCGCCACCACACCCAGCTAATTCTTCGTATTTTAGTAGAGACGGGGTTTCATTATGTTGGCCAGGATGGTTTCAATCTCCTGACCTCGTGATCTGCCTGCCTTGGCCTCCCAAAGTGCTGGGATTACAGGCATGAGCCACCATGCCCCATCAGGGGGAGATCTTTGAGGGCAAACCCTGGAAGGTGCTGAAGCAGTATGGTGCTAAGTGGCTTTCTACCCCTACAGGCAGCAAGGTGCAGCTCTGAGACTGGAAGCCTGGATTCAGAGAAAGGTGTATGAATTCCATTCAGGCCACTTAACGGCAAATTTCAAATCTCTCTGTGCTGTACTTTCTTTTCTTTCTTTCTTTCTTTTCTTTTCTTTTTTTTTTTTTTTGAGATTGAGTCTCATTCTTGTCACCCAGACTGGAGACGCAGTAGTGCAATCTTGGTTTACTGCAACCTCTGCCTCCTGGGTTCAAGTGATTCTCCTGCCTCAGCCTCCAGAGTAGCTGGGATCACATCCACCACCATGCCCAGCTAATGTTTGCATTTTTAGTAAAGACGGGGTTTCACCATGTTGGCCAGACTGGTCTTGACCTCAAGTGATCCATGCACCTCTGCCTCCCAAAGTGCGGGGATTACAGGCGTGAGCCACTGTGCCCACACTGTGCTGCAGTTTCACGCCTGTAAAATAGAGCTACTAGTGCCACTGTGGTTTGAATGTGTGTCCCCTCCAACACTCATGTTGACATTTAATTGCCATTGTAAGAGTGTTAAGAGGTAGGACCCTTAGAGGTGGTTAAACCTCATGGGTAGAATTGGTGCCATCATAAAAGGGCAAGTTCAACCCCCTCCTCTTCTCTCTCTTACCACCATCTGATGACGAGGCTAGAAGACCCTTGCCAAATTCCAGCACCTTGATATTGGAATTCTCAGCCTCTAGAACTGTGAGCCAATAAACTTCTGCTCATTATGAATAGTCAGTCTCAGGTATTTTGTTATAGAAGCACAAAACAGACTAAAACAAGTGCTGGCCATTGAGGGTTGGGTTGGGATGGTTATGGCATCTACTTTAAGCGCCATAGATCCGTGTTAGTTGCCTTCCCTGAAGAATGCAGGGATTGGAAAAGGCACAAGAGCTCCAGTCCCACTGTGCTTTCTGTCCAGTTTATTTCTACACAGTCTAGTCTAGGCTTCGTCTTAGTTGGCTTTTTACTGGACCAGAGCATGCTCTTTCTTCCCCTTGAGTTATAAGAGCAAGCTGTGCCACCAGAGGGCAGCTTTCTCCTAGGAACGAGGTCAAAGCCAGCTCCTGGGTAGCATTCACTAGCGCCTGCTTACAAACCTTTGCTTTGTCCAGCTGTGTCCCTGAGAAATCCTATGAAGGTCTTATCTCTTTTGGACCTCAGCGTCCTGGAAACTGAGTGCACAGATATTACGAGAGCAATGGCCCTCCATGGGCCTCCAGGCTGCCATGCAAGTATAGGGATTTTCAGGAGTGAAGTGCCAAAAGGCACAAAACAAGGGGCATGGGGCTGTGCTGTTCCCCCTTTTTAACTGAAGACCCCATGCCCCATTTTCACTGCAGGTGGGATGAGACATCACATCCCTTTAGGCCTACCCTAGGATCCCTGTTCTCAGAATGAACTCCCTGCCCAAGGACCCTGCATTTTGTTGGCCAGTGAGTAGGCAAACAAGGAGGGCTGGGTTCTGGCTTAATTGTTTGGGGTTTGGGAGGCAAGAGAAATTGTTGAGCGGCATTAACCAAGGCTACATGCTTGTCATTCGTGTTCAGTAGGACCTGGGAAAACCAGGGGACGTTGAAGCCTCTCTAGGCTCCTTACTGTAAGGATCTCACATCTTAATTGTGTCTCAAATCTGAATGAAAATGCATCTCTCCCATCTCCAACTGAGCAGATGTGATTGAGTGAGGGCCCCGGCTTCTGTGCTTTGGAATCTACGACCACGCTTGCTCCGAGGCCACGCTTCTCATGGGCCACAGCCAACCACAGACTGAACACAGTGGGGGATACAAAGGCAGGCCTGTTCCTGGGAGGCACAGAGATGGGAGACTCCTCTGATGGTACCTCTAGCTCAAGGACTCCCTGGTGGGTCATTCTGATCCACACACTGAGGACTGCCCTACCATCTAAGACACTTCCACCCAACCTCCCTTCCTTCCCTCTCTCCTTCACTGGAGCCAGACCTGCAGGTCTGACAGCTCTCCTAGCTTCCCTCTCCCCACTCCCCCATTCTCCCTCCTAGACATAGTCCCCCTAAATAACTTGAAGAAGTCATCTGCTCTTGGCATCTTCTCCTCAGAGGATCTGGACTACCACATGAATCCTAGATCAAACCAGGAAGGGATGAAAATAACTTATACTCTGTTGATGGTGCAGGCACTGTGCCTCAGGCTTACACACTTCACGTCATTCGGTCCTCCCTGCGAGATAGATGGGATGTTCCCATTTTACAGAAAGGAAAAGTGAGGCACAGAAGGCTAAAGTGCTTGCCAAGCAGGAAAGCTAGGAGCCAAACTCAGGTTTGTTCAATGCCAAGGCTCTTTCTGTTGCTTTCTGCTATGAAGAGCTGTGTAGCTGGTCTCGCTCCCTCCCTCCTTGCTTTATTCTTTCAACAGATATTAATCAGCAATTTGTTATATGCCATGCACTGAGCTTCTATGGGGGATAGTGAGGGAAATGAAGTCAGACTCCTCAGAGGGCTTCCTGGAGGAATCAGGGGAGGCTTCTCAGAGAAGGCAGCCTTTGCTCTGAGACATGATGGAAAATTGACATTTTTCTAGGGAGTCAAGTTCAAAGGCGCAATTCCACGAAGATAGCCTCTGTAAAGGCACCGAGGCAGGGGAGGGCAAGGATGTCAGGGAATGTTCGAGGTACACTGGGGAGCATTGTAGGAGGGGGAAGGAGGGGGGACTTGGGCGGATGAAAATGGCAGACAGACAAAGGCTGGGCTGGGAAGGACCTGGTGTGCCTGGACTCTATGTGAGGATGCTGAGGCATGCACAGGTGTTCTGAACAGGACTACGATCCAGGAGGCATCCGGATGGCAGTGCGGGGTGTCAGCTGAGAGGGGGCAGGCTGGAGGGGGAAGACCAGATGGGGTAGCCTGGTGGCACCTGGTGAATTCATTGAATAACGACCCTGGAAATGGGGGCAGGAGCAGGACAGTGTGTGAGTGATTGTTAGGAGGCTCTAGCAACCTCCTCAGTGAGGAAGGGTATTGCTTTATCTTGCAGGCGGAGAGGCAAGGTGCCCTTTTCCAGGCAGTGTGAAAAATCATTGGTAGCCATCCTCATCCATCATTGCCAATCCTTAACAGGCTGCAGATCAGAAAATGGAGTCAACTAAAACCTCCCGAAACCCTCCACTACTTATTGTCTCCGTTTCCATCCCTTTGAATTGATGTCCTGGGCACAGAGGATGACCTACCACCAAAATTGGGCCTGAGAAATTTGTTATATCCTGCTGTGAGGTTCTCAAAGCCAGGCAGGGAAAGCTTGTCACTTCTGCCAGCCTCGACGTTGAACTGATTCCCCTGGACGCACATCCTGGAAAAGAAATGGGTTTTGTTGTGCATGCTTGCTTATGTGAATCAACAGGAGTACACACCCCTGAGCTTGTGTTTGCCCATGTGTGTGTGGGTGTATGTGCCGTGTCCATGTACCGGCAGTGACATTCCTAAAGACGAATCTCTTAATTTTCAGCTATTGAGTTAGTATCTCCATTTTTTACCCACTTGTCATAGATCAAAATATCATGGTAATTTTGATAGAAGATTGATAATTTGATTGATAATTTTGATAGAAGAAGACACACCCTCCAAGTGTCTTCTTGAAAAATACAAGGGTTCATCCATCTGTGACCATATTGGAAGCTTGTGTTCTGTAAATGGAGTAAATGACGGGAAGTTTCATTGCTTGGTGCTCCAGGGAAGTGAGTGGACCAGGTTTTGCCTTGCTTGTGGGTGAGTAGGAAGAGCTGCCCCTCCCACCACATGCCCCAACTCAGATGGAGGCCATTCTGGGGGTAGCAAAGCTCACCTTTCAGTGAAGAGAATCAGACACACGAAGGCCAACTGGAGACTGTAGTTCATGTTGAGGAGCTGTTCACACCGAGGGGTTGAAATAGGAATCACCTGGGAAACAGAGGAGGGCAAGATGAGCGGCAGGCAGCCCAACACGCTCACTGGCTCCCTGTCAGCCTCTCTCTCCGGTGGGTGATTGGCTTAGCATTTTCCCAGCATACGTGGGAGGTGGCCTCTTTCCATACCTTTCGGTTATAGCTCCTTCTCTCTGTGTTCCTGCCAGGAATGACTTCATTTTGGAGGATTATGTTTTTTTTTTTTTAATTTAATTTTTGTTTTTTTTTTGAAACGGGGTCTCACTCCTGTCACCCAGGCTGGAGTGCAGTGGTGTGATCTCAGTTTACTGCAGCTCAACTTCCAGCGATGCTCCCACCTTAGCCTCCTGAGTACCTGCGATTACAGGCACGTACCACCACACCTGGCTAATTGTTTTGTATTTTTGGTAGAGATGGCGTTTTGTCATGTTTCCCAGGCTGGTCTCGAACTCTGAGCTCAAGTGATCCATCTGCCTTGGCCTCCCAAAGTGCTGGGATTACAAACATGGGCCCCCGTGCCTGGCCCAGGATTATGTTTTAAATCCACCCAAAATTAAGACTGATACCTTGTTTGGAGCATGGTTCATCAGCACCAGAAATGCAGCTAGTTTATCCTCTGGGCTGCATCTGTTGGGAGCCAAGACTCTCCTTGCCCTGTCCGTGTCCCAACTTTGCCGGGAAGCACACTCCCAACTCTACACTCACCTTGACCAAGCCAGACATTCTCTTATTTATTCCTGGGTCTAGGCTTGTGGGGCCAGTCACGTAAACAGGAAACAAAAACCTCCTGAGAGCCTCCCATGTTAGGAAGTCATGAGTTAGGTGCTGTCCCACAGAGCTCACTCCATCCTCACAGTGACCTTGTGTGGTGGGCGGGTTAATCCTTGTATTATGACAAGGAAGCAGGTGCATGGGAAGGACACTGTGCTAGGGAGTGCCAGGGGAGGTTTTGAATCCAGGGCTGGCTGCCTCCCCCAGTAGTCTTTTCCTTCAGAGCAGGCTGGGGCCTTGGTCTTAGATAACCGGAGGATCCTTGCTGCTAGCATGACCTCCCAGGTCTGGTCCCTGGGTTTCCTGAAGCCTTCCAGCTGGTGTGTGCATGAGGACCATCATTGTGGGTGGGGATGGTGCATGGCTCAGAGGCCCAACCTCCTTAGATTCAGGAGCTGCTGTCAGGCATCCCTCTGAGAGAGCAGGGGGCAGCCAGGCAGGCCAGCCTGTGACCTGTCATGCTGGTGACAGCAGAATGGGGGTGCTCAGGCTCAAGCCTCATTCCCAGGCAGCCCTGGTGGATCACCTTCTCGGTGGCAACATCTGCGAAACAAGCCACTTTCTAGAATCTAGTCTTTCTGGAGCTTAGGGTGTGGTTCAGCCATTCATTAATATTATTTTACTTTCAAAACCGATACATGTTCATTGTAGAAATGGCAACAAGACAGAAATTAAAAGTGTAAGTCCCTATCATGTGTCAATATGGGTTCACCAATGAAAACAAATGTGCCACTGTGGTGTGGGATGTTGACAGTAAAGAAGGTTGTACATGTAGGGAAGGCTTTATTTTGCTGTGACCCAAAATTGCTCTAATAAAAGAAGTCTATTTATTTAAGAAAACCAAACCAAACCAGAAAAAGTCCCTTCTTCATTTCTTCTCTCTCATTTCCTACTTCAGAAATAACCACTGATAACAGTTGTTTTATCCACATATACCCAGATATATATTTATATACATATGTATCTCTGTACAAAAAAATTAAAAAGCAAAATTGGGGCAATAGCATGCTTTTTTATTGCTTACCCTTTTTACCTTAATAATCATAGCAAACATTTATTGAATACTTAACGCATGCTTACTACGGCGCCACGCCTGTCTAGAATCCTCACAACTCTTTGAAGTAGGGACTACCATTCTCTTCATTTTACAGGTGAGAATACTGAGGATTAGAGAGGATGAGAAATGTTCCCAAGGTTCGGCAACACATGAGGGGTAGAAAAGTGAATCTAAGCAAGCTGACCCAAGCCCTCTTAATGAGTGCACCATGAAACGTGCTGTTTCCCAATATCAGTGACACCTTCCATGTCAGATCCTATAGATCCGCCTATTCTTTCTAATGGCTGAAGGTATCTCATGGTGTGAATGTATCAACATTTCTAGAACACATCTCCTACTGTGAGTGCTGTTATTTCCAAAGTGTTTACAGTTACAAAATCAGTAAAGAACATCTTTGCACACAGGTAAACCCTCATAATTCCGCTGTCTGTTGTGTTAGCTCTTTTATTCTCACTCATTGAAAATATCAGCTATAAAATCAACATTATAAATCTACCGATGATTACACTCACATTCTCTTCCTTTAGTCCATCTCCCCTGTCCCTGTCCCTCCCAGTCCAAGCATTGAGTTAAGGGGGGTCCCCGGAGCAGCTCCCATGTCCTCCATTGCCTCTTTCAATTTTCCAAAAGTTTATCGAGCTCTCCTAGGAACAGACATGTGAAAGGCACCACCAGAACACCCATCTAGTGAGGGGAGAGACACGTGTGCGTGGTGAATGGACGTTCCCTATAGCCATCCTATAACAGGAGCAGAAGCCAGGGGATACTTGGTATGCAAAAGAGCAGGGAGGTTGGGGCAGTGTCAAAAGGGAAGTCACAGAGAAGGACATTTGATTCTTGGCAAGTGTGTCACATTTGCCAGGTAGACATTGGGGAGTGGGGGCCCTCTAAATATTGGACAGAGAAGCGGAGGCCTGCCCACTGCCTCTCTCCCACACACTTATCAGCCTCTTTCCGCCAGCCCTTGGCTGTCTGTGTCTTTCTCCTGGTCTGGCCTGAATGAACATGGTTCCACTTTGGCATATTCCTCAATTCCTCCTCCTCATATAGGAAACTGCCCTTGATCAAGTGAGTTGGGGAACCATCCAGTCTTCAGGTCCAAGACTCCTATTGAATAATGCCTTCCTGAGGGCCAGGAAGATGTAACATCTGGCCCTGGGCCTCTCAATTTCCTCTAAGGAGTCTCATGATCTGAGAAGCTTCGCCCAGGCTAGAGCCAGAAATGTAATCCCATCCTACCCTGTTTGCTTGGTTAGGTTGCTAAACAGATCTCATTTTATAAGGGAAGAAAAGAGAAGCAGGAAAAAGCCTTCTAAATGCCCATGAATTATTAGAAGCCCTGTCTGGTGCTTAATTTCATTTAATTCTCATGGCCGTTGGCCCAGTAGGTGTTAATTTTTAGAGTCAAATCTCAGATTTGCAAAGGGATTTGGCTGAGGTCACACAGCAATTAAGTGGCATGGTTTAAATCTGTTTTCCAAGTCCCTTTTCTTTGCCCTGCATCTAGCAGGAGGGCCTCCAGTACTCCCAAGTTGAAAGGGATTCCACTTCAATCTTGTCCTTTTTATACCAAACCCATCTGGGAGATGGATTGTGGCATCCGCAGCACATCCCAAGTGACAAGTGCAGCTGATGCCATCACTCCCTGTGGCAGAGGAGCCAATCATTAAGTGGTTATGTATGTGTTGGCCAGCCTGAATGGAGGCTCAGGCCACCAGTTCCGGTACAGAGGCTGGAGATGGCATTTAGTGTAGAGGTACTGAGCCACCAGAGGGCAGTGTCCTAAGGGTTGTCCCCAAAGCTGCAACACAGATGTTGACTGGAACTACCTAGCTTTCTGCATCTGCACAGACATGGTAACTCAGACATGGTACTCAGGAGGCCCTAGGAGGTTCCAGAGTAGGGGCAGCCTATGCATTATCCTGCCTCGAGGTCACCTCTGGACAAGCTCCCACTTCCACTCGTAGAGGAGACCTTGAGCTCTGGATTCCGACACACCAAGTCATTTAACCTCTCAGAGCCTCAGTTTTCCCATCTGACAAATGGGAATAGAAAACAGTAAACATTAGTTTTCATTCTCCTCCGCCTTCCTTGTCTTCCATGGGAATTCAGTTATTCCACTATGACTAACAGAACCCAAAGCTCAAGCTCTTTCTTTTTTATTTTTTTTGAGACAGAGTTTCACTCTTGTTACCCAGGCTGGAATGCAATGGTGTGATTGGCTCACTGCAACCTCTGCCTCCTGGTTTCAAGCTATCCTCCTACCTCAGCCTCCGGAGTAGCTGGGATTATAGGCATCTACCACCATGCCTGGCTAATTTTTGTATTTTTAGTAGAGACGGAGTTTCACCATGTTGGCCAGGCTGATCTTGAATTGCTGACCTCAGGTGATCCACCTGCCTCTGCCTCCCAAAGTGCTGGGATTACAGGCATGAGCCACCGCACCCACCTGCTCAAGCTCTTTCTAATACAACCCAGGTGCCACTAAGAGTATGAGCTAACTGGCACCATCTCAGGAGGACAGGGTCAGGCACAGGGCATTAGAGTCACATAGGGAACTGATGACATCTTTTTCTGGACCAGAAATCCAGCCCAATGCCTCCCAGTCTCCCCCACCTCTTCCTGGGTTGGCCTGCTGGGCCTCTATACTCCATGCTTTTGGTCTTTATGTCTCTTTTTGAAACTTCCAAGGCTGGAAGCAGAAGTAATTCCAATATGTGCAAGTTTCTATTCCCATTCCGAGAATATCTACCATGTAAATACAGTGATGCCGAACTTGTTACCTCCAGCTTCCTTCCTATGCAGGCACTGTTTTCCTATCCTCATCACTTCAGCATAGACAGAATCATCTGTTGGAAAGCAGGAGTGGAGCCCGAATTAGGTTGAGGTGAGGAAAGGCATTATTGCCATGGGTCCTCCTTAAGAAAATCCCAGAAGATAAAGTGGTGTGGGGCGTGCCCTGTGTCTGCTGGTCTTGGCTGGCTGGTGCACAGAGGTGAACCACCGTGGCTGTAGTGAGGACAGCAGGGGCTCTAATCCCTGCTCTGCTGCTCGTCCTCCAGTGGCGCTCCCTGACTCACATTAGGTGTTCATCAGAGTCCAGACGTGCCCCCTCCCTCGGTCCCAGCAGGGCTTGCATTTGGATCTCCTTCCTTCCCCCTCTCTCCAGGCACCTTACCGGCAGCTGTTGAGACTCCGTCAAGGCAAGTTCTTCAGGCCTAGAGGCAGGACATCTGGGCGAGGCACAGTCTTTTGTGTCCCCAGGGTTCTCCCCATCCTCAGCCCTGTCCCTTCGTAAGTGGGCACGCAGCCACCCTCTGATGGAGTGGCTCTCTGGGGAAGAATGGAGCTGCTGAACCTGCTGCGCAGAAACAGAGGTGGGCGGAGCCTCTTGCAGCCCCGTCCTTGGTGGGGGTGCTGACTGGTCCTGAGTGTCTGGGAATCGTCAGCTCCTGCTACAGCTGCTGCCTCCAGGGGTTTGATTCTGAGATTGTGTCTCAGTCATGTTCCCAGACCTCTGTCAGAAAAGACCCCTGAGATCAAGGACCCATGAGAGTCAGGTAAAGTGGGTGACCCCACCCACCCACTGTGCCGGGCTCTGAAGTTGGAGGACAGCCCTCCATTCTGGTGCAATGGAATGGCTATAGTGGCCACTTCACCTCCTTAGGCCTCAGCTTCACATCCATAAAATGAGAACCTGATTGTTTATTAAACTCTGATTCCTTTTTGGCATTTTAAGAGCATCTTTGGGATCAACAGAAAGCCTCTTCTATGTCAAAAGAGACTTTCGTATTCCAGGACCTAGTGCTTTCCAGCCTGGGAAGTCTCAAAAAGGGCCACAGAGGCCAAGAGCACAGAGGACAGGGGCCCAGGAGGCCAGTGCAGGAGGAGGTGGGGAGACTGGGAGACACTGGGCTGGATTTCCCCCAACCCTCCACCATCCCCCATCCTGCCCTCACACAGGATTCTTGAACTCCCCCCCAAAGTCCCTTCAGGAGCATCCCAGAGAGGGAGGTCTTTGTCCTCCCTGGCCAACCGAACCTCCTAACAGAATTGCTTGGGCAGTGCTCACTGAGCCCTGGATCATCCCCTCATCATAGTCAGTGGCCCCAACCTCACTATTGGCTCCAACCATGCAGGTAGCGGGAGGGGGATTCCTTGGAGGCTTGGCCTTGCACTCCGAGGGAGCTGGGGAGCCAGAAGGGACTCAGATGGAGGGGGCAGGGAGAGGCCCAGAGACATCGTCTTCCCTCCTGACATCATGGCAAAGCTCCTTCCCAGACCCAGTATAGGAGTAGTGAAGGGAGAGATCCAGAGAGGGAAAGGAAGGGGAGCAAATGGAGGGGGCAGGAAAGGGAGGGCCTCAGCGTACAATGCACCATAGATGCCTTGGCCCCAAACCAACTTCCTTAGTGAGCTTCTGGAACCTGGCCAGGCTGGAAAACATTGCTCCACTGGTGGGTAAGAAGTGGGCACCTAAAGAGACTGTGCTTTCATTTCTCCTGAGAGGCCTCACTTTCACTAGGGAAACTTGCAGGTGGCTAGAGCAGGAATGGCTGAGGAGCCAGTTTCAGGTTCTCAATGAATGAACAGTGATCTGGGGCTTTTCTCAAAAAGTCTAAGATATTCTTACACAGAACAAAGACTCCAGGGTAACAAAGACAATTCAGAGCTGGGAGGTGGGGGGTGGGAGGGCTTCCTCTGACTTAGGAACTTGAGACTTAGATGAAGGAACACAGGCTGGCTAGCTGCATGGCCGTGGGCAAGTTGCTTAGCCTCTCTGGATCTCAGTATCTTGTCTGACCAATGGGGCTGAAGCTTCCTTACAGGGTTACTATAACGAGTCAGCAATGACAGATGTTGTAGCGCATCTGAAAGCACCTGGCACCTTGACCTGGCACATTGTAGGTGCTCAATAAATTGTTCCTTTTCTCCTGATACTGTAGTGTCTTGTCAAGTTTGTACTTATCTATCAACCCTCCATCCAAGTATCTGTCTCTCTATCTGTCTGTCTACCTACCTACCTTCATCACCATTATCTATCTGTCTATCCTGTGTTTAATCTTTCCTATCTTATTGTTAGTACTTTCATTGCAAGGGGCTTGAATTGTACTTCTATGCAGACATCCAGTAAATATGTTAAGAGACTACCCCTGGTGGCCAGGGAAAGCCAGATATCCCACTTTCAAACAATGCTTCAGTCTAGTACTGGCTTCTTCTTAGATTTTCTTCAGATCAAGTGAAGAAATGGCTGGAGTGGGGAATTTCCAGGAAAACTAGGTTCCTCTTCACTATTCCCAGGCATTCTTGCTCCATGGCTCCAGAACCCCCAGCAACCTCTACACCATCCAGGTCACCTCATTTCCAAGTGTGACCTCTGGTCTCAGGAGGCCTGAGTCAGTGTTATTTCAGGATGCTCAAATGTACTACCCACAGTATACTGATCTCAGTATCTATCTCTTACTCCACATGGTCGTACACTCTCTTAGAAGGTGTCCCAGAAAAACAAAGGTGAGAGTACGTAGATATGTCTTGCCTTGTACCTCAATCACAATGCATGCAGGATACTAAATCATAATAATACCATACATTTGTAGAGCTCTTTGCAGTTTTCAGAGATTTTGTGTATATACTTTATCTCTGAGCCACATAATAATCCTGTGAAGCAGGCAGGGCTTTTTAAAAAAATTGTCATTTTGCAGATAAGGAAGCTGTGCTAGTCAGCCAGCCAGTAAAGGGTGGAGTCGGCATGGACTGGAATCTAGGTCTTTGAATTTCAAATAAGTCCATTCAATAATGGTGGGGAGTACAGTGAAACAGAGTTCAACTAAAGCAGGGGACAGAGCAAACCTTTGGATTTTCCCCTTGCCTGGGATACTGTAGTGGGATGAGATTACTTTTGACACCTGTACTACCCAGGAAATACTGCCTGTCAAAACTGAATACGCCTCTGACCTGCAATCCCAGCTGGAAATTCTAGGACAATCTCAACCCTCTCATCTTCCTTCTTCCCCCACCCTCAACACCTGATGGACCCTCATTCTTGATACCTCGTTCTGTCTTATCTCCCAATATCTGGCTCAGCATCTCCTAATCTTAGAAATGGGCATCTCCAAAAAGAGGCCTGAATGGCTCTGTGATAGATGAGCCTTTGGGAGAAAATGTTAGAGCTTCTATGGCTTCAAACAATGGGAGAGATATTGCACTTTACTAATATTTGCTGTGTTCGTGGAGACTGGCTGCTCACCAGTGTGATGGGCAGACTGTCCAAGGTCATGTACAGCTGGGCCAAGCCACATGAACCTGAAGATGGAGCTGGGCTTTACAAGGGCTTGGTCTTGCAATCCTTTGCTTTGGGGCCAGGTTAAATGGATTGATGATTTGTTTTCACCAAATTAACCCTAAATTGATGTGTGGCTTAAAAAAGATTTTTGCTAAAAGAAACTACTGAAAGAAGTAAACACGAATAATGCAAACGGCAAGAAAATGGTAGCATTGACACTTCACTCATCTCAACCTAATTCAGCGTCTTCCAGATGAGGAGTTTTCAAACTCTTGTTAAAAATATAAAAGTAATTGATCAACATCAGGAGAAGATGGACATTTCCTAACTGAATTTAGACAAAATTTACATAATTGGTAAGATAGAAAAATTGTTTTAGCAAGCACAGCCAATGAAGTGCCTTTTCTGTTTGGATCTCTGCACTTTAGTGAGGAATCATTTTTTCAATTCTGTAACTGATTAGAACTAAATATCAAAATAATTTGAACTTAAATCTAGTCTTCTAAATATCCTAATACAGAAGCTTAATATGAAAATAATACAAACATGATAAAACGTTATAACCACATTGCATTTACTACAAATATTAGTTTTCATAATAATTTATTTCTGGGTCTTCAAAAAGTCTACTGAGCCAATGAACAAATGCAATCAATGGCATCTGCACAGCTCGGTGAAGCAGTGTATTATGATTTCCTTATATTTGCTTCTAATTTCTTTGTATGTTTTTGAGATGGAATCTCGCTCTGTTGTCCAGGCTGGAGTGCAGTGGTGTGATCTCGGCTCACTGTAACCTCCGCCTCGGCAATTCTCCTGCCTCAGCCTCCAGAGTAGCTGGGATTACAGGTGTGTGCCACTGTGCTCTGCTAATTTTTGCATTTTTAGTAGAGATGGGTTTTCACTATGTTGGCCAGGCTGGTCTTGAACTCCTGACCTCAGGTGATCCACCCACCTTGGCCTCCCAAAGTTCTGGGATTACAGGTGTGAGCCATCATGCCTGGCCTACTTATAATTTCTAATAATAATAAATATATACCTTCCTCTCCTTACACTGCACACCCTCCTGGCCACACCCCCTCATTGCCCCAGCTCCAAGGCCTAAACCCCTAGATTCTAGATATGCTTAAAGGACTAGAGAAAAGGCAATGGCAGGTGGTGAAAACTCATTTCTCAGCGATGTCTCTGCAGAGGAGACAAGCTATGCAGGTAAGGCAGTGTTTTCCAAGGTGTGGTCTGCCCAGAGGTGCTTCTGTCAGAATCACCAGGGGTGTTTGTTAAAATGCACATTCCTGAGCCTCTCCCTAGACCTACCAAATCAGAATATCAAGAAGTGACAAGAAATGAGGCCTAGGAAACCGAATTTCAGTCAGCTCCCTAGATAATTTTTATTCATTCTAAAATTTGAGGACTATGGCTATAAGGTAAAGCTCTCATTTCATACATAATTGATTCAGTTAATAAATATTACAGAATACCTACTCATTCCATGCCAGGCACTGTGATAAGTGCTGGTGGAGATACTGCCACTTCAGTTGCACCTGGCCCTTCCTTTGAAACTTACAGTTTAGAGGCAGAGGCAGAAAATACTTAAGAATCATATTTAGGCTGGGCACAGTGACTCACGCCTGTAATCCCAGTACTTTAGGAGACTGAAGTGGGCAGATAACTTGAGGTCAGGAGTTTGAGACCAGCCTGGCCAACATGGTAAAACCCTATCTCTACTAAAAATACAAAAATAAGCCAGGTGTGGTGGCGCACGCCTGTAATCCCAGTTACTTGCGAGGCTGAGGCATGAGAATAGCTTGAACCTCGGAGGCGGAGGCTGCAGTAAGCAGAGATTGTGCCACTGCAGTACAGCCTGGGTGACAGAGTGAGACTCTGTCTCAAAATAAATAAATAAATAATAAATAAACATATTTAACTACAACGTGTGATAAGAGCTCTGAAATACAAAAAATGGAGCAGGGCTGGCTACCTTAGATGGAGTGACCTAGGAATATCTCTTTGAGAGATGACATTTAAGCTGATTTCTGGAGGGTGGGGAAGGAGTTGGCCATGTGTTGAGGAGGGCAGGGGAGGCAGGGCAGGGCCTGGGGACAGAGCTCTCTCAGGGGTTGTAGGAAGGCTGGGCAGTGGCTGGGGGCAGAGCTCTCTCAGGGGCTCAAGGAATACCTTATGGGAACCCCTAGCCCAGGCAAACAGGTCCTGACTGGAGGAGAAGCAGAGGGCTGCTCTTCCGCCTCATCGCAGCCTTCCATCTCAAACCCTGGGAAACTGGAATAGCTATGGTAACATAAACCCAGGTTAGACTTGGAATCTTTCACAGCTCTTGGGGTTCAGCCAGACTCCCACAGTCTGAGAACCCCCGAAGCCAGGGGAGGTCTCCACCCACTCTCTCCTAACCTTGGTGCTTTGTTCTTTTTCTCTCAGTCAGCCTTTTCTTCTGAGCTGCTAAGTCACTGGCACCTTTAAAGACTGTCAGAAGCTGAGGGAAGGAAAAACCTCACGCCACAAACACAATCACTGGCACTATGGGCCACAGGGCAGGTGAGGGGAAGGTGGGGTTGGATCTACTGGAAGCAAGCTGAGTCCCTGCTGAGGACACACTGTCCACACCCCTTACTGTGCACCCTGGGAAGCTGCTCCCAGGGAGGGGGCTGCCTGGATGAAAGATTTGTGGCAGACACTGTAATCCCAGCTGTGGAGACTGGGGGACCATTTCAGGAAAACAACCTCACCAAGTTGCCGGCGTCACTTTACCCGCTGTAAAGAGCCCAGGCGAAGCACATTCAGCCTTACCACATTCCCACAACTCAAATAAATAATAGACAAATAAAGAAGAAAATAAATTTAAAAAATGAAAAGCATTAATATCGTTGCCCAAGGGTCAGGCTATACATGTGTTAGTTTCACTTATCAAAATGATTCCCTGGTCAGTTTCCAGGGGTTCTTGATTCCAAATATTTTTCTGCATCTTCTACAACATGTTTTAGAGCTGAGTGGGGCTTCCTATTTCTCCATTTCATTCACCAAGTTGACCCTGCCCACCCTGGCTTGGTATTTTCCCTGGGAGTTAAAGGGTGCTGCTGGGTGAGGGGGTTTGAGGGTCTGTGTATCACGAGGGATGGAAAGTCTCTGTGGTGAGGTCAGCCGAGCTTGGGGCTCTGGGATGGTGGGTCTTGTTTGGGATTAGACATTTCAGTCTATGTTGCTGAGTGGAACAGGCATTTGAGTCAAACTTGGATTCTCAGCTGGACGCGGTGGCTCATGCCTGTAATCCTAGCACTTTGAGAGGCTGACGCGGGTGGATCACCTGAGGTCAGAAGCTCAAGACCAGCCTGGCCAACATGGTGGAGACCCCATCTCTACTAAAAATACAAAAATTAGCTGGGCGTGGTGGCATGCACCTGTAATCCCAGCTACTGGGGAGGCTGAGGTAGGAGAATCACTTGAACTCAGGAGGCAGAGATTGCAGTGAGCCGAGATTGCACCACTGCACTCCAGCCTGGGCAACAAGAGTGGAACTCCATTTCAAAAAAACAAAACGAAGCAAAACAAAACAAAAACCCAGGTTCTGGTTTCTTGGCTCTGTGATCTTGGCAAATCACCAAGTTTGAGTTGTCAGTTTCAGTTTTTCTTTTGTAAACTGGGGGATAACAATGCCTACTTTGTAGTGTTAGTAGGCTATCTTTCATTTTGCCTGGTACAGGTAGTGCTCAATAAGTATTTATTTTTATTTTTTATTTTAGATGGAGTCTAGTTCTGTCATCTAGGCTGGAGTGCAGTGGCACATTCTTGGCTCACGGCAATGTCTGCCTCCCAGGTTGAAGTGATTCTTATGCCTCAGCTTCCCCAGTAGCCGGGATTATAGGTGCCCACCACCATGCCTGGCTATTTTTCGTATTTTTAGTAGAGACGGGTTTCACCATGTTGCCCAGGCAGGTCTCGAACTCCTAACCTCAAGTGATCAGCCCACCTTGGCCTCCCAAAATGCTGGGATTTTGGGTGTGAGCCACCATGCCCCAGTCAAAAAGTATTTTTTAATCTGTAATTTCAGACCCATGGCCCTGAGTAGCCAGTTGCACCCTCCCTGGAGCCATTTGGTGTTGTAAGATGCTGGCAAGGCGCCCAGCGTCAGAAGCCTACCAGCCCCAAGGCGCTAGGGTCAGCACACACGGATGGGATCTTTGCAACACTGGGTTCTCAAAGTTCTACAGCAGCGTCAACCTGCTGGGTGACTCCAGAGGCTTCCAATACAGATCTCATGGGCTGGGGCTCAGTTCGCTGACCTTCACAGCAGCTCAACACCATCCTCAGAGCCAACTCACGTCACAGCTGCCAACCACTTAAGAGAAAAACAGGCCCACAGCAAAGTTTTCCATTTCTTAAAAAGATAAAAATTTTATTATTTTCCTTTCAACAAAAGTTGAGAGCCGAGTATGTGTCAGATGCTTTTCTAGGTTTTAGTGACTCAGCTGTGAGCAAAATGGATTGAGTCTCTGCTTAAATGAAATGCATATCCTATACAGGAGAGACCAGAAAATAAATAAATGTATACAGACATAGATGCAACGTTGGGTAGGAATAAGCGCTACAAAGAAATGTAAAGCTGGCTAACGGGAAGGCGCATGATGAGGGCTCTATTTAGATGGGCTTACAAATAAAATGCCTCTTTGAAGAGGTGACATTAAAAGGAAGGAATGCTGTCCTATTCTTGCTTCCCTCCTCCACCCACGTTCTGCTCTCGTCAGCATTATTCCTGGAATTCTACTACAATCAGATCACTTCCTGGCTTAACGATCCTTCAGAGGTTATTTCTCTGAATAAAGCTGGAACACCTTTTGGCATGGCATTCAAAAGCTTTTAGGATAACGTCCCAAAGATCACTTAATCTGTCACTCCCCAGTTTCAACCCACCCTGAACTGCTCACAGTTCTCCAAATGCTGCCAGGTGGCTCACTCTGTCTCTCTTTTTTAAACCCCCACTTTCCACTAGTCTTTGCAGATACTGTTCCCCTGCCTGGAACACCCTTTGTCTTCTCCCTCTTCTCCATCTGGCCAACCCCAGTAGGTTCCTTGGAGATCCTTCTGTCCAACCAGGTTTCTCCCTCTTGGAAAGCATCCACCATACCATGAACCACAGGATCCTTAGTTTGTATCCTTGCCCGTCCCCCATACTAGACTATGAGCCCCTACAGAAATTATTTGCATCCATCCTTAATGTTTAGTATAGAACCAAACACATAGTAGGTGTTGACTGGATTAATAAACAAGGGAAAATCATTCTGCTTATTCCCTGTCACTTGATTGAGCCCTTTCCAGCATTGCTTATTAAAAAAAATCTATGGCACATAGTAAGTATATATATTTATAGGGTACATGAGATATTTTGATACGGGCATGCAATGAGTAAAAATTGCATCAGGGTAAATGGGGGTTTCCATAACCTCATGCATTCATCATTTTCTGTGGTACAAACATTCCAATTGTACTCCGTCAGTTATTTGAAAATGCACAACAAATTGTTGCTGTCTGTAGTCACCTCGTTGTGCTATCAATAACAGATCGCATTCACTGTATTGCTTTCATTACATATTTTGTACCTGTAATTATCATCCCCACATCCCCCAACCCCACTACCCTTCCCAGCCTCTGTTGTTAATCATCATTCTACTTTTGTATCCCTGTGAGTTAAACTGCTTTAATTTTTAATTCTCACAAATGAACGGGAACATGAGAAGTTTGCCTTTCTGTGCCTGGCTTATTTCATTTAACATAATGTCCCCCAGTTCTATCCATGTTCGAAATGACAGGATCTCATTTGCAAAATCAGCATTTCCCTAACTACCTCTACATGTCGGCCACATTTCATATTCCAATATTTGCCATCCCAGTCATTCTGTCCCCCATACCCTGCTCTTTTCATTTTTCCTTACCGTATCTCCTTCTAGCACCTTCCACAATCGAGTCATTTGTTATGTTTATTGTTTATTATTGATTGGTCTCCTCCCTGCAGAGCACAAGCTTCACATGGGCGGGATCTTTCTCTGTTTTCTCCCTGCTGTATTTCAGTGCCTGGCACCTTGTAGGGGGACACATATGTTGAATGAATCACAGCAACTCAATGCTGCCTGCATTTCAGGATTCCTCCCTAGGGAACAGAGAGCTAGGGAGGTAGCATGCTTTGCCCAAGGAGGCACAACCAGTGAGGCCAACGACAGGTTCGAGTCCCCCTCCCAGCCTGAACTCTTGCAGCTCTGTGGGCCACTTCTCAGTGTCCTGCTCCACAACCAGATTGAAAAGTGAGCCTGCTGGCTCAGATGTGCCCTGGTTACAGCTAGTGCTCTACGTGCTGGTGGTGGTGGGTTTGTGCTGGATTTCCTCATGCTCAGGAATAGAGGTTAGAGACACCTGGCTTAGGGTGGGGATTGGGGGTGGGTGGGAGGCTGGCAGGTGATTTGGCGGAGAGGATTGGTTTGCACAGACCCTCCCACTTCCGCCTCCCAAAGCGCAGAGATTACAGATGTGACCCACCTCGGCTAGCCAAGAACTCAGGTTGCTAATCCCTCCAGCATGCATTTGCTTTGTAAACACTGCTGCAGCCAGCTCAGGTGCGGCCCTGACTTGGCCTAGCCAGGCGTCTTCCTGGGACTCCCCAGACGTGCTGCCCTGCTGCTGTTGCCATCTCTTCAAAACTCTGGCAAGCCCACCTCAAATTCTAAAGGGTTGCTGAGGGCTCCAGTGAGGCCCACTTAGTGTGGCCCTCAAACTGAGTCCTTACCTTCTCCCAACCCTGCCCCACTTCTCCTCGCCACTCCCCACCCACCCCCCTGCCATCATGCCCCACACATGCCAGGCTCAGTCACACCTCTGCCTGTACACACTCTGCCTGCCTGTTCCTCTTCCTGGAAGGCCTGCCTCCTCTTCTTTTCCACCTACTGAACTCCTCTTCCTGCTACAAGAGCCAGACCCAGGGCTGGCCTCTCTGGGAGGCCTTCCTGCTACCTGACCCTCTACAAACACACAGGTGCACAAAGATACTCTGTATACACACATACCTTGTATACACACAGGCACATACAAAGGCACAGACAAACACACCACCCAGATTCTTCCCACATAGACATGCACTTATACACACAGACAACACACACACGTACCATATACACTATTCACACAGTCACATGCATATAACATATGCACATACACTCATAAACCCCTTCCCCCTCCACATGCACACACGCTTGTACTCCCTCCCAAATACCCCTACTCACATACACAGACGTGTCCCACTGCCTCTCCTTCCCCACACCCGTCACACACTCGCCATCAGCCTCGTACTCCTTCCCCTCAACGGCAGCTGCTCACGATTTCTCTATGCTGCTGGGCTTAGCTCTCTTTCAGTACGTCCTGCCCTGTGACATAGTGTATTCATTCCCTATCCCTCAATCCTTGATTGAGAGCCCTGTCTGAGCCCCAGTCCTTAACACTGGCATCTGGCACACAGGAGGGCAAATTGACTGGGAGGTGAATGAATGAATCCAAGTGAGCTCAGGAGTGAAAGGTGGGGCTGCAATGAGCCCTAGAAATGATTCGGGTCAGGTGTAACAACCAGGAGAGTGCAACCCTGGGCATCAGGAGAACTAGAGCAGGACAAGAGTATCTTTGCTTTGAATATCAAAAATAAATAAAGAAGAAATAAAACAGTAAAACAGCTCCTGGGTGACTCTCATGTGCATCCTGGGTTGAGAACCGCTGATGAGGACCACCAGCCCCCTTTTTTCACACACACGGGAGAAGCAGATGGCTCCACCTCCAGGGTCAGGACCTGACCCAGGCATGGTGGTATTGACTGCTGCCTCACAGAGCTCATGAAGCGTGCAGGCTGTGGGATGATCACTTCATAGACAGAAAGAGATCAGGAGGGTCTATCTGCACCAGCTCTGGACTGCTGGGGGTGGGGTCCAAAATGCCTTTGTTTGGGGAGGTAGCAGGGTGCAGAGCAGTGGCTTTAGGTCAGGGTTGGTTTTGCCCCCAGTGGACCTATGGTCCCAGTTAGTCCAGAGACATTCTTGATGGTCCCAATTAGGGGGCAGGTGCTATTTGTAACTGGCGGTAGATACCAAGGTTGTTGCTAAACATTTTGTGATGCACAGCCAGCCTCCGTAACAAAGAACCATCCAGCAAACAAAGTTAGTAGTGCTATGGTTGAGAACTCCTGGTGTAGACAGAGGAACATGGGCTTTTGAAAGGTATCCCAGCTCTGCGTGTGGCCCTGGACAAATCACTTTCCTGATGCCCCTGAACCTCAGTTTTCTCATTTGCAAAAGGTGATAATCATGCCTACGTCACAGCATTATTGTAAAATCAGCTTTCACTGCAAATCTCCTAGCCCTACACAGGGGACATGGAAAGTGCTCAATAAACAGTGGCCTTCTCAAGCAGCCTCTGCATCCATGGTTTCCACTTCCTTTTCTTTCTTCCTAAAGACTTCCTTCGCCTCTGCCTAGACTTTTCAGGATCTGCCTCCTAGCGTCTCCCTGATCTCTTGGCTTTGGAGGTAACCCTGCTCTGCCCAGGCCTTCCTCCCTTTGAACTTCATGTGCATCTAAGGGGGATTCTGAGTCCATCATCTTCCTCAATCCTCCCACCCTGAATACACAAACATATGTGCCTCGGACATAGGGCACATGGGTGTGTGTGTGTGTGTCCACTCATGAACATATTTACACTTTCCTCTCTGGTCCGGTTTTCAGCAGGACGATGATGGGGCATCACTGATTTGGGGGCACAGCATTTCATCTGTAAACATGTCTGAATGTGCCTCCTTAGGTGTACTCACCACCTGAAAATTAGAAAGGCCTACAATCGCAAGAGAAAATTCCTTTCTCCAGCATTGCTCCGCCTTGCTCTAGGTTTTTGAGGAATCTGCCACCCTTGTTTGGACAGAACAATGTCAGGAAACTCCAGAAGGAGATTGAGAAGGCTACTTCCCAGTTTCTGGGCCTTGATGCTTTCTTGTCTGCCTCAGGAGTTCAATACCACTGTGAGGGCTTACCAGATAGGCCGCCGGAGAGCCAGGTCTAGAAGAGAAGTCCCATGGGAGAGCACTCAGCCCAGCCTATCTCTCTTCACTGGATGAGCTGATCTCTTCTCTGTAGGCAAAAACCTATAGCAGGGGCCACTGCCCCAGGCTGCTCTGAGCACGCTCTCCTTCAAAGCTGCCAGGGTCTCAGAGGCTGGATGATCAGGTCACTGTGCTCTGCCTCGCTATCCTGCTCCGGAGCACCACTCTTTGCCCTCAGTTGGCAGCCAACTCTGGAGGCTGAACTGACACGCTCACTTCCCTGTCCCCCCAGCCCTCTGCTGCTGAGCAAGGTTGGGCTGCAGCAGCCTTTGTGCTCACCCCACCCACTCATTACCTGCTGTCTCCCCACCTGAGCAGGCCCTCCACCTGCCCAGGATGGATCTTTCCACCACTCACTCTGAGAGGCCTCTAGGCCAAACAGCCCTGCCTGCTATCTGCCCTGGCCAGTGGGCAGCCTGCTCCAGAAGACATCTTAAGGCAGACACAGAAATGCCCAGCCAAAACAACTGGCCAGAAATCTAGCTCGAGCTATCTTCATGCAAAAGAGACACTAAATGAACTTGAATGGGTGGATGAAAGCCTCTCTCATCTTGAAAGGTCACCTCCTTTACCAGGTCACCAACACATCCACTAATTGCAATTCCTACTTCTTCCTGTTGGAGTCTTTCAAGAGCTCCTCTTGAAGCTAGGTCCTCTTGCCTTCCTCCATTTACTCCCCCTCTATTTCACACTGCCCCACCCTCTTTCTAAAATGCAAATCCCATCATGTCACTCCCTTCCTCAAAAGCCATCAATGGCGCCCCACTGCCTCTAACTGAAGTTCTAAATTTCAAATCATCCTTGTTCAGGCCCTTCATGGTCTCTCCCACTGCCTTCCCTTGCCCTTATTCCCACTACAGGCTTACTTTCAGCATTCTTTTACCTGCTCCCCCAGACACACAAAGCAAGCAAGTTCTGCCTTCTTTGCCATTGTACTTTTCTTTCTTTTACCTGGAGTAATACCCTTCCTTTCCTATTTCCTCGATCTTCAAACCTTACTCGTCCTTCAAGACACACTTCAAATGGCTCTTCCTTTTTAGAACCTCCTATCTCAAGTGACTCTCTCTGTCCCATAGCATTTCATCCCAAAAATACAACTAAGTGCTAGTGTTGATTGAATGCACATTTGTCTTCCCCAGTGGTAAAAACTCCTTGAAGTCAGGGACTATGTGTTATTAATCACTGTGGTCTGCACCCCCACCCCCGTCCTGCATCTCATTGCTTGCCATAGACTAGGGACTAGATAAATTATGAAATTGAAGGGTTTTCTACAAGCTCTTTTAGGAACCATGAAGGCTGTCAGATGGGGGTGTGGGCTCAGTGACTGCCAGAAATCCAGGCAAATAGGAGTGTGGGCAGAGCAGTCTGCCTGGAGAACAACCAGGAAAGATGCTAAGATTTCCTGGAGGCATGCTCCAGCGGTCGGGAAGCCTGATGCTCACGATGACATGCTATTTTCCCATCTGTCAGAGCTAGGTGGCTTCTTTCCTTCCTCAGCCTCTTCCTCTTCTCTCCAGCTCCCATCTCTGGCTGTTCTCCGGGGGGAAATGTGTATCTTTAATGGTGGAATAATTAGCTCCCAAACCTGGCATACATTAACCTTGAACTGATGATGTCAGCTAATGAGAGAGGGAGCAGAAGGGCTCAGGAATTATAGCGAATCTAACTGCATTCCTTTTTCTGGGGACTGGCTTGAGCTGATTGGGTTCCAAACCCTAGAGAGTCCTTGTGGGTGTTTTCACTCCCAGGTAAGAGATATTGTTGTAGGGTTTCCCACGTTCCATGTCCAACATCGGTCATTATTTTAGTCAAATATTCCCAAACCCCAGGTAAATGAAACAGTATATTTCTTCTCACAATGATATTCTTACCTGTGGACCTCCAGTTGCTCTGCTGACAGGGTGATACCCTGTTAGTATGTTACCCTTACTTACTAACTGTGTGTACCTGGACTATCTACTTGGCTTATTTGAGTCTCTGTTTTCTTAACTGTAACATGGAGTTAATTATAGTATCTACTTTATAGGGCTATTGCATGAATCAAATAACCTACTGTATACAGATGTTCAGTCTATAACGTGAGCTGTTATGATTATTACTTAATCCAGGTGAGCACCATGACATTGCATGTTCTTCAGGCCTCAGTTTCTCTTGCTCTAAAATAGGGAGTGGGACTCAGCCATCAGTAAATCTCACCTGGAATGTTAAGACAGGACCGTTCTTAGGTTTTCCCACCATCCTATGTACCCAATCCTCCTGCTATTTCTTATCACCTAAAATCTTGTTTGATTTGTTACATTCAGTGATGTAAAACATTTTAAAAATGTCTCCAATAATAGTTGTAACAGTCCTAGTAATTCGACGATGGAGAGAAGTGATTTCCCTTAAGAACCCCAATTAAAGCTGCTTTCTGTAGTCCAGGAAAGCTACTACACCATCACCAGCTGCTTCCTAGATGGTTTTTGTCTCTGGCAATCAATCGTATCAATTCACATTATAATCCTTACATCAGCATAGTATTTTATAGTTTAGAGGGCTTTTCAATCTCTATGGTCTCAATTCATTCTACCAATAATCCCATGGCAGAGCTGGTGTGAATGATATCACTCCCATTTGATGGGTGGAAATGTTCATTCATTCCTCTGCTCATTCATTACATGAACGTTTATGGAACGTGTTTTGTACTAGACGCTGCAGCTCAGATGCTTGGCATACGTGGCTGTGGTGTCACTGCTTTAAGTAAGGGGTAACTCTGGGTCAGGGTTCAAGGCCTCTTTGTGCTGGATTCAGTGTGTCTGCACTCCCAACACTGCTGTTTTGCAGTCTGCGCCAGTTACTACCCCTGAATCCTGATACTGAAGCTGCATCCAAGAGAGCGTTTCGGCCGAGGCACACCCTTGGGTTCCTCTGCTCAACCTCAGCCACCTGCTGACCTGCTGCTCACCCTTCAGCCCTAGCTCCTCTTCTGTAAACCCTCCCCCCACCTTGCCCTTCTGTCCCCCTCCCTCCTTTGTGCCTGTGGATCCATCTCCACTGTCGCATTTATCACATAATATTGTAATAGTTTATGTACATTCCTGCATGTCTGCACCTGCTCTTCCACCCCTCCACATACATCCCACCTATATACAAAGCCACCAAACAGGAAATTAGGGCCCCTCATATGATCCCTGCATCTCCAGAGTCAAGCCCAGCGCCCAGCACGGGCTCAGTAGATGTTGAATGGACAGAGTCATTTTGAGTCGGTCCTTCCTCCCTGAATAATGTTTGGTATCTCATACCCTCTGGGTGTGGATGAATGAGAAAGGGGACAGGGGAGAGGAAGTGGGGGAGGAGAGAGTTATGAAAAATGGAAGCTGGAGACCTCACCTGGTACCTCTCTGCTTCTCAGGGCAGATTGTTTTAATACGGGATGCCTCTTGTTGATAGATGTTCAATAGCTGTAAAAGGCTTGTGCATAAGAAACCTCCTCCCACTTCACCCTTACTCATCTCCCACAGACCCTGGGTCAGGAAATTAGAAAGACAAAAAGCAGCTGGGTGACTTGCTTAGAGGAAATGAAAAGGAATTCATGCTGACTGTGGCTCAAGTGCTTCGGCTGCCTTGTTACTAGGTAATATCCCCACGTAAGGTGAGTTAATGGTCCCAAAGGTCAAATAACTTGCCCACATTCACACCGCTGGCGGAGGTGAAATCTGACCCAGGGTCCCATGGCCCTTGTTGAGGCCCCTGCTTTTTCTCCACTGCACACCTCAAAAGAGTGTGAAGAAAGATCCAGAGGGAGTCTGGGATGGCCCCATGAGGAAGTGAAATGAGGGGAGCTGAAGGTGCAGGTGCACTCAGGAGCACTGCCAATGACCCCAGACTCCATCTGTACCAGGCAGAAGGGTTTCAGAGTTAAAAAAAAAAAAATACACGATGACCCTTATTAGAGCACAGTAAGGAAGACTTTCTCAGGACCATTGCAATAGGTAGAAGAATTATAGCAATGGGTTTTACACTGTGGGTTCTGCAAAAGAGATTGGGTTCAACTCCGAATACATCATGGGAGTAAGAGTTTATACAGCCAGGGAGCAGGGTGGGGTCAGTGGATAGAAAATGACTAAGAGGCTTCCACCACAGCTGCCACTGGAGAGCGGCAGCCATGGCTCTGCGCTACCCTGTGGCTGTGGGCCTCAACAAGGGCCGCAAGGTGACCAGGAACACGAGCAAGTTCAAGCATAGCCACAGCCCGCGGGCGTCTGACCAAACACACCAAGTTCGTGCAGGACACGATCCGGGAGGTGTGTGGCTTCCCCCAGAATAAGCGGCGTGCCATGGAGTTCCTGAAGGTCTCCAAGGACAAACAGGCCCTCAAGTTCATCAAGAAAAGGGTGGGGGCGCACATCTGCACCAAGAGGAAGCAGGAGGAGCTGAGCAACATCCTGGCTGCCATGAGGAAAGCCGCGGCCAAGAAAGACTGAGCCCCTCCCCTGCCCTCTCCCTGAAATAAAGAACAGCTTGATAGAAAAAAGAAAAGAAAAGAAAAGAAAATGACTAAGAGGAACTATCAGGAGTGAGGAGGATTCTGGCTAAACCCACCTGAAAGATTTTTGTTGAAGGCAGGCCTGGGCAATCAGACCTCACCTAGGGGGAGGGCAGAAGGTGCCGGAAGCTGAGCAGATATCAAACGTGTAGGGGAAGGGGGTCTTGCTAAAACTGGATTTTACAAGAAAATTCATAGATGAACCTAGGAGAAGGTCCAGGAGCCTGGCAAAGCTTTGATCAAGCAAAGAATCTTTGTCATTAGATACAAATTAGACAGGTCAGGAGGTGGGAAACAGTTGTGTTGACCCTGGGGGAGTGATGGAGCTCTCTGTAGGTAGCCTCTGCCTTGTGTTTGTCTGTGATTACCTTACCTGCAAAGCATCCCTGAGCTCAAGAAGATAGGCCAGGAGGTGAAGCAGTCAGGGCCATTTATCTTGAAGGGACCACCAAGGAGGAGCAGATGGGAACCGGTGACAATCCTCTGAAGGGTCCCTGAAGCCAGAGCCCTGCAGCTCTTGTGAGGGAGAGAGTTGCTCTGCTGGTGTGTGTGTGTGTGTGTGTGTGTGTGTGTGTGTGACTGTGCACACATGTGTGAAGGTGGAGGTTGTCTGACTCTCAGGAGTGTAAACTGAGCCCTGTTCAGTGTGATTCCCTGGGCTGTTGTCCCTGGCATCACCGACAGTGCCATCTGCAGTAAATCTCCCTCCACCTCAGCTGGCTCCTGCCCCATATGACCATTTGGGCCATGTCCCCCAACCCCTACAGGGGCCCCTGCCAGACCAGCTCTCAGGAAAGGCAATTAACTCGTTTTTCCAGACAATGACTCACGAGAAAATATCTCTGATTTGTGGGAACATGATGCATCTGGGAGCTGGCAAATAACCATGGGGGGAGGGACAGTCACCTGAGCACGGAGTGCCAGCTCCCTCCCCGCTCAGCAGCAATTCCCATGTAGAGGCTCGGGCTGAGCTTTAGCTGTTCTCCCCCAGCCTCTACCAGGATGACCCCAGCACCATGGGCCCTGATAGAAAGACCTGGAGCCAGGTCCTTGAAGGACTCAGGGACTGAAACCAGAATAAAGCAGAGACCCTGCCTGTGACTTGCCTCCTGAGATAGTGCTGACATTCGTCTGTACTTGCACTCCACAGTGACTTTCCCTTCTAGCTAGTGAGATCATGGTATGTGTAGGACTCTTCAGAAATTATGAACTGCCTCGTTCAAACGTAACGTACAGGCTGGGGAAATACTTGAATTATATGTGGCTTCTTCACTCATTAATTCAACATTTGCTAGTACCCGCTCTGGGCTAAGTCTTGTACTAGGTCCTGAGGACTCAAAGATGTGTAAGACATGGTGTATAAGACCCCCCTGGAGGGGTTCACAGTCAACTGGAAGAGAGAAAGTCGTAAACAAGCAACCCACGATATAGGGTGGGAAGTGCCATTATAGAGAAAGGGTCCCGAGGAGGTGGGAGAAGAGAGGCGGGAGGGCATGACTACCTGGGACTCTGAACGGACTGAGCAGGGAGGCAACACCTGAACTGTTCTTGATGATGAGCAGCGGGGTCCTTCTAGGTAGAGGGGACAGTCCATGCAAAGGCCAGAGGTTGTGAGGGGGAGGAGGAGTCTTAGGAAGACATCATGGTAGGGGACATAAAGAGGAGTATCAAGAGGTGGGCCTGTGACCCGTTAGGAGAAGCCAGCAAGCTTGGACTTCATCTCATAGACAATGGAGAGCCAACAGAAGATTTAATTGGGAAGCTGCTCACTTGGCATATATAGCATGGGAACAGGGCTCACCTGCTAGAGAAGAGCTCCAGTGCGGAGGTCATGTGGTGGGTGTCTGGAGAGGCAGTGAGATTTAGGTGGAGAAACCTTCCTGATGGGGCTGCAGACCAACTGTGCTGCCCACCTTGCTAATCAACACTGCAGACCCGGTAAGAAAGTATAGACAACTCAACAAACTTCAGTCCGTATAGCTGACTGGAAGAGCAGTGCAGAACGTTCATCTTGTCCCATTAAGGGCAGTGCACAATCATTCACAGTAGATCATGCTCCAGCCAATATATAAACGTGGACACAAACTCATGGAAGTTTAGAGCACGAAGGTTCTTATACCATCTTGTCATTAAGTTTTGTTTTTCCATTGAGTTCTGAGATTAATAATCCTCCTCCTTTCCCCCTTTTTCTAATGATCAAAGACCTTCCTTTATTTTAAAGATGGGAAAATTGAGATCCTGAAAATGTACACAGATTGCCGCGGATCCCACTTGCGGTCAACGGCAGCGCTAGAACTACTAAAGACCCACGTGGGCCTGTGACTCTTTCCGATTATGAAATGACACCACTGCAAAGCACCTATAGGTGGGGATAGACTGATATGGTTGCTTAGGAAACTTATGGAGGAAAACGAAAATCACTCTCTTCTTCTTCTTGAATTATCTCCATCCCGAGGCCAGAGGTTATTGATTTGTCAGCCATGTTTTCTCAGTTTCTGCAAGATTGGCCTTCACACCCCAGGAAGAGATAACAGGACAGTGAGAGGAGTAGACAAAATATGTCCCGTCTTTCATTGCTCCCTGTTCCATTCAGGCAACCTGTGTGACTCCAAACTTCCCATCTTTAAAATAAAGGAAGGTCCAAAAGCAGCCTTTGTCTTCTGAGCATCTTAACAGAGGTTTCAGTAGAGGATACTAAACTAAATAATGCAGGCCCTCCTTTCTTCCATGCCAGAGAAGTTTACAAAACAAGAAGGAAGCCTTCCTACCCCTCACAGCCAGGAGCCCCTGCTCTGGCTCTCGGCTGCTGCCTTAGGGTAAATCTGTTGCTATGGTCACTGGAATGTCTCTGCAGGTATGTATTTTACATGTAACTCACTAGGAAGGATGAATTCAAAATTTTCTCGTTCACTCCTATCTAGGGCTGCTATGTTTAGCAAATAAAAACACAGGACGTCCAGTTAAATTTGAACTTAAGATAAACAGTGAATACTTTGTTAACATGAGTATGTCCTAAATGTTGTATCATTTGGTGTTTATCTGAAACTTACATTTAACTGGGCATCCTGGTATTTTATGTGACAACTATACACCTAACATAAGGAAAACGGCCCATATCCATTTTCTCTGCCTAGAGAGAAATTGCTTATACTCGTTCTTGCTATGATGCTTTGCTTGGAACTTGTTAAAATAATTGGTCAAAATACACATATGCCTGGGGAGTTCAGATGCCTGCATTTCTAGAATAGTGTGAGAAATGGAATCCAAATAGCAATACTTCTGACGATGAATCATCAGCAGTGTATATGTGCCTGCTGCCAGTTCCTTCTTTGGACTGAAAGGTCAGATGAGTGAAAAACAATAGCCAACCATTGGCTTCTACCAGATCCCATGCCAGTAAGCACCTTTGCTTTTCAATGGGCTTTTTGGGTGTTGGTGACCATTACGGTTAATGTGTAATTAGACCATGGAAAACACCTGCTTGAGGCCATGGCTTGTCCCTGCTCTTTAAACCACGTCTTTACTGATTGAACTATTAATAATATCATACCAGAGAGAAGAGTCATTCCTCCCCACCTCAGTCATTTAGAACTAATGTAACCCTTTAAAAGTCACAGAGTAAAATTTACACACAGTGAATGAAAAAAATCGTCTGTGGACATTATGCAAGAGGATGGCAGAAGAGTTTCTGGAATGCCCCAAACTCTAACTGAGGTGGCCTGGGCAATGTCTTGGCAGAGAGAAGTTGTAACTAAGGCTGACACATCTTCAGTAGAATTGCATGGTCTCTGAAAAACAGCAGAGTTTGCTGGTGGGGAATCATCAGCCTGGAGCCTTGAGATAGGAAACTCACAGAACAAGAATTTGGTAGTGTTTTTCCAGGGCCTTGCAAGGGGAAAGAGGCTGGAATCTTCCAGAAATGTTTTAGGACATTGGAAAGGTTGTCACTGATGGAGAAAGGGTAGTTCATGAGACCTCAGCACAGGTCTGGGTGACAGCCTCTCTATGCCTCCACCAACCTCCTTTTCCTTGGCTTTTATTTCAGCTTAAGAAGCGATGTTCTTTTAATAATTTGGCTTCCCTTTTGAATTTGTTTATGGAGTTACCAGCACTGACTGTGTAGCATAACCAACCCTCCCTTCCTTCCTTCCTTCCTTCCTCCATCCCTCCCTCCCTCCCTCTCTCCCTTCCTTTCCTCCTTCCTTCCTCCCTTCCCTCCTTCCTTCCTTTTTCTCTTTCTTCTTTTCCTTCCCCCGCTTCTTGTTCTTTTCCTCTTGTTGTATTCAGAATACATTAGTCAAGTGAAGTTAATTCTGATTTGTACAAGAGCCTCTTGTGACTTGGTTGTATGAACCGGGTCCCTCTAAGGCTGGGTAACTCAGAGCTCTGGCAAAATCAAGCTCCTGGGCTTAGCATGCTGGAGACCAGGTCCTGGAACACAGCAGCCACACCCAGGCCTTCTGCCTGGCCTGGCAACACCTCTGTGCTCTCTGGAACTTGGTTAAGAGAACATATGAGTCAACTCTGCAGTTTTGTGTTTTATAACCAATCCTGTTTCATTCCACTTTATGTGAACTCTTACAGAATTACACAAAGATCTTCTGTGAAGAGAGGTAGAAACAAGCACACGAACGCATCAATGAATACCAGGTGGATCACACCCAGATATGGTGGATCATACCCAGTTAAATATTATTCTTAAAATAAAAAAATTCAGCCCATCTAGGTGAACTGAGGCAAGGGGATGCAGTGTCTGTGGCTGATGAATCTGGGACCCCAGCACCACAGATTCGGCACTTCAGTTTGCCTGCTGGACATTCCTTTCTCTCAGCCATCTGAAAAATGGGCCCCACAGCCTTTACATTAAATAGCTATTCACTGCCAGGCTTTTCTTGGCAAGATGCCAATTGGCCAAACTTTTTGCATGGCTGTAAAAAGGGGAGTAGCTGTTTGCAATTATAAGTGTATATGGAGGAGGTACACCTTTGTAATCACCTTATACATTGTATATGATCTGTGAGGAAGCTGTGCACAGAGGTGGGGTTCTTACCCCAGGGGAAGTCTGGCTGGCATATCAATGCCATCACCACACTGTTCTGGAGATTGTGTTTGCCATGTGGATGCCGAGCCAAAGGAATGTCTGAGGTGATATCTCAGGTTTCCCTCTTTTTGGTTATATTTTTAGGTCTTATTGCCCAGGTGGCTGACTTTAATAACATAAGAAGGAGGTGATGAATTTCAGGCTTATTCATCCATTCATGAAATAAATATTAACAGAGTACCTGCTATGTGCCCAGCACTATGACCCATTTCAGCCTAACAGGAGCAAATGTGAGAAACAAACCTCTTGTTTTCTGGTTTAGGGGTAAACAACGTGTGGTTTGGTAGCCTGGACTGATAACTTGTTGGGTATATTAGAACTGCACATCACCATGAGGTCCTGAAGTTGGGAGTGGAGCCCATGCTAGCCCAAAGCTGGGAGGGCAGGACAGGAGAGACGTCCAGACCTAGGCAAGGATACAGGATTCTCCCCCAACAACCAAATCCAAGGCCTCAGGCAGAGTATTTGAGTCTTATTATCCACATCACATGGTGTGAGCCAGGAAAATAGCTGGCAAGGTAAGTGGTTACAATACTGGATATGGTGTCAGGAGCTAGAAAAGCTGTAAGAATGAGAGGGGAAGCATCAGATAAAACTGCCAGGATGACAAAAGAGAAATATGTCTCCATCCATCATCCATCCATCCATCCATCGATTCATCCATTCACCTATCCACCTGTCCATCCATCCATCCATCCATCCATCCACCCACCCATCTACCTATATCCACCCACCCATTTATCCACCCATCCACCCATCCATCCACTCATTTATCCATCCATCCACCCACCTGTCCACCCATCTGTTCACCCATTCATCCATCTACCCATCCATCCATCCATCCATCCACCCACCCACTCATCCATCCATCCATCCATCCATCCATCTATCCATCCACCCATCCATCCATCCAGCCAGCAAATATTCATCAGTATCCATTCTGTGAAATACAAAGATGAGTAAAAACATACTGCCTACCCTTATGGAGCCTACAGCATAGTAGGGGAGAAAAGCAAGTAATAATGTTTACAAATACTAGTTGAGCCTTGCTATGTTCAATGCATTTTTGGTTCCAGTTTCCCAAACCCTTATTCCCATGGGGTGGCACAAAGAGGGCCAGGTGTCATCTGTAACTGCTGTGGGTTGCATTACAGGGAAAGGAGCCCTAAGCCTAGGGAACCTGAGTATTTCATAATGGAGAGTAAGCCTACCTGCTCTTTGCATTGAAGGGAGACACTATATCTTCTGAAACTATTTGCTTTGCAAACATTCCTGAAAAGATAGTAACCAAAGCAGTGTCTCTACTCACAAGATGTGCAGAAACACAGAAGACTCTGGAAAACTGCTTCCAAACAATGAGAGGTTTTATCTTTTAGGATGACAGTGTTTTGGAAACAGTGAGGAAAAGATACTGAGAGCAGTCCCTAGGCTGGGTATCCAGACAGTCTTTTTCCTTCCTCTGATAGGATTCAGTCCTGGGGTTGGTTACCCTAGACAAGCCTAGTGAAACAGGTAAGTCCAGAAGAGGGAGCAGGGATGGCAGCACTGGACACTCTCTCTCCTACTGGTGAATCAAAGGCTTATGAAAAACATAGATTTATCCTATCAGCATCTTGGAGCAAGTATCTAAATAGAAAAATAGTCTGCCCTGGATAGGCATGTGGGGAAGAGGGAGGTATGTTGTCTACATTTCAATGTAACAATCTGAGGGAAGGAAGGACATTAAAATCTGCTGAGGGACTATAATATACCAGGCCGTGCGATCATTTCTACAACCTTCATTTCCTTTAATCTCATGGGAACTTTTAAAAAATTGTGACAAAATACACATAACATAAACTTTACAATTGAAATCCTATTAAAGTGTACAGTACAGTGGCATGGAGTTCATTCATGAGATTGTGCAACCATTGACATGATCTCGTGCCAGAATATTTCATCAGCCCAAACCAGAAACCCTGTACCCATCAAGCAGTCACTCCCCATTCCTCCTGCCCCAGCCCTGGAAACGATTCGTCTGTTTCCGTCTCTGTGGCTTTGCCTGAAGTCATCATCAGCTTTGATAGAGATACTCTTACTCCCATTTTACAGATGAGGAAGTTGCAGCTCAGAGAAGCTCACCTCCTGTCCAAGGTTGCAGAGGAGGCAGGGGGTTGATGTGATGGGTCTGCAAGAGATCCCCCAGGTGGAGGAGGAAGGTGAGTCAGTCATGTTGCCTTCATGTCACCCTCAGGAGCACACCTGCTGTTAGTGCGTTAGGGAAGAGGAGGGGGAGTAGGAGTGCTGCCCACCGGGCTTGAATCAGAGGAGGCAGGAAGGAGAGGGGCCCCAGGTGGGAGAGGGTCCAGGCTGCGGGTAGGAGAGGCCAGTCAGCAGCAGGGCCAGGCCCCACGGTGGTGGGAGGCTCTCTTGCTAGAGGGGTGCCTGAGGTCGGGCAGCACCCACAGTGCAGAGGGAGCTTCTAGTGCAGCGGGCTTCGGCCACACACCCCCATTGAACAGCTTTGTTTACTTGGGTGAGCCCCCCAAGCAGACGCTCTGGGAAGGCAGCCAGTTCAGGTTTCTTTTCTCCAGGGAAACCAGACCTGTCTTTGGCTGAAAGTCTCTCTGGTCTGCTGCCAAGACCTCCAGGCTGTCTGGGGGGCTGAGTGCCTGAGTGAGAGTTCATGAATGGCCTCGGGTCAGAGGCAGCTGCCACCGAATGGGTGAGCTGAGGGAGCCTTTTGTTCATTTCCTGGGAACCTGTGAGAAGCTGGGGCAGGGTGCTGCCCATCCACTGCCGGCTGGGCCCTCAACATTCCCTCCTCCTCGAGCCTCATGGGAGTCACTTTCTGGGCCTTTACCCAAGCTGCTGGAACTCGGGGGAGCCCCTTGTCTTGCTGGGGGGGGGTGCATGGTAGGTGTTCAGGGGTATTCATTCACAGATTCCTAAAACTCAGGAGGCTCACCGTCTCTCCTTGTGAAATGTGAGACTTCCCTACCCTCGATCTCCCTGGGAAGCAGGGTGGGGGAGGAAAATGTGGGCTCGTCCCGGGTGTCCTAACTCATCCTCTGTAGAGGGAGCCTCCTCCTTGAGCATCTCCTTCACCCAGGGTGTGGTGTCCCTTGGCCCCGAGGGTCCTCAGAGGGTTAAACATTGAATAAAAAGAGCCCTTCCAGATGGGCTGTGCCATAGCAGCTGTCGTGAAGGGCCCCACCAGCCCCCGTGGGCCTCTGGACACAATTGTGACTGTATCTGGCTGTGCCTGACTCCAATCAGATGAGCTGTGAGGTGAGGCATGTGGCTTCCTCCTGGCAATGGGCTGTCTGGGGTGAATGTAACCCCCACAGATGTCTGTCTGCCTGCCTTCCTCTCACTGGGCCTCTCTGGAAGGAATTTCTAATAGCAGCCTGATCTCATGGCTGAGTGTGCTTCCTGGCATCAGGATGGTGACCCTATAGAGCCTACTGAGGGGGCAGGTGGGCACAGAAACACCTGAATGCCTGCAGAGATGGATCCTGGGATGAGTACCCTATTCTCACTTGGCATGGCAGGCACAGAGGCAGAACAGGCCTGGTTCACCCAACCCTTTCACAGGCAGCCATGTAAACCTGAATAAATAAACCCCTTTGCCTCAATGAACCCCTTCTCATCTGTAAAGGGGGATAATATGTTGCTGAGTTGCTGTGAGTCTTAAATGGAGAATGCATGGGAAATACCTGGAAAAGACATAACAAATATAAGTAGTTATTCCAGACATTGATCATTCCATTTGACACCAACCTATTCTAAAAGAATAACCAGGTTTGACTGGTCCCAGTGACTCACGCCTGTAACCCCAGCAGTTTGAGAGGCCAAGGTGGGTGGATTACCTGAGGTCAGGAGTTCGAGACTAGCCTGACCAACATGTAGAAACCCCATCTCTACTAAAAATACAAAATTAGCCAGGCCTCGTGGCACATGCCTGTAATCCCAGCTACTCAGGAAGCTGAGGCAGGAGAATCGCTTGAACGTGGGAGATGGAGGTTGCGGTGAGCTGAGATCGCACCATTGCACTCCAGCCTGGGCAGCAAGAGCGAAACTCCATCTTAAAATAAATAAACAGGTTTACTCAAGGCCTAGTATCTCTGGGTGAACCCTGAGCCTGTCCCAGCCTTTCCTGGGCCATTTCTCTGATGTGTCCCCTGGTCTGGCCTCTGTTTGACTCAGCAGGGTACGCCTGGCGCTCTGTGTTTCTGATTCCCAGTCTCTCTCTGGGAGCAGCCCCTTGAGCGCATGGTCACTAAAGGCTGCAAGCTGTTTTTCCGACTCCTGAGTGAGCACAGCTGGTGTCTGCTCTCCTTTTTGAGCCTGTTGGACTCCTCACCCTCTCTACTTAGCTACTTTTGCTTAGAATGATTGAGTGTGGACGTCTAATCCCTACTGTCCTGTGGCTCAGGAGGTAGAGTAGTAGCATGGTGCTATTAGTGTGCTTTGAACCTAGATGGATGGTTTGGGTTCAAGTGGTGGCTCCACATCAGCTCACTCCACTGGTGACATGGGGCAAGTGTCTTCAGCTCTCTGCCTTAATTTCACCCTTTCTGAGATGTGGACATAATCATCTTGGCCTATCCACTTCAGGGCTATGGGGAAGATGAGATGAGCTATAGACACACAGAGGACTCAGAAACAGAGCACGGAAGAGGGAAAGGGATTCATGGCTTTAGTTGTTAGCAAGAACTTAAATCCTGTGGGTCTTCCTAGAAACCATCTGAGCTCAGGGCAAAGTCTGGGTGAGGGGGTAGACAGCTATTCTAGCTTCCAGATATGAGAGCTGGGGTGACAGTAGGAGACAGGAAGAAAATGAACATTTCTTGATGCCTGTTGGGTGTCAACCTCCTAGGTGTTTGCCCTGTTTATTCATTTCCCTTGATGAGAACCTTGTGGGGCCAAGGATGTGTTTTGACTCTACAGCCAAGGAGGAAGCTGGATAAGGGAGCTGAGACACCTTGCCCAGTCTCAGTTAGCACATGATGAGTCGGGGTTCAATACCAGGTATGTCTAAAAAGCCCATTCTTCCCTCATTACCGTTCATGTCTTCCTACCGGCTGAAACTGTCAGTTCTGAAACAGAAGGGGACTGTTATTCAAGACCTATTCACTGTCTCCTTGTTTGGGCATATTTTAAGAGCTGCCCTAAGCGATTATGTGACAACCAAGGAAGACTAAATACAAGTTGCTTATTGCAAACGTCCCCAAACCACCCTGGCGGCTTTCAGGTCAAGCTGCTAACCTGCTGAGGGAGGTTCTGCCAGCAATCTGTCCCTCAGCTGACCTGGGGACTTGACTGCACATGTCTATCATTCGTGGGGACAACAAAGTTAGAAAGACTCGTGGCTGGCTCGATGACATCTGTCACTTAACATTAACCTGAGCTCTCATTAAAAAATGTTCCTTAAAAATGAAGACCACTCTCCTTCACGATAAAAGCCATCTCAAAGCTTCTTATGTTTTCTGGGACTTAGACATCTTCAGAAACAATGAATACTGCAGTTTTCACGAATAGCGGTTTCCCAGGCTTGGGGAGACAAAAGCCTCTAGTAGTTGAGGCTGGAGAAATGGGAGCTTGGAAGACAGGGAGCTGGCCCAGGTGGTGAGTGGGAGATGCGGTGGGAGTGGGCACCTTCTGCTATGGAAATCCCAGGAGACGTGCAGAGCGGGGCAGTCCAGGAAGGCGGTCCAAGTCAGCTCGTCCCTCAGACGTAAAGAGAGGAGTTAGGTGGCTGATACCACACAGTTGTCGAGAGCAAGCTGCTCCTGTGAGTGGAGAATGAAATCTGGGGAGCACAGGGATTTAGAGGAAAGTGGAGACCCAGGCCCCTCCCTGGGGAGCTCTCTGGAGGAGGACTGATGTCAGAGAACACCACTAGAAAGAAAGCCTCGGTGTTTGGATCCACAGATCTGGGGCGCTTCTTCTCGAGGAAGACAGAGGAAGGGGAAAGCAACCTTTTATTGAAATGGGGAAACTTCCTCAGGTGCTCATCAATTACCAGGCCGAAGTAGATGGAAATGGCTCCCCTTACCTTCCCTCTGCAAACTGTCATTCCTGCAGGTCTGGAGCAGGCTATAGAGTCAGCAGCGCTGCACGTGCCTTCTGGCTCTGTCAGACAAGAGCTGTGGGCCTGGGAACAAACTGAGATTGAAGTAAAGTGCTTGGTATAGTGGTTTGTACGCAGTAGGTGCTCAGTAAATATTAGTTTCTGATCTCATTTCCCTCCCTAGAGAAGGCCACTGGAGGTCCTGCGACATAAGAAGGGATAGAAAAACAAGCAGATGTAACTGCAGGGTGGGGGTGGTGTTCTCAGTGGAGCTGTTTCCTAGAACTGTCCAGAGAATTGGAGAAACAATGCCCCAGACTGGCCCCACCTTCAGGTCAGAGCTGGTCTGCTCAGGGTATGGGGGCTGGTTATCATTGAGACCTTGGCCCCGCATCGTGTTTAAGTGGTCTGATCTCACTGTAGAGATCCATCTCCAAGCAGGGGCTGGGGGTACCAAGAGGCCTCCAACCTGCTCCTGGAAGTAATCCAGGAATCCCTTGAAGAACACTGTGCAGGGCCTGGGACCACAGCCAGTGGGAAGTGAAAGCTTTTCTGGATGGTTTTAAAGACGTGCTTTCTCTTGTCCCCTGTGTGTATGAGTCTAAGTCTGGGGGAAGCTTGGCTCTAGGGAAGGCTCAGTTATCCTCCTGGGGGGAAGGAAAGGTGCCAGGTACTGGCCATTCTGTTTAGCTCTATTGTGATGTCCACGGTAAATGCACTTTTGTATGCTGTTAAAATCTCAGGAATGTTGGCAGAGATGTGGTCATCCGGCAAAGAATTCCTGAGTGCCTGTATGCGCAGGTGTTGTGAAGCGCCAGGTCTATGTGGGGGAGACGAACATGATGTGCCTTCCCCTTAAGGAGCCCCTGATTCTGGAGGACACAGACACAGAAACAGTGGAACAGGTGTTCTGATGCAGAGTGTACGATGTGCAGGGGGAGGTGCCAAGTACAGGGGAGTCAGCTACCCTCAAGGTTGGGAGGCTTCTCAGAAGTGACGACAGTTATATGGGGTCTTGAAGGGTGACTTGATGTCTGCCTCTGGGCAAGGTGGAAAGAAGATTTCAAGAAGAGGGAACAGTGTGTGCAACAGAAGGAACACAGGAAACACTGCTCACATCCCAGGGAGCTGCGTATGGTGTGGTTTAGCTGAATATAGAATTCCAGGCAGGAAGGATCTGTAGATGCAAATGGGCAGAGGGAGGGGCAGGCTGTGCATGGCCTGGTGTGTCCTGCTAAGTAGTGGGACTTCATTAAAAGGATCATGTGGGGATCCTCCTTGTGGAGCACGACAGGATAGGACAATAATAGTAATTATAATAATGATTATTATTCTAGCTTTTATAAGCAAGTGCTTGCTATGTGCTAGTCACTTTTCTAAGGGCTTTACTTGAATTAATGTATTAATCCTTAAAACAATCCACTGTGATAGGTGTTCTTAGCCTCCTTTACACATAAGGAAACTGAGCTACAGGAAGACAGTAAGTGGCTGGGTTTGAACCCAAGTTGCTTGGCTCCAGGGGGTATGTCCTGGAGGCACATTTGTCACTGCTTTTTGCTTTTTGTGTAGTAAAGAGAAACAAGTGCATGAAGCCCAGCAGTGGACTAGATGCGCTACTCATCTCAGGGATTCTGTAACTCCTGCCCCAGCCTTGCCTCTGAGATTTGGTTTTTACCTAGTGTTTTTGTGTTTGTTGTTGTGAGGAGGAATACATGAGCCTTTCGAAGACTCTGAGATCATGAAACAAAAGGTTTTTGTCTCTTAGATCCAGATTTCAAATAGTTTGCACTCTTTGCATGGTTGATGTGACCTGGTTAATGTTGCTACTCATTTTTGCTGTCAGCTTTCATTCCTGAGAGGCTGCCCGGTGACAGCAAGAATGCCTTTGCATGGGTGGCTCTGCAGGCATCAGATTAGCCTGGGTGCTGGGGCAGGCGCCAGGTCAGGTCCTGGGTGGCGTCTGTAGTGAAATGCAGCTCTGGCTACCTCCAGCCTCCATCTCTCTTGGGAGATTGAGACTCAATCAGGTTAATCTCAAACATACTAGACCATCCTAGACACAAGGTTGTTGGTTTTTTTTTCGTTTTGAGACAGGGTCTCACTCTGTCATCCAGGCTGGAATGCAGTGACAAGATCACGGCTCACTGCAGCCTTGACCCCCCCAGGCTCAAGTAATCCTCCTGCCTCAGCCTCCTAAGAAGCTGGGACAGCAGATGTGCACCACCGTGCCCAGCTAATTTTCTTTACTTTTTTGTGGAGTTGAGGTCTAAGTTGCCCAGGCTGGTCTAGAACTCCTGAACTCGAGCAATTCCCCTGCCTTGGCCTCCCAAAGTGCTGGGATTATAGGCATGAGCCACCATGTCCAGCTGGCAAGAAGTCTTGACATCCCTGTTTTTCAGACGAGGAAACTGAGGCTTGGAGAGGTGAAGGCTTGCTCAGGATCATACAGCGAATAAAGGACAGAGCTGGAGTCTGAAGCCAGTCTGACCAACTGTAAAACCCACATGCTGTCCCGACACCATTCAATCCTGTGAGGTAAGGATTATCATCCCTGTTTCATAGATGAGGGGACAGAGGCTCAGAGAGGGAGAGTTGTGTTCTTGAGGTCACACAGCAAGTCTACTGCAGCAGTGGGGCTGAAGCCCAGCCTCTCGGACTCCAGGGGCTCCAGGACAACCTTTCATCCTGGTTCAGCCAGGTGACTGCCCTCTGAGGAGGGCACAGGCCCTGGGATGAGGGGGAACCTTCTGTTCTCTGGTCCCTGATTCCGGACCCCAGCGCCTGCTTCCAGCTCTGTGAAGCTGGCAGACGGAGGAATGAGGAGGGACATCCTGCCTTTCCTGCCCCTTTGTCCCGGGTTCTGGGGCCCTGACTCTGCAATACCAGGGTGATCACTGACTTGAAAATTAGGAGGCTGGGCCAAGTCTTTGTATCACTCTGTTGACCCTGGGCAAGTCAGTAATTTTTAAAGTGGGGCGGTGAGGACGCGGTGAGGGGGAAGGCTTTGGCACCAGCTTGGGATTGTATGACCACATGGGGCAATATGACTACTATTATCTTCCTGTTGTCTTCCTCCTGCTCAGTGGCCTGCCCTCAGTGCACCTGCTTGTCTGCAGCCCTAACCAGTGTGGAAGACCACCTAGCAGGCTGCTCTGGACCAGACCCTCAGTGGGCTGCCCCAGGTGACTGGTCTGGCCTGCTAGACCACATTTCTCAAGGCTCTTCTGCCCTCCAGCCCTCCCCCTCACTGAGCACTCTGTCCCCGCCCTGCTTAGGGAGAGTCTCTGACTCCCAGGACTGGCTTCTGTGCTTCATCCCCCCAGGGGGGAGATTCCAGAGCAGACAACCCAGCTGCCTTTGTGACTGAAACCAAGAGTAAATGAAGGGATATTTATGGAGTCTCTGCAACTTGCCAGGTGCTTTCAATATGCAACCCTCCCTGCAGCAGCCTGGAGAATGTGATCTTGAGTTTACTTTTGATGAAAGCAAGGCTCAAGGGGCCACCCACCTAAGGGCATGTAGCTGGAATTCGGGGAGCCAGGACTCCAGCTCTGGTCTGTCTCATTCACTCGGAAGCCAGTCCCCTTTCCTCCCTCCCACTTTGCATGTGGGAGCTCCATGGGGCGGAGGTAGGTGGTGGGGGGGTGGGGGGGGGGTGGAGTAGGGGAGTGGGGGGGGGTTGCGGGTGGGCTGCTGCCCCAAGGGCAGGTCCTTCTGACCACCAGTGCCTGTGGCTGGCTGTCCAAAAGGCGGAGCCAGGACTGGCAGCTTGGGCTCTGAGGACCGCCTTTTCCTCCTGGCTGCCAGGGAGTTTCCAATCATCAGAAGAAACAGACTCTGGGAACAGCTCTGCCACCTGTCCCAGCTTTGTCCCAGCCTCTGAGCGACTGGAGCCCAGGTGCCCTGGCCCACCCTAAGCTATCTGTAAGCACAGGCGGGCCTGAAGGAGGCTCCCTGCTGAGCGTAGGTGAGGGTCTTTGCCTTCTGGGCAGGACCCTGCCTACCAGGGGATAGCCTCTTAGGTGGGTGGGAAAAAGCTCTGTCCTTGGGGTCACAAATATGGCTTCTGGCCCTGCACCAGCAAGGACCAACGAGTGATTTTGCATAGGTCTCTTTGCCTCTCTATGCCTTAGTTTCTTCGTCTATTAAATGGGATCCTAACCTCTCCTCACTGTGGTGTGGGAGGGAAAGTGAGTCCAGGCGTGCAAGTGCTGGAGACCGAAAGCCCTGGGCAGGACCTGCTCCATAATTTGCCGAGTTCAGTGCAAAAATGAAAAGGTGGGGCTGAGCGTCCTGGCTCACACCTGTAATTCCAACACTTTGGGAGACTGAGGCAGGTAGATCACTTGAGGTCAGGAATTCGAGACTAGTCTGGCCAACGTAGGGAAAACTGTACAAAAAATACAAAAATTTAGTTGGGTGTGGCAATGGTGCCTGTAGTCCCAGCTACACAGGAGGCTGAGGTGGGAGGATGGCTTGACCCGGGAGATGGAGGCTGCAATGAGCTATGATCACACCACAGCCCTCCAGCCTGGGCGACAGAGCCATTCGAAAATACGTAACAACATAACATACGTAAAATAAAATAAATACAATAGAATAAAATGTAAATAAAAAATAAAAATGAAAAAGTTGGTCCCCTTGTCCACAAATTGTGAATTTCAAGGCCGTGGTGGCAGAGGGTTAAACCAAACTCAGGGTCGCATGCCCTGAAGTCGGCGCTGCGCTGGGGTCCGGAGCGGTGGAGGGTCCTCGCCAAGCCGCTGCTTTGGCTCCCAGGCCCGGTCTTGAGAGTCACGCGGCGGATCCCGTGCTTTCGGCGGGCGCCGGCTCCATCTAGCGGCCCGATGGCGAACAGCACGCTCCGCTCAAACCCAGGTGGCCTGGGGGGGGCCTTAGACTCACGGCCGCGGGTCGGTTTTCATCCGTCTCCATCGGTCACCACGTTCTCTCCATGGTCCTCCAGGGTCTCTCACATTGTTCCTGCCCAGTCGTGAGTACTTTGGTCTACTCACTCACCCACTCCTCTTGTGGTGGTCCCGCAGGGCGGTGCGGTACCCTGAGGTTCCCCACGGTCCCTCCTGAGCTATTCTCTTGGGGTCTCTCGAGGCACCCAGTCTGCAGCCCCTTTTCGGCCTGCAGCACCATCTCACAGCACCACCTCCTCGGAGCCCTTCTGTGGCTCTCTGCCCTGCCGGGCAGGCCCGTTTCCTTCGCCTGGCATCCCAGCCCACCTGTCCCACCCTGCGGCGTCCTCTTTCGGTCCCGGCCCCGCCCCCCGGCCCCCGACTCTGCCAGCCTTTCCTTCTCCTGCCTGCCTTCCTCCCGGCCCACCTCTGACGGGAAGCCTTCCAGGATTACCAGAACCCCCTCCCTTTGTGTGAACAGCAGTGGGGGAGGTGTGGGAGACAGAACACCTCCGTTGGAGGTAGCCAGGTTAGGGGTGTGCATAGAATGGGCTTTGGGATTGGACCTGCTGACCTGAAACCTGTCTCTATCACTTCTGAATTGGTTTCCTTGTGGATAAAGTGGGGACATCAAATGAAACAGGATTTTTTTTCTTGGTGAGAATTACATTAGATAATTTATATTAGGCATTCAGAGTGGTGTCTGGTTTATTATAAGCACCGAATAAATGTTGCTATGGTCATTATCATTATCATTATTAAGTTCTGTACCCATTAATTACTGGCCGTGCGACCTCAGGCTGGTGATTTTACCTTATTGAGCTCTCCTGGTCTGGAAAAGGGGGAGATATTTCTATTCTTATGTCAGAGGGTGATCGTGATAGTACGTGGGGGTGCTGTTCCTAGGTGCTGGCAGTAGGATTTTTTTCAGAAACGCTGTCCCCTCTCTCCACCCTGCTCTAACCACTCATCAGAGTGTCCTTGCACAGTCCTTCGCTTTCCAGGATTATCTAATTTTGGCACAGCTTTATTTTTTATTTTATTTTATTTTTAGACAGAGTCTCATACTCTGTCGCCCAGGCTGGAATACAGTGGTGATATCATGGCTCACAGCAGCCTTTACCTCCTGGGCTCAAGCCATCCTTCTGCCTCAGCCTCCCGAGTAGCTAGGACTACAGGTGCGTACCACCACACCCAGCTTATTTTCTTCTTTTTTGTGGAGACAGTGTCTCACTATGTTGCCCAGGTTGGTCTAGAACTCCTGGGCTCAAGTGATCCTCTCATCGTGGCCTCCCAAACTGCTGGGATTACAGGTATGAGCCACTGTGACCAGCCTGATACAATTGTTAAACTTCTGTGTTTCCTCAACCATACATTAACACCCTGAAGGACATATATTTTTTGTTTGTTTTTGAGATGGAGTCTTGCTCTATTGCCAGGCTGGAGTACAGTGGTGCAATCTCAGCTCACTGCAACGTCTGCCTCCTGGGTTCAAGTGGTTCTCCTTCCTCAGCCTCCCGAGTAGGTGGGACTATGGGTGTGTGCCACCACGCTCAGCTAATTTTTGTATTTTTAGTAGAGACGGGGTTTCACCACGTTGGTCAGGATGATCTCAATCTCCTGACCTCATGATCCACCCATCTCGGCCTCCCAAAGTGCTGGGATTACAGGTGTGAGCCACTGTACCCAGTCCATATTTTGGTTTTAATGAGTGTATTAGTCAAGGGTCTCCAGAGAAACAGAACAGGATGTGTGTGTGTGTGTGTGTGTGTGTGTGTGTGTGTGGAGAAAGGGACAGATGGACAGACAGACACACCCACAGATTGATTTATTTTAAGGAATGGGTTCATGTGATTGTGGGAACTGGCAAGTCTAAAATTGAGATCCAGGGAAGAATTTGATGTTGCGGTCCCGAGTCATGTGGCAGCCTGGAGGGAGAATTCTCTCTTCCCTGGGGACTTCCGTCCTCTCAGCTGAGGCCTTCAACTGATTGGATGAGGTCCACCACATTATGGAGGATAGCTTCCTGTCCTCAGAGTCTTGGATTTAAATGTTAATCTCAGCTGAAAAATACCTCCACAACAACGCTAAACAGACTGATGTTTGACCAAAAACTGGTTACCATGGCCTTGCCACGTTAACGCATGAAATTCACCATCATAGTGGGCTGGCATTTATTACAAAAGAACTTTATCTCCTTTATTCATTCCTCCCCCTGCTTCCTTCTTTCCTCCTTTTACTTTCTTTCTTGACCACAGCAAGTTTAGTCCCCTCTCTTGCTCTTCTGCATAGAATCCGCAATGTTTTTCCCCGGTTTTCCTCCAGCACTTGCCTATTCTGTGTCATTGTGGATGGTGAGGGGCTGGGCAGGGAGTGGGTTGGGGTGGACTGCGTACTCTCCGTTCCTAAACCCCTGCCTCAAAATCCTTGCCCGCCTTGAGGCGTTCTCCACGAACACCAGCCGAATGTGAAAGGTGACACAGGATTGTGGTCCTCCGTCTCTGGCCTGCACTAGTCTGGAAAGGGGTCCTGACTGGGCTTTGGGATGAGAGCAGAAGGGGTAGATTGGAGTTGGCAGACCTCCTGCTGGGAATAGAGAGGGATGAGATGTAGTCGGAGAAACGTGACTGGGAATAAAGTGGCCAGAAGAAACACCAGAGGGATGGACGATGGGGCTTATTAATGGAAAGTGACAGGTTGCAAGTTACAGAAAATTCAACTAGAACTGCCTTTAAAAATGAATTTCGGCTTGGTGTGGTGGCTCACACCTGTAATCCCAGCACTCTGGGAGGCCGAGGTGGTCAGATCACCTGAGGTCAGGATGAGACCAGCTTGGCCAACATGGCGAAACCTGTCTGTACTAAAAATACAAACATTAGCCAGGCGTGGTGGCGCACACCTGTAATCCCAGATACTCGGGAGGCTGAGGCAAGAGAATTGCTTGAACTTGAGAGGCAGAGGTTGCAGTGAGCCGAGATTGCACCACTGCCCTCCAGCCTGGGCAACAGAACAAGACTCTGTCTCAAAAAAAAAAAAAAGTGAATTTCTTGATATTTATGGATACGTGCAATGAGCACTAGAAGTAAGTGTAACTTCCGATGAAGCTTGATCAGCGGTTCAGTGACATTAGCAACCCATTCTGTCATCCCTCTGCCTTGATCACTGTGGTCTCTTAGGACATTTCTAGCTTGCCTTCCCTGCAGATTACATAATGACAGCCTATAGGTTTCAGGGCTCTGTGGTTTTCATTCATGTCTAGCAGGACAATGAGCAACTTTCATTGTTCTCAATAAAAGCCCTAACATTCCATGCTATTTGCATGAGCTTAGGTTTTAAGCCTATTCCTGAAATTTTACTGTGGCCAGAGGCAATGGGGGTAATGATTGGCTTAGCCTTGGTCCCTATGTTTTATTCTAGAACTGGGACCCTGTAGCATCTCATGGGTCTTCAGAATCCTACCCAGTGGGACTGGCTACCTCTAAGGCTCCCCCCCACTGTTTGAGTTCTGAGCTTTGTTGGTCCCCCATAAGGCAATGGAGCACAGTGCAGGGCTAGCTGAAATCTGCCAGTTAGGTTGAGCCTCATTTTGATGTGGAAGGACATGCTTATTTCAGCTCTAAGAAACCCATATGGCCATCTTTGCACATGTCCTTGGCATGATTCCTTTTACAGGAGGAGTAATTTGGCTCAGATTTGTGGGTTTGTTTTCATTAATTTTTACTAATAGTTTTCATAGCATCTGCTTCCTAACACCTTCTGGTGTTTGTATATCATCAGAGCTAGTTTTAGGAATAGGTGGAGAATGGTCTTTATGCGCTGTAAGAAATAAAGCTGGGCTTGGATTTTGGAGCTTGGCAGACTTTTAGGCCCACTTCCAGTTGTGTACATAAGTCCTTCTATGACTCTGGGCATCCTTTTTTTTCATCTGAAAAATATGTGCCTTGGATACCTGCCCCACAGGGTTGTCATGAGACTGGAGAAAGATGTTGTCCGTGGAGAACTCCCTGTTCCAAGTCATGTCAAGCTCAGTGGTCTGCTCTTCAGGGAAGCCTTACTCTCCACCCCTCTAAAGTAGCCCACAGCCACCCTGGACACTCTTTATTTATTCATACATTTATTCATGCCATTTCATCTGAAATAATTTCATTTCATATCTATTTCCTCCTGCTAGAATATGAAGTTTATGAAAACAGGACCCATGTTTGTCTTATTCATCATAAGTTACTGTTGTGAGCAACTGGGGCTCAGTCCTCCCAGGGAAGTCTAGGAGATGGTATAGAAGAGATCTCAAAGTTCCTCCTACTGAGAGGGATCTGGGGCATTTGTCCACCAACTCACATCAGTCATTGGTCAAGGACTTCTCCTAGGAGGTGTTCGATTCTTTGGTCTGACACATCCACGGCAGAATGGGCCTGTGTCTTCGTTCATTTGTGTAGATAAGGAATACCCAAGGCCAAGTACTTTATAAAGAAAAAAAGACTCATTTAGCTCATGTTTCTGGTGGCTGGAAAGTTCAATTGGGCGTCTGCATCTGGTGCGGGCTTCAGGCTGCTTCCACTCGTAGTGGAAGGTGAAAGGGAGCTGGGTATGTGGAGATCACACGGTGAGAGAGGAAGTGAGGGGTGGTGGGTGGTGGTGTCAGGCTCTTTAACAGCCACCTCTTGAGGGAATTAACAGGGTAAGAACTCACTCAGCCCCAAGGGAGGGCCTTCATCTAGTCCTGGGGGATGCCCCCATGACCCAAACACCTTCTCGTAGGCCCTACTTCCAACATTAGAGATCAGATGTCAACATGAGGCTTAGAGAGTCAAATACCTAAAACGTAGCGGGCTTTCATGAACAGATTCTGTGATTGTTAAGTCATAGACAAAAACTCTCAGGTGACTGCATGGCAGCACTGGAGTCTACCTGCACAGCAATGGTGAGCACCAAGGGGATCAGGCAAAGTGGCCGTAGCACCTGCTGCACAGTTGAGTCCCCATCAGCAGGCGTGATGGTAAGAATTTGTTGGGTGGTTCAAGAGGAGCAGGGTCCCTCCAGGAAGACAAGTTAGAGATGAGGCCAATGCCCTCTCATGCTGCAACATGTCCTTTCCCCCGCTGCCCGTCAGGGCAACCATCTCCCCTTCCTGTTGTTTATCCATCTGAGGACTAGTTTTAAAACTCCCTTCCACAATGCATTCTCTCTGAATATCCCAGCTGCTGATTTTCCTCTCAGTGTTAAGTGCCAGGACTGATGCTGGTGTATTACTCACGGTCTGGTTAGCACAGGGAGAGGGGTACCAGTCTTTCCTCTATTCTAGAGCAGGGGTTTGCAGCCCTAGGTGTACATTGGAATCACCTGGTGAGCCTTTAAAACATGCTGATGAGAGTTGTTTCAGCAGGGCTCCACCTCCAGATGCTCTGATGCAATTCATGTGGGATAAGGCCCAGGCATTTGACACTTCAAAAAAAATTCCCCTTCTCTGCTCCCCCAGGTGATTCTGACATGCAGCCATCAGGGAAGGGAACCACTGACCTAGACCTTACACAGGCACCTGACACGGCATTTGAAGAGGTCAGAGGTATGTCTAGCTTCAGAAGCAGCTGATCCAGCAGATAAGTGATGTCATCAAGGGCTCAGTTTCTGCTAGCTTTGTCGTTGTGGTTTTTTCATCTCTCTGCCTTGCCTTATGCGATGTCTGACTTATTAACTCTCGGATTATTAGATAAACTCTCATAATTCCTAAATAGTTACCAGCAGGTCTTAGGGCTATGTGTGTTCTCATTCATGTCCAGTAAAGGAGAATATCTTTGTCTCATTATTACCGGCACAAGTTTGGAGATTCATGCCATTTGAACTAGTGTGGGTCTCAAGCCTATCCCTGAATTGATCCCTGTGGCCAGGGGGATGGTTCAGACCGTGCACTTCATGCCCAGCTCCAGATGTGTCAGCTCCCCACTTAGCCCTGTGTGCCCAAAACACTTACCTGGGCGGCTTCTAAAGAATACTGATGCTGAGGTCCCACCTTCAGAGATGTTCCTTCAATTGGCCTGCCATGGCACCCAGGTGCTAGCATTTTTCAGTTCCCAGGTGATTCCGATGTGCAGTCAGGGCAGAGAACACTGGCATAGACACCATACAGCCTCAAGATGGAGGTTAGGACCCCATGTGGGAAGAATCTCAAGGACAGATCCTCTCCTGGGCCTAAGTGGATCCCTTGCTGGGGACCAGTCACATGCCCAAAAGCCTTAGGGGACCACCTGGCTACATGCAGGAAGCCCAGAGGAACAGATCTGAACTATCCAACAAATCCTCATCATTGCACCTACAATTTCCAACCATGAGAGGCAGCAGCCAATGGCCATCTGAGTGGGATGCCATGAATGCAGGAGGTTTGGTGGCCTGCCCCTGCCAGTGACCATGGCTGCCTGAGACATTCGCCTTCTCTACATCTGTTTCCCCCATCTGTTACACAGGCTCAAAGGATACCGATGCCTCTCTGAACTGACTTCAGAAGAATGAGATTTGCGGGAAGTATCCTCATCCTTGGGGGAGAGGCAGAATCCCCCTTGTAGGAAGGGTCTATGATAGAGGGAGAAGAGTTTAGTCTCCCTGTGGAGTCTCTGTCGGCTGTGCTGTCTTACGCAGGTCCTCCTTACCTCTCTGAGTTTCAGCAACCTCATCAGTACTAACCATCTGGAATGCTTCACATGAGCATAAATAAGATAATGTATATAAAGGCCCTAGTGCAGCACCTGGCACAAAATAGGGGTTCAGTAAATTGCTTTCTTTCCAAGAATGCTACTGTTAGCTTTTAATCTTTTAAATGTGATGTCAGATGGTGAAACCAAGGCCCACAGTGTTCAATATGAGTAATCATTTGCTGGTTATAGGCTGAAGCCACTCGATCATCCTCTAGACCCTAAAGTCTCTCAGCAGGAGGCCCTGCCATCCTCTTCACCTCTGCACTCCCACCCACACCACAGGGGCCAGACTTTCCATATCAGAGGGTCTTATAGGTGGCAATCTTTTTGGAAGCAAGGTGTTGAGAAGGGTCTTGTCTTGAAGTTGCATTTGCATTTGGTCACAGTTATTTGCATTTGGATTGGATGTTTGCTGGGGATGATCTGGGGGCTGGGGAGGATGAAGTCACTGCCTGGCAGAGGCCTGGCACAACGTAAGTACAGTTGACCCTCCAGCAACACGATTTTAAACGGCATGGGTCCACTCACATGTAGATTCTTTTCAACCAGACATGATAGATAATGCAGTATTTATAGGATGCGAAACCTGCATATATGGAGGCCCAGTTTTTTTTGTAAACACGAGTTCCTCAGGGCTGACTGTGGGACTTGAGTATCTACAGATTTCGGTATGGGGAGTCTTGGAACCAGTCCCTCACACATATGGAGGGCCAACTGCACTAATAACTGGATGTCAAATGAATGTCCTAGCCTTCCCTTTTCACAGCTTACCTCTCCTACCTAACGGAGTCATGAAGAAGTGATTGAGCATGTAAGAAATAGTTCTGTTTATTGGTTAGAACATGGTATAAAATTACAGCAATTTGCAGGCATTCTGGGCTTCTTGGGAGGGACATGCAGCGCTGGGCTCAAGCAGGGGATGGGGTGGAGATATGGACCACTGGGCAATGGCTCCTTCCTGGACATGTTAAAGGACTTGCACTACCAGCACGAATGCTAGTGTGAGAAAATTATTGGTCCTTGTTTCTGGAAACAAATGACTTGGGCAGTTTGGGTCATCAGACAATGCCATGCTTAATAATTCAGTCTTATCCCACATATGTTAGGTGCTGGCTCTCCCAATCTGGTCGTGACAGATCCTGATTGTTCTGGATAACTCTCATTCTTCCCACCAAAGGAAGAGAAACAGGCACATTGGTTTGGGAGGCCATCAGAGGATGGTATGCATCTGGCTCAGGTCCTCTTGCTTCCAGGTTCACCAAGGTCTGCTTGACTTGGAGGCAGTGGGCTGGGGGCACGTAAGCAGAATATTGTGCACTGCTGTTTAAGCTCAAGCAGAGGGACCTTCTGTAGGGCAGCAGTGTGAAGAGATCAGCATGCTTCCAAAACAAACTCAAATTTCATCTTGTCTCTCTCAAGAAGAGGAAGGAGGAAGAGCTGGCAATCAGAGACTGAGCCACATGATGCTGGATTCCATAGAAAGTCTTCAGCAGAGAATTCTTCCAAAGTGTAAAAGGTGTTTCTGTCCCAAGAGTTGGAGTGTAAAGTCAGAACGAGGGCAGATCAGGGTGTTAAGATGGTTGTTTAGTACAATGTCTCTGAGAGCTGAATGGCTGAGTGTCACCAGTTACATGACATTTTGAAACAGCTGGAGAGATCTCATGATGTTGTCATCCTGGGAAAGGAGGGGAAGAGGATGGTTAGAACTCTGAGACTCCTCCCTGAGAGCTCTGTAACTCTGGTGAACAAATCTCAACATGGGTTTCCTGTATGGAGAAAACTCTTCAAGGGTATGAAAACAAGACGTAAGGGTGGGAACCTAGAAAGTAATCAACTCAAAGTAAGAAGCACCACCTGTAGCCTTAAAGAAGAATTCAGAAGAAAGAAATCATCTAGTAAAATACTGAGTTGCTTCTTTTAAGAAGCTCTGAACAACTGCATTTCATAAAATTATTTTTATACATCCACTGAGATGATTATATTTTTCTCTCTTTATTCTATTAATGTGATAAATCACACCGACCAATTATTGAATGTTAAACCAACCTTGCATTCCTGGAATACTGCTTTCGATCCTACAAATTTTGATATGTCATATTTTCATTTTATTTTAATTCAAGATATTTTCTTATCTGAACCATGAATTAGAAGTGTATTGCTTAATACCCAACATTTGAGAATTTTTCTACATTCGATACTATAACTCAGAGAAGATATAATAGAAAACGTGAAATACAGAACATGCAATAGAGACATACAATAAGAAAACCCCCCAAAGCTCTCTCAAAAAAAATCGATAAAGTAGATAAATGCTTATTAAGACTGCTTTTCGGATTATCATATCAGAAATGCAAAGGTTAATGTCAGTATAGGCTTATTTGGCTCACTATTCTGGTGGCTGGAAAGTTCAGCTGGGCGTCTCCATCTGGTGCAGGTTTCAGGCTGCTTCCACTCACAGTGGAAAGTGAAGGGAAGCTGAGTGTGCAGAGATCCCATGGTGAGAGAGGAAGCAAGGTTGGGGGTGGGGAAGGTGCTAATTCCCAGCTCTCTAGGGAATTAGCAGAGTGAGAACTCACCCCCCAAGAGAGTCAGTGTTCATTCCATTCTAGTTGTTAAATATCGTGGGTATCACCCTGTATATTGGACATCTACATAACAGGGCAGCTGTGGTGTCTGTGCATGTGCTTGAAACTCGGTAGGGGCTCAGTGCGTGCTAGTGACTTCTCCCCTGCTTTCTTACTTTTGCTATTCTTCTTGGCTGCAGCTCGGAATAACTGTACATTTCTAAAATAATGTGGGGGGTACAAATGCATTTCCCAAAAGTAGATGAAGCAGTTATCTCCAGTTCAGTCTCTGGTAGTGACTCTGGGGCCAGTCTATTGGTTAGACTTAATGAAAGTTGTGTTCTCAGGACCAGCATCACCAGCGTGACTGAGGAGAATGTGAGAAAATTAACATCTCAGGCCCCACCCCAGACCTATGGAATTAGAATCTGCATTTTATAACAAGACCTTCTCAAGGATATTGTCTCATACATTAAAGTTTTAAAAGCATTGGCCTAGGGCCTTTGTGTTAAAGTGACCCAGATCTATAGTCTCTGAGATTGAGGCCTAGAAATACACATTTTCAGAATCATTCCAGGCCATTTTTATGTACACTCTGGTTTGAGAATCACACAATTGTAGATCTTTTCCCCCAGCTGCTCCCTTGTAGTCTGGGGAATGGGGCATTAAGCCAGAGGCAGGCTAAAAAATAATGGTGTTGCCTTTCTGGGAAGTCTATCTTCAGAGAGACCCCCTCTGAGTTTTCCCATCCCCGCAGACTCCTTCTTAGGGTCTCCATTCAGTCCTGTGCTTAGCCAAGACCAACCACAGGCAAGGCTGAGGAGCGGAACTGCTGGACTTCACAGTTGTTGCTGGTGTCATTGGTTCTGATGGGAGGGGTTGCAGGTATGTGCAGGTTTCTCATGACCTTCCTTCTGCAGGTCCCCAAGCCCCAGATTTTCTTTCCCAGATGTAGAATTATTGTGACCCGAGATCCCTCCTTACCTCCTGACATGATTCAAGAAATTCGTCTAAAGTTACGATGCCATCTTTATTTTTGTCCATTTTCTGAAAGACATAACAGAAAGCACTTTACGGAATCTGGTGATCTTTCTTCCAAAGCTTGCTCCCCTGCTCTCTTGCTGGAGCTCAGAGTAATGACCACAGCTCAAATGAGCTGGAGCTGGAGCTCATTTCATTAACCAAATTTGCCTTGAGAATGAGAGTTGTCTTTCACTGGCTAGACAATTCCAATTACACCCTAATTACAACACTTTGACCCCATGAGCTTCCTTAAATCGAAAGACTTGCTCGGGACACTCATCACCTCGCTGCTGGCTTATTCTGCTTCTTCTGTAGACTCCCTACTACTCTGTCCATCTGGCAGAACACTGGGTACAAGAGGTTCTGATTCTGGCCTTTACTTGTCATATAAACTTGCTCAAGGTCAGAAAGGACTCTCTTTTCCTATCTGCAAAGTGGGTGGTTGGACTAGAATGAGCTCTGATATTCCTGATACTTCACTGCTAGATTAATTTTTTCCTAAAATGCCCCAATGATCACACCACTCCCCTAGTCAAGGATCAGCAGTAGCTGCCTATCCTGTACCAGAGCAAGGCTAAACTCTTCCATTTATAGGTCTCACAATCTGGCCCTATCCTAGTTTCCAATCTTATTTCCCATTACTGCCCAGACACAAATGCTTAACACTTCCACAAATGTAATTAATGAAGTCTTTCGTGTTTACTCTGATTCCCCAATTTTTATGGATTTAGAGTTCATACTATACTGCTAACATTTAATGATATACTTTCTTGTTCTCTTCTGCCGTGTACACTTGCCACTTAAAGAGATCATCCGTTTCTTGAGGACAATGTATCTTATAATTCTTTTCTGTTTCCAGCCATGCTTAGTAAAGGGTTGGACATAAATCACTTGCTTAGATGCTCGTGGGTTGACTTAATCTAGGCTGGGCTTCAGCTCATATGCAGGGTGTGTACACTTACCTGGAAGAAGACATCCACGTGCTGCCTTGGAGTGTCCTCTTTGAGCACGGGATATGTGTATTTCCCCCATCATGTCATAGATGGCTTTGACAATGTCCATCATCTCCTGGAGTGGGGACATAAAAGCACACGGTGTGGGAACCATGAGGTCAAGCTCTTTCTAGGTGACAGTGTTTGGAGCTCCTTATGCCCCTTGCCAATGAAAGTGATTAAAAGGTGAGGTCCTTCTTTAGCAGGTGATAGGGAGTTAGATGGTAGATAATTCTTAAAGCCCTCAGAAGTTCATGGGTAGGTTACTTTGTTATGGGCATTGTCTTCAGTGAGGGGTGATGTGTGGGATCCCCATTCACAGACTGGAGGCAAATAAAATATTATTCTGAATTTTAAAAAAGTTAATGTTCTAGCCTAGAGATTAAAAAATTCCCCTAGGTTCTGCCACTGTTTTAAATTAAGGAAAATGAACGAACAGCCAAGATTATCCACAGGGCACATGAGGCCAATAGTTCCACAGACGGAGGCCCTTATGAAAAAGATCAGTTCTCAAGTCCACCCCAAACCTATTGAATTAGAACACCTTAGGACTAGGTCCTGGGAGTTTCCATGTCTATCAGGGTACATTAGGAACCATTATTCTGATCATTCTGGGGATAAAAGAGCACTTGGGATGTTTGATGTGGTTTCTACAGAGACCCAGGGGACAGTCTTATTCCATGTGCTTATTTTATTGTTTTTGTTTGTTTGTTTGTTTAATTTTCACCTATTATTAATAATTTTAGACTTACAGAAAAGTTACAAAATAGTACAGAGTTCATGATACCTTTCACCCAGTTTCCTCTCATGTTACCAACCTGCATAACCAGAGCACAATGATCAAATTCAGGAAATTAACATGCTACACTATTATTAACTAAACTACAGAGCTTATTCAAATTTTATCAGCTTTTCAACTAATATCTTTTTTCCTTTCAATGATTCTACATTGCATTTATTTGTTGTGCCTCCTTAGTCTCTTCTAATTTGCATGAGTTTCTCATTCTTTTTTTTGAGACAGGGTCTTGCTCTGTCACCTAGGCTTGAGTGCAGTGGTACAATCCTGGCTCACTGCAGCTTCAGCCTCCTGGGTTCAAGTGATCCTCCCACCTCAGCGTCTCAAGTAGCTGGGACTACAGCCACGTACCACCATGCCTGGCTAATTTTTTGTAGAGATGGGGTTTTGCCATGTTGCCCAGGCTGGTCTCAAACTCTCGGACTCAAGCGATCTTGCTGTCTCTGCTTTCCAAAGTGCTGGGATTATAGGCATGAGCCACCATTCCCAGCCTGAGTTTCTTTCCTTCCGTGTCTTTCAGGACACACTTTTGATATGAGTATAGGTCAGTTGTTTTGTGAAATGTCTCTCAATTTGAGTTACTCCCTGGTTTACTTATGATTAGATTGAAGTTATGCATTTTTGGCAAGAATACCACAGAAGTGATGTTATAACTTTCTCAGTGCATCATATCAAGGAGTTACATAGTGTTGAGATGTCTTATTATTGATAATGTTAACCTTGATCACCTGATAAAGGTGGTGTCTGTTAAGTTTCCTTACTGATTTAGTATCTTTCAGTGGATCTTGCCTGCAACAATTATTACTGTAGTGTTTGCCTAACAGCAATTTTGTTTCCTTTATTCCTTCTATATTTATTAATTAAAATCCTTCTGTAAGGAAGAGCTGCCCTCTCTCCTGCATTTATTTATGTATTTAGTTGTTTATTTACATTGACATGGACTCATGGACATTCACCATATTTTACAGGTTATAATCTGATACTTAATAATTTTTAATTTTGCTCAAATTGCTCTCATTGTGGCTATTGTGGGCTCCTTCAGGTTAACTCCTGCAGTTTTCTTTTATGTTTTAGCACTTTCATATCTTCCAGCATGATAAAGTACTCCCGGCTCATCTTATATTTAATTTTCCCCAATCTTGGAATCAACTATTCACCAAGAAGACTGGTTCTTTTTATTGAAGAATGGTAATTAGAAATCAAGGTCTAGGTACTAGGTATGCTCACTGCTACAGGGGATGTCATTGCTCTGAGGTGCCCTCAACAGATAGAACCAGGAAATACATGTCTTTATCCATGTGTTTATTTTAAAATGTGTGCTTTACAAGCCCTTCACATTTACAGGGCCATTGATGCTTTTCCTGCCTGATTTTTTTTTCTTAATCACAGAAAGGACTTAAAGAGCAATTTTGTTGCTCTCTCAGGATTTTCACTGCCTACAACTTGGATGAGATTATCTCCAAATGATTGCCAGGGGAAGAGCCTGCTATCTTTTCTAAGAAGCTACTTATCCACACTTTCTTTTTCTTTTAAGGGATACTTTATTAATTCTGCCCTCCAGAGAGGTCTGATGGATTAATGGGGACAATTCTGTCTAGTTTGTAGATTACAAAAAGGGAGCAGGAGATAGTAAGGTTATTCAGTGATGAAATAGTGAGTGAACCAAAGTTGAAGACCAAGTAGTATAAATCCCCTTTCTGCATTTTTTCTTTATATATTTTTGCAAAGTAGTATTTGAATATTTTAGAGTATCATATATTTGCATGTGTATACAAGCATTTAGTTGTTTATAAAATTGAGATATCATACATACTACTTTATTAAGTTATTTTTAAAATGTAATGTATCATACTAATGTTTATTTTACAGTACTCTTTCATGATTTTAAGTGGCCACCTGCTATTCTATTATATGTATTTACTGGAATTCATTTTACAAATCTGCTATAAGTGGATATTATGGTTATCATATTTTGGGGGACTATTACCTGAAGACTCTCTTGCTTTAAGTCTTTGTCTCTATTTTTTATTTCCTTGGGACATATACCAAGATGTGGTTTATAAGAATGCGATGCATAACTTTCAGTGCTTTTGACACATTCCTCAAATATCTTTTAGAAAGTTTGTATCAGAACACTCTCAACAACTATGCATGAAAATCACTTTTACAAACCTTCAACAAAGATTTTACAAAATCTTTGCAATGTAATAGATAAGTGATAATTCATTGTTTTTAAATATATACATTACTTAGTGAGGTTTCTGATATATGTGTTGACTATTTTTATTTATTTTCTCATGAACTATTTGTTCCTCTGCTTTGCTCATTGTGTTCATCTATTTCTGACTGGATTGTGAGAGCTCTTTATATATTTGGGTAGATTTATGAAATTTTAAAAATCTCTTAATAGATTTTTAATTTATGTAAAAGATATTTTGATGCATATACCATGTGCTAGATATTGTGTCAAAGAAATACAAAGATAAGCATGATAAATATGACTCTTGGCTTTGTTAAAATGAATGCCTACTGGGGAATATCAATCCTTTCTGTGATCATAAATTGCAGATTTTTTTTAACAAGTTTGTCACTTGCTTTTCAATTTTGTTTATGATATTTTTGATATACAGAATTTTAAAATATTTACAGTATAAAGCCATCAATGATTTAAAAAATTATTTCTAACTTGGATTTTATGCTTTGATCAGATATTTACATAAGACTTTTAGTTATTTTTTAGTTAAAAATCAACTATATATATCTGTAGTGACTTTGGGTTTATAGTACTAAGTAAGAACATTTACTTACTTGTTGCCAAAATAGCTAACCAGTTTTCCCAGAATCATTTAATTATTCATTACCTCTCTATTCTCTATTCAACATGCTCCCTTTATTATAAACCAAGATGTTATTCGTACCTGGGCTTTCTAGTCTGTTCCATTGATCTACCTGTTCTTTCTGTGATATTATATTATTTTAATAGTTTCAGCTTCATAATATATTTCAGTATCTGGTAGAACAAATCCATTTTTCTCCTTTTTGAAAATTATCTTTGCTATTCTCATCTGATTAATCTTCCAATGTAACTTTATAACAATTGTGCCAAATTCCCTCCCCAAATAACACTTTCATTTTGATTCAAAATGAAATAAATTTAAAGTTAATTAGAGAATTGCTATCATTACAATATTGCTATCTTTATATATATACTCCAGAAAATGGTATGTTTCTCTACTTATTAAATTTTTCTTTCTCTTCATCTAAATTATGGATATTTTAAAATGCCCATGTGCTTTAAATTTTATTGTGATTACTATTAGAATATTTTTGTTACAATTTTCTAGCTAGTCACAACTGATATATTGGCTATACAATTTCTTTTTGTGTATGTATTTTATTACCAGTCACTTTGCCAGCTTTTTAAAAGTTCGAATTGTTTTAAATGGATTTTCTTGCTTTTTTCTCAGATAGAAAATCATGTCTTTAACAAGGAATGTTGTAATTTTTCATATTTAGATCTCATTTCTTTTTCTGTTTCACTGTATTTGAAGAACTTCAGGAAATGTTAAATGGTGGTGATGTTTGACAGTGTGCACTCTTACCTCATCTTCCCTTCAGTGAGAATCTCCGCATCTTACCACAAAGTATGAAGCTGTGTACTAGGCTGGGGTATTTTCCATTATGCTGAAGAAGTATTTTATTCCTAATTAACTGAATCTTGAAAATTATTATGAATAAATAGTAAATTATATCAAATGTGATTTTAGCATCAAATGGTCTGGTCTTTTGATATATTAATATGATGAATTATTTAATAGACTTTCTCTACTGTTGGACTATTCCTACATTCCTGGAATAAACCTTATCTTAGTCATATGCTTTTCTTTATTTTATTTTATTGTTTTTTTGAGGAAGAGTCTTGCTCTGTTGTCCAGGCTGGAGTGCAGTGGAGTGATCAGAGCTCAGGGGAGTCTTGAACTCCTGGGCTCAAGCTATCCTCCTGCTTCAGCCTCTGGAGTAGCTGGGAGCACAGGCATGTGCCACTACACCCAGGTAATTTTTAAATTTTTCTTTTGAAGAGACAGGCTCTCTCTATGTTGACCAGGCTGGTCTTGAACTCCTGTGGTCAACCCATCCCCCTGCCGCAGTCTCCCAAAGTGTTGGAATTACAGGTAAGTCTCCCAAAGTGTTGGAATTACAGGTAAGAGCCTTTAAACAGAGCACTGGGATTAATTTCCTAGTATCTCATTAAAGATTTGTAATCTATAGTTTGAATGAGATTGGGTTCTTATTTTCTCTTATCTGCTTTATTTCACAGGATTTTCTCCTTCAACACATTTTTTTTTTAATATCTTCTATCAGTTAGGCACTTCCTGCTTACACCAAGTTTAAAACAAATCAAATTTATTGGAGCATAATTTACTTATAACAAATTCACTCATTTTAAGTGTACTGTCTGATGGATTTTGACAAGCGTATCTACCCATGTAACCTCCACCACACTCAAGATACAGAACATTTTCGTAACCAAAAGACATTCCTTCATACTTCTTTGCAATGAGTGCCTCTCAACCCTTGTCACTAGGCAACCACAGATCTAATTTCTGTTACTATAGATTAATTTGCATTTTCTAGAATCTCATGTAAATAGAGTCAAACAGTATAAACACTCATTTGAGTCTGGCTTCATTCACTCAGCATGAGGTTTGTGAGCTCCATGTACATTGCTGCATGGAACTGTATCATTTCCTTTTACTGCTGAGTAATATTCCATTGAATGAATGAACTATGATGTATTTACCCATTATCCTGTTGACAGACATTTGGGTCATTTAAGTTTTGTGATTACTATGAATAAAGCTGCTATGAACATCTGTGTACAGGTCTTTATGGAATTATATATTTTTATTTTTGGGGGGTAAATACCCAGGAGTGGGACTTCTTTTCTTCTTCTTCTTTTTTTTTTTTTTTTTTTTTTTGAGACAGGGTCTTGCTCTGTCACCCAGGCTGGAGTGCAGTGGGGTGATCTCAGCTCGCTATAACCTCCATTCCCCAAGGTTAAGCAATTCTCCCACCTTGGCCTCCTGAGTAGCTGGGACCACAGGTGCTCACCAACACATCTGACTTTTTTTTTTTCTTTCTTTTTTTTTTTTTTGTTGTATTTTTAGTAGCGACAGGGTCTCACCATGTTGCCTAGGCTGGTCTTGAACTCCTGAGCTCAAATGATCCCCCCTGCCTAAGCCTCCCAAAGTGCTGGGATTACAGGTGTGAGCCATCAAGCCTGACTAGAATGGGATTTCTGGGTTGTATGTTAAGTGTGTGTTGAGCTTTATCAAATATGCCAAAATGTTTTCCAAAGTGTTTATATCATTTACATTTCTGCCAGCTACCTATGAGAGTTTCTATTGCTCCACTTCTTTGCCAATGCTTGGTATTGTCAGTCTTTTTAATTGTGGACATTCTGTGCAATTATATTTCATTATAGTTATAATTTGCATTTCTTTGAAGATCAGTGATTGGAGCAAACTTTCATGGGCTTACTGGCCATTCACATATCTTCTTTTCTTAAGTATCTCTTCAAATCTTTTGCCTATTTTAAATTAAATTGTTTATCTTCCAATTTTAGTATATGTGCTGCCGAAGTGAGCACAAATTGTTTATCTTTGTATTAAATTATAAATGTTCCTTATATATTTTGGATACCAGTCTTTACATTGGATTGGTATCTTGATATCTTTATATATCTGTATATAATTTGCCAACATTTTTTCCAAGTCCATGGCTTGCATTTCCATTTTCTTAAAGGTGTCTTCTAAGTCATAGAAATTTTTAACTTTGATAAAGTCAGATTTATCTACTTTAAAAAATGATACTTTATCCTTTCCTACTCCAAAGTTGTGAGAATGTTTCTCCTATGTATTCCTTAAGAAAACAGCTTTTGCTTTAATATTTGTGTCTATAATCCAGTCCAAGTTGATTTTTATGTTTGGCATGAGGTTAAGGTTAAGGTTCATTTTCGTTTCCAAATGGATATACAGCTGTTACAAACCACTTGTTGCAAACACAGTTCTTTCCCCTTTGAAACGTTCTAAATCATTTTATAAATTTAATATTATTTTATATTAATATATTAGTTCAAATATATATATTATTATTAATGTAATATATTAATATTTATTGTTTTATATCATATTGTTTTGATTTTTTGATCCCACAAATAAGAGAGAACATGGCATGTTTGTCTTTCTGTGCCGGGTTTATTTTACTTAATAAAATAATAATGACCTCCAGTTCCATTATTATTGACTCTTTTGGCAATTGTTGCATTGACATATGGGGTGGGCCTATCTCTATTTAAAAAAAAATTTTTTTATTTTTAATTTTTGTGGGCATATAGTAGGTATATATATTTATGGGGTACATGACAAGTTTTGATACAGACATGCAATGTGCAATAGTCACATCATGAGAAATGGGCATCCATCTTTTCAAGCATTTATCCTTTGTATTACAAACAAACCAATTATACTCTTTTAGTTAAAATGTGCAATTAAGTTATTATTGACTACAGTCACCTTGTTGTGCTATCAAATACCAGGACTTATTCATTCATTCTATTTTTTTGCACCCATTAACTATCCCAGCTTCCCCCACAGCCCCCCTGTTACCCTTCCCAGCCTCTGGTAACCATCCTTCTACCCTTTACCTTCATATTGTTTTGAATTTTAGATCTCACAAATACAAGAGACATTGGGATGTTTGTATTTCTGTGCCTGGTTTATTTCACTTAACATAATTACCTCCAGTTCCATCCACATTGTTGTAGATGACTAACTCTCATTCTATTTTATGGATGAATAGTACTCCATTGTGTATACGTACCACATTTTCTTTATCTGTTCATCTGTTGATGAACGCTTAGGTTGCTTCCAAATCTTGGCTATTATAAACAGATCTGCAACAAACATGGGAGTGCGGATATCTCTTTGATATACTGATTTCCTTTATTTTGGGCATATACCCAGCAGTGGGATTGTTGGATCATATGGTAGCTCTACTTTTAGTTTTTTTGACTCTTTATTTTGATCCATTGATCTATATGTCTATCTTTATGCCAATTCCCCCGCCATCTTGACTACTGTACCTTTTCATTAAGTCTTGAAGTAAGGTAGGTTTAGTTCTTCAACTTTGTTCTTTTTGCAGTTGTTTTGGTTATTTTAGGTTTTTTTTGCATTCCCATATCAAATGCTACAAAATAACTGCTGGGATTTTTATTGAGATTGCACTAAATCTATAAATCAAATCTGGAGAATCTACATCTTAACTGTATTGGGCCTTCCAACCCATGAGCATGATATATATCTGTGTTTATTTAGTTCTTTACTTTATCTCAGCAATATTTTATAGTTTTCAGTGTATGAGTCTTGCACCTTTTTTGTTGAATTTTTCTCCAAGTATTTTCTGCTTTTTGATGTTATTTTTTCTTAATTTAATTTTCTGATTGTTGCATGTAGAATCATAAGTGACTTTTTGTAAATAGAACTCATGTCTTCACTTTGTTAAATTCACTTATTATTTTTAGCAGTTTATTTGTAGACTCTTAGGGTTTTCTAGTCATACAATTATACCATGTACAAATAAAGGCAGTATTAATTCCTCCTTTCCAGTCTATATCCCTTTGGTTTCTTTAAATATAGTGAATTATACCAATTGCTTTTTGAATGTTAAACCAACCTTGCATTCCTAGAAAAAACTCATGCAGTTGTAGTGTATCATCCTTTTTGTATATTGCTGGTTTCAATTTGCTAATATTTAGTGAAAACTTTTTGTATCTGTACTCATGAGGGAGAATGGTTTGTAGTTGTTTTTTCTCATAAGAGCTTTTTTTTCTCTGGTTTGGGTATCAGGGTACTATTGGATTTATAAAACAAGTTGGGAAATGTTCCATGCTTCTCTATTTTCTAAATTTTTTTTGTAGGATTGGTTTTAGAATTCACCAATCTGCCACCTGGGCCGATAATTTTATTTGGGAATGGTTCTTAACTGTGAGTATAATTTCTCTAAATGATACAGAGCTAGTCAGATTTTCTGATTCTCTTTGAGTCTGTTTTTGCCCTTTGTGGTTTTCAAAAACCATGTTCATCCAACAGCTTCCCAGGGGAATATGGACGGGCCCCCTTACCCTAGCCCTCTACCATCTGACTCTGCTGACCTGTCAGCCTCATCCTGCACTGGTCTTTGCCTTCACACCTTCATCTGCAGCCATCTGAAGTCTTTCTGTTTTTGAAACACATGAAGCTCTATCTTGCCTCAAAGTCTCTCTAGTGGCTGTTCCTTCTGCCTGGAACACTTTCCTGGCTTTTTGTATAACTGGTTTCAGTATGACAACACCTCCTTTGAGAGGCCTTTGCTAACATTCCTTGCCAAAATATCTTCTACCTGTTAATTCTTTTTTGGCAGGTTTATTGTCCGTCTCTCCATACTGCTCCAGTGTGGGGCCTAGTCTGATTGTTCAGCTCTTTGCCTCCTGCACCTAGAACACCTAATAAGCCTTCAATGTGTGTTAATTAAAAACATGACTGAATGAATAAGAAATGAAAGTTGGATAAACTCTCTGAGCTTTAGCTTCTCTCTATAAGGAGAGAAGCTAGCATGGCTGTGGTGAAGATTAGTGCTGATACCTATACCTCCAGGCACTGTGCCTGGCACACGGGAGCTCAGAAAGTGGGGTGTTACAGGATGCCGAATTCCAGCTTCCACTGAGATACCAGGATGCAGTGGATACCAAAAGTGAGTTTTGAGATAGACCTGAGGGTATTTCACTGGCTAGAGACATGTCCTCTGAGTTTCTAAAAGTGTGAAGTGGTGAAGATTCATAAATTATTTGTGATAATTTCTTTAAAGACAGCCGTACCTTCCATTACCCCCTTGGAGGTTGTATTAGTAGGCAAAATAGGTTAAGGCCAATATGACCCAACTGTAGGTTCCTCTTCCTTAAAAACCCTTCTTTTCTCTTCTCGGTGCTGCCTACAATTCTACCATTTCAACATTCAGCTTTAACTTGTGGCTGCTAACCTTCCCAAATGCAGATTCTCTATGGAAGAGTAACTTTTTCCCCTGACACAAGTCATATTTACCCACTATGTAATGTCTACTGAATCCAGGCCACCCAGTGAGAATGAATCTGTTTAATCTTTTCTGGGTGCTTGGGAATAGGGCAGGGTAGGGCAATGAGGGAGGCCTTTATTTTGCCAGGGACCAGCTCTGTTAGCCCCAAAGCAGAACCTGCCTCATTCAGACAGCACTATACTCATGTCTGGAGCTGTTTTCTGTTGGGTTAGTTACCTTCACTGGAGCCGTCTCACAACCCTGCCCCAGCTCACTTACCTCTTTGTTTATATATCCATCCTTATTGATGTCATACAAATTAAATGTCCACCTTAGTTTCTCATGGACAGTTCCTCTCAGTAAAATCGACAGAGCGGTTACAAAGTCCTGAGAAGGGAAGAGGCAGGAGTGACATTAACCATTAAGCCATCAGGCAGGGTAAGCTGTGTCTTTGGGTCAGACTGTGATACTCTCACAGAGTGGTGCCTCCTGCATCCCGTTGCCTGCCTGGAGGATGCGGCTACGCTTAGTGAAGAGCTCCAGCCTTCCGGTCCCTATCCTGCTCCATTTTTAGGCAAGGTACCCCCTTGAGGAAGAATGGAGCTCTGTAGAGACACAGATCAACACAGCCAGCCCTGTTATTGCCTTATCCGTGGCAGTAACAGTGCAGTGGTCTGTCTATCATCCCAGTGGCCATATGGTCTAGTGGCTGAGGATGTGGACTGTAGGAACAGTCTGTATTGAGGATCATACTGCCTGCATTCAAATCCCCCCTTTATCATTTGTGTGCTCTTTGACCTTGGGAAAACTACTGTGTCTCTCTTGCCTTACTCTCCTCTTCTGTAAAAGGGTAATAAATAATAAAACCCTATCCTATAGGGTTATTGTGGGGATTAGAGTAAATGGATTAACACACACAAAGCCCTAAGTACAGGGCTGCCACCTGGGAAGCAGTGTCCCCGGGAGCTCATACACTATTGTTATTAGTCCCCCGAGCCCCTGAGTTCCTGCAGGCCAGGGGAGGTTCCTGCTGCTTCTCCCCATCTTCAGGAAATGCTTATTAATGGATAAAGGTGTCTTTGGTCTTGACTGAGAGCCTTTGATGGTCCAGCCCTTCCCCCAATGCCTTGAGGTTTAGAGGGGGAGGTGATGCAGAACCAGGGGACCCCCTAGAGTGGACCCCAGATGAGCATACCTCGAACTTCACGGAGCCTGTCTGGGTGGTGTCGAAGGCATTGAAGAGGTAATGGGCATACGTGCTGGCATCTACAAGGCAGAAAGGGAGGGGAGGTGATGGGGGCAGGAATTCCACGTAGGGGAGAACCTTCCAAACAAGGCAGGGCTTCGACAAGAAAGAGAGGAGAGTGATGCTGGGGTGATGGAAAGGAGAAAATTATGGAGTGGGGCCTGTTGACTCAGCTTTTTGGGTTTGGGTGGGAAGTTAGATCTAACAAAAGGTAAGATGAACGCTTGTCCCGCCCTCTAGCCATTGTGAGAAAACCATTCTCCTACCTGTCCATGTGCAGAATCTTTAGTGTATGAATGATGCAGTGACTGCATGACGATGTTGTGAGCAGCTGTGCAGTGCCTGGGATGAGCACTCACTTCAGAGTAGACAGATCTGAGCTTGGATGCCGCTGTACTGCATAAGCTGTGTGACTGTGGGCATCAAACACGACCTCTCTGAGCTTCCCTCTCCTACCCTCCCTACAATGGGATGAGAGCAAGACCTATCTCTTGAAATTTTTTAAAGAGTATGTTAAGCTAGAGCTGTGCCTAGCATACAGTGAGAACACAGTGGCTCAATGGAACTCAGAAAACTGCAATTCTGGGGCCTACAAGGGACAAAACTGCCTCCCCCACCTGATCTAGGTAGGGCCCCGCACACCTAGGAAGGCATCTGTCTGCTGCCAAAAAGGCCCATGAGAAACAGGGCCCAGGAAGTGTGTGGAATGCTTGGATCTCCATTTTTTCAGGATCCAGGGGGAGGTGTCTTGCAGGAGACAGCTCTTGGGGACAGAATGCAAGGTGGCATGTGACACATGAAGGCTGCAGAAGGAGCCACTGGTGTGGTCCCAGGTCCATGGGGACAGAGCAGTTTCCTACTGGAGTCAAGCAGGGCACCAGAGCAGCTGCTGTGGGCCTGGCATACTTGTAACCAGGCTGAATAAGCACAGCTTCATGCTCCCCGCCTTTTTTTTGATTAGTTTATTTTTATAGTCTTATATTTACCGAAGTTCTTTTACAAAATTCCGGCTTGTCTCAGCTATTTGAAGGAAAAGAATTGAAAGTGCTCTGCACAATGGTGGCACCAGCATGGCAAAACTCTGCTTCACACCCTTATGGGATCTAGTCTTGGTCTGCCACTCACTAGCTGTGCAATCTTGAGTACATTGCTTATCTCCTCCGAAACTCAGTTACCCCATGTGGGGTTACAATACCTGCTTTCTAGAGCTGTTCTGAGACTCCGTGGTGTTGCATTATCAGCCCCTCTTCCCCTTCCATGGTGGGTTTGTTTTAAGAATTCTTTCGTGCTAAAGCTTTGGAGACTCCCCACATCTCATGATGAGGGGAGGTGTCCTGCTCCTCCTCGAGATGGAGGCAGATGATAAGGAAGAGTGGATTTGGAGGAAGGGGAGGCTGCTCACCAGAGAGGGAGCTGGGCAAGATAGTTTTCAAGATCAGACTCACCTCCGTGAGGGAAAAACTGAGCATAGATCTGCTTGAATGTGTCTTCGTTGACCACACCACTGGGACACTCCTGTGGGAAGGAGACAGAGTCAGCAGGAGGCATCTGGGGGGCACGCACTAGGAGGAGATGACTGGGCCCAGCTTTGGCATCTGGGTTTCCTCATGATCCCCCAGGGGCAGGGATGGGGCAAGCACCTGTGCCTTTCCACTTCTCCAAAGTAGCCCCATCTCAGGACTGAAGCTGCTTTGCAAAGCGATGAGACATAACCTGAGAACGGGCACTGTGAAGTGGGGAGATCTGGCGCTTTAGGATCAGAAAAATCTGGGTTTAAATCCAGGCTCAGCCAATGCTAAGCTTTGTGACTTTGGCCAAGCCAGTCTCTGATCCTCAATATCCTTTCCTGTAAAATGGGCCTAACAATATCTTCCCAAAGGGACTTTTATGAACCTGTGTTAAGTGGTACTGAGTCCATGGTAGATGCCAAGCAATGTCATTCTCTTTTCTGGATTCTGTTCTCTCTGAGCCCAGTGCCTGCCTGGGAAACTTCCCCACAGGATCCTGCTCCAACTGGGCTGCCCGCTGCCAATGCTGCCTCTTCAAGCTCAGAAGGAAAGAAGCCCTAATGGCAGGAGCTGGGCACTTTGTATGTGCAGTCAAGGCTAGTTTGGAAGGAAGAGGCATCCCAGCACCTGTCAGATAACTCCCAGGAGGGGCTGGAATCCCTGCGGGTCAGCACTTTGGAGAACATTGAGGCTGTTGTCAGTTTGGAATTGACCCAGCTCAGCTCTACCTACAGACTGCACCTGGAGGGGGGAGGGTGACAAGGTGCACTTCGCTCTAGCCTACCCCCACTCCACACCACCCCGAGATTTGGGAAAAAGATTGTACTCTGAAAGTTAAACTTAAAAAATAAATGACCAGGCACGGTGGCTCACACCTGTAATCCCAGAACTTTGGGAGGCTGAGGCGGGTGGATCACAAGGTCAAGAGATGGAGATCATCCTGGCCAACATGGTGAAACCCTGTCTCTACTAAAAATACAAAAATTAGCTGGACATGGTGGCGCGTGCCTGTAATCCCAGCTATTCAGGAGGCTGAGGCAGGAGAATTGCTTGAACACAGGAGGCAGAGATTGCAGTGAGCTGAGATGGAGCCACTGCACTCCAGCCTGGTGACAGAGAGAGACTCCGTTTCAAAAAATAATAATAAATAAAATAAATTAACATCCAGGATTGTAACTGAGAGCTCTCAAACTGGCCTGAGAATGCAGGAAAGTATTAATGTATTTGGAGTAACAACTAAACAATGAACTTCCCATCCTCTGCCTCCACTTTTGATTATAAGCTGACTTCCATGTGGCTTATAAGGAGAGCAGGTCCCAGGGAGGGGGAGAGGAGTGTCTGGTTCCACTGTCAGTTCCATTTCCCATGGTAAATTAACACACTGACATTCGGCTTACACATGGGTCTCAGTGAGCCTGGTTAGCGTAAGTCAGTAGGCCTAAATCCCATTATTGTGGGGGCACCACCAAGTTGGAAGGTATGACTATGTTAAGGGCTGAGGCTGGACCCTGGGCCAGGGTGAATTCCCCCGAGGTTGTGCCACCCTGTGAAGTTTCTGGGCAGTTGGCTCTTGACTGTCTCCTGAGGCTGCTCCATCCTCACCTGGAGCCTTCCTTTCTAACCAGATGATCTCCCCTCTCATGTCCCCTTTATAGAGCTGGACTTCCTTGTACAGCCTCACATATGGGAAACTGCCTTATGAGCTCCCTTAGCATTGCGGAAAGCTTAGCCTCACATGGGGAATCCCCCCCAGGCCTTCAGAGCCTGCGCTGGTCTTACATTTTTGAAGCCCCGATAAAGGACCTGCAGCTCCCTCTTGGTGAAGTTGGTCTGGGCCTCGAGCTGCTCCAGTCCCTCGGGCCGATGGCAAACCATGGTCATCTCCAGCTCATCTTCAATCTTATCTGGAACCAGAGGAGAAGGTATTGGAGCGGTTGAGCTTGGGGGTCGCTCTTGCTAGGTAACAATCTGGGTTGTCAAAAGGGTGGTGTCACAACCTGGAATCTAGGGCTGTGGGCCGGGGTCTCACTGCCAATGGCCTGCCCGTCTTTAAACCCCACTTCCCTGCCCTGTCAGCCTCTGCGTGGGACACCCCATAGGGAGGGGGCTTTTCAGCATTGGAGAAAAACATGTTCCCGGGGGAGGCGAAGGCAGAGTGCTCAAAATAAATCCATATGAAAACACTTTCCTTGCTTTAAAAATAACTTCTTTGCATATTCAAATTGTTTGCCACTAAACCTTCTGAATATTCAAGAGACACAGGTAAGTAGGCAGAATGGTAACCACCCTCTAGACAGCAAAGGGAAACAAAATTATTTTAAAAAACAGTAAACTCTCACCATTTGGGCCAACTAGGAATGGATAGCACGATTTAGTAGAAAGTTGAAATTACGGCATGTTAAGTATTAATGATAAAAATCTGAATGTATTTACAGTGTATTGTTTCATAATGTCTGCTAGATATACTTAAATATTTGGAAAATATCTTAAATGGAAGCTATTGTATAAACCATTTGAAGGGCTCTAAAAACAGTTGTTGTAAGTCGTAGTTTAAGTATGCCTCCCATATGGACTATAATGTAATGTAAGATTGCATTAGTTATTTGGAAAGTGTCTGTCAATTAAATTAAGGAATCTGCCCATCTCCCCACTGAAGGATCACAAAGTCCAAGTCAGTGGAATTTTCAACGTTTTACCATCGCAGAGGGGTAGGTGAGTGATTTCCTTTGGGCCCTGCCAGAATGCTTTCTATAAATTTACACCAATCAAGAATCAATTGCCATCTAACGTTCTCTGTCTGTTGTTGTCATGAAGACATTACCAAATCCATATATTGAACGACTGTAAATCTGGGCTGGCAAGAATAGTGATGAGATGGGCGGCTGCTGGGAACATACACAGACCACGTCTCACCCCGTGGCAACCCACAGCATGCACAAGCTGAGTTTCCACATCGGAGAACAAGGTGAGCAGGTGCGTGAAATTGTGTGCATTTCTCTTATCAGTGTTGGTTTCATGGCACCAGATTTTCTCTGCAATTGTCACTTTCCCTTTTGAGACTTTGATCCTAATACAAAAGGAAAAAATTAAGTTTGTATCTTGTACATATCCCCCAAAGGTGATGGGTGTTTGTATGAGGCTCCAGTAACTTGGTAACAATTCCTAATTGCCATCTTTCTCCTGTGCTGGGCAATACATATCACCTTATCCAGCTGGGACTAAGGCAGATGATTTGTTACAAATAAGATACTGTTTACACCACAGAGAGACAAGTGGCCAATTTCCTCAGAATTCATAATTCTTACAGAGAATTATGAATTATCCTCCTTGACAGTTTCTTCTGATTATTGTTATGTTTGCAGCTAACAAGATAAGTAGCAATTATCTAAAGCTGAAGCATTTCTATGTAAATGAAGAGGCTTGTTCTCAAAAAGAAAGGAGAAAAATTCACATAAATCTAATTCAGAATGCTCATATAGATTAACATTTTGCATCTATTTTAACTCATTTTAACATAAAAATTAATTGTTGATTTAAATCTCCTAGCATTAGCTCTAAAAGCATTTTTGTTTTTAAAATGTTCCTCTATGTAATTGTGCATAGATTCACATGAAAGTTCTGAAGGGGCTGCAGAGGTTTTCACATCCCTGCCTTTGCTCCTTAGGAATTCCCTGGTTACTGCCCAGGTGGCTTGAGTAAAGAAAGGAGATGAAGCAAAAATCACATTAAAATGCAAATAAACAAAATGGGAATATTGTATTTTTTGAGTAAATGAGGTATTCTTGAAGACATCCAGTATACTGTTAGGTCTATCTTAGCCAGAAGCATGCAAGGATTTTTTACAGTACTTTTAATTCCTTGATCTTCCTGTGACTGAATTCCTCACAGGCTCAGAGAAATTTCTTTGCAGGAGCTTGAGAGACTCTGACTCAGAAACAGCACTTGCTTCCCAGCACCTTCATAAAAAATGCACTGAGTAATTATTGATATATCAACTATTAAACCCACTTCATTAAGGAGGAACTGACTTTATTACTAAATGAGTTGTTTGCTGTCTGGGCAGCAGGATCAATTTCCATATCAAACAGATTCTGTAATATCTGCATATTTGGATACTGACTGCCAAGCTTTTGTTTTGTTTTTCGTTTTCATCATTGGCTAAGTGTCATTGGCTAAGATATTACCAAGTGGCTTTGGTAATATCAACTGTGGAAGGAAATTTACTTCTTGGGGGCTCAAGATGCTGGGATGCAGCCTGCCTGTGGATGTTAGGGCCTTAAACCAGTGGTCTCTCTTTCTTTTTTCTTTCTTTTACTGTATTTTATAGTAAGAACTATAATTTGTGCCACAATCCAGTATACACATATATATAAGCAAAATGTTAATGAAATATTTTGAAACAAAACTCCATGAAATGATCCCATCCTTCACTTATGTGAGCTGTGCTCCGGTCTCAGTTTTAATGTATTCCTTTGTAAACACGTACTGGTTAGGACTGTCACGGGTCATGACTTTTGACTGGACAGCACTGATTTAGCTTGTCTACAGCTGTGGCAGCCTCACAGGGGTGACCACGCTGCCGCTCTCACATCAGCAATCCCTTCCCTTTCTTTGTATGCCTCATGGTGCTGGCTGCTGTAGATACATTCACAAGAAACTGTAGAGGTGACGGCCGTGGTTTTCACCCTACTCCTGTTCCCCCATGGGGATTCCCTAGATGAAGCCCAGGTCGTCCCAGTAAAGGAAGGAGAATGGCCCAGTTCCCGGGGTGCAGGAGGGAGCGTGAACCTATGGGGAGCCTCCTCGACAGTTTCTTCTGAGGTTTGTTCAAAGTCTGTGATGCCAGATGCTGCTAGTTATTATTTTTGCTATAAAAAATAATGATAAGCCAGCTACTAAGTCAGACTTGAGTTTGGATGGTTGGGATACAAATTAACCTTGAGAGGTAATGCTGTGGTGATAATTACATAACAAGAATAAATTAGAGCACCTTCTGTTTGTAAAGTACTTTTAAGTCATTCAATGTTCTCTTGGCTGTTGCTCCATAACCTTATGTGTGATGGGAGCGAGGGGACCACTACTCTGCATGTGTGATATTAAGAAGTGATTTTCTAACTATGAGTGCCTCACACAGTGATGAATACCTGTCACTCGGGGCAAAGAGAGATAAAATCACCAACTCTAGAGGATGCTACACAGGAAATTCTCAGATCAAATAGTAGATGATTTAGATTAAGTGATCCTTAATGTTTTGGGATCACAGACTCTTCTGAGTGTGGAATGAAGGCTTTAGAGTCTCTCAAAAACGTACACAGTCACTGCACTTTTGCCTATTCAGTCACGTGTCGCTTAGCAACAGGGGATATGCTCTGAGAAATGTGGTGTTAGGCGATTTTGTCATCGTGTGAACATCGTGGTGTATACTCACACACACCTGGATGGGATAGCCTATTACACACCTAGGCTGAATGGTATGGCCTACTGTTCCTAGGTTGCAAACCTGCACAGCATAGTACTGTGCTGAATACTGAAGGCAATTGTAACACAATGGTAAGCATTTTTAGTATTTGTGTATCTAAATGTACTAAATATAGAGAAGGTCCAGTAAAACTGTGGTGCAAAAAATTAAAAAATGGTACAACTAGGAGGGCAGTTATCATGAGTGGAAGTTACAGGACTGGAAGTTGCTCCGGGTGAGTCAGTGAGTGATGGTGAGTGAATGTGAAGTCCTAGGATATTACTAAACACGATTTAGACTTTATACATACTGTACACTTAGGCCTATACTAAATTAATTAATTTCAATTATTAATTAATTAATAATATAGAGCTATACTAAATTAATTAATATACTAAATTAATAAAAAATGTTTGGTAATAAATTAACCTTAGCTTCCTGTAACTTTATTTTACAAACTAATTGATTTTTTCAAACTTTTGGACTCTTTTGTGATAACAGCTTAAAATACACATTATCTAGCTGCACAAAAATATTTTTATTTTCTTATTTTATAAGCTTTTTCTCTATTTAAAATTATTTTATTTTATTTTATTTTACCTTTTAAACTTTGTTAGTTAAAAATGAAACACAAACACACACATTAGCCTGAGCCTACACAGGGTCAGGAACTAGGCGATAGGAATTTTTCTTCTCTGTTATATTCTTATGGGACTGCAATTGTGTATGTTCTGTTGTTGATGGAAACGTTGTTATGCGTCTCATGACTGTACTTTCAGTGAGTTTCTGTGTCTTTTAAACATGTCCAGCCCATTCTAAGGTATTCTAGTATAGGAGATCTAAACCTTGTCACTAACTGTCTTTGTCTGAGTCCTAAGTTGTTGAGAAATGGGTGACAAAGCTGGACCTAGAATCCAGCCAGTCCAGGCCCCTTTCATTATATCTGGTCCCCACAGTGGCTTCTGCTTCTCTCAAGCACAAATTGCAAATTGGCTTGTAGCCAGTCTTGCAGCACCCCTGCTCCTAAGAAGCTGTGTGCCTCTGTACCAGTTAGACCTGGACTGTGAGCAGTGGGAGGACCCACGCCTTGGGTCTTCTCCCCCAGTGAGGTGCCCTCTTGGTCAGGCTCAGGATAGTGACCGTGACCATCTCCTCCCTTGACTGCCCAATAGTGCCTCTCTCATGGTATCTGTAGTTTGGACTTTATACTTACCCATCTAGCTTTGAGGTCACAAAATAGTGATCCTTGGCCTGAAAGTGGCCCACAGATACATCTTGTTTGACCTGCAAAATGTGTCTTCATTATTTTGGAATTAGTTGTCCATGTTTAAAGATATGAGATCCATGTACAAATTTGGATGTCTGATTTGTCTTGGAAAATGGGATTATCTGACCACTTTGGTCTCAAATTCTGACATGGCAGCAGCCTACTAGAGCTGAGCAGTGGCTGTCCCCCTCTGGGCAGCCACAGCCTCTAGGATGCCCTATTGTTCACCCCTGGCTCACAGAATTCATTCACGCTGCCTGCCTGGAGCAACAGGTATTGAGTTTTTGGTTTTTGATCTATACAGGCTTACCCTCCCACCTACCAACCACACAGTCTACTCCTCACTGTTTATTTAAACACATGCCACTTTGTTGCACAAAGAACTTGAAGTTGGTTATAGGAAATAAATATGAAGTAAAAAGAGATAAGGTAATAAGAAAAACTGCCCCAGTAAATGTTGATTAGATTAGGAGGTCAAGACCATGGGGAAAAAGAGAACACAGAAATTCAGGCCATTTGTTTGAAGCAATTGTTACACTTGAGCTGCATACGGACTCTTAGTTTTTACAAACGTCTGTGAAAGGAAAACATAACCATTTCGTAGGGGGAGCAAAGCTTTTCCTATAACTTGTCTCTAAAAGAACATTTCCAACTGTTTCTATATATGTGAGGCTTGCTAACGGGGTTAACAGAAAGCTGGTGAATGAGAAGACTAATTACAAAACATGAACTTGATTAAGAAGCTCTGCCTTTGCAGTCATGTGACCCAAGTCAAGTTAGTGTAAACTGTTTTTTACCTCTCTGATACTGGTAATACCACCAGGCGATGTCTAGGAAAGAGTGAGAAGACATTTTACCAAATCCATTCATCAAAAAGCAAAACACACTTTTATTGTCAATGGAGAGAGGCCACTCTGAGGATGTCCACGTCGCTGTCCAGCTTGACATATGCAAAGAACCGCTTGGTAGCAGAGCTGGAGCTGAGCTCCCTGTCCTTTTCCCATGGCCAGAACAGGTAAGAGCAGTGGGTTGCCTCCCAGTGCCCATTGCTCCCGCAGGGACTCACTGAACATGCCCTCAGCCATGCAGTCATGCAGCCTGCAGAGATGGAATGGCATGTGGCAGAGATGTGCGATGTTGGATGAGTCCTTGGAAAAACCCATGTGTTTGACTGAGGAGTGGCTTATAAGATGCCCTCCGCAATCAGGAGGCCCCCATTCCCGCTCTCTGCTTCTTTGTGATTGGAAGCTGCATATCTTGTAAGATTCTTTGTTTGCTCACTCAACAGCTGTCAATAAAGTATATACTAGGTACACGTCAGTGAATGAAACAGCTCTGTTCTCTGCTGTCTTGGAGCTTACATCTACAAGTCTTTGCTTCTTTCTTCCCCTTTTAAGCTTGATTAGTAACCAGATGCAGAAAAAGAAAAGGACAGTTGCAGAAGAGGATTAGCACATTAGGGTGTATGGCGGAGTGGATGCCGGCCAAGTCCCCCATTATGCTGAATATAAAATAAAAGACAAAACACCAGACCCGCAAAATTATCCATGGCACAGTGAAGCTGGGTGAGTCCAAGATCCCAGGGAGCTCTGCTAGATACTTTCCTGCTGGCCTTTGTGTGTCTATTTGGTGGTCGGCCTGGTTTTCCTCTGTAGGCTCTTATTTGAACTTCCTCTTGTCTTGCCAGCACCCCTGACCACCAGTGTGTAAGGCAGCCCAGCCACCATCTTGAGTGTGTTTTAGTGTCTCTCCTGTCCCCCAACCTGCAACCCCAGACAGCAGCTCTTCAAAGCGATAGTATAGGGAGCATCCATTGCAGTGTTTTCACTCCTCTCCTGACCTGTATCCCATGGGCGAAACCTCCTTTGCTGGATTTAGTTGCCACTTTGATCATTCTGGTTAGGTGGCATTTGTATTAGTTTTACAAATATACTTTATTTTTAGAGTTGTTTTAGGTTACAGAAAAATTGCACAGAAAATATAGAGAGTTTCCGTATCCACCCTCACAGTTTCCCCTATTATTCACATCTGCATTGGTGTGGTATATTTGTTGCAATTGATGAACTAGTATTGATATGTAAATATTAACTAATGCCCATAGTTTACATTAGTGTTCACTCTTTGTGTTGTACAGTTCTGTGGGTTTTGACAAATGCATGATGTCAGGTATTCACTATTACAGAAGTATATAGAATAGTTTCACTGCCCTGAATGCTTTGGTAGCATTTTAGTAGAGATATGTTTACAAATATACATTGACATGCTCTGGTATGCCAGGAATGTCATAGGTACTAGGAGAGAGATGAAAAGACATATCATCTGTTCACATCGTATCTCAGACTGGTGAGGAGACATACACACAGACCATGGATTGGAAACTCAAATGCCAGTAGTCACTGGCAGGTAATTCAGCTGTGTACAACTATGGAGAATGGTGGGAACTGAGAACTGGAGAGTAACTGCTCCATGAAAGGGAAACGGTTGTTACCCAACAAGTTGTTATCATGCAGTAATTTAAGCCCAGTGAGCCCAGATCTTTAGATTTTTCAAGAGATGTCATGATTAACAATGGTGCTTGGCTATTATCAATTAATTTGACTTTTAAAACATATAGTATATACCATACATAACACAACTTTGAAAAGGACATTGTGGGCTGCTGGTCTGGAATTTTTCATTGGCAAATCATTTCAAAACAGTGTTGACATGGTTAAGAACTGGGAGCTGAGGGGAGGAAGCTCTTACTGCCTCCTGGGTGGTATGGGACTAGAAGGGATGTCAGAGAAGGCTTCAAGGGGAGGCAATAATTCAGTTGAGTGTTGAAGAATGAGGGGACAAGGGAACAGCATATGCAAACACACAGAAGCTGAAGATCCCAGGAGTGGTGAGCTCTCCTATGCAGGGCTAGAATCCCTTGAGAAAAACCAGAAAGAAAAAGGATTAAAAAAAAAATCACCATTTTTGAAGGCTTTGGAGAGCTACCAAGGCAGATTGCATGAAAACAGCTCAGTCCATGTTTGGATTAAGTGTATCTGCCTTTGCTGTATTACCTTTCAGAAGTTGAAGACTCAGCCAGATAGGTGACATAGTTTTTATTCCAATGTGCACCCTTCAGTAAATATTTGTCAGGCATATTAAGAGACAAGACCAAGAGAAAAAATAGAATATAGTAATAGATCTACAGCTGATCTAGATAATTGGATTAATCATATCTGGGCTTTAAAAGAATGGTGAACATATGCTCAAGAAAATATACAAAAAGCTAGATAATTCTACCAGAGAACCAGAATATATACAAAACGTCCATTAAAAATTGTAGAAATGAAAAACATATTATCCAAAATTAATAATTAAGCAGACAAATTTAAAAGCAGGTTTGACACAGATGAAGAGATAATAAATGGCTTAGTAGATAGGTGAATCAAAAATACACAGACTGATGCACAGAGAAAGAGAAGAATGAAATCACAGACCAGGCACGGTGGCTCATGCCTGTAATCCCAGCACTTTGGGAGGCTGACGCAGGTGATCACTTGAGGTTAGGAGTTGGAGACCAACCTGGCCAACATGGGGAAATCTCATGTCTACTAAAAATACAAAAATTAGCTGGGCATGGTGGTGTGTACCTGTAGTCTCAGCCACTTGGGAGGCAGGAGAATCACTTGAGCCCGGGGGGATGAAAGTTGCAGTGATATGAGATTACACCACCACACTCCAGCTTGGACAACAAAGTGAGACTCTGTCTCAAAAAAAAAAAAAAAAAAAAAAAAATGGAATCACAGATAAGCTTGCATAAGAGACATATGGGACATGATGGAAAGTTCAAACATATGTCTAATTGGAGTCCCAGAAAAGGAGATAAATAATGATAATGAGGCAATATTTAAAGAGTTAATAAATGAGAATTTTAAAAAAGTTAGTGAAATATATCAAGCCACAGACTCAAGCAGCACTACAAACCCCAAGCAAGATAAACACAAAGAAAGTCACTTACAAGAACATCATAGTAAAACACTGAAAAATTAAAAAATAGAAAATCTACAATACGAGATAGAAATCCTCAGATAGAAACCAAACCCTGACCAAATGCTGCTTGTAAGCATAAGGGCACAGGAAATAAAAGTGAAATGATGAACAAGGATGTATCATGCAAACACAAACCAAGAAAGGCTGGCATAGCTATGTTTATATTAGCCAAAGTAGATGTTAAGGCTAGTAACTTTGCTAGAGACAGAGAATTCTCATGTAAAAGGGTCCATTTACTAGGAAGATAAGACAATTCTAAATTAATATGTATGAATAATGTAGCCTTAAAATGAAAAATGAAGCAAAGACTGATAGAATTAAAAGGAGAAATAACAAATTCACAGTCATAATTGGAGCAATTTTTAAATATCTCTTTTAGTAGCTGATAAACAGGCAAAAAAATCAATAGAGGTGTAGAAGGTCTAAGCAACATAATTAGCAAACTTGTCTCATTGAGACTTATGGAGCTCTGTACTCAGCAATCACAAAATATTGTACACTTTTTTCAAGTGTGCATAGAATATTTACCAAAAGTGACCATTTCCTGAGCCATAAAGCCAAACCAATATCAAAAATATTTAAAGAATTGAAGTTATTTAGACTGTTTTTGTCCAGAGTGGAATTAAGCAAGATATCAATAACCAAAAGAAAACTAGGAAATCATAAAAATACTTGGAAATCAAGTAATATAGTTCAATTTCTTTTTTTGAGACGGGGTCTCGCTATGTTGCCCAGGATGAAGTGTAGTGGTGAGATTTCTACTCACTGCAACCTCTGCCTCCCAGGCTCAAGCAATCCTCCCATCTCAGCCTCTCAAGTAGCTGGAACTATAGGCATGTGTCACCACGCCCAGCTAATTTTTCTGTATTTTTTGTGGAGACCTAAGTCTCATTATATTGCTAGGCTGGTCTTGAACTCCTGGACTCAATCAATCCTCCTGCCTCGTCCTCCCAAAGTGCTAGGATTTTAAGTGGGAGCCACTGTGCCTGGCCTAATTCAATTTCTAAGTAACTCAGGTATCAAAAAAGCAACGTCATGGTAATTAAATTAAGGTAATTTTGAACTAAATGATGATGAAAATATGACACATCAACACTTGTAGAAAGTTATTCAAGTTATACCTGGGGAAAATTTAAAAGAACATCACATAGTTGAGCTGCAAATAACCTACAGAACCGTGTGCATAAAAACACAGAATGCTGTGCTTCCTCTTGAAATTGTATTCCTAGTATTTCCAGTGGTTCATTTTCAATGTTGCCTGAACTATATTGGCTACATTAGACATTGTATTAGTGATGGCATGCTGGCATTTGAAAATGTAATCTTTCCTTCTTTTTAAACATGGTTGATTGGTTTGTTCTGGATAAGTTTGGCATTGTCTTTTTAATTGACAGCATTTCCTAATATAATCAGGGGGCAAAAATCTTCACTGGTGCTTGCTTGGAGCAGAGGGGAGGTAGGGCGGAAAGTCTTATTTGGTCCTTCAGCTTTAAGGCTTAGATTCTTACAGCCAGGCTTGGAGGTGACTCATAAGCCCACTCAGACCCACGCAGTGCACACAACTCATCAGCTCTGAGTTTTATAAACTTAACAATGAGCCCCGGGAGTGCTAAGCTAAGCCTTGATAAAGATTTTCTGAGTGTTCCATGTGTTTTTTTCAGTCTTCTCGGTTCAATAAAACTCAAATCATGTTTTGCTTCAAGCATTTGTTCTCTTAATCTTGAAACCCCCTCCTGCTCCTTTTAAGCGAAATTGAATTTATACATTTCTCATTCATTTATATACCTTAGTCCTAAAAATGTCCTGGAAAAAGGAGTTCTACAAAAAAAAAAAAAAAAAAAATCTTTGAGTGCTTTCCACTTCCATTAGATGGAGTTTTCAAGATCAAATTACTTGGAAATTCTTCAATATATAGTGTATTTCTGTATACTGCTCTTTCTCTCCAAATGAGTGTGTGCTTTTAATGTGGCCTTTAGGTCAGCACAAATGTTGAGCAGGGCAGGGAGGGGGAGTGCCAAACGTCCTTTGCATCTTCTCAGGAACAAGGCAATGGTGGAAATTAACTGTCAGAAATGTAACGCGATTATTAAAAGTCCACAAAATCACTACACAGAATGTGACATGAGTCATAATTTTGTCTGTGTTTGACAGCGTTACATTCAGATATTTTCCAAGATTGAAAAAAACAAACGGCTGGGAAAGGAATTACCCAGATTCCAGTATTAGAGAAGGCAGAAGCTCTGAAAGACGTTTCAGGACAAGGAGCAAAGACATGCACATTAGGATTCTCACGTACCCTCACCTTTATAGCCGCATTTTGGCCCAGCTAAGCCCATGGCCAGGCTGCAAGGTAGAAATGTCAGTTTCACTGCAGCAGCTCAGCCACAGGCACAGATCTCTAGATGATGTTTTAAGGGGACCTTTTTGTTGGGAAAAAGTGCCCTGGGATGATTTTTTTTTTTTTTTTTTTTTTTGATGATTTACTCAGGTAGTTCCAGCAGTCTCTGTAGCTCTAGGGGGCAATTAGTCAAATGAGGTTCCAGTCCTGCCACCAGCCAGCATTCAGGTGGCAGTGGAGAAACCTCCCACTGTTTCTTCTTTGAACCCAGCTGCACACCACCCTGAAGTTCTAGTACATGGAGATAGCCAGTAAATGAACAATTAATGACCTGTGTTGAAGAGAGAGGGCATGTTGTCCAGGGTAAATGGGTCTAGAATATTTCTGTGGGAAATAAGAGGATTAACATGGGTGGGATTTTATTACTCCTCTTGACTGAGGAGCTGAAATGGCAATTCATTGCAAATTAGGAGTGTCCGGGGGAGAAAGAGCACTTTAGTTTTAAGAGAAAAATGAAGGGGCAGAGAGAGGTTGAAGGAATTGCTCAAAGGAAAAGTGAAATTGCCACAAGAATAGTATTATCTCAGGTTAGCACAGAATTTTCTTACTGATGGAAACTCACTGGGTCTAGGTCAGGCTAAGATGTGAACAGCACATCTTTCAGCCTGCTTTTTGAAGAAGAGGAGTTCATTGCTCTGCAGATAATTTGACAGCTTGCTAAGTAATGGTTTCTGATTAGACAGCTAGCTTTGGTGGGCTTGTAAATATCTGACAACTGGCTCCTGGGGAGGGTGGAAAAGCCTGATTGGCACAATTTCCAATGTCCTTGGTGTAAATATTCCCTTCACGGCCTAGTTCAGGTTGTTAGTGCGAAGTTGTTGAAATGAAGTGATCGTAGTTTGGGAAGCACAGTATGACCCGTCTCTATCACATTACTGCTACTGTTTTAGAATAGCTGGTGTATGTTTAACTGTCCCAAATAAGTGTGCTAAAGACCTCAAAGCCAATTTCATAGGGTAGGCTTAGGCCCTGTAATCCACGCAAATAAACCCTTTTTTGTTTTTTGTATGAACATAAATTTCTGGGCATGATATAGAATAATAACAAACAGGACCGTAATGGAAGCCGTCCATGTGAGCTTTTGCTGGATTCAGTATTAATGTATCCTTGTATTAAATGCCTGTCTTGGTGAGCTCAGAGAGCATGGTAATAGTTTTAGAATTGATCTAATCATCTCACTGTCCCTAGGTGGTACATGGTTATTACAGTAATTCAAGCTAGAATTATACCCACCTTGTAGCTGTAAATCTTAATGAGATAAGGTATATAAAATGCTCTACACACATAGTAGGTGCTCAAAAATGTTATTTCCATCTTGTCGTATATTTTGACTGTAATTTCAAGGGTCATTCTTAATAACAGAATCCAGTAGTCATGTCTGTTAAACACTGTCTCAGTCATGATTGTGTCTTTCCTGATGGATCTAATTAATTAAATACGCTTCTCTTCAGTATACGAAGATTTCCTTGTTTTGTTATTTACCATCAGAGACCCACCTCAATTGTCAGTTGAGGTTGGACATGAATGGGCTAAAGTAAATGTGATTTTTTTTTTTTTTTTTTTTTTTTTTGAGACAGAGTCTTGCTGTCGCCCAGGCTGGAGTGCAATGGCGCCATCTCGGCTTACTGCAACCTCCACCTCCTGAGTTCAAGCGATTCTCCTGCCACAGCCTCCTAAGTAGCTGGGATTACAGGCATGTATCACCACACCCAGCTAATTTTTGTATTTTTAGTAAAGACAGGGTTTCACCATGTTAGTCAGGCTGGCCTTGAACTCCTGACCTTGTGATCTGTCCGACTGGGTCTCCCAAAGTGCTGGGATTACAGGCATGAGCCACCGTACCTGGCCATGATCATTTTATGTTAAAGGTAATGGCCACTAGCAAATACAAACCTCTGGATGAAAGAGCATTGACCTTCTTGGTCCATGGAACAGGGCAGGGGGTCTGTGGGTGATGTACACCAGAAGCACAGGGCCTGGAACGTTAGTAAACAGACATAACAACTGACAGCCACTGAGGACCTTTCCTGGCTCTGTATCCTCTGCCCTTAAGAATCCAGACAGTCCATGCACACTGTTATGGGCCATCTCTTAGCTGGAGAAGTCAATTGGGCATTACCCTCCACTGGAACATGAACTTCCAGATGCAGGGAGTGCAGTCAGTTCATCTGAGAATGTATATCTGCCTGCCCAGGGGCAGGGAGAAGATGGCAAGGTGCTATCCTCTCCAGGACTCAGCTCCGAAGCCTCTTAACTGTGCACTTAATAAATGAAGCCTTGGCAGACACACCTTGAATTATTAATGAAGTTATTCAGCTTTGATTGTTTCCTTCTTTTGGGGAAAGGTTATTCACTCAAATGCCTTTGATTAGACTACACAATACATCACAATTGGGCATATTTTATGTGCAACTTTATGGCGATAATAGTTCTGTCTCATTTAGAAGCAAATCAGACATTATGAACTTCGTGATTTATTAATGTATTGATTTCTATAAATGTCAGCGCATCTCACATCCCGCCAGAGAGCCTGGGAGCAATCAGTGAAGGGCCAATAAAAATGTAAAATGAAATCATCATAAAAAGAGGAAATACTGCCTGTTTCAAAGCCCTGCTGCCTCTCTGAATTGTTTCAGGGTCTACATCATTACCATGAAGGCATCCCCCCCACCCCCAAGGAAACAGCCTTGGTTGGGGGGGCTCTGTCCTGCTTAAATCTATTTTAAATTAAAAAAGAGGTTGTGTGGCAGGAAAAATAAAAAAACAAGAGGTGAAGAGTGGGACCTGGAGGGGCCCCATGGCCAGTGCCCAGATTCCTCATCCTGGAGAAAGCAGGAGGAAGAGGAGGAAGAGTCCCTTTACATCAGATTCACCCCACGACAACCCCTGACCTCCCTGCTGAGGAACCTTCGAGACAGAGCCCAGATTTTCCTGCTGGTGCTGAAGGGTCCACACTAAGGTCCTGGTTTACCTTTCCAGCACGATTCCCCAACACTCCCTGTCATGAGTCCTCTGCAATGGCCCCAGAATTCACTGGTGCACAGACCTCTCTCTACCAGAGCATGTGATCATTTGGCTCCAATCCCATCCACCCTTAAAACATGGCTTAAGTGCCATCTCCTCCGGACAGCTCTCTCACCACTGCAAAAAAAGCTCTCTTGTCCAAATTCCCAAAGTCACTTGCAATCACCCAGCAGGTATCAAAATCTACCTTTGGTGTCACAGTTTTCATACGCAAGGGTGGGCTGGGGGGAGATTGTGTCTTGTGCTTGTTTTTGTCTTTGGTATCTCACTCCCTCCATGATGTCTAATATCTGCTTTGCACATAGAAGGTGCCCAGTAAGTGCTCATTATTTGCTAAAAGTGTGTAGCACTACAAAGAGCTAATTAGAAAATATGTTAGGTGTTCCGAGACAGTGGCCCAGGAAATATCTGGAAAGTATTTGGCTAATTTAGTGGCTAATTTTGTAATCTGACAGTTTAGTTCAGAAATCACAATCTGGCAGCCCATGGGATACTGTTGTTTTATTTCTTTTATTTTTAAATTATTATTATTATTATTATTTTAGAGATGAGGTCTCACTGTGTTGCCCAGACTGGTCTTGAACTCCTGGCCTCAAGTGATCCTCCTGCCTTGGCCTCTTAAAGCGCTGGAATTACAGGTGTAAACCACCACTCCTGGTCTGTTTCACTTCATTTAAGTGTGAACTTTATCAATATTTATTTCACATAAAAGTATCAACTTTTGGCTTTCCTTTAGAAATCTGAAATTATGGCCATGCCAGGCCCACATTCCCACATGGCAACAATTAAACCACGGTCCCCACTACTCCCTATTACATTTCCAACACTAAGACCAAGAGTCGTTGTTATTCATCATCACTCATGTAGATACCTGGGTCTACAATCCCTGTTTAACAATTCCTTTCCTCTGCCTCCTACCATGTTTTCCCAAGTGACTTTTTGTGATGGTCTAGAGACATGACAGAACTTCATTTTGGAGGGGTCCCAAGCAACGTGGCGAAGACAGGATGCCCTGTGATGAAAGAATCAGGCTGTGCCCTTAAATGTACTGTGCTGCTAATATCACATGTGTTGAACATGGGGCAGACCTACAGGTTCTGAGCCGAGTACATTTCAGCCTTTTGCTTTACAGAGTATTTCACATTGCTTAGCTCCTGTGAGGTATGCAGAATATGATTCCCATTTTATAGGGGAGAAGACTGAGGCTCAGAGAAGAAAGAGGAAAAGTGGCACTTCTGAGCACTGCCGATTTGCAGAACACTGTGACGTGTACTTTGCTTACATGATCTCACTTAATTCTCTCATAGCTTTTAAGTATTGTTAAATCTTCATTGTTGATTTCTTATTAGCTAATTTCTGTTCCCATTTTATCAGGAGAAATGGAATCAGCCATTTCAGGTCGCAGAGACTAACTGCATCATCTGCTTGACGGGCAGATGTTTGGAACCTCAATGGACCACCCTAAGGGTCTCTGCTGGGCCCACTCTTGTGTCTTTATGGTTGTGTCTCTATAACAAGTCAGGGACCAAATTCCACTATCCCAAGTCTTCTTCACTTTCTGTACTTGAAAATTTGTACTGCGGGGGCAGGAGGGAAGACATCAAGTAGTTTCAGGAGTACCCTCCCCATCTCCTTCCCCCATCAAGCTCTCTGCTATCCATTTAGCATTTCCAAGTTTGTTTCTTTTTTTCTGAGCATCAAAGCAGCCTACACTCTGGGCAACATGTTATGTAAGTCACAGAGCAACTGGCTTTTCTCCTGCCCTCTAAACGTACAAATGTGGCTACTGGGGCCCAGGGAGGGAACTGGCCTTGTCCAGGGCCACACACTGGATTCCCAGCATAGCAGGATTAAACGCAGATGAATCCTTCCGGTAATCCAGCGTTCTTTTCACAACCCTATTCACTCATTCGACAGATAGTTACTGAGTGCCTACTAGGTACCAGACACTCTTCTAGGCATTGGGGGATAAAGCAGTGAACAAAAGACATAAAGGTGGGGGATGGAGCTATGAATGGAAATAGAGCAGACATGGAGGAGACTGGAGGGACATGGGTCACGGGAGGTGCTGTTTTTATTTTTATTTTTTATTTCCACAGATTTTGGGGGGGAACCGGTGGTGTTTGGTTACACGAATAGATTGTTTAGTGGTGATTTCAGGAGGTGCTGTTTTATATAGGTTAGCAAAGGAAGGCTCAAGGAAGACGAGGTGATAGTCCACTTGAGCATCAGCGAGAGGGGGAGTGATGGTGAGCTTCGAAGTCAAACACAGGCTCCTGTCGCAGCTCCGCAGCTGAACAGGTGGTGGGCCTGAGCAAGTCACTTCCATCCTCTGACACTCAGTTGTCAACAATAGGAAAAAGGGCAAAGTAACATCATCTCTCAGTCTGCTGGGATCAAAAGAACCCCTGCAGATAGAGCGCTGGCATATAGAACGCACTCTCGAGTTTCCTCCCCACTCAGTGGGGGAGCCCTGGGGCTCAGCTTCCTAATGAGTGCCTTTGCTTGGCTGCGAGTGGGGTGCAACCTGCAGAGAGCCCACATAACACTCCATTAGCCAGGAAAGCAAGCTGGAGGGCCAGCTAGAAGACTTGTGTAGTTTGAGAGGATGAATGAGCTGGGATTAATTAGCTGAGTAAGTTTGTGAATACATTAGCAGATTACAGGGCTCTGAGGCTGTTTAGTCTGACGAGTGGTGGGTGTCGAACGCTGAGCCTGGAGTGATGCTTTGATGGAACTTTCCAGATCAGAGCTCTGGCTTGGAACTCCCAGCCCTTCTGAATTTCTTACTGTGAGATAGCAGTGCTTCTCATCATTTAAGTCCCAAGGTGATTTACCATAAAGCTTATGTTGGATCAGAGGAGTCTTTGAAAATTAAATCTCACACACAAGAAAGAGTTTGAAGTCATGTCTTCTATGGGAAGGCTTCTCAGACCTCCCAGCCCGCATCTCAAGTCCTGAAACCCTTTTCGTCTGTAAGGATAATGTCTTGGGACTGTGGGGTAGGGAAGTTGGGAGGAGGAGGCACATTTTTTACCCTTTATCACTGGTTGAAATATTTTTTAAGCTGTGGGTTTAAATTGCTTTTAGAATTTTAATGTTTTGGGTAAAAATATGACATTTTGAGAGGGGTAATGATTTTACTGTGCAGATAGGTCTGGAAAGTTGGTTCTACTGCGACCAGTGTTTTGTTGTTGTGTTTATTGTAATGTTGTTTTTGTGGAATAAAATGCTTTCCAAACAAAATATATTGGGGTGGTCATTTGTGCTTGTCACCAACAATTTCTGGTCCTCCTCCTTCCAGATGCATGTTGGGTGTACCTTCTGCCCCTTTGAAATGAGGTGGGACTATGTGACTGGCACTGGCTGGGAAAATGGGAACATTCTGTGTGTGTCCCAGGTGTCCCAGGAGTGAAGTGTGCCTCAGATGTTCTGCAGGGCACAGCCCGCTCTGTGCTCAGGCAGCCTGGCTCCAGAGCCAGTGCTTATAAATCAGAATTCCACACATGCACAACCTCTGCCCTCACGGAGGTATCAGTCCTGTGGTGGCAGCAGATATTAAATGAATAATATTTTTTTGAGACAGGGTCTCACTCTGTTGCCTAGAATGGAGTGCAATGGGCCAATCATTGCTCACTGCAGCCTCAACCTTCCAGGTTCAAGTGATCCTTTCATCTCAGCCTCCTGAGTAGCAGGGACCACAGGCACACGCCACCACGCCCAGCTAATTTTTATTTTGTAGAGATGAGGTTTCCCAAGCTGGAGTGATTTTTAAAAATAATGTTTGATTACAGTTGAGCAAAGTACGATGGAGGAAAGGTATGGGTTACCATGATAACTTAAACAGGAAGAACGAAACATAACCACAAGTCTTCTCTGTGGTGGCCTTGATACTGAGCCAGGAAGGAGGAGTAGGTGACTGACAGGTGAGGAGTGAGGGAGAGCATTCTGGCCAGAGGGCACATCCTCTATCAGGACCCCGCAGGGGAAGAAGATAGGCCTGCTCTAGAGATGAGAGGAGGCAGGTGTGTCTGCAGGCTGGGATGAGGGGGAACAAGACCCAGAGAAGTGGGAGGCAGGTGTGGACCACATTGTGGCAGGGGAGCCCGGGTTAACAGTTTTAGGGACAGCAAACAGCAAAGAAAGTACAGTTTTGTTGTTATTTTAGGAGAACTGAAACAAACTTGATCCCTCCTGTTTGCTGGGGCTTCACGGAGGATGGCACTGAAGGGCCAGCTCTCTGGCTGCTGGCTTTGAGTCCTTCCTCTCCTTGCTGGCTCGACATCGTAGCAATCGAGGGCCTGCATTCATGACATAGGGCTGAGACCCTAGACCCCTTGCAATTGACGGGAAGGGGAAGGAAGTCTGTTTCTCCTTGTCAGTTACTAGAGCCTACAAATTGGGATGTTTGAGGTTTCAGCTGGAATACTGGGGGGCCTGGCAATTCCCCTTTAGAATACCAAGGGCTGAGTTGGGCTCAGCTGCAGACCTAACTCTATGGCATCAAGAATATGATAAGGCTGGAGAAAATCTCCTGGGACTGTAAGACTTTTTTCTAGCTGATTAGTAACTTTCTCCTTTATTTTAATTTTAGTTATTTCATGACCCTGCACTGGGAAACAGGTCTTGGTAGTTGTAATTAAAATGGGGAAGATTAAACATGCGAAGGAGATGGATAATTATTGAAGCAAAGTTCAAGAGGGTGCAGGCAATGGGATGAGGATCAGAGACATGGAGACCCTGTGCAGATTTCAGCTTAGTTCTCAGGAGCATTTCTAGAAGTACAAGCAAAAGCAAGAGTTATAGAACAGAAAATACCTACCATGGACCCGTCTTCCCTGTGTCAGTATGTCTCATCTCTGTCTATATCATCTCTCTTTTAGATAATAAACATTTTAATAGTGGTGATCTTTGAGAGTTAGTGTTATGGATGGCTGTTAACCTTCTTTTTTGCTTATATGTATTTTCTAAATTTGCTGAAATGAGTAAGTACAAATTTCGTATATGAAGAAATTCATAAAGATTATTATAAAATCACTTTAAAGGGCAAATGTGCAGAACTCTTCAGTCCTCAGTGGCCCTGGGATAGATGTGGAAGGGGTGGAGCCTGGAGCCCAGCACTGCCTTGGGGGTCTCTTTTCTGCAGAGAGGTCTGGGAAGCTAGGCAGGTGAGGGTGCATATCCTCCAGCTTGGAGATCTTCATGTAGCCATGACAACATGTCATGCTTATCAATTTCAGTTTCAACTGAAATTGGGAAATGATGGGAATAATCCCTACTTTACAAGGCTCTCATCAGATTTAAATGAGAGAATGAATGGCAGTGCAATTAGTTCGGCAGTATATACTCAATAAGTATTAAACAATGACCAACAATCGTTTTCTACCTTGTGAAGAAAGACAGCTTGGCTAGAAGCAGTGGGTTAGACAGGATGCCTTCATTCTGGAGGAGGCATTTCAGAGACAGTGGTGGGTGGGATGGAGTTGTGCAATTGGGAGTATGGGGATGGGGTCTTGCAGTGATCAGAATGGCAGCTGACAATTTAGAAGCATTTCCTAGTGCCTAGGGCTTCATGTGCTTTATCTCATGTGACCTTCCTAAAACCTGGTGAGCTACACTCTGCCACCCTTGTAAAGACAAAGAAATGGAGGCTTAAGGATGTAAGGGTCATCTGCCCAGGCCCACAGTTAATAGACAGCAGAGGTGAGGCTCAAATCCAGGTGAGCTTGATGCCAAAGCCCATGTTCTTAATTGCAGCATTACATTGCATGAACTTTATAGCCACAGAGAACTGGGTTAAGATCCCAACTTTGCCACTTGATACCTGGTGGCCTTGGGTAAGTCACTGTCCCTCTCTAAGCCTCAATTTGCTCATTTAGACAGTGGCTGTGATCTAACCCTTGTGTCATTGTCCCTGTGAGGATCAAATGTGGCAAGACATGTGATACCTGGGTACCAAGCAGTGCTTATCACGTGGCAGTTTTCTGGCTCCCTCTTCCAGGTCCTGGAGAGGGCATTCCCACAGCACTCGGGTCTTCTGAGGCAGCATCTCAAAGCTGTGCTGCTGAAAAGGCAATTTTTTGCTCTAGCTTGTATGGATAGATTTTTAATATTTAATTAGGAAGAGCTTCCGCTTGGAGAAGGGCAGGACTTGTTATTAAATCCCTGCTGCTTGGTCTCCCTCACTTGCCCATGGGATTATTCATTCATTTCCAGTCACACAATTTAATATTGCAACAGCTAATGGGGAGATGTTGATAATTTGTAAAAACTGGTTGGTTCCGAGGCCATTGGAGAAGCTCCACGCCCAGGCCTGCTGTGGGGGCCAAAGCAGATTCTCAGGAGATGAGGGTTCCTGAGAGCTTTGTGTTCATTATCTGCAAACATTCATCTTGCACCTTCTGAGTCCTGGATGCCATGCTGGGAGCCATGAGGATTAGAAAGAAGTCCGCCGAGGACTCCTGAATGCATTGGAGGGCTGGGCTCTGCAGGCAGACAGATGGGGTTCAAAATGCTTCCTTGGACATTTCCTAGCTGGGGCACTGGGCATCAACCTCTCCAGGACTCACTTTCACTTACTCACCACCTCTTCCTGAGACTACTGCAAAGTATCAGCCTGTAGGCTCAATCCTACCAATGGGTTCTCTGCAAGAACAGCTAGAAGGAACACATAACTACTAAGGATCTAATATGTGAAAGGCACGTTGGCAGACAGTGTGATGATTACAGTGGTGAGCGGGACAGGCGTGGTCCATGTACCCAGATCTTATTATTTGGTGCATGAGGGACTTAACCTTTAACCTAAGAGTCACAGACACAAGCGTAAAATGACAGCTGTGAGAACTGCTGCAAGGGAGAGCTATTTGGTGCTCTGGGACTGGGAGAGGGGAAGGGGGCCCTTGTGTAGTGCAGGCTTTCAGGGGAGGCTTCCCTGAGGAGTGATGGTGGGACTGCAATTCCAAGGAGTGGAAGATGACTAGATAGGAAGGAAGGGGTGTGTGTTTATGTGTGTGAGACAGCAAGAGAGAGGGAGAGGAGGAGGAGGAGGAAGAAGAGGAGGAGGAGGAGAAAGACAGTGAGAGAGACAGAGAGAAAGAGGGAGAGAGAAGAGAGAGAGGGAGAGAGAAGAGAGAGAGAGGGGAGGGAGAGGGAGAGGGAGAGAGAGAGAGAGAGAGAGCGAGAGAGAGAGAGAGAGAGAGAGAGAGAGAGAGAGATTCTATGTGTACAGGGAGGAGAGGGAGAGCTTTTAGGCACCTCCTGTGCATTCTGGAGCAGAAGGAAACATGCTTTCCAGAGAAGTACATCTGACTGTGTTCTTACTCCAAAGTCTTCAATGGCTCCCCACTGCCCGCAGAAAAAAGGCCATGCTCTTTATGAAGGTCTTTGATGATCTGCTCCTTGATTAGCTCACAGGTTTTGTCTCTCTTATGCATAGTCACCCTGCTATACACACACACACACTCAGTTTTTGTAAATATTTGCTGTTCCCCCAAAATGACTTCCTGGTCAATACTTCCACATCTTTGCACATCAGGTGCCTGAAGGGGTTATTTCCTGGGTTTCTCTAAGTCTATTCCATGCCTCGCCTATCTCCAGGAGTGTCTATTTATCGGGACTGCAATGTGTATGGTGCCCATGGAATTGTGCAATGTGCAGGCCTCTCTCAAATCTCATTTCAAGGGCTGCTTCCTCTGAAACTGAAGTTTTTCTGTCTTCCCAGACAGTATCAGTATGACAAGACCCCTCTCCTGCAGCATCCATCACACTGCAAGACAAAAAGAGAAAGATTCTTCAGTCTCTCCTAGACTGTGGGTCCTTTGAGAGTATGGCCATTCAGCCACTCATTTAACAAATATTTATTAAGCTCCTACTCTGTGCCAGGCTTGAGTCCAGGCACCAGCAACATGGTCCCAAATAAGTCAGGCCCACCCTCTGTTCAGCAGGAATGACACGTTAAACAAATATTGACATAAATGACGACGCAATTAGAAATCATTTTTAGCGCAGTGAAGGAAAAGAATGAGGGAAGTGTGAAAGAAAAACCAGAAGGAGCCTCTTTTGAGTTAGGAAAGAAGGAGAGTCTATGAACATTATAAGCTGAGGCAGAAAAGTGAGAACTGGTAGGAAAACAGCTTCAGGAAGAGGTAACAGCATGTGCCAGGATTATGAGATGAGAAAAAGCCTGGCGTTTTGAGGAACGAAGTGGAAGGCCAGGTGGTGGAGCAGAATGAGTGAGGGAGAAAGTGATGTCAAGTAAGGATGCTAAATGGGCGGATCATTCACCTTTCTGAAAAGGACTTGGGCTCTTATGTTTAAAGCAATGGGTTCCCATTGTTCAACACCCGCCTATGGGAACACATGGACACAGGGAGGGGGAGTATCACACACTGAGGTCTGTCGGGGGGGGGGAGAAAAGGAGAGGGATAGTGGGGGGGTGGGGGAGTTGGGGAGGGGATAGCATGGGGGAGAAATGCCAGATATAGGTGATGGGGGAGGAAGGCAGCAAATCACACTGCCATGTGTGTACCTATGCAACAATCTTCCATGTTCTTCACATGTACCCCCAAACCTAAAATGCAATTAAAAAAAAAAAGCAATGGGAAGCAAAAGTATCGAGTTTGTAATTGCCTCAAACCCGAAGTTTACTGGAGTGTTCATCAGCAGTAGAATGGATGATACATTGTTAAAATATTCACACAATGAAATGCTACATAGCAATGTGAATGAATCAACTAGAGCAGTGTCTAGCAGTAGGGATAAATACACAGTGCAAAATCAAGGGAAATTGACCAGTGTGGTTAGAAGTCAGGATAGCAGTTACCTTTGGGGAGTAATGGATCAAAGGTGGCAAATACGGGGCTTCTGGGATGCCCTAATGTTCTTTCCCCCTTCTCTTTCTTTTTAATCTGGGTTCTGGTGCAGATTATATTTTAAGGAATGTTTTTATTATTTAAAACTTAATTAAAAAATAGGTGCAGAAGGACCTGCTAGGAGAGTGTTGCAACTGTCTGGAAGAAAGATGATGTTAACTTTGAAAGAGACAGATGAGAGGCAGACCTTGAATCTCTGATAGACAGAAACCACCAGACTTGCTGACGTTGGGTGGCAGGGGAATGGGCGTTAGAGAAAGGAATTGGGAGGTGACGGAGAGGAAGTCTATCCAGGCTTTGGCAATTGGGTGGGTGGTGGAACCGTGCTGTGTAGTGGGGGAAGGCTGGAGAGAGCTGTGTCACACGTCTCTACCCTGGCCCCAGTGGTGATGTGGTTTTTCTAGAGAATGGGTTTGATTAATGCTGACTTATCTTTGGCTATTTTAAGCCAATAACGCTATGCCAGTCCTCGGAAAGCCACTAGTTTACTACCCTTGAGTTCTACAAGTTTCATCTTGAAGATTTTTCAAAATTACTTGTGTTTTAAACTCAACAGCTTTTTGTGGATGGGGCTCATGAATATTTGTCACACGAGCAACATGCATTTATTCCCTTTGTATGTGCAATGGAATGTTATGGGCACAGACATATATGTGTGACTGTTTCAGACATTCTTTGTGATTCTTGGTGTTGAGAGGAAAGAAAAGAGTAATTAAAAATAATCTCTCTTTGGATGGTGCTATGTTGAATGCATTTCATAACCTATATTAACCAACCTCAGGAAGATTATTTTTTAAATTTCCATTTTCTGCATTATTAGGGCTTGGCTATTAGTTATTGAGGGGCAGAGTTGGAGTCTGAACTGTAATCATGCCACACGGCTTCCATCTGATCAGGGATGAGGGTCTGGGGCTCCCTGGTGGATTAGGGGTGACAGAGATCATCTCCTCATTTCAGTCTCTGTGATGACAGGAGGGAGTCCTGACACTTAGAAAGTGCTTAGAGATCTCCAAAGAGAGCTGCTCCAAGGTTCTGTTTTACCATTTTAAAAAACATTTGCCCATAATGTCTTTTTATAGGATAACAAAAATGAACCATCTGTGGTTCATTGGAAAACATGTCTCAGGCTTATTAAAAATATATGAATTTTTACTTTAAGACAGGACGGCTATATTATTCAACATTGTAAGCCAAAATGTATTATCTATTATTAATTTATTTTTAATAGACATCTTTCTTATAGATTAGCATTCTAATTACTTCTGAAAAAGTGGGCAGCAATGTGGCAATGTTTCCAGTGAAAATTGTCCTGAAGATAAATTAAAGACTTTTGCTGGAGCACCTCAGTCTTCTCCAATTCTTGGGCAGTGGCATCTGTCATCCTGGAGGGGCCAGGCCAAGATTCTCATCTAGGTTAGATCTGCCTGAAGAGTTCGAGGTTCTCCTCAGGAGTGAATGGGGCTCTCTCGACCATGTTCCTGCTAAGGCACTGTCCAAAAGCCACACCAATGAAGGCTGGCAATGGCCTCCAGCCTGCTTCTCACTGCTGTACTCCTCTAGGGTGCCAGCCCTTCTGCAGACCCCCCTCCACTTTCTTCTTGCTAAACCTTCCTCCAAGCCCAAGATAAAAAGTGTCTGCTGCAGTAAATGAAGCTCATGTGATATGACAGGGGAATTTATGGGGTCTTTCAAATATTTGCTTTTTATTTTTTTCCTGAAGATGGTGTCTCACTCTGTTGCCCAGGCTGGAGTGCAATGGCACAGTCTTGGCTCACTGTAACCTCTGCCTCCTGGATGCAAACAATTCTCCTATTCTCCTGCCTCAGTCTCGCAAGTAGCTGGGACCACAGATGCACACTGCCTGGCTAGTTTTTTATTTTATTTTATTTTACTTTATTTTATTTTATTTTAGTAGACCAGGCTGGTCTTGAACTCCCAAGCTCAGGCAATCTGCCCACCTTGGCCTTCCAAAGTGCTAGGATTACAGCCATGAGCCACCACGCCTGGCCCAAATACTTTCTATAATTGAAAAATCTCAGCATTTATAGTTTGATTGAAGCTTGTTCATGTCAATTCAAAGCAATTCATGTTGATGGAGAGCCTTCCATGCTCAGGTGTTTGACTCGGTAAAGGCAGATGGGGGGAAGAGCTGGGGGCTATAACCAGGGAGTTTGAATGGCGTGTATCTCATTCCTGTCACCCATGCGCTGTGCAGCTTCTGCACATTCTTCACCTGCCCACTGGTTGCCTATCTGGGAAGGACACTCACTTCTCAGGGTCTTCACGAAGATTAGGTGGATACCTAGAGCATGGCACACACAGGATGCGCAGCAGATGGCGGCTTATTTTCTTTTCCCTCCCATCTATTCCTGTGTGGGGGAGGGAGGGCTGGTGGACTGAGTAGGGGCTTCCAGGTCACTCCATGTGGTGTCAACCTGGCTCCATCTTTAAGGGACAATGTGTGTGTGTGTCAGGGGGGTGGGGGCTGGCCCATCCCTGGGGATGCCATCACAGGGAAAAGAACACTGACCAGAGGGAGGGGGTGAGAGGGAGGGGGGAGTGGGATGGGAGACCTGGGTGCCAGGACCACATCCCCAACCCTGGGCTGGGACTTTCAATTCCCTGGGTGTCAATTCCCTCTGCAATAAAAAAGGAGTGATGGGGACACCGAATTTTTACTCCTGTAACCTTGGGCAATTCTCTCCATATTTTTAATTTATTAACCAATGATGGATCTATTCTCCAGAAACTTCTCTAAAGTCATCTTAAACCTGTGCTGTTTTAAATGTATATTAATTTCCTCTGGAGACAGTAAGTTTCATTAAGTTTATGAGTTTTGGGGAAGGTAAACTTCTTTAAATTGGTTCTAGTTTACTCCTTTTAATCTTCTAATTTCAGTATTTTATGATTTGCTCAACATTCATGCGTTTGTTTAACGAGCATATAAGCATATCCATGCTCCCCATATTCAGATTTTCAGAAAGAGAAAATATAGAGAAAAGTTTATTGAATACCTACTATGTAAAGGTATACTAAGTGTGATCACCTTTGTCAATCTCTATTTACCTTCCCAACAATCCTGGGAGGTGATATTAGTATCTCCAGTTTGCCATTAGACTAGTTAAGTTTCAGATAGCTTAAGTGACTCCCAGGGCCACACAGGGAGTAAGTGCATGAACTGGCATCCGAAGCCAGATCTTGCTTTCTGTAGTTCTATAATATAATGTTGCAATGTATTGTTGTGATCTTGTAATATTGTGCCCCTTCTTTCTGCCTTCTTTCTCTTTATATATCAGAGAGATGGAAGCTATTATTTCTGGAGCTGCTCGGCATTGATTTTTTGCTTCTCCAGGCCTGGGGGATTTATTTCAAAACTCCCTATTTAGCCTGAAAAGGCTTGGGAAACACTTGGAGTAGAGATAACAGAGGAGGGCATCCTCCAGGGTCCTACCCAGCAGCCTGCTTCTTTCCTGTTGCATCAGACCGTGGTGGTACCTCAGGATAAAGTGCCGTGCCTGCTCCTGCTTGATGACAACCTGGCTGTAGTAGCCTGTATATTTAATCCCACGCATGTTAAATTGCATCTGGCCAATAAGTGTGTTGCATGTCTGGGGCTCTTTACTTAGGTGGTTCTTGGGCAAAATTGAGGGCATGTATATCAAGCAATTTTTGAATTATGTCTCTATTAGCATCTGTGAATGTCTCCCTGGGGAAGCCAGGAAAACTCTATTAGTTGAGCAGTTTAAAACAGGATTGGAGGAAGCAGTGGGGGAATATCCCATAGGGAACAATAATTATAAACAGCAGTTCCATGTAAACAGGTCTTAATGTGTTTTCTATATTGAATTCCTGAGAGTGAGTATCTCGAGTGGTTTTGGCGCCCCCCTCCAGGGCCTTGCCCCTGCATACTGGTGCCTGGAGGGGAAGTGTTGGGAGCTGAGGAGGACAGCTCAGGGCACCCTGCTGGTTCCTGGGGCACCAGAAGCCTCTTGGACCATGGCAATGCTGAGCCAGTCTGGTTGTGCCCACCAGCTGCCTGTGGGCCACATGATGCTAATGACATTGTTGTGTGATCTCCAGGAAGAGATCCTAGGCAAGCACTCTCTCTCTGTGCCCTTGTGGAGTATTTATATAGGCTTAGCACTGAGCCAAATATTCTTGTACAATTTATTTAAACTAATCCTACCAGTATCCTGCAAGGTGAGTTATATTGCCCTCCTTTGTAGATGAGGAAACTAACTCTCAGGAAAGTTAAGTATTTTGCCTGAAGTGACTAGTGAGCAAATGGCAGAACTGAGGTCTAAATTCTGATCTTTGACTCCAGATGCAGGGTTACTTCCATGATACCAGATCATTTCCATACTCTTCAAGCTCTGGTCCAACTAAACATTCTATGAAACACACCTTTTTGATACCAGAAGTTCAGCGATCTCATCTTGGGTTTTGCAATCCGCCCTCAACTTATTTACCCTGTGGCAGCTATGGGAGAAGAGACCTCACTCATTATTAGTTTAGTGTTTTGTGGCTGCTGCTGGCTCTAGAGTCCTAGGGGTTATGGCTTGGGCCCAGTGCATAACCCACAGGATACACCCATAAGGCATTCAAACTGATGGTTGTCATGGCAATGGTGCCATAGAGAAATGCTCTGGCCCTGGCTAGGTCGCATCCCTTCTGTCCACCTAAGTCTATCTTGGGTCTTCTTACATCAACAAAGTGGAATTATGGAAGTAAAAAGGCTTTGTTTGGAAAAACAGCAGCTATCATCCTGTATTTCACATCATCCTTAGATATCATCCACTACTATCAAGGCAAGGAATTCTTTAATCAAAGAAAGTTGTGCACAGAAGCTAAGTATGTAAAATAATGAAAGCAATCAGATGCTTCCGTTAAAGAAGGAGATTGGGAGAATGTAGTTTTCCTTCCTCAAATCCCACAGGTGGTCCTTAAAGGAATTCTGCAGATCACCATTTGGAAATGACTGATCTAATTCAACCCTCTCATTTTACAGTTGGTGAGAGTGAGCCTAGAGAGGGCACTGATGTGCCTGAGGGGTGGGGTTAAGGCTCTAGTCTATATCTACTGAATCCTACGTGGGCCTTTTTCCTCACCATGTGATGTGGCCCAGAGGGTGAGGGTACCCCAGAGTTGGACTTGAAAAAATTATCCTACCCCTTGCTATGAATGGCATGGTAATTAATTTGTGCATTAATCCATTCACTCACCAGATTTTACTGAGCATCTATTGGTCAGATGAAACTTTCCCTATTGTTGGAATATTCTCTGAAATATCAGGAGATTACTGTAGGCCAGCTCAGAGGGGAATAACAAGCTTCTATAAATATTTAGGATGTATATTTGGAAGGGAATAGAGAGATTTTGAGAAGGAGTCAGGCTTTGCAGAAAGACAGAAACCCACTGGAAATGAGGAAGAAGTAACTCTGTACATGGTGTGGGAGGTGGAGTTTTTGCTGGTGAAGTTGGAAATCTTTGTCTTGGGCCCCCAAATGCATTCCAAAGTGTGAGGAAGCTTTGGAGAAAAATCCTTCCCTAGGATCTTCATTCATTAGTGATTTGTTCATTCATTCAACACCCTACTGAGGACCGACTATGTGCTGGGCACCGTGCAGGGCAGTAGGGATGTGTGTGAGTACAGCAGACATAACCACTGTCTTTGTGAGTTAGCTCCTTCTCCCATCTCCCCTTTGTCTACAAAATAAAGGCGGGCTTTGCAGGCCTTGCGTACAAAATAATGGTTTTGGGTTTTCTTTCAAGTAGAACAGAAAACCTTTGAAATGTTTAATAAGAGGGGGGCCTGGTTTGATGTACATCTTTAAAAGATCATTCTGGACAAGCGTGGAAGCAGGGAAGCCAGAAAGGGGGCTCCTGGCCTGATGGGCATTATTGTCCAGTCTTCATCTTTGACATCATCTCCAGCCTTCCTGAAGGAATATCTCAGCTCCCAGAGTCACAAATGTCTTGTCTCTTCCTGAACATGCTTTTCTCACCTCCTAACGCACCTTTAAATGCACACACTGTTCTTTATGTTTGAAATGACCTTTTTCCTCTTCTTTGCTACTATAGCTCCTATACATCTTTCAAAACCCATTTAAAATGCTCCCTTCTTTGGAAGTCTTCCCTGATTCCTTAAAGGCAGATGTAGTTCTGGTTTCTTCTGTTGCACAGCTTTCTGCATGAATCTCTGTTTTGTGGCTCAGCTACCTACTAGTTGTATTACTTGGGCAAGCTATTTGACCTCACTAAGCCTCAGTTTCCTTATCTGTCAAATGGGGACTATAGTATTATCTTCCTCTTAAAGCTGTTTTGAGGAATACATGGCCATGCATACAGAGTGTTTTGCGCAGGCTGAACACAGAGCTATTATCATTACTTTATATTGTATTACAAATGCAAGATTATCTTTCTGGTTAGACTGTGAGTGCCCTTTGAGGATGGGGACAAGTTTTATGCATCTTTGTATCCCCAGCATCTGTTCTGAATTATACAATATTCATGTACAAACAAGTGAATGAATGAATGAATGAAAAAATATCTCCTCTGACTTCCCAAATTTCCACATCTCTTGTGGGTCTCCTGTGTTAATTCTCCTGGAGGCAGAACTTGCTTCCCCTAATTTTCAGAGATATTAAACATTGACTCGTGTCATGGATCATCTTTGGCCTTGATTCCTTTCCTCCCTCCCACACTATCACCCTCCTTTTCCTTCCACCCTTTCCTCCTTCCTTCTTTCTACCCTTCCCTTCTTCCTATCCTCTGGTTCTTGGGTCTCTCATTTCCATGCTAATTGATCAGCCCCAGATGAGTCAGGTGATGACCTATATGACCACAACACAGGTGGTGTGCTTCCATAGAATCAGCCCATTTTGTAGTAAGTGTTACCGGGTGGACGTGGCCCAGATAGTCCAAGAATTTAGATCTTTGTTTCCATGGAAAAATCTTAGGGCTCTCCCCCTGGACCACAATTGAGGCCAGGAATAGTCTAATGATCTGGGGACTTCATCTGCTGGTTAGGAGAAGCCTCCAAAAGGTCACTATTAATATGATTATATTATCTGAAGGGGTGACATGGCTTAGTCCATCCTTTGAGAATAGCAGCTGTGAACCCAAGATGGAACTGCCTGGGTCCCCTCTGTTTATCTTCTTGGGTCAATTTGGCATTGCTTCCACTTACTGGTTGAGAAGCATGGCTGGGCTGGCAGCCCTGCTGCAGTGGGAGAAAAATATGACTTTCCCATAAAGCATTTGGAAAATTTGATAATTGAATTCAACCAGTGAGTGGAATGGAGATTGATTTACTTAAAATAACCTAAGTATCCCAAAATACATTCTAACAACTCAACTCTGGTTCAAGCTTTCATTCTAATTAGTGACCTCTATGTTACAGTCTTGCCCGTAGGTGGGACTCAGGCTTTGGCTAGAGCAATCTCTATTTAGGTACTTCTCATAATAGAGCCTGAGGTCTGGAATGCAGCTTCTTGGGTTTGAATCCCAGCTCCCTGCCTAGGAGTGCCCTTCCTAGGTAAGTGGCTTAACTTCTCTGTGCCTCATCTGTAAAATGAGAAAATAATGGTGCCCACCTGGTAGCCATGAGGACTAAATGAAATAATGTATACGAAGTATATCATGTATATAAAGAACTTTGCTTGGCACATGGTAAGAGCTTAATAAATATACCTATTATTATAATCAAATAATATTTCTTTTTCTCTTGGAAATCCTAAGATGAACTTCTTTTTCTAGTCTTGGCATTGTTATTTTGTATCTCCCTTTGATTAGGCCACCAGCTGTTCTCTGACTGCAGTTGGATAACTCAGTCTTTGCAGTAAGAGGTTACTATATGCCAGAGGCACACATTCTTACATTTCATCACATGACATCCATATGAGGTAGTCACAATTTACCCATTTAGCAGATGTAAAAAATGAGTTAAAGAGATGAAGTCCATTTCCTAAGGTAACAGTGTGCAAAAGACAGTGTTGGGGTTCAAACCTTGCCTTCTGAGGTAGGGGCTGGTGCATCACAGAGTATGTAACATAGCAATGCCTCCCCTAAAGCAAACTTCCTCAGGAGGCACAGTTCAGAGTGACTCCTGAAGGAGGCAAGATCACCTCAACTATCTTCTCTCTAGCTTTTAAAATAAGCAAACGTAAAAGCAACTAACAGTCTAAAGCCTGTATGCTATGTTAGCAGTATAATTTTACAAAATTAACTCAGGTTTCTTTACACATAAAATCACAACAAAATGATTGCCTAAGGAGAAAGCTGATTTTTAAGAGTAATTCAATAACAGCCAGAGTCCAGAGGGCATGGGACACAGGTTAGGTTAATTTTGCTGGAGACAGATTAACAGCAGGGAACTCAGGGGGGAGAACTGGGGGAGGACCAGCATCCCAGGAGAAGGCCTTCGGATCAGGAGAGAGGTTTGGGTCTGGAAAGGTGGAAGGGAAGGGCACAAAGAAGGCAGGGGAAGGTAGAGAGGAGGAATCTGTAGCTGGCTCTGACTTTTTAATCCCTGGATATTGCCTTGAGGGAAATAAAGGAAGATGGCTGCAGTTCTTACTCATTTCAAGGGCACCGAATCAGTGGAGTGCTGCACTGAATACACTAAGCACATGACTGTGTGAGACACTGAACACTTCATTTCAGAAAACCTCCAGAAGCCCAGCCCCAGAGGTTACTGAGGAAGTAACTAGACAGAATGTTCTTTATAGCCAGTCTGCGGACACTCACAGGACACTGTGGGGCTGGCTTTGTCTGGTGGAAGTGGTGCTCTGGCCACAACTGAAGTGCAAGGCGGGCTGCTGTAGTCTGCCTTTGCAGTGTAAAGTCTCTGGAGAATGCAGGACAAAAAGCAATTGGCAAACTGTTAATTAGCTAAGCAGACTCCTAAAGGCCAATGATTACAGGAAATAACTTACTTGGAGACCCAAGTGAGCCATGGAAAATCAAGTGCTTGCCTCAGAACTGGCTGACTCTCCTTCTTCTTAGCGCCTTTCTCTGTCCCTTCCCGAACTCTCTCTCACTCCCACCTCTTTCCCTCTTTTGGCCCTGCCATTTCTGACAGTTTCTCTCTTCTCTCATTTATTATAGCTCTCATCTTCCTATCTTATCTCCGCTCTTCTCCTTTCTCTCTGGAGAGAGAAATATTATGTACTTGCAAAGTAGGTTCTTTTTATTCCTTTAATAGATTTTGTGTTCATTTTTTTAAATTTAAAAATCAGATGGTGATCCTTTTTATGTCAGCTGTTCACTCTGAACATTAGTATCCTGATAGTACTTTGTCCTGGGGACAAAAGTGGGGATGAGAAGTACAGGCCAGCAACGAGTACTTTCACTTGATCTGTAGGATAAGGGATGCTTTTAAAAAGTGAGAATCCATTCATGTATTGCTTGTGTAATTGAATATAAATAAAAAGGAAACGTCATTAAAAAAATCAGATGAGTTGAATATTTTATGTTGTTCTTTCTCTGAAGAAGTTCAAGCCAGCTTAATGCAGTTGCTTTTACTCAAATTGGGTCTTGTTCCCCCCAGAATCTATGATCTGGAAAAGAAAAAGTAATTTTAAAAGGTTTATTGGCTGGGTGCAGTGGCTCACACCAGTAATCCCAGCACTTTGGGATGCTGAAGGAGGTGAATCACCAGAGGTCAGGAGTTCGAGACCAACCTGACTAACATGGCGAAACCCTGCCTTTACTAAAAATACAAAAATTAGTTGGGCGTGGTGATGCACGCCTGTAATCTCAGCTACTCAGGAGCCTGAGGCACGAGAATTGCTTGAACCGGGAGGTGGAGGTTGCAGTGAGCTGAGATCACGCCACTGCCCTCCAGCCTGGGTGACAGAGCAAGACTCTGTCTCAAAAGAAAAAAAAGTTTATCAGGCTTGCCATAATAAACTACAAAATACAAGTTATTCTAGTCTTCAAATCTAGTGTGCCTTTGCCTTTTGGGCTGGATTTTAGGAGACTGTCTCATCTGCAAGAGTCTGGATATTAGGTAGGCAGGTAGGAGAGTGGGACCTGGAGTCAGTCTTATTTTATTGATTACAGTGGAGGTCTTCAGGCTGTGACTAAATGGAAGAGTGGTTGGCCAGGGTTTGGGCAACTCTGGATGTCCCTTTGAGATCAGAAGTAATGAGAAGGCTTCTGACCACAGAATGTGTTCTGCACATTGGAAGATGGAAAGTATTAGATGTCCTCTTGCTGGTTATACAAACAGGGAAGTCTTAGGGCCAAAACTGAAAACTCACACAGAGCAGGAGACAGGGTTGTCCTCATGGGCAAGGAGAAGCTGGAGGAAACCCTTCCCATTTACCTTGAAGGAGGTATGTTCTGGGAGCATTATAAACCTTGATGATGTAAAAATGGGACTATGATAAACAGATTAAGTAGACAGAGAGAAGGATGAGAGGAGGAGAAGGAAGTAAAAGTGTTCTTGTCTTCTGCCATTTCCAAGAAGGTGAGCAACAGGCACTGCTTTGAGTCAACATTTAGGTAATTAAAGATCGTGGGGCTGGGTGCGGTGGCTCAAACCTGTAATCTCAGCACTTTGGGAGACCAAGGTGGGAGGATCACAAGGTCAGGCATTAGAAACCAGCCTGACCAACATGATGAAACCCCATCTCTACTAAAAATACCAAAAAAATGAGCCAGGCATGGTGGTGCGTACCTGTAATCTCAGATACTCAGGAAGCTGAGGCAGGAGAATTGATTGAACCCAGGAGGTGGAGGTTGCAGTGAGCAGAGATGGTGCCACCACACTCCAGCCTGGGCAACTGAGCGAAACTCCATCTCAAAAAAAAAAAAAAAAAAAAAGATTATTGTGTGTCATTTAAAGTGTAACTATATCTGCAGAAGAACTAAAAATAACCAACCAAATATGGAGGTAGAAAGAGGAAAGAGAGGAAAAAGAGAGAGGTTTGTGGCTCAGGTTGTAGAGGAGCAAATTTACTGGGAGATGCCAGGTCCCCGTGTGGCCGGTGACCAGGGATGAAGGAGGGGAAACTCCTGCTGGTGAGAGGTCAAGGCTGCTACTTCTCATTCTCCTTGGAATTGCAGAGAGAAGTTGATCTAAGCCTTTACCAGCATTCCAGATCAATAGGTCTATCCATATTTGAACTTTTAAGTGCATGTATTTGATTTGATATCACATTGTGGCAAATGAAGAAACATTTCCAAAGACCTATGTGTTATTTTCCTAAGACTGTCATAACAGATTACCACAAACTGGAGTCTGACATTGGAGTGATGCTGCCACAAGCCAAAGAACACTGGAACTACCAAAAACTGGAAGAGGCGACAAGGAATCCTTCCCTAGAGACTTCAGACTCTAGGGGAGTTTGTCAAAACTTGATTCCAAACTGCTAGCCTCCTGAACTCTGTGAGAATAAATCTCTGTTGTTACAAGCACCCAGTTTGTAGTAATTTGTTCTGGTAGTCCTCAGAAATTGATACAACTATCATTCTCATTTCTTTATTTTATAAATGAGGAAAGTGAAAGCTAGGAAGAAAAAAGAGACTTGTCCAACCTCACACAACTGATAAATGGCACAACCAGGATTGCAACCCAGCTTTTTTGACTCTCAGCCCAATATCTGTGTACTGTTCCAAAATTACCCCTAAAAAATTGGCCAGGCACGCTGGCTCATGCCTGTAATCCCAGCACTTTGGTAGGCCTAGGCAGGCAGATTGCCTGAGCTCAGGAGTTCAAGACCACCCTGGGCAACATGGTGAAACCGTGTCTCTACTAACACACAAACACACACACACACGCACACTAGCTGGCCTTGGTGGTGTGCACCTGTAATCTCAGCTTCTTGGGAGGCTGAGGCAGGAGAATTGCTTGAGCTCAGGAGGCGAAGGTTGCAATGAGCAGATATCATGCTGCTGCACTCCAGCTTGGGTGACAGAGTGAGATTCAGTCTCAAAAAGAAAAAAAAAAAACCAAATCCTAAGAAATAAAATAGGAATAAGATCAAGGGCCCAAGAAAGACTACAGATGGGTTCTTTGGAGATGTTCCACTGATCTCCTTATAATGACTGCATTACATTGGTCCTGGTATGTCTACTAGGAGGTGGTATTCTCTCTTTAGTACTCAAATTGTGAACAGATTCTCCCATATCAGATACACATTAAAAATGGCATTTTTGGACCATATGGTAAGGGCTCTAGCATAGAGCCTGTTGTGGTAAAGACTTAATGGCAGACTACAGATCCCATCTGGAACTGGATTACTTGCTGAGGTACTTGGTGTACGGGACAGAGGGTGAAATTTTAGAGACAAATACCTCTACTTTGCTATTGCTGCATTTTTGGAAATTTTATTTAACTTCTCTAAATCTGTCTCCTTCCTTATATAAAAGGAATAATGCTATTTAACTTCAGCATTATTTAAACTTTTTTCTCAGAACATTATTTTGAGGGTTATATTAACTCATGTATATAAAAGTACTTAGCACTGTACCTGGCACATGGTAGGTGTTGAATAAATGCTAACCCCCTTCTCTTTATTCACCTAGAGTTTCTAGAAATAGTTCTCAACATATGTTCTCTACCTTTTACCTTAAATATCATCATTGCTGTAACATTAGATGAATGATTGATATCCTTTGCGGTAATAAAACCAAAACTGCAATCCTGAGAAGTTAAAGCAGGGGAAGGAAGATGGATACTTATGATATGGAAAGGAAGAGCAGGGGATATTTCTACTGTATCATTAGCCTTATAAGAAAGTCGGAAGCTTGGCCAGGCATGGTGGCTCATGCCTATAATCCCAGCACTTTGGGAGGCTGAGGTGGGTGGATCATCTGAGGTCAAGAGTTTGAGACCAGCATGGCCAACATGGTGAAACCCCGTCTCATTAAAAAAAAAAAAAAAGTAGGAAACTTTTGCATTAATGTGAAATCTTAGGGGTAGCTGCTCTGAAGCTCTGAAGCTCTGAACAGGAATGGAACATGTTCTCTTGGAATCCGGTGGAGAACAGGGGCTCTGCTCTGTTGGTATTGACTGGTAGGCTGAGTTGGGATCTTCAGAAAAGCACATCTAAGGGACCAAGGGCTGGAACAGACAGAACTAGTCTTCCAGATTATCAGATTTCAGGTGATGTTTAAGAAAGAAAAAGTTTTCTGAATGTGCTTCAGCTTTCAAAATCTCAGGGAAGTAGGGCCATAGGGTCATAGATTCACTAAATTTTAGCTAAAGCTAAAACACATCCTTACATACAGGGCTAAGATGCTGAATAGTAAAGTGGAGCTGTTCTGGTTGAAGCAGAGCTGAGGGACTCGCAGTCTGGTTACCTGTCTCAACGCACAAAACTGAATTCAACGAAACTTTTGGGTCACTCTAGTGGCCAGGGATGAAGGAGGGAAATCTAAAGTCATCATAAGGAAACTGAGACCCAGAATTAAAAATAAATGACTTGACCAAGATTAAACCAAGACAGATTATGGATAGAAAGTGGGTTTCTTGACTCTTACTCCAGAGCTTATCTCATCTTACACTTCAGTTTCTGGTCTTCTCATTTTCGGTTGGTATTTTAGCTAGTCCTTTGCCTACAAATGCATTTCATTATTATATATGGCTTCGTCATGTGGTGCCCCTTGGAAGAGAAATTCTGTCTATAGCATGCAGTGGTAGAAGAATATACATTGTATATACTTTGAATATGCACTATTGGAGTTTGATCTTGTTTCATGAGCCCAATTGCTTATGAAATTTGGAAACTTTCCTGGAGCCTAATTTTATGTGACAAAAATCATCTAGACAAACTGTGTTCTATTTGCAACAATATCTCATAAGGAAGAAAAATAAAACTTCGTTTCTTGAGCTCCTTTAACTTTGGAAACCAAACCACTTTCTAATCCTAAACAATGGGGTTAACCTGTATTTATAACTACATTCTCACTAAGGAATGGAGCTGAAGTCAGAGAGCTGAGAAGGTGGCTTTGGAATAAGGGTTCTTACAAGGGTTGAGGAAAGAAACCGACATTTATTAAATGTATTCTAATTGTCAGACACTGTAATTAGCATTTTACAAAGGTTTTTACCTCCATATAATCTAAACTACTACTTTTAAAAAGTTAATCAACATAATGGCTTTTAAAAGTCATCGGCTTCAACCAACAATCTACGTAGTTACCAGACACCTTCAGAGAGAACTGCGAAGTGTTGTGCTGGCCTCACCCATAGCTGATAATCCATCAAGACTCACATACATGTAGGGCCGGCCGGAGGAGACCCTAACTCCCTGGCTCCCGCACTCCCCAGCGCCACATTTCAGCACGACGGACAGCGCAGCATAGGGGCGCGCTGGGGGAGGCGGGGACCGTTATCACGCTGTGTCAGCCCGGCTTTTTCAAATCTCTGGGGTCTCCGCCCTCATTTCCGTGCATTTTCTAAACGACTCTCACAGCAACCGAAGCCGGAAAAAATCATTCACAAAAAACGGGGAAGCTCCAGGGTTCGCTTACCGTTTGACAAATCAATCAGCCCGAGGTAGTGCAAAAGTTTCAGGGAGGAGCACACGACCACCACTATTCCCAGAGTCTGCAGCCCTTCGGACTCGCCCTCAGCCCACATCCTCAGGGCGCCCCGGCGCACAGGCCCGCGCCAGGCGGTCATTCAAAGCCGGAAAACCAGGCTTCCACGCCTCCCTTCCCGCTGTTCTTCTAAAGTGCAGGGTTTATTTTCCACCAGTCTCCTTTCCTCTTTCTCCCTCCCTCCCTTCCTTCCACTCCTCCCCCTCCCTCCACCTCTCTCCTCCTCCTAGCCGGTAATCTCTTTGTTTCATAGTAATATTTGCTTTTACTTCCTCTTTTCCCCAGGCAATTTTTCCAAAGGTTTAACCAATCGCTAAACTTCTGCTAGCAAAGTGTAACTATCACTGGCAGTATCTTATGGCTTATTCTCTCGGCAGCTCAGAGAAAACGCGTGTCAGTGTAGACCATTTCAAAGACATACAGAAAGAGCCCTACTGCTTTAGATCACAGATAGATGGAAAGATGAAAGATACTGTTTCATGGGGACAACAATTTGTCTTTACTTCCCCAGTGAAAACCCAGACAAGCTGATATGGAATATAAGTGGTCCCTGCTTCGACACTGAACTGTCCCTGGAATCTGTACCACCAGGAAAGCTATGGTAAACTGGAGTGCATCTACAGTTATATTTGTCTTTGGGAAGGGTTTACATTAGTATCAGAAATTGTTAGATAGGCAGTCAGGCTGGCTAAGTGACACTGGGCAGAACTGAGTGAGTAAATCTTCTGGAAATAAAAGAAACAGCAGCAAAGGAGGGATGCTGTCGGAATGTCCTAAACTTTTGGGCTCTGTGGGGGGAACTGTCCCTTCTTCCTACACTGGATTGTCGGCAGTGAGTCTGGCTGGGAAAGATGCTTGACATGGGGAGAAGGGAAGATGGCAGACTTAGAGTCACAGAGACCTGTCCTTGGGCAAGTTCCTAGATCTCCGTGAGGCCCAGTTTCCTCTTCTTAAAGAAACTTACCTCAAATAAGAGAACCTATGTAAAGTGTGAGAACAGGGCAGGCACTTCACAAATGCTGGTGTCAGATTTTCAGAATACATGATATTGGCAACACTGTGGAGCAAAGACACTCTCTGGAATCTCTGGTACGAATGTAAATTAATCCATAAAAGTGTATATATCTGCTTATTCAAAAATTCCAGTTGTAAGGATACCTATATATGTGCACAAATATATATGTACAAGGATATTCCTTGCATCATTCGTTTATAAAAAGACTAAAAGAACTTATATGCTTATCAGTGAGAAAACTGGTTCCATAAATTATAGTGCATACATAAAAGGAGTACCATGTAAGCTATTAAAAATAATATGGCACATCCATGTATCTTTTCCTGGAAAGACACTAAAAATATACTATTAAATAAAAAAAAAACCTCTGTTGTTTAGTACCACTCTTACCAATGTTAATATTAGCATTTTAATATTGGAAAGCAACACACACACACACACACACACACACACACACACACTGTCATATATATATAAAATACTTCCAAAAGGATACACTAACAATTGAGAATTTTAGCTCCCTCTGGAGAGAACTGAGGAACTGGGTTTAGAGGGTGACTGTTGCTGAAATTTTCTCCTATGCACATGTTAATGGATTTAAAACAACAACAATAACTACACGTCAATGCTGGTCTCTCCTCCCCTTTCTTCTTTGTGAAAAGGGAGACATATTCTATGTGTTGGACTGAGACTTGGGAAAATCTTGTCTTCCCTGCTCTTCATGTCTGCACTCTGTTCTTTGTGTCAATCTCCATTCTCATTGATGTGTAGGCAGTGGTGTCCTGGGGTCAGCCTGCTGCAGCTCATGAAAGCTAATTGTTAAATTTTTAGGAAATCAGCAAGACAGTTGTTAAACCTTAGTTAGCTTGAAATCAGACATGATAGGAGTGTTGCCACCACAGAAATGAGCAAATGCTACAAATCAGTGTTTCTTCACCCTCTCCGCTGTCTCTGAATTACCAGGATGTCACGTTACCATCCCAGATCTCATCTGCCCAGAAGGAAACCTGAGAAATTCACCTGCCCAGAGTTTTTTCTGATTTTATGTGTTTCCTCTCCTCTGGAGTCCTGGCAAGTGTAATAATTAACCCACTGGGCTTAATGGGATTTTAGGCATTCACATGTCCAGATATGCAGAACTAAATTAGAAGCAGGCAGATGTCCATGTTTCTGATACATCAATACTTTGTTCTCTTGGCTTCTCTTAGCTGTATTGCTTCTAGGTTTCTACTTATTCCTTCCCCTCTCTCTACTGCTTCCTTTCCAACAACTCTCTGCCTTACAAAACTTATGCTGTTCCTGATCTTTCCGCCTTTGTATTCTCCCTTTTTGCAAGTTCATGCATAAGCTAGGCAGAAGCTCTCCTCTCAGCGATTTTCCTGGGCTCCCTTCCCAAATTTTCATCTATTGCCCTTTTGTACTGCACACGAAACATTCCCAGTGAGGTCCCACCACCGAGTAATACTGAGCATCTGTTAGATATAAGGCCAGGTGTCAGGAATTAGACTTAATCCCTTACAGCTTTTTGGTATTTCTGGGAAAGAATGATGCAAGAAGGGAGAGTAGTGGTTCCCACTTTCTGCTTTGCTGTTACTATGTAAAGACTTGAATTCTTCCAACAATTTTGACTTCACAGATAGTCCTCCTTCTGATTGTCTCCTAACCCTGAACTTTAGGAGCACCTGTATCTCAGGTGAGTCACCTCAGTGGCAACCAGAAAGACTTACCTACTATTTCATAGAAATGGTGAGGTGCCACTTGTTATCCCCAAGTAGGTCAGAAGGACAATCCAGGTCTCATAGTAGTGGGTGTCTGAGTATCAACCCAAAGTCTGCCTGCCTCCAAAGTCTGTGCTGTCCTCACATGTCCAAAGCTGAGTCTGTGATTTGGCATTTGTGAAAGGTACATGAATTGTTTATTAGAAAATCTGCCTTCTTCTCACATCCCCGTTGCATCAGAGCCACAAGGTGTCTGCACAAATCTTTTCTCTACATGTAACCAGCTTTGAAATCTTTATTGAAGTTTCATCCTTCGTTTGATGGGCAATGTTTGCCCTAACTGGAGCACTCATGGAAGCTACTTCACAAATGCTTTCCATATAGAGTGTAAGGTGAATATGTTTGTATTGGAGATGTGAACCTGCATAGATTCTGATATTTCTCTTACTAAATTTGTCCCCAATTACTATTTTTTTGGCCAAGAATCTTTTCATTGTTGGCCCTTTTCAATTCTTTATCAATACTGGCAGGCATTTCCCCCCCTCTCTGGTCCATTTGCCTTAAAGAAACAAAGGTTTGATCATTTGTGGAAAGTTTTCTCTGGGTGAGGATGATGTGTGTCGGTGGGCCGTGGGGTCAGGAGGATTAGCTGACTTCATGGACTAGATACCTGACTTTTGTTATATTCCAGACATCCTAAAAGACTGGATTCCAATTTAGGTCCTTGCATCTTGACAAATGAATACTGGCCATGGTCTGCAAGATCCCCCAGGGGTCTTGGAAACCAAGATGGTCACACTCATAAATGCCAAGATTTTGCCAAACAATTTTAGCTCTGGGTTTGAATTTTAGCTCGGCCACTTACTAGACGTGTGACCACTGTAATTCTACTATAGCTTTTGGAGCCAGTTTCCTTACCTGGGGATAATATTGATACCCACAGCATAGGGTTGTTACAATAACAAAATGAGATGATGCCATAAACTGCTCAGCACAGTCCCCAACACCCCATGAATGGCAGCTTGGCACAGAGGTGCAGAGCACAGCCTCTGGGTCAGACGCCTATATTGACTGTTTTTTTCTTTTTTTTTTTTTTTTTTTTGAGATGATGTCTCACTCTGTCACCCAAGTTGGAGTGCAGTGGCGTGATCTTGGCTCACTGCAATCTCCGCCTCCCGGGTTCAAGCGATTCTCCTGCCTCAGCCTCCCGAGTAGCTGGGACTACAAGCACACGCCACCATGTCCAGCTAATTTTTGTATTTTTAGTAGAGTTGGGTTTCACCATGTTGGCCAGATGGTCTCGATCTCTTGACCTTTTGATCTGCCTGCCTCGGCCTCCAAAAGTGCTGGGATTACTGGCGTGAGCCACTGTGCCTGGCCTGTATTGACTCTTCACTCTGCCTCCTACTTAGCTCTGTGACTATGGTAAGTTACTTAACTTTTCTGTGCCTAAGTTTTCTCACCTGTAAAACAGAGGTAATCATAGTATGTATTTCATAGAGTTGTTGTGAGATTAAGATGAGTTAGTAATTATGCATAGAAAGAATAATGATATTAACATAATTATCACTATTACTATTAACCATAAGCTTGAGGCGATAATGATCAGTTGGGCCCCCTGGACAAGTCATATACTGAGTATACATAGTCTGGAGATTTGGATCTGGGGAGAGGAAAGAGTATTATTTTAGGTAGGGGAATCAGACTTCCTCTAGTAATTACTGGGTGCATGAACTTCAATTCTCCAGCCACAAATCTTTCTTCCAGGCAAATGTTTTCAGCTGAGTACGATTTGTTTTTGCTTAAACTTCACTTGAGTATTTGCCTCCAGCAGTCACAAAATCAAATGCAATTTTAGCCAGCTACTTCTGCTGCTCTCAGCTTGCTTGTTGCTGTGTAACCTGATTAAATTAGTAAATGGAGGGGCCCTGTGGTGCAACGTCCCACAGGATAGGAGCAGTTCACTTAGTTATCTGCAAACACATATGCAGGGGACATCCAGGTGCCCTTGACTCAACAGGGCTTGCTGCTGCCATGGGAGCTTTCTGAGTGGTTCTCCTGGTTAGTTACTGTCTAAACTTCATTTGGACAAACTAATTTGTTAGGAGCCTTATTTTCCAGAATGTTCTGCTGCAGTTGGTATTAAAATAGTGCCAATAATTGCACTTGAAGTTTTCTTTTCTTTGAAAGGTGCGAAGAAATCAAAGAACTCCTCAGAGCACCATCTCGGAGCTCCTGATTCTATCAGAAAGCAATTATTTAATTGCAAGATGGTTATGGTTCAGAGAGAAAATCATTCCCATTCCTGTCACTGACCAAAATGGGAAAATTATTCCTCTGTTCTTTATCTTAGCCTTTATCTTGGTGCCCTTTTGTGGGGGACAGGATGGGTTTGTTTAAATTAGTTTTGTAATGATAACAATTGCAAAATAACAATGATATCTCTCTTCCTCCCTCCCTCCCACCTGTAATCCCCTCCTTCCCTCCTTCCTTCCTTCCCTCCTTCCTTCATTCCTTTCTTCTTTCCTCCCTCCCTCCCTTCCTCCCTCCCCACTCTCTCCCCCCCGCCTCCTTCCCTTCCCTCACTCCCTTTTTCCTTCCTTCCTTTCTTCCTTCCTTTCTTTTCTATCTTCCTTCCTCTCCCCTCTCTCCCCCTCCCACCTCCCTTCCTCTCTCCCTCCCTCCTTCCCTCCTTCCCTCCTTCCTTCCTCCCTCCCTCCCTCTCTCCCTTCCTTCCTTTCTTCCCTCTTCCTCCCTCCTTTCCTCTCTCTTTTCTTAGGTATTCACAGTCCACCCAAGCTCTTGCAGCTGCTGGACACTGTGGATAGATAAAGAGAAAAGCCTTAACTATTACGAAGTTCACAAGATCTAAAATGTTCTTTAGGATTTTTAATTTGTAAAGTTCTGTTTAACCTTTTACATCTCTTTGCATGCTGCAGTTTCTCAATAAATATTTATTGAAAAAATACCATGCCACTGTCCACAATCAACTTTTGAGTTAGGATACAGCATTATTTCTGTTTTACAGAAAAGAAAATGGGGGCAAAGAGAGTGAAACTAAATGTCACTAGGATTTTCCATGGAGCACGCACTGTGCTGGACTCTGCACAATTTTCTCCTTTATCTTAATTATTACAACCACAAATGACGTTTTTACTGGTGTCAACTTACAGAGCAATTTTATCTATTTTTATTTTTAAATATATATTTTTGAGACAGAGTCTCACTCTGTTGCCCAGGCTGGAGTTCAGTGGTGCAATCATGGCTCACTGCAGTCTCAGCCCCCTGGGCTCAAGTGATTACCCCATCTCAGCCCCTCCCAAGTAGCTGGAACTACAGGCGCATGCACCAAGCCCAGCTAATTAAAAAAAAATTCTAGACATAGGGGTCTCACTACATTGCCTAGGCTGGTCTAGAACTCCTGGGCTCAAGCGATCCTCCTGCCTTGGCTTCCAAAGTATTGGGATTATAGGTGGGAGCCACTGTACCCAGCCCAGAGCAATTTTAGACAGATGCTGCAAGGTTAAAAAAAAAACAAAACCCTCAGCACATCTAGCTATAGGGCCTTCTTTCAGAATCTATCATTGAAAAGAGGTGTCATGCTCTAAGCGGCATCTTGTGGAATTTGGCAGGGCTGGTTGTCCACCCTCAGGGTCTCTGTTTCTCAGGAGTTAATTCTCAAAGTCAGGTCTGCTTATTTGATTTTATTATCAGCTCTTCCCTCCCTCCCTCTCTCTCCTTCCTTTCTTCTTTTTTTCATTCTTTTTCTCCTCCTCCTCCCCTCCCTCTCCCCTCCCTCAACTCCCTCCCCTGCCCTCCCCTCCCCTCCATTCCCCTTCCCTTCCCTTCTTCCTTCCTTCCTTCCTTCTTTCCTTCCTTCCTTCCTTCCTTCCAGATATGCTGCTAAGTATCCTAAAATGCACAGAACAGCCCTGATCACAATGAAATATCTGTCCCAAGATGTCAGATATTGGTGCAGAGGTGGAGACAACCTGCTTTAGTGTATATCCCCAGGAATAGAACTGCTGTGTCACAGGATCTATGCACCTTTTACTAAGTATTGCCAAATGGTTTCCCAAAGTTGTTTTACTAATTTATCCCCCAACTGCTAGTATGTATAAGAGCTCTCACTTACCCCACACTGCCATTTTACAGATTAAAAACCTGAGGCTTTGAAGAGTGTGGAGTAACTTGAACAAGGGTATAGAGTGACAAAGGCATTAATAAAATTTTGAGAGTGATATAGATGTTATATCTTCCCTTGAGGACACAGCCAAGGAAGATAAATTCAGTCCTTCCAGCTGGGTGCAGTGGTTCATGCCTGTAATCCCAACACTTTGGGAGGCCAAGGTGGGCGGATCATGAGGTCAGGAGATCAAGACCATCTTGGCTAATGCAGTGAAACCCCGTCTCTACTAAAAATACAAAAAATTAGCCGGGCGTGGGGTCATGTGCCTGTAGTCTCAGCTACTCAGGAGTCTGAGGCAGGAGAACACTTGAACCCAGGAAGGCCTCTGTGATCTGGCCCCTGCCTCCCTCCCTAACCTCATCGCTCATAGCCCCATGTCCTCATCCAGGACTCAGTCTTTGAAGTGACTTGCACTTTATTTCTACTGCTAGCTTGCAGTTAGCCAAGATCACGCCACTGCACTCCAGCCTGGTGACAGAGTGAGACTCTGTCTCAAAAAAAAAAAATAATAATAAAAAAATTCAGTCCTTCCATTTAAGAGATATTTACAAAGTTTTAATTACATATCAGAAACTATACACATATCTTCTCAAATCTTCCCCCAGCTATACAAGATGGTATCAGAGGCTAGCAGAGCCTACTTAATAGCATGGGCTTTGAAGTCAGCTAGAACAGATGTTAGGTCCCAGAGTCATTCTTCACTAGCCTTGTGCCTCAGGAAAGTTACTTCAACTCGCTAAGCTTCAAGTTTCCTCATCTGTGAAATAGGAACCATGGTAGACCTATGTCACTGTATCACTGTGATGGAGATAACACAATAGGCCACCCATAAATAATAGCTATCAAGGTCTTCATCATCACCACTCTCATTTAACAGATCAGGAATAGAGCCTCAGAGTTTAAGTTGCAAAAGGTCACAGCTAGTAAGTGGTAGAACTAGAATTTGAACTTGGGTTTGTCTGACTCCAAAGTTCATCTCACTGTAACTGTGTCAAGTTGTTTTCCCAAGAGGGGAGGACTCCTAGCCCCATCCCACCAGTTTAGACTAATCGGGGTCTGGTGAGGACAGCCTATATGAATTACTAAAACTCAGAATTCATCAAGCACTTTTAAATAACACATTTTCATGGTATCATGAATATTTAGTAACTCAACTAAGTAAAACAAATGCTGTCAAGATATCAGTTGCCTGGGGTCCTGCTATAATAGATAGTCAGGGTTGATCTGTAATTAGAATGTGGACTGCATGAAAATGGTGTTCTACAGATTCTGAAAACAACCTCTTCTCTTACAAATTATAAATATCTCCTTTACCATATTATTGCTATTCATCTGCTTCACCCTTGAAGACAAACCAACTAAAACCTATTGCCTAGGCAAAGATCACAGATTTTGAATTAGTAGTGTCAGAATGAGCAATGCCTGCCTTCCTGCACCCTGTTTGCAATCAAATCCTCCCATTTCTCCTACATTTCCTGCCCCCTCCCTCCTGGGAAGACATTTGTCTTCAGAGGCTGGCAATGAGGCATTTGCCATTAGACACACTATGACATATTTTAAATATGCTCCAAGGAGCCGAGGCTAAATTACACTGGTGAGTTATTAAAAACAGCTCTCAATGCTATTATTATTTATTGCATTTGCAACTCTCAGCAGCAGCTGATTATACTGCTTAATCTTATATTTTTAAAAAATTCCCCACCCTGAAATTAATTCTCCCCACAATGGATAAGCAAGGTCAGCCACACTGAGCATCCTTTGGAAGAGTTTGGATTCTGGGAAGGAATATGATCGACAGCCCTGGGGCAGAGCCTCAGTTTCTCTACGGGAGGAAGTCCTTCACTTGAAATATGGACATCTCTTTCTGAACCCCTTCCAGAAGGAGTTCTCCAAATCACAGTTCCCTTCCGTGCTATCACTGCAGCTACCATATGTTGCTGTCATTGAAAGGCCTCTGTGATCTGGCCCCTGCCTCCCTCCCTAGCCTCAACTCTCATAGCCCCATGTCCTCATTCAGGACTCAGTCCTTGAAGTGACTTGCATTTCATTTCCAGTGCCAGGCTCTGCCCTCTGAGCCTTCACATATGCTGGTCCTTTCACCTGAAATTCTGCCTCCACCCTTATTTTCTTGCCTAATACCTTTTCCTTCCAGAAGCAGCTTAGGGAATACCTCCTTAGTGAAGCCTCCCAGTGAGGAACAGAAGGATTTTTTCTCTGCATCCACAAAGCCGCACACCTCCACCTATTGCAGCACTTGGCACACTGTATTGTTACTGTGTATTTGTGTCTCTTTTTTTGTTATATTGTCAACTGCTTCAGAGCAACTGTCATTTACTATCTAAGCTTTACTGTTTAAGCCTCAGCATAGGCCCAGCACAAAGAAACTTCTTTGAGAATTAAGAGATAAAAAATGGAAGCAGTGTAGCAGCACAGAAAGAGTCAAAGCTCTTGAATGAGGCATTTACTCATTCACTCATTCATTTATTCAACAAATATATTATTAAGCAACTATTATGAGCCAGGCACTGTGCTAAGCACTGGGGATACAATGATTAAAAATCAATGACTGTAATACTAATGGCATAATGAGGAGACAGACGTAACTCAAATAATAGCATACGTATACTATATAAGTCGTGGTAAGTGCCATAAAGGAAAAGTATGCAGGGCCATGACTGCATAAAGATAGGACCCAACCCAGGCTGGAGTTTGTATAGGGAGTTTCATCAGGGCTTCTGTCCTTGAGGAAGTCACGCTTCAGTTAAGAGCTGAAGGAGGAATAGGCATTAACTAGATGGTAGGTGGGGTAAGAACATTTAAAGCAAAAGAGACAGACAGTGTACAGGTTCTTGGAGCTGTGGGAGCCTAAGTGCTGAAGAGGTGTCAAGGAATGAACCACAGGCCAACACTAGGGCCCAGGGAACAGGCAAGGGTGGAGGTGGTAGGGGACAGATCAGGTTGGGAGACACCCGGGGGGCCAGGCCATGCAGAATATTGTAGAATGTGTTAAGGATTTGTCTAGCCTGGGCACAGTGGGTTTTAAGCAAAGGAACAACATCTTGAGTACGTATGTATGTGTGTTTTAAACCATCTGCAGTGCAGAGAACAGAACGGGAACAAGGTACACAGAGATTGTGGGGTATCAACTTACAGACTGCCTCAGAAGACACAGTGACAAGGCAGTGTTAATGCCTAAAGGACCACAGGGAAGTGGGGGAGACTTCCAGAAGTCCTCAGGGAGACACCTGGACCATGTGTCACGTTCGCAGGCCTGCTCCAGATGTCCTTTTCTTTTTAATTTTTATGTTTTAGGACAGAGTGTCATTCTGTCACCTAGGCTGGAGTGCAATGTTGTGATCTCAGCTCACTGCATCCTCCACTTCCCAGGCTCAAGTGATTTTCTTGCCTCAGCTTCTTGAATAGCTGCATTACAGGCATGCCTAACCACACTTGGCTAATTTTTTGTATTTTAGTAGAGATGGGGTTTCACTATCTTGCCCAGGGTGGTCTAGAACTCCCGAGTTTAGGCGATCAGCCCACCTCGGCCTCCCAAAGTGCTGGGATTGCAGGCATGAGCCATCACGCCCCACCTAGGATGTTCTCTTTCAAAGCAGAAGCTCCTGCTGGGGGAGGCTCGGCCTTACCTGGGTTAACCACATTGGTGTGGGGAGAAGGGGGCTCTGCTTTAGAGCAAGGCTCCCAGGGAACCTGAGCTCAGGCTTACTCTATAATTTATAGTTTATGCCTCTAGGGTAGTGAGGTCAGAGAAATGAACCCTTACCTGTAAGTCCTTGCCCTAATTTCTAAGTTCTTGGAAGGGTTAAGTCAGCCATCCTAGACTTAATTCGCTACCTTAGGAAGAGTCAGAGCATGGAAGGTTATCTGCTTCATCCTTCCAGGTTATCCAACAATCCGTTCATCCATCTCTCCCTCCGTCCATCTGTCCATCCATCCATCCATGCAACCATCCAACCGTACCCCAATATTCACAAGAAAATATTGGGGAGCATGTCTAGAATCTGGCCTTTTGATCCCGAATATAGTATGCATTCTGCGCTGGTCCACATCTGTCCAATTTGACTTAGTGTTTGTTAGTTATAGGTAAGGGATGAAGTCTGGCTCAGACACTGTCAACGTGTATTCTTTCAGTTCTTTGGTTGCTGAATTGGAGCCCCAGGCAAACCCTGCATTCTTCTCTCCTGATTTAATTGGTCCATTATTTTAAACTTTTGTAGATAAAGGAATAAAAAAGTCAGTGGAATATTGTATTCGTCACATTCAAATTAATATGCTTCATTACCACAAAGACAAAGAGTATGGTTGTAATATTTTCTCAAAACTTTTAATTGAACAGAGAATGGGAGGGGGAAAAGTGAAAATGGAAACCACCAAGCTTGGATGTTGTTTTTCACTTTCGCAAAATGTGCGCTGTTTGTGATCCACTCATCTCATTAGTGTTAATTATGAACTAAAATAAAATGGCATTTAACACTGTGCTGAGACTTTAATTAAAGCCAAACCTTCACACCCAGGAACTCTCCAAAGTCCAAGATAGTTATTTTAAAGTAGTATAACCTTCTGCTGAACCAGCGGTATCCACACACTCACTCCATCCCCTGCTGCTGGAAGCCCACTACTTCCATCCACCATCCATCCATCCATCCCTTCAACAGATTAATTTAAGGTAGTTCTAGGGAAAGAAAATGAATATTTATTAAATACTACTCTATTACTTTAAATACATTCTATGTAGCCTAATGTAGCACCAAGGACATAGGAACATTCAAGTAAGGGCAGTGAGTAGTATTGTATGCATTATCTCGTTTAATCTTCAAAAGAGTCTCATGAAGTGAGGACAGATTATTATATTTATTATACAAGAGGTAAAACTGACGTCTAGAGAGATTTGGCAACTTGCCTGAATTCATATTGATGGCATATTTTCCTGTTTCACACTGCTGAGCTAGAAAGAGGAATCTGGATTATCTAAATGCATTCGTTCATTCGTTCATTCATTCAATAAACAGAGATCGCCCACTATGTGTCAGATCTATGCTGGGGCTAGAGAGCCTCCAGTCCCTTTATTCACACATTCAGTGGGGCAGGCAGGCAATTGGTAGAGATGACAAGACTGTGTGATGGGTGCTGGGAAAGAGAAGCAGGAGGGCCATGGGACTAGGATGCAGGGACATCCAGCCCAGTCTGGGAATCCAGAAAGGGTTCCTCAAGAAGGGAAGACTAGTGGGACAATTTTATCCATAATTCTTACAGAAGGACCCACTCAGAGGGTGGCCTAGTGATTCTTTCAGAAATGTGGCAACCCCAAAACCAGCTTCCCAGAAGCAAGCATGGTGCAGGGCCCATCCAGCCAGACTGCAGGTAGCCTGCACCTGGGGAACCACCTCCAGGAACCATGGTAATGACTGACCCCAGTCATATGGGCTGCCTGGCATCAGGCTCTGTGGATAATACTGAAACATGAGTGTCTTGAACAGATTAGGCACGAGTAAGGAGTGGCACGCCCCTCCTCCCCATGATTTCCCAACTCTGTCTGGTTTCTGGGTTCTGGGACCTGAGCCATGCATGCCGGCTACACTGGGCTCCTCCCCTGTATGTCAGTCTCTTGATTTGAAGGAAAAGTGAACACAAGAGAGCAATTACTGATCTGGTCAAGAATTCAGAGATTTCTAGGGCTGACATGGGGCTAGGACAACCAACCTGCTCAACAACAGGGGAGGAGGCTGTGGCCCAGACCAGGCAAGCCACCTGTCCCGTGTCATACCAGCTCTTAGACCCAGGACTCCTAACTCCAGTCTGATGGTATTTCCTTTGTCCTAGCAGGGACCAATGGAAAAGTTTTTGGGAGAGGTCAGGATGCTGAAGAAAATGATTCTTGTCCGTAGTTTAGCTTCCTGTTTAACCAACTTCACCTCCCCTCCTTCCCTCCCCTCCCTGGCCAGGAGACTGGCTGCACAGCTACTCTTTCTGTCTGTGACTTGCCCATCAGATCAATACTTAACCCCTTAGAGAGTTCTCTTTTCAGGCTTCATTTTCAGGGAAAAGGGACACAGTTTCAAGGTAAAGCATATATTACATTTTGGCAACCCCAAATCTATTACCTGTGATTTCCTTTAGGGATGAAAACCTGTGAATCAAAGCGGTCAGTGTGATCCTTGGATAATCCCTCAGTCACTGTGATTGTTTGGGGGGTGGGCTTATGAGCCCATCGGAGCCAATGAGATTCTATGAAATGTTGAAGTTCAGTTACATGAGCCAATAAACTCCCTTTTGTTTAAGTGATTCTGGGTTGGCTTTCCTGTTACTTGCAACCTAAAATGTCCTGAATCACGCAGTAAATAAAAACAGTAACTCGAGTAATACTAATGGGCTGCTTACTCTGTGCTAGGTACTGTGTCAGGTTCTTCCATTTGTGAACTTATTTGGCATTCCCAGCAACCTGATGAGATAATCAATATTGTTATCCTTACATTGTGCCTAGTGAGCTTTAAAAACTTCAGGCTGCTGCCCAGCAGGCAAGTGATGGAGCTGGGCTTTGCATATAAGCAGACTGGCTCTAGAGCCCATGTTCTCAATTACAATGCAACACTGCCCCTTGGTATATACTCTTTCTGACTAGCGCCCCCAGGAACCTTCTCTTCCATTTGCTGGTCTTGTAGAGACACAGTTCCCAACTCAGTCAAATTCTGACGCGATGAATTTCATGCAGTCTCCATGGAGAAGACAGTTTGCTTGTGCAAATTCATCCCTCCCAGGGGCGTGCCTACCACACTAAGCCTGAACTTCTATGATTAGATATGTGTTTATTCAGATTATTAATAGTAATTATCGTTATAATAATGGCAGCTTTAAAATTTTAAGATACCTGTTTCTTACCAGGCCTTTCTTTGAGAACTTTATATACATAATATCATTTACTTCATAGAGAAGAGGAAAATGAGGTCAACTATCATGTTGGAGGTCACAGCATGATGACGTATTCACTTCCTCAGAGTCTGCTGGAGGACACACCCTGGCTCCTGGCCTCTTGGGCCTGCAGTCCGCTGGAGGGGAGAAGTGGGCAGGGGCTCAGTGAGCAGACCACCTGAGGATGGCCAGATGGAATCCTTGCTCCAACCACAGATACTAGGGAAGGGAGGTAAAACAGGCCTCATGATATCCCTTGGTCTGGCAGAGATCAAGAGTGAAAGCACAGACTTCTCAAGAGCCGCAGCAACTAGCAAAAAGACCAGATGAAAGTACCCTGAAATGTCAATGCTGGATTTCTTTTCTGCTTGGGTTATTTGGGATACTTATTTTCATTCTTGTTCTTTCATATCTTTGCTACATTTTCTGCAATGAGCTGACTTACCTTTATAACTATAAAGAAAACAAAACAAAACAAAATGACAGACCATTACGAAAATTGTAATAGGAACCAGTAATAAAAGGAATCAGGCTTTCTTGGAGGTTCTTTGGAGTGGCTCCAGGGCTGGGGCAGGAGATGCTCAAAGCAAGCCTAAGCATCTTGTGGTGCCAGACAGTAAATAAGAGCACACACCCACACCCACACACGCCCCAAACCCCTCAATGATGGGGGCATAGGTGTCAACTGCAAGAGCCCCCAGTAGCCAAAGGTGGAATAATTTGAGCAACAAAGAAGTAAAATACGATTGGATTATAACCCAAAGTGTCAACATAAATATCCGTGAGCTCATATTAATATAAACAAATCTCTTATGCAGAATAATTCCCAATAATTCAATATGATGGTTCACCCTCAAGGAAGGTCTATAATTTCCCAGTTTTAAAGTGTGAGTTGCACAGTGACTTCCTTCCAAAGAGTCCAGTGTGCAAGGTGGGGAGGGAGGAACATGACTTCACAGAGGAGAAACCTGACAAACACTACCTTCGCCAGGTGATCGAGGTCACCATCAGCAGTGACAGGTTGTGTTGACAGCATGTGCTCTTCAAATAATGTGATGCGAGTGGAACTTTACTTCTGTGCTCCTCTGCCCCAAACCCCAGTGCAATCATGAGAAAAACTTCAGATAAGACCCAGTTGAGGGACATTCTATAACACATCTGCACAGTATCTCCTTAACACTGTCAAGATCATCAAAACAGATGGAAGTCCAAGAAATGGTCACAACCAAGAGGAGTCTAGAGAGACATGACTACTAAATGGAATGTGGGATCCTGAACTGGAAAAAGGACTTCAAGTAAGAGCTAAGGAAGTCTGAATTAAGTATGGACTTGAAGGCCAGCACACCAAGACCACTGGCCGCCGTGGCCGCACCATGGGTGTATCCAAGAAGAAATAAATCTGTAGGCCTTGTCTGTAAATAAATAGTTTATATACCGAAAAAAAAGTATGGACTTGAGTGAACAATAATAATATGGCAACATTGGTCTAGTAGTTGTGACAGTGTTAACCTAAGCTGTTATCAACGGGGGATGCCAGGTATGCAGGATATGGGAACTCTCTTACTATCTTTGAAGTTTTTCTGTAACTATAATTTAAAATTATTCTAAAATGAAAAGTTTATTTTGAAAAGCTAGATAAGAACAGAGCATGGCAGGAGAAACAGGCATATTACAAAGACCTGGAATGATCTCTCAGGTCAGCTGGAGAAATGGTTTAACCCCCCGTGACTCTGTCTTTTTTTCCAGGAAAAAAATCTAGATTTCTGTAAATAAATCTGTCTGTTGGACTGGAAGGGGACAAGGTTATTGTATCTAACTGGCCTTCCCCAAATCCCACGGGGGTCTCATGACAGTTAGATTCATTAAGTCGGCATTTTCTAATGATTAGCACTGATCAATAAGCCACTGGGTCTGTTCTTTAAATCAATTGCCCCATTAATGAGAATGAAAGCACCATTTTATTACCCAGGCCCTGGCCCTTTTGCAGAAAAGGCTTCTGGGGTTTTGGACTTCCATTTCCCATGCTATGTATTAGGTTAATTACTCTCCCACTGAGATCTTCCAAGCCTGATGCCTGTGACTTAGAACAAAATGAGCTGCAGGAAAGACTTCTAGAAAAATGGATTAGAGGCTTTCACTGAGTGAGACACTCAGTTCAGGAGTCAACTAAATTTTACCAAGGACCTACTGAGTGCTCAAGCTGCTGCTCAAATGCCTCCTCTGTAAAGAGACCTCCCTTTACCACCTTGTCTAAAACATCAATAGCCCATACTCTGTAGCCCCTCGTTTAGTTTTTTTAAGTATTTATCACTACTAGATGTTATATTTAATTGTTTGTTTGTCTTTTTGCTTTGCTCCCTACTAAACTGAAAACCCCTTGAGGGCAGGGTGCCTTGTCTGCCTTGTTCATCCCCAAAGTCTAACCAAGAGTAGATAGTTTTAAATTAAAGAATGCAAAGGATCACTAGATACTGAGGGTACAGAAGTGAATGGGACCCAGACTCTACCCTCCTAGATCTTATAGTGCAGTGGGGAGATGAGCTCTTGCGCAGGGAGGAATTATAATGCAGAGAGGGAAATGCTAGGGAGTGGGGTTAATGAGAACTGAGGAGGGGGAACTGAGCCTGTCTCGGGAAGTTAGGAAAATCTTCCTCGGAGAAGGGGCATCTAAGGTGACCTGCAGGTAGAGCAGACATGTGCCAGAAGAAAAGAGGAACAGAGCTGTTCAGGTACAGAGTGCAGGATGTGCAGGAGTGGTTGGGGTGCACTAAGAGGAGCCCATTGGTTAGCATGGCCAGAACACAGAGTGTAGGGGGAGTCTCAGGATGAGGCTGGGCAGGGCACCTCACAGGCCTTAGCAGTGCCTGGGAGGAGGTTGAAGACATGGACAGAGCAGATCACAAGCCCTTGGCAGTGCCTGGGAGGAGGCTGGAGACATGGGTGGGGACAGCTCACAAGGCCTTCACAGTGCCTGGGAGGAGGCTGGAGACATGGGTGGGGCAGCTCACAAGGCCTTGGCAGTGTCTAGCTAACACTGAGGTTTGGATCCTGAAGTGGTGGGGGAGCTGTGGGAGGAAGTGGCGTGGTCATCTGGGAAAGATGACTTTGTTTGGAGTGTGTGGACAGGATTAGGAGAGTACAGACAGGGTCGAAGGAGGGTGTAGATAGGATTGGAGGAGAGTATAGAAAGGTTGGTGGAGGGGAGTGTACACAGGGCTGGATGAGGGGACAGCAGTGAATACACAGGCTGGGTGGAGCAGTGCACGGACCCGTGAGACTCAATGGTGAAGCTGCTGGGCCACGGTGGATGGGAAGGAGAGGAGAGAGGAGATGTCAAGGTGGACTCAGGATGGGAGACAGAGGAAATGTGATTCCAGCACAGGCTTCAGTGATGGAGGGTAATTCCTCCCTCAGGCAGCTCCTCCCTCACCAGTGCCAGGGCACCTTGTAAATTCTCTAGTGGGAAGAGAAGGGAAAGAACACCCTACATAAACTGCAAACTCTTTGCACTGGCTGAGCTTATCCTAGATAAACTAAAACTAAAATATCCATGCCCAGCAGAATGAGGACCCAAGAAAGAAGTCAAGTTCGGTTATAGAAAAATAGAAGCTACCTCTCTGCAATACCTGGGTTAGGTGCCTGTGATCTGCTACCTACTGTGTGTCCACATTCAGCAAATGCTGGCTGTGGTCATTTGATAATAAACTGGTGTCCTCCCCTGACTGGAGCTCAGATGGGAAGAGGAGCCTCCACTGTATCTACATCCAGGTCGGGAGACAAGGAGTGACTGTTGCGTTGTGCTCAAGCGTTGCAAGGAAAGGCCAGTGTTGTCACACTGAGAGGAGACCCAAGAAGTAGAAGATCGATGTTGGAAAGATGTGTGAGCTCCTCAGGGGCAGGTTGGGATCTGATTCCTCTCGCAATCTGTGGCATTCAGCACAGCATCCATATCCTATATATATTTGCGGGTTCAAAAATGAGCATGCGTTGAATGAATGAATGAATGAATGAGTAGGTGTGAACAATATGCTTTTATGTTGAATTGCAGTGATGAGAAGATGTAATATGGGGCTGGTGGAGCAGTAACCCATGTGTCTTTTTGGCCCCAGCCCCTTTGCTATCCCAGAGTTCAGGCAAGTCCTCTGTTGGGTCAGGGATACAGCTGCTGAAGGCCCCAGGGGAGGTGCAGGACTCGCATCTAACCTCACTGCTTATGGTTTTAAGACTGCTCTGCTCCTGCTCACCCAAACAAACCAAGGATGGCAGCGCCTTCGGGATTCCCCCACTCCTAGAACTGTGGAGCTGGCAAGGGTCTCAGATGCCACCTAACATCACTCCCTCATTTTACAGGCCAGGAAAAGTCAGACCTACCTTGGCCAAGGTCAGACAGGAAATTGCGATGGATATGACATTCTGAGTCACGCATGTCAATGTAAAAGCATAGACACATACCCACGTGTCACCACAGGCAGTGGAATACACAGACCCCTGTGTGGGCTTTCGCATGTGCTTCACATCGTGGATGCCCGCAAATGTGTAACTCAAGCGTCACTCAGCCTCTCCTTTGAGTTCCAGACTCATGCCATCAGTCGTCTCCTCAACCTCTCCACCTGGGTGGCTGACAGGGTGCTCAAACATATCAGGTCCCAAAGCAAACCCTTGATTTCTGTCTCACCACATGCCCCTGAACAGATCTTCCAGAAAATGCCCATTCTATCACATCAGCCACCTCGGTGTCATCTGAGAGTGTTCTCCTCCTCACCCTTCCAGTCCCCAGGGAAATCCTCTGCAGGCCCCATTGGCTCCATCTCTAAGATATGTCCCAAGCCTCAACTTGTTAATCTCTCTGGTTCTTTTGCCACGTGAGCTTTCTCTATGAGCAGCAAGCCTGTGCTGGCTCCTGTTGAGGACACACAGCAATGAAGGTGCAAGAGTGGCCAAGGGCAAGTCTGCTAAGCTCTGCTGGGTGCGGAAGGAGGGATAGTCTGTGCACAGCAGGAGGGTTGGGGGGCCCTGCTGGTCAGAAGCCTGGAGCTCCACCTTGGAGGGACTCTGGGGGCCATTTGACAGGAAAGGAGAGGACCCATCCCTCTCTTCCCATGTCACTAGAAGCAGACACTAAGCTCAGGGTTGGAATCCACATATGGGTGAGATGGAAACATGGGACAGGCCTGGAGTCCTGTTCTCCCCCTCACCCTAGGTCTTTAGCTGCCACCCAGCTAGTCGGGGAAGGACATAGGAACAAATATCATTAACTGGGTGTTTCCTGGCAGAAACCATAAATCAAAATGTGTTATGCTCCAAACCCAGACTGGCACTGCACAGTGATTTACTTTAAGTAGACAAATGAATGTTTTTTATAAAAATTATTCTCCTTTAAGTATTAAGGGGGAAAAGTTTTCCATTTTCTTTGGTATGGTTTTTATTATATCTTGAGGGCAAAGACTTCCAATTTCAAAATGGAAAACAATGAGAAACATGATTGAATTTAGGAAACATGGTTTTACAGCCAACAGTTTTGGGCTGTGCCAGGAGTTCTGAAAGCTATAACTATATCTATAATTCATACTAATATTTTGAAGATTTGAAAAGCAGCTGGATCTTAGTTTCCTGAGGAGCTAACTTCAAGTTGGCAATGCCCTGTGTTCTCCGGGAGCCAGAGGTACCTTGAGATGAGCTTATTTCCTTGCACCCTTCTTCATGCTCCTCCCACTTCCGTGGGCCATGGGAACAGTTAGATGGGCTAATGTGCCCAAGGAAATAGGCCAGAATAAGCAATAAACAGCTGCTCCTATGATCATTATACTCCTGGAAGGAGCTCAAAGGGGCCAGGAAAAAAATCCAGGGGCTTATCAGGAGATGAACCGTGGAGATCTGGGGACACCGAAGCATGTCTATTAAAACCAGCGGCAAAAATCCAAATTACTTTTGCACCCACCTAATAATAATCAAAGGTCTTATCTCAAAGTTAAGGTTCTGACAGAAGATTAAAACACAGAACAAAAAAGCAAAGAGTCTTGTTCCGTGCCTGGTTCCAGAGAAAAAGCAGAATGTTCCCTGAGCTGTGCCTGCTGACTCTTCACTGCGTCCACAAATGTTTGAGATTTTAGATCTGCAAGATTTGGGAAGGCATCAGGAAAGACCTCTTCTTAGAAAGAAGGTGACAGAGAGAAAGGAAGGAGAGACTCCTCCAAAAGTGTCAATGATGCTTCTCTCCATGCGGTAGGAATTCCGGCGATATGGTTTTTCTTCTTTCTAGTTTGCAGTATTTCCCAAATTTTCCATAGTGGACGTACATTGCATTTATAATAGAGGCCAAGATTCCTGCATTCTCCCTTGTATTCCCCCTTACTCCCACCCACGCCTTTGTCATGAGTCCCTTTGAAATGTCCTAATTTGGGTGTCCCTTTGTTTCTTGTGTGGATCCTGACATACACCCACCATGAATGGAAGGCGATTGTGACCAGAAAGAGAGCAAAGCAGAAGGAGGCTGTGAAATCCTAGTGAGAGGCTGCTGCTTTCCAAAGGCTCTTAGGACAATGTCTGCCTACTCTGGGTTAAATAAAAGTGATCAGAGAAGACTAGCTCGTATTAGACAAGTGTTAAAGGCACATAGGCAAGAAGTACAACTTGGTCCTTGAGCAGCCAGGACTGAGAGGCTAGAAAAGGAGTCCCTGACTACGTGTCTCAATGCTTTTGATGCTGGGCCTGGTTACTGCCTAAATAAGCTCACAAACCATTGGCCCCATGACTTTGGAAACATCGACTTAGTTGGCTGCTCGTGATCTGTCAGCTGTGAGGTTGTCTCAGTTTCCAGGCTCCCAAGCCCCCAACAGGAACCTGAGAATGGTTATATGTTCAGACCCATCGTGGCAAACATTGCTGTCTTGGGAATTTGGGACTGGAGTAGTCTTTGCAGTGACTGTCTCAAATGCAAATCTGATGGAGTCACTTGTCTCCATTGATTTCTTCTTCCATTCTCTTGCTCACTCACCTAGTATGTCTCATGCTCCTGCTGCGGCCAGGATGCTGTGTTAGACTCTGCAGCCTCAGTGGTTCACGAGACAGAGACCCTTCCTCAGCCGCCCACCACTAGCAGGAAGGGCAGGTCTACACACCATGAAATCTGTGTGATCTGGCCCTCTCCCTCTACTTCCAAAGCTCATCTGCCATCTCTAGGAAAAGTGATCTCCATGAACTGTAGTTCTAATACTTGTCTCCTCAAAGTCTCAGGTTGAAACTCAATCTCCAAGGTGGCAGTATTATGAGGTGAAGGCTTTAAGAGGTGAATCTATTTGTGGGTTAATGAATTAATGGGTTCCTATGGGAGTGGGACTGGTGGCTTTTTAGGAGAAACCTGAGTTAGCACACTCAGCCCCCTCAGCATATGATGCCTATGCTGCTTTGGGACTATGCAGAGAGCACCCTTCCCCCCACCCCCAGCAAGAAGGGCTCACTAGATGTGCTTCCTCAGTCTGGGATTTCCAAGCCTCCATGCCATAAGAAATAAATTCCTTTCTTTAAATAAATTGCCTAGTTTCAGGCATTCTAAGCAACAGAAAAGGGACTAAGACACTATGTAACACTCTATTCTCTTTTGCTTCTTTGGTGGAATCCCCCATGCTATTCTTTTTGGTCTCTGTGCATTTGCTTATACTGATTCCTCTGCCTGTAATATCTTTCCTTTAGGCTCAACTCAGGTGATACCTCCTCCCTCTAGGTCCCTGCTTAGATACCTCTCAGAGAGCCCCGTGAGGACTCTACCCCAACAGGTATCACATCTGTGTCCCTGTTTGTGTCCTGCCCCTGGGTTTGAACCCTTTGAGGCCATAGCCTGGGTACTATATTCATTTCTCAACATGCCTGGAGTCCAGCAGCAGGTCTGGCATGGGTTTCTGTGCAGTCAAGGTTTGCTGAGTGACTGAGTGACTGTGAGGAGATCCAGGGCTGTGCAGCCTGGTGGGAAGATCATCTGAACCCACCAGTCTGGCAGGTATGCACATGTACTCCTACAGCAGCTTGTTTTGTACTAGCACCAAAGTCTGTCTCACTCTTTTTAACCAAAAATGTATCCTCAACAATTGGGGATCTTAGAGGATGGGATAGATCATTCTGTAGGAACTGGGGAAGAGTAAGGGACCTAAAATTATGTGGGGAAGCTGCCCATCCTTGGGAAAGGGTTAATCTCAAGGGTGATCAAGGGCATTTGACATGGAGTCACAGAGCTGGAGGGCCCACAGAGGCCCATCAAGTCAGCCAGCACCTTCCAGACAGAAACTGAAGCCTGGGCCAAGGCGGTGGTGGGTGCCTGCCCTAAGGAGTGGGTGGCAGAGCTGGGACTCAAAGCCAGAGCTCTTGGCCCCCTCCCTACCTCCATTTCCCAGAACTTGGAAATGCTGAGGGGTGGCCTCCACTCACATTCGGAAGACTTACTGAGTCATGCCTGTGCATATGGACAGCCAGAGTGAAGAAGCTGATGTGCTGAGCATGGGGGGCAGGGTGAGGGTGGGCATGGGTGAGGGCTATAGTGGGAGCCAAGGGCCCTGCTGACCTGTGGCTCCCTCCCATGTACGCTGTTAAAGGGACAGTGGGAAGCAGTCATGCAGTTGTTAGGATGACGCTCCACAGTCCTGCTTGAACCCTACTGGCTACTCGAGGTAGGAGGGGGGAGGAGAATGTCTGTGAGATGGTGACAGTGCTGGATGGTCCCCATTTGCCCCTCCTGGTCCACTCTGCTCTCTGCCCCTGGAAGCTAATCTTCACGGATGGCATCTCCCAGGCTCCCATGACCTCTGGCTTCTAACTAATGAGCTGGTGGGAAGTTGCGGGTGCTCACAGGGTCTTTATTGCCCAGCTCTCTCTTGTTGGGTTGGGACTGGCAGCAGCAGCCAAGGCTTATGCTGGGCAGCCCTGTCCTATAGTGCAGGTCTCTCTGGGTTCTGCCTTTCAGGCCCAGGGATGGGAGGAGCTTCCTGGTAATAGTTCTGGGGCATTTGACACTCTCTTGTCTTTCTCTTAACCCTTCCCACACTTCTATAAACAGCCCTCATAAAACTCCCTGCAGAGGCAGGCCTGGGATTGTCACAAGGACTTAAAATCGCAATTAAGTCTAGTGTGTTTCTTGCTCACTTGGTGTGTGCACTGAGCTTCATTCCAGGAAAACTGAGAGGAAGCTGTTCACAGCACTGGGCCTGTATAGGCACTCCGACAACTGAAGCTTTGCCTGGTATTAGAACAAGGTTCCCAGTGACTTGGAGCACTTAGAGGTCACATCCTCCCTGGCCATGCCCCTGAGAGCCATGCTATTCTTGCTGCTTGGGGAAGGCAGGTTGGCCAGAGATCAGGGTTCTGAGCCTTGGAGTACAAGGAAGGTCAGTACCCAGCCTGTTTTGCCCTCTCTTCCTCTCCCCCAACCTCAACCTCACACTAGCCCTTTGGAGCCCAGGGCCTTTCCAGGGCTGTTGGAAAGTTTTCTCCTATGCACAGATTTTTCTAATTTCTTGCCCAGTGGCCGAATTATTGATCAATGAGCAAGATGACTGATGATTGGTTTGAGAGAGGCTGGTTTCTCGAATAGGATTTCTTCCCACAGCAGGAACATGGTAATTAAACTTTGCTATAGTTGGGGAACAAAGTTTCCCCAAGTAGAATGTCAATTCTCAGAGCACAATGTAAGTCAGAAGTGGGGGTGGAAACAGGGTTATGATCCCAGCACTGAAAGCCATTTCCCCCTCTACTCTGACACACCAAGGAGAGGCAAGAGCAGCCTGAACCACCTGACACTGGGGAGGAAGTCAGCTTTGCAGCTCTCAATAAACCCCAAATGCCTAGCAACACATCTAGGACCTGCCTTAGTGAAGGTGGGCCTAGAAATTGCTGTCGGCCAGCTGTGGCTGGAATCGCATCGCACTCTTTGGTCTTGGTGTGAGGCATGTGAATTCAACAAGAGCAAAATGGGAGTCAGGAGAAACCGCGCTTTGCCAGCTAAAGCAATTCTCCAGAGTGAGTGACGCCTTCCCTGGTCTTGGCTCCCACGTGCCTCCTCTAGGTAAGCATCTCACTGGGCCAAGTGTGACCCACGTATTAACATACATTGCACATGTCATTTTGATACAACATGGCCCCCAACGCACTCTGACTTCTTCATGTAATGCACAACTAAAGAAGGAGAAATTTCACCTAACAAAATGGGAAAAATATTGATTTTGTTGGCTGTATTTTGAGTTGGCATATTTATGAGTATTTTAAGAATGACTTAAGAGATTTTGAAGCTAATTTTGAGTATACCCAATTTTTATCTTTTGTGCTGACTCCAAAGCCACTTAGGTCATTATTTTATAATACTTTTTTATCCAGCCAACTTACAGACCCTTGTTTTTATAAGTGATAATGATGGAAACTGGATTCCAGCTCATCTTTGAATTGTTCTGAATTTAAGATTGGCATGCTCCAAAATAAGACTTTTATGATACGCCTTATAAATACAGTTCAGAACCAGGTACGGTTAACAGTTTTATGTTAGCTTAACATTACCTTACTGTATTCCAAAAAGTGGAAAGAAAATTTCTGTTTACACCATTAACCAGGTGATGTGAATGCAAATCATGTACCTAAGTGTGAAACTACTGACTGCAAGCATATTCTGGAAATTAGTTATCATTGTAATTTTCGCCAACAAATGGCTGACCTAATTTACTCACAGGTAGATTTGAGCTCTGTCCAGATGCTTGATATGCAGGTAAATCATGGGTAATATCTGCATAGGAAAGGGTAATGAGCAAATCCAACAGTAGCTGGAACGAATGCTTTGCTTTAAGTAATATGTTTTACCCTCATTAAATACATTAATATTCATGGGTAAGTGATTATATGTATGCATTTGCTACTGTAATGACCCAGATTCAGCCAGTGCTCCCCCTTTTAAAATGGATACCCACCATCAAAGTACAGCATGATTTTATTGTGACTAGAATGGTATATACAATTTAGGAATGTATTACCTCTTTGTGGACATGACTAGAATGTGAGCTCCTTTGGAGCTTTGGTTGCATTTTACCCTTTGGAGCATCCCCCCACGGCCCTGAAGCACAGTGTCTGGCACACAGTAGGTGCTCAGCAATGCTCAGTATGTGGGAAATGGGTGCCTGGGTCAATGGCATGGATCCTCTACAGCAGAAGAGCTCAGGAAAGGCAACTCATAGTGGCTGCAGGGACCAGGGCGACCTTCTCAGAGGAGGTGGGACAGAGCTGAGCCCCAGAGAAGGGCAAGGTTCGGCACTGGTGAATGGAGTGCAGAGGAGGGAGTGACAGTCTTGGGCACTGGCGCAGAGGTTGGAAAGTGAAAAGGATGGTGTGACCTTTGTAGAAGATGAATTGCCAGATGAAGGGGACCACTCTGGAATTGTCAGACTAGCACCTTCTCTTCTAGGAAATGTCCTCCCCCAATTCAAATGTTTTTAGTGAAATTTTCAATATTTCTGCAACATGAGCTCCTCCTGGCTACCAGATGCTTGGCCCAGGGTGGTAGTGGAAGGCTGGAGCTGAGATAAGGGCATCGATTCACCCTCTCCTGGGAGGCCAGGCTTCTGATATATGCCTACAGTTAATGGTGGCCACATTCTGCCATGAATATTGGAAAAATGACAGCCTGTCTACAGGTAAAGGGAAGCAGAGGTGTGAGAGAGAGAGAGACAGAGAGAGAGAGAGAGAGGGAGACAGAGCTTCCTGAATGCTGTGTCTCTCCAGGCCCTGGTTCCACAAGAAGCCCTCTTGCCATCCTCCATCAGTATGCCTCTGAGAAGTCCCTCCTTTTGGCTTAAGATAAGTAGAGCTGGTTTCTGTTACTTGACACTAAATTAGAGATTTTTACATTCATCTGTAGCCTGGATTGGGGCTGGATTGAGCAGAGAGGGCATCACAAATTATTGCCCAAAATCTAGTCTCAACCCCAGAGGTAGCCTCACAGATCCATATTTGATGATGATGATGATGATGATGATGAAGAGCAAGGAGAAGGAAGCAAAGGAGAAGATGTGTTCATGATGCCACTTTCTGCTCTTTTCCAAGGACCTTGACCTGATGACCACTGGGCAGCAACATGTTTGCTGGAGCCTCAGCCCAGCCGGGGGTAGAGTTTCCCCAATTCCTCATGGACACATGACGAGATGCAAAATTCCAAGTCCAGAAACTCTGACAGATGCCAATTCCTCTTGGCTCATATTGAAAGACATGGGGTTCATAGCTGGGCTGACTTTTCTACTATTGCTGTCTGCATGCCCAGCTGTCTGGCCCCCTACTCTTTTCCCTGGGGGTGAGTGGACAAAGACCTAGACCTTCACTCCTTGCCCCCACCTGGCTGTGTGCTGCTCTCTCATCCCATACAAGAAAAATGAAGGATGAAAATCTGGGCCTATTGACTTTCAGAATCAACCTAAATGTCTGTCAGTCAGCTGCAGGAAGGCAGGGAGTGTGGCTTCATTTTTTTGTTGGTTTTGCAGGGGTAAGATGGGGGGGATGCACTCAGGGTTTGCTGAATCATTCAGAGCTCAGGTTTCCCCACCTGTAAAATGAAACGGCAGGGTCTATCTTTCTACAGATATTTTAATGATAAAAACAGAGCTGATGCATATAAAGGCACAAGTGTATGCCTGACATGCTATAGGCATGTAAGTGAATGTTAGTCCCTCTCTGTCCCAGCAGGGACCCTACAGCCTGACATGTAACGTCACTTGGGCAAGCACACATGAAAACCTGTAGCCTTCTGCAATCTGGTGCTCTGCTTTTTACCCTAAGTGGGCTTTCCTCTGTTTCTGGCTACCTCGAATGCGACTCAGTGATTTCAGGTCTTATTTTTTGAGATAGGGTCTCAATCTTTGCCCAGGCTGGAGTGCAGTGGTTCAATCTGAGCTCACTGCAACCTCTGCCTCCTGGGCTCAAGCTATCCTCCCACCTCAGCCTCCAGAGTAGCTGGGACTACAGGCATGTGTCATCACACCTGGCTGACTTTTTGTATGTTTAGTGGAGATGGGGTTTCGCAGTGTTGTCTAGGCTGGTCTTGAACTTTTGGGCTAGAGCCATCTGGCTTGGCCTCCCACAGTGCCGGGATTACCGGTGCTAGCCACGCACTGGCCAACTTCAGGTCTTCTATTCTTGGCCACTAGAAGCTCCTTTCCCCCAACACAACTCACCTGGCCACCAGGCACTGGTGCTGCGCTCCCCTCCTTTGTCTTCCTCTCTCTGCCTCCTCCTCCCCCACAGCCAGCCGGCTCCTCATCGCTCACCCTGACAGCCACAAACGCCTATTTATTTGCCGAGTAACTTCCTGGTGGTTTAATATCCCCTTGAATTACTGTACAATCTCTTTCAAGTTATATTTGATTATTTTTCACATTTAAAAACATGAACACAATTACCCAACAGTGGCACGTGCCCTTACAGTCAGAAATAAAATAGTATTGCAATACGACATATGCATCTTAGACAAGTAGTCAGTCCCTGGAAATTATGTCTCCAGCACGGAGCGAGATCCGCAATGATAGGTACCATATAAATGCATATGAGACAATAAATAGTTACAAAGGGAGAGGATGCTGAATAATTAATCCACCCGCCTCTCCAGGAACGTTCTTTATAAATCTGTCCCAGGCGTTCATTTGTTTTTTTACGGAAGCAAATATTTAAAAGTAAAGAATAAGTAATGTCCAGGAAGGAGACATAAAAAGAAAACAATCAGTGGGGTGGGGGGCGGTAGCAGATTATAGATGCTGAGGGCTCCCAGATGGCTGCACCATTGACTGATGGCATTTGCTAAGGAGACGCTGAGGGGGACAGGCTGGGGTTGTTCACTGTGGGAGACAGTCTTGGTTTGAGGTCAGATCTAAGTATTAGACATTTGTGCTGGGTTAATGCCATAGACTTCTTATTAGACCCAAGCCTATGTGTAGTTAGAGAAGGAAAAACCCACAGGGACAGATTTTGAAAGTTCTAGAACCCATCTGCCTTCCTCTGATACAGATGGGACTCTAGACTCACAGGATATGAAAAGGATTTAATATGGTCCAGTTGGTTCAATTATACTTCAACATATCTGATTTTTTTTTATAAAAAGGAATTTGAATAGTTACATTAAATGGTATCTAATCTATAATCCTAAGCAATATTTCTTGAAATTCCCTTTTCTCTCCCCTCTGATGTTCTTCCTTCTCCCAGCTACACAAGAGCTGCTCATGCTGTAAAGCATAAGAGGGCTCCCCCAAGGGTACACTCCTTTGGGACTTTTCTGGCTGTCTTTCCTGGCTCTCTTTTCCTTACTTATCCCCAACTTCTTTTTATTATGAAGAACAATTGAGGCTCTCTGGCTTCTTTTCCAATCTTCTTTCACTTTACTGTCCCTTACCTGACCTTTTCATGACAAAGAAAAGACATCACCTTGCCTCCCTCCTGCCTCACTTCCTATTTCTCCGCCACATTAAAAAAGCCTGGGTACCTGCTTGGTTACAACAGGATTGTACCAGAACGGAGAGGCTGGGTGGTGAAAAGGCCAGTGCTCCTACTAATCTAAAAAATGCCTTTGTCTGAGTTAGAAAATGATGCTCCATCTGAGCAGATAAATTAGAAAAATACTTCCCACTGGGCAGATCCAGACTTGTAAGCACTGGATTTGGGGAATAGATGACATCAATGTCTGAAGTAAAAGATGCCTCCTCTCTCTGGGTAGAGACAGAGACTGCACCAGGGTGCATGGCTTGGGGGAGCAGAGCATGGCTGGATTTAAACTCCCACTCACTCCTTCATCAAGAGCCTTTGTTCAGTGCGCACACTAAACAACGGACCGTGGACACCCTGGAACAAAAGTTTTGATGGCAGGCAAAACCAAATATTCTTGAGAAGAGAGGAAGCTTGAGAAAATCACTGGAGAGTGAATCTTGTCCCCTTATCTATTTTTATTTTCATTTTGCTTAAAATGAGTTTATGCGTTCAACCACTGAGAGCTGTTTAAATTGGTTCCAGCTTTTGCTGTCGAAATGATACTGCAACAAGTGCTTTTGCATTTATCCCTTAAAAAAACGTGTTCAACAAGGGTTTTTAGGGTAAATACTTAACAGCGGCATTGTTCAGTCATTTTGGGGTCATATTCAACTTTTCTAGGCATTTCTAAACTATTTACAAAGTGAGTATACCAATTTTCTTTTCCGCCAGTAATGTATAAGAGTTCCTGTTGCTTCATTTTCTCATCAATTCTTTATTAAATTTCTTAATTCTTGTCAATCTGGTGGTTATGAAATTGCAGCTCACTGTGTTCTTGCTTGATTAATAAACTTTATTTTTTAGAGTGGTTTTAGGCTCACAGCAAAATTGGGTGGCAAGTAGAAGAGTTCCCATATCCTCCCTACTCGCACACATGCACAGCTTTCCCTGATGTCAACATTCTGCACCAGAATGACGCATTTGTAATAACTGACGAATCTACAGTGACAGATCACTATCACCCAGAGTCCACAGTTTACATTAGGGTTCACTCTGGTACATTTTATGTGTTCTGACAAATAAATCATGGCATATGTGTACCATTGTAGTAGCACACAGAACTGTTCTGCTGCCCTAAAAATCCTTTGTGCTCCACCCAGTCATCCTTTCCTCCCTTCAGCCCCTGGAAACCACCAATCTTTTTACTGTTCCCATAGTTTTGCTTTTTTCCATAATGTTATATGGTTAGAACCAAGATTGGCTTTTTTCACTAAGTAATATGCATTTATGGTTCCTCCATGCCTTCTGCTGGCTTGGTAGTTCATTTCTTCCCAGTGTTGCGTAAAATTCTACTACCAGGATGCACCGCTGTTTTATTTGTCCATTAGCTCACCGAAGGACATCTTAGTGGCCTACAGGTTTTGTCCATTATGAATAAAGCTACTGTAAACATCCACATGCAGGTTTTTGTGTGAACACAAATTTTCGGTTCACTTGGGTAAATACCGAGGAGCATGACTGATGGATCTTATGGTAAGGGTCTGTTAGTTTTGTAAGAAACTGCTGAACTGTCTTCCAAAGTGGCTGTAATGTTTTGCACAGTCCCATAAAGCACTGATGAGAGTTCCTGTTTCTTCACATTCTCACCTACATTTTGTGCTGTCAAGTGTCTTGGATATTGGCTCTCCTGTGAGTACTGTAGTGGCGTCTCAACATTGTTTTAATTTGCAACTCCCTAATGACATATATGGAGCATTTTTTCATATGCTTACTTGCCATCTGCATATCTTCTCTGGTGAAACATCTGTTCAGGTCTTCTGCTCATTTTTGAATCAGATTTTTTATTTCCTTATTATTGAGTTTTAAGTGTTTTTTGTACTCTTTGGATAACAGTCCTTTATGAGATACATATATATTTTTGCAAACATTTTTTCCCAGTCTGCGGCTTGTTTCTCATTCTCTTAACGTTGCCTTTTACAGGGCAGACTTTTTAAATTTTAATGAATTCCATCTTCTCAATTATTTCTTTCATGGATGATGCCTTTGGTGTTGTATCTAGAAAGTCATTGCCATACCCCAGATCTTCTTGATTTTATTCCATGTTATCTTCTAGGATTTTTATAGTTTCATGTCTTACATTTAGATCTATGATCCATTTTGAGTTAATTATTGTAGTGCTACAATATACAAATAGTGCTAGAGCAACTGGCCATCCACACTTAAAAAAAATACAATATTTTCAAAAAATGTGGATGGCCAGTTGCTCTAGCACTATTTGTTGAAAAACTGTCTTTGCTCCACTGTATTGTCTCTGCTACTTTGTCAAAGATCAGTTGACTCTATTATGTGGGTCTGTTTCTGGGCTCTCTATTCTGTTCCATTGATCTACTTGTCTATTTGTGAAATAAAGGCACAATACCACAGTGTCTTTATTATCATGGCTTTATTGTAAGTCTTGAATCAGGCTGTGTCAGTCTTCCAACTTTTTTCTCCTTCTTTAGTATTGAATTGACTATTCTGGGTCTTTGCCTCTGTCTATGAACTTTAAAATCACTTTGTTGATAACCATAAAATAACTTGTTAATAATTGCCAATAACCAATAATTTTGGCTGGGATTACATTTACTCTATAAATCAAGTTGGAAAGAACTGATATCCTGACAATACCGAGGTGTCTTCTCTACAAATAGAGGAATACTCTTCATTTATTTGGCTCTTCTTTGATTTCTTTCATCAGAGATTTGTAGATTTCTTCATATAGATCTTGTACACATGTTATTTGACTTACACTTATTTAGATTATAAGTATATTCATTTTGGGAGGTGTCAATGTAAATGATAGTGTGTTTTAAATTTCATATTCCACTTGTTAATTGCTGGTATATAGGAAACAGATGGACTTTTGTCTATTAACCTTATCCTGCAACCTCACTATAATAGCTTATTAATTCCATGAGTTTTTTCTTGTTGTTATTTTGGATTTTCTATAAACAAAAACAACTTTATTTTTTCCTTCCCTATGTGTATACCTTTTATTTCCTTTTCTTGTCACATTGCATTACCTAGGACTTCCAATATGATGCTGAAAAGGAGTGGTGAGAGGGGGACATCCTTGCCTTGTTCCTTAGTAGGAAAGCTTCTAGTTTCTCACCATTAAGTATGATGCTAGCTGGAGGATTTTTGAAGCTGTTCTTTATCAAGGTGAGAAAGTTCCTCTCTATTCCTTGTTTGTTGAGAGTTTTAATCACAACTGGAGGTTAGATTTTTGTCAAATGCTTTTACCACATCTATTTGTATAATGATATGATTTTTCTTCTTTAGCCTGTTGATGTGATGGATTACATTAACTGATTTTCAGAGGTTGGACCAGCCTTGCATACCTGGGATAAATCTCACTTGGTCATGGTTTATAATTCTTTTTAAATGTTGTCGTATTCAATTTGCAAATACTTTGTTGAGAATTTTTGCATCTATGTTCATGAGAGATATTAGTCTGTAGTTTTCTTTTCTGATAATGTCTTTGTCTGGTTTTGGTATTAGGGTAATATTGGTCTCATAGAATGAGTTAGGAAATATTTCCTTTGCTCCTATCTTCTAAAAGAGGTTGTAGAGAATTTATAACATTTTTTTCCTTAAATGTTTGTTAGAATTTACCAATCAGCCTATCTGGGTCTAGTGCTTTCTGTTTCAAAAGGATGTTAGTGATTCGTTTTCTCTGATAGACATAGGGCTATTAAGATTATCTATTTCTTCTTGTGTAAATTTTGGCAGATTATTTATTTTAAAGCATTGATTCATTTCACCTAAGTTATCAAATTTGTGGGCATAGAGTTGTTTATAATATTTCTTTATTATTGTTTTGATGTCTGTGTGATCTGTAGTTAGTTCAGAGTATTTTTTTTTTTAATTTCTTAAGATTTCTTTTTGACCTATGTTATTTAGGAGTGTTGTTTAATCTCCAAGTATTTTGGGATTTTCCCGCTATTTCTTTGTTATTGATTTCTAGTTTGATTCCATTGTGCTTTGAGAGCAGACATTATATGATTTCTATTCTTTTGCTTTTGTTATGTTTAATGACCCAGAATGTGGTCTATCTTGGTGAAAGTCCTGTGTGGGTTTGAGAAAAATATGTAATCCACTCTTGTTGTATCAGTAGCCTATAGACGTCGATTACATCCAGTTGATTGATAGTGTCACTGAGTTCAACTATGCCTTTACTAACTTTCTACCTGCTGGCTCTGTCCATTTCTGGTAGAGGGGTGTTAAAGCCTCCAATTGTAACCGTTGACTCATGTATTCCTTCTTGCATTTATATCACGTTTTGTCTTCTGTATTTTGACACTCTGTTGTTAGGTGCATACATGTTAAAGATTGTTATGTTTTCCTGGAGTATTGACACCTTTGTTGTTATGTAATATCCATCTTTATCCCTAACAACGTTCCTTGCTCTGAAGTCTGCTCTGTCTGAAATCAGTCTAGCTGCTCTCACTTTCTTTTGGTTTTTAGCATGGTTTTTAAATGTTTAAATCCCATTTAAACCCTGTTCCCCATTTAAAGCCTGAGTGAGGTGGATTTGTGACCCACCTCAGACAGGCTTTAAAGTGACAAATCCTGGTAATCATAAGAGTTCTTTCTAACATAACTACAGACCTGACACAGAGCCTGAGGTCGAGTAGGTGTGTGGTGAATATTTGCAGAAAGAATGGAACCTCCCCCTCTTCTGTAGCAAAATCTCTGCCTTCCTCTTATGAAGACTCTTGTGATGACACTTAGGGCACACCTGGATAATCTAGGATAATGTCTCCCTGTCTTAAGAGCCCAAATTTAATCCCATTTGCAAAGTCCCTTTGTCATCTAAGGGAACATTCACAGGTTCCATTGTGAGGGCTATTATTCAGTCTACCACATCTGGATTCATCACTTCTTATCTGGGTGAATCATTTCACCTCTTAAAGCCTCAGTTTCCTCCAGTGTAAAATGGAGATAATAATCCCAACTGCAAAAGGGCTGTGTCTTTAAAGATTACATGGGACCATGTGAGCAAGTTTCATTGCATTATGTGGAATACTGATTTTAATCACTGCGCTGGAATTCGACTCTCCCAGGTTTACCCTTAGCCCTCAGCCCTCCCTAGCTGGGTTTGATGCAGACACAAGCAGTTTTCACAGGGGCACAAGTTTGAAAAATGGGGGGTTGTGGGGGGGCAGTGCTTGAAGTGAATCTCCTTCCAGATTCCCCACTGGCTCCTGGCTATGGGGTACGGGAGCACTGGCCTGTGGGTCTAAGGCTTCGCTTTGGCGATGGTGACAATGTTTGGATAGTGGAACTGGAGGCTGATGGAGACATCGTGCTGCCCCACAGTTACTCCGTGAACTTGGACCCTCTAATGGCTGTGCACTGGGAGAGGGCCCGGTCCATCAGCTTTCACAGCCACTGGGCAACTGTGGCACTGGAGACAATGAGTGTGAAGCTCCTGGCTGGCACTGTGTGCACACAGTCGGCTCTCACTACATGCCAGCCCCCTCTCCTTTGCCTTCCAGGTCCCCCTGCTTATGATGGGCAGCTGCTGGCTCTCGATGCCCCTTCCCTCCTTAGGTCTGGAGAGCCAAAAGGGGAGTTGTGAAGGACAATCGTCAGGGTTCAAGTGTAGCTGTCACCCAGCCACCGAGTGACGGGGGCAACTGCCTACCTGCCTGGTCCTGTGCTCCCTCCCATGCCTGATCTTACCTCCCCCTGGGGCGGGGGGGCTGCATGGCTCCCCCTCCTGGCATTCCAGGTGGGGAATTGTTCAGCAGACACTGGCTACTGATATGTCTTCTTGCCTTCCCCTTCTCAGGGGTATTTGCACTTGAACGGGGGAGGCAAAAGACCCTGGTGGAGAGAGGACAGCTGAAGGAGGAGCCCTGCAGGCTGGGGGCAGGGTGGAGCCATACAAGACTGGGGGTCTGTGTGACTCAATGGGATTCTGGGGGTTTCCAGCCCCAGACTTAATTTCTTAAAGCGTTTGAGGACAACTGTCCCTTAATTCCACAGTCACAGTGGATCCAGAACCCTGGGAGCCCACCCTCAACCTCTAGGAGAAAGCATTTGCAAGCCGTTTGGGAGCACCTGTTTCTAAGGCGTCCTGGGAACAGTAATGTGTACGCCCCTAGCATGTCCATTTCCCTTAAAATCCGGAGAATGTGAATTTGCATGGCATTTGGCCGAGACTCTTCCCATCTCCCTTTGAGCTAAGAGAGGGCTCTTGTCCAGGCTCTGGTTCACTGTAGGCTCCCAGGCCTGGAACCACAGAGAAGGTGAAGAGGCAGCACCAAGGAGGCAGGCAGTCCTGGTGTGTCCCCAGCACCAGTGAGCTGGAGAGAGCCCCGGTTGCACACACAGGTGGATGCTCCACATACTGCCCTAGCAGGTGCCCAAGACCCTTTGACATTTCAGTGCCAGAAATCAAATGTCGCTTCAGAAGCCTGGCCCTACAAAGACGTCACAATCCAACCTCTCACATGCACAGGTACTTGGAGTCTAAGCCTCTTTCCCACTGGCTGAAACCTTGATGTGAGGTGATGGGTGAGAGAAAGGTGATGGGAAGGGCGACAGAGCTGGGGGTAAGTGATGTGGCTGGTGGGATGCCATGAGTTTGGAAATGGCCGAGGCTGCATGCCACTGAGGACGAGGGCCTGCCGAGCATCCAGGCAGGACTAGTGAGGTCCCAGGAAGCTTCCTGCACTACTCCATCCCATGCCAGTAGGTCTCAGCCATTGGAAGCTGCCAGGAGCAGCTCTTTGAAGCCAATGTCATAGATCGTGGGAGATGCCTCCCTTGGAGCAGGCAGCCCAGTGCAAGCTACATGCACAGACAATGGAGCCGGGTCCTGGCCATCGTACCTGGAAGCCGCCACCCCTTTACCTCCCCCAACCAAGGCCAGGGCCCTTTCCAGACCCAGAGAAGCCTCGTTGGGGACAGAAATCCACGCATGAAAGTCCACCCCAGCAGAGGGTTGAGATGCAATGAATCAATCGTGTCTTACTGTGGCGGCTTTGCTCCCAAACTGCAAAGTGTGTCATCACACAGCCCTCCCGACTGCTGGAGCATGACTTACCTGCAAGAGAAAACACAGATGGGGATGACAGCCACCTTCCCCTGGGATCAGCATAGTCTCTGGGACTGGGCCCGAGCAGCCCCAAGTGCTGAAGGAGAGGCAGGCTCTGAAAAGGCTTCCCCACCAGAGCAGAGCCAGGCAGGGCTGCTGCAAGACTCTCTTCATGCCTTGACCTTGACCAAGTCAATAGCCTGGGAGAAACGCGATGAGGCACAGAGGGGGGATCTGGAAAGAGGCTTTTCCCAGGGACCCAGAATGACAGGGAAGCCATGCCCATAAGCCAGTGGGCAGAGGGTCCCAAAGTGCCATGAGCAGCCAGGTGCATCTAGTGGCACTAAAAGACGTTGCTTTCTGTGTTGAGAGATGGGCACCGCCTCTGCTTGAATCTTTTCCTTGGGGGAAGGGAACAGCAGCAGCCAAAACGTATTCTTTTTACTTGGCAATCAGGGAATTTGTGATTCCTTGGATTTTTAATCCTCTGCATAACTGCAAGCCAAAAGGAATTAGCAACTTTGGGGTGGAGTTTTGGTTCCTCTTTAAGCAATGATGCTCCCAGAGCCCATTCGCTGTGCATCAGAAGGAAGCAGAGGCGTTGGTTCTATTCATCCTATGCCAAGCCTGCCTTCTGTGAGGTGTCTCCCTTGCAGGATGTTTCCAAGATTTACAGTTCTCCAGACTAGGAGGTGTGCTGGGGACTCTGGCAAGGGCTGAGGATTTTAAATACCAACACTTCTCCCTGAATATACATGAACATGCCTGGCACACATTGAGAGACTTTAGTAAACATGGCTTGTCCGCCCCCTCCTTATGTTCTCTCCTGGCTGAGTGTACATCCCCAGTGTGTGTATGGAATGATGGATGCTGCTCTCTGGTCAAAAGCCTGACGTACCAGTCAAACAAATCTCACTGCAAAATTTTTCCTCAATATGCTTTATTTCAACCCAACTGTAGATATTGGCGTGTATAATTTGGGACCACCATCATGCAGGGCACACAGCTCAAACCAAAGGCCAGTATTCACCTGGGATTCACGATGGCAGCTCCAGGTGCAAGCTCACGAGATGTAATCAGGATTTTGCAGACGCTGCTGATGTCTTTCTAGCATGGGGCTGGGTTGGACAGGTTTCTTCCCTGCGTGCCTACTCACAGTGTTGATACGCTAATGCACATTGTGACTCTCTAGTGCCCACCACTTCCTGGCCATGGGACCGCTGACCCTGTCTCAGGAGATGAGAACAACATTCATCTGGTTCTCACATCAGCTCCTTGGGAGTCTCCATTGGGCCTTGCTGCTCCCCCAGCTCTGTGGCAAATCAGTGTCACCAAGTCCTGTTGATTCTACTTCCTAAGTCTCTCTGGAAGCCACTGCCACTCTCACACAGCAGGTTGTTGTCACCTATGGGACTGAGGGGTGGTGCTCCAGCAACCCTCTTGGGCTATGAAGTGGCAGCCATAGGGTGATATTGGCAGAACAAGAAGACAGAAGGAACCCAGGTTCTTCCTGATTTCTTGAAGCTGCAGTGCCAACCCTCTACCCACCTCCTTTTACCTTCTTTTATGTGTGAGCAAAATAAAGTTCTTTGCGGTGCAAAACAATGCTTTTGTCTAGGGGAGCGGGTTGATCACACACAGCTGAACCGCATCCAGCTGAGTCACTGAATCAGAGCAGTTGAGTCACTGAATCAGAGCAGCTGAGTCACTGAATCAGAGTGGGGATCTGACCTGTGACAGGGCTACGCCTGGCAGCACATCATGACTTTTTCAATTACAGAGTGATGGGGGGTGGGGCAGATGGGAGGAGAGGAAGGTTCCAAGGGCCACGGAGAAGTGGGAGAGAAGTTATCCTCGAAACCACAGGTGGTCCAGCCGTTACTGGGCATGGATATTCACCTGTATTACAAGGAACAACCTTATGAATTTGGCTTTGTGATCATCTCTGTTCTATGAAGCAGAACAGCGCGTTTGGAGGGATAAAGTAACATGCCGAGGTCACGCAGTCCTGCGGAGCCAGGATCCCAACTCGGGAAGTCCTCAGAGCCGGTCCTTGCCACCGACTCCCTGGAGGCGTGTCCATTTTACTTAAATACCCAACAGATTGAGGGTTTAAATGTAATATGCCCTTTTTTTGAGATGTTCGTTCTGTTCAGAGTTTGACATCTTATTTTACAAACTGGAGGTGATAGTGGAGCGGGTCTCAGGGCTGGGTGTTGTGGGTATGGATGAGGTGAGGTGTGTGGACACCGTATTTGCACTCAGTAATTGCTGGGCTGCCTGTAACTCTAAGCAGAGTCTACTGTCAGTCTGGGGGGGAAATTAAAGATGATCTAAGCAGAAGGCATTCCGTTTATTATTATTATTACTCATCACCATCACCAGCAGTAGCGGCCAGAGAGCCTTGGGTCAGTCTCATGGGGAAGCTTGTCTTTGTGCATCTGCTCCTGCTGCAGAGGAATGGGCTCCCAGGGTGGAGGCACCGGCCTCTCCCCTAGGCCTGGACCTCTGGGCCATCCCCCAGGCTGCTGCTGCCCTCTGCTGGTCACAGCTGGAATTTATGGCCATGGCCTCCGAGCACGGGGATGCTGGAAGCCTGGAGATTTGGGAGAGGGGGGTCCCCCAAGGCTTCCTCTGTCATTGTAGTGTGGGCAATGACCACATGACTTGTTAGGAGCTGAAGGAAGACACCACTTTATGTGGGGGGCTGGTTGCCCCTAAGAACAATGCATCACACAGGGTTGCCTTGGACGCTTGGCCCGGGGTGGAGACGAGGGAGGTCTAATGGAGAGCAGGGTGAAGATAACTTCATTATCACCTTTAAGTGACACTCCCAGCCCCTGAGAGGCATCAATTATTGCTCTAGTTTTCAGAGACTGCCACTCGGAATGGTAAAATAATTTCTTATTCCATTGTGGTCCAGACCTTAGACTGTGGGGTCAAACTGTGTGCATTTGAGACTCACATCTTGTGTGACCTTGGGTAAGTTTCTTAACTCTCACAGCACACTCTTCTCCCTGAGACCTGGGGGATACTGCCGGCCATACAGAGGTGACTGAGAGGACTCCATGAGCTATGATGCAGGCAGGAAGCCAGCACATGCCTGGCACGGGGCAGAGCTGAAGACCACCAAGCAAAGGCAGCTGCTGCCCAAGAGACACCTGGCAAGCGGTGGTAGGATTGGAAGCTGGCCTGGCTGCCTCCTCCCACTGAGGGCAGATCTCCTTGAACAGGCTGTTGAGGCACAGGCCAAGGTCAGAGGTGGGGCTGTCCTTCTCTGAAATGCAAACTATAAATCTAGCAATGCCAGGCCCTCTTGCAGGCATCTCAAACCATGCTTAAAATCCAGGCCTTGGAGATCTTGGAACACTGCCCCCCCCACCCCCCCGCACCGCCCACACACACGCAGTCCTTTTTGGGTACCTCTCACCTCTGCTTTGAGCTGAACCCAGAAGGTGGAAAATGACATATCTTTCCCCTGGAGTCCCCCACACCACTTTATCTGACATTCATTTATTCAGCAAATATCGACTGCATGCCTTTTCCAGGCCCAGCACCATTCTAGGGGTAGAGAAAAAGCAGTGAACACAACAGATAGTGGACCTGGCCTCCCGGCACTCACATATTTCAGTAGAGGCACGAGGAAGGAAACATGCAAACCAAGGCCCTGCAGAGTCTGTTATGTAGCACAAATATCGGGGGAGGAATAGGAGGGCAGGGAAGGAGAGGAGTGTTGCTATCCGGGAGAGGCGACCAGGAAAGTCTCACTAAAGGGAAAATGAGCCTAATGGGTGTCTGTGGGAAGAGTGCTCCAGGCAGAGGGAACAGCCTGAGCACAGGCCCTGAGGCAGGTGTGTGGGTGCCATGTTTATGGGATGGATCCATCAGATACAAGGGAATGAAGCAGAGGGCCAGAAGGAGGAGGTGAGGTGTGGGTGGATGTGTTTGGAGCGTACAGGCTGCTGCCTTTTGCTCTGAGTGAGACAAGAGGTGCTGGAGGGGTTCTGTGTAGAGGGGGAGACACAGCCTGACTGCTGTGTAGAGCATCCCTTTGTCTGCTGGTTGAAGAATGGACTCAAAGAGCGGGGGCCATGGCAGAAGCAGGGAGGCCGGTGAGGAGGGGCGGGTGGTCATTTGGATGGAGTGGCGACTTCCCAGTGAGAAGGCCTGGCCAGACACTTGGGGCCTGAAGACAAGGGGGAGCAGGGGTGCGTAGACAGTGTCAGGGGTTGTGGTTCTGGGCCTGTGGGACTCTCAGGGGCTGGGGAGTGGCTGGAAAGGACAATCCACCTTCCCCCTAGGCTCACATTTGCAGGATATGCCTGGAATTGATGTTGTTGTCGTAAAGATGACATTTCTGATGGGAGGCTGCTGATTGGCTGTCTATTTTGAATGCACACATGCTTTCATTCAGTGGACTCTGACTACCGTCTTGGTGGTGGGGATGGATTGAGGGTGGGGCCATCCCACTGTGAACATGGAGGTGGATTTGAATTCAGACAGCCTGGTTTGCAGGCCTGGCTCCACCACTTAGAAGCCTTGACCTTGGGGAGGTCATTTCATACCCCTAAGCTTCCGCTTTATCCATTGCAAAGTGGGAATTACAAGACGAGCATTTATTGAGTAGTCAGTAATGTGGGTAGAGCACTTTGTATGTAGGAGGTGTTTACAGTAGGTGTTCAGTAAATGCTTGCTCTCACCTCATTTCTGGCCCCACCTTGTGCCACCTAAAAGCTGGTTTCTATGCCACTTTCAACACTGGCTTGCTGTGTGATCTTGGGGGAACTATTTGTCTTTTGAGTCCATCCCTTTTCTAAGAAATGGGGTAAGTCCAGGATGGAAAATACCTGCTCAGACAGCTCGGATCAGGAAGTGTGGCCGTGCCATATTGACTGAGCCATTGATGAGATCTCTGCATGCAGTAGGTACTCAATCAATATTCTCCTAGAGGATGAATCACTGCTGCTAGCATGAGGAGGCAGGCCCGGGACAGTCCCTCCTGGTTCCTAGCCCCGGGCCCCTTTGCGGTCATCCCCCCTGTGGTAGAGCACTGGCCTTCAGAGCTGCTGGCCCACCACCCTCTGCCATCTGCCTCCACTGTCCCTGTGTGCCCTTCTGCCCCCTGCAGGGCTCAGCCTCGCTCTGTTCTTCCCTGTCAGTGCTCATTCCCCTGGTGAACCCATCTAGCGAAACAGATTTAAACGCTGTCTCTATGCCGATTACGCCACAATTCATGTCTCTGGCTAGGCTCTCCCCACGACTCCAGACTCCAATTTCCAGCTGCCTTCCTGATGTTTCCACTTCATTGTCTAATAGGAAAAACTCTCAGAATTAATAAAATGAGACTCTGATATTTTCCCTCTAATTTCCCTGTCTTCCCCAGGCAGGTGACGAGGGAGTTTTCAAAGTCACATCTGAGTCACACCTGGGAGAACCTGCCTCTCTCACACCCATATCCAGCCCACCAGCGAGTCCTGTTGGCTCGACCCTCAAAATATACCCAGGGCCTGACCACTGCCTGCCACTGCCACCCGCAACCCCCGCCTGTGTCTGGGCCCAGGCAGCCCCTGCCTGGCCTTCTGCCTGGCCTCCTGCCTGTCCTCTCTGCCTGCCGTGGTCTAGCCTATCAGTGTGGCCCAGCAGCCCTTTAGTGCATCCAAACCAGATGACTGTCCCCTTTTGCTCCATACCCACCAACAGCACCCAATTTCCCTTCAGAATAAAAACAGAGCCTTGCAAGGATACTTGGCTGGAGACAAAACCCAGAACGAGATAGAAACTGAGCCTGCTCCCTTGGACCTTACAGAGTGCAGGGACACTGATAGCAAAGAAGTAAACAGCAGCAGCAAAGAAGTAAACAGCAGCGTGCACAGTTTCAGGTTGTGACAGTTCTGTGACGACTGTGCTGACTTGGGTGGAGAGCTACCTTGGACAGGGGAGTCAGTGAAGGCCTCTCTGAGGGGGTAATATTTAAGATAACAAAGAGATTCAGAACTGAAAGAGACTCTTAAAACATCTGCTTTAAAAGGTTTTTTTGTCCACGTGCGGTGGCTCACGCCTGTAATTCCAGCCCTTTGGGAGGCCAAGGCAGGCAGATCACTTGAGGTCAGGAGTTCGAGAGCAGCCTGGGCAACCTGGTGAAACCCAGTCTCTACTAAAAATACAAAAGTTGGTGGGTGTGGTGGCTTACACCTGTTATTCCAGCTACTCAGGAGACTGAGGCACGAGAATTGCCTGAGCCCAGGAGGAGGAGGTTGCAGTGAGCGGAGATCACACCACTGCACTCCACCCTGGGTGACAGAGTGAGTCCCTGTTTCAAAAATAAATAAATAAATAAAAATAAAAGGTTTTCTTGTTACATTTCTATATGGAAGCAAGAGAAGCCCAGAGAGGTGAAGTGACCTGCCTAAGGCCACACAGCATATTACTTACAGAGCTGGAATTCCAGGCAGGCCTCTTGGCAATCTAGTTTGTGATTTAGGGTTGCCAGCCTGGAGCTACAATCCCTAACAGCGATGCTTGGGAATGCTATGAGCTATTAATCTCCTCTTACATGTGAAAAAAATTGCAAAATGCAACCATCATATGAATCATGACCTTTCTCTTTTTGGCTTTCAGGACACACCTGCCTGGCCTTCCTCTTCCTTCACTGGTTTCCCATCCCAGGCTTTGCTGCTCCTTCGTAACCTGCCAACCTCTCACCATTGGAGAGCCTGGGGCTCGGGACTTAATGCTCTTTTCTTCCCTCTTTACACACACACACTCCCTGGGAGAGCTCATGTAGTTTTGTGGATTTCCGTGCCAATGACTTGAAAATTCTATCTCCTGCCAGGATCTCTCTTTGAACACCAGCATCAAACATCCAGTTGGTACTTTGGTGCTACTCGAAGTGTGGTTCTCAGTCTGGCAGCACCAGCATCACTTGGGAAGCTGCTGGAAATGCAGAACCTTGGGCCCCATTTTGGGGCTACTGAATCAGCAACTCAGGGGTGCTGGGGAGGGGACTGGCACCCATCTGTCTGGTTTAACAAACCCTCCAGGGGACTGTATGGATGCTGGAGGTTAGGAAGCACTGTATTCCTTGCCATCTCCACCTGGATATCTCCCAGGCATCTCAGACTTAGCAAGTCCAAACCTAAGTTCCTGATATTTCCTCACTCTACTAGCCTTCTCCATCTTAGTTAGTGGTGACTCCATCTGGACATCTGCTCAGATCAATAACCCTGAGGTCATTCTGGAGTCTCTCTAGATGTCTCACCTCCACTTTGGTTCTCAACAAATCCCCACCGGTTCCATTTTCACAACACCCGCAGAACCACGCTCTTTCACCACCTGCACTGCCACCACCCTGGCCAAAGCTGCAGCACCTCCCCACTAGATTCTTGCAGAAGCCTCTTGTGCGCTCTTCACGCCCGGCCCTTGGCCCCCCCACAGTCTATCCCAGCACAGTAGCCAGAGGATTAAAATGCCATCAGCTCTTGTCTCTACCCCAAGCCTGCCAGTGGCTCCCCTTCTCGTGCAGAGTAAAAGCCACAACTCTTACCCGACGCACAGCCAACACCCCACCTCCACCCCATCCCCTTGCCATCTCTCTGACCTCTCCTCTCCCCTTAGCTCTCTGTCCCTGGCCTTTTTACTCATTCTGGAACTTTCCTGGAACACATCCAGGCACATTCCTGGCCCCCGCACTGGCTGATTCTTCTGCCTGAAAAGCTCTCCTCCCAGACATCTGCATATCCAGTCCCCAACTTCAGGTCTTAAAACCACTTCTCAGTGAGGCTCCCTGACCATCTTTGCCACTTAATTTTTAAAATCTGCTCCTATGATCAGCTGTCCTGCTCGTTTTTCTCATCTCTGTGTGTCGCCCAAGTGTTTGGGAGAGTGTCCGCTCTCGCTTTAGCTCTTGCTGTCCCCTCCTCCCCTGACCGGCGTCCTCCCCCAACTCCGGACCTTCCCGCTCCGCCTGTCTTACCTATTTTGGACGCCAGGTGGCGCCCCACACCGCGCAAGTCCCTGGCCGCCTCCATCCTTGCGGGAGAGACCCTGAGAATGCCTGGGGGAGGCGTCATTCCCCCCAACCCCTTCCCTCTGCTCTCCCCCCTCCTCAAAGGAGGATGTCATTTCTGACCCCCAAAGCGGATGGCTCCTCTGAGACCCAGGAATTCACAATTATTCCTCGAGGAAAAGGGAGGGAAATGGCTTCTTCCAGGTTCAATCAGTGCTCAAGCCCCAACCCACCCCCCACGCGAGGGAACACTGTGTAGACCTGCTGCGTGCTGGCTGCGCGCTGGGTGCTTTTACATGGTTGTGCCATGGAGCCCTCAGCACGGCGTTAGCATTCTCACTTACAGATGAAGAAATTGAGGTTCAGAGAGGCCAGGTTGCTTGCCTGAGGTCACAGAGCTGTTAAGTGCAGAACTGGGATTCTAACCTGACTCAGAGTCAGGGTTCTTCCACTTATCAAATGTCCCCCCACTGGGCAGAGAATGGCCCCCGAGAGAGAAGGCACAGCAGGAGGCCGGCCCATCTTTGGGCATCACATTTTAGGAATGGAGGAAGGGGAGCTGATACTGGTTTGTGCCAGCCTCTATTTACCGCCCATATCTCTGGCAGTAAGGTTGTGCAAATGGCCCAGAGAGGTTGTGGCACTTGCCCAGGGCCACGCAGCAGAGCGCGTTGTTCTTCATCTCCCACTTCTGTGGGTTCACCCTGGGTGGGGGAGGTGGAGCGCTCTGCAGTCCCTGACAAAGGAAGCTGCTTCTTTTCAAAGGATTCTTCAAAAGCCTTGCAAGGAAGCACCAGGGGGCGGCGGTGAAGCCTGGAGGGGGAATCTTTTGGGGGGAAAAAAGATACAAGATTTGAGGAGAGAATCCTAATTACAGAAGGACGAATAGCCTGGAAATCCGTGTGGCGTTGGTGGGACAGGGCTTGATTCCAGGGCATCTAGTGATTTCTGAGGCTTTCCCTTGCCTGCTCGCATGGGTATTCATTTTCCCTCGCCTCTTGGAGGCAGAAGCAAAGGCTCCGAGAGCCTTCATTCAGATGCGTGTTTTTCTGCTCCCACAACCCCAGCTGAGCCTGGCCTGGACTGGGGGAGGAGGACAGAGGACAGGCACGAAGGTCCTCTGTGGCTGGGGAGGGCTCGGAGCTGAGCAGCCTCAAGCTTGGGCCCCTTTAGCCCCCTTGTCTGTGGCAAATTGTCCTGGATGCCCAAGGTGGCTGGGAAGGGGAGGTCTACCCCCTGACCATTTGGGAATGTCCCTGTGGGGGGGTGGGCCTTGGACCTATGGCTTGCTGTCATGAAGGCAGCTGCCATTACTGAGCTGCCTGTGCAGATACCACCTGGGGCTGTTGTCAGTGCTACTCTTTGCCCTGGTCAGGACTAGCCCAGGTCTCTAGTGGAGGCAGCAGGTGGCCTTGGGGAGCCCAGAGGCCCCTGGGGGAGAAGCCCTAGGGCACTTGGCAGTCTCAGCTCCAGTGGGCAGCATCTGGAGGGGGAGGAGATTTGAGGAGTTGTGCACCCATTGCAGAGAGCCTTTCCTGGCCTCCGTTCCTGATGAGCAATGACAATACATAAACCAGCAGTCTGTTTACCGCAGAAGACATCTTCCCTTCTGTGTGGGGGGAGACAATCCTGTGCGTTTCTAAAATTCCATCCGGGAAAGCCCCTGCGTTTCTTTGGCCTCCTGCTTGGATCTGGAGGTGCTTTCGAAAAGCCTTTGAAATGGAGAATGGCAGAGACCAGTTACCAAGGCTCAGAATTGCCCTCAGTTCCTGAAGGCCCTTCCTGGGTCACTGGCACCATGTGTGTGGACAGCAGCTGCATCCTCAGCCTTTCCTGAGCACCTACTATGTGCGAGGCACAGTGCTTGGGCTCTCACACACATTCTTTGCTTTCCTGCCCACAGCTGTCCTGGGAGGTAGGAATTCCATGCCCATTTCACAGATGATGTAACTGCCTATCTAGGGGACTGGGCAGCTAGGACAACAACCACTGCACCTTGGAAGTGCTCGCTCTTGTACCAGGCAATTTCACAGCCATTGTTCTGTGGAGCTGAGTGATTGTTCCCATTCATAGAGGGTGGAACAGACGCTCAGAGAAGGAAGTAATCTGGCTGGAGTCACCTGACCAAGTTCACACACTGAGTCATCGGCTATCTGTACTCAAGCCTCATACACTTATTCCTAACCCAGCGTTCCCTCCACTGCCCCACGCTGACAGCTGTTATCAGTTGCTTATGCCCTGGTGTGACGGGGGAAGGAGGTAGCTTTGGAGATGCTCTTATCTGCACCCTGCACTCATCAGAAAGTCTCCCTCTGAGCATCATTTTCTGTACCTGGAAGATGGGGGTGATGTTATACTCTGGAATTAGACCTTCAGGACACAGTCATGCAATCTGTTTCTTTTCTCCCATCCCTCCCTACCAGGCATTTCCCTGTAGATTGAGAGGCTGTGCTTGCTCCCCTAGAGTACAATTGTTTCCCAGCAAATTCCCCTACCCCTGGTCTTGATGTACTCCCTGTGCTGTGCCCATTGGCACCCTCTGCCTAGAGTACCCTTCCTCTTTTCTTGGATCCTCTCTCTCCTTTGTTTTGAAACATGCAATGGTACCAAGTTAAACAGTAAGGCCCTTTCATCTGCCCTCCCCCAAGTCCTGATGGACCCCTCTGGGATCCAAAGACAACAACACATTTGACCCCCTACTCATCTGTACATCCTAGCCCAAATGTTGCCTTTTTGGAGAGTCTTCTCTGGTTCCCTGACCTATCCTGAGTGGAGGTCATTGGAGCCATAACACTGAGTTCGTTGCTCTTGTTCACTGGCACATAGTAGGAAAAATGAATACATGTTGCTGAAGTTGGAGCATTCAGCACATTGAATCATCAGTGCTGTCCCCTTGGCGCCTAATGCATGCATGCATCCATCCATCCATCCATCCATCCATCCATCCATCTGTCCATCCATCCATCCATTTATCCATCCATCCACCCATTTATCCATCCATCCATCTATCCATCCATCCATCCATTTATCCATCCATCCACCCATTTTTCCATCCATCCATCCATCCTTCCATCCATCCATCCATCCATCCATCCAATCCCCATCCATCCATTTATCCATCCATTCATCCATTTATCCATCCATCCATCCATTTATCCATCCATCCATCCATCCATCCATTCATCCATCCATCCATCCTTCCATTTATCCATCCATCCATCCATCCATCCATTTATCCATCCATCCATCCATCCATCCTTCCATCCATCCATCCTTCCATTTATCCATCCATCCATCCATCCATCCATCCATCCATCCTTCCATTTATCCATCCATCCATCCATTTATTCACTAAGTAAATATTGATTGAGTCTTACAACATATCAGGTCCACTCTCTAGCATCTTTTCCGACATGGTGGGGAAGGGCTGTGCCTAGATCTTCTCTGTATCCCTTGATTGGGCATCTGGCGCCTCACAATGGTTAGGGACTGTCTACCTAATAGTCAATTGGGATTCAGTCCTGCTTTTTGCTGGAGGAGCCTAGCTACCCCTGGCCCCCACTCCCTGCCCACTCCCTCACCCCAGGCCAAGCCTGGTGTAGGGAGCCGGGACAGGCAATGTTTTCAACTGTTCTGCACTTGCCTGCCTTACCCGCCTCAGCCCCAGCCCCATCAAGAGGAACAGGTCCAAGTCCCTGCCTTAGGATAGGCTGGATAGGGTGGGGTTCATTTCCTTCCACAAAATTCATGTTTCTAGGGAATCTGGCTTTTTGGTTGCCCTTTTCAGGTTCAGAATTAATTCATTTCACTCATATGTCTGGGCGTGCGTTTGGTGCCCTTATTAGATGCTGTGTGCTGGGGATGTGGTAGGGATGGGTGCTGGTGTGGGTGTGTGGAGGTGAAGTTAGCCCAGAGAAGAGGGCATTGGGGCCAGGCCTAAATGCCGATGCCATCCTGCAGGGGGCGGGGGCAGGCTTTCTAGGGAAGGACCAGCAAAGGTCCAAGAAGGGACACAGCTTAACCTAACCGAGCACCTGGAGAAAGGCCAGTGTGCTGGGCTGGGGTGGGAAGAGTGTGGGGGACCCAGGCATCCCAGCTGGCACCTCTGGCTTGTCCTCCCTGCTCCTGCAGGCCTTGGGCCCAGGGCTGGCTGGTTGCTGACCAACTCCGTTGGGGCTTGGCTGTCCAGGACCCCTCTAAGGATGGAGCAGGTCCTGGGAGAGGAGTCCCTTGGCCTGCTGAGTTGCTGTCTTAGCCTGTCTGATCATTTACTCTTTCCTTCTGACCTTGACGTAGGACCTTGGCCAGGAGGTCCCTACATGAATAATGCCCCTGCCTGTGGCTCACCTTGTCAGAATCCCCCAGTCCCCACCTGCACCCCATCCCTTAGAGTTCCCCTCCATCTGTGTCTGGTGAGATTGAGCGTCTGTCTCCCAGAGCGGTGAGCTTAGGCAGCTGGGCTAGCATGAGATCGATGTGTATGTCAGGGGCGAAGGAGGGAACAGATGTTTTCTGAACAGCAAATCCATAGATGTGTGAGGTGTGAGTGGAGGGTGGGAGGACAGGATGATTTTGCATTTCAGAGTCGGCCTGCAGCATGATAGATGGAGGGGCTCAGTGGGGCTGGCGAGGCACAGGGTGGGCTTGTGGCCGGTGCTGACCTCAGTGCCACAGACTGTAGGCCTGGATGGAGGAAAGATTTGCTGTCTGACCCTCATGTGCAGCCAAAGCTGCCCTCTGTGGGCTGGGGGGCCGGGGGCCAAACCTGCAACACCTGCTCAGAAACTCCAAACATGAATCCTGCAAATTAACCTTGAGCTCCCCCTCGAGGGGGAGCAGCTCCCCTGGCAGAAGCGTGTGTGCTGCAGCGATGTGTGTCAATATTCATATATTTACGAGCATCTTCACAGGACAGCCAAGCCTGCAGTGAGATCATTCAATCATGCCTTCAGAGTCCAGACCCCAGGCATGGCAAGTACCCCATGCTGCTGATTATGACGGGTGCCAAGGCCGACTTCTGGATCACATATTTTACTAAAATTTTTTCCCCAAACCAGTGTTCCTAGCAGATTCCTTTCTGGGGATTGGAGGAGGCAATATGATTATGGCTGGAAAAAAACCACACACACACACACACACACGTGCACACGCACACACACACACACACCCTTTGGAGTTAGAGAGACGAAAGTTAAAATTCTGACTTTAACAATTATTGTTATGTGATTCTGAGAATCTCCACCATCTGAGCCTCAGTTTCTCCAGTTGTCATAATGGCCAAGATTCACTGCGAGTGTGGGCTGTTGTGAGGATGAGGTGCCTGTGATTTCCATAAAGCAAGTCAGGCTGGGAGTAGCCCTGGGAGGTGGTTCGCTGACCTTTGGTGATGGAGGTGGCTGTGTGTGCCTGGGAGAAGGGCTGAGAGGAGCTGGCCCCTGGCTGTGATTAATAGACTGCTTGGGAAGTTGCTAGGCCCAATCGTCCCCACGTCCAAGCCGCACGCCACCTTGGAGATCTCCTTGGCTGCACTCTCATCTGCTAATGCCATCTCTGTCACATCATCTGTGAATTCCCAGAGGCGGGAATTCCCCCCACATGCTTCTCTGCAAAGTGGGAGCAGGAGGAAGAGGGGTCCCAGCCCCCAGTCCTGACACCTATGAGATTAGCTCAGGCCTGGCGCTGGGGGATGAAGCCTTTTAGTTAAAAGCTTTGACATTTACCAGAGAGAGAGGTCACCTGACATTCTCATGCTGCTGATACTTGTTTTGATTCCTGGAGCTTTGGGATCAAGGGGGAGCCCCAAGCTCCTCTCTTCTTCAGCCCCATCCCTCGAAAGGCGGAGGAGTAGCACAGTCTGGGACTTAGTGGGGCTGAGAGGGTGGGAGTAGATGGGGGCTCCCACCTTGGCTCCTACAAGCCCCAGCTTTTCTATTTGTCACCCAGGGAGGGCTAAATGCCGTAGGTTGGCTCAAAACAAATCTTGCAAGGGCTATCTTCAAACCAAACAGAGCTGTTGTGACCTTTGCCGGGTACCTGAGGGTCACCCATGAGCCGCCTCGGACACCCTGCTTCTGTGGGGTCAGCGAAGGTCCTGAGCAGTGGCAGGTGGCCCTGGAGCCTTGTTTTCCTGGGACTGGCCCTGTCCTTAGCCCCATGTCAGCATGGCTGGGCACTGTGGGAAGCATCAGCTCTGGGATCCAGGGCAGCCAGGGACATTTCTTGCCCCGGCATCAGCAGGTGTGGAGTCAGGCAAACCCAGGGTGCTGTTCCTGGTGAAGGAAGCCCTGAGGACTTGGTGCTAGGTATCTCATTGAAAGAGTTCAGGGAGAGAGATCCAAGATGGCCGATTAGCAGCAGCTCAGGATTGTAGCTCCCACTGAAAGTGCAGAGAGTGAGTGGACGCCACATTTTCAGACGAATTTTCATAGCCTACAGACCAAGAGATTCTTGGTGGAGGAGCCCCACGGGTCTCCAGCGCGACCCTTTTGGAGGGCGCGGCCGTTTTGCAGGCGCCCCGACGCGGCGGTTCTAGTCCGGAGTATACGGGACTGAGTGCCCTTTTGGTTGGCGTTTGGAGCTCCGGGAAAGCAGAGTCTCCCATTCAGCTGATTAAAAAGCGGACTGAAGTGGGGAACCAGACCGGGAGATTCCCGGGCAGAAAAGCGCCACGAATCTTAACGCTGCTGTTTCAGCCAGCGTAGTGGGTCGCCGCAGGGGGAAGCTGGTCCCCCCCCAACAACAACAACAAAAAAACAGCAGTTGGAACTGCTGAGGATTGAGAGTTTCACAGCAAGTACAGCTGAACCCAGGAAGGTCCAGCTCTGTGGGGGAGGGGCATCCACCGAAGGAAAATTAAGAAATAGAAAAAACTTTATAACCAACAAGCTGGAAGTCCACTCAGAGACCTAATCTGAAAGTCAGCAATTACACAGACGACAGGTGGATAAATCCACAAAGATGAGAAGAAACCAGCACAAAAAGGCTGAAAACACCCGAAATCAGAATGCCTCTCCTCCTACAGAGGATTGGGGTGCCTCATCACCAATTGAACAAGGCCTGATAGAAAATGAATGTGAGGAATCAACAGAATCAGGCTTCAGAAGGTGGATAATGAGAAACTTCTGTGAGCTAAAAGAACATGTTCTAGCCCAATGCAAGGAAACTAAGAACCTTGAAAAAAGGTTTCACGAAATGTTCATGAGAATGGACAATTTAAAGAGGAATATAAGTGAATTAATGGAGCTGAAAAACACAATACGAGAACTTCGAGAAGTATGCACAAGTTTTAACAGTCGAATTGATCAAGCAGAAGAAAGGATTTCAGAGGTCGAAGACCAACTTAATGAAATAAAACGAGAAGACAAGATTAGAGAAGAAAGGGTAAAAAGGAATGAGCAAAGTCTCCAAGAAATATGGGACTACGTGAAAAGACCTAATCTACGTTTGATAGGTGTACCTGAATGTGACGAGAGAATGAATCCAAGCTAAAAATATTTTTCAGGATATTATCCAGGAAAACTTTCCTAACCTAGCAAGGCAAGACAATACCCAACTCCAGGTAATACAGAGAACACCACAAAGATATTCCTTAAAAAGAGCAACCCCAAGGCACATAATCATTAGATTCATCAGCGTTGAAACGAAGGAGAAAATACTACGGGCAGCCAGAGAGAAAGGTCAGGTTACCCACAAGGGGAAGCCTATCAGACTCACAGCTGATCTCTCAGCAGAAACCCTACAAGCCAGAAGAGAGTGGGGGGCCAATATTCAACATCCTTAAAGAAAAGAACTTTCAACCCAGAATTTCATATCCAGCCAAACTAAGTTTCATAAGTGAAGGAAAAATAAAATTTTTTGCAAACAAGCAAGTACTCAGAGATTTCATTACCACCACGCCTGCTTTACAAGAGCTTCTGAAGGAGGCACTATGTATAGAGGGGAACAACCAGTATCAGCCACTTCAAAGGACCCATCAGTAAGCTGCATCCAGATCCATCTTACATGCAAGGATATACAGAGACTCAAAACAAAGGGATGGAGGAAGATTTGCCAACCAAATGGAGAGCAAAAAAAAAAAAAAAGCAGTAGTTGCAATTCTCATCTCTGATAAAATAGACTTTAAAGTAACAGAAACCGAAAGAGATAAGAAGGACATTGTATAACGGTAGAGGGATCAATGTAATGGGAAGAGCTAACGACCCTAAGTCTATGCGCACCCAATATAGGAGCACCCAGATACATAGGGCAACTTCTTGGTGACTTACAAAGAGACTTGGACTCCCACACAATAATAGTGGGAGACTTTAACATTACATTGTCAATATTGGACAAATTAATGAGACAGAAGGTTAAGAAGGATACTCGGGACTTGAACTTAAACCTCAAACAAGTAAACTTAATAAACATTTACAGACCTCTCTACTCCAAATCCACAAAATATACACTTTTTTTCAGTAACACATCACATTTATTCTAAAAGTGACCACATGGTTGGGAGTAAATCACTCCCTAGCAATTGCATAGCATTTCATAGGTTTAAATGAAATATTGGTTGGCTGTTTGTTTGTTATTTTCCTCCCTTATTCCTTCCTGTCTCCATTGTATAACACAATTATTAGTATAAAAGAAGCTTTTAATATCCATTTGTAGACTGCATTCTAGCCTGGGCAATAGAGCAAGATTCCCGTTCTCTCTCCCTTTTTTTTTTCTTCTTCTTTTCTCTTTATTTCATTCTTTTTTCTTTCTTCTTTCTCTTAAAAAGAAAAAAAAAAGGAAACACTGGGCTAGGGGTATTCAATAAAGTATAAGTGCAAAGGTAACCAACAGAACAATAATTTAAACCTTCCAAAAAAAAAAAAAAAAAGAAAAAAAGAAAGAGTTCAAGACGCAGAGGGAACTCTCTCGGTTACCAAATACATTTGTTTATTTTTCCTCATGTTGTTCAGGGCCAAGAACAGCTCTGTCCCAGGTTCTATTCTTTGAGCCACTGAATGAATGGTGAGGGGCTATGGAGAACTGCCAGAGACCCAGCTCTTGTTCCTGACAGAAGAGCGCTCCCTGAGAAGGAAGTCCAAGACAAAAAGTGAAAACATGTAGGGGAGGGATGCATAGTCAGAGCCATGGCCCCCACCGGGCCCCAGGGAGGACACGGATGCTGACCCCATTGAACACTGGCCACGGCTACTGCTGCAGGCACAGTCCCCCTCTCCCCGTCCCTGTCTGTCTGTGTCACCAGCTCCCACGCTTGCCAGGCCTCAGGTGCCTGCTCTCAGCTCGGCCACAAGGGAGCCTGGGAAATGAGCATCTGGGCTTCTTGAGAGGGTGCGGGATCCTGCTGCCCACCCAGACTCATAAGCCAAGGAGATTTCTCAGACCTAGGAGGGGTTTTTAAATGCTGAAGTAACACACCCCAAGCCCCTCCAGAAGACAAATGTCACCACACGCAATTCATGTGACAGTCTCACTGCAGCACCCACTCAGACTCAGGCTGTGGACCTGACAGCTCCAGCTTCTCCTTCCGGGGCAGCACTAGGGCAGTAAGACCTAGGGGCCTGGTCTCTGGGTCTGCTGAGTCAGCGGCCTCTTCCCCACACCTGGCTACCCTTGGAGTAATGTCTCTGCCCCTGCTCTGGCATAATTATTAGCTGGGGATATGGAATTCCTTGTCAATTTCAAACAGTCAACCAAGGCCATCCCTCCCAGTGTAGCACATCCTTCTTCCTCGTCAGTATCCAGGTGTACTGGCTGGAGCAGTGACACCTGTTCACCATGGCATGGAGGGGGCGGAGCGCCTCCCCACCTCCATTAGAAAGCTAGCACACTGTCCTTGGAAAAGCCAAGATACTGGAGTCTGCAAGTCCTGGATTGAATTCAGCCTCAGCACCTAACAGCTGGGGAGCCTTGGACAAGTGACTGAAGATTCCCGAGCTTCCATTTCCCTGCTTGCTGAATGCAGACGCTCCTACCTAGATGCCAGAGTTAGTGCAAGCATTAAAGGCAGTAGTGACTACAGCATACTTGGCATCGGCCTGGCACGTATGCAGTTGTCTCTGCACAGCAGCTACGGGTGTGATCACATCCCTCCCACTGCAAACCTTCCAGCAGCATCCAAACTCCCTCCCATTACCTGCAAGGCCCTGCAGGGTCTGGTTCCAGCCTCCTCTCCAACCTCATCCCACGCCACTCACCCCAGCGCTCAGTACACTTTGGGCCTCTTTAGTTTGGCTAAGCCTGGCAAGGTTGTTCCCACTCGGGCCTATGCCTTGCCTGCAATGGTCATGCCCCGGGTCACTGCTCAGCGGCTCTGTCTTGTCGCTGTCTCACCTTAATCGCTGGGTCCAAAGCAGCTTCCTCTGCCCAGTCCCCATCCCACTTACTCTCTAAGCCTCGTATTGTTTTACCGCCTTTCTAACACTTTGCACTCTGAAATCATCTTAACAGCAGGTGGAATGAGGCACCCCCGCTGCCTTAGGAGTTTGACTAAAGCTTGCAACCCCGTGGACAATGAGAAGTAGCTGGGTAACCCTATATTCTGAATAGAGCTGTTGGGTGCTTGTGAGACTTGCTGAGGGAAAGTGGGGTTGATGTCGTGACCACCACCCCGTCCCAGACACGTCAGTGAAAGCTAGAAATTTCCAAGGAGATTGGTGGAAGTGCAATCAGAGGAGTACATACCACTTTGAATTTTTCTCCTTCTCTTCCATGGAGGGGTGCCTCCGCAGGTCACAGCCCAGCGATGGGGAGCCAGAGATGAGGATGCCCATGAGAAAGGGAGGCTGGCAGCTCCCACTGCAGCCAGGGGTCCTGAGCTGAGGGTTGCATAGTGCAGCCACAGGCCTGATGCTTGTTGGCAAAGCCCTTGTGTTCCTGGGGCTTGGGGGTGTCTGTGAACACAGTGACTGGATAATCCAGGAGGCAGCCTTCAGGCACCAAATAGAGAGAGGGTAGCTGCACACTGCACATGTGCCCTGTGGGAGCACGAGGGTTTGTGAGTTTCCTGAGGCCACGTGGGCTCTGAAGGAGGTAAGCAGGTTTGAGGGGCTTGGGTGAGATGCCCTCCCCCTCCATACCCAGAGGGCTGCTGTTGGAACGAGAGGACCAGAGCAGAAAGAGGCTCTGAATGTGGTGACTGGAGACATGGGATGTTCATCAAAGCTCAGCTCATGAGGGCATCCATCTGCCATAGACTGGGAGAGGGCCCTCTCTGCCATAGTGCCCCACAGTAGAGCCTGCATCTGGATGACCATGTGCCACACTGGAGAACAGTCAGCCCATGTTGGCCAACAGAAATTCATCAACAGCCCCAGCTAAGACAAAAGACCCTTCCCCTACTCTGCCCATCTTCCTCCTGCTTTGGGTCAGGAGAAGAAGGTGAGGAGGGGAAAGGAGAGTGAGGAAGCCAGCTGCACCTTTCTCCCTTCCTCCCCTCTCTCTTCTCCCCTCCTCTCTCCTCCCCCTCCTGTCTCCTCCCCCTCCTCTTTCTTCCTCCTATCCCCTCCCTTTCCCTCTCCCTCCCTTCCCCTCTTGTCCCCTCAACACAAGAATTGAGACGCCAAGACAGGTCTGAGCTTAGGGGCAGGCAAAAAGTTTAAACTGCATGTGAGGTTGACATTTTAATTGGATGAGACTTTCCAATGCTTGAAAACAGAAATTGTTATTGTGATGAGAACCAAACCGAGCAGAAATCGAGGAGAATAGCCAGAGATGTTGTAAAATGGTTGTAAAATGGAGAGGAAGGAATACGAGAGAACAGAGTTAAAGACAGAGTTTGGAGAAATGAAGGTGTGTGTTGTTTGAACCACCATCCTCAGTTAATAAATTGATTGCCTTCTGCTTCACTTATTTGTCTATTCATTTCCTTCCTCTCCACCTCCGCTTGACGCTAAGCTCAGCAAGATCAGGGACTGTTTCTTTTTTCAAGGTCTCTGCTGTATCCCCTGCACCTAGAATGGCTCCTGGAGACTGGCACATAGTAGTTGCTCAATAAATATGGTTTGAATGAATGAAAGAACAACAAAGTAGGTGCCCAGTTATGTTGCTTTGTGGATATGACCTATTTTATTGCGTTGTTTGAATCTTTTATATTTGAGGAATGAGTTTGCCCTGGTTAAAGTAGCCCAGAAAACCAGGGCCCAGGAGCTGAGAGGGGGGACCAGGGGATGGATTGCCCAGGTCAGGGCACAAGGCCAGGGCCCCTATTTCCCAGACACAGAGCCACTGGAGGCAGGAGGCATAGACCCTCGAGGAATCTGCGCCTTGGCGCTGGCTGGGTGTGGACTGAAGGGCTGGCCTCAGTTCTGGGACACAGGTGTTGCTGAGCTACTGCTGAGAATAGATTTGGAGGGGCCAGAGGCTCAGGGCTCCCAGCGTGAGCCCTCCCCTCCCAATGTCCAAATGAGAGCCTGTTCCTGAGTACTTGGACCCCGGCACTTGACATTGCTTGTGTTAGTCCGCAGGCCACCAGCAGGGGCGGCGCCGTCACCGCCGTTTTGCAGAACCTGACAGCCCATTTGGAGTTCAGCCCTCCCGCCATCCGCACAAGCTCTTTGCCTCCCACACTTCTTTACCTGGACCTTCATAAAGCACTTTTCACATCGGTTGCGTTTAAGGGGAGGGGTTGGGGGAAAGGAGGGCGTATTTGTCTCCTAGGGACGCCATAACAAAGTACCACAGACTGGAGTGGTTGAAGACAAGGGTCCCCAGTCCCTGGGCCACGGATGGGTCTGTGGCCTGCGACCCGGGCTGCACAGCAGGAGGTGGGCGGGCGACTAAATGTTACCGCCAGAGCTCCGCCTCCCGACAGATCATTCGATTCTCACAGGAGCACGAACCCCACTGTGAACGGCGCATATGAGGGATCTAGGATGCCCGCTGCTTGTGAGAATCTAATGCCTGATGATCTGAGGCAGAACAGTTTCATTCCTAAACCATCCCTCACCACACACCCTGTCCATGGAAAAATTGTCTTCCACTAAACCCAAATCGGTTTCTGGTGCCAAAAAGGTTGGGGATCACTGGTTTAAAGCGACAGCTACTTTCCTCCCACCCCCACCCCCAGCTCTGGAGGCTGGGAGTCTGAAGTCAGGGGGTCAGCAGGGCCAAGCTCCTTTTGAAGGCTCCAGGAGGAACCCTTCCTAGGCTACCCTGGCTTCCGGTGGCCCCAGGCACTCAGCCTGGCGCTGCATCCTCCAACCTCTGCCTCTCTTTGCACATGGCCTTCTTCACCGCCTCTCTGTATCCCCTTTTTTTGTGTGTGAGACAGAGTCTCACTCTTGTCACCTAGGCTGGAGTGCTGTGGTGCGATCTCGGCTCACTGCAACCTCCGCCTCCCGAGTTCAAGTGATTCTCTTGCCTCAGCCTCCTCAGTAGCTGGGATTACAGGTACTCACCACCACACCCAGCTAATTTTTGTATTTTTGGTAGAGACAGAGTCTCACCCTGTTGGCCAGGCTGGTCTCGAACTCCTGACCTCAAGTGATCTGCCCACTTCAGACTCACAAAGTGCTGGGATTACAGGTGTGAGCCACTGGCCCTGGCCTGTATCTCCTCTTCTTGTAAGGATATCAGTCACTGGATTTCAGGTAGACCCCAAATCCAAGATGATTTCATCTTGACATCCATAACGGAAATAAACTTGCAAAGATGCTGTTTCTGAAAAAGGTCACATTTAGAGGTTCTGAGTGGACATGAATTTGGAAAGGATGCTGCTCCCCCATCACAGAGGGAATCTTGACTGAGGACACACTGTGCTCCAGGGACTGTACAAAGCACCTCCATCCTCCACAAACTGGAAGGGAAACAGTATTATTTCCAGTTTTGTTTTTTTCTAGACAAGAAAAGTCTGGCTCAAAGGGATTCAGTGACTTACTGCAAGTCACATGGCTGCTTAGCAGGTGAACTGGGATTGGAACTCAGGACTAGCAGACTCCACACCTGTCTGTACTGGCTGATGAGCAGCTTGAAGACAAAGATTTTGGTGTTCATCTTTCCATCTCTCTCCTCCTCTCATTTCTGGGTCTAGTAATCTGCACATTGATATCTTTGAAAACTAATAAAAAGAAGAGAACAAGGCTGGGTGCGGTGGCTCACACCTGTAATCCCAGCACTTTGGGAGGCTGAGGCGGGATGATCACCCAAGCCTAGGAATTTCAAACCAGCCCAGGCAACACAGCGAGACCCTGTCTCTACAAAAAATTTAAAAACTAGCCAGACGTGGTGACATGCGTCTGTGGCTCTAGCTACTTGGGAGGCTGAAGTGGGAATCACTTGAGCCAGGAGTTTAAGGCTGCAGTGAGCTATGATTATGCCAGTGCACCTCAGCCTGGGTGACAGAACAGGAGCAAGCCTTTAAAAAATAAATACATACATACATAAAAATAAAAAAGAGGAGTGCAACTGACCTAGAGAGACTTGAGTGTTGACTCTCCTGGCTGCTGGGGTGCTCACAGATCGCTCCCACACCACATTCTGTGGGGACAAGTGAGAATACCCTCTCTTACTACCTGGCTGCATCTGCCCCACTGAGAAATGTTACAGCCCCTATAATCTTAGATCTACACTAGCCCTGGAAAACAGAAAGGGCAGTCACAACAATGCTAAAAGTGTAAACCATAGCTGCCATTGATCAAATGCCTACTTGCCTACAGGGTCTAGGCCAGGCTCTTTCTATGCCTGATGTCTTGGAATTTTCAGGGCAGCCCAGCTAAGTGATTATTAGTATCCCCCATTTTGCAGATGGGGAAATCGAGGCTCAAAGAAAGAGTGTGACTTTTGGAGCTTGGAAGAAGTAGAGCTAGGATTCTGGCCTGAGTCTCCCTGTGTCTGGAGTTGGTGTTCTTTCTGAGGCCTATCTTGCTTTTTTCCATCTTCCCTGCCACAACTTCCCAGTGTGACCAGAGGTGGACACCTCTATCCCATAGCAGATTCCCTTAGTCGAGGGAGGAAGGGGAAGGATCCTCCAAGCAGAGCATACAGGCTGTCATTCGAGAGGACACCTGCGTCCTTGGGGAGGGCTTTTATGCCTCTTTGAGTTTTAAATGATTTAAGAGGGGGCAGAAGTCATTTCCTGGGATCCAATTAATGCAAATGAATTTGCATCTCCTAAATTAGCTCATGAAAATTTTGACACGCTCCCGGTGGATTTGGGGGGTGAGTTTAGGAGGGTTGAATATCCAAAGAAGGTTTTTAAAATTAGTCAAATGCTTTTTGTTTTATTTCCCCCAAAATTTAACCTGATTTATCTTAAAAAATAGAGAGAATCCATTACATGGAACTAAGTCCATTGATCATGCAGGCGTCAGGCACAGTTTGATCAGGACTTTGCATTATTTTCTGTGATGCATAGCCCCTCCCCAGGCAAGTTTTGTTATCATGCCTAGTTCCCTCATGGTAGCACAATGGCCGCAGCAGCTCCAGCCCTTACTTTTGCAATAAACTCCTTCCAGAGAGAGAGAAAGCATCTCTTTCTCCAACCAACAAACCAGATTTTTGAGCTTAAATCTTATCAAACCAACTTAGGTCGAGTGCCTTTCCTGTACAAATGATGAAGGCCTAGAGAACCACTGGAATTAAGCTGCTGGATTGAAGCCCATCAGAGCCTATTCCTGGAGCTGGGAGTGGGATGATTCGATCTCAACTTTTACAGGACAGGGAAAGGGTGGTGCATGTGTCGGAAGATACCTCAGCATCCACTAGAAGGCTCTCCAGGGGCAAGGGAAATGGAACTGATATTCTTTGAGCACCTGCTATGAATTAAACTCAATGTGTTTTGACAAAACATTGCATGGTAAATTATTTTATTTCCAGTTTTGAGATGAGTGAACCAAGACTGAGAATTTTGTAGCTCATAACACTCTTGGAGTTAGTAAGTGGTGGACTATGGGTCCAAATCTTGTTCTTGCCATCTTCTGAGGGGTTTCTCTTTCTCCTTCTTCAGATCCCTTATCCCTCCTTGCAGTTGGAGAGCTGTGATTGGGCGACGCTGACATAGAGGTCTGAGGATTTCTAAAGGTGGACAGAATCCAGTGTTAACAGTGCCAGGAATTTGCAGAATTTGCTAATTTTCCCTGGCACTGTGACTCAATATTCTCCTCATCAGATTGTTCGGCAAATTTACCAAGAGGACAAGAAGTTTATTAAGGTCCCATAACAACTAATTATGGGCCATGAACAGCAAGAGCCAGGAGGCCTGAGTTCTGACTATCTCTTGTCTCTGCTGTTTTAAAACGTTCCCTCTATCTTGAGCTGAAGTGTTTCTGTTTTTGGCACCGATGGATGCTGTGGGCACCTTCATCCAGGCTTCTTGGATGGCGCTCATTTTGGCCAAGACACTTTCACCCCAGGTCTGATTTTGAGCTCCTTGAGACCTTCCAGAAACTCATTCCAATCTAGCAGACCTCCTTACCTGCCTCCTACCTGAGGCCTCCTGAACCTTTGTGTCCTTCAGGGTTTTACATCTCATACCTGCCCTAGAAGAGGCAGGACTCATTTTCCCTGGGAGACAGAAGAGGAAACTGAGGCTCAGAGAGTTAAGCTTTTTGCCCAAGTTTATGCTACCTGATGACCAGAGACAGGCTGTGAACTTGGGTCCATCAGACACCAGTGTCTAACTCTGCTACTTCTGTGTGGGGCACTGGGAAGAGATTTGAAGGGAAGATGGCATATCACCTGTGTTCTGAAGGATGAGAGAAAAGTTAAGCTATTAAGGTGATTCTCTCACTGATACAAGGCTTTTCAGATTAGTGTGTCATTGCCCATAGAAGCACTCATTCATTCATTCATGCATTCATTCATTCATTCAGTTATCCATCCATGTCTTCAATAGCACTTACTATGTGCTAGGCACTGAGGATACATTGATGGAAAAACACACACAGTCTCCCTGCAGGGACCTTGCTTCCAAAGCTCTGAGAGTTCAGAAGGGTCCCCAGATCTACATAGTGTCCCCCATGACTGCAGCTCTCCATGTAGAGCTCAGTAAGAATGTGCTATCTTCTCCATACCTTCTATTAGAAGGAAAGAAGAGAAGGAAAGAAGGAAGAAACAAAGAAAAAGTAAGAGAGAAAAGGACAGAAACTCTGTCTTTACAAAGGGCTATGCTTTCGTTACATAATGTCTCAACAACAGAGGGGAGATAGACCAGATGTCAAATCATCACACCCACTTGACAGAACAGGAAACTAAGGCTTGGCCCAATGATGTGATTTGTCTAAAATCACACAAATTAAGTGAGTGACACTACTAGGATTCAAACTTTGGTCCCCAGACTTCTCAGTTACATTGCCCTGCATGCCAATCAGAGAGCAAAGGGGGAAATGTTAGTTAGCTTCCCCCCTCCCTCCCTCCCTCCCTCCCTTCCTTCCTTCCTTCTTTCCCTCCTTCCTTCCTTCCTTCTTCCCTCCTTTCCTCTCCTCTCCTTCTCTCCCCTCCCCTCCTCTCCTCCCCTCCCCTTCCCTCCTCTCCTCCCCTCACCTCTCCTCTCCTCTCATCTTATCTCCCTTCCTTCCTTCTTTCCTCCCTGCCTCCCTCCCTCCCTGCCTCCCTCCCTCCTTCCTTCCCTCCCTCCCTCTCCTTTTCCCTCCTTCCCTCCCTTTCCTCCTTCCCTCCTTATAAGAGATATAGAGAAGAGGATGCATTCTTGCTAGGCTCTATGTGGAGAGTTGCAGAGTCATGGGGGACATGACTTTGCAATTAGACCTAGGGACCCTCCTGAGCTTCCAGAACTTTGGAACCAAAGTCCCTTGCAGGGAAGCTGTTAGCAGGCATGCAAGTCATTGCAGGCAACCCAAGGTTTTTAATCAGGCAGCATTTAAACCATTCCATTTTGTCTGTGATTACTCCGGATGTTTACATCATTTGTAATGAGACAAATTGGGACAAATTGGGACAAATTGCCAAGGACACTTATGTAAATGAAACCAGCAGAAATGCTCCCATCTCCAGTGGTCGGTTGGAGGGCTTCTTTCACTTTCCTTTCTCCCCGGGGATGTTGTGGAGAAGAAATGGTACTTCATATTCTGAAAATCTTCTCCCTGGACAAACAGACTATTCCTTGTAAGACAACTGTTTTACGTCTCCGGTTGTAATTCTCTCCTGCTTCTTATTTACTCTCTTACCCACCTCGAAGGAAAAGTAAGTGTACAATAAATGCAATCATTTTAATTTTCTCTGCCATTCACTGCACAGAGAATAAGTTAGATCTGCATTCCCTGGAGTATCTCTGCAGAACGGTAGGTGGGTCATAAAAAAAGAATCCTTTATTCAATTTAGTTTAGAGAACAGGGCTACAAAAGTTAGCCCAGAGTCTTCCCTGCAGGACATTTCAGAGCCTTTGATATGCTAATGAGCAGTGAGACTCTTCAAGATAAGATGATGCTTTTAGGACCCTGGAGCCCCCGTTGCCGGAGATCTTTTATGGAATTGGTCATGAGCAGAAGCAGCTCTGGAAAAGTGCTGTGCACACTGTCTCTAGAAGAGCCAGGACCCCCTCTGCCTACTGTAATTTATAAGTCTGGTGGCTTAAGATCACTTAAGATCTGGAGGGTGAGGTCCCTAAGTGAGCAGCAGCCAGCAGCCAGGGCCATATGGAAGCCAGAAGATCACGGCACATTGTCCAGAGGGGTCAGAACCTGACAAGGGTCCAGCTTCCACTACCCATCTTAACCTGCCAGCTCAAAGAGATCTTGCTCATCTGGCCTTCTTGCGTTGTCTCCTGCTGTGCCCCTGTCTGGGATGCCTTCATGTCTTCTCTCCTCTCTACCCATCTTGTCCACAGTGTCCGAGTTTGAGTGCTGATGCTTTGCAGGGAGGGCCCATTATCCTGTAATGCCATCTTGCCTTCTTCTCCAGACCTGGGGTCTTCATGGCAGGGACCTTGTGTTCCTATCTTGAGATCCTTAATTTTTAGCCCAGGGAAAATATTTGTTACACACTCACTAGGTACCAGATCCTGGGTCCTAGAGATGCCAAGACAAATAAGACATGGACCCTGCCCAGAGAGAGCATGCTGCTTGGTGGAGGTGACAGATGAGAAATCCCAGTTACAACTCAGTGTGATAACTGGGGTGACGAACGGAGAAAATCAAAGAGCAGAGGTGGGCAGAGGGGGACCCTAGCCCAGCTCAGGGATATCCAGGAAGGCTGGATTCCAGAGGACATTTGATCCAAGCAGTGGCACGAGGCATGAGTAGGAGTTCCGTACAGGTGCATGGAAGCATGTTCCAGGCAGATGGAATAGCCTGGGTGAAGGCCTAGAGGCAAGAGAGAACGTGAAGGTTTAAGAAACTGGATGAAGGTGCAGTGTAGTGTGGCTTCCTTTTGGGGAGTGTGGAGGGGCAGAAACTGATGAGTATCAGATTTGGTGTCTAAGGAGGATGGTGAAGAGGGGGAGTACAGAAGCCTACCTCTTTCACATTACAGAAGGAAACTTAGACCAGAGAGAGTGTGGGAAACTTCCCAGTGATAGCTTTGAAAACTGATAAAAAGAAGGGAACAAGGCTGGGTGCAGTGGCTCATGCCTGTAATCCCAGCACTTTGGGAGGCCAAGGCGGGAGGATCACTGGGCTTTCAAGGTGAGCATATAGACATGAACGCAGAGATGCCCCTGTGAGATCTTGCTTCCATCCTGACTCTGGACAAGAAATTATTTCAAGATGAGGAGCATGCTCCAAACGGAAAGCCTGTGTCCTGGCCACCGTCCTGCCTGTCCAGACAGTCATCATCTACCTTAACTATGATGATGTGAAGCTCCGGGAAATCCCAAGGCCCACGTCAGTGCCTGGCCCAGAGTACGTGCTCAGAAAACGTTGTTGACTGAATAAATAAATGAAGAAAACAGTTATGAGTACCAGGCCCTTCCACATTTATGATCATCTTACCAATTCTCAAAACTACACTGTGGAATCAAAACCGTTATTCTCAATTTTTGGGGAGGGTCAGAGAAGTGAGTGATTTGAGCCTGTTAGGATTCCATCATCAGTCATTGGAAAAGCCAGGATTTGAATCCAAATATTCAGATTCCCGCTACTCCATATTTAAAGCCCTGTCAAGTAGACATGACATTTCTCAAAAGGCTGCCACCCCTATGAAAGTAGCCTTGTTCCCAAACATCTCATTCCTGCCTCTTCCAAGGCTGATGAAGCTCTCAGAGCTTTCTGGAGGAAAAATAATAGTAAAACAACAACAAAGCCAACACCAGCTACTATTAATTATGCTTCACACTCACTATGTGCCAGGTGGGTGGCAGGACATTACTTGTACCAACTCAGTTAATCCTTACAACAACCTTACATGCAAGTACTATTAGTACCCCCATTTGACACTTAAAGAAACTGAGGCAATTTAAGTAGTTCCAGATTGAACTACTATCGTGTGAGTGATGAAGTCTGAATGCAAGGGTAGCAGCTGGACTTAGAGTCTGAAGTCTTCTGTTACCATGGCAAGTGGAGGGTACCAGGTGCCAAGGAGTCTCCCTTGCCCTTTGCCAGCTTTAAGCTAGTGGAAAACCCCAGGCCGCTGGGGTTCTCCATGCAAGTAACTAGTAAGATCGAGACTGTGACGGTGATGAGAGTCTTTTCCTAAGACAGACAATTAATCAGGAATATTAATGAAAACGCCAGCTCCGTGATTGCAGAAACTTAAGCAATTTATTGGGAATTTAACTCAGGCCATTAAAATGTTATTACAGGCTTGTCAGTCAGCATTCCATGGGCTTCTGCAAAGGAGCCATGGTCTTAATGAAACTGTTTGGTGCTTCTGGAGCTGATGGTGCCCGGGTGTGCTCTGCCAACAAAGGTGATTCACCACAGGGGCTGTGTGCCCAGGCTGGGGGAAAGTGGATTTCATGTTCTGTGTTTTCCTTTTTTTGGTTTTTTGTTTTTTGAGACGGAGTCTTGTTCTGTCGCCCAAGCTGGAGTGCAGTGGCATGATCTTGGCTCACTGCAACCTCCACCTCCCGGGTTCAAGCAATTCTTCGGCCTCAGCCTCCCGAGTAGCTGGGATTACAGGCACCTGCCGCCACCACACCTAGCTAATTTTTGTATTTTTAATACAGATGGGGTTTCACCATTTGGCCAGGCTGGTTTTGAACTCCTGACCTCAGGTGATCTGCCTGCCTCGGCCTCCCAAAATGCTGGGACTACAGGTGTGAGCCACCATACCTGGCTCATGTTCTATTTTGGTTTAACCATCTGTGAAGCTCCTACCATCATGTAGCAGGCACCGAGAGGGGGTGTAAGCAACAGAGAAACAGGCCCTGCCCTCAAGGAGGAACCGAATACATAAAGGTGGCAATGGGGATGTGCAGGAAGGCAGCACACGCACTGGCGACGTTAGAAAGCTCAACTGTGGCCGAAGGTGGACGGGGAGGCTTCTTGGAAGAGGCACAACAATGCAAAGAGAATTTGTTTCCTGGAAAATTGCATCTCTACCTCCAAATCTGATTGGGCTGATTGCAGAAACTAGTTATCTGAAGGTTTAGTGTACAACATTCATTCTAAACATGAACGTGGATGTTCCTGTTGAGAAGGAAAGGTCATACTGTGTGGATGATTCCACATCTTCTGGCCTTTTCCTGCCCTAAGCAATTGACCCTAAGCTCTCTGCCATACCCCTTTGGACTCTTGCTGTACTTTGCAGTGTGGTACTTTTTATGGGAATTAACCCAACCTTTCAAAGATGCTGAGGATTGGCTCTGCTTAGTTCTTTGGGTCCAGGGCAAGCCAAGCCCCTCAATGGGGGTGAAAATTGGTGAAAAACGTAAAACCTTTTTTTATATTTAAAGAACAGATATTGCATAAAGTACACAAACAGGTATAGAATCTATTTTTGGTATTAAAATTTCATGGTTGGTTGAGGTGACTAGGAAGAAAGTCTCAAAAGACAATGATGACAATGAAGTTGAGATCACTGGCATGCTGCCAACACTTAGAAGATGGCACCACCGGAATGGATGTACCCTCCTGGCCATCTGGCTGATAAGAAATTGCATGAATTATAGCCCCTATTGAGGAGGGGGCCCTGACGCCTCAGACAGCTTCCACTGCCTGCCAAGTGGGCTGACTGTGTTTATGTCGTTCTTTGCCTCCCAAACCTGCCCAGCAGAATCCTGTCAATGGCCCCATCTGCAGAAAATCAAGCTTTCCTCCTGGCTGTGGCAATACTTGGCAAGAAGATTAGGGCAATCCCCCGGGACAGGCAGTTCTTCCCATCTGCTTTGTGACACAGCCAGACGAACCATGCCTTCCCCGGGGACATATCCTCAACAATTCTGTTTCCAGGGACTTCTTGATGGCTACACAGGAGTTGAACACTTCACTTTATCACCTCTCCAGTAGACACCAGAGCGAAGGCCATCTCTCATTGAGCTTATTCTGCTCAGGCTGGAAGCCACTGATGCATTCACACTCGTTCCCTCTCCAGGACCACCAAGAGCCAGCCACACAGACACCAAGCAGCTCCTGCTAAGGACTCACCTGACACAACAATATCCATGTTTGGGCCTTGAGTTCCCTTTTTTAGAAGCTCTTTGTCATCCTTCCTGGTCTAATAAGAACTTTTTTCTGACATTTCTTTACATATTATACATTGAGTTATTTATTTTCTCAGTAAGAACAGGCTAGGATCTGTGACAGTAACAACCCCCAAATCTCAATGATTTAAAATACAAAGGTGTATTTCCAGCTCCTGGCCCTCCCCCCCGCCTCCTTTTCTTCCCTTCTCTTCTTCCTCCTTTTCCTGCAGTCTCCCCCCGCTGATTTCTCTCCTCCCATCCCCTTCAGGTTCACATCTTCGCTCCCTCACTTATTAGTTGTGCAGTTTTACTTTATTTTTTTCATGCCTCAGTAGCCTGATCTTTCAAGTAGGGGGCATTAATAGTACCTATTAATGGAGTTTTGGGAAGCTAAATAAATTTGTGCATGGAAAGTCCTCAAATCACACTTGACATAAAATAAGCAACTCAACTAATGTTTTGTCTAATTATTAGCTATCTGACTGTGACTCTGGGCAAGGGATGTGACAGTGAATTACATGGGCTTTCCCCTCACAGATGCAATGGATGGGGAGATGGACACATACAGGTAGTGGCAGGGATCCATGCGAAACCGGCGGGAGGCAGGATGAGGAATCCAGCAGAGGCTGAGAAGGCCAAACATGGAGAGACATTTAAGCTGGAATTTCAGGGAAACACAGGCCTATGCCAGGTGGAGACAGGGTGGAAGGGCATTGGGAACAAGGAGACCAGCTCCTGGGTATGTCTTCAACAGAGGAGAGGCATGTTCAGGTGTGAGTTCTAGAAAAATGTGCTGTGCTGCGTGCGTGTGTGAAGAGCAGACAGGACCAGGACTCAACCCTGGGGGGGCAGAGGAACCTTCAGGAGGCTATTGGCACAATCCAGGGAGAGAGGAGAGACCTGGGGGAAGGAATCAGCGGACACTACAGATTGATTGGGTCTTGGGCGGTGGTAAAGAGTCCACCAGATGTTTCTAGCCTGCCCCATTTGGGGGCAGAGCAGGACACACAGCCATTATCTGAAACAAGACACAGGGTGGGTCAAATTGAGTTCCCTAAATTACAACGGCCACATTTGCTAAAAGCCCAACCTCACATCGTCAGGCTGGAACAGGGCGATCTGTCTGTTCTCCTCCTGCCACCATGACAACGGGACTCCACTCCATTAAACCAATTTACTCCATCTTCCTAGACTCAGGAAAATGGAAGTGAGCTCTGGGGATGGTCTTCTGATTCCTGACCTCCAGCTCACCCCGGGAAGCACTGCCTCTTCAGCCCGACTGGCTGGCTGTCACTCTCCCAAGCTGTTGCTGAGGTTTCATCCATGGACTCTGGATCCTCCTCTCTAGTTATCCCCATTAGTCTTCAAAAGGGGCCCGCCAGGAGAGCAAGTCCTTCTTACTGCTGATGGCTTAGTTACGCTAATTGCACTGAATTTCTCTGTGCTGTGCCCAGCAGGGGCCTGCTGAGAGCTTGCTAGGCATTTTGCACAGTTGGCTGGCCCTGGAGACCAAGGCATGTGGCTAGGAAGGAAATTTGGAAAAGGGAGGGGATGGGGAGAGTGGCCTAGAGTGGAGCCTGCTTCATGTGGGGTGTTTTCTTGCCACTTCATGCATGCTTTCAGCCTCTGGAGCCTTCAATGTTGTCATTGTGTGTCTGTTGTCTGGTTTCCTCGGGGGCCATGAGATCGCCGGAGGCAGAGATTCTGTTGTGAACATGATGTGTCCAGCACCTGTGGAAACCTGACACAGGGCAGACAGTAAGTGTCTGTGGATTAACTGAGGGGTGTGTGTGGGGGTGGTTATTCACTTGAACATGAACTCCAGGAGGAAAAGTACTTCTGCTGTCTGTTTCATTCACTGCTGCATATTCAGCACCTAGGCCAGTGCCTGGCATGTGTTCAATTAATACACGAATGAATGAACAAATCCTCCTTTCCAGCACTCTGCAAGGTAGGTATGGTAGACTGCCATTCAGTTGTAATTATCCCCTCTCTCTCTGTCCTTCCCAGCCCCACTGTCCTGTGAGCTTGGCTGTGTGACTTGCTTTGACCAACATAATGATTGGGAAGCAGGCCTGACTCCAAAGTTCCTGCTCTTTCCTCTGAAAACGATTAGCTCAGGAAGAGGTTACCCTTCGAGGAAGGTGGAGTGGGCTTGGGAGGTGTTGGGGAGGTGGGTGTGCCGGGTTCCTGGCAGTAAGTCAAGGCTGTGGACTCTAGGAGTGAAGGGAGTCTGGACAGACAGATGCTGTCTGTGTCTTTGACCCTGAATGGATGTATGTGATACCCTCCTGCAAGGGCTATGTGGATGATTCCATATCTTCTGACCTTTTCTTGCTCTATGCAATTGCCCCTAAGCTCTCTGCTGTACCCCTTTGGACTCTTGCTGTACTTTGTAGTGTGCTACTTTTCATGGGATTTAACCTCACCTTTCAAAGATGCTGTGGGGTCCAGGGCAGAGAAATGAGCACCAAATGTGAGTATTGGCTCTGCTTAGTTCTTTGGGTCCAGGGCAAGCCAAGCCCCTCTTATAGCCTGGACTCTTGCAGCTATAAACCAGGGGCTTGAACCAGATACATTCTAAGAATCTGTCCTGGTATAGCTCTAAAAACAGACACTCCTGCTTCCTCCCTGTCCAGCTGGGGCTGAAAATCAAAGGAGACTAGAGCTGCAATATGATAAGATATCTGGAAGATCCTCAAGAAACGCTTGATGAATTTGAATGCCACTGTCAAGCCAGAAGACCTGGAATCAAATCTTAGCTTTGGCACTTAATACCTGTGAGACTTCAGAAAAGTCAATTCGTTTTGGGGAGATCTCAGTTTCCTGATGCAGAAAATGGGTAATAATAGCAACAGTGCAGAGCTGTTTAAAGGCAAATGCTGTAAGTGAAAGAACCCTGCACTTATTAGATACTCAGTAAGTTTGGAATATGCATCTCAACAATAATCCTCCAGGACAGGTGGTAGCAGGAGACATAGTCATAGGTTGGTGGCTTGGAGGATTACCTACAGGAAACCCCCTCTGCCAGTTCATAATCATAGGAACATTTATAAGGACTTATTAGCATACTAAGCTCCATACTAAGCATATGGTCTGTTAGCCCATTGAATTTTTACAGCAACTCCACGGAATACATAGAACAGTTATTTTCATCTTACACTTGAAGAAGCTGAGGCAGACAGAGGGAATTAAGGGAATTGGCTAAGGTCACTCAGTTAATGAAAGGCACAGCTGAGATTCAAATCTGGGTCAGACTGGCTCCAGAGTCCTGGCTTCCAACAGCAACACTAGGATATTCTCTAGGCTCTCACTACTCAGCGCTGTGCATGAGCATGAAACCAGCCCATCATGCTGTGGGTCTGGGCAACACGGCTTGGTTCCTCTGGAACGAATTTCATTAAGCTGTGCCTTGACAAGGTTTCATGAGTGTATACTAAGTAGGAAGGTGAGAAAAAGGCCTATGAAGTACACGATGGTGTTTACAACGGGGGTTTGGCCGATATCACAGCTCACTGCGTCATGCAGAAATTTCTCTGAGGTATCAGTGTTAGAAACTGGTGTGTATTTTTCTAACATAAGTGGTTCTCACTCCTGAGCACGTATCATTACCTAGAGGGCTTGTTAAACCAGATGCCTGGGCCTCACTCCCAGATTCGACGGTGGAGAGGGACAATCTAACAGGTTCCCAGGTGGTGCTGATGCTGCTGGTCTGGGGACCATGTGTTGAGAACCACTGCTATAGAGATTTGCCTAACAGAGCTTGTTTTCTTCTTTGCAAGGGCTGCTAGGAAGCGAAGAGCCAAATTAGGACCCATCCCAGCAAGAGCTCATGCATTTTCCATTCTAACTTCATGTCCAGCTTCCTTTCTTTCTTGCATTTTTCCATTTGTCACAATTCCCTCACTTACATGAATGAGCAAAGTAGTATTTATTTATTTGTTTGTTTTCAGAGACAGGATCTTGTTCTGTCACCCAGGCTGGAGTGCAGTGGCAGGATCATAGCTCACTGCAACCTCCGATTTCTGGGCTTAAGCCGTCTTCCTGTCTCAGCCTCCCGAGTAGTTGGGACTACAGGAGTGTGCCACCATGCCTGGCTAATTTTTTGTTTTATTTTTACTTTTTATTTTATTTTTAGCGAGGTCTTGCTATGTTGCCCAGGCTGGTCTTGAACTCCTGGCCTCGAGCGATTCTGCCACTTTAGCCTCCCAAAGTGCTGAGATTACAGGAGTGAGCTGCCACACCAGGTCCAAACTAGTACTCTAAAAAAAAATTTATGCATCACCAAAAGACTGTGAAACTGAGTAAAAAATAATCAAAAAGTCTGATTAAATGGCTAAGCTCTTGGATCCTCACGTTAGGCTAACACGAGAGTCACACTCAACCTCCCTATGCCTCAGTTTCCTCATCTGTAAAATAACAATTCCTGCTTCCTAAGTCCTTTGGAAAGATTGCCTGCGATAATGCATTCAGTGATGTGCCTAGCTGGGTGCTTCACACAGACAACTCAATAAATGCAAGTGATTATTATAATTATTATCAGGCAAAAAATAAATAAGTAGCCTCAGGACCGTCATTGCTCTCTGTTGACTCCCCCATGTGACTGAAAGGAAGAGAGGAAGCACGTTCGCATTATGTATGTTAGGAAGCCACCCTGGGGGAAGACAGCTTTCTCGTTTTCAGTCTTTGCCTGTACCGTTCTGCAGGAGACACAGTGAACAACAACACGCACGGCAGTGAACACCTTTTTCCTGTTCAGAGCATATGATTCTGAGGAGCACCAGGAGCCCCCAGTATATTGCTATCACACTGGAGGGAGACATACACCTCCCTATCGGAGAGTGATGAAAGGGAACGTGGAGGCACAAAATCCAGCTAGCCAGAGCCCGACTCGGAGCCAGGGTAGCCTTCCCTGCCTCCACCCAGGACTATGCTTCCCACTAGGACTTTTAACTCTTCCTCTAGCAAAGAAGATTTTACAGAGTAAGGAGATGGTAGTATGGCTTTGTGGCCATCGTTTCTCTGAGCTAAGTGTTTTCTCATTCTGATTTTGTCTTTGTATTAATTTCATCTTCATCATGCATCAGTCAGGTAGACATGGTTTTCCCCATTTTATGGGTGAGTAAACTGAGGCTCAGAGAAGCAAAGTGAATTGCCAAGATCACACAACTGATATTGTCTGACTTTGGCAATTGCCCTTACAATACTACATGTGAAGCCCAAAAGATCTGATGTCCCAGAGTTGGGAGCCTATTCCCCTTTTTTAACTGTGCTTCCTGCTCTTCTATCTATCACCAGCTCTCAGCAGCCCCCAGGTTTGCTTTTCAGCTCTGAGGATGATTGGCAGACAAAAGAGGTCTTATTTGGAATGAATGTAATGGTATCCTTGTTCCTAGGAGACAGATATGGAGGACTGGAGAAGGAGCAGGATGTGGGGGGGGGGGTGTCACAGGCCTCTAGGTCAAGTTCTAGTGCCTGTCTTCTCCTGTTCTCACTCCTTGAGCTGGGCATAGACCTTGAGGTAAAAACCTTTCAGAAGATGTCCAGGTGAACCCACCCAGCCCAAAATCAGAGTCCATTACTGTGGAAGGTCCAGCAGAACAAGGGGTGGGAGTGGTGTGTTGTAGTGGAGAGGACTCTGGGCTTGGGGTCAAAAGACCCGGTTATAGTCCTCACTCTGCTATTTCCTAGTGGTAGTGTGATTCCAGGTGTGGACTGAGTGAAATGCAGCTCATTCAGTCTGCCTGGCCTCCAGCCTCACACCTATTTTGAGACCAGACTTCATTACCTCTTCCCTGTAATGGGTTGAATGATGACCCCAAAGATATCAGGTCCTAGTCCCTGGAGCCAGTTAATGTTACCTTATATGGAAGGACTTCTCAGGTGATTAAACTAAGGGTCTTGAAATGGAGAGATTATCAGGGACTGTTCAGGTAAACACCACAAGAATTCTTATAAGAGGGAGGCAGAGGGAGATCTGGGACAGAAGAGGAGGCAGTGATGTGACCAGAGAGGCAGAGATTGGAGGGATGTGGCCACAAGCCAAGGAATACCAGCAGCCACCAGAGACCAGAAGAGGCAGGAACACACTCTCCCTGCAGCTTCTGGAGGGTGTGTGGTCCTGCTGATAGCTTGACTTTAGCCCAGTGACACTGATTTAGGACTGTAGCCTCCAGGACAGTGAGAGAATAAGTGTTTGTTGTTTTAAGCCCACTCAATTTGTGGTAATTTGTTGTAGCAGTTATGGAAAACAAATACAGCCCCCAAAATTCATTCTTCAAGAGTAATGGCAAGCCATGTAGATTTTGCTGCAGGTTGTGAGGGAAGAAGAGGAAAAGGTTTCTTGCTGTACATCCTGTGGCTCGAAGGCTCCACATTAGGGATCATTGCCCTCCAGAATCCCTCCCCGCTGACTGAGACCCTCATCTCACCTCCACAAACCTCTCTGTGACCTCAGAGTGTCCTGTCCAGTTTCTCCATTGCCACCTTCAGTCTGAATAGTCTATCTGGGCAAACCAAAGGGCCCTCCTTGGAACAGCCATGAGGAGGCAGAGATGAACCCTTCCTAAGAAGACACTGCATTTTCTTTGCCATGAGTGGGATGAGCATGGACTTTAGAGTTAGACAGATTCGGGGCTCACCAGGCTCTGTCACTCACTGCTGGGAGATTGTGACCTCTCAGCACCTTGTTACATTGTCCCTAAAGTGGGGGCTAGACTGCCCACCTCTAAGGGTTACTGTAGAAGTAGGAAAGACACTCAGTTCTGAATTTGTAAGTGATTGTTTATATTTGATAATGATGCTTAGAGTAACTGAGCACTTACTGTGGCTCAGGAGGTAAAGCTTTTTACTGGGATTAGCTCATTTACTCTTCATCACTACTCTATGAAATGCAAATTGTTCTCATCAGCCCACTATACACCTGAGAAAATGGAGGCACAGGAGGCTAAATAACAAGCTGAAGGTGACAGTGACAGGTAAGTGGATCCGAAGCAGAGCAGTCTGACCCCCAGAGCCACACCCTTGGGCATGAGGGACCAACAGAAGCACGATAGACAGGGCTGTTCCCTCAAGGAACCTGCACTGGGATTTAGCCATGTCTGTGCATCCTGGTGAACCGGAAGTGGTCCTTCCTCTAGCCAACAGGAGGCTTGAGGCATTGCCCACTTGAGAACACATCCTGGGGAAAGGAGCTCTCAGGGTCAGTTGTGGAGGTAAGAATCTGAACTCAACCCAGGGGACAGAAACGTGTGGTTGACACTGGTGTCTGGCCCCAGCCTAGGGCGCTGCCTGTTAGGAAGGAGCAGTTTCCTGGAAAAAGTAGTGCTTCAGTGGAGGGGAATTGGAGCAGCAGAAGAAGGAAACAATGGATGCTGGATTCATCATGAGGTTCTGCACAGAACAAGTGGAGTAGGCCTAGGACACTGAAGGGACAGTTGTGAACATGGCCGTGTGGACACAGACTGGTGGGGTAATGGTTACGAATTTTAGTATATGTTATTATGAGGACTGGATGAGGTCGCACATGTGCATTAGACAGGCCACATGGCCTGTCCCTCCTGGATCCCCCAAACTACCCAGCCTAAAGCCCTGGAAGATGGGAAAACATTTGAGACGGCCATGGACTCCAGGCTCCTTTCCCCTTCCTGTTCTCCAGCCAGGCTGATTGACCACAAAGGCTGTCAGTCATGTGATCATTTTATAGTTGCTTGAGAGATCTCTGCCTGGTGATTAAAAAGCAAAAAGAGCTTCACATTCACTGGGAAGACCATAAAAACAAAAACATTGATGAGGATGCGGAGAAATTGACACCTTGTCCCTTGCTTGAGGGATTGTACAATGGTGCCACTGTTACGGAAAACCGTTGGACAGTTTCTCAATAAATCAAACACAGAATTACCATATGACCCAACAATTTCACTCCTAGGTATATACCCCAAAGAATTAGAAACAAGTGTTCAAATAAAATCTTGTACATGAATATTTATAGTAGCATGATTCACAATGGCCAAAATGTGGAAACAGTCCAAAGGTTCATCAACTGATGAATAAACAAAACTGTGTGGTATAGCCACACATGGAATGTTACTCAGCCATAAAAAGGGACGAAGTGACCAGGCACGGTGGCTCACTCCTGTAATTCCAGCACTTTGAGAGGCTGAGGCAGGCAGATCACCTGAGGTCAGGAGTTCGAGACCAGCTTGGCCAATATGACGAAACCCTGTCTCTGCTAAAAATACAAAAAATAGCTGGGCATGTTGGGCATGGTGGTGAGTGCCAGTAATCTCAGCTACATGGGAGGCCAAGGCAGGAGAATCACTTGAACCCAGGAGGCAGAGGTTGCAGTGAGCTGAGATCACGCCATTGTACTCCAACCTGCTTGGGCAACAGAGCGAGACTCAGTCTCAAAAAAAAAAATGGGATGAAGTACTGACACATGCTACAACACAGAAAGACCTTAAAAAACATGATGCTAAGTGAAAGAAGCCAGACACAAACGGCCACATGTTGCATGATTCCTTTAAATGAAATATCCGGAATAGGCAAATCCATGGAAACAGAGAGCAGATGGGTGGTTCGCAGGAGCTGGGGGGAAGTGGGAATGGGGAGTAGCTTCTTAATGGATATGGGGCTTCCATCTGAAGTGATGAGAAGAAAGTTCTGGAACCAGATAGTGGTGATGGCTGCATGCTGTTGTGAATGTAATTAACGCCACTGAATTGGATCCTTCGAAATGGTTAAAATAGTACATTTTATCTTATGTGTATTTTCCCACAATAAAAAAATTAAGATGGGCTGAGTATATCCAATAGTTTCCCTGTCTTGCACAGCAGCTGGGAAATAGCAAGAAAATAAGGAAGCAGCAGCAAAGGCTAAACTGTCTTGAAGAGTAGGGCCAGAGGAGTTCCCAGCCCAGCTGTCATCGTCAGGACAGAGGGACTTAGATGAGCAGAGCCCATGGGAGGTTGGGGGGACGTTATAAGAGAGGGTGGGCAGGTGGCTGACAGGGGGGATGGGGGATTCTCATCCCCATTCTGAAATGAGGGAACTAAGAGGTGATCCTGCCTCATGCGGCCTGTGACACAGAGACAAAATCAAACCCAAGTCGGCCTGCCAAGCTCAAGCCTTTCACTGTTGTGCCACACTGCCTGGCAGTTTGGGTAGACATGCTGCCTGAGTCGTTTCCTGAGTGGGAGTAGGGAAAGAAGGAGACCCCTCAACTCAGAGAACCAGATCTGCTCGGGAAAGCAGCAGCACAGGTGGCCGCTGCAAATGGCCTCTTTGTTTTTGTTGAAGGTTGTTTGCCAGAACTTCCTTGCCTCTGTGCTGCGTGTGGACACGTGCACCAACAGGTCCTCTCCTGGGGGGCTGAACCCATCTTGGGTGTAGTTCTCAACTTGCTGGTGGGGTGAGGCTGCTGGGCCAGTTCCTGGGGTGGGGCAGATCTGGGAAATGCCCTGAGCAGCTCTGCGTGGAAGCTCCTGTTGTCAGTGCCTGGACAAAGGCTCTCCATCCTCCATTATGTACCAGGAGTGAGCAGGGAATGGGTTCTCATTTTTCTGTGGCTTCCTCACCCCTGGGGATTCTCAGGGACAAAATGGTCCACGCTTATGCATACAAAGCCTTGCCATTCACAGAGATCCATTGGCTTCTCCCTGCAAGTGTGAGATGAGCCACAGTGAAGGGCATGATGGGATGGGGCCAAGGATCCTAAATGTTCAGCTCAGCCTCAGTGGGGCATCCACTGTTCCTTCTTCCGTTCCTCCAGTCCCCGCCCTTGAAGGACTGCTGTGTCCAACATACACTGCTGCCCCCATGGGCTCTGGCATCACAGTGGGCTACCAGGATGCCAGTGCACCCTGGCCTCACCTTCCCCAGATGTCATGAACCAGTACTTTCCCAAGTTCATTTCAGTTGGGTTTCAGTCACTGGCAACTGAAAAAATCCTAATAGCAAGGACCTGAGGTTGCCCTAGAAGTCAACCCACCCTTCCCATCTTGGTAAATGGCACTGCCTGTTGGGCAAGTCAGACACCTACGAAGGCCCTCCTCTTCCCTGGTTCCCACCACCAGGCCGTCACCATGCCAGGTGAACCTGTCCCTTCCTCTCCCTCCTACTTCAAGCCTTGTCACCTCTTGCCTTCAACAGTTTTCTTCTCCAGGTTTCTCAGAAACTTCCCCTGTACCCAAGAGAGTTCTTTACTCACAGTCTCTTCCCCTCCACCTCCTGTTCCTCCCTGAATCTACCCTCTAACAGTGAAGACAGAGTGGTTTTCCTGAAACATAAATGTTTTGGCTGTCAATAACACACATCATCTGTAGACTAAATTTCAGCTTTCTAGCTTGGCATTCAAGCCCTTGCCAGGTCTAGGCTCCATGTGTCCTGAGCCTCAGCTGGGGCCCTGGCCCAACCACACGGGTGATCCAAGAGTGTGGCAGGCTCTCCCTCCTCACCTCTGCCTTTGCTTGCATGACCCCATGCTGGGACACCCTCTGTCTTCTGGCTAGCTGGTCACCATCACGTCCCTACCCTCCCATCCCTGCATCGTCTCCCGTCACCCGCAGGGTGCTACTCAGACCCCTGTGCACAGCCTATCTTGTCACGTGTGTAACCCTGTTTCCTTGTCTATCTCTTTGAGGTCTGTGCACCTGGGGTTGGCATCCTTCTCATTTGTCACTGTGTCCCTGGCTCCCAGCACAGAGCCTGTCACACAGCGGAGCTCCACATAGAACCAGTACATATGTTAACAGAAAGCGATCACTGAGCCTGAGCTCAGGGCTCTGCACTCTCAAGGGACCGAAGTGGAAGCTTTTCCTTCAGCCCCTCCTCCCTGCCAGAGGTGTGATTTGGACCACTGAGGTTCCTCTTTGCAGCAATTCAGCTCATCGAACCTCCAGCGACACTTTGAATTCCTGTAAATTACTTCCCTGCTATGACTTGTAAGCCAGGTTGCCAAGCAACGGAAGGGGATTTGGTCCTTATCAAAGGGCCTCATCTGCACATTACGCATTAGAAAGATGTCCGAGAGTAGGTCTGGGGTGGGTGGGATCCCACTCCCTTGGCCCCCTGCCCTGCTGGTGCACCAGCCTCAGCTGGGGCCTGGGCCCTTGCCCTGGAAGGAGCTGGCCATGTTGGTGGCACTTGGGACTTCTCTTTCTGCTCTGCCATTCATCTGGCTCACTCGGGGCCAGGAGAGGAGAGGGCACTCACTAGCCGTGTGACGCATTGCAGAACCTTGGGACCACACGCCTTAGAATCAGAAGGCTCAGGGCTTGCATCTCACGACTGGCACTTTGCCTCATACCCTTGTGAAACTCCTTTTCCTGGTTCATCTGGTTTTCTCATCTGGCTCCTGTAAATATGGAGACCCATCTGCCAGGGCCAGGAGGATGAGATGAGGTGACTGGCTGTGGTGATGCCTCTTCCTGGTTTGTTCTTAGTCCTCGAGTCTATCCCTGACCGGGGCTTGTGGGAAACCAGAGCACTGTCTTGTCAGGCTCACTGTGTCAGTGCTGAGTGAGTGGGCCACCAAAGGGAAACAAGAGAAACAGTGGTCACTACTGTGGTCCTTTGGGAATGTCCTGTCAACCAATTTAAAAGTCACAAACTGCACAGCAGACAGGGGGATGCTCACTTCCAAATTTCCTTCCAACACTGAGGAATTTTCCAACTGCTCTTACTGGGCACCTGCCCCAGACCAGCAGCCAACCAGGCGTCCCCATCCTCATCCTCCCGAAGGCTCTGGGATAGGCTGTTCCTGTCTCCACTGGCATTGAAGCCCAGTGGCGGGATTTGATTCCAGATCTGCTTGGCTGAGAAGCAGAGGAGGAAAGTGGTGAGTGGGTAGGGCAGTGTGAGGCCAGGTGGGAGGACCCTCTTTTGTGGGCCTGGATCAGTGCCAGGGCCCAGGGCCCCCTTTATAAGTATTTGTTGACTGACTTGCTGTCCTCAAAGCAAAGGATGGCCATGTACCATGCGGGAGATGGTCTTCACACTTTCACAGTTCTGCAAGAGAAAGTTATAGAAAGGTTGGCACGTGATGTGGGATGACGGACACTGGGATTCTAGGGTCTCTGAATCACACACAGAGGCAGCCTTCTGCTTCACCTCGGAGGACAGATATACTGGAGTGGCATCAGGATATCTGGACTCAGCCTGGTCCTCCGGCACCATCTCGGTCTCTGGCAGTTTCTGTCTCCCGCTGCCTGCTCCATTCCCCCTCTGCCAGGGCCAAGGCCCAGGTTAGACTCCAGACAGGTTCTGCCTCTTCAAAGACCCCTGCTCAATATCTGCAGGCGGCACTGCCAGTCCATTACCATGCTCGATGCCTCCGTTACAGTGCAAAGCACACATTTCAACCACCTTCTCCCTGTGCTGGCCTGTGGGCTGTCTGAGCACAGGAACCAGATCTGGCCCATCTGTGGCCTGGAGCAGGTGTTTAGTAGAATTGTTGAAAGGCAAAATGAGTGCAATCTTTTTTTCTGCTTTCTTCACTGCTAAATTATTTATTGTCTCTGGTCCTATCTGCCCTCAAATTTCATTGAATTTCCTTCTTCCATCTCACATGGCTTTTTAATACAACTTGTGTCCTAAAAACTAGAGAAGCCCCAAACAGATAAACTGCCTCATTCTATGACAGGGCCCTGGAGCTGGAGCCCTGGGCTTTCCGGGCAAAGCAGAAGCCAGGCTGAAGTTTCTCAGGAAGTTCTAGTCCAGCTCTCACATGGCGTTCCACCTTGTGCCTCCATCTCCTGTGATGTCTCTGGGGATGGCTGGCAGCTGACTGTGGTTCTGATCCATTGCTCCCATAATTACTTCCAAATGTCTTTTTTATGAAGCCATATCTCCCCCACACCACTGTGACTCTCAGTTGTCCCTGGCACGTGTCCCATTAGCTCCAAACCAGGAGCTGGTGTATTTAAAAGGCACTGCAGCCCAGCCTACAGCCTTCGCATGCAAACTGCAACAAGGCTGCTTTGTACACAGAAGGAAGCGATGGCGGGTGTCGTGTTTGTCATCTTTAGAATCTTTGTCAACTTTAAAATATGAAACCCATTTCATAGAGGAGGAATTAAAGTCAGAAGGCTGAGTGACTTGTTCAAGGTCACACAGCTGATAAGTGGTAGAGCTGGAATTGGAAACAAAGTCTTTCTAAGCAGAACTCAGCTCTGAAGTGCAGTGTTGCCAAACATTGATTGGCCATCTGCTTGCTGCATTCCAGTCCCTGCACTAATCAATTTATATGGGCAATCTCATTAAACCCTCACAGTGGCCGTGGAGTGTGAGGAACAGTGGGCTCGCTTGCCCAGGGTCACACAGCTAACACAGGGCTGAGTGGAGATTTCAATCCAGGCCCTTTTGGATGCAGAGCTTAAGCTCTAACCATTTGCTGTCTGCCCCTGCAAATAGTGCCTGTCTACTGAATGCAAGGACCAAGTTAGGTCCTTAGGAGACAGCCACGAATGACATGCTCCAGGGAGAAGATGACAAGGCAGTCATCAGTTGCAGTGTAATGTAGGAAGTATGGTGTGATGGTCTGTCCAGGGTGGGGGAGGTAGAGGAGGTAGGCATGGGTGCACAGAGGATGGGGTGCTACCTGGCCTGAAGGGGTTGGCTCCCAAGAGTAGGAGAACATTAAGCTGCATCTTAAAGGACAAGCAGGATTTGGGTGAGAAAAAAAACAAAAAAGGAAGGGAATTCCAGGCAAAGGGAACAGCTGTGCTAAAGCCCAGAAGCTAAATACAGCATGATGTCTTCAGGGAAATGCTGGCCATTCCAGGTGGCCTTGGCCAAGAACTACAGGTGGTGAGAAACTTAAGGTGAGGCTGGAGAGGCAGAGCAGGGCAGGATGAGTAAAGCATGGGATTAAGAACAGTAGTGTGAGGACTAGTTACCTGAGCCAGCTCTACTACTAACTAGCTGTGTGGCCCTGAGCAAGTTAATTGACCTCTCTGGGCCTCGTTTCTTCATCTGAAGGGGGTGACACTGACAGAGCCTATACCTCAGGGTTGTCTTCACATGGCTTGAATGAGCTGGTGCCTGTAACAGTGCCTGGCACATCATGTGCTCTCAATAAATGTCATCTCAGGATTGATGAGGACCCTGGGGTACCAAGCTGAAAAGCTCCAGTTTTCTCCTAAACAGAGTAGGCAGTGGAAAGAGAGTGAATGACTTTAAAAGGAGGGAAGTACTGTTTATAATATATTTTCTTTCAATAAGTGCTTGTTTGACTAAGTCCTCTGTCTGTCCTCACTGAAATACCTCCTTTAAGTCAACGCTGGAGGAAGGGGGACGAGGGAGAGGATACGCAGGTGAAACTCATCTGCTTGGCTTCCGGGTGGTCTGGTTTCTTCTCTTTCTTCTGCTCAGTGTTCTGACTTCTCGCTCTTCCCCACCCCCAGGCCCGTCACACGCCCATGCCCATTCCACAGTCCTGAGCATCATGGAATCTTGGGGTGGGAGGGCACCTGTGAGCTCCACTTGGCTACTTCCTTCTCCTCCACCTGTGACCAGAAAGGCTCTTCTTGATTGTCTCCAGTGATGGGAGACTCATTCCTTGATATGCAGGGCCTGTAACTCTGAAGGGTTGGGAGAGACTAGTTGTCCTGATCTCCTTTGAGATGCAGGAAACTAAATCAGATACCATCATGATATTGCATGGGATTCTTGGGGGGAGTAAGGGTCTTCTCACCTGTATCTGGGTGAGAGGCCCCAGCCCAAAAAGGGATGCACGATGTACTGCGACAACTTTCCCTCCATTGTGATCACAATGGCTGGCATTTATCGAGCGCTACTGTGTGCCTAGCAGTTTGTTTTAGCTCATGTTAATTGCTGCTTCATCCTCACCCATGATTGATGGCAAATTTTCAGAGGAGAAATGCGGTAGAAGAAGGAGGAGTGAGCTGGTTCTATGTGGTGCTCCTTCCAGTCTCTGGCTCTCGTTAAGACACCAGAAGCCCTCAACCCCAGGGTAGCCTGTAGGTCGGCACAGGTCATTGAGATCCGCAAACTGCCTTACTTACCATCCAGGGCCTCAGCCTTTGGCTCCCTGCCCTTTCTTCCTCTTCTGCCTCCCTTCCTATGCCACCAACACACACACACACACACACACACACACACACACACACACACACACACAACAATACACAGTGAGGCTATAGGAACGAGCACATCAGATGGCTTCAGGGCCTGTTTGCACTCAGTGTCCTACTTTGGCTTTGGCATCTGTGATGACAGGAAGCTCCTGCCCCTACACAGCCTCTGCTGACTTCTGCCCACTGGCCCCTTGCAGAGCAGGGGGAACACTCTATTCTTGAGAGGGCCCTTCAGGAGTAAGAGGAGAACTTCTTGGCACCTCCCAGGCCTCCCCTCTCTGTGTGAGCCTAAGCTCTCCTCTGCAACCAGCTCCTCTGTGTCTTTGGATAAAAGTTTCCTGAGCCCCTCTAGGACTCGAGCCCACCCATGTCCTGGTCCTTTGCTTCGTCCACTTGCTTTTTCCTGGGGGTTTGCTGCTATACTCACAGGGTAGGTACCTTGTCCAGGGCACATGGAGGATGGGTTGGCCAAAAATGGTAGTGACAGAATTTGAAACCAGGCTATCCAACTCTAGGGACCACAGCCAGGTGTCCAGCTCAAGGCAGGGATTCACCAAACGTGGACTAAGACGACCCTCTTCAGTGCCTTCTCTCTGATCTGCCACCTCCCTTCCTGGTTCCTGCTGGTCTGGACTCCCGCTGGTGATCTATCGGAGAGGGAGGGCTGGCAATTCCTGCCTCCTCCCAGCTTCCCTCGGCTGCCAGAGAAGCAGGTGGCTTCCCCTCATCTCCCATTCGAAGGGTGTTGAGCTGGTGGAAGGCAGATGAATGAGCTCCTCAGCCAGGGAAGATTTTGTTGCTAAATACACGGTCTGATTAGGAGTGATTGAAGGGCTGGAGAGAGCGACTGCAGTTGGCTGTGATTTGTTCCGATCTGAAGTAGTTCTAAACAAGTCACCGGGAGGCAGGAGTGGGTGCCGCAGAGTTCAGCGGCACAGGGCTTGGCAGTGATACATTTCCTGTGGGCGCCGGGGCCTTTCCAGCAGTTCCGGACAGAGTTTTCAAACAGTTTTTGAAAGCGGATTCGGCACATTTATTTTGTCCCCTTTCCACTTGGCATTGAAGCTTCCCCCTTTTTGTCTTTCTCTCTCTCTCTCTTTCTTTCTTTCTCACACATATATATATAAATTTCTCTGTCTTTCCAGCATCAGAAGTGAGCTGCAAATTCAGTGGAGGAGGCTTGGGAAAGCAAAACCAGCCTGGTGTGGAATAATGATGTTATCTGCAGCCCGAGATCAGCCATGGTAGTGCCTCCCGCGTCGTCTGACAAGGAGAATCTGCTTGAGAGAATTCATCCTGTCAGGATTGAAGGCAGTAATTGGGGCCAGTGATTCATGACCCCTTTATGGGCTCATGAATACATTCATCTCCCAGATTTATCTCATTTCTAAAATCCATGATCGTCAGTTCCAGCCAGAGGTGGTGTGTGTGCGGGGCGGGTGGGTTGGCTGGCATGGCGGGAGAAGCCTCTTTGCAACACAAGGGAGCGCACTCAGGAAATGAGGCTCAGTGAAGAGGTTTCATTTAGATGGTTTGTGGGATGACTGACTCAGCCTGCAACAAGGCCTGATAGCTCATCCTTCCCCCAGCAGGGGAGGGTGAGAGTCAGTCCCTTCATTTGTCAAATCTGCCTTGGTTTGAGTCATAGGATTGCTGCAGCTGCAAGTCACTGTCCTGCTCCTGGCCTTTAAGCCAGATTGAACCAGCCACCCACGGTGTGGACCCAAATGCTCCTTCTAGGATGATGACCTTGGACCGACCCCTAGCAGAGGCAGGATAGACCAGTGGTTGGGAGTGTGGATGCTGGAGCCGGATTAGCTGGGTTCAGACCCAGCCTTCCCCGTTCAGCAGCTACATGAGATTCAATGTGTTACTTTAATTCTGTGCCTTGGTTTCCCCCATAAAACTCACCTATAGCGTAATTGTACAGCTGAAGGGAGTTAACACAGATCCAACACTGGTACACAGCCAGTGCTCACTCAGCGTGAGGTCACACCACTCACGTTCCCTTGCTGTGTCTGCTTCCCAGAAGCTCCGATCCTTGATTTTGACATCTGCTTCTAGTCCCATGGTTGGGGACCCCCTGGACAACCTCCATTTGGCTTCTAGCATCTGTGCTTTCTGTATGCATTTTAGCCCTGATCACAGCTCCAGCTCTGGTCTCACAGGACTCCACTGATTAAGCAGGTCCCAAACTGGGTGGTGTTCAGACAGGATGAGAGCTTTGAGACTGTTACCCAGCAGTGTCTGTTTGCAGATGGCCGAGGCACTGGCCCCCAGTGGCTTGGCCGGTAGCTGGCAGACCTGGCGCTCCTGGCTTCTAGTCTCATGCTCTCTCCACGGCTCCATGCCACATGGGGTGGTGTTTTCTCTATCGTGCCATTCCTCTTCTCTACTGTGGCTCAAGGCAGAGACCTGGTTCCTGGACAGTCACTGCAGCCTGGTGTGGGTCTCTATGGTGGGAGTGTTTCTTAGTTCCTGGTCCAAGAGGCAGCTGCCCATGGCGTCAGCACTTTCATGTGACAGCTGTCCTAACAGTTGATACTGTGGGTGTGATGGGCACAGGGCGTCAGCATTTGCAGAGAAATGTACTGACTTACAGTAGGCAGGTAAGCCTGCCTGTATTAGGGTGGAGACTGGAGGAATTCTATTCTTCTACAATTAGTTGTTTGAATTACTGGCTCTTTCTTGAATACAAGAGAATAAACAAACCCTCTGTGTGCTGTTTCTTTTGGTGCTTTCAAAGCCCTGTTATAAAGGCCCTGTATCCTCAGAAACAAGTTTTGAGTCCCTGCATCTTAGAGGGAGCCTTTAGTAACAGCATTTGCAATGCTGGAAGCCTTGCTGTGAGAGCTAGTTTGAAATGAGCTTGGATGAAGCCCACCATCCGAGACGGTGACTCCCATGTGCATCTCACATGCACACCTTCCCTAAGGTTAGCAGAACATCCTGCGTGTCAAACATATTGTCTAAAACCATGACACAAACTTGCAAAACATAAAGGGATGATGGACTGATCCACCGTAAAGAGCTTGGCTCTTTGGAGTTAGAGTCTTAGGTTCAGATCTAGCCATTTGCTCGCAGTGTAACTTTGGCAAAATCATCTAAGGTCTCTCAGTCTCAGCTTGCCCTCTATAAAATGGGATAGAAATACTTCACCTGCAGAGATGTTAGAAAGTTTGAATCAGTTAACACAGGTGATCAATAGGTGCTTGTTCTTCCTCCTTGTCCCTTCTTCCCACATTCTGAAACCTATGCACTCAAGGGCATCCTAGTCCACACCCTGGAGAGTAGTCCTGGAGATGGGCAGTGAATCATCCCAGAGGATCCTGCAGGGAGCCCTTCCTTCCATCATCGTGGGCTTCTTTATCAGAGCCATTCCAGGCAAAGTGCTCAGCATGGAGGTTAGCTGCCCAGGCAGGCTTCTCTGCTTCTTCAGCCAGTCACAACTGCATGTGAATTATTTTTGTGGACCATTCCCAATCCCACTACTGATGGAACTGGCACAGCCCCTGAGACCCAGCTCCCTGGTCCAAGGAGCCGTCGTACTAACAGACTCTGCTTCAGAGCAGAAACCCAACTGGGTTTTATCACTGCTTCCCCCTTCACCTGTACCCCTGTCCTCCATTTCTACTCCCACCCCACTTCTCACTCCCAGTCCCAAACCCCAGCCAAGCCCCATCACAACCAATGAACACCTGTCACTCAGGACTCTTTGGGGAAGCCAGGACTGGGGAGTTGCTTGGACTTTGGTGGCCTTGAAGTGGGCCTTGACTCATATCTGCCACAGAGGAGATGGTGTGGGGGGACCTGTGTTAACTGGGTTGGATTGGCCCGGTACTCCCTCCCACCTAGCTGCTCATGCAGCATTTAAAATTGCATGGCCAAACTGCTACACTCTTAGTGAGAATCCCAACAGGAAGAGCTACAGGTAATGTTTTCCACATGTGGACACTGTGGAAGGCCCTACTTTCCGTAACTCATCAAGGGGACTACTGTTATTTCCAATTTACAGATAAAGAAACTGTAATTAGGCTGGGTGTGGTGGCTCACACCTGTAATCCCAGCACTTTGGGAAGCTGAGGAGGGCAAATCACCTGAGGTCAGGAATTTGAGACCAGCCTGGCCAACATGGTGAAACCCCACCTATACTAAAAATACAAAAATTAGCTGGGTATGGTGGGAGTCAGCTGTAATCCCGGCTACTCGGGAGGCTGAGGCAGGAGAATTGCTTGAACATTGGAGGCAGAGGTTGCAGTGAGCCGAGATCATGCCACTGCACTCCAGCCTGGGCAATAGAGTGACTCTGTCTCAAAAAATAAGAAAAAGGAACTGTAGTTAAGAGAGTCACTAACATGCCAGCCCACAGTGGGAGTGGTTGTCTTGGAACCCTGGCTTTCATACTACAAAGTGCTGCTCTGTAACCACGTGGCCATACCCCTCTCCTGGTAGGGAAAGAGTCAAATATTATCTCTTTCTACCCCAGGGGAGGACTGATATACCCAAGGTGGGATACTTTCTGAGGTGTCCAACATGCCATCGCTGGCTCTATGCATCCTATTATTGGATTATTCCCAGCAGATGTGATTTATCAGGAAGGAAGAGGTACCAACAAAGATGAAGGAAGATGGCACCAGTCACAGAGCTCCTAGTGTGCTTTACACCCTACTGGGTACTGTCGAATATTCAGAGGTCCTGGCCCTGCCAATCTCTAGCTTTGTCTTCTAGGGAAAGGCATCCTTTGGAAGCCTTGAGTCCCATAACATGGGGGACCCCTCAATGTCAGATGTCTCTTCCAAGAATTATACCTTGACTCAAGCTCTTGACACATGATTGAATGAAGAATTATATCTTGTATTCTGTTCTACAACAGAGGTTCAGAAAGCTTCATTGACTTTTCCAAGATCACCTGAAGCTAAAGCCTATTTTCTTCACACCACCTCAGGCCTCCTCTTCTTTTTCTCCAGTAATAGCTGGGAAGGAAAGGCCCCCAGACATATATTCCAAAACTCTAGTCCCTGCCTGAGGCCCACGCTACTGTGGTGACCCCCTCCGTCTCCCTCCACTCAGGGAAAGAGTGACTGAGAAACAGGGATGAGGCTCCTCCCTTCCCACCCCTCCCAGCCGGGGATGATGTCTCACTTAATGAGGGATTGTGGGTGGGTGGAAAACACACCCGATTTATCTTTGTTGCCTAAATACCTCTTAAGTTCTCCCTTGAATACTTCTAATTCAGCAGAATGTGAACAATTATAGCAAGAAGCTATTCATAGGTGGAAGGGGGCTGATGGAATTATTTATCAAAGTGACATTTTAATTATAGTGAAGAATGAGTTTGTTGTCACCGAGATGGAAGGCAGGGTTACTTGGCCTCCACACACCCCTCCAAAGCAAATTACAAACGCTCCCCTCTCCATGATATCTCCATTAGGTGCTAAGGACAGAAGAAGCCAATGGTAGGTTCTTTCTGGTAAACATTTCTGGGAGGAGGTGAGGTGACTCCTGAGAGGGATTCTGCTTCATGCCAGGAGCTGTGGAGTCTCTGGAACACATGGGGTTGGCAGGTAGAAGCCAGATGGGTTCAGAAGACTCTGTCTCTGTTGTTTCTCTCACCCACCTGTGGACCAGGCCACCTGGCCACGCTGTTCTCACGTACATACTCTTTTAAAAGGTAATATATGTGCATAGCAAATTCCAACTATGTAAAAGCATAGATGGTCAAAATTAAGTTACGAAAGTAAATGAGCCAAATTTATTGACCTCCCTGGCTCTTGGTTCTGCTTTTTTGAGGCAACCAGTATGTCCAGATTCTTCCGAATGAGTTCAGAAATAATCACATACAGAAGCATATCCATAGTACGTGCTGACTTTGGTTTTCTTCTTTGATTGTAACTGGGCTATTTTGCATTCCCAACTAGGAGGAAAGCAAGCAGAAGGCACAGATTATGTTTTGGGCTTCTTGTGTTTGCCCAGAGCTTACAGCATAGCCGTGTTAATTTCTACTATTTAGGCAGGCCCTGACACATGCTAGTCACATGCTTAGCACTTTGCAGAGGTCTTCTTTGCTCAAATCTTCTAAACAATCCACTGAGAACTGATTTTCTACATTTTGCAGAAGAGGAAGCCCGGGTTTCCAGCCGCTAACTCAAGTGTTCAGGTTACCTGGGGACTTTAGGTGTGGCCTCGGTCTTGCATCCACTTATGTAAGAGATTATGTAAGTGCATCCAGCATGTAAGAGATTCTGACCGGTGGGTGCCACTGTGCCAAAGACAAGTAGTCTCTGATCTCAAAGCACACTCAACTTATGTAGTGGATGGGACAGGCAGGAGACAGATAAGTAAATCAGCATGATGTTATGGTGCAATAATAGTAGGTTTCATGAAATGTGCATTAGGTTTGGAAAGAGAAAGATTGATATTTCAACACAAGGTCTGTCATTTTCAAGCTGTGTGACCTTGGATAATTAACTTAGTCTTTCTAAGGCTTAGTTGACTTTACTGTAACATGAACATATTAATACCCACCTCATTGGGCAGTTAGAAGGATTGGGAATACTATTGACAAAAATGTGAGTGGAATTAATAAACATCTCTCCAAGAAAGGTATATAAATGGTCAACAAGAACATGAAAAGATGCACAAATCAGGAAAATGCAAATCAAACCACAATGAGATACAATTTCACACCCATTAGGATGGCTATTATTAAGAAAAACAAACAAGGGCAACAGAAAATAACAAGTGTTGGTGAGGATGTGGAGAAATTGGAATTCTTGTGCGCTGCTGGTAGGAATGTAAAATGGTGCAGCTGCTATGGAAAACAATATGGCAGTTTCTAAAAGAATTAAAAATAGAATTACCATATGATCCAATAATTCTGCTTCTGGATACATATCCAAAACAATTGAAAGCAGGGACTAATATCAGATATTTGTGCAGCCATGTGTATAACAGCATTATGCACAATAGCTAAAAAAGGTGGAAGCAACCCAAATTTCTATCCTCAAATGAATGGATAAACAAAGTACAATATATAGTTATAATGAAATATTATTCAGCTTTACAAAGGAAGGAAATTCTGAGACATGCAACAGCATGAATAAAGTCTGGGGTCATTATGCTAAATGAAATAAGCCAGGGTACAAATACTGTATGATTCTAATTATATGAGGTACCTAGAGTAGTCAAATTTCTAGAGACAGAAAATAGAATGGTGGTTGCTAGGAGCTGGGGGGAAGAGGTAATGGGGAGTTGTTGAATGGGTACAGAGTTTCAGTTTTGCAAGATGAAAAACATTCTAGAGATGGATGGTGGTGAAATTTGCACAGCAATGTGAATGTATTTGGTGGCACTGAACTGGGTACTCCCATATGGTTATGTTATGTATATTTTACCACAGTTTTTAAAAAATGAATTGGGAGATCTCAACAAGTACTAATTCACTCTCCTCTTTTCTTTCCTCTTTCCTTAACATCAAGCTAAATGGAGCTTCCACCACCGTCCAGGTCTTGAGAATACAGCCTTTGACTCCTACCTCCATGTGGCTCAGAGTCTACTGGGAAGGGCACAGTCAGGCAGTCATCACTCTTGTAATTTGTGCTATGCTAGAGGTTAGCCTAGGACTCAGGGAAGCAGGAAATGAGCCTGGAATATTTGCGTTTGCGCAGGTACACACCTCTTACTCAGCTTGAGTAGAGGGACAAGGACAGAGAACATTGTCTGAAGGAGCTGATGTCTCTGCACACAGTAGATGCTCCATGGGTGTGGCGGTCGAGCCTGACAAAGATGCTCAATGTCCTTGTTCTCTTCTTCTTTCGAGGGCAGTCTGTGTGGCTAGATGCCTGAGTTCTGGCCCAGAGGATGGGAGTGGAGGTGGTGCACCTCACTTCCAGGCCTGCCCCATACAAACTAGAGGCTTCCTCCAGGCTCCCTTTCCCAGCCAGCAGCATAAGGGGGAGGTTGGAGAGCCTCAGTATGGAAGGAGCCTGCATGCAGGCAGATGCAGACACACCTGTCCTCTCTGAGCTGCACTGGCTGCCATGGCAATGAGAAGTAAAGTATTGTGCTTTCAGCCACAGACACTTAGGGCTATTTGTTACAGCATTTGCACCGCTCTGACTAATACAGTCCAGCAAGGGATCTGATTATTTGAAATAAAGAGTCTCAGTAATGGTCACAGTCATGTTGAATCCTCCCCAGTTGGGTGGTGAGGTAGCTGGTGTTGAAGGTGCAGGCAGCTTAGCGTGAGGCTGGAACCTCCCTCACCCTTCCCACCACCCTCTGAGCCAGTGCCTGTCCCAGCACTGACCATCACCAAATCATAAAGCAGAGTCCGACTGCAAATCCTCTGCCGGTTGAATAGAAACGTGTCAGCTGCAGTCAGCCACCTGCTCCTTGGAGATCTCATTTCCACCTCCAGACTCACTTCCCCACTCTTGCTTTACCTACCTCCCAGCCCTCAGTTTAATCAGCAGCATGGGGCCCCCAGGCCTCTATAAGCTGTCCCTCAGAGGAGCTGTGTTGGACAAATATCAAGGTGGTTGACGAGAGCCCTGGCTGGAAGTGTCTTGGGCACAAACCGGGTATCCAGGTACTCTGGAATGACCCTTGTCTCTCCGAGGGTAGGGCCTGGGAAGTGTAAAAAGTTCCATCTGCCTCCTCTTCACCTTCAAGGTTATCCTTACTCGCTCTGAGTTTCCAAACTTGTGTCCAATAAAATCAGCACCAGCACTTAACTATGATTGGGTGTGTTCTGCGCTCTAGGCCAGGGACTCCGCTCACACTTCCCATACATCATTCCTCTTAACTCCCCCTGGGAGTTCTGAGCCATCCCACTCTCATGTTGTAGAATGAGGAAAGGAACACACCAGGAGATGAACTCACCACCAAAAGCCACGCATCAGCTGAGATTTGGGCCCTCGACTGTCTGGCTGCAGAGCCTGCAGCTCTGGGCTGGGCTTTAGGACTGACCTAGGAGGCCAATGGGCTCCCAAGGCCAGCCTCAACCCACACCAAAAAAATAACCATTTAAGCACCTTCACATACTCCTTTCATTAGAGTCTGTGCCCTTACATTGCTTCCTCCAAGGGGGCCTCCCTGACACTCATCTGAAACGAAAGTGCCCCAACCCTCCAGGCACTCTCCATCCCTCACCTTGCTTTGTTTTCCTGCAGAGCGTTTATCTCTGACCTCTATTCACTTGTGTGTTCATGTCGGGGGGCAGGGATGTTGTTTGATTCCCTGCTGTACTCCGGGCATCTACAACAGCACCCGGCACTGAGTAGGTTCTCCATAAATATGTATGCTAATTAATTTAACATAGACTCTGAATATCCAATTAAACAGGAAATAGCAGACACCACCTATTTGGTACTTATTATCAGGAACGGTGCTAATGCTAACATGAAAGTATGAGCTTATTTTATCCCACAACAACACTGAAGAGGCAGGAACAATTATTACACCCATTTCATCAGATGAGGAAACTGAGGGTCAGAGAGGAGTGACTTGCCTAAGGCCATCGGCAAGAAACAGAGGAGGGTGAAGAGCCTCAGTCTGAGTCCTAGGCCTGGATGCTTGAGCCCCTGCACTACAAATCCCTTTTCCCCCTCACTGACCTTGGCTCTCAATCTTGGGCCATTGACAGCCAGATTGAATCACAGGAAACAGCCTAGGCATGTGAAGGCTTGGAACAGGGTGGGTTTGCTCTGCAAAGTTTCCAGGGTCCCTTGATAATGTCTTGTATTTTCTTCCTCGGGGGAGCTTGCTACCCAGTAGCCACACATCAGGAAGCTGAAGGATTTGGGGAGGCAAGGGGTGGGCTTCTTCTCTCTTGGTCCTGCTGCCTTTCTCCTGACTCCAACCCTATTAAACAATCACATGGCATCCCCAGACAGAAGTGAGCGACACGCACAACTACCAGCTGCTGCTCGCTTCTGTTGAAATCTTGCAATACTACAAATTATACATATGATCCAACAGGGAAATATGAATTTATCTCGAGCATAAAGTGGGGGTGGCTTTATCATGTGTCGGGTGGAGATAAAGAACACTGGCCCTGACGTCAGGCAGCTGACAATAAGTCTCCTTGGCTGTGTGTGACTGACTGCACCGCTCTATGCCTCTGTCCCTCATCTGAGAAATGGAGCCAACGGTGACTTTCAGAACAACTGACTTTCAGAGAAATTGTGAATCAGAGAAAGCGCCCTGCATGGAGACTCAGTCTCTGATTGCTTTCCTGGGTTCCTCCTTGACTTTCAGTTCCAGGGCACCCCGTCTTATTTTATGAACCTGAAAGGCTGCAGTCTCCAGTAGATTTGACCTCTGATGCTTGAGGACACACTGATGAGCAAGGTAACGGGTCCTTAAAGAACCCATGAAGACGGGTGCGGTGGCTCACACCTGTAATCCCAGCACTTTGAAAGGCCGAGGTGGGTGGATCACGAGGTCAGGAGATCAGCCGGGCCAAGACAGTGAAACTCTGTCTCTACTAAAATACAAAAATTAGCCGGGTATGGTGGTGGGCACCTGTAATCTCAGCTATTTGGGAGGCTGAGGCAGGAGAATCACTTGAACCCGGGAGGTGGAAGTTGTAGTGAGCTGAGATAGCGCCACTGCACTCTAACCTGGGAGACAGAGCAAGACTCTGTCTCAAAAAAAAAAAAAAGGAACCCATGAAAGCCAATTTCCAGTCTCAATCCTGAGGTTAGGCTTGCCTCAGTGCATGCTCTGTCTGCATGAATATCTATGGCCTCTACTGTGCCAAGCACTGAGCTGGCGATGGCAAGGATAACACCTGCCTAAAGTGAGTTCCCCCATGCTAGGTTGAATCATGGTCCTCTAAGGATGTATGTGCTAACCTCCAGAAGCTGTGAATATGTTACCTTACATGGCAAGAGAGACTTTGCAGATATGATCAACTTAAGGATTTTGAGATGAGGAGATTATCCTGAATTATCCAGGTGAACCTGATGTAATCACAAGGGTCTTTCTCAGAAGGAGGTAGAGGCACAGGGTCAGAGGAAGGCCATCTGATGGCAGAAGCAGAGATTAGAGGGACATGCTTAGGAGATGGAGGAAGGGGCCGTGAGACAAGGAAAGTGAGTGGCCTCCAGAAGCTGTAACAGGCAAGGAAACACTTTTTTCCCTAGAGCCTCCAGAAGGAACACAGCACAACACCACCTTGATTTGAGCCAAATCAGACTCATTTTGGACTTCTGACCTGCAGAACTGCAAGATAATACATTTGTATTAGCTTTTTTCTTTTGTTTTGTTTTGTTTTGTTTTTGAGACCGAGTTTTGCTCTCGTTGCCAGGCTGGAATGCAATGGCGCAATCTCCGCTCACTGCAACCTCTGCCTTCCAGGTTCAAGCGATTCTCCCGCCTCACCTCCCAAGTAGCTAGGACTACAGGTGCCTGCCATCATGCCTGGCTAAGTTATGTATTTGTGTAGAGACAGGGTTTCACCATGTTGGCCAGGCTAGTCTTGAAGTCCTGACCTCAGGTGATCTGCCCGCTTTGGCCTCCCAAAGTGCTGGGATTACAGGCGTAAGCCACTGGTGTGCCCGGCCCATTTTTATTAGTGTTAAGCCACGAAATTTCTGATAATTTGTCAAAGCAGCAACAGGAAATTCACACACCCTGCCCGGTAATCCCACATTGTTCTGTATCCTGTGACTTGGTGTTCTTTGAGGCTGCCACATTTACTTGTAATTACAAGCTTGTTGCCTGTATGTCTGTCTTCCCCACTGGGCTGTGAGCTCCGTGAGGGCAGAGAGAGCTCCTATATTCTGTTCACTGCTGTGTGGTCAGAGCTGAGCACAGTGGCAGGCATAAAGACGCTCCTCAATCCATAGTTGTTGACTAAATGAATGGATGTCCTGCCCTCCAGAAGCACACACAAAGAAGTGTACAACTCTGCTCTTAAGGGGAGCAGTGATCTGTAAGTTGGGGAGATCAGAAATGTAGACAAGAGTAGCAACAGCAATACTCTCTGTGAATTAGACACTCTCTAAGCCAGGTACTGTGCTAAGCACTTTGTGAGCATGGCTTCATTCTCTCCTGACAACAGCCCTGGAGAACATGAGGGATGGAGATCCAGACTCAGAAAGATGAGGTATCTTCCCCCAGCCACACAGACCAGTAGTAAATTTCAGCACGCCTATATAACTCCAAAGCTAATTCAGTTTCTGCTGCAACAAACTGCCCTCTTGTGATTTCTAAGACCCATGAGGGCTTTTACATTCTTGCCTAATCTTTTCGCCCTCCTCTGCCTCTTCCTCCCTGTCAGCATCATCATCATCATCACCATCTCAATCACAACACATTAATCCTGCACCTAATATATGCAAGGTACTGGGAAGGTTACAAAGAAGTAAACTTTGAGGCAGATGAACTGCAGAGGCAGATCATGCACTTGGAGGATACAGAGGTGACAGAGAGCAACCAATGATAATAATAGCCATCGTTTATTGAACACCTGCTGAATACCAGGCACTGGGCCAAACTCTTTACATTCATAATCACATTGAATTCACATGACCACTGTGGGGTGGGTATTAATTATCCCCATTTTACAGATGGGGGCACTGAGATTCAGGCATGTTGCCCAGCCTGCCCAGCAGTGAGGCAGAAGGTTGGGACTTGGAAGCAGATACATCTAATCCCAAAGGCTGTGTGATCAACCACTATGCTCTACAGGGCCAAGGCCACGAGCTTGAGAGGTACTAGAGGAGACGTGCAGAACCACTGGCTCCCGCAGGGCTTGGAGGGCCAGGATTGGGGGTGCAGAGTGCTCTGAAACACCGTCAGACCAGGAGACAGCCCTGCTCCTGAGAGCAGTGAAGGTGGCTCTGTGACTGGGTTCCATGTGAACACCTGTTATGTGCCACTCAGTGAATGGCCCTGTCTGCCCTGGGAGGAATATTCACTGTGAATGCAGTCAGCTCTAATTTCCTTTATTCACGATGCCATAATCAGCCGAGTTCTAGATGCTGCTGGGTGCCCTGATAGGTCGGTAACAACAGAACCATTTCTGAGGTGGGGGGGTGAGAGGTGAGGGCTGACAGGCTCATAGGTACTGTGGGCCTGAAATGGGCAGAAACGCCATGCCAGGAGACTATTGGGTGGAGCTGAACACTAGTGGGTGAAGTGGGGGGGGGGGGGTTGGGGGGTGCTGAGAGGCTGCGGAGAGCCATGGGGGAAATACAGTGGAATGTGCCAGAGGAAGTCAACAAGTAACATGTTAAGTTCTGTGGCTCACATTTCTTCCACTGTGGGGTTGAGGTCCCAGCTCATCCTCTAACTCACTGATGACCCTGGACAAAAAGATCTCCTCACTGACCCTCAGAGCCCCCCCTCTGAAAAGTGAGGGAGTTTTCAGCTTAGATGATCTCTAAGGACACTGCTACCTGTCACATTTTATGGCTTAATTGGGCCAGAGCCATACAGTTAAGAAAGTAAGCTTTAAATTCATATATATATATTTTTTTGGTTTTGAAAAAAAGATTTTCGACTCTCGCTTTGCCACTTATTAGCTGTGTGACCCTCAGCCAGTTTACTTTTCGTTTCTGCACCTCTGTTTTCTTACCTGTGAATTATAGATGCTAGTATTGTCTGCTTCCTAGGGCTGTTAGGGGTTACAGGGGATAATGCCTGTAAAGGGCTAACCCAGTGCTGGACTTGGAGAGCACTAGTAAATGGGGCCACACTGATGACTGTCATGAAACTGCCAGGCCTGCTCTGCTCTGGGCTGTGAATATCTTCTCTTTGGAGAATGGGGGAATGTCAGCCTCTGGGGGACTGCAGGGAGGAATGTGGAGCAGGGGAAAGAAAGCGCACAGATTCCTCTATTGCCACTGATTGGAGCTGAAAATAAAACTGAAATTCAGCTAGAAAAAAAGAAGCATGTGAGTCACTGGGGAAGAGTCTCCTCTGCCAGCCACTGATTCCCCAGAATTGTCCCTCCAGGCTTTCTGTCTTTGTCACTGTGACCTGCCTCTGCCGGGGGCTGGGCACCTCCTCATGCCTCGCATGGACTGAACTGCTCTCCAAGCTGTTCTTTCTGTTTCCTTGACTCTATGTGTCCCTGCCAGATTCCTGGTGTTAAATGCAGCTTTTCTTACTTATTCCTCTGAGTCCAAACCTTTCAAGACTCTCAAGCTCCCTAGTTTGGCATTCTGAGCTTTTCCAACTTCTGGTCTCAATCTCCCCTGCTGCTCTTATCTCTCACTGTCCAGCCTGGCCTCCCAATACACCATGAATGGGCCCAGGAGCAGCCTCTCTTGCTTCCTGCTTCAATCCCCTTCTCTAAGCCTACATTAAAGAAGCAGTTGGTGCATTCATTTATCTATCAAACAAACAACAATCAGAATTTCTAAGAAGCACCGAGTCTGGGGAGCATGGCATGGCTCCAGTGGCTGCTCCTGGGGCCAGTGCCCATGGCAGACGTTACTAATAGATCACAGCACTTCTTTTCTCACCAAATTCAGATGCAGCCTCAGAATCATTCTCAAGGCAGCTCCTCAGGCAGCCTCTACTCATTAATTTAATTAGCACAACCCGTATTCCATCTTCAGGTAACGGAGTCAGACAGGGGGGTTCCAGTCCCATCCGGTGCCTCCACTTACCTCTGTGTTACCTCAGTGAGGCCAATGTCCATTCTGAAAATCCATATCCTCAGTGTTAAAATAATGACCTTATGTGATTAGTACACATTGCATGCTGGTATCGAAGTATTACATGAACCCCATAAATATGTACAATTGTTATGTGGCCACAATAATAACATAAAAAATTAAAAACCGATGATTATCTTTACCTCACTGAGCTACTGGGGGAACAGAGATAATGAACAAACACTGCAGGAAAATATTTTGGGAGTTTCTCACCGCCTTTTTCCCATCAGCTCAGCAGCATTCATTGCCTCGGGGCTGGGGTGATCTAACAGGAAAGCTGAGAAAAGATTTTCGGTTTATTGAGCCTCAAGAGCCTAAGCTCTGAAGATCATTTTGTGCCCCAAACAATGGAGAACAAATGAAGAGACAGGCTAGTCTGCCCTCAGGCTAGCTAAAGCATCTCTAAACCAGGGGAAGGAGGGGAGAGGAAGGAGAGAACTTAGATGCTGTGATTTCCAAGACCCTGAGGGCTTTTACATTCTTGCCTAATCTTCTCCCCCCCTTTTCCTCTCCCTCCCCCATCATCATCATCACCACCACCACCATCTTGATCACAGCACCTTACTCCTGCACCTAATACATACAAGGTACTGGGAAGGTTACAAAGAAGTAAATTTTGAAGCATTAGCAGATGAACTGTAGAGGTAGATCACGCACTTGGAGGATACAGAGGTGACAGAGAGGAAGCGATGGACTTAGATGCTAGTGATCATGAGAATAGTGGGGAGAGAAAGAGAACCGCAAATCAATCTGGAGATGAGAATGCAAGTGAAAAACAGGCAGGATGCTGGACCTTCTCTGCACTTAGCCCAGTATGAGAAAAGCACAGTGTCAGGAAGATGGGCCAGGACAGCCTCCCAGAATGCCATGGTTTTTCCCTCCTCCATTAGGATAGTGAAAGCCCACCCACCCACAGATTCAGAGTACTTTCATTTTTATCATGTAGGCAACTTCTCAGGAGTTATGAAGACACATGAACTGACTGGCTTTCTAGCTCTCTTGTCAAATACATTTAATCAGTTTATTAAATGGTCTTTAAATAATGCTTTGTGCTTTGATAAATCTGGGCACAGTAGGCTCAGGAGGCAGTTTGCCCCCGTGTGATTCAAGAAAATGTACAATCCTTCAACATCCAGTTCTCAGATGACTGCTCCCACACATTCATTGCCTCTGGCTCTTCCCCCAGTTTGTAGGACCGTGGGTGTGTACTCTGGGAAACTCCATGAAGCAGGACTGGAAGGTGAAAGGTGTTATGGAGGTAAGGGAGCTGCCTGAAGCTTTTTGGCCTTCCCTCCTGGCCTTTGTCTTCTCAGTCAGCTGGAAAGCAGGATCTCTTTAGGAATAAGAGATTCCAGCTGGGTGTGGTGGCTCATGCCTATAATCCCAGCACTTTGGGAGGCTGAGGCGGGCAGATCATCTGAGGTCAAGAGTTCGAGACCAACCTGATCAACATGGAGAAACCTCGTCACTACTAAAAAATACAAAAATTGGCCTAGCGAGGTGGTGCATGTCTGTAATCCCAGCTACTCAGGAGGCTGAGTCAGGAGAATTGCTTGAACTCAGGAGGCAGAGGTTGAGGTGAGCCGAGATTGCGCCATTGCACTCTAGCCTAGGCAACAAGAGTGAGAATCCATCTCAAAAATAAAGAAAAGAGAGACTCCAAAAATCTGCCTCAAATCAATAGTCTGGGATTGGTGACCTATGTGTTCTCTAGCAGCACATTTGTGGGTGGCCTTTGCTGCTCACCTTTTAAATGTCTGGAAAGGCTCTAACACCCAGAGAAGGGGGTAGATGCAATATTATAAAGCCCATACTTCCTACCATTTATTGAGCAACTGTTAAATGTTAGGCTGTGCTGAGTAATTTATTTATAGTTTCTCCTGGCAACCTTGTGAGAGAGTCATTATCCCTCATTTTACAGACCAGCCAAAAGATCTCAGAGAAGCACTTGCTCAGGACTGCTCAACAAATACGTGGTGGAGCCACCTGCCAACCTGGTACGTTAAATTGTCATTCAAACCGTCTACATATCACCTGCCATCTGCTCTATATTTTGGGGCTTAAGGTCACTGCACATCTTTTTCATTTGTTAGGTGGGTGCTATAGTTTGGATATTTGATCCTCCTCAGCCCATGTGTTGAAGTTTGATCTCCACTGTTGGAGGTGAGACCTCATGGGAGGTGTTTGGGTCACAGGGGTGGATTCTTCATAAAGGGTTTGGTGCCATTGTCCAGGTAAGAAGTGAGTTCTAACTCTATCAGTTCCTGAGAGAGCCCCTCTCTGCTGCTTCCTCTCTTGCCATGTGGGGTCTGCACACCCAGCTCCTCTTCACTTTCTGCCATGAGTGGAAGCAGCCTAAGGTCCACACCATGCTTCTTGACAGTCTGTAGAACTGTGAGCCAAATAACCCTTTTTTTTTTTTAACAAATTACCCAGGCTTGAGTACTCCTTTGAAGCAACAAAACAGACGTAGACAGTGGGTTTAACCATCAAAGATGGATCCTTGAATCATTTTCCTAAATGAGGTGACTACAACGTTATCTCACATTATAACCTCTTTTGCAATATGAATATCACTTCCATAGAGCATGTGCAGAAAGTCATTAAGATGGATTAGCTCAAGGCTGCCAAAAACTTGGTACACAGGTTGTCACTTCCTCACCCGTGTCCAAAGAAGACATCATAAATGATTCACTCATGTCCGCTGGATCCAGAGGTGGCCTCAGAATCTTTCTAGACAACGGCACTTCAGGAAACCATGACCAGTGAATTAAAAGCTGGCACATGAAATACATCCTGTTTGCCACTGCTGGATGAGAAGACTGTCAAGAGTCTTTCATTCTTGACCTCATGATCCGGGTAGTGTAGAAAGTGGAACTGATTGCGAGCTCAGACTTGTGAGTCCTGAGTCTAGCCTGACTCTGACACTTGTTAGCTCTGTGACCTTGGAAAGTTAGTCCCTGTCTGCAGGCCTCGGTGTCTTCATGTATTTTAGCTCTGTGGTTCCATCTAGCTCCAATGACTTGTGATTCATGACAGATCACCTGATGGGGATTGGATGTGAAGTGACCCTATGGCTTTTGCATCCCAGGCTAAGAGGAAACCATCTGGGATAATAATACCCACCTTTAGATTTATCAAGGAGATGGCTGGCCTAGGCATTTTAATCACACTACAATGTGCTGCTTGAGATGGACTCCTGTGAGTTACAATAGAATCTCTTATACTTGGGGTCACAAGTGCCTCAGTGGTTATTTGGGTTATCTGTATCTGATACTTGAGATTCCTCATACCATCCCTAATAAGAAGTTGCCAAACCTCTGGTAGAGAGATTACTACTTTCCAAGGCAGCCTGACCCCTTTTTGGACACTTCTGAGTATTAAAAAGCTTTTCCTTATATGCTGGCATTAATTCACCTCCTTAGGCCTTGTGACTCTTGGACCCATAGAAAGCCTTTTGCCTTTTGATAAATGTTCATGTATATGAAATTGGTTTTCATGTCTTCCCTTCTTTACAATGCTCAACCCCTGCCATGAGTCTACCTTTTCTTCATGCTAATGTATCGTCCAGTCCTTCCTCTATTCCTTATGTGATGCAGCTTTGAGTATCCATGCCCTGAATATGCCCAGGGTGGTCTGCATTAACAGCCAACCTGAACATGACCATCTTGGGTATGGTCTGCTTAGTGCAGCATGAAGTGGGAGGCAGAGAGGGGGTTGAGGGTCTGGGCCCTGGAGTCTACTGACCTGGGGACCTCAACTCTGTATGACCTTGCACAAGGGACCCCTTGGAACCTCAACTGGTTCACCTGGAAACAAGAGTGATAACAGTGCCTGCCCCCCCCAGGTTTGTTACAAGGATAAAGTTGGCTAACACACGTACAGGGCACGTAGGAACTGCTCAGTTGGTGTTAGTTGTTACCACCTCATCTTCCTAGAGATTATACTTCTGTTAATGGAGCCTAAAGAAATGACTTTCCAGAAGTGTTTCTAAGAAAGCAAAGATCTCTCAGAGCAGTTTTATCCTTTGAAGATAAATGATATCTCTATCCCCCTCTACCTCTTCCCACTGGACATGGACCAGTGGGTGAAGGTAGAAGTGATGGAGAAGGTTAGGGTGCTGAAGCAATCAATGGCCAGGGACCAGTAGCCATTTTTCCTTAATCTAAATCAGAAAATCAAATTTAGAACAGAGAAGGCTACACCCTAGCCTGACAGAAAGTACCAGGCACATCTGTGAACTTGTAAGAAACTTGTTTTTTCTTCTTTCCTATTTAGGGCTGTTCATCGAAGGACGTTTACGAGCTGATTTAGGGCAAAGTACGTAAGCCAGTAATGAGCTTTTGGAATGCCACCCCCCACTCAGGCAAGGGATCAGAGAAGATGCATGTGGGGCTATAGGAGAAAGACGGAGAATGCTTGCTTTGATTTCTTGTGAGCCCCTCTAAGCCCTGGCCCAGCAGGGCTTCCCACTTCCAAGCAAGAGCCAAATCCAGCTTTGAGCTGGGGATAAGGAGCCCCTAGATTGCAACAAATCTCTTAGGGCAGTCTGAAGAATCTCTTGCAATGCCAGAGAATCCAGCAGAGCTAGATGTGGATGAGAGTCCCAGGGGAGGTTTGTTACATGGAGAGATGCATTAACTCATGGCTTTCCCTGGCCATGCCAGCAAGATGACATCACAGTGAAGCGACACACATGATGCTAAAAATGCTCAAGATTATTGGTAACTGGTGAGGTCTAGGGCCAGCTTCTCCTTAATCCTGAAAGTAGAGGGCCAGGACAATTTTTTCTGGCCTGCCTGTGGCTGTTCTTGGTAAATTTTCCATCACTGATTCTGTAAGTATTGTACATAGATAACCTTCATCATAACTATTTGGGATGATATTTTTTAAAATGCAAGTTTCTGTGAAATCAGACTCTCTGGAGGAAAGGCCCTAAATGCTATATCCTAAACCAGCTCAACAGGTGTTTCCTATGCTCATTAAGATTTGAAATCCATTACATCTAGAGGTAGGACTAGTTTTTATTTAAGTAATACATTCTGAGGCTCTTGTGGCTTAAAGAGAAGGTGGATTGCACATAGGGAGGTAGTAAATGGACAGAAAGAGAAAAATTTGAAGAGAATCATGCCTGGGTTCTATTCCTGACTCAGCTACCTCTAGTATGCTATTGAGGTTTGGATGGTTTGTTACACAGCATTACAGTGACAATTGCTGACTGATACACTTACTCCTGCCATTTTCCAAATAACTCCCTTTGCTCCAGTTATGGCTTTCTTTCAGTCCCTCAAGCATATCAAGATTGTTCCCACCTCAAGGCTTTACCTCTGGCTATTCCTTCTGCCTGGAATCTTGTGCTCCCAATGTCTCTCCATGACTGTCTCTTTCCCAATATTCATATGTTATATTCGTATGTTAGCTAAAACATCCTCTTTTCAGAGAGATTCTCCCTGATCAGTCTATATAAGTAGAATCCTCCCCAAACCCTGTTAATTTCTTTCGTAGTATTTATCACATTTTGAAATGTATTTGTTTGTCTATTGTCCATCTCCTTTTACTTCAAGATGACCTATCAGTTATGTTCATTCCCGGGTCCTCATTGCCTGGAATGTAGCCTGCGCCACTTTTCCAAATGCTGCATGTCAGAATAACCACTGCCAGCTCTATGGTGATTCTCCATGGATATCATTCCTGATGATCTCCTCTCTCTTTCGAGAGTCCCTTCCATCTCCTCACATGCACGGCCTTTCTGATGGCAGTGGAAGGAACACAAAGGCCGCAGGCCTGTTCTCCTGGTCAGTCTGCCCAGTGAGAAAGCTCTGCTCTCTGGATACACTCAGGCAAGGCCAGTTCCCCCGACTCCCACCCTCCACTTCAGTCCCTCCAGAGCCAACCATCCTCTTCTATCAGGCACTTTCTCAAGCTCTTTGAACCCCACCTCATTCAATGTTCTCTGAACCGTTACACTCAGACATCCCTGTGTGTAGCCTTTCCTCTGTTCTTAGCCTCCTCCTCAGCAACCACTGCTGTCTACTAGATTCCTCTAGTTTTCTTTCTCGCCTTGTCACTCTGTTGTCTCCATGAAAGTGAGAACCTTTCAGCTGCCATGGAGTCTCTGAGGTTTAGAGCAGTTTCTGCCTAGCACATAGTGGGCACTCCAGACATATTTGTTGACTGAGTGAATAAACTATTATAACATAGGCTTTGTCCTAATAATTCCACATCTAGAAATCTATCCTAAAGTGGTAGTTAGGCTTGTGCAAAGTTGTTCATTGACACTTTTATTTTTTTTTTTTTTTTTTTTAGGATAGCAAAAATATTGTAAAAAATTTGAAGTCCATTAAGAGGGGGATGGATTAAGTAAGTTGTCACATGGAATAACATGGACTTTGCAGCCAATATCAATGAAGCTCTTGACTTATAAGCATTTAGGTGACTTTCAACTTTTTTGCTGTTGTAAGTAACACTGCATTGAACATCTTTGTTCTTATAAATGTGCTCATCTCTACTACGTCCTTAGGGTAAGGCCCTAGGATCTGAATTATTGGGTTCATAGTATGAAGTCTTTAAAAAGTCCTATTCTTTCCGAATTCACATGCTGTCTTCATCAACAAAATTACTTAGAGCACCTGAGAAAACTCTGTTTCTTTAACCCTTTTTAATCAAATGAAAACATTATTGCTCCTGAGTCAGAATTAACAAGCGAGACAGTCCATATTAAAAGATTCAGTTAGAATGAAGACAAAGGCATCATATGAGCTCTGACATTCACACGCAACAAATGCATAAATGGATTTCTCATCCGCTCCAGCTTTTGACTCAATGTATCCAGGCAACAGAAGTCTGGATTTAATAACAGATGTTCGCTGCATAGCAATCACCATATAATGCCAGGGTAGACTAAAACAGCATTTTATCAACCAATAAATGTGCTGTTTGCTTTATTTTACCATGTTGTTCTTCAGTTCCCTTCAGAATCGAGAGGACAGATTGAGTCACTCGGCATCTGCTGGGAGCAATATGCTTGGCTTCATTTAAAATGAAAAATCAGGTCTGTGTTTACATTTTTCACCAAAGCATGGGATCTGATGTACTAACATTCCCGACTAGGCTAGCCGGAAGGGCTTTCAGGAAAATCTCAGGGGAACTGGGACCAAAGCAGGAAGTCAGTCACCCTCCTGGGAAAGACATATGGTGACCCTTCACTTCAATCAACCCCACCAGAGGGGAGGTCCAGATTTCCCCTACCCATAGAGCAGGGTTGCAAGAGACCCCTGCTGGGTCCCTTCCCACAGCCAGAAGTTCTAGTCTTTTAAAAGACCAATCGACCAGCAATGCTTGAATAATGATGTATATGCATTCTGTAAATTTACAAATACACAGAAATTATTTTCTGAGGGGGAAATACTGTAAAGAAGGCAGACAAGAAGAATGCCATTTTGAGTCAGTCCAGGTTGACTGGCATGAAATTGAGGAAGAGAGAAAGAAGTTAGCATTTGTTAGGCAAGACTTTGTGACAGGTACCAGGTTAATTTAAAAAATATATTATCTTATCTAACGTTATTATTTGTAATACTCATTTGTCGTCACTTTAGTGGAGGAGACAGAGGTTGGAGAGTTGAAGTCACTTGCCCAAGTGGCTAATAAATGATGGGATATAGGGGTAGAGTGGAGGATCAATCCTGTGCTTATGTTGGGTATGGCCAATTGCATTTGCTAAAGATGCTTTCAACAATATCTTCCATCCCACATGTTCTTTCACAACTCTGGCCAGTTGTCTATTAAGAGAGGGAGTCTATGTCTCCAACTGTGAAACCGGGGTGGGCTTTTGTTACAATATCTACCAATAGGGTGTGATAGAGGTGACACTATGTGGCCTCTGAGGCTAGGTCTAAAGGCCATATAGTTTCTATCTTGCTTCCTGGAATACTTACTCTTGAAGTTGTTAACTGCCACATTCTGACTTCTCTGAGGTCACCATATACTGTGAAGCCCAAACAAGGAGTCTGGGGAGGAGCGTATATAGAGATGAGCCAGGCTTATGCAGAATGCCCCTGCTTATAGCTTTCAACTGACAGCAAGCATCCAAATGGCAGTCCTGAGAATCAGCCATCTTGAAAGTAGATCATCTATGCCCTGGTAGAATTACCCCAGCTGACTCCACATGGAGCAGAAACAAGCTATCTTATCTAATGACTGAATAAACTACAGACTGTAAGGAGAATAAATGATTTTTATTGTTGTACAGCCTTGCATTTAGGGTGATTCATTACACAGCAAGAGCTAACTGATACATAGGAGAACTCAGCAGATGATTAAAAGAGGTCCAGTCAATCTAACTCTTCAGTGTCTGGGTCGAACTTTTCAGTAAAAAGGAAAAAACTTTTCCACCTAACAGTTGTAACGAGGTGACTTGTTAAGAAGAAAGACCAATTATTTTTAGCAGTCCTCTCCCCACCCCCTGCACTGGAAAGTCAAGCCAGAATTTTGCTTCTAAAGGCCTGTTGAGAACGACTCTGCTCCCTTTGTCCCGGAGAGAGGAAAAAGGGAAAGTTGGCTGGGGGTGGGGGTACAAAGGAAGCAAGTGGGAGGACTAAGTGAGGGGTGATCTTGGGCCATTCTGCACAGCAGAGCCTAAGGGATGGACAGATCAGCACACACAAACGCACTGTAGAAATAGAAGCAAGATTTAAAAAATGGTCTCTACTCCAACCCAAGAACCTGTCTTCAACTTAAGCTTAGAGTTCTTATTTGACAAGACCCTTTCCCAGACAGGGGATAGAAACTTCCCCAAGTAACTGAGATTGAATTTTCTGCCAGGTGGCAACTTTGAGCAACTCACACATATTTAAAGATATAATATCAATGATATTTCTTAAACCCATTTTTCTTGCTTAAACTTAAGTAACAGATGCCTTATTAAAGGGGACATTTTCAGTAAGTGTTGACTTTATCATAATGTTACTTAATATGTACAGACATAAAACTTGGGTATAAAGTCCTTATGCTTTTTAGCTCTTATTCGGCTATAAAACTGAAACAAATTTCCAAATTAAACACATACAAGACTGCAAAACCAATAAACTTCGAATTAACAACATTAGTTTAATGCGAGGTTGTCTGGTTGAAATGGAATTGCTGCCTCCAGTGTGACTGCAGTGTGGGTTCACATTTTTTCCATTTTATTTCACCTGCCTCTACTACCTTGTACTGTGATGGTTTGTCTCCCTGGAACTGCTGGAAAGCTGTACAGCAGGTTCTTGAATACTGTTGTTTCATTTAACATCCTTTCATTATAACATTGATGGAAAAAAAAAATCTTGGCCGAGCCACTGTCTGCGTGGAGTCGGCACATTTTCCCCATGTCTGCATGGGTTTTCTCCAGGGACTGCAGTTTCTGCCCACGTCCCAGAGCTGTGCACGTGAAGTGAGCTGGTGTGGTCCCAGTGTGAGTGTGTGGGTGTGTGTGAGTGTGCCTTGCTATGGGATGGTGTCCTGGCCAGGGTGGGAACCTTCTTGGTGCCCTCAGCTGCTGGGATGAGCTCCAACCGCCTGTGACCTTGAACTGGAATAAGTGGATTGGAAAACGAATTAATAAATGAATAAAAGTTATTGTAAAATAAAAATTTGTAAAGCAGAATATAATCATACAAATGCATGACAATAAACCATGCAGTATGGAAGTGCTCGGCGAGCCTGCCATATCTGTAATTGTTTTTGAACTGTGTGAAGGGAGGAGGTGCTCCTGACAATTTTTGCTTTGCAAACATTTATTCCTTGATCCAACGAACCACCACTAGGACTGCTGGCACTCGCCGATTCACCAAAACGTGGGTAAATAATTATCTTACTTGTTTTGATTAATCTACCTTAAATGTATGTATAGCTCATATTTATTTTAATGCTTAGTATTGCAAGTGTTTTGGGTCTTTATTTAGAAGTTTGGTGATGTTTTTGTGCCCAGAAACATGCCCTAGGAACTTAACTCTTGTTTCTATCAATCGGCTTCTAGTCAAATTGGTTTCTTTATATGTCGTTTCACTTAATCAAGCTGCAATATCAAAGAACCTACAGATGATAATGTGAGGACTTACTGTGTTCTCTAGCTGCAAATGCTCTAGGTACCTGAGTCCTCCTCCATTTTTATTTTTCTCATTAGCCCTACGGTAATAAAAGTAAAAACCCCAGCTATCTGGTGCATTCTGGGTATCGGGGGGTCCCACTTGGGTCCATCTGCAAGGAGTTTCTCTATTTAGCAGGAAAATTTATGCAGTAGTTGCAATCCACAAACTAAAACAAAACCACAACAGACAGAATACCCAACTCAGCTGGAAGTACAAACATAAGCCACTAAAATCACATTGCATAGGTCAGGAATTGGCAAACTTTCCATCTAGGGCCGTAGAGTAAATATTTATGGTTCTGTGGGCCATAAGGTCTCTGTTGCAATGACTCAACTCCACTGTCTTTTTTCAAAGGCAGCTACAGATGAATGAGAACTGTGGTCTCAATACAACTTTACTTATGGACACTGAAATTTAAACTTCATATACTTTTCAAGTGTCATGATATATTATTTTTATTTTGACTTTTTCCCCCGTGATTTAAAACCACAAAAACCATTCTTCAGTTGTAGACCTTAAAATAACAGGTCGGGAGCTTATTTAGTCCACAGGCTGTAGTTTTTGGACTCCCAACAAAGATGGTTATAAGGTGATTAAAACAGACAACCTAAAATAGTAAATTGATGTTTAAATGATTATTATTCAGATGAAAAATTTTAAGTTTTGTGAAGAGGTTACCCAGAGAATTCATAGACCCTGGAGAATAGCTCCCAGGATTTGAATTAAGGAGGCACTGCCCCGGGATATCCCTGGGGGAGCAACCCTGCTCAACTGGGCTCCAGGCAAGAAATTCAAGAGTGAAATTCGAATTTCAGAAGGCAGATTTCCCCACACCTTCACAACATCTCCTTCCCCCAACCCCCCAAACATAGACAACACACCAGGTGCATCATTAAAGTACCAATATAACCCTCGACTGTCCACAGAAGCCTTGTAGTAACTGGAGTTTCTGCAAGAGAAATTGTTCCTTACCCAGTCAGCTTGGAAAAGACTGTGTGTCTGTGTCAGGGCCATGCGTAGGAGAGCAATGCTGGAGCCGAGGTGGGAGCTCTGGGCTGGGGACTGGTCCCTCTGCTCTGCTACTTATCACCCTTGGGCTTCTTTGCCTCAGTTGTTTCAAGTACAAAATGTTACCGCCAAGGCTCCTCCCCCAAATATAACAGTGAGTGTTATAAGGCTTAAATGAGATGGTATATGTATTATTCTTGGCACAGTATCCGGAACAGAATAAACATTCCATAGATAGTGGCCATTAATAAAGTCACATGAGATGATTGTTGTTGGATATAAGCTTCCCTGAGTCCCGTCTGTAAAGTCGGGGCAGTCTCAGGGGTGGTTTGAATCTGACAGCATAGAAACGACACGTGCAGCAACCTGTGCCATCAGTAATCATCAGCTCCGCCCCAGAGCTTGTGTTTGTTCCAGCAGCAGAGTCCTGAAATGAATATTTCTGTTCTAGTCAATAATAGTGTACAACTTGTGGTGAAAACTGAGAGGCGATTAATCATTGAAACTGGAAGCATTTGATCCTACGGCAGAGAGGAAACAGGAACAATGTGCGAGTGATTTCTGCACACCACGTACACCTTGATCTTTTAAGCGCTGCCTGTTCGGGTTATAAATATTTTTCCTTTGGCGCTGGGGTTTGCTGAAGCTTCAGGAAAGCACTGTGAACGTAAGAAGGGAAGGTTTGGGGTGCACACAAATCCCAGCCATTTGGTGCGTTCTGGGATCGGGGGTCCCACTTGGGTCCATCTGCAAGGAGCTTTTTTCTATTTAGTGTAAAAATGTACGCAGAGGTTGCAATCCAAGAACCAAAACCTCTCAGCAGATGCTGCACTGGGGTTGCTTATTTTGTATTTGTTTGTGCCTGTGTGTGTTCAATTGAGGCAGCTCCTAAAACTTGGGACATTATGCATACAGTCTATTTCCAGCCCCTCTTGAAAAGTCAGGAAATCTGGTCGCACTGGTTCACATTTCCTTGGGCAACACCAGGCTGGAGTTAAGAAGCAGCAGCCTCTTTAGACAGGTTCTGTGCACCTCCATTCACCCCAGCCTCCATCACTTCCTTTCATTGTTCCCACAAGTAGACTACTTGGGCTGTCATTTATTACTGTGCGTAGGGTGCTATTTGTCTTATAGTAGAGACATAGCTCTCTTATTCACATCTCTATTAAATGTGGGGGAAATGAAAGATAGATCAGGAGGGATGCATTTTTCAAGAAAAATGATGGAAAAGATACTTTCTTGTGATATTGAAGAATATTCCTCGATATTTTGTAGGCAAATGGCCAGCTTTGCTCACTTGCATGCTTTGTCTGGCCCACAGATTGACCTATTCCCCTAAGTCTCCAGAAATGTCCACATTTAAGTATAGTCCCATTATTGACATAACTCACTTAGCCAGAGTCTACTGAGTGCCTCCCATGTATCGGGAACCCCGCTTAGCCCTGGACTGTGGTGAGTCAGGTGGACATGCTCTCTTTCCTCTTCCAGTCTGGCCAGTAAAAGAAATCTCAACAATCCAAACAAGCAACCCCAATAAAGTGCTGGCTGCTGTCATAGCAGAAAAGCCCTAGCCATGGCAGTATAAATTAGGGGAAAAATAGCTAGGAGTCAGCAGTCTTTCCAGGAAGAACTGATGTTTTAACTGAGACCTGGAGGCGGAGACAGAGCAGGTTGCTCCAGGTGGGGGAAAAGCATGTGCACAGGCAAGAAGGTAGGAAAGAAAGGTGCTGGAGGAACTGGGAGGAAGCTAAGTCTCACTGGAGTATACAACATGGAGGTGAAACGTCCAGGGAAGAGATGAGTCTAGTGAGGGGGATGACAGCTGGGCTGTGATGGTCAAAGGGTTAGTGACTTAACTGGGTTCTAATGTGCATGGATGAATCCCAGTAGCCAGAGGACAGCAAGAGTCAGCCAGAGTCCAAAAGACAATGGGGAGGAAGGAGGGAAGTGAGCAAGGACTGGGCGGATGGTGGGGTCTGGAGAAGGACGGCAGGGGACCCCTGGGTAGCAGCTCCTTCAATATTTTTACAGCAGGCCTCAGAATGTGAGGGTGACCAAAACACAGAGAACCAAGTGTAGGCTTCCAAGCTGGACAGATCTAGTTGAGCTACTTTTTGATTGGCTTTGGGACACTGCTTCACATTTTTAGCCTCAGTTTCCTCACTTATAAATCAGGATAATGAGAAATACCTCCAGGAGTGATTTTAGGGTTAAATGAGGCTAAAAGCATCTGGCACTTGGGGGGGGGACTTAATAAAGGTAAGTTGATTTTCCATTGACTTGGCTGTGCATTTTAAAACCTGATACCCAGCCTGGGATGACTTAGCTTTATTTCCTCCCAGGAGGCATCTCCTGTTCAGTGTCCCCACCTGGGAGGAGCCCTCCCCAGTCAGTGCCAGCCATCTGTCGTTGGTGCTCCACTGCTGACCTGCCGCCTGGCACGGGGCCGCAATCATAATTACCACTTCTGAATCGATTCCTTCGAGCCCTTTTGAGCAGGCTGAGGAATGCTGTGATTAAAATGATTTAAAACCTGCCTCCTATTTCACAGCTTTTAATATTTGATAAGATTTAGAGCGAGGGGTGAGAGCAAGGCAAAAGATCTGGCAGTTTACAATCCCAGCTCCAGCCCTCTCAAGTGCCTATCAGGGACACTTGAAAAAGGGAGTAGGGGAGAGAGTATGAATTTGAACATGTGAGGAAGTATAACAGGGTGTATTCTCCAAAGGAGAAAGGCATGGACAGATGAGCTCCTCCTTCTCCCAGGTGCTTCATGGCTTTGAATGCCAGTAATGATTAAGACGATTATTATGAAAATCATGAACAGAAGAAGACTATAGCAGCTATCATTGATCAGGTATCCAATACATGCCTGGAAGAGATCTATTTTCCCAAAGATCTTTAATTTCCCCATGAATCTTCTAAGGGGGTATGATTTTTCTTAATTTTATAGAAAATAGAGGCTCAGTGACTTTTCTAGTATCACTCAGCCAGTTACTGGAAGAGCTGAAGTCCACGCTGGGTGGCTGAGCCCTGCTCCACCACATATGACATTGTAGAACATCAGAGCAGAAACAGGAGAGTGCTGCAGATGGGCAGGGACTTCAGATGGCTCTCCTATCCCCATCCGTGACATGATCTTAGGGAAAAAACATCCAGATATCAAATGCCTAGATGTTCTGCTCTTTTCATTACTTTGGCTCAATTTTAGGCTCTCTCCATGCTGAATTGCTTTCTTTTAACACAATTTTGATGACTCTGCTAGAATGTCACTGAAGGCAACTTTTTTGTCTGGATGGAAATAACAGCCCTAGCAAAGCTAACTATGGTGAATGCTTACTAAGTGCCAGACACTGTTCAACCTGTTTTTTTAGAAAAAAATTTGAGAGGCAGGGCCTCATTCTGTCGCCCAGGCTGGAGTGCATTGGTGTGATCATAGCTCACTGCAGCCTCGAACTCCCGGGCTCAAGCAGTCCTCCCACCTCAACCTCCCAAATAGCTAGGACTACAGTAGCGTGCCACCACACCCAGCTTGTTCTTCCTTGGGAGGCCGAGGTAGGCGGATCACCTGAGGTCAGGAGTTCTACACCAGTTTGGCCAATGGAGAAACCCCATCTCTACCAAAAATATAAAAATTTCTGGGCATGGTGTTGCATGCCTGTAATCCAAATTACTCGGGAGGCTGAGGCAGAACAATCGCTTGAACACAGGAGGCGGAGGTTGCAGTGAGCTGAGATCATGCCATTGCACTCCAGCCTGGGCAACAAAAGCAAAGCTCCTTCTCAAAAAAAAAAAAAAAAATTCATGTTTCTGGAAATGCTGGTCTGGGAAAGCTCCTCTCCTGTTGTACACTGGGAGCAGATTTTCGGAGTTCCATAGATCTGGATCAGAACAGGCTCCTTCAAGAAATCTTGAGAAGTTGCTTTGTTCTCTAGATTTCAGGAAGGTAACAGAATATTCCAGGTTACTGCTAAAGAGCTCTGTTTCTGTCTTTCTGAGGTCACTCTGGGACCCCTGGAGGCCATGGCTACTAGGAAACGGTTTCAGGGGGCAGCACTTGGCCCTTCCTACTTTGAGAGGGAAGAGAGACACCAAAGCCCATCTTGGGATGGTCATTTAGTCATGCAGAGTCTTTGTCTAGATGGAAAGCTATCCCAATCCAGCAGAGGAGGCTGGGTGACAATATGTCAGCCATTAAACTCCCTAATAGGAGGGAATGCGGGAGAGGAAATAAACAAGCCTGGGTAGTTTGCAGAGAAAGAGCCAGAACAAGAATTTTAGTTCAATACAGGTATGTAAGGACTTTCTTTTTTCTTTTTTGAGATGGAGTCCTGTTCTGTCAACCAGGCGCGAGTGCAGTGGCGTGATCTTGGCGTACTGCAAACTCCATCTCCCAGGTTCAAGTGATTCTTCTGCTTCAGCCTCCTGAGAAGCTGGGATTACAGGAGCCTGCCACCATCATTGGCTAATTTTTGTATTTTTTGTTTTAGCAGAGAAGAGGTTTCTCATGTTGGCCAAGCTAGTCTTGAACTCCTGACCTAGGTGATCTGCCCGCCTTAGCCTCCCGAAATGTTGGGATTACAGGTGTGAGCCACTGCACCCGGCATGAACATTTTCACAGTCTGAGTGGTCTGTAGAAGGAATCGCCTGACTCAGGAGGTGGTGAGCTCATCAGCACCAGAAGCATGCAAGCCAAGGACACATAAGTGGGATGTTGTGGAGGGTACTTAAGCATCAGGAGGAAGTTTATGGACTTCAAGATGTCTTTCAACCCTCAGGAGCTCAGTAAACAAAGAACAGAAATCAATCTCTATTCCTTCATGTAATCTTAGTGTTCAGCACAGTGTCTGGGACATACTACATGCCCAGGAAATGTTTGCTGAATGCATGAATCCTGCTGCAGCGGATATGCACCACAGCACTCAGAAATACTAATGAGGGAATTATGTTCCAGCAATAAGAACGGCAACCACAACACATTTGCAAAGTCCTCTACAGTTTAGGTGATCCACACAGATGTAACCTCTGCTATCAATCCCATTTTTATACGTGAGGAAACCAAGCTTCAGAGAGAGGCAGTGACCTACCAAAGGCCACATCTGCAGAAGGTGGCTGATCAGGGATTTAGAACTCCACTGATCTGGCTCCATAGCCCGTGTTCCACACACCCAAACTGTCCTGACCTTGGCTGCAAGTCTCATCCCTGGGCCTGGGCAGCACTTTAATGAGCCTCTGCTTTCGTGCCTGCAGTGGGAAGTTTTGCTGTGGCAGGTTGAAGGTGACCTGCTCCTGACTGTGGGGGGGCGGGAGTGGCATTTTTAGGTCTCATCATCCATTTACAGATGGCCTCTGGTAGTAAAGCATGCAGGACCCTTGTTTTGTTCAAACTACTGTCCAGAACATCACTTTGACCCCCCATCCACATCCACCATGCTGTTCTTCATCCAAATTCTGTTAAGAAAGTTTCCTCGCCAATGGCCTTTCTCTCTGGCTCTGGCCTCAACTATCCTTCCCCATTGCTTCTTGATCTTTGCTGCTTCTGTGATGACTGTTAGAGCCCAATTTGTCTGAGCTCTGAAGCTCCTCTGGACTTCTCTTTGTCTAATCTCCTCTATGATCCTAAATCTCCTGACTGATTATTTAACTTCCTTTTGTCCTTTGATTCATAACTTCTTGTTTGACTTCTTTTCCTCCTAGCTTCCCATGTGATGTTTGGTCCGACTTCTGACCTCCTCACCTCCTGTATCCCTCTTCTCACTCATCCTTAGATCAGGGTTTCTCCCCAGTGACACTATGGTATTTGAGACTGGATAATTGTAGTCAATGGCGAGGTCCCCCAGGCCTTTTATGGTGCTTAGCAGCACCCCTGGTCTCTCTGCTCACCAGGGATCAGCAGTGAGTAGATACTAACCCTGGCTGTAATCATTAAACATGTCACCAAATATTGCCAAACATTCTTAGGGGGAAAATCACTGTATGCCAAGAACCACTGCCTCTGACCTATGATGGCCTTCCCCTCCACCTCAGGACCTGACTGTATCCCATTCTCAGGGACAGTTGGGATTTATGCATTTCTGTTTCTAGCTTTTCTAGGTAACAACTCTGCCCAGTCCCTAAGCTACAGACCCCTGCCCCTCTGAAGCTTAAATCACATTCCTTTTCTGAATATGCAGATGCTGGCCACAGACTTTCTGTTCTTGATACTCCATGTCATATCTTCCTTATTCCTAATTCCTTGTGCTTCTGTTCCTCCTTTTCCTGGTTTATGATTTGCATTTTAATAGCTAGTTCAATTTCTCAGGTGCTTTGGGTGGGTCATTAATTTCATGGTGCTTCACCATCATTAACAGTTTTGCCCCTGACAACCAGGGACCTGTTTAATCTCCATCCTCCCCCCTCCTCGGCTTTGCTTTTTGCTTTGTTCCACACCTTCCTCACTGGCCCACTCGCCAAGAGAGAAACTAGTGCTGGTACATGTATCAATGTGAACTATGAGGTCTCCTGAATCATTGCAGACCTGTTTCCTGAGGTACATGAGGTGGCATGGTGTGTAGGGGAAAACATGGGCATTGAAATGGATAGATCCTGGCTTGGTCTCTTCAGTCCTTGTATGACCTTGGGCAAGTCACTGAATTTCTCTGAGGCTCAGTTTAATGGAATGTTTCCATTTACTTTTAAAAGCTTAAATGAAAACACATAATAATACAGATAGTTGGCTGGGAGTGGTGGCTCATGTCTGTAATCCCAGCATTTTGGGAGGCAGAGGCAGGTGGATCAACTAAAGTCAGGAGTTCAAGACCAGCCTAGCCAACATGGTGAAGCCCCATCTCTACAAAAAAAAAAAAAAAAAAAAAAAAAAAGTAGCCAGGCATGATGGTGGGTGCCTGTAATCCCAGCTACTCAGGAGGCTGAAGCAGGAGAATTGCTTGAACCCAGAGGTGGAGGTTGCAGTGAGCTGAGATTGCACCACTGCACTCCAGCCTGGGTGACAGAGTGAGATTCTGTCTCAAAAAAAATAATAATGCAGATAGTTCCGAAATTAAAAGAGAAGAAATTTCCCCCATAATTGTCCTCTTCCACTCGCCATCTATATACAGATATTTTTACATCGTTGCTAATAACATCCTGCATTTGTCCATTTTTGTCATTTCCTTACATATTAGGCATCTTAACACTATGCTGTGTCATATGGACACAAAGTGCTTGGGTTGAAATATCTTATCTAATTTCTTCTGAAACATTCCTAGCAAACAGACATTATTTCCTTCCACTTTGCAGAGTTCATGGAGTCCTGCAGGGAGAAAGTGGCAGGATTAAAATACTAGTTTCGAGAATCCTGTTTTTTTCTACTTAAAACACATGGTTCAAATCGAATAGCATATCGTTTCTTATATAAAATTGATAGACTTGAATGAGATAATGTGTATAAAGTGTCTAACAGTGCCTGGCACATAGTAGGTGCGTATTAAATGTTAGGGTATTTTTCCTTGCCTACTTTTTGGGTAATAAATAGAAACTGTGAGTGTTTAGAGAAGAACAGAGTGTCTTTGAAAGTTCTGTCCTCTTTCTGGCCACACTCTCTACTGGGTGTAAGTTCCTCTAGGCTGAAGTAAAATCTGTCGCTGAGCTTCCTGCAACATCTTGGACAGTGCTTGTATAACTAGGTATTGACTCGATTATTGGCTAAAGCAACACTGGAGGTGCAAGTCACATCCATGGCAACTCTATGGGAGAGGTGAGACTGGTATACTGCTGGCCCATGGCTTCTCCCAGACAAGGGTATTTGCATAACTGGAACGAGCTGTCCCCATCTCTAATAGAGATCTGAACGTCACTAATTGGCAGGCAGAGGCTGTGTTCTCTCTATGGGAATCAGAAGGGAGCAGAACGTGTCCTGAATGCTAAATTTCTCATCAGCCTGCTCTTGGGGGTGGGAGAAGAGAAAGGGAGATAAAGGAAGGTTGAGAGGCATAACATATTTCACACACAGAGCTCTGGTCTCATAACCATTTCATTAAAATGTACCAAAGTAAAATTAAAAGGGAACAGGACTTGGGGCCAGGTAACCTAGGTTGAGTTCCTGAATCTCTTTCTTACAAGCCAAGTCAGAAACAAATCCCTCAGTCTCACTGAGCCTCAGTTTCTGTATATGGCAAATTTAAAAAAAGTGTAACTGGTAAAAACAATTGTTGAATGAATGGATGAAACCTGATCGATTTTTCAAAGGGATGTGACATCAGCTATATAATTTATCTGTTTGTTCTGCAAGAGTGTAAACAGAAAAAAAGTCTAATAAAATTTTAAAAAATTGACAAACCACATACAGGCTTCTGAGTGAAGTACGGACAAGACTCTCCCATGGCAAGAGCAATACCATGTTCCGGCACTGTGGTGCCCACGCCTGGTTGGGAAGTTGTTTGAGGTGTTTTCTTAAAATACAGAATCACAGGCCACATCCCTGGAGAAAGTGTGGTTCAGTAGATCAGGAAGGTGAGGAAAAGCTAGGAATCTGAGCTTTTTTTCCTGTGCCCTCAGCAAAAAAATTTGCCCTGGAGGCAAGGCTGATTCAGGACCACGGTCAGTGCCCATCAGCGCTGTCTCCTGCTACCTCTTGCTTGGAAAGACCAAACGAGGTGTCATAGGAAAGAAGCTGTGCACATAAGTGTCGTAGTCAGTTTGCCTTCCAAGATCCTTAGGGATGTTTCAAGGACATCTGAGCAGGGGTGGGAGAAGATGAGAAAAGTGTGAATCTATAATTTTTGAACACTCCCAAAACACGAGTACAGGTTTAAATATATTATTAGCATTTGCTACCGTGCTAATAATACACAATGTACCTTAAAACATCATTATGGAAATTAAAAATTATAAAATAAAAATAATAGAAGGCTCAGTGATTTCTTTCTGCATTTCTGAGATTCAGCAGATTGTTTTTGCATAGCTAGTCCTTGATGTGTTCACAGTGTGCTGTGATGTGGTTATGGGGGAAAGAGGATGCAGGGTGGTTGGGGACTCTGTGTGTGTATAACAGCAGAGGAGGGGTGTGTTGGGATAGGACTCTTCCTGACTATGCCCCAAATGGAAAAACCTCTAAACTAGTACATACCTCACATCACACTTATAAACTGTGTGCATATGAGTTTGCATTCTTACACAAAGGTAAGATGCAGTTGAAAGTAATACAAAGGAAAGCTCTTACATACTTTATGCCAAACACCCAGTGCAGATCCCCACCTTAGAAATCTCAGTCTAGGGAGTGAGGTATGGGGACAGGATGGGAGAGGAAGCCCTGTGTGTGAGCGGGTGATGTCAGTGTTATAAAACTGGAATGAGGATTGTGGGCCTGAGTCCAGCAGTTCCATCAATAGCAGCCACAGGGATGTAATTCCAATAAACTGAGCAACTGATCGATCCAAAGTCAGAATAATCACGAGCCTCTTTGCCTTTGCCACTGGGCCTTCAGGGTTGGGCAGGGTAAACCGTACTCCAACCAAGGTGAAGAGCAGCAGCGTCTGCCAAATCGGTAAGTGAGATAGTGACCTGCGCTCTGGAGGAGTGGGGTAAGTCAATGATAGATTGATGGATGGCAGGTGGGAAAGGCTTTGGGTTTCTTAGGCTCTCCTAGCAGGTCTCCTGCAGTGTCCAAAACTGAAAGGGCAGATTACAAGGGGAACTAGATCTGGGTGTGGGCGGAGATGAGGATGAGAAATGCCTCTTGTTACCAAAGCTGCAGTCTACAAGCTTGGTAGCTCAGGCCCTGGGCTCCCTTTCCAGAGCGGAGGAGAAGGTGAACACCTGTTCTACTGCCTTGGGGCCTGAGACTGCAGACAGCCACAGGAGCATGAGTCCCATGTATTATTCCAGGGCCTGAACCTCATTCTGGGCAGACATCCTAACGGCTGTGTTTCAGTTCTCCGGCTGAGCGTAGAGCCATGGGCTCTGGAAGTGAGATTTCTCTGTACTCCAATTCCAGGAAACTTGAAATGCAAATGTGTCCCTTGTTGGAAGGGCTTTTATGAGAAAATGGAGCATGTCGTGGGCACAGCAGCTCAGGGACTGAGAGGCGGCATGCAGGGGATAAGGAAATGAGGTACCCACCGGATACACCAGGCTTTGGGAAAGGTTTTTGCAAAATAAATGCACTTGCAGGACCCCACTGGGTTTTGGGAACCAGACAAGGGAGGAGAGGCCAAAGGAGAGAACATTTCATTTATTAATCCAATAAATGTTTATCAAGTGCCTGCTACACATCAAGCACTCTCCCAACTCTGGGAACACAGCAGTGAACAAGACAGATGAGTTCCTTGCCCTCACAGAGCTCATGTACTGGTTGCATAACCCTGTGCAGCCATGTGGTCTCTGAGTTCAGATTTCACAAGGAAGCTGCTGTGCCCATTGCCACCATCCCCTGGGTACTTCCAGGCCCCCTCCTGGCTCTACACTTACGCTGGGCCCTGTGCCCAGCATTCCCTCTGCCTCTCCTCTCTCTTGCAAATGCACAATCATTCTTTGGGTCTCAGCTCCTATTTGACTTCCCCCAAGAAGCTTTCTTCTTATCTAGGATGAGCCAGCTGCCTCTTTTCTTCGCTTCCATCTACCTTAGCATTTACCACCTATCTATATTTTCTGTTGTCTTTAAAAACATAACACAGATGATCCCTGACTTGTGATGGTTTGGCTTCATATATTTTGACTTTATGAGGATTATCGAGACATAACCTCATTGTAAGTTAAGGAGCATCTGGATTTACAATGGTTCAATTTACAATTTATTGACTTTATGATGGATTAACTCTGGGTACGAAATGCATTTTTGACTTACGTATTTTTGATTTACAATGGGTTTCTCAGGACATACACTCTGTGGGGGGCAGGCTCTGAGTCCCAATCACTGTTGTAGCCTCAGTTTCTAGGATAATGCCCACCACACAGTGGGAACTCAGTGAATACATATTGTATTGAACTGAATGGACCACCTTGTATACCTACTGTGTGGGAGGCACCATGTGTGCATAGCCGTGATGTGCGGTGAAGAGATGGGAACCTGACCTCAAGAAGCTTTTGATCTACTGGAGGGTGATCAACCACAGAGGCAGAAGCATAGTGCCTAAGGGCCAGGGCACAAACAAGCTCTAGATGATGCCCCTGAAGGGACTGAGGGAAGAGAGGAGGAAGCCAGCGCTGCCTCTAAACTTGTCTCCCACTCAGTCCTTCATCATTTGCCCCAGCTCCCTTCCACGCGCCCTTGGTGGTGGCCTGGTGCTGTCCTCCACGTTTCTCTGTTCCTACTGTCCTCCCCCATGCAGTGCTCCTGAAGCCACTTTAGCCTTTTTGGACTCTGCACACCCTTTGGTCATGGTCGCTGTGTGGCCACTGTGTCTTTTGTGAGCTGGTAGTCCCAGCAGGGCTGGTGAGGCAAGGAGGAGGGCGGTGCTCATCTGAGGATGCAGGGGCCAGCCAAGCAGAGCGGGGGACTTTCTAATTGACATTTAAATGTCAATGCGCCGCATTAAATGTTATGGGTGTTTCATCTCAGCCCTCCAGGAGCATAAACACATCTCCAGCTCCTTAATCACTGCCCACATTAATTACAGATGCCCTTTGGTAAGTGGAAACAAACCCACTGCACAGCCATGTGCCAGCAAGGAGGCTGGACTCCTGCCCGCCGGATGGCACAAATGCCCTCTTTGTCCACAATACCTTGGCTGGACCCTGGATCCACAGGAGACCCCTTCTTGTGAGAAGAATGGGCAGTTAGAGAGAGATTAGAGAGAGGCCTATAGCGGGGGGAGAAGCTGGGGAGGAATGAGTGGGAGAGGGAGAAGGAAGTGGAGGGGGAAGAACAAACCCCCACAGAGAGAAGAGCATCTGGGGCAGGGGGGAACCAGGGTGAAGGTGAGAGACCGTGTAGGACAGAAGCAGAAAGACAATGACAAAGAAAGGCAGAGGAGACAGAAAGAGACAAAAACATATGTACAGGGGGCAGAGTGAGATGAACAGAGAGGAAGAGAGACAGAGGCTGAGAAGCGCTAACCTGTAAATGTAACTGTTTCTTTCTAGATAGGTCTGGAAACTTGAATTTCTGGAATATGCTAAATGCCCCCTCCACCACCAAGATAGGACCATCCTGGTCCCTGATTCCTGGGGGCACAACACTGCTGTGCAACAGGGGCATGACAGGCCCCATGAAGCAGTTGAGAACTGAGACCTAGGGGGAGAATGTGAGATGCCCAAGGTCATGAGGTGAAATGCTCAAGGTCACAGAGTCCAGCATAAGACTCAGATCTTGTTTTTTCTGGGGCTTTGCCAGGACTGCCTGTCAAGTCATTCTGGCTGTCTCCCTTTAGCGGATCTGAAACCTGACCCAACGCATGTATGCTCTCAGCCGAGATCCAGGCCAGGTAACAGGTGCTGGGCATGCACAACTCGCTGGGCCAAGTCATAAGAAAAGAACCAAGAATGTCCTCCTGTGCTTTCTGCTGGAAGCCCAGAGGCTGAGAGGAGGAGCTGGAAGACAGGAGGTAGGCTGATTTAATGAGCTCTGCCCCCGCCCCTCATGGCCCAGAAAACTGGCTCCTCCTGAGACATTCCCAGGTGCCACCAAGTGCTGGCTCCCAAGAAAGTTTAGGGAACATCTGCATTGCAAAGCATAATACTGAACATCATCTATGAATCCCCTATCCCTAAACTTAAGAAACAGGATAGTTACCAAGTAGCTGAATTTCCCCTGGGAGACACAGCCTTATGTATGCAGATAAGGAATAAGCAGGAGGAAATTTGGGAGAGTGAGAAGTGTGGTCAAAGTGTTGAAATAGTGACCAAGATACTGCTTAAGGTTCAGGCTGAGGAGTCTCCAGCTTTGAGGTCTTGCTTGGTTGTGGGCATCTGTCCACATTGAGGCAGTTTTATTCAGATCCCTGACACATCATTTAACAGCCTCACCATTGCCAGGCAGTTAAGTTCTTTAATTCTTTAATATGTATCAATCCTTTCTCAGAGCCTGGCCAAGAACACAGGGGATGCAGAGATGAGATGTCCAGAGGTTATTTTTCAAAGAACCCAGCCTAGAGGGGAGGACTGATGCTAAACAGATCCCATAGCACACAATGCCCCAAACAATAGAAGGGGGGTTGCGTGTGAAGAACCCAAACGTAAGACTCAGCCTGGAGCAGGTAGAAGTTTAACAGAGGAGGGGGATTTTTGAGCTGGACTTTGAAGAATGAATAGGAGTGTACTTAGAGGCCAAAGGGAGGGTGGGCCCATCCCAAGTAGCAGATAGAAAAGGTATGAAGTTACAAAGTTTGAAGAACTGGGCGTGTTTGCAAACAGTTTCTATGCTAGGTACTGGGGAAGAAGCCAAAAATGAATAATACATGTTTCTGCTTTGTAGGTGATTTGACATAAATGCAAGTAACTAATTATGGGTTTATTGTGATAGCTTACATAAGAATGATATACACAATGCCTTGGGACTAGAGAAGTAGAATTTTTGAAAAAATGCATTTATCTTTACCCCATCAAAATTTCTACAGGAGTTTAGGTAAGAGAGTGGAATTAATTCAGTCTAGAGTGAAGGTGGATGCTGCCTTGAGGAGTGATGTTGAAACTGGGATTGGGAAGAGGATTCTCAACAGTAGTTCATACAGCTGCCAGATAAAGACTATGTAGCCTAGGGCAGAACTGACTATGAAATACCTGAGAGGAGAGCCTGCCTGAGTTGGAAGCAACAGAGAGAGCATTATCTTTTTTTGATTCCCTTATTTCACAGGTGGATAAACTGAGGACCTGGGAGGTGACAGGGACTTGTTGAAGGCCATTCAGTTTACTAGGGGCTAAGAAGATATAGTCCCATATGTCAATTGGCAACTTCTGGGTTTTAAACAACTCTGGGGTTTATAAGCACTTTGTTTTATTGTATTAGATTTGTGTGTCACGGCTGATGCCCTTAGGATTTCTGTTTGTGCTTTTCCAGTTCATTAAAATGTAATAATAGACCTGGGGACCATAAAAGTTTCAATTCCCTGAATCAGCACTTGGCTGTCTCCTTTTGGAAAATGCACAGGTGGGCTGAACGGCAGCACCCAGGGTCGTTCCTGGCTGGTCCCTGGGGCTGCACAGCTGCTGGGCTGCAGCTTCCAGAGAGCCCAGTCAGGGTCACTCTGAGAGCACTTCCATGTCCTGAGATGGAGTCGCTCTCTCTACTCCCATTCCACTCCGATCTTTCTCTACAAGGGAGCTGGTGTCCCACCTGTCCAATGATGCAACTGGAAGAAATTGTTTCCTTAGGTCACAACCAGTTTAAAATCTTCTTTAAAAAATTCACTCATTTTTTATTCTTTTTTTTTTTTTTAGATGGAATTTTGCTCTTGTTGCCCAAGCTGGAGTGCAACGGCACGATCTCAGCTCACTGCAACCTCTGCCTCCCAGGTTCAAGCAATTCTCCTGTCTCAGCCTCCCCAGTAGCTAAGATTATAGGAATGCGCCACTACGGTCTGGCTAATTTTTTGTGTTTTTAGTAGAGATGGGGTTTCTCCATGTTAGTCAGGCTGGTCTCAAACTCCCAACCTCAGGTGATCCGCCTGTCTCGGCCTCCCAAAGTGCTGGGATTACAGGCATGAGTCACCTTGTCTGGCCTCATTTTTTATTCTTTTAAATTATTTACTTTTTGAAACTGGGTCTCACTATGTTGCCCAGGCTGGTCTTGAACTCTTGGGCTCAAGCCATCCTCTCACCTCAGCCTTTCAAGTAGCTAGGAATACAGGTGCTTGCTGCCATGTCCGGCTCAGTATAAGCCTTCTGACCTTAGATGGCAAAAACGGTTTAAATGATGAGATTCTTTGACCGTGGGTGGCACTTTACATTAAAGTTCATTGTCAGTCACCTGGGGTGGGGATGTGATGCTGCCATTTTATGGAAACTCAAGGAAGGAAGGGAGCTTGGCTAGGCCAGGGAAGGGCAGAACCGAGACTTGTCACCCAAATCCCGTCAATTCCTCTTTCCTAGACCAGAACGTCAGTAATTTTCTAGTAGACCACAGACAGCCTCAGGGCTAAATGTGGGAAAGAAGCACTACCATAGTAAAGGTAACATTTTTTTTTTGAGATGGGGTTTCGTCTTGTTGCCCAAGCTGGAGTGCAATGGCACAATCTCAACTCACCGCAACCTCCACTTCCTGCGTTCAAGCGATTCTCCACCTCAGCCTCCCGAGTAGCAGGGGTTACAGGCATGCACCACCACATCTGTCTAATTTTTTGTATTTTTAGTAGAAACAGGGTTTTACCATGTTAGCCAAGCTGGTCTCAAACTCCTGACCTCAGGTGATCTGCCCACCTCGGCCTTCCAAAATGCTGGTGGCAGGCAAGAGCCACCACACCTGTCCAAGGTAACAATTATTTAAGGCCCAGCAATGTGCCAGATACTGTTCTAAGCATGCTACCTGTCTCTTCTCATTTAATCTTTAGAATAATATGTATGCTAGAAAACTCAAAGTAAGCCCACATTTCCCACTGTGGCTTCAAAGCTCTCTATGATTTGACCTCTAGCTACTTCTCAACCTCATTCCTACCCATCTTCTCCCTATCCCTCCACTCCAGCCACTCAGGCACTCTTCCTATTCCTCAGGCTTGTTACCCCCGCAGGCCTTTGCATAAACTGCTCCGTCTGCCCAGAATTGCTCTTCCCTGATGGTCATGTGACTCAGATAGGATGTTGTCCAAGAGGCCTTCTCCGCTCTGTCCACTGGTACTATCCCGACCGTCCTCTAACTGTTAGTCTTGGAGAGGACGGGACCCACATGATCCATTTCTGGGTGGTTCACCGCAAGCACAGAGCTTGGCACGCAACAGGGGGCTCTGCAAATGCTTACAGCAGGAGGCACATGAAAAATGTAGAGGGGGAGGCAGGAGAAAAGGATGGAAGGAGAAGAAGGCATGAGGTACTGGGACCATTCCTCCTGGCCACACTTCTTTGAGATGACTTCACAATGAACTTTCTCTCCTTTCACCAGGAGAGAAAGTTGTTTCAGTTTATCTATATTTATTGCAGAAAATAGCCACCATGCCCAGATACTGGCTAACATGTCTGAGCACTCACCATGTGCCAAGTCCGTTAAATGCATGAATTTGCTTCATCCTTTTGACAGCTCCCACAAGATGCATGCCTGTATTAGCCCTGTAGTGCAGCTGAGGAGAGAGGCCCAGGGGTGTCTGAGTCACTTTGCCAAGGTCACACAGCTAGCAAGTGGCAGAGCTGGGATTGGAGCCTGGGAGAAGGCTTGGCTCCAGAGTCTGTGCACTTAATCTTCCACTCCACTGCTGACGGAGGCTAAGGGGCCTATTCAAGGTCACACAACCAGCACATGGAAATGGCGGGATATAAACCCCAGTCTTTCTGACTCCTAAGGCAGGACGCCCACACGGTCCTGCCCAGGAAAGTTTTAATAGGCCATATTCACAGTTGGAATCCAGGCTACAGACCCGCAAGAATTCCCTGATGCAGCAGCTGGAGTTGACTGTAAGATGAGGGTCTAGAAATATTCTGGCTTCCCAAGTGCTCCTGCCTTTCCTAGTCACAGCTAATGCTCTGGAACAAACACCCAGGCCTCATTCACAAAATGAGCCATCCCCAGATGGGGCTGAATGGAGACAATCAGAGAGATGCTTTGGATTGTCAGAGCTGTGCAGCTGACTCTAGCCTGCTTCCGGCCTCAGCTGCTACACATCCCACCTCCGTCTCTCTTCCTCTCTCTGTCCCCGTCCTTGTCCCTCTGCCCCTCTTCCTTGCTGACATTGGTTCCCACCCCCTACCTCCTGGAGAGGAGAATCTATGCAGAGGGGAGCTGGGGTCCCTGACCAGAAAGGGACAGGAAATGCAGACAGCACCTAAGGGTGCTTACAAGGGCTTTCTGGGCCAAAGAGCACACAGTGCAGGACTCCAGGAATCTCCTGAGCCTGGCATCTTAGATGCATTCTTCCTTGCCCTCACCCTCAAGTCATTTCTTGCAACTCCTGGAATACAACCAATATGGAGGGTGGTTTTCTAGCACAGTGATTCTGACAAACTGTCAAGACCAGCTGGCCTCACCCCTTGTTTGCTGTTGTACATGGAGGATGTGGCTTAATGAGCCACACTTTGCTCATCCATTAAATGGGAATAATAATAACACCTACTTCATAGGATCCTGAGAATTAAATGTACGGATGTGGTTCCTGTGCCTAATCCTGTGCCAGGTACATATTTTGTGCTCACGAAACAGTTGAGTTGCTGTGATTGGCATTGTTGCGGAGGGCCAAAGGTTTCTCTAGCAGGCTGGTCTACTCTGGCCCACAGTAGGGCAGGAGGCTGGTTCAGAGGGTACCTGGAAGCCAGGGTGGGCTTGGAAAGTGTTTCTATTCCATTCACTTTCCTTGGCAATTTCCTTCATTACCTCGCATCCCTGTAGCCCTAGGTTTTCCTGCCCCCAAATTATGAGATAGTCTCAATAACCTGATACTTCACCATTCCCAAGGCTGCCTTGGTTTTCCTGGGGCTTTCAAAAATGCCATCTAAGTTCATTTCATGAAGACTCTATAGGCAGGGACATCCCTGCTTGACAGATGAGGGTAACCTCCCTAGAGAAGCTTTGGGAAGCACTGCAAGGGAGGAAGCACTCGCTCCTGACATGGCTGGAACTTCCCAACAACCACGAATTGTTTGGGGCAGAGCATACAGGCATGGGTGCTGTCCCTGGGACACAATGCTGTAAAGTAGGAAGAGAAGAAACTGTGGGGTCAGCTAGCCCTTGGCTGGAATCCTGAGGCCATTGCAACTGACTCTGTAGCTTCCTCTCTCAGAGCCTCAGTTTCCCCATTGGTAATATGGAATGATAACATTGACCTGGCAGTGCTATTGAGAAGGTTAAATTCAATACCAAATGGGCACATGGTAGGTGCTCCATTCATGCTGGCTCCTGGGAGGGTAAATTCTGTCTTTATGGAGAGCATAGTGCCCACCTCATTCCTTCTGTCCCCAGAGATCCTTCCTAGCAGCTGTTTCCCATGTGCATGGAACAGGCGCTCTGAAATCACCTCCATGATGCTGCCAATAAGCAGGCTGAGCGCCCGCCTGCCATCGCCTAAGTAATGGCTGAGCTCAGTCTCGGCTTCACTGGTGAACTGAGACAGGCAGCTGTTTGGTGGTGGAGCAACCAGGAGCCTGAGTACTCTTCTTCTGAGAAGATGGGGCTGGGAATGAAAGCGATTCTGCTCCGCCTGCCAGCAATGAGGGATAATTACAGCGCTTGTCAAAATAAGATATGGAGATAGAGCCCATTCCTTGCCAGCCGGCTTCTGAAATCCCCTGGGAATTCCTGGTCTAATTAAATACCTGGTGCAAATGCTGGTGTCAGCAACACGCCTGGATTAAAAGCCCACCCTAAACGGAGCCAGGATGAGTGCATCCCCCTTTCTTCCTCACAGGCTCTGGGTGGTGCAGAGGAAAGGGATGGAGATGAGAAGGAGAGAAGAGGAGAGAGGGAAGGAGAGCATGACACATACAGGAAGGGAACCGATAAACAGTCAAAGGAGGCTCTGGCAGACGGATTACATGGAGCATAAAAAGAATTTCCCAACTGGGAAGCGTGCCTGCAAAGACATTTGCTATCTTAAGAAAAATAAATCTCACATCCTTGAGTCTGGCCATGGCTGGAGAATCTCCACTTGGGGAAGGGCGGGCTCAGCCCCAAATCTGGCTTCTAAGACTCTCCAGGTGCCTGAGATCCTGTCTGTCATCAAGCCATCTTCCCCCACTCTTCTGGCCTCAAGAGCTGCTCCCTCGCTTACCAACCTGGCCCAGTTTTATATACAGCCCTGTCCTTTAATCCCCTACAGAATGGCTGAGCTTGGCTGCAACATTAGACAAGATTTAACTAAAATCCTGGAGTGACAACCAGAAAATAAACATCGAGCAAGTCTTGAATCCGGATAAGCTGGCATGCAAAATGCAACTTCCTCTCGGAGGCTCCAGGGAGCTTCTCATTCTTCCTAGTCTTCCCCAACCCAGTCCCCATTCTGGGCCACCCGCTACTGATCTCAAGCCTAGTATCTCAAACTAGTGCCCTCTGGGCTGGATCTTACTCTTAGATAATATTTTCTTTGGGATACACCCAATTTTTAAAAACTAAAAAACTTTGCATGACATCTGTCCATCCAGGTTCTCATGAAAAATCAGAAGACCTGGCCATGCATGGCCACATTCCCAAAGGTATGATCAACGGGAGCTGCTTTCTTTAGACAGGACATGTAAGCATGGACGTTGTCACACCAGTCTGGACCCTAGCGTATGAGGGCAAAAGCCAAGACATTGCCCTTCTGCCTTGTCCACCTGCATGTGCTAGGTATTGAGTTGGATGTAAGCATCTCCTTACGGGCTTTCTCACATCTATCCATCCATTCATTCAACAATGTTACTGAGGACTTTCTCTGTTTCAGGCACTGTGCTAAGCCTGGAGACAGAAGGTAAAACAAGACAGGTATCTGAGGTTCACCTCCTCACCCCAGGTTTCCTGTTTGAGGCCCTCTCCTCCTTACTTGTAAGGAATTACAGCTAGGAATGACAGGCCGGCCCTTCCTCTGAGGTGATTCTTATCCTCACAGACCCCAGGATGACAACTACCACAGAACAGCTCACTCACACCACCAGGCATACAAGAGATGCTCCAGCCTGCTGGCAGAGGAGAGTTCTTTCCACTATGCCAGCTCTTAGACAACCGAGAGCAGGTGGTACCATGTAGAGCCTAAAGCATGGATTCTGGGTCAGTCGGCTTGGATGTAAATCCTGACCCAGTGCTACACTGGAGAAGTTACTTTGCCGCCCTGGGCCTCAGTTTTCCTCATCTATTAAATGGGAATCATGATAGTTCTGACTTTCTGAAGTGGCTATGAGAATTAATATTGGTAATGTGATTTAAACACAGTAAGAGTGTTGTTTAAGGATATGATGAATAAATAAACAAGAACCAGGATTACACAGGTTTCCAGATGGAGGTAAGGCTCACATGATCTCCAGGCATCCTTCCCTGTTCAGGATTCTGTGATTTGACAGAGGCATCCCTTATGGGGCAGTTGTGAGGATTATCCAGAAAATGCCTGTGGTGTCTGGCCCAGAGTCTCGGCCCCAGGAGGAGGTGCTGCCAGAGTTACTATTTTCCCTTCCTCTCTTCCCCAGGCACTGGCCGCAGCTTGCTGCTGAAGCCTGTGGCCTCCACACAGCCTTGGGGAGGATTCCCTGCATGTCAAGCAGCTGGGAGCTGAGGGTGATGTCATTCTCTGGGAGCCCTCCAACGTTAGCCGCTGGGGTCCTGCGGGAGGGGGAGGGCTGAGTCTCAGAGAGTATGACCGCTGGGCCCCACTCCTCATCAGCATCAACCGGCCTGGACAGCTCCTGACCGCTTTTCTGGTCCACCCTCTCCCCTCTACGGTTTCTGCCCCCACAGCACGGCTGAGCTTGGAAAGCATCAGTCCGAGCCTGTCAATCCTGCATAAGCCCTTCCAGTGGCCTCCAGTTGCACTCAGGATAGAATCCACACCCTTAGCTGGCCCCAAAGGCCCTGCGCGGTCTGGCTCTTGTCTTTTCTACTACCCTCCCTCTCATTTCCTGTATTTCCTGTGGCCCAGCCACAACTGCCCTCCCTCCCCTTCTCCCTGACTGGTCTGGAGCAGCCTTCCATCTTCCCCTACCTACTATGGAAGCTCGAACACAAATGCCACCTCCTTAGAGAGTCTTCCAGGATTTCTGAATTTAAAGCAGCCCCTTACTCCTCCACACTCTCCGCCTCACGGCCTCCTGCTTTCTTTCCTTTGGAGGGCTTCTCTTGCCCCAAATGACCTTACTGATCTGTTTGTTTGGTCATTGTCTGACCCATCCCCCACTATCAGAGCAGCAGATCATGAATTCCATGAAAATGTGAACTGGTTATGCTGTTTGGTCAGCTCTGTATCCCCAGCTCCCAGCCCTGTGTCTGGCTGCAGACTTGCAACAAACATGTGCGGCCTCAATGTGTGAATAAAGGAATTCATTTCTTTCAGATGCCAAGAGATGTGGCCTGGTCCTCCCAGGGCCTGATGCTGTGCTGAGACCTTCAGTGACAAATGACTGTAATTTTTATAACTTCATGAAGGCTGGGTAAAGGCAATGTCCTCGATCTATGCAGTAAGGGACTGGGCCTCCCTCCAGCCCATAGTGAACATCAGCATGAACACACACACACACATACAAACACACACACACACATTCTCTCTTTCTCTCACACTCACACACGCATACACACACTCACACATACAACACACACTCAAACACATACACACTCAAACATAAACACACACTCACATTCATACATGTGCTCACACATACACTTGCTCAAACACACTCATGCTCATACACATTCATATACACACACACCCATTCAAACACACTCACATCTCACACATGCACTAACACACACTCAAACATTACACACTCACACACTCATACTCATACACACATTCAACCACACACACTCACACACATACACACTGTCACCCACACACACTCTCACAACCACTCACTCAAATACACACACACTCACACACACATGCACACACTCATGCAGCTACCTTGGCAAGAACAAATGCTACTGTGTGGTGAAGGAAAGAGAATGACATTTGCTTTCAGACTCATCTGGATTTCAAACCTGGGGAAGCCTTGGGCCAGGACTGTCAAGAGAGGTGTGGGCAACACAGAACCTGGGAGAAGGGGGCTCTGATCTGCATAGCTGTCACTGCATGGGGGTGCATTTACCCTGCACGTTTGCAACAGTTGCCCATGTGCCTTCAGCGTTCCACTCTGGGAGGGGGCTGGCAATAAACTGTAGGGACAGATGCGTATGTTCCCTCACCATAGACTCAGATAACATAACCTTGGATGCGGTGAGGGTTATACAGATAAATGGAGAAAGCATTGCAGGAACTTAGGCAAAGAAACCTTGCAGTGCATTCCAGGGTGAGATCATTCAGAACCCTAGAGAGGCTCTCACCATTGAGCTGGACCTGAAGGATGAGCACATGTCTTGTTAAAAGCCAAGACGGAGAAAAGGCAAGTAGGGAAGAGCACAAAAAGGCATAAAAGTGTAAAAGTATATAGAGTGAGTGAGTGTACCTGAGCAGAGGATATATGATGAAAGGAAAAAAGCTAGGGTTGGGGAGGGAGGCTGCAGAGAGTCTTTAATCCTTGTGAAATCACACAGGAACTACAGCATAGGCTGCCTGGCAAAGGAGAGTTGTAGCCAGCCTTAAATTTCAGGAAGATTACATCAGCTCAGTGTGGACACAGACTGGAAGAACACACATTGGAAGCAGGGAAATGAGATGAGGGGACTGTTGAGAAAGGTTAAGCCCTGTTCCAAAGAAATTAAAGTATGAGCTTAAATTATCAAGTAGACTCCCAGTTCTTGGTGGCCAATTGAACACAGTATTGAGTGAAAAAAGGAGTTGCAGATTAAACTCTATCATCATTGCCACCACCAGTATCACCATCACCACCATTATCATCAACCTCGTCATTACCATTATCATCATCATCATCACTAGTATTGTCATTGTCATCGCTATTGCCATCACTGTCATCACCATCACCATCACTATCATCATCATCACTAGTACTGTCGTTGTCATCACTATTATCAACACTGTCATCACCATCATCATCACCATCACTAGTAGTGTCATTGTCATCACTATTACCATCACTGTCATCACCACCATCATCATCACCATCATCATCATCACTAGTATTGTCATTGCCATCACTATTACCATCACTGTCATCACCATCATCATCACCATCATCATCATCATCACTAGTACTGTCATCGTCATCACTATTACCAACACTGTCATCACCATCATCATCACCATCATCACTAGTATTGTCATTGCCATCACTATTACCATCACTGTCATCACCATCATCATCACCATCATCATCATCATCACTAGTACTGTCATTGTCATCACTATTACCAACACTGTCATCACCATCATCATCACCATCATCATCATCATCACTAGTACTGTCATCATCATCACTATTACCAACACTGTCATCACCATCATCATCACCATCATCATCATCACTAGTATTGTCATTGCCATCACTATTACCATCACTGTCATCACCATCATCATCACCATCATCATCATCATCACTAGTACTGTCATTGTCATCACTATTACCAACACTGTCATCACCATCATCATCACCATCATCATCATCATCACTAGTACTGTCATTGTCATCACTATTACCATCACTGTCATCACCATCATCATCACCATCATCATCATCATCACTAGTATTGTCATTGTCATCACTATTACCATCACTGTCATCACCATCATCATCACCATCATCATCATCACTAGTATTGTCATTGCCATCACTATTACCATCACTGTCATCACCATCATCATCACCATCATCATCATCACTAGTACTGTCATTGTCATCACTATTACCATCACTGTCATCACCATCACCATCACTATCATCATCATCACTAGTAGTGTCATTGTCATCACTATTACCATCACTGTCATCACCATCATCATCACCATCATCATCATCACTAGTATTGTCATTGCCATCACTATTACCATCACTGTCATCACCATCATCATCACCATCATCATCATCACTAGTACTGTCACTGTCATCACTATACCATCACTGTCATCACCATCATCATCATCACTAGTATTGTCATTGCCATCACTATTACCATCACTGTCATCACCATCATCATCACCATCATCATCATCACTAGTACTGTCATTGTCATCACTATTACCATCACTGTCATCACCATCATCACCATCATCCTCATCATCACTAGTATTGCCGTTGCCATCACTATTACCATCACTGTCCTTACCATCATCATTACTATCATCATTATCGTCATCATTCCTGCTAACATTCACTGGACTGTGAATCAGGCACTTTTACAGGGATTGTTTTTGGCAGAACTCTCAGATCCGTAAGAGACTCTGCAAGCCTTAAAAACCACCAAGTTTCTTATCTAATAGTCTTTCCTAAGCTTCCTTTCCTAGATAAACTATTTTCTGCTCCAGAACCAAGTGTGTCGCTGCTTGGTCTTCTTTATGGTCATCTTGAGGGGTACAGTTATGTCAATAAGTTTTGCATCTCCCAGGCTGGATACAATAGCCAACTGCCCAGTCAATTGTCCAGCCTTTGGGTCTGTTCCATGTCTATGACCCAACAATTTGAGGGGCAGCTGGGTTCTAGACACTTGATACTTCTTTCTTAATGCCTCCATGACAGTCCAATGCTCTGACAAACCCCATGAGGCAGAAATCTTATCTTTTTTATTCACCAATGTATACTCAAAATGGTAGGCACATAGTGGGCTTTCAGCAAATATTTGTTGAATAAATCATACTTTCTCTATAATTTACTTTTCAATGTTCATTGACAGCATACAAATATTTATGACAGCAGTGAATTCTACCCAAAAAATGAATTGTTACTCTTCCAAGTTCCTTATATTTCTGTGGTTACAAATAATTTGAAAACACTGAGTCAAATAAAATTAAATAGGCTTTTTCATTGCAGGATTTCTTAGAGCCTTTAATGTCTAATGTACTTTGTGAGTCTCCGAGAGAAGTTTCAAGCATATAATATTTCTTAAGCATATTTCAACATAAAAGACTTTTCATGGTCTAGTGTTTCAAGGAACATACTTTCAGAAACACTGTTAATGAGTTAAATCAAGTGTTCAGTGGTTCCATCAACAGTAAACCAGCTATCATCATCCCAGATTTCCTTAATTATATTATTAATCTGGTTAAGAGACAGATGATAATTTTATCAATTAGCTGCACAAATGCCAGTTCCTTAAAACAGAGGATGGGGGTTGAGGGATGAGAAATTACCTACTGGGTACAATGTACACTATTTGGGTGATGAGTATACTAAAGCCATTACTTCATCACTATGCAATATATCTGTATAACAAAACTGCCCTTGTACCCTCAGAATCTATATTTTTAAAAAATGGAGGCGGTTTTCTTAGCCAAGAGTGTGATCATGGTCTAGGGTTGGGACTAACTTCTCTTTGCTTTAAAAAAAAAAATTTGGGAAATCACAAGCATTCCTATACACCAATAACAGACTAAAAGAGAACCAAATAAAGAACAAACTCCCATTCACAATTGCTACAAAGAGAATAAAATACCTAGGAATACAACTAACAAAGGATGTAAAGGACCTCTTCAAGGAGAACTACAAACCACTGCTCAATGAAATAAGAGAGGACACAAACAGATGGAAAAACATTCCATGCTCATGGTTAGGAAGAATGAATACTGTGAAAATGGCCATACTGCCCAAAGTAATTTATAGATTCAACACTATTTCTATCAAGCTACCTCTGACCCTCTTCACAAAACTGGAAACAACCACCTTAAACTTCATATGGAACCAAAAGAGAGCCTGCATAGCCAAGACAATCCTAAGCAGAAAGAACAAAGCTGGAGACATCATGCTACCTGACTTCAAACTATACTAGAAGGCTACAGTAATCAAAACAGCATGATACTGGGACCAACATAGAGATACAGACCAATGGAACAGAACAGAGGCCTTGGAGGAACGCCACACTTCTACAACCATCTGATCTTTGACAAACCTCACAAAAACAAGAAATGGGGAAAGGATTCCCTGTTTAATAAATGGTGTTGGGATAACTGGCTAGCCATGTGCAGAAAACAGAAACTGGGCCCCTTCCTGACACCTTACACTAAAATTAACTCCAGATGGATTAAAGACTTAAACATAAGACCTAACACTATAAAAACCCTAGAAGAAAACCTAGGCAAAAGCATTCAGGACATAGGCATAGGAAGGGACTTCATGACTAAAACACCTGGCAACAAAAGCCAAAATAGACAAATGGGATCTAATTAAACTCCAGAGCTTCTGTACAGCAAAAGAAACAATCATTCGAGTGAACCGGCAACCAACAGAATGGGAAAGAATTTTTGCAATCTACCCATCTGACAAAGGGCTAATATCCAGAATCTACAAAGAACTAAAACAGATTTACAAGAAAAAAACAAACAAACTCATTCAAAAGTGGGTGAAGGACATGAACAGACACTTTTCAAAAGAAGACATATATGAGGCCAACAAACATATGAAAAAATACTCATCATCACTGATCATTAGAGAAATGCAAATCAAAACCATATCGAAATACCATCTCAAACCAGTTAGAATGGCGATCATTAAAAAATCTGGAGACAACAGATGCTGGAGAGGATGTGGAGAAATAGGAACACTTTTACACTGTTGGTGGGAGTGTAAATTAGTTCAACCATTGTGGAAGAATTCCTCAAGGACCTAGAAATAGAAATTCCATTTGACCCTGAAATTCCATTACTGGATATATATCTAAAGGATTAGAAATCATTCTATTATAAAGACACATGCACACGTATGTTGACTGCGGCACTGTTTACAATAGCAAAGACCTGGAACCAACCTAAATGCCCATCGATGATAGACAAGGAAAATGTGGCACATAAACACCATGGAATCCGATGCAGCCATAAAAAACGATGAGTTCGTATACTTTGTAGGGACATGGATTATTAAAGCTTCAGATATCAGAATGATGGAAACCATCATTCTCAGCAAACTGACACAAGAACAGAAAATCAAACACTGCATGTTCTCACTTGTAGGCGGGTGTTGAACAATGAGAACACATGGACACAGGGAGGGGAGCATCACACACTGGGGTCTGTTGGGGTGGACTAGGGAAGGGGCAGTAGGGGAAGGGAGGTTGGGAAGGGATAACATGGGGAGAAATGCCAGATATAGGTGACAGGGGATTGGAGGCAGCAAACCACATTGCCATGTATGTACCTATGCAACAATTCTGCATGATTTGCACATGTACCCCAAAACCTAAAGCACAATAAAAAAATAAAAAAATAAAATAAAAATTACAAACTTGGGAATTTAATCCTTGAAACTCTGGATGAAAGTTTAGGTTAACCAAGGCTTATGTATAGCATATGCTTTTTCAGCTCAAGTGAGATTTTTTTCATTAGAGTAAATATAGTATGAGAGGATCCCAGGCTCCAGTGGACATGAAGTGGAAGCAGAAGGGCTTACTTAAGGGCTTACTTTTGGGTGTTCAGAAGCCAAGCAGGGACCCCTATCCCTCACATCCCTCACAGTGATCATGAGTTCCCTAGTGCACTACCTGGCTTCTCCAGCCTTAGCCCCCATGCCACAGGTACCAGCATCAGGATTCTCCCACCTAAAGAGGTTCAAGATGCCTCTAGCCCAGGGCAAACATGAATTCGGTGACTCAGAAAGCTGGGTACTATTGAATAGGTCCATTGCCTTTAAATAATTAGTTATAAAAGAATTAGTTATGCACTGATGAGTCTCCTGGCCTCTGAGGTTGAACACAAACTTTGCTTAGAAACCCAGGCCCTACCAGATGGGAAGAGGCCCCTACATAAAACTTGAACCTCAGAGGGCTGGACCTTTAATATGAAGGTGAGTGAGAAGTGAACTAACACAGAAAACCTGCCTGTCCTAGCTTTGGTACTAGGAAGGTGGATGGGGAAGGAAGGAGCCTCATTTTCTTCAAGAATTTGTAACCATATTTGACCTCTCACATGGGATTGTGGTCTGAAGAACATCAAGTGAAAATTTTAATTGAAAATGAACTTGGGTTGTTAGCTCTCTTGAGTTACTAACATGTGAAAACACAGTACTTTCTGGAGAAGTGAAATTTTAATTCATTCCTTAAATAATTCTCAAAGATAAAGTTCTAAAGAATATTCACTGTCAAAAATTATAAAACACACAAGAAAACAAGGCACTATGAGATAAGGCTAGCAGGAAAATGAGCAGAATCTGATTATTAAAGCTTCAGATATCAGAATTTTTGTTAGCACAGAAAATGAGATGGCAAAATTTATATGCTTAATGAAATAAAAGAGGTTTGAAAATTTCAGCAAGTAATAAGATAGTATAAAAATGTCTTAGCAGATTTGAAGAATAACCATATAGAACATTTAGAAATGAAAAATATATTAGTTCAAAATTTTAAGCCAGAAATGCAAATCAAAACCACAATGAGATACCATCTCATGCCAGTTAGAATGGCTACTATTAAAAAGTCAAAAATAACAGATGCTGTCAAGATTGTGGAGAAAAAGGAATGCTGTTACACTATTGATGGGAGTGTAAATTAGTTCAAACATTGTGGAAGACAGAGTGGTGATTCCTCAAAGACCTAGAGACAGAAATACCATTTGACCCAGAAATACCATTACTGGGTATATACCTAAAGGAATATAAACCATTCTATTATAAAGACATCTGCATATGTATGTTCACTGCAGCACTATTCACAATAGTGGAGACATGGAATCAACTTAAATGTCCACCAACAATAGACTGGATAAAGAAAATGAGGTACATATACACCATGGAATGTTATGCAGTCATTAAAAAGGAGATTATGTCCTTTGCAGGGACATGGATGGAGCTGGAGGACATTATCCTTAGCAAACTAACACAGGAACAGAAAACTGAATACCATGTGTTTTCACTTACAAGACGGAGCTAAATGATGAGAACACAAGTACTTGTAGAGGGAAAGAATGCACACTGGGGCCTGCCAGAGGGTGGGGAGGAGAGAGAGGATCAGGAAAAATAACTAACGGACACTAAGCTTAATATCTGGATGATGAAATAATCTGTTCAACAAACCCCCCTGACATATATTTACCTATGTAACAAACCTACATATCCTGCACATGTACCCCTAAACTTAAAAGTTAAAAAAAAAAAAAAGAAATTTTAAGTCATAATGGACAGCTATAGATAGAGCAAAGACCTAAGGAGACAATTAGTAAACTCTTAGATAGTTATAAATAAAACAGGCTAGAGAGACAAAGATGGAAATAATGGAAGATAATGATAAGATGTGGAGCACAGAGTGAGAAGTCACACACAGGGCCAGTGCTTATGCTTATTCAGACAGGCTACAGAACAATTCTAGAAGATGAAAATGACATCACAATCTATGATGGAGAAATCTTAAAAGTAGTCAGGGAGAAAAGTTAGACCATCTACAAATAAATAGCAATTAGGCTAACATCTGTCTTCTCAACAATAACAATGAAAGCCAGAGGCAGTGAAATGATATTTTCCATGAGTCAAGAGAAAACAATTGACCACCTGCAAATGAAGACTTAGTAAAATTATATTACAAGAATGAGAGCAAACAAATTTTTTATATTTGGATAAATAAAACAGGTCCTCACCAAAGGAAATTTTAAAAGATGTGGCTTAGTTAGAAGGAAAATTAGCACAGATAGAAAGTCAGAAATTCAAAAAGGAATACAAAGCAAATATGTGATTAATACGAGAGCAAATCTAAATTAATATTGCAGTATACATTAATAATAATAATGTCTAATTTGTTGACTTACAAATAACAAGATAAGGTATTGCTTCCAGTAAGATGTAGTAGACTGTGGCAGGTTGACTGCCCTACTGCAACCACTATTAAGAAAAAAATGAAAATCTGCAAAAATAGAAATTTTGAAGACATCATAAAGCTGTGGAAATGAGGACAAAATGGGTCCTACGTAAGTTGATAACTGCTGACAGTTTTCTTTCCTGCAGGCAAATGCTGATTCTGGATGTGGGTTGAGGACCAGCATTGGCCCAAGCAGAGGTTGTCTACTGAAGGAAACAGAAAATAAGCAGCACTTTTAGCAGTTGTGCAGGGCTGGCATGATGGATGGGAAACAAGAGAAGCCTGAAATATAGGAAGCCAAGTGACTGTTGGCTTTAACACATAGGACACTGCTAAGTGCTTCATGCAGCACAGGTGGCTGGGAAATGAGGATGGAAGGTTGGAATAAAATCTCTCCTAATCTCATGGGACTTAGGAGACAGCATTCCGAGAGAAAGAGAGAGAGAGAGAGAGAGAGAGAGAGAGAGAGCGCCTCACATAAATCCCTGTTTTCCCTCTCAAGACGTTTGCCAGATTTTGAAGATAGCCAGAAAAGCTCAAACATCTAAAGAGCAGGATTGAATCTACTTCAGGCTTTTAGGGCTGAGGAGACAGAGATTAGTTAGGCTCCCAGTCAAAAGCCATGAAGACCACACAAAGAAATGGGAAAAACCAGAGGTGGTAGATTCAGTCTTCCTCGAACTGTAATCCTCTTAAATTTCTGACTAGACTGAGGTCATCAGCCTTTCACCCTGACTCCCCAACAGAGGAAAGGGGTAAGTTACTCTGGTGGAATGTATCAGTGGGAACCTTCACAGTTCTTTTGCATACAATGTCCAGCTTATGGTCAAAATTATGAGGCATGTGAAACAGTGAGAAGAGAAAAGAAGCAAAGCAAAGCAAAGAGAAAAGGAAAGCTATCAATAAAATCAGATCCATAGATGACCCAGTTATTGTATTCATCAAACACGACTTTGACTATGATTATTCTGTTAAAGATAATAGAGAAAAAGATGAGCAAAATGAATGAACACATGTAGCCTTTTGAAGTCTAGTATCTTTTAATAGTTACTTGGAATCAATAAAATGGTACAAACTTCCTAGATGGGTTTACAGCAGACTGGACACAGCAGACTGTAGGATCAGTGACTTAAAGGCAGAATGATAGGTAAAATTCCAATTAAAACCAGAGAGGAAAGAGAAAGGAACATTAAAAAGACAACAGAGTATAAGCACCACATGGGGCACTATCAAAGGTCTAACATACACATAACTGGAGTCCCAGAAGGCAAGAAGAGAAACTGGGCAGAAGCAAAATTTGGAAAGACAATGATCAAGAGTTTCTAAAAATTGATGAAAGAAACCAACTCATTGATTCAAGAAGCCCACCAAGCCCTCCAAAAAGTTAAACACAAAGAAAATCATAACTACACATATCATAGTCAAAATGATGAAAACAAATGCAAAGAGAAGTTGTCAAAAGCAGTAACAGGGAAAAGAGACATTACCTTCAAGGAAGCACCAATAAGGGCAGATTTTTCAATAAACATTGATGGACTCTAGAAAAATCTTTAAAATGCTGAAATAAGGAAAAAAAAAACCCTGCCACTCTTGCATTATATACATAGCAAAAATCCTGCAAAAATGAAACAAAATAAAGACATTTTCAGAAAGCTGAAAATCAGCAAAACTCCAATGCCATCACACACTGAAAGACATACCAAAGAAAAATCTTCAGACTGAAGGAAAATTATTCAATCCAGAAACACAAAACTGCAAGAAGGAATAAAAAACACTACAAAGGAGAGGTATTTGTGTTAGTATAAAAGAATATTGGCTGTTTAAGATGACAATATTAATAATGTCTTATGAGATTTATAACATATGTAGGAGTAAAACTATTTAACCACAGCACGAAAAGCAAGAAGCAGGTATAGGAGTTTAACTGTTGGAAAGTTCTTGCATTGTTCAGGAAGAAGTAACAGTCTTAACTTTAAAATAGACTATAATAACTAAAGATGTGTATTAAAACTTCTAGGGTAAACACTGCATGATAATTCAGGAATGTGAAATACAAAGCCAACATAAGGAAAATATACAATAATAAAGCTATTTACTTAATTTTTAAAAAGGCAGGAATGAAGAACTAAAGGAAGAAAGAAGAGATAGTATAAATAGAAAAACAAATCGCAAAGTGGTAAAATTAAACCCCACAATGTCTGGAACTATAGTAAATATAAATGACTAAAAGTAACAAGATAGAACTAAAATGATGAATTGCCTACATATTGGGAAGAAGATAAAAAAAAGTCCCAATACTGAAAAGGTATTATTGTTCAGAAATTAAAGTATCGATGAGATCTAGACATTTAGTAAGTACCCTAAATGAATTAGTAGTTACCCTTGATTAATAGGTACCCTTGATATTTGAACACGTAGTAGTATATGTTAAAATATCATGGGTAACTACTAAATGAATTAACTTAGCAAGCTTTCTGTTCTGAACTACTTTAGAAATTCTTATCAGTTACTACTATTATTATTTTTAGTAGAGATGGGGTGTCCGTCATGATGGCCAGGCTGGTCTAGAATTCCTGACCTCAGGTGATTTGTCTGCCTCAGGCTCCCACAGTGCTGGGATTACTGGTGTGAGCCACCATGCTCGATCTCTTGTCAGTTAACTTGAATTTGACAACTAAGTATCATTATTCAAGTCTCTGAGGCTATAAGGTTTGATAGAGTAGTAAAAATCTTCATAACACTAAAATATTTACTAATAAGCTGATCACTTAACCATTTTATGCACGCTTAAGTTTTACCTCCCGTTAACCCTGGTTTCCAGCCTTACTCATCTGACCTAGGTCTATTGCTTTCCTTCGGCTTGTTGGTTATTGTAAACGTCTGATGGGGTAATGGAAATTCAAAGGAAATTGATGAAGAGAAAAAGTGCTAACCTTTAAACAGATTTAGGATTTCATGAAGATAGCAAAAGCATTGTTGGATAACTTTTCCATTCACATTTAAACTACAGACAAATGAGAAACTGGCAGAATTAAACTAGTTAACAACTGAAGAAGAGAAAAGCGACAAAGTTGTCAGGTGCTTCAAAGAAGAAAAATGTTATCTTCTAATGATTGGAAGAGGCCCATGGGAACATGCATAAAGCTTGGAAATATTTGTCCAAAATGACCCTCTTTATTTATTGTGCTGTGAAAGTCAAACAAAATCAAAACTGTTAAGATTGTGCTAAGATATGATTTTGTCTAAAAAATGTACCATGTCTTCCCAAAATCAACACTTAATAATTCCTATTTTAATGGAAAACAAAGCACATTTGACATTATAACCTATATTTTGTTAATAGGCAATAAAAAAGACTTACTTTTGTGCTTTCAGTTTTATTTTTTCATGATACAGCCTCACTCAAACCTTTTTTCTTCACTATCACAATAAATAGTCAACATTTGTTTTCAGAAGATTCTCTTTAAGTGGTATTTTTACTGGTACCAATTATTCTTAGAAAAATGAGGAGTGCCCATGTCTACTTTCTTTTACCTAATAAACATCTTTCTGTGTAGTATTTACGTAGATGTGAACGCTCACGTCCCCCGGTATTCATATGTTGAAACTTAATCCTCAGTGCAGTGGCGTTGGGAGGTGGAGCGTCTGGGGGGGGGGGTGGTGCTTAGGTCACGAAGGCAGGGTCCTCATGAATGGGATCAGCGACTTTATAAAAGAGGCCTAATGGAGCTTCTTTGTCCCTTCTGCTTTGTGAGGACACGGCTAGAAGGCACCATCTATGAAGAATTGGCTCTCACCAGACATTGAATTTGTTTGTGTACTGACCTTGGACTTTGCAATACATTTCTATTTATAAATTATAGTAAATTACAGTAGTCCCCCCCATTCAGCAGTTTCACTTTCCGCAGTTTCAGTTACTCGTGGCCACTTGCAGTTTGAAAATAGGTGAGTACAGTACACTAAGATACTTTGAGCGAGTGGACAAGAGAGAGATGCCGCATTCACATAACTTTTATTATAGTATATCATGATAATTGTTCTATTTTATTATTAGTTATTATTGTTAATCTCCTACCATGCCTAATGTATAAATTAACCTTTATCATAGGTATATATGCAGGGGAAAACATAGTAAATATGGGATTTGGTACTAACTGTGATTTCAAGTGCCAGCTGGGGGTCTTGGAATATATCCCCTGTGGATGGGGGGGATTACTGTACCCAATCTAAGGTATTCTGTTACAGCAACCAGAATGAACTAAAAGAATATGTGTGTCTTATTTTCTTTTCCCTGCAGGATTGAGTCTTGACACTTTCTGTTTCTGACAGTTACTATGAGCCAGGCACTTACCTAAGTATAATATCTCATGTAATCTTTGCAGTAACAGTATGGGACATTTTAGATTTAGAAGCTGAGGTCTAGAGAGTTCAAGGGATGATTTGCCCAGTGCCACATAGGGAGTTTATGACTCAATCCAGATCTCCATCTCAGGTGTGTCTGACTTCCAAACCAAGCTGTTAATTTTGTTGCTACACTTTCCTATCTGTCTTTCTTTCTCCAGGGGTCACGACAGGGTCTGCCACATAGTAGGTGCTTAGTGAATGTTGGCAGATATGAATTGTTGCTTAACTCAGGTCCTCAGTTCAGTGTGACATGGTGGAATAGGTATTATTACCATTATTCAGTTTGACTTTGGGCGTATGGCTAGGAGCCCAGGTGCAATAAATCTGTAGATGGAGATACTTCTTTAGAATGGAAGCTGGCAGTGAGCATTTTCCTCATCTTGCTCTGTTGATAATATTACTAGGATAGGAGAACTGGAAGAGAACCAGTAGTAGATCTCAAGCTTCTAAAATGTGCCAGGCATTATCTGGCATATTTTCAATTTGTTATCTGGATCTCCTAAGAACTCTGCTAGGTAGATGTTATCTCACTTTTGTAGAGGTGCAAATGGACCTCAGAGAGGTGCAGAGGCTTGCCAAGGCTATTCAGTCTATACATGGCAGAACCTGGGTTCAGACTGTCTGACTGCAAACCTCTTTCCCTCTTCACAATATTACTTTATCATGATGGCTTGGGGCATCGAAACTAGGTAAGAAAGTGGGTAGGTGGGTCGTGGGTGGGAGTTTGCTTTGTGGTTCTGCCACTGCTCTGAGATGATGACAAAGTACTCAGTCTCCTGGGTGCCTGGAGGGTGCAGTCTCAGGAAAAGAGCTTGCTGGTGACAAGTATTGAATAGCCCATCCCATATTTCTGGGGCAAGGCTGTGAGCATCATTCATTCAGCTGAGAAAGATAAATCCCTGTCAGTGGGATTAATGAAGCTGGTAGCACTCACTGTTTGGGACTGGCTAAAAGCTGAATATGAGTTCAGATAGACGCTTCACAATCAGAAGGGCTGAGAAACAATTGGGGCAGACTCCAGGGGGTGATGGTGAGAAATGACCAGTCCAAGAGGAGTGCTTCAGGCCTGGCCCAAAGGACAAACAGATGGCCACGGGATCTTATGGAACAATGGGTCACCTGCAGTGAAGAGTCATATGTAGCTGTATGGAAGGGACCTCAGAGGTCATCCTTTTCCCACCCTACCATCGGCCCATTTTATAGATGGGGAAACCAAGGCCTAGAGAGGGGAAGGGCCTTGTCCAAAGTCACACATTCAAGATTATCAAGCTCATACTTCATAGCTGGAGGAACTGAAGTTCAGAAACTGTGATATCTGAACTTGCCTAAGATCACATATGAGATTGTCTGTCTCCATACCTACATTCTATAGATGAGATCACTGAGGCAGAGAGAAGGCCCAGAGAGGGCACATTTTATATCTAATGCAGAAATGGCACACTGGGCAGCATTAGACCTTCCAGCCTCCACCTGCCTTTTGGTGTGGCCACTAAGACCTTCTCTACCAGGGGCAGTGGGAAGTGTTTGAGGTTCTTATTCTACTGGCCCCACACTATTTTGATGGCCTGCTGGTGTTTTGGGGACTTCACCTTCTGCGGTTAAAGGTAAATTGGTTTGGAAGAAAGAGCCACTGTGATGCAACCATTATGGCAGGAGTGGGAACGTGGTAAGCCCTGCTGGAGTTTCTGACCTTTCAGATGCCTCAGGCATGGGCCACAATGCATCCTGGATTACTGAGGATGGGCTGCCCAATCTTCTCAGCCATTACTCATAGGATTGTGCTCAGGGAAGGGCAGGTCTTTATCACATGGTGGACTCATGAATTTCCACCTTTTACCTGAGAAGCACCATGCTCTACAGTGTAATTGTGGGTAAATTATTGTCCCCGAGATCCACATAGCAGGGCTGGGCAACAGCTGTTGTGCAATAACTCATCACGAGGCTCGCTGGCTGACAAGCCCAGGGCTGTAAGTATGCTGGGTTCTAGCAGCCTGCTTACTATGCCTAAACATACCTTTTGAGACTTTTGTAGGGTGAAGTGAGGAATGGCACTGGGGGGCAGGCACTCTATCCAAGAAGCCTAGCAGCTGCTCTCTCTGCAGAACACAGGCTTTGGGGGAGCCATGCCCCCAGGAAAGCTCCTGTGTCTGTTTCCCTCGCCCTGAAAATCTTGTTTCTTTCACATTTGAGTTTTGCAAGAAGATGATTTCCCCTGGAATCTAGAAGGAAAGCAGCATATATTAGGAGCCTTACTTTACATCAGAAGAACTCAGACCCAGACAGCAAAAGTGCACAGGTCAGATCCACACAGCAGGCAAGTGGAGCCACGGAGGCCCACACGCAGGTTGAAGGACCATTCCTTTACTATTATTATTTTAAAAATCCTTTCTAATTTCAGTCTGGCCATGCAGGCACTGGAAAAGATAAATTTTTACTTACTCTGAGTTCTTAATACTTGCCACTTGAGAACACAGAGAGCTGGGCTTAGAAGACACATTTAAACTTGTAGCAATTTTTGACCAAAGAACCTGTTCCTCCCATTTCAGTCACTCACTTCCCCCAGCTACTGCTTGACATTTGTCCTTAACAAATAACCTATTGAGTGCCTATCCTGTGCCAGGCCTGAGTTCTAGGTGCTAGAGACAGTGGCGAACAGGCAGGCCAGGTCCCTGCTCTTTGGGGGCTTCGAGTCTAGTGAGGACAATGGATAACAGGCCAACAGCACATTCACAAGATACTCTAGGTTGGGATGAGCGCTATGGGGAAAATAAAACAGGGTGATGAGATGCAAGACCCTTGTGTGGACAGGGGCTGCTTCGAGCAGAATAGCCAGGGAAGTCCTTTCTGAGGAGCAGGCATGTTTGCTGAGACCCAGCTGCCAAAAAACTGTGGACCATGGGCAGGTCTGGGGGTTGAAAGCAGGAAAGAGCTTGGTGTTTGCAAAAGTGCAAGGAAGCAGAGCCAGTGGTGAAAAACGGGAGGTCAGCAGGGCCAGAGCAGGTGTGGCCTTGAAGGCAGTGGTTGGGAGTATGGATTTCACTCCAAGGGCCAGAAGAAATGCCCCAGTTTCACGCTGGCGAATGACAACATGGGTATTTCCCTTCAGGATTTTAAAACTTAAAGTTTAACCAGGAAGTGACAACCTGACATATGACTTTATAGTGACTTGTAAGAGGCAAATTTGGTGGCAATGAGGCAATCCTGAAACGTCTGCAATAGTGTATAGAGATGAGGTTGGCTTGGGCTAGTGAGGCAACAGGAGGTGAAGAGACATGGAAGAAGTGAGACAGACTCTGGAGGCCATGATCACAGAACCTGCAGGTTGTATGTGGATGGTGTTTAAGGCCAAGAGAATAAATGACACCCCAGAAGGAGGGACAGAAAGCCAGCCCAGAGCCCCAGGGCTAGTGGCAGTTCTGGGAGTGTCAGTGGTAGAAAATCTCATGAAGAAGGCTGGCTGAGAAGGAGTAGCCAGAAATGGACTCACTGAATACTATCGGTTCAATTAATGAATGAGTGCAGGCACACGGGCCTTTGGCAATTACAGAAACATGACGAATGATTCCTCTAAGTGCCAAAGGCCTGTGTGTCTTTGGCGACCACAAGATGCCTCTCCGCTGGAGCATTGAACATCCTGTGGTCATTGCTTCAAGATGCACCCTCCATGAACTGAGAGTTTTGGGGGCAGCACCTGGGTCTCATTATGTATCCCTGGGCCAAGGACACAGCTGGTGCAAGGGAGGCATCTAGAATGAGGACTGGGGGATGGGGCAGAGTGGAGGTGGGGGGTGAAGGAGGAGGAACAACTGTGTGTGTAGACAGACCCTCTTGTGACCCTCATCCCAACAAGGTCCAAAGTCAAGGCCACAAGACGTGTGTGATAAGAGAGAACAGGAGCTGGTGAAGCTGTGGGGAAGAAACTGGTCATAGGGAGGCTTTCTACTGTCCACTCCATTGTTGGAAAAGGGTTTTGGAACAACCATCATAATAGAATATTTACCATCCATTGTGTTTCTGCTTTGTCAGGCCATGTGGGGCTGCTCAAATCACCCTGTTTTACTTATTAGCCCAGATTCCAGATGGCATGTGCCTCCGAGTGGTTGTGAGGACATTTCTACATGAGAACATGCCTTGGAAGTTCAAGCACATGTACTCAGTATCCTCTCTGCCTATACTGGAGAGGGCATGAAGATAGCCATTAAGAACTCTAGGCTTAGCTCTGGCTGTGAAACATTCTCGGAGCCTCAGTTTTCTCATCTGTAGAATGGGAAGAGCTATAGTAGCTTCCTCCCAGGGCTCTCTGGCAAGATTAAGATTTCACATGTAGAGGGGTTAGCACCGAGCTGAACTCAGCTGTGTTCATTACTCTTGCTTTAAGTGCCTGAAGGGAAATAATGCCAGGTCTGTGGCCAGAGGGGACAGCTGCTTCTGTCAGGGTCTCAGCTGGACACAATGGCGACCTCAGATTGGGGAATTGGAAGGCCATGTAACAAAGGGACTGTGTACAATGGTGTAGGGAGAATGTGGAAAACACACGGAAGGGGCAGTGCCCAAGGCTAGGAGCAGTGGATGCCCCCAGCACCTCAATCTGATGAGTGAGGGAAGCCATCAACAAAAGGCAGCGCAAAGGAGGCCATGGAAGAGAGCCATGCTGTGCAACCTCAGGAAGGGAGCCTGGGAGTTGACACCTCATGTCACCCTCCTCCCACCCGCAGTCTTTTCTGGGGCCTCCTGTGTCATGAACAGCTGAAGTCAGAAGGCAAAGCCCTCATTCATAGGGTCCTCCCAGGTCAGCCTCTCCAGCCCACAGTGGAGAGGGAGTCCTGAAGGCAAACAGAATATCCAGGGGATATATCCGTTTGTGCAAGGGACAAATGGGGAAAGCAGGCATTTACTCCTGCCAGTATGACTGGTGGAGAAACTGAGGCTCAGGGGTGACATCACTTGCCTAGAATCACAGACCTTGGCTGCCTGACTCCCAAGTCCATGCCCTTAACTGTTGCTCCACACGGCTCCACTCATTCATATCCTGAGTTGAGTGCTATTTCCTCATTTTACAGTTAGAACAGTGTGTGCTCAGATGGGTAATCTTGTCTGAGGTCACACAATTGTCAGAATCGGGATCGTAGGAACCAGGTCAGGGAACCCCACCACCAGCTGCTTCTATTTCTCAGCAGGAGGAGAGAAGATTCTGGAAGCTACGTTAAGATGGGAGCTGCTACCTCTCTGAGGCACCAACCTGAAGTGAGGTGGCCTGTGGCACAAGAATCAACCTAAGGGGGTGTCCTGGGAGAGCTGGTCATGCTGGCAGAGGAACGCACCCTCGTCTCACTTTGCAAAGTCACCTTCTGGTGAGATTGTGGGGTGTAATCTCTCCTTCGGTAATACTTTTTCCAAGCAGAGCTGCACACCTTTGACTCTCCACGCCTTAATCCAGCAAATCTGACACCCCAGGAGATGCATCCTTCCATCCTGCCTCCCTCCTTGCCTGCCCTCCCCCACCTTCAGCCACTCTCCAGGCTTCTGAGTGGGTTTTCTTGACTCTGTCCTCTGCTCCAGACAGAGAATACATAAGGCTGTTTGCCAAGGTCATTTTAAACTCCGGTGCACTGCAGGTGTGGGAGTGAGAGTTAAATCACAGAGAGCCAGCCTAAGGTATTTCCACTTCCCTTAATGTCTCTTCAGGTGTGTAGGGGCAGAGCGGAGGACTCCAGCCCCTTCCCGCCCCTCACTCTCCCTTGGCCCAGTGGAACCTGGGCTGGGAACAGGAAAATGTTTGTCTTCCTTTGTTTCCTCTTTGTGGAGTGGGTGGAGCTAGAAAGGAAGGGCTGGAGAAGGAGAGAGAGAGATTTTGATGATGGGAGAGAAAAGGTTCTGGCCACAGCTTGGGCAGAAAATGGTCAGTTGTTGGGGGAAGGTGGGGACAAGGCTGTGCCTGATTTCCGAAGTGGACATATGGCCTTCTCTCCAATAATAAGCCCATTCTACTGCTGGGAAAACTGAGGCCCGGGGGAAAACAAGGTCATGTACAAGGCTGCAAAGGCAGTGGTAATTGGCGGAAGGATTGACAGCAAACCCCCATCTGCTGCCACAGCTAATGCAAGGAGCTCCCAGTTTAGGGCCCAGGAGTCCTCAGTTTCAATCAGGGCTCTGCTCTAATTTGCTGTGTGACCCCGGGCAAGCCACTGCTGCTCTCTGGGTTTTGGCATCCCCCATTGATGGCTTTATTTTTATTAAATACCTACCGTGTGTGAGGCACTGGGGATTCTATAGGGAACAAATAAAATTCTGCCTTTATGGAATTCATATTCTGGAGGAGAAAGGGTTGTGAGCTAAGCTCATGACAATCATGTAGATATTATTAATCCCATTTCACAGATGGCAAGACTGAGCTGCATCTCCACACAGGCGGGGCTGGAGGAGGCAGTTCCTCAGGCCCCTTTCCACCTGATGTTCTTCTGGCTGAGAGAGGTGGAAGGCAGTTCACACTGAGCTGCAGATCTTGGAGATTTGAAATCTTATTTATTTGGTCTGGAGATGAGCAATCAGAATTTTTTCCCTCAAAAGTAGATTTACCTTCTTAATTATGTTTGAGTTAGCTTTACAACGATATTAATTCTCGCTCCCTGAATAAGCAAAGCAGGTGTTTGCTTAGGGGAAAGACCTCTACGAGTGTAAGAGGCAAAGGGGGCTGGGATTTGAGAATTTCTGCAGGTTTTCAGAGGGTGATCATTCCTGAAGGGGAACAACTAAGGGTGGGGTGCTGGGTTTACACAGAGTTTGGGGCCAAGCAGAGGGAGCTTCTGAGGGCGGTCCTCTCTCCTCTTTCTCCAGCCCCACATCAGCAGAAGTGGGAGCTCAATGCACACCTAGATGTTGTTGTTAAAGGAGCAAATACATGTACACTCCCCAGTTCCCTGTCTCCTGGCTTCTGCTGGCCTTTGCTTGTGGCCCCAGGCTCAGGGTAACGACATTAAAGAAGGATCGAGTTCAGCCTATCATTGATGGGCATTTGTGTTGGTTCCAAGTCTTTGCTATTGTAAACAGTGCTGCAATAAACATACGTGTGCATGTGTCTTTATAATTGAATGTTTTATAATCCTTTGGGTATATACCCAGTAATGGGATTGTGATTGGGGAGGACTAACATTAGGAGAAATACCTAATGTAGATGACAGGAGGATAGATTCAGCAAACCACCATGGCACGTGTATACCTATGTAACAAAGCTGGGTGTTCTGCACATGTACCCCTGAACTTAAAGTATAATAATAAAAAAAGAAGGCTCAAGTTTTCCTTCCTTTTTCCTTCACCCAAGGGCACCTCATTTTTTTTCACTGTCATGAAGTCAGAAATTAAGGAGAACGTCCTTCCAGTGTGTCAACTAGGGGAGTGGAGGACATGGCCTCCCTCCTAACGTCTCGGGGGACAGCGGATAACCTGACCTGTCAGTGGGGGTGAGGCACAATCAGAGACAGAGCCAGGAGGGCTCCGCTGCCCCCGACCTCTTCTAGGTTGCTGGGATGGTGCTGGGACCCAGCTGCTGCTGTGCCTGCTGGCTGAGTCAGCTACAACAGGGTCTGCAGCCATGGGGACAATTTAGCAGCTAACGAGAAATGAAAACCAGGAGAACAAACAAATGAGGCAGGTACTGCCTGTGGAGGAAACATGTTCATCAAACTCTGAGAAACTGAGGCAACCACCACAGGCCACTGCACACAGGAGGAGGCAGGTCTCCCCGGGCCTCACCTCTAGGCCAGGCAGCTAGTCTTGTCTGCAGCCTCTGTTAAAAAAAAAAAAAATCTAGGCCTGGCATGGTGGCTCATGCCAGGAATCCCAACACTTTGAGAGGCTGTGATGGGAGGATCACTTGATCCCAGGAGTTCAAGACAAGCCTGGGCACCATAGTGAGATCTCTATTTCTACAAAAAAGAAAAAAATTGGCTGGGCATGGTGGTGCCTGCCTGTGGTCCCAGCTACTTGGGAGGTTGAGGGGAGAGAATCACTTTAGCCCAGGAAATCAAGGCTGCACTGAGCAGTGGTCACACCACTGCACTCCATCCTGGGCGACAGGCACTTCTGTGGCTCTGGCACTTCTTTTTTTTTTTTTAGGTGGGGGGAAGGGGGTCTGACCCTGTGGCTCAGGTTGGAGTGCAGTGGCACAATCACTGCTTACCACAGCCTCCACCTTCACTGCTCAGGTGATCCCCTCACCTCATTCTCCTGGTAGCTGGCTCTGGCACATTAAATTCCTATGGGGACAAACCAAAGACCAATGTAAACAGTAAGCTGGAACTAGAAACTGCACCAATCCGGAGCCACCAAGGAACCTCTAGTTAGGGACTTTCCATTCCAACCCATTACAATGGTTTCCTTTGTCTTGCTTCTGCAACTACTTTATAAAAGTATCCCGTTTTGTCGCTCCTGGAGGAGTGCTAGACGCTTGCTGTCTGTGCTACACTGTTTATGAATCGATAAATGTTCAAATAAACTTTTAAAAATTTAAATGTGCATTTTTTTAAATCACCTCTATGGGGACAGACTGACTGCAAAGTGGGTCTGGGCACCTTGTGGTGCCAAACTGAACTAACGCATGAGCAACTGCACAGGAAAACATTTGAGGGTCTGGCCCAGCCAGTCCATCCAGCCCAGCAAACCACCTTCCCACTCCTGCTGCCCACTGGAACCATCTATTTACCATTTATCAGAGAGGCTGTGCCCATTTTGTGGATCAGGAGACTGGCGTTGGAGAGGGAATGTGATTTCCCGAGAATTGCAATCTAATAGATGAAATCTGACCTTGGTTCACACAAGTCTTGAGATTCAAAATCTGAGCATCTTCAGACCAGAACTCTCACCTGAGCAACCTCATTCAGTGTTCACAGCAGCCCTCTGCTAACGGACTTATTAGATCCATTTTAAAGAGGAGGAAAGTGAGGCTCGGAGGTGTTGAGTGCCCAATCCAGTGACACACAGCGAGTAAATGACAGAGCATAGTTCCATGTCTTGGACTCTCCCAAGTTGCGGGCACTGTGCCACCTGCCCTCCTGTAAGGCGACAGAGCCTAGTGGTTAAGGCTCTTCAGCCTGGGGAGCACTGTGGATCCTGGCATCATGGCCTCAAGCAAGTTATTCAGCTCTCTCTGTGTCAGTTCCCAGGGCTGAAGGATCAGGATGAAAACAGTACCCATGGCGTAGGATTGCGGGATAGAGCAACAACAATGCCCCGAATCAGAAATGCCTGTAAACCTTGGCTGGCATTAACCCTCCCTCCACTATGCCCAGGCCAGGAATATAGAGGGGAGGGAGGTGCCGGGGTGCCCCTCTGTGAGCTCTCTGTCTGAGTCTTCTCCTTTCTTATCACCCACCTCCCAACACACACACACTCAGTGGCCCCCTGAGTCAGACTGCAAGCAAAGTGTTCCATGCTGACTGCCTCCAGAAAGCAGAGAACAAAGAAGATGCTGCTTTGTCTCCGGAGTTTCTAAACAGACCTTTACAACTGCAGACAAAGACCTGCAGTAGTGAGAGAAGGTTTTTGATTTCCCAAGCTTGCAGATTTCCAAAAGCTTAGAGCTTTGAAGGACTCGTGGAAAGCATAACAGATCTGGAATACTACATGCTTGGTCAGAGACCTCCACCTCCTCACTCCCTCCTCTGGCCTTTGCATAAAATTTCCTTGGACTGGGAGAGGAGGAAGAAGAGAAGGAGGAGGAGGAGCAGGAGGAGATCAGAAAGAAAGGAAGATGGGGTGTTTGTTGGTTGTCACCGGAGAAGGGACTGTGAAGGACTGTGACCCTCCCCTTGGGCTGAGTCTCCCGAGCAGGGGGAGGCAGACACTCCCTCTGATGGCATGGGGGGCAGGACTAAGAGCAGAGGTGGCCACATGGCCTCATGTCCTGTGATCCATGGCACCACAATGGCTACAAGGTGTGTACAGGCCAATGGATCTGAGGCAGTGTCTGTTGACCCCATAATGGAAAGACCAAAATCTCCTCATGTCCAGATGTCCCAGAAGTGTCAGAGAGAGAGAGAAAGACCACATGCATGCATGGTCTCAAGAAGGGTTGAGGCTCAGATGAAGAGAATATTAGAATACTTCTGGAGTCAGCATGGGCCTGTGATCTGAGATGACGGGGGTAGAGGACACGTCTATGGATGACAACACAGAGAGAAGACTGAGGACCAAGGAACAAAAGCGCCAGCGGAAACTGCCTGGCCTGAAAATACAACCCCAGAGAGTGGGGGAGGGGAATCTAAGTTGACCAAGATTCCGTTTCTATCCCTTGGCGAGAATGGGGACTTGAAGTTGAAATTAAAGTCAGTTACAGACCAACAAAGAAAGCAACCTTTCTTGTATAGCCAAGTGTGTGGACTGAGTTTGCTGTAGGCTTTAAGCAAATGAAAAGTTTGAAAATGAAGTACTAATCTCTAGGATTTAGGTCAGCCTAAATCCTGGAACAAAGGAAGGTTGAGGAAGGCTGTCTAGAGCCTTCCACATGGATCTCAGAGGTCATGGAGGAGCTGGCTGGATGGATAAGAGTGGTAGTGGTGAGGGTATTCCAGGCTGGAGAGCTGCCTATGCAAAGGTGTGGCAGTGAGAGAGGAAGATGAGAGAGGCTGAGGCCAGGTACCTATGGCAAATGGTGTGAGTTAGATTGGGAAGAAGATAGGGGCAGGGGTAGGATGTTTGTAGCTGGTGAGGATTCTACAGGACAGACCAAGTGCTTCGAGAGCCTGCTTTCCCTTGCTGGGCAGAGTCGGGGTTAGGACAGGGGGTGGGGCATGGGGTGGGGAGGCTGGGACTCCTGCAGTGGTTCCTCCATTGTCAGCACTCCCTGGGCTGAGTTACAGGTACAAATAGCAAACCATACTCCCATCATGCTGCACTGTAGGGTAAAGGAACCCATCCTGTTTCTTCAACGAAGCAAATTATCAAAGTGTCCTCATTATGAGCAGAATCGGCATAACAAAGCATGCTAATTACGAGATTTGAAGCTCCAGGTGTCTTAGGACTTAGGATATTACCAATGATGGGAATGATTGTTAGTGGTAGGTTTGCCAGGGGATGATTTGATCTCATTATCTCATGCAATTGAAGTAGGTACTTCTGTCATGTGTGATGTTTTGCTGGAGGCTTAAGGGTCCCTGGAACCTCACCACCTCATTGGTGGTCCTCAGACTACCAGCATCAGCAAAACTTAAGCTGAGAAGGGTATTGGAAATGCAGGATCCCAGGTCCCAGCGCAAAACTCCTGAATCAGAATTTGCAAGCTAACAACATCCTAGGTGATCTGTGTGCACAAGAGTTTGAAGGTTCTGATGTAGAAGGCAGGCAGTTCCAAAGGCCCATCAGCATGATAATTCCTCTTGTCGATCCCCTAGGCCATCCGTTTGCTGCCACATCCTCAACTGATTCTCTTTATGGTCCGGGGCTCACACTGCCTTCTCACATGGTCATACCTGAACCCACAAGCTTCAGGGGGTTTCAGTCAGGGTTCTTGGTTGTAAACTATGAAATCTATTCTAGTTGGTTCATGCAGAGAGGGAATTTATTAAAAGATAGTTGGCAGTGCAGAGAATCTCCAAGAGGGTCAAGGTATTAGGCTTGGAGGCCACCCTAGTTAGAGCAATGTTCGAGCTTTACCATGGAGGCCTCTCCAGGAAACGCCCCACTGTCTCCACTGCTCAACACAGTCACGATGGCCCTCACTACGAAGGAGACACCAGAATTTTCCCACCTCTGCCTCCACAGAGCTGCCACCCCCCCTGCCAGAAGTGAATTCATGCTTCATCCACATCCTCAGGTGAACCCTTCTAAACCAAGCAGATGCCTCTGCTATCTGAGCCCTGGATGCAAGGGTGGCTGGAAGTCTGAGTTTGAAAACCCACCTTGGGGAAAAGAGGACTCATAATGTCAGGAATTCTCCAAACTTAGAAAAGGTGTTCAATAGCTCTTGGGAAGCCATAAACTGAATTTTGAGCCCCAAAGTTGGCAAGGTTGCCAATGGTCTGATCTTGTGGGCAGCTCCCTGGGTATGAGAGGCAGATAAGGTGGTCATGGGGCCAGAGGGCCCCGTCATTGCAATCTAGATACATTATATACAAGACGTCGGGCAAGTCATTTCACCTCCTTGACTCCCAGTTTCTCCATTTACAAAATGGGAAGAGTAATATCAGCATCATAATATTATTGGGAGGGTTAAAAGGAGCAGTTAGGCAAGGCCTCTATTATAGTATCTGGCCTATTGGCTATAATTAATATAATTTAATATTCATTAGCTATCAGATCATTACCAACAATAATAATCCTGTTTTGGAGTCTCTGCAAACTACTGTGCTTTGATTTTATCCGTGTTGTCATCTAAACAATCAATAAACATGTGATGAGCCATGAGCACCTACTATCTGCCAGGCACTGTACTAGGTGCCGGAGTGGTCAAGAGAAATTTAGTTTCTGCCCTCCAAGGGTTAGGAGAAACAAATATACCAATCGTAGTCAGCAGTGGCCTGGTGACATTGGTCTTGTAGAAAAGGGTCTTGCTCAGCTTTAATCCTGGGGAAAACTATTAGAAGGAGGGGCATTCAAGGAAGAGTTGGAAAAGTGAGCAAGAAGTGAAAAGAAGGACATGTAAAGCCTAGAGACCAACAAGAAGAAAGGCCTGGAAGGGTGAAGTGGTGAGACATTCTCAGGGAAGGCCATATTGCTTGATGGCTAAGAGTCTGTACTGTGAAGTCAGACTGTTTAATGTAGGTCCAAATTCCAACTCTGCCATTTATAAGCTCTAACTCTGGGCAACATTGTTACTGGACCCAGTAAGTCTGTGGTTTGCTATGTGTAAAATGGGAATAAAGGTAACAGAACCAATCTCGGAGGTTCAGAAGAAGGTGCATATACGACAAGCACGGTGCCTAACAGGAAGCAGGCGTCCTGCAAATGCAAACTCAAACTACTTATAATCCTTCAGGCTGGAGTTGGGGGCAAGTGGTGCATAGGTGTGAGGTGAGGTTTTACAGAAACTCGTATATTTGAAGAAGGTAGTGATATATTTTGTTTCTGCTGGCCCAGCATCCATTCTAGTAAGAGCTCCTTGGTTTCCCACTTCTCCCCACAAATACGGCCCATTGGGTTGTTAAGGCAGAACACTTCTCCCTCCCCAGAACCTGGCATCTCACAGCATAGAACAGGACCCAATCCAGGCCAAAGGGAGCCAGCCCTGGGGCTTTTTCCTGAAACTATTGAGAAGCTCTTTCCCACTGAGGTTGCTGAGCTGGTGGGGGGTAAATCTGGGGCTGCTGGTGACTACTCTTGAAACCCCAAGGTTAAAGCATTTCCTGAGAATGAAGCCAAGACAGAGGAGAGCAGATCTGAGATGTGGAAATCAACAGGTTCTTCTTGACATTTTCTTTGAGTGCCGGATTCAGCTGTGCCTGAAGTTAATCTTACCCTGGCCGTTTTATTACATGAACCAAGAAAACCCCCTTTTCTTCCCTTAAACAGGAAGAGCTGGTTTTCTGTTGTTTGAAACCGAAAAGGTTCTGACTGACACAGACGGAACCCTCACTTACGCTTTATCTGTCAAAGAGACCATGGGGCAATCTCTGGGGCTGGGTATGGTCTTCCACGCAATAACACTGCCCATGACTACCGAACAGTTCAGTGGAGTGGAGTGGACTAACGATCTCAAACCCAGCCCATTACCCTGTCTAGAAGCACATTCTACACATGCATTCAGAGACAGCATCAGTACAACCCCTTAAAGAATTCTTCCTTCCCAAATGAAAAATGGTCTGAAGTCCATTTAGAACCCTAGATTTCTCTGACTTGGTATCTGTAACCCTGTGGCACTTTGAGATTCCCAGAATGGGCCACGGATTTCCTGTCTATGAGCAGAAAGAAGCGGGTGGGGAGTAACGGGCCCTGTGAAGTTTGGTATCCCACAAAGCCCTTCTCTCCGGATCTGCCTGGCAAGAAGCCCCTTCAACATTACACCCTCGGATGTTTGTTTGCAATCATCTTCTTGATCCCTTAGGAGGATGAACTAAGTTTCTTGAGTCTGTGCTTTGCCCCAGGCACTGGATACCACCCATTTTGTTTATTCCTCATGCCAGCCATGCAGGAGAGCCCCATTCTATAGATAAGGAAGGTCATCCAACTTGCAAATTACACAGCAGAAGTGAAGTCTGGCCTACAGCGCTTTGCACTCACCCGATGGTATTGGGAGGAAGATTGCCAGGGTCTAAGAGGCTTTAGAAATAGTTATCCAGCTGTCCAGAGACCACCTGCTTAGAGCTCCCTCCTTGAACAAAGGGCTATTGACTAGGGAAGGGAATGGGAGAGGCGAGAGGGAGGTGGATGGGGAGCAGGGGCCAGGAGCCAGAGCCTCCAGTTCCAGAGCAGCTTGGGGTGGGATTGGTTGCTGAGATGTAGGTCTCCTCCAAGGCAGGCCCCAGGCAAAATGCATTTGGGTCCCTACTACAGTCAATCCTTCTCCTGGGAGGGTTCCTGAAGCCTTCCCAAATCCTCCAGCTCACAAACACCACTGCAGCATGCCATGTCCCTCATAACATGCAGCAAAGGATAACTGAAAAATAAAATCACCCCTTCAGAACTGTCGTGTTTCTATAAATGCAGGACGACAACCGCTTATGAAGCTATTAATTTAAACGTGTCCCCGCAAACGAATGTTACTTGATATTAGATTGCATCACAACGCATTTTGTTCTGTTTTGAAAATATGTTTGCTAGAACTGAAAACTCAAGGACAAATAGAGGAAAACATATTGTTTTGAGATCTGCTTGCTGGGGCGAGCCTGTGAGTGTACTGGTGTGTGAGCCTGTGTTTGCACCATGTGTACAAACCTCCAGCTCAGTGACTCTCCCACATCAGAACTCCAAGGAGCACCATTCAAGTTTGCACCTAAGCAAAATCACTAGTGACAGCATGCCATGGGTCTTCAGATCATTCGTGACTAGCTTAAAAGGCCAGTGTCAAACTCAACTGCCTGGTTCTGCTGCAGATGTGAGTGGCTGATGTGGGCACGCGGCTCACACACCAGGTCCTCACAACAGATTGCCATTCACAGCCCCTGAAGAACTAACAGAGGCTTTGAGAGGGAAAGTGGCCTTTTTAATGTTCCATAGAAGGCGCAGGTCTTGAGAATTCTCACTCAGGTCTTCCTGAGGCCCAAGCCCTGGTAGTTTCTCCTGGGCCAGTACCCTGTCTCAGTTTAATTCAGCTCTGCAAATATTTCTTTGCTTAATTGGCTCCAGTCTCTTTGTAATAAGGCAGAATATTAGCTAATAAGCAAATACATAGTTTAATTTAACTTCTGCTGTATGTCAGATCCTGGAAGCTTTATAAGGCTTGGACTCTGATATTAGAGCTTCATGGCTTGGAGCTCCATGCTGGGCTGCTTAGGAGCAACGGAGTTTTGGAGCATGGAGAAGGATCACCTAAGCCAGCCTTGGGATGAGGGGAGGGACCAGGGAAGTATCCCAGAGAAGGTGATGTCTATACCAGGTCCCAAAGAACAGGAAGAAGCTAATCAGGCCGGGCTCAGTGGCTCACACCTGTAATCCCAGAACTTCAGGAGGCCGAAGCAGGCAGATCACCTGAGGTCAGGAATTCAAGAACAGCCTGGCCAACGTGGTGAAACCCCGTCTCTACTAAGAATACAAAAATTATCCGGGCGTGGTGGTGGGCACTTGTAATCCCAGCTACTACTCGGGAAGCTGAGCCAGGAGAATCACTTGAACCCACGAGGCAGAGTGAGACTCTGTCTCAAAAAAAAAAAAAAAAAAAAAGAGAAGAAGAAGCAGCTAATCAGACAAACGGTATGGGTGAGGGGTTGGGCAAAGGTGTCCCATCTGTGGGAACAGGTTGAGCAAAGGCAGGGGGATAAGAAGCAGCTGATGATATCTCAGACTTCTCCTTCCAGATGTCACCACCTGAGTTGTATTGGTGACTTTCTAAGTCCAATAAACCTCCAAAGCCCAGAAGGACAGGTCTCCAATTAAGGATAGATATGATCTGGGTGCAGTGCATATTTGATATGTATGGGAATGAATGGGTCCCTCTAACCACAGCTCCAATATAGCCTGGAAAGAGCAGAAAAGCCCAGACTGGAACCAGACAGGCCTGAGTTCGAATCCACCCTGGGCACATGCCTTCCCCTTCCTGTAGCCTCCCTTTCTTCATCTGCAGAAAAGGGCTACTGTGTAGAGTTGATACTGACAACATGGCTGGCATTATTGGATGTGTGGTGGGAGCCAGGCACTGTTCTAAGCACTGCTGACTGCTTTCTCACTTCACAGTCATAGCATGTAGATTGAATTTTACAAATGAGGGTATTGGATGCCCAGGAGGGTGACATGATCATGGCCAGGTCTCACTAGTGCAAGGTGGAGAGGCCAGGTCTCAATCCTAGCCATAGGTGAAAGTGCCTAATGACCCTGAGCACAGTGAGGTCCAATGATGTGAGGCTTAGTGACTGAGCCAGGGCTGGCACATGGTGGATATTGGAAGGGAGGTTGTAAGATGGCAGATATGTCACCCCAGGAGAGCAGCCTGGTTGGTGCTGGCATCCTCAGCAGCCCGTTTCCCTGGTGACTCTGACACAGAAGCCCTGTGCAGAGGTGTGGTTTCTGGGCCCAGGACGCAGGGTGGGAGGCACGGCTAACATGACCTGAACTAACACCGTCATCGTTGGCTAATGGAGTTGTCAGAGACAGAGTCTGGAATTATTTCCTTCACCCAGGTGGACACTGTAGCATCAGATGGCTCTGCCTACCCTTACTCCCACCCTGGGGAGAAGCTTCCAGAACACTCCTGCCTGTCCTCAGTTGCCTGAGAAGGGGCTCATCACCACGTTTGGCTGGCACTGCAGTCTGAGTCAGAGAAACACACAGTGGGAAAGGTCACAGGCTCCCAAATTAACTAGAGGAAAAACTGCCAATTGCCAAAGATGTATGTAGGATTCTCACGGAGCTCTTCCTTCCTCTGCATTCTAGGGAGGGGAAGGCAAAGGGATCATGCACAAAGATGGGTGCCCTCCATGCATGGTAGTGCTTGGTTCTTGCCATTTTTAGATGTTAATTGAGACTTTACTAACTCTGAGGCACTACCTAAGTGCTTTTATGCAGATTCTATCCCTTATCCTTACAACAACCCTACGGGGCAGGTATTATTATGATCTCCCATTTACAGAAGAGGAAACTGAGGCTCAGGAAGTTGCCCAAGGTCATCTGATTACTAAGTGCGGGAGTAGGGATGAGGACCCAGGCAGCCTGCAGAGTGCATGCTCTTAGCCCATCTGCTAGAAGTCTGCAGAGACAAGGTCTCGCCCATGGACACAGCTGTTTCCAAAGCTCAGGATGGCTGGCTCCCCAGAGGTGGGTTCTTTCCAATGATCCTGAGCTCAGCGTGGGGGACCCAGAAAACAGGACACATCAGGCTGATCCCAGAGCCTAAATCTTAGGCAAAGCTTCCCAGGCCCTGCACAGAAGCCCCCCTCCTAATACCGCCACCATCAAATGTCCCCTCATTGGCTTACCCTGGAAAGCCAAGCTAAATTGCACAATTTTCTTCTCCCATAACCCACTCCTTGGAGTCAGGGGTTTGGTGGGGGAGGAATCCCTCTCACCACCGGTAAGCCCTCAAAGGACTCAGAGAACTTGACCACCCAGAGGGAGCTGTTTGCTCCATGCCAGGTCAGCCAGGCCTCAGAACAAAGAACACTGGGCTGGGTCCTGGGGTGGCCATGGATAAGGCCCCTCCTCTCTCAGAACCTCAGTTTCTCCCTCTGAAAGGAGATGAAGGCATGAACTAGTTTAAACTTAATTCCCACCACAACCTGCCCCATCCCACTCCTCTACCACCCATGCTTGGATGTCACATTTTGTTTCCATCTTGGGACAGGCAGCAGACACTTGATAGGATGGCCTCAGAGCACTGGTCATGCTCTGAGTCTTTTACATGAATATGTCATTGAATCCTCCCAACAACCCTATGGATGGGTTCTGTTATTACTATTATTTCTATGTTATAGACAGGAAGAAAGAATAACAGAGGGGTCAAGTGACTTGCCCTGGGTCACACAGCTAGCAAGTGACCGAGCTAAGATTTTAACCCACACAATGTAGCTCCCAACATTTGCCCTTGCATTCCTCCCTTCCTCACATGTATGATCAGGCTTGGCAAAGCCACATCAGAGGAACTGGGAGAAGTACACATGGCAGCGGATAGAATTGGGTGTCGCGAGTGGGACAGAGGATGCAGCACTAGAGCATTGGCAGCTTGGGAAGGGTCTTCAGCACAGTCAAAGGGGCCAAGTTGGTGCTGAGAGTAAAGGAAAACCGTGGAAGAACTCCAAGCATGGGAATATATAGCCAGATTTACTGGAAGACATTGGATCTGGAGGCAGCGAAAGGCTGATCTCCAGGGGGTGAGGGTGAGGAGGCCAGGGAGGAGGCCACCACAAGAAAGGCAGGGCGGACCATGGAGCCTGGACCTGTGCTGTGCAGCAGGGACTGGGAGGACAGGCAGGAACCAAGGCACAGCTGCTGTAGAACTGACATGGTCTGGCTTCGGATGGTACACAGGTAGTGGGAAAGGACTAGAGGGCTTGGACTCCTGGGTGCCTAGCAGGTATCTAGGAGGATAGCTATGTCTGGCTGGAAAGAGATTATGGACTGAGAGGCAGACTGGGGTAGGAGGAAAACAGATCAGGTTGGAGTGCAATGGGCTGGAGGAGATGCCCAGCATGCATTTGCAGATGCCGGGCTGGAAAAGTACTTGGTGTCATCAGGATCTATGTGCTAATGGGCAGGGGTGGACTGTCCCAGGGAGGTGACACGTGGAGAGAGTACAGAAGACAGATTAGGTCAGAACTCTGGGGACCCCCTCCTGTAAGGGGGTGGATGGAGGAGAGAACTCATCAACTTCCTGCCTCCCTCAGTTTTACGTTTGCCATGTCCTGGCCCAGCCAGGTAGGAATCTTAGGAGGGGGAACGATTATCCTCTTCTTTCAAAGTCGACTCTGAAAATCGGCAACTCGCTGCAGTTCCGGAACCCTGCCTTTCTGCTCTGGCACCAGCCCAGGATTCTCCAGCAGGCTCTGAATCGTGTAATTATCCATGCAATAATTATGCCTGGCAGAAAGCATCAGCTTTCGTGGGGGGAGGGCTTCCCAGAGCATCGCCTAGCAGTCCAGCCACCCTCAGCCTGCTCTGAGGACAGCTCTCTGCAGCCTGCAAGATCAGAGTGCAGTCCCCGGCCAAGGAAGCTGAGCTGTACCTTGGCCACCTGTCAGACTGTCTCCCAGGGTGGCAGGGTGGGGGGAGGGGGGGAAGCTGTCCACATTATTTGGTTGGGCCTCCTGGATGTACAGCCCATCTCAACCTGCTCCACCAGCACGCCTCCACCATCTCCCACAGCCCTATTTATGACCCAGAGGGGAAAAAAATCTATCAACTCGGAACAGCAGCTAATCAGTTTACTGGGTTGCCTGGGGTCTTCTGATGTAATTATAATTCCTACTAAGGCACTGGCGAGTGTCAGACTCATTTCAACAACTGCTGCAGACACGATCATCAAAGCGCCAAGATTCCTTTGTTCCAAGTCCTATTCAGAAGCGGCTCGGGAGGTCTGCTTTAGAGGGAAAACTCTAAGCATTGGAATTTTTTTCCGCTTCCTCTCCTTCCTGCTGCACTCTTCCTTACAGAGATCAGGGAGGACCTGTCAGAATGTCCCAGTGCAGCTGGAATCAGACCCAGACCTGTGGGGTGTGAATGTAGCTCCCAAATGCCCATGGGCCAACCAGAGATGCCTCATGCCGAGGCAGCAATGCTGCCCTGGGGGAGGCTGCTGGCTGTGTCTCAAAGACCTCACAAGGTGGCATTTACCTTGGCGAATTCCCCAGCCTCTGGCAGTGAGCCTTGGAGGTTTGGAAGCCTGATTTTGCTGGCACACCCAGAAGAGACTCATCTGTTAGGCGAATACTCCCATTAGCTCAGATCATGTGACCAATGTATAAACCACAATGAGAAATGCAACTGCCATGCAGAACAAGAATGCTGAAGTTGTCATGCCTGGCATTATCTCTCCCTGAGGCAGAGCTGCCTGGGGAGCACATTACAATAATGTTTCTTGGTGAGCCCAGACTCATCGGGATGCTGGTGGAACCACTCAAATGTTTAATGGCAACAGGCTCTGACCATCTGCTGCAGGCTGTCCTCAGGAGGGAAGCAGCTAACATCAGGATTACACAGGCCTTGTCCATGATCAGGGCAGGAGTTCCCTGGACAGGCTTGGGGTGGACCCTGCCAGCTGACTTATGTTCCTTGAGCTGCCCTGCTCCATGCCCAAGATGACCACATAGGACCTGGGGTCAGACTCCTTGGCCAGCTGGGACTCCCTCCAGCTGATCTGGTGCCCAGCCCTGAATCGCTACCGGTGGCAGACCTGGCTGTGATCTTTATACTATATCACGTGCTTCTCCAAGACTAGAGTTGTTTCTGGGCCATAGACCACATTTTCTGCTCCCTTTTCACCTAGATGTAGAGGAGGCCTTAGGGTTGGGGGAGCAACAAGATGGAAGGAGGCTGGGTTCCTGAGTGATCACATGCAGGAAGGCTTCTGGCCCACCAAAAACAGTTATATGAATGATAAAAACAATTTTATGTGTTAGGCTACTGCAATATTGGGGTTTGTTATAGCAGTTAGGGTTACCCTAAAGTGTAATTGTTCTAGCCTAGGCCTACCTCCTTGAGATTATGGTTGTCAGCCAATGGAGTGCTAAATCTTTGAAAAGACTTCAAATTTGTATTCCAATACCATCTCTTGAGTTACTCCTAAAGGTGGCTGTTGGTGCATGCTGTGTATGGATTTTGCTCTCCTAAGTTCTAACTTTGGCTCCCCTTGTCCCTCCCAAATGTAAGCTGATATTACTTGGAGATCCCAAGACACAGACATGATATTTCAAGTGGGATTCTGAAAGTCCAGCGATTTGCACAAATCAGCACACAAATGACTGAAATGGTCTTTCACTCTGGAAGAGGAGTTTAAACACACACATACACAAACAAAGAAACATATACTCACAAAAGCAGGTGGGAGACAGAGTAGAGACAACCTGCACTGAGCAGATGGAGCAGTGAACACGGACTTGGTCAGAACTAGAATGCAAATAAACTTCATCTATCTTCCATGCCAACTATGTTCAACTGGTAGTGACTGCTTGAAGCATTGTGTTAAGAAGTATTCTGAGGTCACATTCTAGCTCAGAATAAAAAAAGTCTCATAATGAGGGATCTGTGTCTGCCATGGCTGATGGATATGGGAGGGATAGCACATGCCAAGCAGTGTCATACTTGTGCTAAGGGATAGGATTGTGGTTGCAGAGGAACCTGTCTTAATCAAGTCTGCTGCCTGAGACCCATGGGTTCACACTGTAACAACCCAAACATTGTTAATTCTCAAACGAGTGTCTATTATGGAGCAGGCATTTTACATATACCTTCTCAATTAAGCCTCACAGCAATCCTAGAAGGGAGGTGTTAACTCTGTTTTGCAGACAAAGGATCTGAGGCTCAGAGAGAGTAGGTGACTAACCCAAGGCCACATGCCCAAGAAAGGTGGAGCCAGGTTCCGGACAGCACTGCCCTGCTTCTGAGTCTGTGCTCTTCACCATTATGCGGAGCCTTCCAGTGGCATCTGGGTTGAGAAGGGGCAATACACATCAGCCCCAGAGTCTGGCTGCTGAAACTGATGATGGTGGGCAAGAGGGAGGAGGGTTTGTCTCCCAGGAAGCTCAGACGGAGGTAATACAAACACCAAAATGTTTTGGGATTGGATCTTCCTACAGCCTTTCTCTGTCTCTCAGATTGGTTTATCACTCCCCTGTAGTTTTGGATGACAGCCAAGAAAAGAAGGACGAGAAGGAAGGAGATGGAAGATTCTTGTGTTGTCAGTTCCAATGATGTGCCAGGCCACAGGGAGGGACTGTGGAACTGGCAGTCAGAACTGGGATTCAGTCTACCATTGCTTCAAGTTGGCTGTGCAACTGAAGAAAACAGCTTTCCTAAGCCTCAATTTCCCCAAGTGTCAGATGGAGCTAATACTAGGTAGCAGGTGTAGAATCTCTGACACCTAAGGGCACAGACGGGCCTGGGTTCTGATGCTGTCCCTGCACTTAGCAGCTGTCTGATCTTGGGCTGATCCTCACTTCTCCTATCTGAGCTTCAGTTTCCTTGTCTCTAAAACTGAGACAATAACAGCATCTGCTTCATAAGACTGTGTGAAAATTAAATGAGATAAATTAAGGGCAGTGCCCAGCACAGTGTCTGATGTTGTATACAAAGAAAGCATGCTTCATCTCTCTGTGCACACACACACACACAAACACCCTTTAAAGAACTCCTCCGGTTTGATACGTAGAGTCACAGCGTGGTACTAGAAGCTTGGCGACAGCCTGCCTCCATTTCCACTCTTTGCAGTTGGAATAGGGTGCTTTGTAAACGCGAAGAAATTCAGCCTAGATTCTCTTGATCTTCATGCTTTTGCTCACCCTGTGTCTTTGCTTGAGTTCTTTCTACCTGATTTCTCTTCTACATCTTTCAATAATGAGAGCAATTACAACAATACAAATGACAACAGCCAATTAATTTCTCCCTCTGTGGAGGGCTTGCCATGGGCAGGTGGCCGCTGCCTGCACTCTACATGTTTACATTTTCTTCTGTACTCTTATTACCCATCTCCCTCCCCCTCCTTCCTCCCTTTCTTGACTTTGTTCCAGGATTTTGGGGAATAATAAATCAACTCTGGAGACAGATAAAGGCTGCAGGCAGCTCTAATCCAAAAACCACTTTGGTCTTTCCATTACCTCCTGTCCTGTGCTGCCTCGGAGACAAATTCCCTCCCTTGCTCCATTTACACTTTATTTTCCATACTCTTCCCAAAGAGCCAATGTGATCAATATTACTAACCTTATTGGACACAGGAAGGAAGTAAGACTCAGCAGAAGTACTTCCCTAGGGCCACACAGCCAGGGGAAAGCAAGTCTGGGATTTAAATCCAAGGGTCTTTGGTCCCCAAACCTTACTCATTATTCAGTAGAATATCACTTGAACCCAAATGCTTGCAGACCATCTCATCTTTCTCAACCATCCCATCAGCACCATGTGACTCATTCAGAGGACACTCTCAGGCCAGAGTGCCAGAAACAGGGGGATTGAAGGTGAATCTGAGCCACACATGTTCTACCAAAGAAACACACAAAGTCTCTGGTCTATCATTATTGACCATGTATCAGCTCAATGTTTCCACTAGTAATGGAAACAATAAGTGATACCAATATTAATAGCTGCTGCTGCCATTAACGGAGCCCTCACTATGTGCCACATCCATAAAAACCATGAGAATTCTATAATGCTGGTGTGAGATTATTTCTTTTCCACACAAAGAACAGAGGTTCCACAGGTTCCTCTGACTTGCTTACAGCAGAGGGTGGGTGGGCTGTGGAGACACTGGCACCTGAAATCACTTCTGTAATCCCTCCTGCCATTGGGGAGGACTTGCTGCCAGAAGAACATCTCCGGAGCCAGGACATGCCTCTCATTCTTGCTGCACAGCAAGGTCACTGAGGAGGGAGGCTTGGACTCTCCAGAAGCAGCTGGTGGGAGAGGCCGTATTCCCCCCTGTTCCCTGTGATCAGTTGGGACGGGATCCGGGTAGAACAGGCCCTATCTCTGAGGGCAAGGTGGTGGGTATAGGAGGTCAGGCCAAGCTGACGTCTGGGGGCTTCCAGGGGGCAGAGTAGGTGCCAAGAAGTCTTCCCAACCTGCCAGGGTTACTGAATTGCTCATGCTGGCGATGCTGTTAATGCAGGTATATTCTGATGTGCCTGATAACCCCCGCGTTATCTTCAAAGATGAGACGTTTAACTCTGATGAGTTCATCCAAGAGAATAGCCTGTGTCTTCCTGCAAGTTCATCCCTTCATTTCACAAATATTTATTGAAGACTTGACGATGTACCAGCCACGGCACTGTGCTACGTGCTGGAATGCAAATGTCAAGAAGGCAGCTTACATTAAAATGATTCTGAAAGTACCAACCAGGAATAAGAGAAGAAATCTGGAGGCATGGGCTCCATTTGTCTTATTCTTTCCTACTTTGAGAAATACACCTTGGGGGAATTCAAGTTCTGGGGGTGGAAATCCTTCTGTGCTGTCTAGTCAAAGAAGATGTTTTAGACAAAGGGAATGATTGCCACAAATTCACCAGTGCTATTGACACCACTACCACCATCATCTTACCAACAACACTACTACTCACACCATTATATCATCACCACCATCACCACTCTCAGCCCTACTGCCATCATCACGACTGCCACCATCACCACCTCTCATCACAACTACTATCACTACCACCATACCACCACCATCACTGTCATTATTACCACACCATCATCATTACGATTATCATTATCACCACAATCACCATCACCACGACCACCACCTCCATAACCACCACCATCACTATGACCATCATCACTACTATCACCACCATCACTACCATCATTACCATCATCACCACCACCACCTCTATAACCACCACCATCACTATCACTGTCACTATCATCACTATCACCACCATCACTACCATCATTACCATCATCACCACCACCACCTCTATAACCACCACCATCACTATCACTGTCACTATCATCACTATCACCACCATCACTACCATCATTACCATCATCACCACCACCACCTCTATAACCACCACCATCACTATCACTGTCACTATCATCACTACTATCACCACCGTCACTACCATCATTACCATCATCACCACCACCACCTCCATAACCACCGCCATCACTACCACTGTCACCATCATCACCACTATCACCACCATCACTACCATCATTTACCATCATCACCACCACCACCTCTATAACCACTACCATCACTATCACTGTCACTATCATCACTACTATCACCACCATCACTACCATCATTTACCATCACCACCACCACCACCTCCATAACCACCGCCATCACTACCACTGTCATCATCATCACCACTATCACCACCATCACTACCATCATTACCATCATCACCACCACCACCTCCATAACCACCGCCATCACTACCACTGTATCATCATCACCACTATTACCACCATCACTACCATCATTACCATCATCACCACCACCACCTCCATAACCACCACCATCACTATCACTGTCATCATCATCACCACTATCACCACCATCACTACCATCATTTACCATCATCGCCATCACCACCTCCATAACCACCACCATCACTGTCATTACTACCACACCATCATCATTACTATTACCATTATCAGCACCATCACCCTTGTCACCACCACCACCACCTCCATAACCACCACCGGTCCATGACCACCACCTCCATAACTATCATTGTCACCATCATCACTACTATCACCACCATCACTACCATCATCGCCATCATCACCACCACCACCTCCATAACCACCACCATCACTACCACCATCACCATCACCACCAACACCACCACCACCTCCATAACCACCACCATCACTGTCATTACTACCACACCATCATTGTTACTATTACCATTGTCAGCACCATCACCCTTGTCCCCACCACCACCACCTCCATAACCACCACCATCACTACCACCAACACCATCATCACCACCACCTTCATAACCACCACCACCTTTATAACCATCACCATCACTACCACCATCACCACCAACACCACCACCACCTCCATAACCACCAGCATCATCACCATCACCACTACCATCACTGTCATCATCACCTCCATCATACCACCATCACTGTCATTACTACCTACCATCATCATTTCTGCTATCATCATCATCATCACTACCATCATCACCATTGCCACCACCACGATCCTTATAATTAACATCATCCATACTATAATAATCACCATTGCCACTAATATTTTCATCCTCCATCATCATCGTCACTACTGCCATGAAACCCCTACTGTCATTACTGTCACCAACACCTCTGCCATCATCAACAATATTATCCCTTTATATGGTTTGCCTCTATGTCCCCACCCAAATCTCACGTTGAACTGTAGTTACCAATGTTGGGGGAGGGACCAGGTCGGGAGGAGATTGGATCATGGGGGCAGTTTCTCCCATGATGTTCTCATGATAGTGAGGGAGTTCTCATGAGATCTTGTTGTTTAAAAGTATGCAGCACGTCCCCCTTTGCTCTCTCTCTGTTCTACTACCATGTGAAAATGTGTCTCCTTCCCCTTTAGCCTTCTGCCACAATTGTAAGTTTCCCCGAGGCCTCCCCAGCCATGCCTCCGTGTACAGCCTGTGGAACTGTGAATCAATAAAACCTCTTTTCTTCATAAGTTACCCAGTCTCAGGTAGCTCTTTATAACAGTGTGAAAACAGAGTAACACATCAATAATAATCACCACCACTAATACCACCACCCCTATCACCACCATCACTACCGCCAACACTATAAGCACTATCAGCATCACCAACTTCACACCACCATCACTATCAAAATCATTATTATTGCTATGACCATTATCTCATCTAATACTGATCCCCCACCACGTATGCACTGCCTTATAGATTACTAAACACATTCATATGATCTCACTAATCCTGATGTCAATCCAGTGACTTGATACCATGATTGTAATTGTTTAACAGATGAAGAAGCTGATATGCAGAAAGGGGCTAAACAATTTCCTCAAACTACACAGCTCCTAAAGGGTAAGCTAGGACTGGCCTTCAGTTCAATTTTACCCAACACACCATACCTTTTTCTTTCCGTCAGCTCTAAGCTGTTATGGAACAGCCTCTAACTTGCTATGTTTTTGTGCCAAGGCACAATCTTTGATGTTCACATCTTGTGAAAATGCTGTTGGTGGTGGGGGGTTGGTCCTCAAAGTCATGCCCAAGTTTCTCTGCCACATGAATTCTAATTAAGGATCCCAAGTCTTTGTGCTGCTCTGTGAAATATTAGTTCAAATCACCAAGTACCAGTCTTTTGCCTGGAACCGTCCTGGGCTCCTCAAAGATGCTCAGAAGGGAAGAAAGAAAGGTCCAGTTCTTTGAAGAAAGGTCATTCTTGCTGGAGAGTCAAGCATGTTTATAGGGAATGATGATAGAACAGTTCAAGGTAATCAACAGCTAAATCAAGGGGGCAAATAATAAGTTCCCTGGGAGAGGAGAAGGAGGAATCAAATGAAAGCTACAGTGATTACGGGGAGACACTTAGGGGACATGGGTGAGGGTGAGAGGGCACAGTCTCGATCTCTACTTACTCAGTCTTTCCTCATCCTCACTGTCCACGACCTCCCAGGACCTTGTCCCACTCTCCTCAACATGGACAGCCTGACTCTGCTCTTTGCCTCCCATTTCTGATGGCCTCCTCTTTCTGCTAACATTCTCCAAGTCACAAGCATACGAAACATCACTGTCATTTTTCACTCCTTTCCGCTTCTTGTTGCCTGCCTCTGTGACTTTGCTCATCCTATCCCCCTCTGCCTAGAACTTCACTAACCTAAATTCCTGCTTGGGCCAAGCCCTAGCTCTTTTGTCGAGCTCTAATGCCACCTCTTTGGGGCATCTGCTCTAATTCTCCAGCCCTAGCTCCTCAGATAGAGGTGCTTTCTCTCTACGCTGAATCCCCACAGTGTTACATAATCTATAATGTCCTCTAGTTAAATGCTCAGGTCGAGCGTAGTCCAGTGATTCAGCATGCAGGCACTGGAGACAAACCATCTGGGTTCGAATCCCAGCTTGTCCACTTATGAGAAGTGAGACATTGGACATTTGCTTATGCCCTCTAGTCTTCAGTGTTCTCATGTGGAAAGAGTCTAGTAATAGTGCTTGCTTCCTCGAGATACTGTAAGGCTTACCCAAAACCAAGCTGCTAAAGTGTCTAGCACATAGTCAGCATCTATAGATCTGGTTGTTCACGTAATTATCATTATCAGCACCATCACCCTTGTCACCACCACCACCACCTCCATAACCAACACCATCGTCACCACCACCTTCATAACCACCACCACCTTCATAACCACCACCATCACTACCACCATCACCATCACCACCACCACCACCACCACCTCCATAACCAACACCATCGTCACCACCACCTTCATAACCACCACCACCTTCATAACCACCACCATCACTACCACCATCACCATCACCACCACCACCACCACCACCTCCATAACCAACACCATCGTCACCACCACCTTCATAACCACCACCACCTTCATAACCACCACCATCACTACCACCATCACCATCACCACCACCACCACCACCACCTCCATAACCACCACCACCTTCATAACCACCACCATCACTACCACCATCACCATCACCACCACCACCACCACCACCACCTCCATAACCACCACCATCACTATCACTGTCCCCATCATCACTACTATCACCAAGACTGTGTCCAACATAACTCTAATCTTCCAGCAGCTTCTTCCTCAGGTGAAGGCAGATGGGAGCCAGACTTGCCTCCAGCAGAGGCTACACGATATGAACCAATGTGTAGAGTGGTCACTCAGCAAGAGAAAAACAAGGGAGGGTGGAATGGTAGCACCAGGTGAGGACAGATGCAAAAGGCAATTGGAAATGGCAGACGCTCCCTGAGAAGATCAGGACAAGACTCAGTGCTCATTGTAGTCCCAGGTCTTCCTACCTCCCCTTATAATGCACCCTGAGGATATATCAAATCATAAGGTGCTTCTAGGAAAGGAGTGAGGCCTGCATTTGGAGTGTCAACAACAAGGGCTTTGGAAGTGGCCAAAGTTGGTGTGAATCCTGTTCTTCCACCAGGCATCTAGGGGACTCGGGCAAGTCACTTCTTCCCAACCCTCAGTTTCCTCATCTATAAAATAGGGGGATCAGTGCTTACCTCTCATAGTGCGAGATTTCATCTGTTACATGGGAATAACCATACTACCTACCACATAGGGTTGTTGTGAGGATTAAATCAATGTACCAAAAGCGCTTAGAGGGGTATTTGGCACAGAGTGCGATATAAATGTCACAAGGACGACTTAAATGTTATGTTTGTTAATGTTATTTTGTCAACACCTTGCACAGTTCCTGGCATGCAGCAGGCGCCCGATACAGATCAGTTTTTTCTTTTTCCTGTCTGTTTCCAACTCCAATGCTGAAATACCTCACAGACACACTGAAGAGATGCTTAAAGCACCAGCAAAGTAGAGGCATCAAAAATTGTGTTTTGAAAGCATATTATATTTCAGAAAAGTCTCTGAAGTAGTCAACATGGGAAAAATCCAAATTCAGCAGACTTCCTTAGACTTATTTTACTGTTTCTCCTTTGAGTTGCCTGTGTGGCCATTGGTGGGGCTGGGCGGGGAGGACCTGATCATTTTAGTGTTAGGGCCTGCAGGGCTTAGAATCCCTAATCAGCCCAGGGCTGGATGTATGCAAAGGGGGAAGAAAACAAGGGAAGCCCCTTGCTGCCCCAGCTTTGATGGGTGGAGAAGCCTCCTGAAGACGGCCCTGCTGAGTGCACGATTTGGCCATCTGGGAGAGAAATACATAAGTGAATCCCAGAGATGGAGAGAAAGTGCAGCCTCAGCCACAGGGATGCAAATACTCCGGCTTCCCCAAGGCAGCTGGGAGCTACATGGTCTCCGGCAGAACACTCCTCTCACTCTGGGTCCAGGGTTGGCATGGGTGAGGAGCTGATAAGCCTAGAGGAGGCTGTCATTTTCGGTCCCTGGGAGTTGGGAAACTAGCTATAACTGCTCAGCCTCTTCCTGGGGCTCAGAGGCTTGCCTGTCCTGGATATGCCCTCCAGTTGCAGGCAGGAGGCCAGGTGGTGAAGTGCCTTGCAATCAGATCCGCTTCAAGTCCTTGCTGACTAATCACTAGCCAATCAAGAACCTCCCTGCACCTAAGTTTTCTACTCTGCAAAGTGAGAATAATAATGAAACCATCATAGGACTCCTACAAAAATAAAAATATTTTGTTTTTTTGAGGGGATCCCCCGCCAACACAGAGGTCCTACTAGACCCCCTGGAAAAGGCATTTGACTTTCATTCTCCAGGCCCTGCCTGTGTCTGGACTCTTACTTCGGTCGCATTTTCTGGCTTCAAATGTGACAGAAGTAAGAGTCACATCTGAGGTCAGAAAATCCTTCAAAGTCTCTGCACATAAATGAGGCTTCCAGTCTGCTCTGGGATTCTGAACATTATCAGCGAAATTCATTATGCAGGCAGGTCTCTAGTTGCGGTCCACATGGTTCTTTCCTGCACCCTGTCCTGGCCTGTGCTCTTAGAAGGAACTTAGATAAAGACCTAGAGCGCCTCCTTATCATATCTTCAGGTAGCAGAAAACTTGGAGGTACAGCTAAGATGACGGCTGGTAGAATCAAGATTCAGAATCTCACTTGGCTGGAATAACAGCTAAAAATGAGTAAATTAAAACTTAATGGCCATACATTGTCCTGTATTTCTTGTTTGTTGTTAAAAAGAAAGGGAGAAAGAAGGAAAAACAGACAAGTTTGATTGCAGAAATGCAAATCTGGAAACCTGACTGCATAGCAATTTATATGAGTTGAGACGAGCAGGGCTGGGGTTCAGATGCCAGGCCTGACACTCGAGCTGTGTGATTGTGGGCAAACCACTCACCTTCTCTGGACCGTATTTCTTATTTGTAAAATGGGACTTAAATCAGAAGTCTTCAAAGGGCTCTTCCGGCTTAATATATAATTTCATATAATACAATATATATATATTTCCATAATCTGTGCTTTAGGCCAGTATTTCTCAGACTTCAGTGGGCATGTAAACCATCTGGTGATCTTGTAAAAATGCAGGTTCTGATTGGGCAGGTCTGACTGAATTGAGGCCTGGGACTCTGTATTTCTAACAACCTCCCAACTGATGCTGAGGCTGCTGGTCTGAGGGGCACACTTTTAGTAGCACAGACCTAGATAGTAATAATTTACATTTAGTGCATTCTATGTGCTGACCACTGTATATTACATGGATGATTGAATTTAATCCTCATAACAACCTGGGAGGGAATTATCAACAATATCCTCATTTTCTAGATTATGTAGAGATGAAAGTCCACAGAGGCAAGGTAACCTGCTCAATGTCACACAGCTAATGAGTTGCAGAGCCAGGATTTGAATTCTAGGTTTGCCTAACCGAGAGTATATGCTCATAACTACCATACCGCATATATAGGTGATTCGGGCCAAAGTATGACTAAGGAAAGAAAGGAAATGGACAGGAGAGCAGTAATGTATTTGCAAATGTACTAGCAAGTTCTTGTGTTTTTTCTTTGCAGTGATAATCACTTTTAAACCAACTGGCCTCTCCTTGCCCCGCTGGACCATGTGAAAACTCGGACTGATCTTGGTCCCTGATTCTGAACATTTGCAATTCTAACATACTTGGAAGATATTTGAATGCTTTGTCTTCACTGACAGGCAATGATGGCTATAGCAAAGGGAGAAAATTTTAGTTCACATAAATGATTAGAGCAGAGGAGAGATGTTTAATCCTATTAATGAATTTGCTAATTCGCCTTCTGCCCCCAGTCATTTCATATTCAGGCTTCCACAGTATCAGATTAAATGGAAACAGATCTGGGGGGGAGGTGGGGTTGGATGGGGCTAAAAGCATTTTGCTCAGGCCTGTGGGTGGCTCAGTTGTTCTGTGTGGCTAACGAGGTGCTTCAGTCTATCCTTGAATGCCTTATCTCCAATATCCACACACCCATTTTGGCTGTTTTTCTACCCAGATCCCTAAGTTTCCAGAGGCAAAGCTGGGAGGAGAGGAGGTTGGTGTGGCAGTTTCAAGCTCAGGCTCTGGAATCAGCCAGAACCAGGCTCTGAGATTCCCTAGCTCTGTGACCCTGAGTAAGGCACTTCCCTTTTTAGAGCCTCAAGTTCCTCAACTGCAAAATGAGAACTGTAACAGCATCTTGTCCTCCAGGGTTGGGGTTAATAAAATAACACAGGAAAGGGCTGAGCAAGGTGCCTGGCACTGGGTAGAAGCCAGAGTGATCTGAGCTAGTATTATTACCCACCTTGAGCTAGTATTATTATGACGTGCATTTTCATACTTCACTGTTAGGAATTGCTTTTACCATCTAAAGTTGACGGCTTCCCTTAGGAATCACCAGAGAAACTGTTTAGGGTGGTGGTGGCCCAGGATCCCAGAGGCTGGGAATCAGAGGCCGTAGCTTGAAGGGACTGGGAGATTACCAAGGGGCACATAGTCATCGTCCAGGTGGAGCAAGGCAGAAGGAAGGGATCTGCCCCGCGATGGGAAAAAGGCAGCAGCAAAACCAGCACTGTCAACTCACCTGGCATGCAGCACCATGCTCACTTCCTCCTTGGCCCTCACGCAGCCCTGTAGGGGAGACACTGTCATTGTCCCCCAGTCCTTTTTTTTTTTTTGAGAAGGAGTCTCATACTTTTGCCCAGGCTGTGTGCAATGGCTCGATCTCAGCTCACTGTAAGCCCCGCTTCCCAGGTTCAAGTGATTCTCCTGCCTTAGCCTCCTGAATGGCTAGGATTATAGGAGAGTGCCACCATGCCCAGTTAATTTTTGTATTTTTAATAGAGATGAGGTTTCACCATGTTGGCCAGGCTGATCTTGAACTCCTGATCTCATGATCCGCCCACCCTGACTTCCCAGAGTGCTGGGATTACAGGTATGAGCCACCATGCCTAGCCCATTGTCCCCATTTTATAGAGGAGGAAACTGAGGCCTGGAGTAGCTCAGATATGAACCAATAAAAGGGAGTTCTATCCCACGACTTTTATTTTAACACAGCGCTCCTAACCGTAATGCAATCCTACTTCCAGCCTCCTGATTTCAGTGGATTGCGGGTGCTGCTTTCCCCCACCGCACCAATGAGGCTTTCAGTCTGGCCTTAAATAACAAGATTTAATCCAAAGTACTACTCCCATGGCTGGGATACGGGAAGCTAGCAATATCCCAGTTGACTACAACTACTTCCAGAAGGTGACCTATTTAACATACTACCTGGAGGAAGGTGAAGCATTTAAAGAGAAGTTTCTCTGAAGGTCCCAGGACTCTTAGGCTCTCTCTCTCTCTCTTTTCTAAATACTGCTCCTTCCCTGCCTGATGAATGGGAACATCAGTTCCAGGGCCATTATGCAGAATTTTGCAGAACTTCTCCCCCAGGAGCAGACCTGGATTTCTCATCTGCACCACTGCATTCCTGCACCACTCAGAGCCATCGAGAACGCACACTCTGGCCCATCCATCCTTACCTCCATGCCGCCAGCATCCATCAAGTCTGGATGCAGTGCCAGGCCTGACAGAGGCCCTGGAATAAGACTCAGTCCCTGAAGCTAGTTAGAGAGATAAATGTGAAAACCCATAATGACAACCTCATAGTGTGTCAGAATTGTAGTGAGGGAAAGCAGCAACAGCTATGCGGGAACAAAGAAGGGAGAGATGTTCTCTGCCTGCAGAAGCCTGGAGGGGCTTCCCAGAGGGGTGGCATTGAATGAGGCCTTGAAGGATGAGTAGGAGTTGGCCAGGTGAATGAGGAGATGGAGGAGGAGGGAGGATGAGGAAGCCAGAGTGGATGTTAGGCACAAATGACATCAGGGAAGCAACGCTGAAGGACAATTGTGGGATTGGCTAAGCGAACAAATAAATGAGTGAATAAATATACAGATTCTGATCTCACCCAGGCAAGGCAAAGGTGAACCTGAAATATAAGGGAAGACAAGGGGAATCACTATGAGTCAGTCCCTGCTTTTGTTTCAGCAAAAGAATGAAAACTTAGAGACATCTCCTTACCTTCCCCAAAGACACTATACACCTACCAGCATCCAAAAAATTACCAGGGCTCTTCTTGACTGAATTTGTATTTTTCAACTTTGGATAGCATGACTATCAATGCTCTTTGTGAAAAGATAGTCTTTTAATTATAGCTGTTCTGAGAGTTAATTATCCATCTATTTATGGACCTATTCATTCATTCATGCAGTCATTTATTCAGTCTTCTTTCTGTCATTCATTTGATAATTCATTTACTGCTTCATTCATTCACTCCTTTACTGCTTCCCTCATTAATTCAGTCATTCATCTTTTCCCTCATTTGTTAAAGCATATGCTCACTTATTCACTTACACATTTACAAAGCATTCATGGAGCAAGGCCCTTCCAGGTAGAAAAGAGGTCTAAGGCTTGGCTTTTTCCAGAGACCAAGTCAAAAAAATCCCACTTATTTTAGGCAGTAAGTCCTTCCCCTCTGTCTTGCATTCTTTTCCATCTCTCTGTTTATCTTGAGATCCACCGAGCTTCTTCTGGGATTGAGGGAGCAGAACTGTGCCTGGTGCTGGGTGTGGGTTCCTCATACCTTTGTGATTATGGGGGGAGTGGGAGTAGAATCACTGCTCTCAGCACTTTCCTGCTAAATGGTAAATAGATTCAGTACATTTCATGGGCAAAGCCAATTCAAAGCCAGCAGACCAAATAACAGAATTCATTCCGAGCAGAAGGCTGGTAACTGAAATTCCAGTGGGAAGCTAACTCTTCCTGCAGGGTCTGCAATTCTAGGAAATAATGGAGAGTGGCCAGCCATTCCATTATTTATAATTTCCTCTAGAAAATATTCATTAAGTACCTACTATGTGCACAGAACCAAGCAGAGCGTTGTGATGAGTTAGACATGCTCCTACCCACAAGAAACCTGCCCTCTGGTGGTGGGAAAGGGGGTTAACACTTTCATTGATGTCTAATTCCAAGCACTACTGTGAGTTACGAGAAAACGCACACCTTAAAAGAATATGGGAATTCAGACAGGAGAAGTCATCTCTCTCTGGGGCCTGGAGAAGGCCTCCTGAAGATGGAAACTCTGAGTGAGGCCTTGGAATGTGGGTGGAATTTTAACTATTAGACAAGGCAGCAAGGGGTGGGGTGGGGGGAGTATTACAGAATTAAAAGGACGGGCAAAGATGCAAAGATGGGTAAAGACCAAAGCACAAACATTTCTATACAATAGGATTCTCCTTTTACAGGTAAAGAAACTGGCATTTACAAAGTGAAACGACTTGCCAAAGGCCCCTTGAGCTCAGGACTATGTGGCGACAGGGCTACTGCTTCTCTATGCCTCTTGTCAGTCTCCCAGATCTTTAGTGTAAAGATGCTCCCCTGACCAAGCAACTCCAAACCCAGCCTCATCAGGTACACTCTGCTTCCATAAGTTCTCTGAGGTGCTCAGTGATCTAGGAGCAAATATGGGACTGATCAGGAACAGTGCCATGTTTGGCGTTCTGCTAACCAGTACCATATTAACTCACCATGTGCCCTTAGGAAAAGCATCTGATAGCTATGGGGTTGAGTTTGCTCACCTATGCTATGACTGTTCTGGAGATCTGAAGCTCAGCCCTTTCAGAAAGTTCTGCGTGCTTGCACTCGGTCATGGAGGATGTCTAACCCAGCCACCCTTGCAGTGTGAGGTTATTTCCTTGTAAGCAATTCTCTGTTGAGATGGTCTTGTTCTGATGATGTTGTCCCTAAATTCTCCTGCCCCCCTGACAAGCCTAGCAGCTGCATCTGTTTGGGCCTCCTCTGGTTCTCCTCAATGTCCTAGCCTGTCTCACTTACCCATTCAAGGCCAGGAGCAGTGTCCTTGGTGTGCCATGCACATGCAAAACTGTCAGAGCCATAAATTCTATCTGGGACTGGGATGCAGAGGCTGAATCCCAAAAGCAGGGCTCTTCTACTTTTAATTAAAGACACACAAAGATTCCAAACAGAAAGAAGGACAGGAAGTGAACTTGAATATTTTTATTCAGTCGCATGGCTCTTAAATTATTTTAGATTTCTGTTGCCTTTAGAGAGCTCTCCCTGAACACCCAGGTTGGACTGGATATGTTCTTCTTGCAGTATTAATCATGCAGAGTTTTTACCCTATTTAAAAACTATGTATGTTTCTAAATTGTATTATCAAAGCATTCAGGATTTTAATTGAGCAGGCTTTGATGTTTTCAGAACAAGCCACAGAGTAGAGGTCAGTGGGGGTTGCAGCAAGGGACAAGCATCTGTGTGCCTGGGTTTTTGGTCCCAGTTATCTGAATAGGGCTGGATGAGGTTTCCAGAAATGAGCTGTTAAGACTCTCAGACGTACTGCCTACTTCAAAAATGGCCTTACTCTGGACATTTGGAGGTGCCGGACAATAGAACCATAAATTGAATAGTACCTAAAATTTGCTGACCACTTATGTAGCAGAGCCTGTGCTAAACGCTCGACTTGCATGATCCTTGAAATCCACACAACACAACAGCTCTTTTAAGATGGTAACTACTACTATCCCTGTTTTATAGTTGAGGAAAACCAGGCTTAGTCATACAGCTAGTAAGTGGCCGAGCCTGAATTTGAACCCAGCAAGGAGACTGATTCCTGAGCTGAAAATCCCAACTGCTCCCTTCTGACTGCTTCTAATTAGATCTTAGCCTCACGTCTCAGAGATCATAGCAGCAGTTGTGGTGAGAGCATCGACCACAAAAACATTAGAATTTGAGAAATAAATGGAACCTGAGGAAATGCCTAATGTAAATTTCTCCTTTTAAAAAGGAGAAACTGAGACCTCAGTGGGGAAAAGTGACCTGGCCGGGACAGGATCCCTAACCACTAGCCTTCCCAGCCAGGGCTCCCTCCAGGTTTCCAAGCTGCCTCCATGAAAGGGTCTTCTGCTGATTAACATTCCACTATGCAAGACAGTGAGATGACTCTGCTCTGGGGGGCAAATGCCTGGGGAGACATATGCAGCTGGACCCCTGGACAACTCACACCAGTGTCACAGGCTCTGTGTAGGAAGGGCTGAGTGTCTAGTGCTTTGATAGCTTGTCTTAGGGGTACCCATTGGCCCTGAACCTGCTATGAGCCTCAAACAAACATTGTTGTGAGGGTTAAATGAGAGTTAACCCTCACAACAATGTTTGTCAATAACACACCTGGCACTATGGCAAGCACACAGACGGGACACACTGAATGCTAGTACCCCTTCTTTTTCTTAGAATCCTGGGAGACAGAAGCAAAGACCTTTGTACTTTGGGAATCCTGCAGGAATTCATCCAGGGTGACCCGGAGTTTTGGGTAGGAGAAGGAAATGGTAGACAGCAATGTCTGAGCTCTTACTCTTTTCCCAGCCCTATGCAAGGAGCTCCATATTCATCATTCATTTGAACCACACATCCTTACAACAACCTCCTCTGGGTCCCTGGTAGCTGCAGCCAACCCAGTATATGAGGCAGAGTCCCCCCTTCCTCTACTTCCTACATACCCAATTTCCCTCCAGGAAGCAGTATACAAATTTTATGGATAAAAAACTGAGGCTTAGAGAGATGAGGAGACTTGCTTAAGGTCCCAGAGTTAGGGAGTGATGGAGCTGGGATGCACACCGAGATTCCAATTGACTCTAGGGCCTGAGATCTTTCTGTGACACCCAGCTCCCAGGAGGGCCACAGGCATTGAAAATGTTTAAAAACAAGCCCCTGAGTTTCCTGTCCCCCACAGTCTCCTGACCTCTGAGACCTCATGGTGGTCGGACAGATGATGAGGGAGAAGACCTAGATTTGGTACTGAAAATTGTCCCCAGTCAAGCAGCATCCCCAGGATCTGCGAGAGGTGAGACATAGAATGCCAAGACCTTGGGCTGAGTTTTGCAGACCTGTTCTGCTCAGGACTGGTTAAAAGGCAACAGTCCCTTCCCTCCCAGCAGGACGTGTAACTCAGCTGCACAAATGGGCCAAAGCCTCTTTCTATGTTCTAGGCTGTAAATATTAGAATTTGAGAACCAAATGGAAGCCAAGGAAATGCCTAATGTAAATTTCTCCTTCTACAAAGGAGAAACCAAGGCATCTTTTCCCAGCCCTATGCTAGGAGCTCCATATTCATCATTCATTTGATCCTCACATTCTTACGACACCTTCTCTGGGTACCTGGTGGCTGCAGCCAACCCAGCATATGAGGCAGAGTCCCCCCCTTCCTCTACTTTCTGCATCCAGATATCTCTCTCCTTGGGGCTCAGCCAGCCTGATACCTCTGGGAGCTAGACCGGAAGCTGGGGCCCCTCTTCCAGGCAGTTCCAAAGACAGCTTACTGATGGGGATCTCTGTGGTTCCAACCAAGGTTGAGACCAAACAAGTTCTAAGAGGAGACTTGTTGTTCACCTGGGTCCCTTACCCCATTACACTTCTCACCATCGGGCATATGGGGTAGGTGTAACTCCCGCCTGTACCCAGGATGGGGGCTCTGATGGTAGAACCTGAATGTTTATCAGTCTACTTAAAATCCTACCACTCGTAGTGACATCTGAACATTAAGAAAAACAAAACCCATCATTTCCCGTTTCCTAACCACTTCCAGTCTCTTTATTCCAACTAACTTTCTAACTGCTCGTTAGGAGACCTGCATAGTCCTCCATGGCCCAACACACTGGTCCCAACTTCACCTGGACCCATTTGAAGACTCTCCCACTGGTGGTGAGATCAGCCACGTCTCGGATGGGGACAGGTGGCGATGGAACAGCGTCCAGGCAGAAGAGACTCCAGGATATTATGCTTTTAATCCTTGATGTAAACTCAGCTCCCAGCCAGCCCTTCACTGTTGCTCCTCCTGACTCCCTGAGCCACCAGGACATGAGCCCTGGGAGTTTTGCCACCTGAAAGCAGCTGATTCCTTTTGGCTTGCAGAGGTTTTAGAGGTGCAAACAGAACACTCTCCCTGATGAGGGGACTCGTAGGTCTGCACCTGGTATAGCGGCCTGGGAGGAGTGCGGGAGCACCCTCACTGAGTGCGCCAACGCCAGCTGTCATGGGAATGGGAAGAGCCTCACCACACTTCCACCAGAGAATCCGGCCACCCCCACCTGTGAACATGTCTCTTCCTTCTGCTCCCAGAGATTTCCCCAGGAGGAGAGTTCCGGCACATAGTGCCCCAGAGGGGTCCAGTCGCCATTGGGGCAAATGTCCACTCTGGCTCCCTCCTCTGGGTGTTCATACCAACCCTCACGCCGGTTTCTCTGTCCTTTGGATACAAACTCCTGTCCCAGCTTCTCGTGGAGAGGGGAGTCTGGACTAAGGGAGCCAGGTGGTACACCCCACCTCAGCGCCCAGCACCCCAAAACCCAGATGGGGGAACAAAAGGAAGAAGGAGGTGGCTTACCTTTAGAGGGTCGCCTTTGTTTGGTTTGCAGAGAAGAGAAGGTGCCCATGACGGCCCCCATGGCAGCGAAGACTTGTGTGCGAGTTGGGACCCCGCGCCCTGCCCCTCCCCTTCCCTAGAAAGAAACCCCTGTGGCTTGTCTACTCTGAATTGGAGGAGAGGAGAGCGCCCGGCAGCTCGCCTGCAGCTTGGTATTCAGCGAGCGTGGAGCCGGGGCTGGGAGGCTTCTGGCTTCCTTCTTCAGCCCCGCACATGCAGGGACTCAGGGCCAGGCACTCTCCGCGAGCCTTCGGAACCGCTTCCCCGCACGAGGACCCGGCCCGGCGGGTTCCCTCGCCCAGGGCCGAGGACGGTGTCCTGAAGCCTGCCTGGTACTGGACACGGGGCCGGCGCGCCCGCCCGGCCGAGATTGCCGAGCCAGCGCCGCGTGCGGTGTGGGAGCCGCGGTCCGCCCGCTCCTCCTGCCGCACGCTCGGCTCCCCTCCCGGCGCTCGGGCTGGGTCTCGGAGGGCCGAGTACCAATCATGAATGAACAGAGCCCGGACCGCGCGGCGCGGAGCCACAGCGCGCCCGCCTGCTGCCTGCTGCCTGCTGACAGCGCTCGGGGCGAGAGTCGGAGTGGCGGAGGGGGCGGCGGGGGGGCAACCACGGAGGGGCGGGGCGGGGGTGAGGGTTGCACGGGGGCGGGGGCGGGGGGAAGCCTGGCTCTGCGCTCCCGCACCCCCTGAGCTCCCGCACCGGAGTGGTATGCGTGGGACCCCCAGGAGGATGCGACCCTAAGAGACAGACCCGGGGCCAGGCACCTGGCTGGTGGGTGCCGTTCAGGGGGCAGTAGATTGAGTGACCCCAGGGAGACACTTTGTGTGTGTTTGTGTGTGTGTGTGTGTGATGTGTGCGCGCGCACGCCCGCGCGTGTGTATGTGTGTGTGTGTGTTCCTGTGTGTAGTGCATTGTGATTTCATTCGACTTCAAGGGAAATATTTAACCCACTGCCTGAATTCATGGGGTGGGGGAAAGCCTGCCTCACCCAGAAAGGGGTGAAGAACACATCCAACTGGGTTGTCATGGGAAGTAAGAAGGTGCCCTTCTGCTTTGCGGGTCCTTGAGGGACCGGCAGAATCCTCCTATGCCAGAGCCCACCTTCACTAACAGGGAGTTGGGGGAGAGGAAAGGAGCCCTTGGCCCCTCTGGGCCTTGCTCTCTCATTTTTCTTTTCTTTCTTTCTTCTTCTTTTCTTTTCTTTTTCTTTTTTTTTTTTTTTTTTTTGATACCGGAGTATACTTCTGTTGTCCAGGCCTGAGTGCAGTGGCACCATCTCGGCTCACTGCAACCTCTGCCTCCCAGGTTTAAGCGATTCTCCTGCCTCATTCTCCTGAGTAGCTGGGATAACGGGCACTCGCCACCACGCCCAGCTAATTTTTTGGTAGAGACAGGGTTTCATCATGTTGGCCAGGCTGGTCTTGAACGCCTGACCTCAGGTGATCCACTCGCCTTGGCCTCCCAAAGTGCTGGGATTACAGGCGTGATCCACTGTACCCGACCTGCTCTCTCATTTTTGTTTTTTCCTCTTTGTTTCTCCCTCTTCTCTCTCTCCAGCTCAATAATTTATTAGCCATCAGCTCCCCAGGCACAGGTTGTTAGTGCTTGAAGGGTCAGTGATTAGGTTTAGGAAGCCATTTCCCTTCTGTAAGTGGCTTCTCAACCAAAGGGCATAGTTTGAGTCTCTGCCTGTGGACTCAAAGCCTTGTGGTGTTGACATGCAAGGTTTGCTCCCTGGAAGGTGGAAGAAGAGCTTCCCCTCCCCCAAGTCTGAGCTGCCTGGGTTCTCACTGAGACCCATTCTGATTGACACTGAGAATCCTTTGTCCAAGCTTCTCCCCACACTCCCATCCAGCCATTTTCTCTCTGCCACACAGATACACACCATGTTAGCAGTTCAGAGAATCCCCGGACATATGGCCTCATAAACACGCATGCATTCCGATAAAGTCCCAAAAACATATGGGCACAGGTCCTTAAGTCCACACAGACATTGCTATTGTACACACAGAAAGACACAAGGCTCATAATACACTTACAGTTGCACCCCACAAAGACGGATAGACACACAATCACGCAGGCACACAGATGCACACACGACACAAAACCGCATCACAGTCACCGCATTCACACAAGCTCAATGCCACATAGGCACAGAGTTGGACCTCCAGATACAGGCCCCTTGAGAGCTGTTTTCTTTAATTGCAGCTCATGAGCTGTCCCCTCAAGGCCATAGGTGGCTTGTGACTTGGCCAGGGTCCCTGAATAATTTTCTTCACCTATGCAGCATTTAACGCTTTTCTGCAATTCCAGCATGTGACCTGTTTTCTGCAACAGGGGAGGTGCACCTACTAACACACTTCCTTTCATTTGCATTGCCCACTGCTGTGAAACCACGTTGTCCACGTGTTGCCCACCAAAGCCCTGTGAATTAGGCAGGTGCCTGACCATCACCACAGAGAGAAATTGAAGCTTACCTAAGTTTGGAAATTTGCCTGAAGTTGCCTGGCCAGGATGTGGGATTCAAACTTGGGTTCCAGGCCTCTGTCATGGTGTCCTGGGGGAACCCCCTTCTCACAGATGAGGGCACTGAACCAGAAAGATCTGGTGTGGGTCCCACCAGATTCACAGCCTCTGCTCACCTAACTGCCAGCTCAGGGCTTGTCCAGGCCAGGGAGGCCTGGAATCCTGGAAGATGGGGCAGGCGCTGACCCATGCTCCCCTCCTGTCTTCTCTGTTGAGGAAGAGACCATGGGGGACTGAAGCCTGGGGTCACTAGAGGACCGAGTAGGATGTCCAGGATTCAGGGAACAGAGGAGAGCTCTTTGCTGAGAAGAGGGTGAAGCTGCCCTGGGTGTCTTTGCCAACTTCTCAGGGACATCACTGGGGAAACACCAAGCTACTTCCCCCTCAGGGCTCTGCTAATTTTCACGCTACCTGAATGACCGTGAGGACAGCACTTGAGAAGTCACAAAAGGCTAGAACGTCATCCTCTCATTTCTGCTTCCCCACAACCCTCCGAAGAAGTGGAATACAGATGACTCGCTCCATTTTGCAGATCAGAAATGGCAAAGTGCTTCTGGACGTGTTTGCAATTGGCTGCCTCTGAACAGTAGGTATAAAGAGAAATCACCAAAGCAAAATCCAGACCGTTGAATATGAATTATGAGGTCTTTTCTGTGGCTTCTTCTACACATCCTCCCTGACTCCTGGTGCTCCCTTTGTGGCTCAGCCACCCAGAACCCTCACTATTTCTCAGATGTGTACTGTGCTTCTGCTTCAGGGCCTTTGCACATGCTGTTCTCTGTCCAGAATGTTCCTCACCTCTTTTTCCATCTGGCCACCTGCTATTTACCTGGAATATCTACTGCAGATGTCATCTCCTCCAGGACTCCCTCCCTGGCCCTGAGTCGGTGCCCCCGCTTGCGGTTTTTATAGCACTCAGGCTTCTTGTCTCATCAGAGCACCCTTTACTTTGTTTCTCATTGTTTCTTTTCCCTGCCTGTCTCTCCCTCTGGACTCCTTTAACTGATTTACATACTGATTTAACTCTCTACTTTCTGCTTAGTCCCTGGTTTCTGACAGGGGTGCAGTCAATCTATAAATGAATGAGTGAGTCGATTTTCTTTGCTCAGCGACCATGTTAGTAAGTAGAAACTGATGATTACCAGATCGTCCTTGCCCCTTAAAGGAAGACACATGCTCTCCCAAGTGAAGTTTCATTCATTCACTTATTCATCCAACAAATATTTATTCATTCATATATCTACCATGTACCAGATATTTACATGCACAATAGCTCATTTATTCCTGCTGATGCCCTGTGACATAGGTATTATTTGCAGATAAATACTCACACGTGTGCATATGCCCACTGTACAATGCAGCCAACATCACCCATGAGATGCTCACAGAGAATGTGTGTAAGTAGGAGAACACAGGTAAGTGTGAGGGGCAAGAGAGAAAGACGATATAATAGGCCCTCTCCCTGCCTCCTGGGAACCTGCAACGGAGAGCAGAGAATTGCATGGGGAGAGAGGGAGCGACAGAAAAATGTGCAGAGGGAGTGCCGAGGAAGCCTCCCATCAGTCACCCTGACTGTAGGAGCCATTTGTCCTGTTGTCCCTGCCATCATGTACTCACTAAGGTGACCTTGCCAGCCCCATCCAACCTGAGCTTCAGTGGCCGTGGCTCCCTTTACTCTGGAAGGTGGGCTAGCTCATGCACTGTCTCCAGCTCTGACCCTCCCTCATGCACCCTTGTGTGGACTGAATGTTTGTGCTCCTCCAAAATTCCTATGTTGGAGCCCTAAGTCCCTGTGTAGCCGTATTTGGAGAAGGGGCCTCTAAGGATCTAATGAAGGTTAAAAGAGGTCATAAGGGTGGGGCCCTGATCTGATAGAGTTAGTGTCCTTACAAGGAGAGACGCCAAGGACCCCATGCACAAAGAGGTCATGTGAGCACACAGGGAAAAGGCAGATGCAACCTAAGGCAAGAGGCCTCACCAGACGCCAACTCTGCTGGCACCTTGATCTTGGACTTCCAGTTTTCAGAACCATGAGAAAATCAATTTCTGTTGTTTAAGCCACCTAGACTGGAGTGTTTTTTGAAGGCATTCCAAGCACACTGCTACACAACCCCACTGTCAATCCATTCACTCAGAAGGTTCTGTATGCAAGGCCTTCGTTCTACCATGAGTTTCTATATAGGACTCCTTAGGGCACCCCTCTGAGGCTGTTCAGGGAGGAAGGAGTGAGGTTGTCAGAGACCTGCAGGAATCCTGTGAAAACATGCATGTGCTTTTCCGAGTTTATGTAACACACAAGCCTTGTTCTTTCCCTCTCTCCCCTCTCTCCTTTCTTCTTCTCTGTATCTCTTTCTTTATTTATTTCTTCCTCCTGCTCCTTTCCTTCCTCCCTACTCGGTGCTCCCTTAGCCATATTTCTTCTCATCCTTGCGGACAACAGTCGTTCCTTCCAGGCACAGCTGTAGCGTAGCGTCAGATTGAGAGCACGAATTTGGGAGGCTGCTAGAACTGGGTTCAAACACTGAGCTTACCCCTTTGCTCTGAGACTGTCGGCATGATGAGTACTATCTCTGAACCCTGCTTTCAGCTTCTTGTGGGTTATGCTCGTAATTCCTTTAGTAACTGGTAGTGTTGCTGTGAGGGGTTGGTGACATAATGTTTGTAAGTGCCTGGCACATAGCAAGTGCCTGGCACATAGAGTGGCCCATTATTGAGGTGGACTGCCCTATTCCTGTTGCTGTGGGCCAGGCATCATGCTGGGTTAGAGGGGTACAAAATGAGTAAGCCACAGCCTTTCCCTCGGCTTCCATCTTTGCTCTTCATCTGTTTGATAGGAAATCTATTCTCAGGGTCCCCATCTGGTATTAAAAGACTCAACTTAGTTAAGGAAGGGAATGCGGTTGGCACCTGATTATGTGCAATTCAGCACTATGCTTGCTGCTGTCTTGTACCATTTCCCAAATGTTCTGCATGCATAAGTCTGGCCTCAAATAGACTGGGAGCTTTTAGAAAGCAAAGGCCGAGTCTCCTGCTTTGCATACCTCCGCTCCACCGCCCCCATCCACCGCCACTCAGTCTGGCCCAGAGCATCCTAAATGTTCTACAAATACTCAAACTGAGATCCTTCAGGGCAGGAGAAAGGGTGTCATCATTTACCCCTGAGTTCATATGAACCCAATCCCATGACCCTGGTATGTACACCTGGCCCTTAACTTCATCTGTGAAACAGGGACCCAATCCTGTCATGGGGTTGTCATGAGAATGGGGTAAGATAAAGTAAAAGGAAAGTACTTGTCGCTCCGCAAAGCACTCTGCAAATGTCCTTTATTTGCTCTGGGGCTCATTGGATCATTCATTCATTCATTCAATGAATGCTTATTAAGCACCACCTACCTGCCAGGCACTATTCTAAGTATATGGACCAATAATGAGCAAAAAGAGGCAAGAATGCCTGCTCTGAGGAAGCTGGAGGTCTAGGGCTGAAGATAATCAAATCATCTCCTCATTGCAAATTGCATTCAGGCTGGGAAGGAAAGAGTGGGGCAGTAAGTTCAGGGTAGCAGGGGCTTGGAGAAGCCAGGTAGGATCACCTTGTGCGAACAGTGAAGTGATGACATAGGACATATATGTCTTCAGAGGGCAAGGAAGCACATATGACTTTCAGGTCAAGGAGATCAGGCTTCAAGTCCTGGGTTTGTTTTGTGACCTTGGGCAACTTATTTGAACTTTGAGCCCCTCATGTTTGCAAGCAGAACAATCCTAGCAATGTTGATGGAGGTCGCAGGGTGAGGTTGAAAGTGATCGTGGTTACAAAAGTGCCTGGCACAGGGTCTCCCTGGCTGGAACACAGTCCTGCTCCAGAAAACACAAACTCCCTGCCTCACTTTCCCCTTCCAGTCTCCTTTGCTTGCACCTTCTCCCCTACCTCCCCAGGAGGAAGAAAAGACCTTTGAATAGGACTTGGGTTTGGGAAGCAGCTCTCCTGGGCTGCGTCCTTATGCATCAAGCATGGCCTCATCTGTCGAAGCTGATCATGTTCTGAAGGAAGCAGGACTGCTGTGGGCTGAAGGGGAAGCCGGGGAAGCCAGGACACAGGCTCTGCCCTTCCTGTCCTGACAGCTGCACTGCCCAAGGAATCCCCCTTCACGCTTCTGTGCTGCTACAGTCTCCACCAGAGCTGAGATGAGTTCAGACAGAGTTCAGCCACCCACGCAGCTGGGACACTGGCGGTAAAGCCCTCTGAGTTACCCAGATTCTGCTAGGAGTGTCTGTGTGGTGGGGTGGGGGCAGAGGTAGTCAGGGAGAGGGGTAAGGATATTCCTGGAGACCGAGGAAGTCATGGGTGCCAGCACTATGCTTGGCGCAAGGCAGATACTTTATGAATATTGATCAAATGTCTGTCTGGGGGTGGATGGAAGGATGGATGGAAAGGGGACGGGTGGATGGATGGATGGAATCAAATATATTCTAACAAACTGTAAGTATCTGATAAAACCTGTTCACCTTTTCCCCCAGAGTTACCATGCAGGCAGCAGGAACACATGCTTGTGCTCGGTGTAGAATTTCAGACTCTCCCCCATGAAACACAGCCATGGACACCTTGTCCTAAGGAGGAAAAGTTATAGTAAGGGATTTGATCCATTCATCCCTTAGCTGTGTGACTTTAACTTCTCTGATCCTCAGTTTCAACATCTATAAAATAGGTACAATAATTACGCCTATGTCTTAAGGTTGCTGTGAGGATTAAATGAGTAAAAGCAATTAAATGCTTTAGTGTGGTACTTGGGAGGTTGCAAGGCTCATGAAAAAGGTAGGTCATTAACATAATCACTAATCTTCATTCATTCATTCATTCATTCACTCACAACTTTGTGAGGGCATCAAGTGAGTGCCTCCTGTTCATCACACCCTAGGGCTCTCTGCAGAGGTTGATGTTCACTGCATTAGGGACTCACAGTCTTAGGGTGCTTGGATAAACAAGCCACTATAACATCCCAGACTTCACCAAGATCCTCTCTAGCTCTGCTGCTGAGAGTCAAAGGGACCAAGGTCCTAGGGACTCAGCAAGATCAGGGGTCCAGATCAGTCTAGGAGGGTGAAGGTAAGGGTGGAGAAATCAAGGGTGGAGCTAGGTAGAAAGGGATGCGGGCTGGAGGGAGTGGAAGTGAGACTTGAGCAGAGCAGGGCTGAGGTGGGGTCGGGGTGGCCCTGGGCAACTGCATTTCCAGGCCACAGTGGACAGGCAAGACTGAAATGATGGGGGCAGTGGAGACAGATGTTGTAGTTAGCATTCCTTGTCTTTCTGAAGTATGTGCAAAACGTGGCTCCATAATCTCCTTGGGTAAATGTCCAGGAGTCAACGGTGTTTCCTCCCCTGCTTCAGTCTCCTGAGGTGATAGAATAATTGCATCAGCAGTGGCGGCCACTGTTTATGGAGTTCTTACTGTGTGCCATCACATGCCTGATCTCACTTAATCATTTCAATAGCCCCATAAGGACACTCTCATTATCTCCTGTTTTATATATGAGGCAGCTAAGGCACAGAGAGGTTAAGTAACCTGCCTGAAGTCACACAGTGAACAGATAGCGGAGCTGGCCTTGAACTCAGATGGTCTGACTCCGGAGCTCACACTCTCCATGTAGCTCCAAGCCCTCCTACTGCTCTTGCCACTGACTTCTAGCGCTGTTTCTCTAGGGAGGCAGCAATTCACCGGGCACTCACAGATAGGAGAGATGGGTGCACAGGGGAGGGACAAGGGTCCCCAACCTTCTGAGTGATGGTTGATGCTCCCACCCATCCTCTTAGTGCCTGGGGGCTGCAGTTGTAATTACCAGCCTGCCTGGGTGCACATGGGATGTCTCCCTCTTCAGCTCCTGCAGACTGAAGACCTGAGGAAGTGGAGAGGGAGGGGGAGGAGGGAACAGTAACCCTGCTGCTGCCTGATGATTAGTAATCATGCCAGTGATGAGCCGATGAGCACGCCCCTGGCCCTGCACGGCCCGCTGAACCTGTCAGAGCTGGCTCTGGGCTCCCAGGCTTTCTGCTCCCAGCATTGCTGCTGCTGCAATTGGAGCCTGAAGAGGGAAGAAACCCAGGAGGAGGGAAGGAAAAGGGAAGGAGGAAGGAATCGGGGAGAAAAGGGTCCCAGTTGTCCTCGTGCTGAGGGCTGACTCTGGGACAGGACCTGCAAAAATGAGGCAACATAAAACTGAGATATTAACAAATGCACCTTCTGTGAGTTCCTGTGACCACACACCCTGCTGCATGTTTGAGCTGTGGAATTCACTGCCTGTGGCAGAGGTGGCACAGAAACATGGTCATGTCTTGGATTTTGAGATGAAAAGACCTCGAAGAATATGTGGCCAGTTGGAGAGCAGGAGCAAGAGGGGTTTGGCCTTGCCCTCCACCTCAGGTGGAGTTTGAAGGTTGGTGATCTGTTCAGCACTGAAGCCCCAGACTTTGGCGGAACGTGGGAGCTGACAGCAGACCCTGGCCTTTCCAAACTGGAGCCTGGGAGAGTAAACACAGCCCACGGTCCCCCCTCTAAGGCCTGTCGCTTCCTGTGTGTAGCAGGAACATTGCACAACCACTGGCCTGTGTGTCTTTTCCAGGCAGAGGTTCCTGACTTACCTCTCCTGGGCAAGTCTGGTAAAGAGAAGGGGAATTTCCCCAGCACCCAAGAGCGGCGTGGTACAGAAAACCCCCAGAGAGCCTGGAAGGCCCTAGCTGCAACCTGAATGGCACAGTGACCGCAGAATGCACAGGAACCAGGACTTCTTGGGGTGCCTTCCTGGAGGGGTGATAGGGCTGCTCACCAGAGGTAGAGCCCACTTTCATGCTCCATGCTCCATAAGCCCACCCCAAAACATACAGGCAACACTGGGGATGGGGCATCCTGAACTGATTGAGAGTTCTCTGCCACTGAGAGGAATGGAAACTTGGAATGGAAATTAAATTCAGTGATTGAAGCAATAAGCAAAGTAACTTTCTGACACATCAGAGTGAGTGAATTACCTGAAATTCTTAGCTATTCCTCAATGATCCTCACAATGCCACTATGGCAGGTACTTGTCTTTTCTCCATTTCATAGCTAAGCAAACTGAAGTTCAGAGGCATGGTATAATTTGCCCAAGCCTCAAAGTCTGAGTGATCTGTAGAGTCTGGGTTAGAACCTGATCTCTCTGCCTTCAAAGCCAAGGCTATGAACCACTAAGGAAGGAGAGCAAATGGGAGCAGCGGAGGGAAGAGAAAGAACTGGGAGGAAACAGCAGTATTGAGAAGAAGAGGTGGGGCAACGGGGGAGCCCTCCTCTCATCCTCCCTCCCAGGAGAGAGTTGGTACTGAGTCAGAGAAGACTGGCTGTGAAGAGCCTTGGTCTTGGTTTAGAGGACACCACAGGACATGCGCACGAGGCCTGGCACATAGATGGCCAGGTGGAGGGAGAAGGATGAGGCAGCAGCTCCAGGAGCCGTGGCACTCATGTAGCAATTATTACCTGGACCCCCAGGAGCACCACCTTTCCTCCCAGAGTGCCCGTGGGAGCCTCTTCCCGAGAGGACAGGCTGGCCCTCTTGTTCCTCACTCTACATGGGAGATCCCTTCCCAGGCTGCCACAAGACACTACCTTGACAAGAGCAGCCCTTCAAGCTGGGTCCTGTTTCTGTTGCCCCTTCTTGCACTGGGCTGCCCTGTATAGAGTGAAGGGGTTGGGCACTCTAGCTGGTGCTGGGGGGAGCTAATTGATAATCCAGGGCTCTCTTGCCCTAGGTTGGCATTTGCATGGTCCATTAGTATTCATGCCCACAGCTCAGGGCTGCTGCGGATGGAGGACACCATGAAGATGAGCATCAAGCCGGGTGTGCAATGAGGAATTGATGTGGCTTGCTGGGAATCAAGGCTATGGAGTAAGAGGAAACTGAGGAAGGCTGCAGACCTGAGACTGGGGCTTCTCGCCTAGCTCCCACACTGGGGTATCTGCTGCCTGTGCTGTATGGGCTCCCAGCCAATCCCTCCAACAACTCAGCCAGCATCCACTGAGCCCCTGCTCTGCCCCACCTGTCCTGTGATGGCACCAGGGATACAGTGAGAGGTGAGGTGGGTATGGTGCTGGCCCATAGGAAGCTCACAGTCCCGTGGAGAGTGAAGTATGCATGTGAGAAGAGACATTTAATTCAACCTGGAGAAGGAAGAGTGGGGCATGGGGAGGGGACCAGGCAAGGCTTCTCAAAAGAGGAAATGCTTCAGCAGGGTCCTGAAAGATGAATCAGAATTTGCCAGCCGAACACCACTCTTAACATGTGACTTCTGGACTTCGTTCAGTGTCCTCCTTTTTTTTGTTTTTTCCTTTTTTTTTTTTTTTTTTTTTTGAGATGGAATCTCACTCTGTCACCCAGGCTGGTGTGCAGTGATACAATCTCAGCTCACGACAACCTCTACCTCCTGGCTTCAAGCGATTCTCCTGCCTCAGCCTCCTGAGTAGCTGGAATTACAGGCACCCGCCACCACACACAGCTACTTTTTGTATTCTTAGAAGAGACGGGGTTTCACCATGTTGGTCAGGCTGGTCTCAAACTCCTGATCTTATGATCTGCCTGCCTCTGCCTCCCAAAGTGCTGAAATTCTAGCACCGGTGAGCCACCGCACCCAGCCCTCAGTGTCCTCCTCTTTAACCAACTGCAGAGGCGTCACAGTCTATTTCACTCTCATAAGGGTGCCCTGGTAGGCTGAGCAACAATGCTTCACTAACCCCATCTATGGACTCACAAACCTGCAGCTGGAGGGACTTTGGAGAAAGCAGGTCCAGCTACCATGGGTGACTTAACTCGATAATGCCTGTAATTCACGATTGAAGTGAGCGGCTGGGTCAGCCAGAGCAGAGGGATCTTCCTAAAGATCTCCAGGGATGGAACCTTCCTAGCTTCTACATGCCACCTATTCCAACCTTGTACCCAGATCTAGGAAGTGCTTTCAACATCTCATGAATTTCTGCTGAACTGAAGAGCGTTGACTGTTACTATCCCAGGAAGAAGGGCATGGAATGCCTCATCTGAGAACCCACAGTGCAAGCTGCCAGAGCCAGGCAAAGCCCCGAGTGTCCTCAATTCAGCATCAGGGCGGGATGGGGGAGCTCGCAGTTGTTGGGGGATATAGATACAGATTGTAAACAAAACTTTCTGCCAGAGAAGCCAAGTGGGCGGGACTGGGGCTAAGGGATTTGACCTGCGCCTCAGGCTCTGATTCTGACTGCGCCCATCTGTGGTATCACAGAAAGATAGTTGGTCTCCGTCTCCCCTTCCTAGCACAAAGCTCCTAAAACCCTTGGAGTTTCCCGAGTGATGAAGGTATAGGAGCATCTTTTGTTCGTGTGAGGTGACTCTGGGTGAGCCCTTGATAGCTTCAGGATTGGGCTGATCACTACAAAGACCAAGCCTTGACTAGAAGCTTGGGACTTTCAGCCTCACCCCCAACTTCTGGAGAGAAGGGAGAGGCTGGAGATTGAGTCAGTCACCATTGGCCAATAATTTCATCAATCATACTTATGTAATTGAACCTCCATAAAAACCCCTAAGCAACAAGATTTGGAGCACTTCCCTGTTGGTGAATGCATCCAAGTGCTGGGAGAAAGGCATGCCTGGAAAGGGCATAGAAACTCAATGCCCTCCTCCCCCCAACTCCATATCTTGCCTGATTGATTCATTCATTCTCTCTGGCTGTTTCTGAGTTGCACCCTTTAAAACAAACTGGTAAAAATAAGTAAAGTGTGTTCCTGAGTTCTATGAGCTGCTAGAGCAAATTATTGGACCTGAGGAAGGGGCACTGGGAATCCATGACTTATAGCTGGTTGGTCAGAAGTGCAGGTGGTCTGAGACTGGCCACTGGTGTCTGAAGGGGGGCGGTTTTGTGGGACTGGGCCTTTAACCTCTGGGGCCTGTGCTAACTCTGGATAGTGTCAGAACTGGATTGAATTGTTGGGTACCCAGAACTGGTGTCCGAAAACTGGAGAAAAGTTGGCATGAGCAGGAAAGAGAACTCCTCATCATCATTCTGACAACTCAGAGAGAGTCTTCCCAGAAAACCAGGGCTCCCTAGAGTTATACTATTGGAAGCTAGAGGGCCTTTATATGCCCTGGAGCTGGGCCCTATTTTCACACATGGTCCAGGGAGGGGGGAGGTCTGCTCAGCAAAGCACAGGGAGACAGTGACAGAGCTGGGACGGAACTCAGAGCTCTGGAAAGGTTCCAGCATATTTGAAATGCCGTGAGTTTGCCGCAACTGTCCAGACCTCCCCTGCAGGTCTAGATGCACATTCACTCTTGGTTTCCTGTGAGGCATAAATGAGCACAGGAAAAGGCTTCTCTCCAAAAAATGTTCCTCCTTCCCCTTTACTAAATGCCCTCAAGATGACATAATATCACATGAAGCTTGAACCACAGATATCTGGAGGAAGTTGACAGTGATCTGGAATTCAGACTGAAGTATAAATGACTGATATTATACTGTGGGTCAGATTTGCTAGGTTAGTGATGAGGAGGAAATAAGAGCACTAGAGATTTGAATCCTGTTAGAGGGGTGGGAGATGTGGGCCGGAAGAGTAGCCTGAGGCCTTCAGTACATCATGGAAGCACATGCATGTGTTTAAAAATAGTATGAGTCCTGGTTGGGAAAGTCTGCACTAGGTAACCTCGTTTTTACTTCTGCTAGAATGCTATTTTGTGTGGTGTATTCATTCATTCATTCATTCATTCATTCATCTACCACTGACATTCACTGCACTCCTGCCTGGGCCTGCCCCTGCTGTAGGTATCAGGATATACTGGTGACCAAGATAACATTTTCCCTGCTTCAATCTCAGAGGGAGGGGGAGGTCCAGACTGACAGTAATAGGCAAGCAAATAAATGGATCAGATCATGTCCGATGATAGTAACACTCTAAACTCGATCTTAGCCAAAAACTGAGAGGTCGTGGTGATGTAGTACCCTAGAGGCAGTGGAAGGGCCCACTGTGATAGAGCTGAAGGGGTCATCTGAGTAAGAAGGCCTCACAAGAAAAGGAGACTTATTCTGAAATTTGAATGATAGGAATTACTCATGTTTAGAATTTGGGGCGAGAGAACTTGAGGTAAAAAAACAGCAAGGCCCACAGCCCCACGAAGGACTGGGCTGGGTGTGCTCAAGGTGCAGAGAGAAGGTGATGGGGCTGGCCCTAGGGAGCCAGGAGAGAGGTTGGAGAGGAGGCAGAGGCCAGCTTACAGTGGGCCTGTGGTCCTCCGTGAGGAGTTTGGATGTTATGAGCAGAGCAATGAGAAGCCATGTGAAATTTTTTTATGACCTTTGCTTTGAGAGGATTATAGAGTCACAGAAAATTCCCATCATAATACCAAGAGGCCCTTGCACCCTTCATCCAGCTTCCCCCAGTGGTAACCTCGTAGGTAACCACAGGATGATGTCAAAGTCAAAAACTGACCATGTTGGCACAGTCCACACACCTTGTTTGGATCTCACCAGCTTTATATGCACTCTTTGTGTGTGTGTTTGTGTGTGTGTGTGTGTGTGTTGTTCTGTGTCATTTTATCACACACGTAGATCTGTGTAACCACCACAGGCAAGGTATCAACTGTTTCATCGCCACGGGTCTCCCGTGTGCTTCTCATTTGCAGTTGCTCCACCCCCACCCCATCACTGTAGGAGAATTTCACACAGTGAAAGCGAGGATGAGAGTGGTCAGTTGGATGAAGGACACAGCCTATCCAACTTTGGATGCCCCAGAGGCCTTTGAACAAGGTAGATTCTCCATGAATACAGATTATTTTGAATGCCTTCACTTTGCGGCGGAGGAGCGTGAACAGAGAGGCTAAGCAACTCAGCCACGGTCACACAGTGCTTCTCATGGCTTACTGAGTATCTCAATTTACCTGATTCCAACAAAGCTCAAATTTCCTATCCTCATGGGTGATGGCTTATAACCTGCTTCAGACAATCATAGTGAGACATTGTTTCAAAAATACCTGTGAAGTGCCAAGCTTAAGGAAACAAACCCATTTCTGCTCCCACATGCAGGTATCGGCTGGAAAGTACCAGAGAGAACCTGCTGCCCCGCTTCAGCCCTCTCAGTCTCATTCACCGGGGGAGTGGTGGAGGTGAGTGTGCTGGGGATGTCCTTGGCCTTCAAATCCTGGAGCTCATCCTCTTCTTGTAGCTGCCAGCCTCATGATCCCCTGCAAATGGCAGACATCCCAGGGCCACCCGCAGGCATGTGAGGCTTGAGGCGGATGGAAGGGGGGACCTGTGGGAGACCCTCAGTTCCCCAATTGCTTTGCTAGGGACCCAGTGGCTAAGTTTACTTAATAAGGTTGGAAATAGAGCATAGATTTTCGCCTCAGGACTTATTCCCCAGGCTAGTTCCCGCCAGTCATAAAGGGGATAACTTCCTCCCTGAGCCTCCACTTTTTCTCAGATTATCTGTGGAAGAGGAGTGTGAGTGATTGCTACCTTTCAACTCCAAGACCAAGCACAGTTCTGGGTCCAGAATCCCTGCCACGAATAACGTCACAGTTGTATTTCGCGTGGTCTGCTCAGAACTGTCTGAAGGTATGGGTATATACCTGGGAAGAAGCAGGCAACCAAGAGAAGGGGGTCGAGCAATTGGAGAAAGGAGAGAGGTCAGGGGTTGGAGCAGCTCTGGGGCCTTTCTGGGACACTGAGAGAGAGGAGACGGGCCAGCCCCTGCCCAGGGACCTCCTGCACGAGGCCCTTACCCCCAGGACAGCCCTGGCCAAGGTCTGGCGGCAACCAGATAGTCTCATTCCTTCTCTACTGACAACGTGCAATCTTGATTGCCTATAGCACGGCTTTTTCCTTCTCAAGGGAAATTTCTGTCTGTTTCTGGCAGCAGTCCTCCATCTTTTGGGGTAAGTGCCGAGGTGACGGATGGTGTCATCGTCCCCTACCTCTTCCTTCAGTGCCTGCAGCCTCCCAGCTGCTCAATCACCACTCCAAGGCCATTGGGTCAGCCTCCCTGCCTGGCCGGCGTCCTGCCCTCTGGCCTCTGGAGAGAAGGCACATCCTTCCTCTCTAACACTAATGAAATCTTCCTTCTGCTCAGGGCCCGGCTGGGGCTGGGGTCAGTACTCTTACCCACTTGGCTCAGTTCTGCACTCTGGCTTGGTAATTACACCCCACACCTCATTGCAGACAGGCCCCAGCTCAGCTTCTCTGTACCTTCACCTCCTGGAATCTTAAAAAGTCTTCTCTGGGCTTCAGGGACTGTGGATGTGTAAATTCTCTCCCTCTTCCAGGTCCTCTACATGCCTGGCATCTGCTCACGTGGATGCCCCCCCCCAACCCCCAGCACTAACACTCGATATACCCTTCCCCGGCCTCTGTTCCAGCTGGCTGAGTCACAGTCCTTGCTCTTGGCTTCGCTCATGTCATGTGGCCTCTCCCCCAGGAAGCCTTCCCCTGGTTTACTTCACAGTCTCTCTCTATATTCTGAGACTAAAACGTGGTGCCTGCTTGCTTCTCAGAGCTCTGAACACTCAGCACTGGGACACCAGGCTTTGTACCTTGTAGGTGCGTACACCAAATTGTGAATGGATGAGCGGATGAATGAATTAATGTGTAATTATGTGTCTATCCTCCTCCTCTGATGCTTAACTGTGTGTTATTTTGTTTTGCTTTTTAACTGCTTCACAGAGAGTGATGATGGAAAACCCTCGAAGGAAGGACACTTTTCCTACATGTTGCTACTCATTCATCACACAGGCTCATTCAGCACCCGGCATGAGGACACAAGGGGACTCACAAAGCACGTCTCTGCCCTTCAAGAAGCCCTAATGCCATGACTCTTGACCCTTCCTGGGATTCTTTTGAAAATCCGATGAAACCATGAACTCTCTCCCAAGAACACGAACACATCAAATGGTTAAAATATGGGGTAAGTGCCAAGAACCCCTGAAATAATATTTTAAGAAGTGTTGGTCTGGTGAGAAAGAGAAGCGAGGTGATTAGGCAATTTTAATATCTTTTGCTAACGGCTATTCCAGGAGGCACCATCAGCTTATATTTGGAGTTCACTGAAAATAAAGTGATTGACTCAGTTTGAGGTGGAATAGGGTGTTTCAGGTAGGTGGGGATCAAGGAAGGTATTTCAGAAGGTCTGGCTTTTGAGGAATGAGTAGAAATTTATGAGTCAGGCAAAGGGAGGCGAGGAGGAAGGCGAACCAGCATGTACAACATGCAGACCAATGTGTTTAGTGGTTGCCAGGAGCTGAGAAGAGGGAGGAGTCACGGTTTTTTCTGGGGTAATAAAAATGTTCTGTGACTAGGCCGGGCACGGTGGCTCACGCCTGTAATGCCAGCACTTTGGGAGACCAGAGTGGGTGGATTGCTTGAGCCCAGGAGTTAGAGACAAGCCTGGGTAACATGGAGAAACCCTGTCTCTACAAAAAATACAAAAATTAGCTGGATATGGAGGCATGTGCCTCAAGCAGTCCCAGCTCCTCGAGGGGCTGAGGTGGGAGGATCGATTGAGCTAAGGAGGTGGAGCTGAAGTGAGTTGAGATCACACCACTGCACTCCAGCCTGGGTGACACAGCCAGACCCTGTCTAAAAAAAAAAAATTCTGTGACTAGATTGTGGTGATGATTGCATGACCTTGTGAATATGCTAAAAACATGGAATTGTACACTTTAAAAGGGTTAATTTTATGCTATGATATGTGAATTGTGGTGGTTAATTGTGTGTGTCAACTTGCCTAGGCCATAGTACCCAGTTATTTGGTCAAACACCAGCTTAGATGTTACTGTGAAGGGAATTTTTTCAAAGAAATTAACATTTAAAGCAGGAGTCTTTGAAGAAAGCGGATTACTCTCCACAACATGGGTGAACTTCATTGACTCAGCTGAAGGCCTTCAGGGTAAAAGACAGAGGTCTCCCCCCAGGAAGAAGCAATTCTGCCTGCAGATTATCTTCAGACTTAAACTGCAAGATCGACTTTTCCCTGGGTCTCCAGCTTGACTACCTACCCTGCCGATTTTGAATTTGCCAGCCCCTACAATCATGTAGGCCAATTCCTTAAAAGAAATCTCCTTCTCTCTCTAGATATATAGATGTGTGTGTGTGTGTGTGTGTGTGTGTGTGTGTGTGTGTAATACATAATAATGTGTATAATATATATACACACATCCTGTTGGTTCTGTTTCTCTGGAGAACCCTAACTAATACATGAAATCTACCTCAACTTAGAAATGTTCATTATGAGGAATTAAATAAATTCTAGTGAGACCGTAAAAGACAAGTGCACAGCCATGCATCACTGCGGTGCACTCAGTGCAGCAAGACAGCTCAGCATGGCAGGTACAGGCTGGGGAGGAGAGAAAGCTGGCTGGGGCAGGCAGGGACCAGGCAATGGCTAGCCTTGACTGTCATGTGTGGCCCTCTCTTGCCTGCAGGATAGCAAATCTTAGTTGGGTTATTATTGATTGCAAAAACCAGAAACTGACTCTGGCTAACTTCAGCGAAAGGAAGAAGCCATGAGAGGGTATGGGGCTCACACACTCATAAAATACTTAACAGCCAAATCTAGAAACTGCCAGGAGACAAGGAAATCCCAGAAATCTTGGCAGCAGGAACTCATTACTTGGATTTCTGAAGGATAAATTAGTTACCACCACTTTGCATTCTTGATTATTCTGGTCAAAATGCAGGATCTCAGGGAAGACAGTATGATTGGCACACTTGAGTCCACGGTCCCAACCCTTGCACCGGGAGTGCAAGGCAGAGCCCCTTGTTTGAAATTCCTGCCAGTCTGCTGCTGGGAAAATGGGGAGTCGAGGCTTGCAGGTGGACCAGCTGGAGTACATGGCACAGGCGACACTGGAATCCCTGACCTGCTAACGAATGAAAGCAGGGGCCTGTTGTCCACTGAATGGAGCAGCTGGGCCTGTGTTACAGCAGGGACACTGCACCCACCTCTGGCTATGTTAGGATCACAGACCACCTGTCGCCAGGGGACAGAGCTGTTTAGCAGGAGGCCTGGAGCCATATAGGGTCCTGATGTTTCTAGCTGTGTGACCTTAGTCAACACATTCAGCCTCTCTGAAATGCAACATCTGGGGGGAAAAAAAATGAAACAAAAATGGAGCAACAGAGAAGAAGAAGTAGGAAGAGGAGGAGGAGAAGGAGGTAGGAGGAGGAGGGAGGAGGAGGAGAAGAGGGAGAAGAAGAGAGGAAGAGGAAGAAATGTAATGTCCTCATCTGTTGGGGGCAGGCAATTTTACCCACCTTCTGGGCTTCTTAGGAGAATTAAATGAGAAAACGCATGGGGTGACATCTGGCCCAGGGTCTGACATATCCAAACGCTCTGTCCCTCCTCCGTCCAAGGAAGGCCTCCAGCCTTGATGATGCTGAGTCTAGAGGAAGGGCACAAGCAACCTTTTCTAGTCCATTTTCAATTAAAGTGAGCCCAGCCGGGGCTGGGGCTGGGGGTCCTTGGGCTGGGCTGGGTTGTTCTTTCCTTGGGCTCCCTATTTTCTCCTCCTCCTTCTTGTGCCAGGCCCAGAAGCAGCCTAGAGGCCTTGACCGTCCTCTGAGACTGTGTCCTCAGCAGTCCCTCTCCCTGGCCCCTTTGGGAAGGGAAGAGGAAGCTCAGCCCTGAGAGGTGGCGGGTGTGCCTGGTAGAGACTCAGACATGCCCTAGCTCCCTTGATGATTCCTGGAGTCCCTTCCCAGAATAGGGTTTATGAATCCTCACGACCCTGAAGGTGGGCCAGGTGTCCATGTGTGGGTCTAGGCGTGCTGTTGACTCACAGGGCTCAGCTCTGAACCACCAGTCACCCTCCCTGTCCATACTCTGGGCGCAGAGCTGGACTCTGTGGGCTTGAGTTTGGGATGTGGAGAGGTGTGGTGAAGGAAGGAGCAACTGCCCCAGCTGAGGGAGAGAGGACAGGACTCCCTTCCAAGCCAAGGCCAGAGGCCTGGGCCAGGCCAGGGTTGTATAGAGGCATGAAAGATCCAGCTCTGAGCCCACTGGGTGTGGCTGCAGAGGAGGAGGGTGGCACATGGAGGAAGGTATGGAGAGAGCAGATAAATGAGTCAGAGACACAGAGGAAGAAGGGAGGAGCAGAATGCAGAGAGAGGGTGGAAACGTGGAGGAGGGTGTGAGAGGCAAAGGGCGAAAAAGGAGCCTGGCCAAAAGAGATTTGGGAAAGGAAGAGAAGCAGAGGGAAAGAGGGAGGAGAGAGAGAAGGGGAGTGGGGGAGATGGGTGGTGAGAAGGACATGTTGAGAGAAGAAAAGAAAGAGAATGGCAACAGAAAGAGAAGAGGAAGGCAAGACAAATGGGTAGACAGAAACAGAACAGAGCGACGGAATGAAAGAGGAGAGACAAAGGGGCGGGGACATAGCCTTGGAGAGAGAGGAAGTCAGAGGGAGGCCTGGTGACCGGCAGGCTCTTGCCAGCCTCCCCCAGTGTGCGATGGAGGGCGTGCTGGCTGGGAGTCACCTGCCAGCCTCCCGGAGGGCCCGCACCTGATCAGCTTGTTTTCACCATCTGAAGCTCTAAATGGTCTATTATCGCAGAGAGAGCTCTTCACATGCTTCCTCCCACCGCCACCCCCAGGGAACACGTGCTATATTTGTGAGGTGACTCATCTGGCTGCCACAACCTCTGGGATCCCAGGAAGAATGCATTTCAGGAGTTCACCTTCAATTGGCCACAGGGCAAGGGAGATGGGGCCTTGGTGGGCAGAGGGTGTGGAGGGAGCCACTGGGATGAGCCAGTCTTCCATCTTGTGGGGGGTTGGGCTGATGCAGACAGCCAGTAGGATGCTCTGTGGAGGGATGGCTTGATGTGAGTGCCCCCGCCGCTCCCCCGCCTGGGGTGCCTTTTTAGGCTCAGTCTCACTGAGGGACCTGAGAACTTGTCTAAGAAATTCCTATTTCTCTTGGCAGCAAAGCGATGAGGTGGAGAATGGCAGCCTCTCTCTCCCTTCTGGCCACAACTTAACTCCCTCAGGCTGTCTGAGTGCCTCCTGCCTCTCCTTTGTGGCATTCATCAGTCAGCACGTCACACTCATTGTGAAGTTTTCTCATTATCATCACGTCTTTCATGCCAGTAGACTGAAAGCTCCCTGACCGCAGAATGAACCAATGAATGAACACATGCACCTATTTGGGAATCTATAGATGCTGCATTTCTATCCCACGGAGGTATTTTTGACAACCATAAGGAAGGTGAAGTTCAGAGACAGGCAGCCATTAACTTGCAGGATACAGCTATAAAGAAGAGTAGGGATTTAACCAACCAAAATGTGACTGATTGTAGAGTTTCCCAACCATCTGGGACCCTGCAGCCCCACACAGATCACTGCTGACCTGAATTACCCAAGTTATGTAGTGATGGGTACACTCCCCTTGCATGTTAACTCAATACAACCAGCCAGATGTCCTTAAAGAAAAAGAAGCGAGAGGGGCTGTAGCAGACAGGAGAGGTGGTCTTAAAATGGAGAGGGTGGCTAGGTCCACTTTAAGGGGATTCAGAAGCTGACTGTTTGCAGATTTGGGCAATATCCCAGTGATGGTCACTAGAGAGTACAGGAGTTACATTTCCTCCTGGGAGGGAATGTTGGCTTTCATCTATTCAATCCAAAGGTCCCCAGCCCGGGATCACCCTAGGGTGTTCCCACCACAACCTAGGTTCCTCTCACCCCACAGTTACCTGTGATTTCCAGGCCTGGATGAGAGGCAGGGCAAGTGAGCTCCAAAGAAACACCTGTCTCCACAGCCTGCAGGTGCACACACGTACTGCCCAAGCTATCTGGCTCTCTGGGCCCAAGACCCACTTTTGACCCTATTTGTCCTTGGAAATAAAAGGGAAGAAAGGCTGTTTCTTCCACCTCGTACTTTAATTTAGAATTTAGGCTTATGTTTGCCAGGGACACATGGAATCTAGTCATAACCTATTTGAAATACTGAAACACCAGATGAAAGCTCTCGGGACAGAAGGTGTGGGATGATAGCAGCAAAATGTTTTCTCTGATAACTGTCCCATATTTATGCCTCTAAACATCACCAGAGCTGTGTCAGGGGAAGGCAGAATGGGTGGAAGAAGGCTTTGGAAGTTATTATAATTTTGGAGCTAATAAAACCCTCTCTCTCGGACAGGCTCGGCTTTAGACATTGCTTGACACCCATAGCATACCAGATGAAATCTGGTCTCTGGGGGACCTTTAAAATGTCAATGCCCAAGCCTCAGCAAAGACAAATTACATAAGAATGTCTGCAAGCTATGGCTTTTGGGGAGAATGATTCCTCACAACGCTAATATCAGATGTATCTAATTCCGTGCTCTGCCACTGATCATCTGTGAGTCCTAGAGAAATCACTTCAGTTACTTGATCCTTGGTTTCCCCAAAAGTAAATGAAACAAATCATGGTGCCAATTTCATGGGGCCGTTGTAAGTGTTTTATGATATAAAAGCTACAAAAAGCCCTATATTATGCCTGGCACACATTAGGGATTCAAACATTGGCCATTATAATTTTATTGTTATTATTCTTATCCATAAATATTGACTAATTTCTGGCTAAAATTTTTACCCTTCTTGAACCCTGGGGAAAGCATAGGAACATGATGGTAGAGGGGCACTGTTGGGGGAAGGTTAATGGAGGTGTCCTGTACTGCCTAAATGACAAACCTCTTCTCAAAGTGGACTCCAAGCAGAAGTGTCTTTTCCTGTTAACAGCTGGTTGGAAAATATTAATATCACCTATATTCCCAATTGGCCTGATACACCACCACTAGAGGAAATGCTAACCTGGCTGGCTTGGTTTAAGACACAGATTGCAAAGCATCTCACAACCACAGCCAACATTCTGTTAATCATATCAGAGGGAGGCAGGGTGCTTTAGCAGTTGACAGAGGGCAGGGATTTAAAGAATTTACTTTACTACCTACATAAACAAAGAATAAGGCTTAGAAACAAGGGCTGAGAAGCAAGGAGGGGTGAATTTAGTTCTGATGTGACCATGCAGACCACTCAGGAAAAAACTCACCATGGATGAGGCCCTTCTTGTCCCTCTAAAAGAAACTATAAATAGCTATCGTTATAAAGCATGGGCGGGGTTATTCTCAACATTTCTTTCTGTCAAGGTAATAAATCCCAAATTCATAAGCCCCTTCAGATAAGGTTAGGTGCAGACCCTTCACTAAGGTGAACCTGACCTCGCTTCTACACTCTTCAATCAAGTTACCAAGGACTTATGAGAAATATCAAGTATTTCATAAATATTTATTTTATAAATATAAAATAGTAGAAAAGTCAGTGTAACGTATAGCTTGGATGAAGGGTTAAAATGTTAAGTATGCCATTGAAAAAATGGGTTTGACATTTTTACATTAGAACAACATAATGGAGCAATGCTAACGTTAAATTGGGAACACTAATGTGAACTCAAATATGTTCCCACTTCTGTCACTAACAGTGGAGACAGCAACAGCAGCAGCAATAGTACTAATGCCTACCACCAACTCTCATGTGCGCCTAAATGCCCAGACTTTGTCTCTCACAGTTTTCTCCACTTGGAGAAACAGGGGCTCTTTGGAAGAATTGTTGTGAGTAGGGTAAAATCAATGGTTAAGCCTGGAAGCTCCTTTTGTGACCAGAAAGCAAGGATGCTTTCTAGAATATCACAGGGTGATTCTGGAAGGACTAAGAAGCTGGATTAAAGAGGCTTCCTCTGGTCAAGCTCTGAGATTTTGAACATCAAATAAACTATAATCAATTAAAACACATGAAGTCTGTGAAGAGTCGTAAATTCCCAATGAAGCTGTGAAGAGAAAAGTTGGTGTAAATGGTGAATGTGATAGGGTTTTATTTCATATTATTTTTAATAGCAGATTTATGTATGGGCGATATTATTTCTTCTATTAAATGTATGTTGGGTTTTTAAGCACCAATAGGCACTTTTCTCTGTCTTTGTAAGAAGGAAAGAGTGAATTTTGAAGACATCTAATAGTCTTAGGAAAAAATAGAAATTAGTAGTCATGCTTGGTAACACGTAAAGAGAGAACTCATAATATAGCAGGAAAATTGTCCAGATGTGCTCGTAAGGACAGCAAGCTGCAGGGTTTAAATTCCTCATCTCGGCTGGGGCAGTGGCTCATGTCTGTAATCCCAGCACTTTGGGAGGTTGAGGCAGGTGGATCACTTGATCCCAAGAGTTTGAGACCAGCCTGGCCAATATGGAAAGATCCCATCTCCAATACAAAAAATACAGAAAATTAGCCAGGCGTGGTGGCATGAGAATCTCTTGAACCCAGGAGGCAGAGGTTGCAGTGAACTGAGATCACAGCACTGCACTCTAGCCTGGGTGACAGAGCAAGACTCTGTCTTGGGAAAAAAAAAAAAATCCCTGGTTTCCTAGGAGATGAAGCACACTTTAGGAAAGCCTCTGGTCTGAGAAAAGGATACCCATGTGAAGGCCCGGACTGTTACATTCTTAGTCAGGCCACATTTAATCTCAAGTACAATAATATCGGGAGACACTTTATCACTTTCAAATAAGAATCAGTAAGCCCAGACCTGCCGGCCTGAGATAATATTATTTTTCTTTTGGTTCTGGAAGAAATTTGTATTCTTAAGAGAAACTGTATCACTTTATATTCTAAGCCTAGGAAATTATCATATTGACTCTAAGAAAGTAACTGAGAAAATGTAAGAATAAGTATAAAAATGTTTTTTAAAACCATATATCCATAATCTTCCTACCTTTGTAACCAGTGTAAAGGTAAGTATAAGCATATATTTTTCAATCAGTGTGATGTTTTGTGTGGGTTTTTGCTGACATTTAGGTGTCTGAAACATTTAAGAGAGTCTGACATATTAAACTTATGGTTTTAATTAAACGTGTTGGAGAGTGTGGTTAAATAATTTTGTAACCAATGGTTTATAAGTTTGGGAATTTATAATTGGTTCAATTTTTAATAAGTTTTTGATTTATAAATTATGCAGCTAGTGTTTGAATGTCAAGAGGAATATTGTTTAATAAATGTATAAGATTGGGAAGTTAAATATTAAACAAAACCCAAATAGGAATCAGAGTGTTCCTGATTCCTATTTGTGCTTTCATATTTAACTGATTCCTGAGTCAGTTTTGGTGACAAATATCCTACCAATGCATCACAGCCAAAATTCCAGAGCCCCCATGTGGGCAAAACAACTTAGTATTACCCTTATGGAAATGTAGTAAGAACAGAAGGGACTGATACATTTTTCCTTGGCGTATGTCATGCTGAGCTTGCGTTTTACTATGGTGATTCTTAAAAATGGAGAAGGCTTCATGTCTTAAAAGGAACTGATCAAATGGTGTTTTTCTAGGTCCTTTGCAGAAGGTGAGGGGTATCTTCAGGACAGGAGTCCTACCCCCTCCCCCAGTTGTCTCTAGTGCTTTCTGATAGTGCCTGCTCAGACCTGAAGTTTACTTCTTTTCCCTCAGAACTCTGAGATTCTTATTTTATTAACCCATATAATCAGTATTTTATAGTCTAGGAGAACAAATACCATTACCTGCTCAGTGCCTCTAGCTGGTGACTTTTTAGAAATGTGACAACCCCCCAGTTCTCTTAGCAGCTAAAGGAGCAGGGTCCTCTCTGAAGGCTTGCATCCTAACTGACGCCACACATTTGTGGGTTTCTCTGCTTTGATGCCTTCTTGACAGGCAACTTGCAATCCCCCCTTTTCAAGGTCTAAAGAAAACAGGATTGAAACATTTGGAAGCAAATGCCCTGCAAATATTGCCAACCATTTTTTTTCCTTCCTTTTCATTAGCCACATTAAGAGTCATGCATGAAACTTAGATCTATATTGGTGTTTCATTTATAGGAAGTGTTCAGCTGTCTGTCATTTTTATTCACCCGAAGCACCTTGAACATCCTACCAAACTGTAATCTTGAAAGCTAATGCTTCGTGAGAAAGCTTTTCTTTTTCCCTTTAGAGCTTACAAGCGTGTCCTATTTAAAAGGAACCCAAGATGCCAAAATTCTCACATAGAAACTTAGACATATTGGCAATTGTTCTTGCAATGGAAAACTGGACTTGGTAGGCAGATGGTTCCCCTGGGAGACCGACCATGGGAAATTGACTTTGGAGTCACAGTCTTGCAGTAAACCTTCAGATGTTGGTTGAGTTCAGAGTCCCTACGACCATCTGGAGCTGCCAGCCAGAGAGTAAGACTGGCTGGCAGAGAGAGCGTCCCACAAGCCTGAGGGATCTACACTCCATCAGGATGGCCATTAACAGCAGGTGCCCTCATGGGACTGGAAGGTCAGGGAAGCTTGTCCTCCAGCTGCAAGTGCTGCAGAGTCTCTTAGTCCATTAAAAGAGCCAGATTAAAGGAACACATATTCTTTTCCTAAGTCTGCGATATCTTTCTAACCATATGCCACCAAACTTTATGATAATTATGTAATAATTTGACCACTGTTGCCTTTCTGGCTTCATCTTGGCAGGTCCCCTCACGTACCCTCTGGGCTGAAAGGTGGAGGTAGGTGTCTTGGATTCAACCTCCCAGGAGGCATGAAGGTCTGAGATTCACTTCAATGACCCCTCCTCCATGCACCTTCCCCTGACACCTCCCCAGCAACAAGTTGAACTGCTGCCATCTTCCTTAGATGCACCTCTGTTGGAGTCTTGTAACACTCTATTGCAAATACTAATTTACAAATCTATGAAGATGTGAACTCTGAAGGCAGAACTGTGTTGGATTCATTGCTATCTCCCCCAGTGGTCTGTAGAGAGCAGCACTCAAAAATGTTTGTTCAACAAGAGAGCAACAGCCACTAATGACTCCAAACCAAGATCTACACATGTACCCCAGAACTTAAAGTACAATTTAAAAAAAAGAGACAACCCATGAAATAAACACCTTTAGAGGGCAGTTTATCTTAGACTTTTAACAAGAAATATTTACTTTTTGATATATATGTATATATAAATGTATATGCATATATAGTGTGTGCGTGTGTGTGTGTGTGTGTATAAAGCCCCAGAGTGAATTTACAGGTCCAAGTAACATTTGGGAAACGTCTTCAATTTCTCAGCCCAAGAAAAGGCCATTTATTTACTGCCTTATTTGTTTACTTAATTCTACTTTTTTGAGCAGTCTTAGGTTTACAGTAAAATCGAGCAGAAAGTACAGAGAATTCCCATGTATCTGTCTCCATACACCTACCACTTCTCCCACTTCCAAATTCCACATGAGAGTGGTGCATTTATTACCATCTGTCAGCCGACATTAACACATCATTATCGCCCAAAGTCTATGGTTTACATTAGGATTCACTCTCAGTCTTGTGGGGAAGGCCATTTATAATAGAAAGAGTTTATATTCCCAAACTGTCTTTGTGGTTCGTAATTTATGTTGAACATTACTGCGAGTAAGTGGTAAGAATATTTCCATTTTTCCTGAATAGGAGGATCTTGAGACTGTTTGATATACAGTAGGGAGTGATGTGTTAGCTTGTGGGATAACAATGCTTTTCCTTAAGAATGGATCTCTAAAGCAGAAGTCAGCAGAGACATGCGATTTTCTGTACCAAAATTTGTCTTATGATCAAAATTGCACGCCAGCAGCCATTTAAGTGAGTCATCACACCATCCCAAGACCATGGCTTTGATACAAGCCACTATGGAAAGGCCAAAATTCAAGACAAATTACCATATGTCTGTTTTTTAAGGCTAAACAAAATTTTTTTCTATTCATATTGTGTCTGTCAGCAGTATGCCTTTAACTAATTAGCCATGAAGAAGGGGGAGAAAACCCAGATTGGAACAGAGGAGAAGTTTACCTTCTAATGTATGACACTAAGACAGTTAAGTCAAACGTAGAGAAACAGAATCTGTTTGTTCCTGTTGGAATTGAGAGGACAGCTCAACACTTTGATATTTCATCATCTGTTATTGTAATTAGTCAGAGATATGAGCATCTAAAAATTTGGAACTGCAAATTAGAAACAAGTTTAGGCTGGGTGTGGTAGTTCCTGCATGTAATCCCAACACTTTCTGAGGCCAAGGCTGGCTGATTGCTTGAGCCCAGGAGTTCAAGACCAGCCTGGGCAACATGGTAAAACACTGTCTCTACAAAAAATACAAAAATTAGCCAGGCGTGGTGGCACAGGCCTATAGTCCCAGCGTCCTGGGAGTCTGAGGTGGGAGAATCACTTGAGCCTGCAGAGGCTGAGATTGCACCACTGCATTCCAGCCTGGATGACAGAGTGAGACCGTGTCTCAAAAAAGAAAAAAAAAAGGGGTTAAATCAAAATTATTCCAATAATCATTTCATCTCCCTGACCCCAGAAAAAAGCATGGGCCACTTGCCACCCTTCAGCCTACTCCTGACAAGGGAGGATATTGGATGATTCAGGACTTGCTCCTGAGCTGGGAATAGGATCAGCTTCTTCTTGATTCCTGAAGAAATCTGGGTCTGTTAGCAAGGAAGTAGGGGGAAGGGAGGGGAGGACATGGGGACGGGCTAGATAATCAGTCTGCTCTGGCTTTGGGGGCTCTTGTGGCTCTGCCCATAAGAACCCCCGGAAAAGGGCCTGCTGCAGTTGTGTTCCAGAACAGAAAGATACATTGAGATTTTCTGTAACTTTGTGACTTCTCCTTTTGTTTTGTTATTTTTATCCCCTCTATTTCCCTGTCTTACCAGCAGTGAGAGCCCTTAACTTAGAACAACCTAAGAAAAGCTGCTGTCTTGTTCCAGGACAGTCAGTGTGGGAGTCACCTCTCAGTGGGTCCACAGCGGAAGTCAGGGAGGTTCCTGTTAGCATGGCCCTCCTCGTCTGGACAGAAGCGAGCGGACTAGCTGCCAAAGCTGTGTTTGAATAGCACTTAGGCCAGTGCCTGGCACGCAGGAGGTGGTCAATGTGAGGCTGAAATAAATGTGCAGAAATGGATATGGTAGAGAGGGAAGCAGAGCAGTGAAATAAAAAAGCTTGGAGGTTGATCAGACCTGGGTTCCACTCCCAGCATTGCTGTTTCCTGGTTGTGTGACCTTGGACAAGTCACTTACCCTCTTTGAGCCTCCATTTATTCATCAGCAAAATGCAGATAACACCACTGAAGCTAGAGGAGTCTATGGGAATCAGAAATAACATATGTTAAGCTTACAGGATGGGACCTGGTGCTTACAAGGTGCTCAGTAAATGGAAGCTGACTTCTCTCCTAGACCAATGCTCTTGTAGGGGAGGGAACAATGGTTGACCCCCACACTTCTAGGTTTCTCACTGGGCTATGAATTAACTAGACATAAGACAGATTAGCAGAAGAAAAAACATTTCTAATTAAATGCCTAGGCATGGGGGCGCCACAATAGATGGGCCAGATGATTGACGTTAAGAGAGCATCCTGAGCTACAGAAAGGAACGGGAGTAATTGGGGCTTCTTGGAGATGGTGAAGTAATGGGAGGGTGAGGGAAGGAAACCTATGATAAGTAAAGGTTGTGTCCTTATAAAGATAAAAAGCCTCTCAGGTAATAAAAGTTGTCTCTGAGCAGCCCTCTTCCCGATACAGATTGTTTTACTAATGTGAATTTCCTTTATAGATGTAAATTTCTTTTACAAAAGGACAGCTTTTCAGAGTTACTCCTGCTTCTGCAGTTTCTCGTAATAACTAGCTTGGAAAATGCCAAAGAAGTAGATGTGGGTGTGGCATATTCCTGGTCTCCTATAGTCATATTTTGGAGAGATGTGTTCTGACACCCAACACAGTCTAATTATTTTCTAAATTCATGTGCCACATCCTAGCCCTGTGTCACCTGCACCAACACTTCCCGTCTCCTTGCTCACTCCACACCCTGGTGTGAGGCTGGGGCAGAAAACTGGCAAAGATGCCGGGACCCCCTTGCCATCATGGGATTTGTGGGTCAGCTTCCCTGGGGATGAGTTCCTAAACAACATTGGGTCTGTTAGCAAGGAAATGGGGTAGGAGGAAGGGAGGAAATAGGGGTGGGCTTTGTGAATGAAGTGGCAAGAGAGGAGTCTGTCCCCTTGTAAGACCACAGGTGTGGCATGTCATGAGCACAGGTATCACTCATGGCCCGCATGCCGAGCTGCCAGGGGCCCTGGTGCTCAGTCAAACCTCTGCGTTCCCTTAGACTTCAGTGTGAGGTTGTTTTGATTATAAAAACTGCTGGTCCCTCCCTGATTTCTCATGGGTGTGATGACTTCATTGGTAAGAAGGTGGACTCTGGAGTTGGCGCCACCATTGACTGGCTTTGTAACTTTGGGCACATTGCTTTTGTCTTCGTGTGCCTCAGTTTTCTCAGCTGTAAAACAGACATAACACTGGTACACATCTTACAATATTAATAACAAGTACAGAGACTATGAGATTTAGCTAGGTAGTACCTCTGACATCCTTGGCATTGGGTCTGCAAAGCACTTAAGAAATGTCTCTTATAGACAGTTCTCAAAAGAAGATATACAAATGGCTAACAAACGTATGAAAAAATGCTCAACATCACTAATAATCAGGGAAATGCAAATCAAAACCACAATGTGATACCACCTCGCTCCTGCAAAGATGGCCATAATAAAAAAATTAAAAAACAGTAGATGTAGGTGTGGATGCAGTGATCAGGAAACACTTCTACACTGCTAGTGGGAATGTAAACTAGAACAGCCACCATGGAAAACAGTGTGGAGATTACTTAAAGAACTAAAATTAGAACTACCACTTGATCCAGCAATCCCACTACTGGGTATCTACCCAGAGGAAAAGAAGTTTACATGAAAACTTGCACACACATATTTATAGAAGCACAATTCGCAATTGTAAAATCGTGGAACCAACCCAAATGTCCATCAGTCAAAGAGTGGATAAGAAGCTATGGTGTACATATACAATGGAATACTACTCAGCCATAAAAAGGAATGAATTAACAGCATTCGCAGTGACCTGGATGAGATTGGAGACTATTATTCTAAGTGAAGTAACTCAGGAATGGAAAACCACACATCATATGTTCTCACTGATGTGTGGGAGCTAAGCTGTGAGGATGCAAAGGCGTAAGAATGACACAGCGGACTTTGGGGCTTGGGGGAATGGCAGGAGGAAGGTGAGGGATAAAAGACTGAAAATAGGGTGCAGCGTATACTGCTCGGGTGACAAGCACACCAAAATCACCGCTCGAAGAACTTACTCACGTAACCAAACACCATCTGTACCCCACTAACATATGGACAAATAAAAGTTTTTCAGAAGTCAGTTATTACTGTGATCATCAGAGACCCCCAATTTCGCCCCATCCCTTACCCAGGCAGGCAGACCTACGGGCCTGTGGGGCAGGTGCCACCCCAGCATGAATCCACCCTTGCAGTTTTGCCTCCAGCTGCCTGGGAAGTCCTCTCATTGCAAGAGTTTTCTTCTGAATCTCACAGTGGCTCTGTCCAGTTTGGACTGAGACAATTCCCATCTTGTACATGAGAAAGCTGAGGCCCAGAGAGGGTGCCGTCCTTCTGCAGGATCTGAGCACCATTTGCAGCAAAGGAGGATGGAGTCCCATGTCTCCTGACTCCATGTTTGGTGCTCCTTCCATCCCCACCGTTAGAGTCTGGAGAATGAGGAGGATGAGCTGGCAGAGGAGGGATCGGGGACTGCTCCCCAAATCCAGCTCCTGCAGAGGCCAGAAAAGGCTCTGACACTTCCACCCTACACCCTCCATGCCTCCCACATGGCTGCCAAGAGGCCTCTGACGGAGATGTGAAAAATGAACCACTAAATGTATCATGACTTGTGAGGCTGTCTTGGTAATTAAATTTTATTAAAATGAACACCAAGAAATTTCCTGACATGGTCTGCATGGTGGAGTTCATCAAAAGGTGATAAATGAGTGGGTTCTGGGGAAAGAGGATCTAAAGGGGACAGACAGAGAGGCCCCAGGGTGCAGAAGGGAGGGAGGAGGCAGGGGGAGGCCCAGGGGCCCTGAGCAGCAGTTCAGTTAAGCCCCTGGCCGCTGCCTCCCTGCTTTGCTTGGAATTACTGCTGAGGGCACTGAGGGCCTTGCAGACTGGCATGCTGAGCCCAGCTTCAGTCACGACAGACTTTAAGTCCCAGCTGGGCCACTACTAACTGTGGCAGCTCTCCTTCCAGGGTCTTCCTCCCTCCCTGAGCTGTGAAAAGGAGGACAGATCGGAGCAAACTACTCTGATCCCCCCAAGGGAAGTGGGTGGCCATCCATTTATGGAAAACTTGGTCATCTGATCTGCAGGCTTCAACTAATATATGCACCAAACAGTATTTTCTTCTAGACATGGTATTGGGACTGGGGAGGGTGTTATTTAGAGCAACTCTGTTATGTGGATTTTCCACACTGAGCATTGATTGCTTTTGTACAGAAAATGAATGAACACTTCCACCCCATACACATTCTAGAGCACTCAACTGATAGTCAATTCAAGATAGGGGGTGAGATGGAGCAGAGACTCCTTTAGGAGCCTGTCAGGTACTCGTCTCCCCAAGCACGGAGATAAAGGAAAATCTCGAAATTGCAGGCACCTAGCTAGCCTCGAGAATTAAATGAGCAACCTGACAAGCAAGAAAGTAATAGTAGCTTAAGACAATAGCTAAGGAAATTAGAGTCACAGGGTATCTGGTTTCCTGTAGAAACTGAAGATAACATCTCAGCCTATGTCCTTGAGTTGTGTTTCCGAAGCCCAGACCTCCACTAAATGAAAAGTGCAATCTGCAGCCACAAAGACCACAGATGAGGGGGAACTGAGGACCGAACTCAGACCGCCATGATTTCTTCTAAGTTTCCTCCTGAGGGACCTGGAAGAGATCATGCCCACGCACAAGAGCTAACATTCTTTTCTGCCTACCTTAAAATGTTAGACAAACCTTCACCTCTTCAACCCATCACAAACTGGAAAATCTTTGGATCCACCTTTGATTTGCCACACTCCCAAACTTCTGTTTCAAGATATCTCGCCTTTTCAGGCCAAATGAATGCATAGCCTCCATGTATTCAATTATGACTTTGCCTGTAACCTCTGCCTTTCTATCTTTAAAAACTCTTACCTGTAAGCCATCAGGGAGTTCTGGTCTTAAGCATGAGCTGCCCAATTCTGCTTGCTTGGCACCCTGCAATAAATGCCTCACTTTCTCTGACTGCAATCCCGGTATCGGTATTCAGCTGCACTGTGTTGGGTGGGTGGACCCAAGATCAGTTCAGTAATAAGAGTACAAGTCTACTGAGAGATAGGCCCTGCCCTGGGGGAGCTCACAGTGGTCTAGGGGAGAGGGGGCATAAGGCAATTCTGTTACAGGAATGTCGATTCTGTTGTGCTCATGGCTGGGGCAGAGGTAAGCCCAGAGTGGCTAATGTGAGGCATAGGGAGGAGCCTCAGGAGAGGTTTGCTGGGCAAGGGGATACCTGGGCTGAGATGTGAAGAAGAGCTTTTTCACTATTTAGTAGAAGAGAGGATAAAAGGAGAAAGTGGGGGCCAGATGAGCCAAGTGAAAGTGTAGAGGCATGAATAAGCACTGGGAATTCAAAGACTGGCAGCTAGTTCTGTAGGAATGGGGCAACAGCTCAGTCAGATTGGCTCTTCCGTTTTCACACAAGGATATCAGTTCCACCATCTGTCTGGCTGATAACTCTGCCCTCAATCAATAATAGCCCAGAATAATGGCATTCTGCCTTGCCAGGAAATGCATGAACCTCTGTTATCTCCATCTCTTATTAAGAAGAGAGAAAAGCTCTGTTGAAGGAATTGTTGTTTATGGAGGATTGAGTGAAGGACATTCATTCTGCAAGAGTATAAACTTGATCCTTGAATCAAGTCAGGTCATCAAAAAACTTGTACCCAAGGACAGAGAGATGAGTGGGACACAATGGAAAGGCCAGAAATAGACCCAGATACAAATGGGGATTCAGTGCTTGATAAAGTGTCTTTGCAATGCAGTGAGGAAAAGATGGCTCGGCCAGGAGACACTGTTGGTAGAGTTGACGAGCCATTTGGAATAAAACAAAACTGCAGCTTCACACCTCACATCCGACCATGATTGGTCCAACATTTACACAGGAAAAAACGAGAACAGAGGAAGAGAAAGCATGGACAATGTTTTCATAATATTAGAGTAGGAGAAAGTCATTCTAAGAACACCAATCTCAAAAGTCACAAAAGAAAAGGCTGAACATTTTGATTACAAGAACATAAAAACTTCTAGATAATGATAATGAAAAGTATAACATCAGAAGGAAAGAAATAGGGGGCAGGAGAAGGGAGACTTTCAAAGGGAAACTCCTGAAGAGTTTTAAATAAGAGATTGTAGGGTAGAGGATGGAGTGAGCGATGAGTTGTCAGAGTTTTATATTTTGAAAAAAACATCTCTCTGGCTGTGCTGTGGATTGTAGAATGAGAGGAGACTGACTGGAGGTAGAGGGGACATGCAGTGTAGGTGAGAATCAGAGAAAAGGCTATTGTGATGGGCCGGATAGGAGATGGCGAACGCTTGGGCTAGGCTGGATCTGGGCAGCATACAGTGGGTGGAATGGAAAAACATCTGGAAACAGAAATCCATATGAGGTTTGGCGGTGCACTGGATAAAGGGGTCATAGGGGAGTGAGTGTCAAGGACTCCCACTTTCCAGGCTCATATCCAGATAGTGGTGGTACATCCGCTGAGACAGGAAAGAGCAAGAAAGGATAGATGTTGTGGTGAGGGTCGCAGGTGTATGGTTTTTTTTCAGACTTGTTGAATTTGAGATGCCTTTATTTATTTATTTAAATAAATACATAAATACTCTGTTGCTCAGGCTGGAATGCAGTGGTGTGATCTTGGCTCACTGCAGCCTCAACCTTCCAGGCTCAAGCCATTCTCTTATCTCAGCCTTCTGAGTAGCTGGGACTACAGGTGCAAGCCACTGTGCCCAGCTAATTTGTTTGTATTTTTTGTAGAGATGGGGTTTCTCTATGTTGCCCAGGCTGATCTAGAATTCCTCAGCTCAAGCAATCCTCCCACCTTGGCCTCCCAAAGTGGTGAGATTACAGGTGTGAGCCATTGCA